>CP073641.1:24110000-25480000 GCA_018223645.1 Jasminum sambac
TCCTAACTCCCTGTTCCTGCCGTGCTAGGAAATATTTATCCTCGTCCTTAGCCTATACTTACTTAATTTAGGCCGAGTGAGGATGATATAAGAAGTACATATATTAATATATTAGGTATACACTCACTAATTTAACATATTCGCTATATTATTATATATTGAACTAGTTTTCACTCCCGTGCGTTGCACGGGAGTAAAACCGTGTAAGTTTGTGTGAAATCTAAAAAAAAATTTGTGTAGATTGATTTTTGTGGTACGAAAAATAATTTTTTATACATTTTAATATAAGTCTTGAAATATTTTTTAAAAGTAACTCAATGTAATTTTTGTATAAAATGAAATAAATCCTCAAAAATATATTGCATTTCGTTGCAACCCAACTTTAAAAAATTTAGGAAAATCTTTCAGAACGAAATACAAAAATTGACAGTGTCAAATATCGATTATTAATATACAGTTCGATATTTCTTTTTTAAAATAATCAAAGATATAAGCACTGCAAAAGGGAAAGATCAAAAGTCTGAAAATCTATTACGCCAAAAATTAAAAAAAAAAAAAGGAAGTACCAATTTATACAGCTTTGTTTCCATTCCTCTACTCATCATTCACTTATTAAACAAACAATAAAAATTAAGTGATAGCACCAATTTAGTCTAGCCTTACTAAAAACCTTTTTTTCCCCTAAAATTAACTACTAAATAATTTTCTAAACTACTTCAAAATTTGGCTAAGCCTCGGCAGGCCTATGTGCAATCATTGAAAAAACCAGCAATTGCGCTACCGCCTCTATCATTTTCTTGTTTCACCGCGACCTCTGAGATTCAATCTCAAAAAAAAAAAAAATTATTTTTTTGATCGAAGGGGTGGTGGTTTAATTGAACAATTAACTATATATAATCTAAATTTATATTTCAATTAAGTGTAATATAGTTTGACTGGAAATAAACAAACATAAAATAATGACATTTAATCATAAATAAACTATTCATCTAAAAAACTATTTTAGCAAATAGATAGTCAAATAAATAAAAGAAATCAATTACTCTACATGTCAAATTGGTAAATGATAAATTGGCAAATATAAAAGATAATCGTAACAAAGAATGCAAAGACTGCTTTGGAAATAAATTTTATGCGCATTCAATTTCTCTAGATTTGAGGAAACAATGAAACATAAACGATTTTAAAAAGCTAAAACAAATCTGATTGCTATCTTCTTATTTATGGAATAATAATTAAGGAATATTTGGCGAACATGTAGCAGCACGATCCACACCAGTTTTCTTGATAAAAAAAAAAAGAGAACGACTTGTTCATATGCCATAATTGTCCATTTCTGCACACAACGGACTTTTGACGTCCCATGGCAACACGGATTTTTATTTATTCCGTGCATTCATAATATTATACATATAAAACTACTATTTTATATCAAAAGTAAAATCATATCTATTTTACATATACTACCTTCGTCCCACAAAGATAGGCTTGTATTCAATTTTTGTCGATCCCAAAATATATGTCACTTTCTATTTTGTTTGCATTTAATTTCTTCTATTTTCCAATTATACCCTTATTTAATATACATTGTTATTAGTTAGCATTATTTAATGCAAGGGTATATTTGAAAAAATACAACTAAAATTTACATTTTCAATAATATTAATTATCATTTCTTAAACTATGTGAAAGTCAAACCAAGCCTATTTTTGTGGGACGGATGTAGTACTATAGATATATGTTTTATACAATCTATTAAAAACTCTAGCCTAAATTTGAAATATTTCAAGAAAGAAATAGAAACAAAGATATTTTGCAGAAAAGAAATGGTGAATGTATAGGCATAGAGAAATTTGCAGATAGAGATAGAGATTTTTAGACAAAAATGGTTAGTAATCTTTTGAAAGTATTCTAACACACAAAAATATTAACATAAATTAAAATTATAAGATTTAAAAATTAATTGATAGAATTGGTAAATGATATAAATTTATTAAAGATGCTATTGAATATCAAATTCAATTTAAATTATGAAATAAGACTTGTTTTGTAACCAACAATTATTTTATTATTTGGTTAAATACAAAATTATTGTTAGAGCAATCAATCAAATGGTAGTTATAATAGTTTAAATTCATGCTTCAATTAAATTAAAACAAAAAAGTTGTGTTGGTTCAAATGATAAGGATATCATTACTCTGATGATATGTCATAGGTTCGAATCTCAAAACTACATCAATTTTTAATAAATATACCTAATTAAAAACCACCATTTCAATAACTAATTATGTCCTAAAACCACTAATTGGGTCCTAAAACCACTATATAAAAATCGTGCGGTATTCACCTCTTCTTTAATATATATATAGATTCAATTAAATTAAAACAAAAAAGTTGTGTTGGTTCAAATGGTAAGGATATCATTACTCTGATGATAGGTCATAGGTTCGAATCTCAAAACTACATCAATTTTTAATAAATATACCTAGTTAAAAACCACCATTTCAATAACTAATTATGTCCTAAAACCACTAATTGGGTCCTAAAACCACTATATAAAAACCGTGCGGTATTCACCTCTTCTTTAATATATATATATAGATGAGTCGACATAAAATTTAAATTATTTTTGATAAAATAAATAAATTGAAATATATATGATTAATACTTGATATAGACAACATTATCGATGATACTTAAAAATTAAATAAAATCTCAACTAACTAAAATCAGTATAAAATAAATAATTCAAAGTAGTTAGTATTCTTAATATTTATTTAGGATATAGAAACGTATATAAATATTTAACATAGTCGAAATTGAATTAAAATATTCTAATTGAATCGTATTATTACAATCCTTGATTGAGTCATGAATAGGCAGTCATTTAGTACGAATTCTTGGACATATTTCCCTAGAGAGTGATAGATGGCACCAAAGAATTATTATATAACTACCACTAACTATTGCAAGATTTCGATCGTTAATCCATGCCTAACTTGTTATGAAACCCTTGCAAAAGTGTCATCTACAACCAAATTTCAATGCAAAGAAGCAATATACACTAATATAAATATAAACGGGTGAAAAATCGAAAACAAAAATCAATTAATTGAAAGGTCTAATCCCATCACACTAGACATAAACTAATTAGGTTCTAGTATATAGTCTGTAAATTAAAAAAAAATCATTACTGTTTGAAAACCTAGTTTTGGAGCTTGTTCCTTCGAAACACCCTTAATTATACAAAAAGAAATATTAATATTTTGCCATCAACTGTAAGTCAAAAGCAATATTATAGAAAATACAAAAACATATGAGAACAAAAGAAAAAGATGTTTTGACAAAAGAATGATAGTGACAAAGTATACAGAGTTAATGAGGGACTAATGATCGGTTGACTGACTCTACAATAACATGTAACACCCCAATTCTAGGAATCCAAAATCTTATAGGTGTTAACTTAACTTTATTTTAAAATACAGAAAAAGATCAATTAATTTCGCAACCATTTTTTATTCCCCGTAGCAATCTAATTAATTTTAATTATTTATTATTTCTTACAATAATTATATTTCTCCCCTTTAGTAATTTAAATAATTTGATTAATTTTCATCCAATAAAACTGTGTCAATTTTTGTTCAATGAAAATATATCCAATTAAAACTAAGACATATAATTAATTGTATTACAATTAATTCTAATTAATTATTTTTTAGCTAATTATTTATAAAAATAATTTATTATTTCTAACATAATTAGTTTTTTACCCACAGTTTTAAGAAGTGTATGAATCCAATTTAAAGGACATCTTATAATTAAAAAGATATCTTACAAGTCAAATAATATCTTTCATTTTTAGGAGAAATCTCGTAAACCATGGCAATCTAATTAATTTTAATTATTATTTATTTTTTAATTAAATACTATTTTTCTATTTTTGTAATATAATTGATTTTGATTAATTTTCATCCCATGAAACCATGTCAAATTTCATCCAATGAAACCAAATCCAATTAAATCTTAATAGTATTATTAATTTTAACTAATTCTAATTCAATTATTTTTAATTAGATTTTATTTTTAGCTAATTTGTTCTGAAAAGAATTAATTATTTCTGAAATAATCAGCTTAATATCTATAACTTTAAGCTTCAATCTAATTTTGGAAAGGCATTGTCATTGAAAAGAGATATTATAATTTAAAAGCTTTTTTTTTCATTTTTTAGTGAAAACCTATAGCAATGTAACGATTTTTAATTTTTATATTTTTAAAATTAATTATATTTTCCCCTTTTAGCGGTATAATTAATTTAATTAATCTTTGTCCACTTGAACCCATGTCAAGCTAAATATTAGTAATAGAATTTATTATTTCAATTAATTATAGTATAAATAATTTTAGTTAATTTTTGTGGTTAACCTAAGTATCTCCAAAAAGAATTAATTATTTCCAAAATAATTAGATTGATAGCCATAATTTTAAGAATTGTATGATCCCAATTTTAAAGATATCTTATAATTAAAAAGATATATTATAATTTAAAAGATATGGATATAGATTCAATTAATTAAAAAAATCAATTAACTTCACAATTAAACGATTCATTAAATGTTTTGTAAAAATTTAATGAATTTTAATTTTTTATCACATCAAAGTTAAATCTTGGCGAAATTGCTAATTTCATTGAATTTTCATTTATTAGCTAATTATTATTTTGAAAAATAAGTAATTCTTTCTAAAATTAATTAAGGGGTCCAACCTAAGTTTTTAATTTTCATGTTACATATTTATTTTAATTTTGATGTAAAAATTTAGAGAATTGCAATTTTGCATCACACAAAAATTAAATCTTAGAGAAATTGCTAATTTTAATTAATTTTCTTAGTTACTTGTTTCTAAAAATATTTGCTTATTTCTAAAATTAATTAATGGCCCCAACCTAATTTTTAAAAATTTTTTATTACAAATTGGGGATTGCAATAGTGAGGTGGTGTCTCAAACCAAGAGCAACAGTCGATTTCTATTAAGTTTTGTATAAAAATTTCATGAATGTTAATTTTTTATTGCAAAAAAATTAAATTTTGCAAAAATTTTAATTTTAATTAATTTTTTTATCAGGTAGTTATTTATAAAAATAATTAATTATTTCTAAAATTAAGTAATGGGTTCGATCATATTTTTTGATTTTAATGTTACACCTTTATTTTAATTTTTGTGCAAAACTTTGATGAATGGTAATTTTGTATCGCATAAAAATTAAATCCTGGCAAAAATTATTAATTTTATTTTCTTAAAAACGAAAAGTATGAAAAAAAGGATCAGTCAAAAATGCATTCTAATTTTTGGAACTGTCTCATATTGCTCAACACATAAACTTATAAATTGAAGATTTGAAATCCAAAAAAAATAATTGAATTTATTGTAAATATATAAAGTTTGTCCAAGTTAACTAAATTACAACTAACAATAACATAACATAAGCTAATGAGGTAAAAAATTAAATTAAGAACTTGTTATTGATGTTTGTATGTAAAACTTCAAATATAATGAGATTTGTTTTATGTATAAGTTATTTAGAGTGATAGGAAATAAATTATAATGATTTTTAAAAGGTTCTAATGTAAAAGATGAGAGAGAATGAGTGAAATACAGTAGTTGAGATTTGTAGATATGATAAGATATGTGAATGTGATTGATTTAGGGTAAAAAATGAATGGATTAAAAAGTGGTAAAAAGGGTTGGCTAACGGGGTTATCAAAATATAATGATATTTATTTCATGTATAAGTTATTTTAGTTTAATTGGTTTTATTCCGTATTTGATTTACCTTACGAATAATGAAATAAAAATTTCTGCTTTAAAAAATTATTTCTATATAAATTGGGTCTACTTTGTGAAATTACATGAAAGTTTCAATTTAAGTAACATGTTAATCTATTTCGCCTTCTTGTTTATTCTTTATATTATTATTCATATAAATTTTAAAAGAATTTGAATCTATTTCGTGTAATTACATAAGAACTTCTACTTAAGTACCATATTAATATATAAATTATTATTTTTGTAAATTAAATATTTACTAAGAAAAAAATTATTTAGTTTTAAAGATAAAATAAAGCTAGCATTAACATATATGTGAGATATAAATAATTTTAGCATTATTTTTTATTTAATTTATTTTTAAGGTAAAATAAACTCGGAGTATAACTAAAAGCTAGAAACGACCTATACGTCTCATTATATTTGAATTTTACGCACAAATATTAATAATGTTTCATAAAAAATTATCAATTTTTTAATTTCATTATGTCATTAGTCATTAATCTATATTAATATCAATTTTTTATGTTTAAGTTGGACTTATTTTATATGTTTGCAATAAAGTTTAATTTTTGAAAAAATAAAAATTTATATATTGATAATATAGTTGTTTTAAAGCTATCACCAAGTCGAATAAAATGGAATCATGATTTTTTTATTTATAGTTAGAAAATGAAAGAGAGAGAGAGAGAGAGAAACTGAGAGAGATTAAATTGAGTAAAGCACGGTAGAAATAGTAAAATCAAATCTATCTACATTGATATTAATATATTATTCTTAAAGTAGTTAGATATTGATTAGGAAAGAAAAATTAAAAATAAAAAGAAAGTTGGTTTTAGATGTGAAAACGGATTTAAAGCAATAAAAAAATAATAAAAGCTTTATTTTCTATATATAGATATATATCATTCCATATATAGATAGAAGAAAAAATGATATATTTAAGCGGGAAAAAAAGATTGCTTATATATATATATATATATATATATATATATATATATATATTCATACAATTCTTAAAATTGTGGCTAAAACTAATTATTTTAGAAATAATAAATTATTTTTATAAATAATTAGCTAAAAACAATAAATAATTAGAATTAATTATATTACAATTAATTAACTACAGTTAATCATATTTTCATTGGATTATATGCATTGTTATAACTGGAGTAAGTTAATATGGGAAAAGATTAACACACAGGAAGAATAATTTCATAAAATTCCAATATTAATTTGTAAAAAGTTGAATTGAATATTTAAAATTATGATTTATATAATAAGAAATTGTAAAAACTCAAACTCCATAAACAAATAACACAAGGGGGCAATTCACAAAAAAAAAAAAGAAAAATAAAATAATAATAATAACAACAACACAAAGGGGAAAATACAATTGACAAAAGTGTTAGCTTCTCGCAATTGGCTTGACTTAATACAATACCTATTGCATACGATACAATTAACGAATATTATCTTCTTGCGAACTTAAAAGTAATCGTGAATCAAATAAAATTAAAGTCATTCTTAGAATAAAACATCGTGTTTGCATTACTTCTGCACAATTTCAATAGCAATGCCTAATGAGTTTCAAGACAACAATTTATCAATCGAGATATTTTTTGATTTTGAATCTACTTGTCGAGAGATTATAGGATATGTGTTATTGATGAATTTTGCAACTGAATTGCCTGAACAAAATCTTAAAATTAGTATAACCTTGGTGTACAATATTCTTACAACCAAGAAGTGTTATCGACTTGTCTTTTACCAAATTAAAAATAATCTACTATCTTAAACCTATTAACTGTTACCAAAAATTATATATCATCAAATTAGAAAATATGATTATTTTACTTCTAAAACTTAAATGTCTATATATTGTAATTTTCACATAATAAAAATAATATATGATGACAATTTAGCAATTACTCATAAATGAATTGAATAGATGTGATAGATCTCTCTATCACACCTCATTCTCTATCATATTTTGCCAGCACCACTCTCACCATGGTGTCCATCCCCTCCTTGCAAACCCACGTCTCTGAGTTCCCTCCCCAAACCGTAATTCATAATTGCTTGGGCATTCCCAAGAGGTTGGGTACAGTTTCTTGAAGAAACTACGTACGTCAGAAAAATGTATATATGAGAATAAAGCGTCTGCATGCATTTCATCACTATATTGTAGGGAGGGAATGAAATATTTGACAAGCCTGCTGATAGGCACCAGTAGAGGTTCTCTTTTACTTTTCCTGTTTGGAGTATTATAATACTCAAGAAAATTTTATCATTCATTGGTACCCCATTGCCATATTGCACCAACAACAACTTGCCTCACCAAAAATCTTTAATGTGGCCATTTCGTTGTCCTACAATTCTCAAACTACCTTCAGAGTTTAGTCCCATTAAGTAATCGCCACTCACCATTCAGTTACTCTATATCCCACACTAATCAAAATTTTCGAGAATTTAACAATTTTGAAGCAACAAATCTAACCTGATAGGGATGTTTGAGTAGCTCGGCCTAATATGTGGGATTGTAATGACGGAAGACAATGGAGGCAGCCACCATTTCAGCGGCAGTCTCACCGGCGAGGTCAGATCCCAGGTTGCTGGGGTCACTCTTGTAAGCTGCCCTAGACATGGTCATGTCCTCTGGCCTCTACCATCAGTAGTGGTCCATGTCTCCATCTCCAACCTTAATTAACACAAAGTCAGTCAAGTCAAACCGTCGAAAGTTGGATAAATTCAACAAACAGATGATCCTAAATATTGCATCAGCGAATAAATGAACTCCATTTTTAGCGATAGAAGACTGAGGTAAAATAGTATTAACTCGCCGTAGAGTACATTAGGTTGAGGGTGGGTTTTGATGAGATAATCAGTACCCCATTTAATAGCATCCGGTAAATTTTCAAGTTCTCATCTTGAACCAATTTGGCCTCCACACTCTATTATGCTCCAAGACATCATGGTCTTGGTAACTGCCATTGGCAACCCAATGTTAGAGTAATCTTTAATATTTAATTACACATGTAATTAAATCACCCAAGATTATCATCGTGTCAAATTATCGAGATTAACAACTGTAAAACATACCTGGGTCTGTAGTGGTAATCGTCAAATTTGATGCGGAAATATTAATTAGAACGACTGCAAAACAAAATTAAATAGTGGTGCAATCGCCTTCCTCAACCAAATCTCCTATTCCGAATATGGGACCTGAGGTTTCTTTCTACATGGGGAGAACAGAAACTGTATGCGATTTGGTATATTGGGGACCATGACCAGAGGTGTCTATATATATGAACTAATTGGAGTCTCCCATAAAGACTCAACCAGACCCTTATTGGTCTCTACTTATTCGACCTACATCAAATTCTGTAGTCTATAGGCTTTTCTTAATTAGACCACTTAATTTAACCTATTTAAATTGAATAACTGATATAATTAATATTAATATGCGGCCCATAAATCATTATTGGAAATAAATTTCCAACAATCTCCCACTTGGGTTGCATATTACACTTGAACAATTATATCAACAAAATCTTTAGGCGCGCAACTGTATGTTATTCATCTTAGACTATTCTTTAAACAATCTGGTCCATCTCATACATTAGCGATAGAACTACCGCAGCTTTCATCACAATATCACTGTGAATAAACCACGACAATCACCATACTTGCATACTTGATGACATAGATCTAATGTGGATAAGTAGCATGGAAATTACATGTAATGTAATCTCACACAGGCCTATTTCCAACTGGTCCAACTTTATTCTTTATGAGATCATAATAAACATTTCCAACCTTAATGCTAAACTGCAACTGGAAAGATTGGATTTCAGAGATTAACAACAAAATCATAAACTTTACTCTGCAGAAGATGTAACGATAGAATTGTGTCTATTACCCAAGAGCACCAAATGCAAACTCCCACTAAACCAGCACAACGCCAAGTACAACACCCTTATAAGCAGTATGCTTGCTGAATACTTTAGGTAAGTAAACCTTTGGTGAGTGGATCCACAGTTATGGAGTTTGCGCCTCATGCTCAATAGACACCTAATTACTCTGAATATTAAATAATCTCTAAATAAGTGAGCGGATAGCCATTTGTTCTCTATAATTACTATATAACCCTATTGGGCAAATCCATATTAGAGTTATTCGAATATCTGTCATCCTTACTATGAACGCCAAATCCAAATGCGTACATACTTAAGTATACATAAGACTCTATACCGACAAATGGAGAATCTTTTGTAATCTTTATATTTCAAATTCAATCTTGGGGTATTGATAAGGACTAACATATGTCCCATAGTAGTGGAAATATCTCTTAGTATACAATCTTTTATGTCGAATCTCTTTAGAATAATGAAATTCTTTAATTCAAACTTTTCTTATTTTCTTGCAACAATATTGCTGCTAGAAATTTTATTGACATATAATACCAGAGAGATATATATACTCCCACTGAACTTGAGATTCACAAAATCATCAACTAAATTCATCTCACATACAAACGAGAAAATAATTTGATGAAATTCGTGATACTAGTGATGGGAAACCTATTTGGGGTTGTGAATGGAATTCCTTAGTTTGCACACTATTGTCTTTGACTCACCAAATATCAAAGCTCAACAGTTGCACAGTTTTACCATCCAGCTAATGTAACTCGAAGTGATCTATAACCCACAAGTGCCATTATAATCCTTAGATAACCTTTCAGTAAGCCAAAGAGAAACTCTTTAAGATATGTGCCTCAATAAAATTTTTAACAATAAAATGAGCTTTATATCTCTCAATATTGCCCCTTTAACGCCTTTTGGTATTAAATATTAATTTGCAACCAATCAACTCTAAACATTCAGGCAATTCGATGAGATCTTAATTAGTGTTATTGGTTTTATAGATTTTATCTTATCTTTAATGGCATCCGTTCTTGAGGTTGTTGAGCTCGCCCTTTAAGACCAATGTCTTTAATCATGTTGGGAGTTTCAATATTGCCTTATTAAACCGAATATGCATTTTGAACAATGTGCATAATCATTGTCAAGAGAAGCAACATGGAAATGAACAAATTCCCCTTCAAAAACAATATATTTAGCCTTATTATGATACCACTATTAGGAATTGAGCTTCCATCCCAAAAGGTTAACCTGATAACTGCTCTGATACCACTCGTTAAAATAATCTTTAATATTTAATTACACATGTAATTAAATCACCTAAGATCATCATCGTGTCAAATTATCGAGATTAACAACTGTAAAACATACCTGGATCTGTAGTGGCAATCATCAAACTTGATGTGGAAATATTAATTAGAACGACTGCAAAAAAAAAAATTAGATAGCGGTGCAATGGCCTTCCTCAGCCAAATCTCCTTATTCCGAATATGGGACCTGAGGTTTCTTTCTACATGGGGAGAACAGAAACTGTATGTGATTTGGTATGTTGGGGACCATGACCAGAGGTGTCGATATATAGGGACTAATTGGAGTCTCCCATAAAAACTCAACCAGACCCTTGTTGGTCTCTACTTATTCAACCCACATCAAATTCTGTAGTCTATAGGCTTTTCTTAATTAGACCACTTGATTTAGTCTATTTAAATTGAATAACTGATATAATTAATATTAATATGCTGCCCATAAATCATTATTGGAAATAAATTTCCAACACCCAAATTTCATGTTGTACAGTGCGTCACAGTCTCCTCCAATCAGATCCACCTACCATTATATTTTTAAAAACTATGTTAAAATCACTGAGTAGTATATTGTACTGTCTTAATAGCACAATTAAGGAACACATGCACATAAACCATTGATTTTTCCATCATTGAGGCCAGAATTGCCTCTCCATTGGATTCTCTGGTTCGTAGGCAACTAACCTGATCTCTAAACTTCAAAGAAGAAAATGCTTTTGCTTAGAGCTGCACTATAATCATGCCCAATAGCTAATACAGAGGCAAAACCCCGAGCAACAAAAACTGGGGAGCCATTTTAATGAAGAACCCCACACTTGCTTTTATTCAAAAACTAAGCAAAAACTGATTATGTACTGCATAATTCAGAACTTTGCATATTCACAATAATGCCAATGTAGTTTCTGGCTAGAACTTCAAGAATGACTATGGAGAGTGAGAGAGAGGCAGAGAAAAGGGTGGAGATTGGAAGGAGAAGGTAGAAAAAATGAATTGATGGATGGTAGAAAAACGAATCGTTCGAAGAACTTAAATCAATATGCCCACTTTACATACTGAGTTGTAGCGACCGAAAAGTTTCACAAATAAAATTTTAATATCTTATAGTGCGTCGCTGCGCCATTACTCAGTTTATTTAAAATTTCACCGACCGTCTTCCATTAATATAATTTCTCAAATAAATTATTTAGGGGCAATTTAATTATTATTATTACTATTCATAAACCTCATTTAATTACTTTACTCATCTCAAATTTACTAATGGAGATTTAATTATTTTTAACACCCAAATCTTTATTATTATTATGATTATTATTATTATCTCCTTCATTTAGCAAACATCATCAATTTCATAAACACCTCCATTTCCATTTCAAACGAGATCTTCAGGTCAATTTTAAGAGAATTCTCAACCAAGTTTACTATTAGCTAATTTTATCCGTATCT
This sequence comes from Jasminum sambac, assembly GCA_018223645.1. Classification (NCBI taxonomy): domain Eukaryota; kingdom Viridiplantae; phylum Streptophyta; class Magnoliopsida; order Lamiales; family Oleaceae; genus Jasminum; species Jasminum sambac. The sequence goes on from CP073641.1 coordinate 24,122,494, forward strand.
TCAATTCAAGTTGAATAGATCATTTTCATCCTCATTTCATTTTCAAACAAAACAAATTCATCTCTTTTCAAATTTTGAATGGATAGTGTGAAAAGCTCGAGTTGAGAACTTGAGCAACCCAACATTCCCTGTCTACACACTGCCTTATTGCATCATCACACAGCAGCCGACCTCATCCTCAATTCACCAACATACACACAACCGCAGCAATAGCCACTAGTAGAGAAATGGCTTTAAAGGGCGGTTAAAATATACTTTAAACGGCGGTTATCAGGAGCCATTTGTCCGGGAGTCATTTAAAACCCACCACTTTAAAGGGCGGTTACTTGAACCTCCCTTTAAACCCTTTCCATTTGGGCCAATAAACGGCGGTCAATAGGACCGCCGTTTATTGTGATATTTTGGTTTTTTTAATAGGCCTTTAGGCGGCGGTCATTGGACCGCCGCCAAAGGTAAAAAAATTATTTTTTTTTTTAAAATAAGCATTTTAGCGGCGGTTTTCTAACCGCCGCCTATAGGTTGATTTTTTTTTTTCATTACATAATTCTATAGCTGGCCAAAAACTCGACTCACAAAGAATCATTATCACCTGCCCTTGTAGTGACCTTTCAAATAACTTCAATCCATCCAATAATTAACTAACATTTGGAAATAATATTCCAATGCAAACCAGCTTTCATTACACCAATCAAGTATTTCTGATTTTCCCATGCAAACCAAAATCATAACTATCACATTGTATTTTGATACATCCAAAACTTCACCAACGAATAGGACCATTAAATCATAATCTCAAACACGAGTTAGAGAGATCTACAATTAATATGCAAGAATGCCAAATTGACCATGCTTTGAGAGATCTACATGAGTTAAAAACAAGAGAATTGACATAATAACTCGCACCATTTCATGTACTATTTGAACTACGCCCATCAAACACCACCAAATATTGCCAAATTACATATGGTCGAGTGCAAATTACAACCGTCCTAACATTTGGAAGTGTGTAACTTACAAACCAACCTTCAAACGGGTTTTCTAAGCTTAGTGGTAATTGATGACATGACATTACGTGTACAACCAATAAGTTTTGTACGAGAGAAGAAACTCACCTGACGTAAAAATGTGGCGAAACGAGGGGTTGTAATCACATCAAAATATGTCCCTGCATGGCGGTAAAGGCACAAAGTTAATCTGAACATTTCAATATAAGTACCAACGGAAGGTTATATCGACATATGCAACCAAGTGAAATCATTATAAAAAGGATCTAAATGATTAACATGTGTTCGTTAAGAAGGTAATTGTTAACGAAATTACATCCAAATTAATTAAATCCACAAATGTGAATTGAATAACTATTATACAACAAACTATTTTTTCAAAAATTACGTTAACAAAGATGTTTGCCATGGAACCAAATAAAATCAAATAAAATTCCCAAGAGAATGAAACATTCCCAAATTGCATTGTCACATGCTAGTCGTGAGCCCAAATTATGACGTTCCCTCATAACGCTTATGAAATTAATAAGCATTTCAATTTCAATTATCAAAATAGTTTTTTATCAAATTAATAATCATTTTAGTAGAACGTTGATTGTAATTTTGTAATTGGACGAAATATTTGTAGAACATTTTTAAAAAAAACCCACAAACTTGATGGCATCTATATTTGAAAGATTGAGAACCACATTAGTTGTTAAGAGATAAAAAGTTATCAGAATGAAAATAAAAAATGAATTTGAGCTAATATTGAATCAACATGTTCGAGATGTTAAAATTAATTAATTACAAAATGATATAATTTCTTAATATAGTTTAATCTCTTATGAACTTTAACTAGGCAACGCTCTAACCGAGACATTCCCAAATGACACCAAAATACAATACCATCCTAGCTATTGTACTAAATGAACTTTTAAATGTATTATTATATTATAAGTAAGAAAATTTTGATCCAATCCTAACTGTTGTACTAAATAACCTTTACAAACGAAATTACATCCAAAAGGCTTCCGGTATAAGAACATCCCAACATTAAACTAGCATAAGACCATCCCAAAATTACATCCTAAATGCTTCCGGTATAAGAACATCCCAAAATTAGTTTGACTATTACATAAAAAAACAATTGCACAAGCATGAAAAATACCAATTTAAACAAAAATCCAAAATATTGTAAATTCCCGATTTACAAAGTTAGCAATTGTATTACAATTGCAAACTAAATCACATCCCATGTAAATCCACAAACTAAGAAAATGTCAATATTACATTAACCAAATATTAATCCCAAACATAGCCAAATCATCCAACACTTAGTAGCATTTCCAATTAGTTAGGGAGATTCCTATATAACAAGAAAGTGAAAATTAAAATATGTCACAACCCCCAATTTTTCGTAAATGAAAAAAAAATAAAAAAATCGGTCCAAAACATAAATAATTCGAAGGAAATAGAAAAAAAAATAAAAAACGAGTCCTTAGCAGAAAAATTCGAAGGAAAAAAAAAACTTGGATCTCTACACAAAATGCCTAATGTAATCTCGATCCAACCTTTACTACGATTCTAGGTGTAGAAACAAGTAAGATTTAAAGATGAATCTACCACAATTCATAATATAAAACAAAAGTTGAAGTTACTCACTGATTTTTATAGGTAATGGGTAATACTTTCTTGCACTCCTCACAATAGTCCAACAATTTCGAGCTCCACTAGTCAGAATAATGGATGGGAAAGTGGAAATTAAAAGAATTTCGCAAGGATGAAGATGGGGTTCTTCTCCATTTTAAGTGACTAGTTGAATGTGGCAATCAGTGTGTTTCAGATGGGAATGGGGTGAAAGGGAGTATTTTTATGCTGGCGCCATTGTGACCGCCAAGATAAAGACTTCATTTTTAGGAATACACTACGGTTGTGGACCGTGTATTCCTTATTATTATTATTTTTTTAACTTTAAATGGCGGTCGTTTTTGACCGCCATTTAAATACTTCAAATTTTTTTTTATATGGAATACACGGCGGTTTTTGACCGCCGTGTATTCCTTCTTATTTTTATTTTTTTTACTTTAAATGGCGGTCGTTTTTGACGCCATTTAAAATGGAATAGGCGGTGGTTTCACCAAAGACCGCCGCCTATTCTTGTAACCCACCACCCACACTTTCTTTTCTAGCCATTTCCGAATTAAATTTTCGGGTGTAAAATTACTTTAAAGGGCGGTTACTATAATAACCGCCCTTTAAAGTAATTTTCTAAAGTAACTTCTGTAGTAGTGAGCCTAAACCCAAGCACACGAAACTTCACCACCACCCTAACAACCCACTATCGGCATCCACAGCCCACAGTATCCAACAGAAACTCATCTACAAACGTCCACTCAATTGCCACCACTAAATCCCCAAATTTACGGGGAAAAAAGAGAGAGGTGTAGACAGAACAGAGGTGCCCTTTTTTTTTCCTTTTCCCTTCACCGCCAGCTGCCACCGTTACCGCCGCTGATTGGCGACGCTATAATGATAAGTAAACGAACTTATCATTATTTTTTCGTAATTTTGCAAAGTTCAACGTTAAAATGTTACGTGGACAATATGTGTGTTAATATTATATGTGCAGGGGATCTATGGAGTATATTTGTACTCATGTTTCCATTATTAACCATCTTTGCAAACTAAGGGGCTTGTGGCACAGCAAACTGCAGTGGCTACCAATCAAATAAATTTTTGATCTTTTATTTTTCTAAATTTCCTTTCAAATTTTCCTATGATGTGACTAAGTTATTAATTGCAAATAAACTTCGAATTTATTGCCTCTCTATTATTCCGCTCAAATTATTTTCAAAATTAAACGCACAATAATCGTGACTTGAAGTTCAGGGAACTTAAATCTCAGGGTGTTACATGAGTGTTTCTACCATAGGTTTGCAAGCTGTAAGATTTATTGTAAACAAAAGCACTACGAATACATATTTCCAAACCAAACAAAGAATGAGCATTCGAAAATGCAAGAGCAAGGTACACAACACACCAAAAAATGAATAAATAAACAAAATTGTAACTTTAATTCTAGGTACAATGCAATTTTTCTAATTTGTCAATAATATAATACTTCAAAAGAAAATAGGAAAACTCAACGTAATATTCAAAATCAAGCTGCATAAATTCTTGCGCCTTCCTCCTAAGTATTGCGCTTCCTCCTGAAACCTTTGCGAGTGAGTTCCTTCGATTCGACAAAGAAGCCTCTTTGCATCCACTAAAACAATTTTCTCCTCTATTTCATGCTTTATTATCCTTTTGTTGATTTAATTGTAATTCCTAGCAATGCATTTAGGAAAGTAGTTCTTTAAACTAAGTAATCATCATATTAGAAAAACACTTCAAAACAAAGAAAACAATTAACATTAAATATTTAAATGATCTATTGAGTTAAATGATCGACGATAAAATAGTTTGCCAATCGAGATAGGTTAAGAACTCACTTCGTGTGAAGAAACAATTGTAGTTTCTTCGCAATAATAATTTTTTTCTTTTTTTTTGTATTATCAATTTTTTAAACCATTAGTACGAGTCAACACAATATTTTAAACTGTTGAGACAAATCCGTGGATTGATTGTACTTTCGTCACACTATTAATTTTTCTGCCTTAGATCATTTAGTTTTTATGCCAATATGTTCACTGTGAAGATTAATTATACTTCTTTTCATTGATCATATTTGAAATATGATGTTATATCTAATATTTTTGTAAGTTTCTTATGCTAAAGCGTCATTGTTTGTGTAAAAGTAATATTAGAGATATGCTGCTTAGCTATGAATTTTTTTTATTATCTTAGTACAATTTAACTGTATAATAACACAAATTTTTATATTCTATGTGACCATTATAGATGTGACTTATATTTGAGTGCATTCATCCTTTTTGTCAAAACACGAAGATGCACTACACCATTTCATTCTGTGGAAATAATCGAAATAAACTCACTACACCAAAACGCGCAATTTGTCACGCAATAGATTTTCAATTTGTCACGGTTTTGAACCGTGACTAAAATGCTCGCTGGTTGTCACGGTTATAAACCGTGACAAATATTTTTATTTTTTTTGGGGCTTGTCATGGTTTATAACCGTGACAAGATGCGGGTCATGGGTCACGGTTATAAACCGTGACCATCTCTCCATTTGTCACGGTTTTAAACCGTGACAAATAGCTCGCGATTTGTCACGGTTTATAACCGTGACAATCGGCGAAAACTTAAAAAATAAAAAATAAAAACAAAAATTGAATGAAACCGTGCGTGAAACCAAACCAGTAGCCGAGTTCTCTGCTGCGCGAGATCCCCTTTCCCTAACCTAAAGTGCAACTCTAAATCCACCTTAAAAATGCCAAAAATCAGTCCCAACACTTGAATTGGATCTAAAATCAAGGTTTTGGCTCAAGTCTCGGCTTAATCACAGTCTGAATTTCGAGGTAATCACTTGTTGTGAACTCATGGAGCAAGCTAAAATCGTCCCATTAATTAATATTATTTTTTTTATTGACAAATCAAGTAAATTACCTTAATCATTACTGCTTTTAATTTTTCAGAAGTATTAATGTCGTGTAAAGTTTATTACTTTTACTTGAGACGCTTATTGATTATCAGCATCAAAGTGGTCAATTTTATTTGTTTTATGGATTTATGTAACTATTATTGGTTTCAACTCGGAGAATTATTGGTTCTTGGGCCATTGGTGGTATGAACTGATGGATTGATGTGGTTGCTTATTTAGCTGATAGAGAGTGGAGAAAAGGAACGATTGAAGGAGCTTTTGAGGGAAAGACTGATTGAATGCGGCTGGAGAGATGAAATGAAAGCTCTTTGCAGGTTTTAGTTTGTTTATTTATTTTTTTCTGCAGCAATGGTTTTGGTGTGTACTTTTATTTCACAAACAAATCAGTTATTGAATTATTGATAGGAATATTTAGGTTTGTATTCTTAGAATTATTGAAGTCAACTAAGATTTGTACATAAGATTCGTCTTAATTCTTTGCACTTAATTATCCGATCCCAGCGAACTTGTTTGAAGTAAGGTTAAAGCTTAGGTTTGTCTAAATTATTTATTAAAGCTTAGGTTTGTCTAAATTATTTATTAATATAAAATTAAGTATAAAATATATGCAACTCATTACCTCAAACTTAGCTCATCTTGTCTCCTCCGGCCACCTAATATCATATAATCTATCAAGAATTGATTATATTTTTAATAAAATTACTTTCAAAACATATTATATAGAAATAAAATAAACGTTACAAAATTATAAGATAAAGTTAACAACTTATAAATATGAGTTCTCGATTTCGCAGCGAGAGTTTACAAATAATATGTAAAATGAAATTTGTAATTAATTATTTATTACCCATTTTTTCTATCATTTTCACATGTCATGACAAGTATATGCAAACAAGATGTCTTTGTAGAAGAAAAATTGGAAGCCGAAAATAATGAAATTTCAAGGGTATGTATGGCCCACAGCAATTCATTAAAGATCTTTGATAGGATATTTTGGCGAATCTTTGATTCTTTTTTTTAATTAATTTAAAAGTAAGGTTAATCATGAATTATAATTGATCTTGTGTTTAAGCGTCAATATAGGAAGAAAAGAGGGCGGAAAGCGAAATTTTGGAAAATCAAAATGATTACTACAACTTAATCATGAAAAAAATAATAAATGATAGATAAATAATAAACATTTTATAGGTGGAGGTGTAAATCATTTGATTACTGGATTATCATCGATTTTATAAACAACTTAGAATTATTGAAGTCAATTACGAAGTATTAGAAACCTAAATCAAGAATTTATGTGATGCCAATTATGTCAGGTTTTTAAATATTCAAGTTCTCACATTCCAATCCCTACCGTTCACCGAACAATTTAACTTTGCTGTCATAGTGTAAGGTAAGTCTTCATTGTTTCTTTTATCCATCTATATCCCTCATAATGTTATCTTATCTTTATTTGACACTATTAATGTACGTAGTTTTAAAACCATTACTTTGGACGTTATTTGTTTCGTTTTTTATTTTGTTTAGTTTTTATGTTATTTACATGCCACTATAATCATCATTGAGCTTAGAGTACCCGTTTGATGATGAGTTTATAAATTACAAACTTCCAGATACTTGGATAGTTTGAAATTTATAAAGTAATCGTCGAATTGTCCCGTTTTTGGACAGTTTGTCACCGATTTGTGAATAATGCAATATGTTATCAAACTATATTGTATAGTCGGTCATAATATATATCGTGTGTAAAGGTTTCATCGTATCTCCTTGTTATTCTCCGGGTGTACACTACAGGGATGTAGATTGTACATTGTGGAGAATGCGGGGAGATGCTGCCGAAATTTACACATGATATTAATTATAGACGACCATATAATATATTTTGATAGCATAACAAGCATAAATCACAAATCAATGACGAATGGGTTAGGATCCTAACCGGATAGCCTCGGAGTTATAAGGTGCATTAGGACATTTTATTGGAATCACTGACATCATAATTGATGCTATTTGTTATAGTATTTTTTTTTTAAGAAAATGTCATATTTCACGTACTTGACTCATTGACTCTTGAATTATAAACTGAAGCGGTTTCCGATGGATTTACCACTTTCTAAAGAATGGATGACTGTGCTTCCAAGAACTAGTCCTGTCTATGTACAAGGTGTGAGGGACTTTATTAGATTTGCATAGAGTAAGATCTACAACGATATTATACATTGTCCATGCACCCATTGCCGGAATGGTAAACGCCTTCGTATTGAAGATGTTGAGTTACACTTAATCAAGTGGGGTATGAAAGATAGCTATATGATTTGGGTCAACCATGGTGAAACTGATTCTATTTCGGTCACAAAGCAACCACTTACAAGAGAAAATTTGAGTGTGGACGAGTCTTCTTCGGCACATCCTATGTTGGATACTTTGATCGATGATGCCTTTGGCGTTCATCAAATGCACGGTAATGAAAGTATGGGTTTCAAAGATGGCAAAAATATTGATGCCGAAGTCCATGAAGAACAGGAGTATATTCGTTTAAAACTAGATGCTTCAAAACCTTTGTATCCCAATTGCAACAAGGATCACACTACTTTGTTTGCAATGATTGGTTTGCAGAATGTGAAAAGCCGGTTTGGTTTATCTGGAAATAGTGTGACCGCGATACTGGTATGGATGAAGGAATTGCTCCCCGCGGATAACTCGTTGCCCACAAGTTACCCATCTATGAAGAGTAGCTTAAGAGGGTTAGGGATGAAGTATAAGTCCATTCATGCTTGTAAATATGATTGCATTTTGTATCGGAAAAAGTATGAATTTGAGGATAAATGTCCAGTGTGCAGTGAACCGCGATTTGTCGTGAAGAAGGATCCGAATAAGAAGGGTTTAAGAATGCATAAAGAACCGCAAAAAGTTTTGAAATACTTTCCGTTAGGGCCGAGGTTGAAGCGGCTTTACACCGTGCCTTGGATATCAGACGCTATGACTTCAATCTCATGAGACATCCTATCGACTCTACTATTTGGAAAGCTGCCGATGTTGCAAACCCGGAGTTCGCTAAGGAATCTCGGAATGTTCGACTTGGATTGGCCACTGATGGTTTCAACCCCTTTGGTAATTTAAGCACTAATCAAAGTGTTTGGCCTGTAATCTTAGTGCCGTATAATCTCTCCCCATCATTGTGCATGCGAAAAGAGTTTTCTATGTTGTCGCTATTAATCCCTGGGCCAAAAGCCCCAAGTGACAATATTGATGTCTTTCTAGCGCCATTGGTTGAAGAGTTGAACGAGTTATGGCTCGAAGGAGTGCAAGCATTTGATTCGCATAAGCACGAGCCTTTCACGTTGAAAGCTATGTTATTGTGGGCAATTCACGACTTGCCAGCTTACGGGACTTTATCTGGTTGCAATGTTCATGGTTATTTTGGATGTCCCATATGTGCCGAGGAGACCGAATCCGATTGGTTACCGATAAGTCATAAAATTTGCTACCACAGCCATCGTAGATGGCTACCCCGCGATCACAAGTTTCGAAGGGACAAGAACAATTTTATTCCTGATGGTGTTGAGGAATGGTCGGCTCCGAAGAGGATAACAGGGCATGAAATTGAAACAAAGGCTGCAAGTGCTGGTCACAACCTGACTGGTAAATATCCAAGGGTATTGGCATTGAAAGGCAAAAGTAGAGTCGATCCGAAGGATCCGAAAGTAAAACCCTGGTCGAGAAGGTCGGTATTGTACGACTTGCCATATTGGAAATCTCATTCTGTAAGACATGTGATAGATGTAATGCATGCAGAAAAGAATATCATAGAACACATTGTCGGCACATGCTTAAATGGAGTACATTCAAAGGATGGTGAGAAAGCACGAGAGGATCTCCGGGTTATGAAAATTAAGAGGAGCTTATGGTTGCAAAAAGATCCTGAAAGTGGGAAAACTGTGATGCCCGATGCAGCTTTCACATTGTCTAAAGATGAAAGAGAGATGTTTCTTAAAACATTACATGACCTGAAGGCACCAACAGACTACTCTTCAAATCTACGCAGGGTTGTCAACTTTAGTGTGCATGATCTTAGACAATCTAAATCGCATGATTGGCACATCATTATGCAGTTGGTCCCATTACTGTTCAGGCATTGCTTTTCCAAACACAAGGATCTTCGAAGAGCTATTATGCAGGTAAGTTTATGTTTTACCTTGTTGTGTGCAAAAGTTGTTAATCGAAAGCATATCGTCGCTGCCAAAGCCACTCTTTCTGAAGCAACATGTGTTTTGGAGAAGTATTTCCCACCAGCCTTTTTTGATATTAGCATCCACATGTTGGTACATCTATGCGACGAAGCCCTTATGTGTGGCCCTGTTAGATATCGATGGATGTATCCATTCGAGAGACTTATGAAATCATTCAAAGATTACGTGAAGAATACAAGATACATTGGTGGTTCAATTGCAGAGGCACATATTACGAATGAAGCTTCTTTGTTTGCTAGGGAGTACATGCTTAATCCAGGTATTGGAAGTTTTAATCCTTATCGTGAACGTTTCGTTGATGATTTTGGCGAGTTTGCTGATGAAGGGGCCCTCGAGAAAGGTAGAAAAGTGCAACTATCAAATCTTCAGTACGAGCAAGTCGCTCGTTATGTTTTTGAAACTCACGAAGACGTAGACGAATGGCGAGAGTAAGTGTTTGCGTTTCCAGTACCTTCAACGAATGAATAGAAATATTACAACTACACGACATTAATATGTATGATCAATTGCCAAAATGTAGGAAATACAATTCATTTCCACAATCCAAAAGAAGAAAAGGTGCTTCCATTTCGATTTCAGAGTTCAGGTTTGGGTATCAAATGAGGTATTTTTTTTTAAGTTACACTTCGAATGATAACCTACCAATCAGAAAATGTTTCATTACGTATTGTTAATATCTTTTTTCCACATCTCAGCTATTAAGAGCAAGTGATGTCAACTCAAGGCTTGCCCAACTTGCTAAAGGCCCTTGTGGGTCCAGTGCTAAAGATAAAAATTCGAAGGAAGTGGAAATGGTGTATTATGGAGTTGTTCAACATATCTATGAATTAGAGTATTCAAGCTTCAAAGAGACGATATTTGAATGTGATTGGGTACGAGTGGAGGACAAGAACGCTTGCACAGTAGACACTGCCACGAAAATGGTTATGGTCGACTTAACGAAAATGAAGAGCAAAGGAAGCATTAAAGATGAACCGTTTGTCTGTGCCTTTCAAAATATAAAGCAAGTTTTTTATTCAAAGTGTATTGACAACAGTCAATGGTCAGTTGTTCTTCATGCACCTAAGCGGTTAACTGATCAAGTAGACGCGTTGGAAGCTCCTAGTGATTACCAATCTGCTTTGGATGACAATCCGAATTTATGTGATTTCTTAGATTACTTAGATGCATAGATCTACCTGTATTGTTCTTATTTTGACATAGAGAATGTAATTCTTATAAATGCAAGAACCGATTATTTGTGCAACTCTTGTTTTGTCATCTTGTGCAAATCCTATAACAAGATTGTTACAATGTGTTCTATCGATCATCTTGAATTTTTATTGACATAAACCATTTAATTTTATGTTAGTAACATTTTTTTTAATTCCCTACAGGTAATGGCAAGTCCAGTGAGACCTGTTATGCGTAAAAAGGAGATTGGGTTTGATGTATTGGGAAATCCTACTCGTAATAAGAAGTTGCTAACTGGACGTATTCGAACTCTCTTGAAGTGTAATGTTGGCATTATTTATGATGACTGGAGGAATGTTCCTTCTGAGGTGAAAGAGAAGCTGTGGAATTCTCTCTTGTTGGATTTCGAACTCAGTCCAACTCAGAAGAGCCGTATATTTCGTCAGGTGACTCTTGAAATCCCTTTTGGTTATTTTAGATTTATTGATGTACATGTGTTATTTTTAATAAAGCATTGGATTGTCATTAAGGTGTGGTGTATGCAATTTTATTGTTTGGTTAGGCTCAAATATTGTTGATTGGTTTAGGCAGGAGAACAGTTTAAGAGTTGGAAGGCTCATCTTCGATCCCGTACCTACGGGGAGAATGCAACAACTGCCGAAGAAATCCTCAAATTCAAGGATAACCCTCCGGAAAATGAGGGGATTCCATTAGCCGAATGGAATACATTTATCAATATTGAGTCTTCTGACAAGAAGCTGAAACAAAGGGCTCAAGGCAAAGCAAACCGAGCTAAAAAGACTGATGTGCATTTTCTTGGTTCTACATCCTATGCCGAGGTATCTGCAGAGTAGACGGTATGTATATCTCATTGACCAAGCAACTCAGAATATTCTGAACTATTGACGGATCAAAACATTTTAGGTACTGAGCAAGTCCTATTATATTTTTTTTCTTTTTTACATCTAAATCATTTATTATTTTGTAGGAGCGATTACAAGGTACTGACGATGAGGGTCAGGCCCCCACTCGCAGTAATCTCTACCTTCACGCTCGAAAAACGAAGGCTGGATATCACCCAGAGTTTGCTGAAACTGCAGTGAGTAAATTTCATATGCTTATAATATGTATGATTGTTTGGCCAGTTGTGGACTTCTATATTTGATGCACTTTCTATTAAATGGTGTTGAAGTTGTTTGGTATAGTCGCTTCAACGTGTTATCGGGTTAAAAAGAAAGTCTTATAGAATGGCTTAGACGAGATAGTAATTTATGTATGGAGCATCAAATGTTAAAATCTACAAGATAATCGAAATAAAGTGAAGTTATTGAGCTAGAGCCTACAAGCACATATTTTAGAATAACTACAAAATGAAGTTTTGTGTCAAGAAGTACAGTTAAGTAAATGAAGAGTAGTATGAGGGCCTTAGAATATAACAAATATGTGCATGAAATGCACCAAGAACCATCAACATACCAGTCTTTTTCAAAGTCCACAATAGAGAGAACTTGAAATTGATAAGAAGAGTCGTCAGATGTAGCAGATGTTTAGCTAAGTGTTTGTGTTTATTTATGCATCCTATGCACCATTTTGGAAACCATTTATATATGCATTTCTCCAAATGATGTCACCGGTCGTTATTTACTCCATTTCATGAACACCATGATAGACAAACTCTTGTGTTAAGATAAAATGTACTTCTTGAGAAAGAATAAGGCAACATTAAGGAAGATTTAGTTAATTTAGTATTGAAATTGAGTTAATTGTGGTTCTTTGTTGATTGATTTTTTTTTACTTTAAAAAAAATCATATCAAGGGTTTAGCTAATTTATTTAGTTTAGTAGATATTGAATTGAATGGACAATTGTAATTATTTATTGTTTAATTTATGAATTTCCCATTTTCTTTTTCATTTGAGACTTTAATATGTCTTTGCAAATTTTTTCACGGTTATTTAATTGATCATCCTCGTATGCACATCTAATACAATCATCCTAGTTCAATTGATTTAGAGATTCTAGTTCTAATGCGACATCTAATACAATCATCCTTCTATTTGTGAAATGCACGTTTTTGTTAACTAGTGTACGTAAATATATTGGAATATTGTGACTATTTGATGCCATTATATTACTTCCTCTTTGACAGGCCAAAATTGCTGAGTTACAAGAGAGTCAAGGGGAAGATTCAAGTTCAATAGATATTGACAATGATCCCTTGACTCAAATGTTCGGGAAGGACAAAAGTGGGCGTACTCGTGGAGTGGGAAGTAAGGTGCCGATGAGTAAGTTTAAAGCCACGCAGCCTGTGGTGTCTGAGATTGGTAAACTCAGGCGTGAGGTAATGGACCATGGCTCACTGTTACAAACCATCGTCTGTCAAATGAAGGATCAAAGCTCCTTGTTACAAACTTTGGTTAAGGGCCAGCCTTGTCCAGATCCAAATGTTCCTTCGCCTGGAAGTGGTCAGAGTTCTTCCAAGAAAGCATCACTTGGTTCTTCCAGCCAGTCGACGAATCCGAACTATTCTCCAATACCGGCGCACAAAGGGTATTATTTTCTTAGAGATTTAAACAATGAAAATAATATTGCAATGGTAAAAATCGATTCTGTCACACCAGGGACTCTTGTTCACGGTCGTAAGCTTCAATGCCCTGAAGCAAAGGTAATTATCGAGTATATTTATCCGGGCTTTGAGAATGAGCCTGTGTATCTTGGTAAACAAGGGGGGGCAGAGTGTTTGACAAATTTTGGTAATGGTTCATTTATTGCATGGCCAACTTACCTGTTGAAGGAGATGGTGTAGTTTGCTTATTTTGATCCCAAGTGATGATACGTGTTAACTTATGGAAACAATGGTTGTATTTGTGTTTTAGTATTTGGTTTGAAACTTGGTAATGTCTATTATGATTCCTAGTAGTATTTGGTGATTCTAGTTTCTTAAGTAGTGATTGTTGGTTCAAATGGATGTTAAAGTTTGTAATGGTGCCTAAAGTTTGAATGGATGATGGTGATGGAAGTTTAATTATGTGATTAGATTATTGTGTTTTTCTTTTTCTTTGAATTGTGTTTGTATGGATGATTGAGAATGTTCTTTGAATTGTGTTTGTATGGATTTTTGTGTCTATTGAAATGTATATAGCTCAAGTTTCAGGTTCAATGAAGATGATTGAGAATGTTGTTATTTTAGCACGTACAGAATGCAGCATGTCCAGGCTGAAAGTCCCAAATTTGTCACGGTTTGAAACCGTGACCATTCAGTCACGCATGAATTGGTCACGGTGAAAAACCGTGAACAATTGGTCACGGTTAAAAACCGTGACCAATTGGTCACGGTGAAAAACCGTGACCAATTAGTCACGGTTTTTAACCGTGACAAATTCGAGTTGTCACGGTTTTTAACCGTGACAATGTGCGCATTTTGGTGTAGTGACTAATCTTTTAAACATTTAGTTTCCTGTCATAAAATTGTAAATGTTTAGTTTCCTTTCATAATTAGAATACTTATGGTTTAGAATTCCTTGTACGATAGGTAGGTGTAGTTGTGGTAGGACTCTTACACGTTGTACCCTATATTAACACACGTTTGGTGTTAGTGAATTAATATACTGGAAAATTACTCTCTTTGTCTTATGTCTTTATGGTATCAGAGCAGGGCGATGACCCTGGATCGATGCTCGGATGCGCCAGCCCAGGCCAAAAATGGTCGCCAAAAAGATGGTTCACGTGCAAAGGCTTGGAAAGATCCCGCCTGCACGTGAGGGAGCGTGATGAAAAGAGTAAAAGTGGGAAATCCCACATCGGTAAGGAAAGAAGGAAAAACCAATATAAATACAAGTGTAAGTATTACTCCCCTTGGAGGTTAACCTTTCAAGGTGGAACCCCTTGCACTTGTACAAAAAATTTAACATGGTATCAGAGCTAGGGTTCATCTAGCCAACCATGACGGACGAAAGGGAAAATACAGAAGCCAAAGAGGCCAAAGAGGCCGTGAACTCACACGGCCTTGACTCCTCCTTCCAGTTTGTAGTTGAAAAATTCAACGGGAAAAAATTTCTTGAATGGGCACAATCCATTAAGTTGGTAATCGATGGCAAAGGGAGATTGGGGTATCTAACCGGCGAGACAAAGAGACCACTGACAGAGGGAGCACAACAGCAGGGATGGAAGTCCGAAAACTCGATGGTGATGGCATGGTTGATCAACTCAATGGTCCCATCCATCACGAAAACGTACCTCTTTCTTCCAACAGCAAAAGACATCTGGGATGCACTGAAAGAGACATATTCAGACCCAGAAAATTTCTCCTATCTCTTCGAATTGAAGACACGACTGTGGAATTTGAAGCAAGGTGATAGGGAGATCACTGAATACTACCTGGAGATGAAATCGCTGTGGCAGGAGTTGGACCTTAACTGCGAAGAAACGTGGGAATCCGCAAACGACAGCGCTAAATTCAAGAAGAGCCTTGAGAATGAACGAGTGTTCGAGTTTCTGGCTGGCTTGAATTTGTCACTGGACGACGTTCGAGGGAGGATCCTTGGAAGAAAACCCCTACCGACGACTCGCGAGGCCTTCGCAGAGGTTAGACGAGAGGAAAACCGCCGATCGGTGATGTTGAAAGAGGAACAGAGGACTGGGCTAGCTGAATCTGGGCTCGTTGCCAACCGAGAGAGGGCTTTTAATGGAATGAATGGGCCGGCTAAAGGTGGTAGTCAAAATGGGCCAGTGAATGGGTCTCCAAATGGGCCAGCAGTTAATTGGGTCAAAGGTAGTGGAAGTAACACGGGCTCGAGTCAACAACGAAAAAGGCCTTGGTGTGACCATTGTAAAAAACACGGCCACAGGAAAGATGAGTGTTGGGAATTTCATGGGAAGCCAGCTGATTGGAAGCCCAGACAGTCATGGAAAAATCATAGCTACCAAGCTTCAATCGACAGATCGAGCAGCCAAATTGAACAACAAAATTTTATGTTTAATCAAGAATAGATGGAGCAGCTCTACAAAGTGTTTACTAGCTTCCAAAGCTCCAGTAAGCCTCCGAATGTCCCCTCAGGTACATTAGCTCACAAAGGTAATATTTCTAAAGCCCTCATCGCTTCGCAAATTAATCTCCCTTGGATATTTGACTTTGGTGCGTCAGATCACATGACCGGATCACATAAAAAATTTTCCACGTATTTCCCGTGCGTTGGTAACATGAAGGCGAAAATTGCAGATGGATCCTTTTCTTCCGTTGCTGGAAAAGGGAATATCACCATCTCCAATTCTATCACCTTAAAATCTGTACTTCATGTTCCCAATTTAACTTGCAATCTTTTATCAATTAGTCAATTGACAAAACACTAAAACTGCTCGGTTAATTTCTTCCCTTCTTATTGTGTTATTCAGGACCTATCATTGGGGAAGACGATTGGTCATGCTAAAGAATATGAGGGCTCTACTTACTGTGATGACGTTGCCAAGAATAAAACTGTAATTTGTGATTTTGTTTTCCTTTCTAGTAATAGTGATATCATGTTGTGGCATTTTCGAATGGGCCATTCTAGCTTCCAGTATTTACAACAATTGTTTCCTCATCTTTTTTCCAATAAAGATATTTTTCAATTACATTGTGATATGTGTCAGTTAGCCAAACACCAACGTACGTCGTATTTACGATCTAACTACCAACCTTCCAAACCCTTCGCCGTTATCCACAGTGATGTGTGGGGACCCTTTCGTATTCCAAATCGTAGCCACACAAAGTGGTTCGTCACTTTTATCGACGATCACACACGAGTTTGTTGGGTTTATCTCCTCAAAGAAAAAGAATGAAGTAAAAAATATATTTAAAAACTTTCATTCCATGATCCAAACACATTTCAATGCCCAAATACGAATTCTACGAACAGACAACGGTACTGAATATTTCAACTCTATAATGGGGGATTACCTACTCAAAAACGAGATAATCCACCAGAGCACTTGTGTCAATACCCCCCAACAAAACGGGATAGCTGAACGAAAAAATCGACACTTACTTGAGGTTGCCCGTGCCCTTATGTTCACCACTAGCATGCCCAAAATTTTTTGGGCTGACGCCATTCTCACGTCAGCATACCTCATCAACCAAATGCCTAGTCGAGTCTTATCTTTTAAAACCCCTTTAGAAACACTATTCGGTCACTTTCCTTACTCTCGGTTGTATTCAAACCTTCCATTAAGAGTGTTTGGTTGTACAGCATTTGTCCATATCCACTCTAATGCTAGGAGTAAACTCGACCCCAGGGCAACCAAATGCGTATTCATTGGGTACTCGCCAACACAGAAGGGCTACAAATGTTACGACCCCTCTACAAAACAAGTTATCGTAAGTAATGATGTTACTTTTTTTGAAGAAACCCCTTTCTTTCCCAAGGCTTCACTTCAAGGGGGCGGGGGGGGGGGGGGGGAATGATTGAAGTTCCACCCTTGGAGGATTTCTTGGTCACTGATTTTGTGCGTGTTCCCACCTCTGAATCTAGAAAGGACACCACCTCTCCCGTACACCCTAACGTGTCACATACACAAGATGACTTGAATTCGGGAGGGGAGGAAAACGATCACAAATTGCGAGGAACTTATTGTTTATTCCAGGAGGCCGAAATCAAAGCCAAGGACAGACCCCATATTTGAAGCACCGAGAGAGTCGGACCCGATGGTAGCTCCGAGTCTCGATGAGCCAACCTCTCAGTCAGGTATTATTCCTTCCTCTTCCAATAGTGATCTACCGATTGCACTCAGGAAAGCACCTTGGTCGTGTACTCTTCATCCCATTTCTAAGTTCATATCATACAATCATCTTTCATTTGCTTTTCGTGCCTTTACCTCTAACCTTGACAGTACAAGAATACCCAAAGACATTTATGAGGCTTTGGAAATTCCAGAATGGAAGCAAGCAGTAATGGATGAGATGAGGGCGTTGGAGGAAAATGGGACATGGGAGCTAGTAACACTACCCAGACGAAAAAGAACAGTTGGCTGTAAATTGGTGTTTACAGTGAAGTTCAGAGCGGATGGATCAATAGAAAGATATAAAGCACGCCTGGTGGCTAAAGGCTTTACACAAACATATGGAATCGACTACACAGAAACATTTGCCCCAGTAGCGAAGCTGAACACGGTCCGAGTACTTCTATCATTGGCTGGGAATTTGGATTGGCCTCTCGAACACCTTGGCATTAAAAATACTTTTTTGAATGGCGACCTGGAAGAAGAAGTTTATATGGAAACTCCACCAGGATTCATCAAGGGAGATGACAGGGTGTGTAAACTGAGAAAGTCACTTTATGGCCTCAAGCAGTCGCCAAGGGCCTGGTTCGATAGATTTGCTAGCGTAATACGGGGGCAAGGTTACCAGCAAGGACAATCAGACCATACCATGTTCTTCAAGCACACAGAAGGTGGAAAGAGCGCAATGCTAATTGTGTATGTAGACGACATCATCTTAACCGGAGATGATATAAGAGAGATCAGAAGGCTAAAACACGCATTGGCAACAGAATTCGTGATAAAGGATTTAGGCTAGATGAAATACTTTTTAGGAATGGAGGTTGAGCGTTCAAGGAAGGGAATCAGTGTCTCCCAGAGGAAGTACATTATCGATCTCTTGACAGAGACAGGAATGTTGGGGTGTAGGCCAAGTGATACACCTATTGACCCAAAGAAGAGTATAAAAGACGATGGACAACCTGTGGACAAGGAAAGGTACCAAAAGTTAGTTGGCAAACTAATCTACCTGTCTCACACCAGGCCTGATATTGCATTTGCTGTGAGCATAGTAAGTCAACACATGCATTCGCCGCAGGAACCACATCTCGAGGCGGTATATAAATCCTCAGATATCTCAAGGGCTCCCCTGGGAAAGGACTGTTTTTTAAGAAAACCAACTACAGGTCAATAGAAGTGTTTACGGATGCAGATTGGGCATGATCGAGTGAGGATAGAAAGTCCACCATAGATTACTGCACAACTATATGGGGGAATCTGGTAACATGGAGAAACAAAAAACAAGATGTGGTGGCCCGCAGTACCGCTGAGGCAGAGTTTAGGGCTGTAGCACAAGGGATGTGTGAGACCCTATGGCTAAAGAAGCTCCTGGATGAGCTGCAAGTTGTAGTGACACTTTCGGTCAAACTCTACAGTGATAACAAAGTAGCTATAAGCATAACGCACAACCCGATCCAACACGATAGAACTAAGCATGTAGAAGTGGATAGACGCTTCATCAAAGAAAAGGTGGAGAATGGTATTATCTATATGATCTACGTCCCAACCAAAGAGCAAGTAGCAGATGTCCTCACCAAAGGACTTCCCAAGCAAGATTTCGATTATCTTATCAGCGAGTTGGATATGATAAACATATACAATCCAACTTGAGGGGGTGTGGAAATAATCGAAATAAACTAATATTGTAAATATTTAGTTTCCTTTCATAAAATTGTAAATATTTAGTTTCCTTTCATAATTAGAATACTTATGGTTTAGAATTCTTTGTACGATAGGTAGGTGTAGTTGTGGTAGGACTCTTACATGTTGTACCCTATATTAACACACGTTTGGTGTTAGTGAATTAATATACTGGAAAATTACTCTCTCTGTCTTATGTCTGACTCCATTTCTCCTGGATTGTCATGGCTCATAACCGTGACCCACTTTGTTTTTATTTTTTAAAACTTTTTTTATATTGTCACAGTCATTGACCGTGACAATCTGCGGGTGGATGGGTTACGGTTTAGAACCATGACCCATACTTAAAATTTTTTTTTAAGGGAAATAGCATCCCCAAATCAACAAACCAGATATGAGTTCAAGCTTCTTTTTCTTCTTGCGCGAAACTAGATCTAAACTCTAGCCTCAAACCAAATTGCATCCCCAAATCAGCTTCTTCTTCTTCTTCTTCTTCTTCTTTGGTGTTCAATTTACACTGCTAACTCTTCTTCTTCTTGCGAAATAAAATCCCCAAGTCAGCAAAACTAAAAAGAGAAGATCCATATGCGCATGGGAGAGAAGAAGCTTTTTTCCACTTTTCTGGTTTCCAATTCCGTTTTTCAATCGATAAGCACTTCATTTTATGCCTAGATTTTTGCCTTTTTTTATCATTTGTTCCCTTTTTCATTTTGTTTAATTCTGTAACATTTTCTGCTTCTAATTTTGAATGTCAATTTGATTTCTTTTTTCCCCTATTTACATGAGTTTATTATTGGGTAAAAACAATGGGAGGTGTGTGTTCGGGAGGGATTGTTGAGAGTAGTAAGTCAATGGAGGTTAAGCATGAGATGATGAGATGATTTCAGGGTTTCAGGGAAACTGAAGTCAATTGGGAGTTTTGGGAAGCTGGAGAACGATAACTCCTCAACATATCCTGATAATGCAGATGATTTTGAGAAGCCACCTCAGAATCTATATGATTTTGAGCACGTCAATTTCGCAAGAGTTAAAGCCATCAACTCCAGCTAGAAAACCAGCAAATAAGGTATCAAACTATGTTAAAAGAATGTATTTGTGTGGATTTTACATTTTTATTTTATCTTACTATTTTTGAATTTTGTGAATTGAGATGTTAGTTTGATTATCTTATGTGGTGGAGAGGAGTGATCTTAGACATTCATCATAAAAAGAGCTAGAATTTTGACAGGGTAGATATGTACTAAATGAAGCCGGGGATTTTATAAATATTTGCATATTAGAGGGAATGGCAATTTTATTTTCATTTTTGCTCTTGGAGATTAATATTTGATGTAAGATAAGATTATTAATTTAATTTATTTAATTTTTTTAAAGCAGAAAGAACGCAAATGAGAGAAACTCATTCTGGATTAATTGGTCTTGTAGATAATTTTGGGAAAACTCCACTATATGAAGCCATTAAGAGTGGCCATGATAGAGTGGCATCTTTGCTTGTGAAAGAAGGGCTTCATTATATATAGATAGTGCTGGAGATTGCCTTTGTGAGGTTGTTTCTATTTGACACTCAGATTTCTTGAGAAGGCTTCTGGAAAATGGAATTAATCCCAACTAAATCTGGAAAACTGCTTGTCTAGCAATATAATCTTGAGGATGTTTTAGTAAGGATGCCTCTTAGAAATATTGATTGCTGTTGTTATTAAGAGGCATGTTATTTCATTTTTTGAGTTTGCTGTTGTTGGTTTCTGGGGTTAGATATGGGCATGTTCAACTAGAATTTTAGCAGTTTCTTTATCAAATATGTTGCTGGTTTGCTTTATTTTAGTTATCCGAGTAGCGATATTTTTATGGCTTGTCATTCTTAATCCATGTAATAAGATATTTTGTTGATGTAAGAATCAACAAATCTATTAAAGTTCTCTGTGCTATGGTTAATTAAATTAAGTCATCTATCAACTGTTTTGTTTTCTTATATTCGTTTTATTTTCGCTTATAGGCCTCACTCTTATCATTTCATATGCAGCTGGAGCTGAAACTGACGATGGCCAAATTGGGCTTCTTTTGAAGCAAGATCACGGCAAAGATTTCTTTTAGGGCTTCAAATTATGCTTAATTTTGAATTCATCGCATGGTTTGATTTTTATTAATTACCTTCAGATTCAACTTAGCTTAGCTTCAATTTCCAGGCTTCATTTGATCAGTAATAATTAGAGGATAAGCCTAGGGTTTTTAGAGCCATTTTTCCTGATAAACGAAGAAGACAACGACTTAATGAGGTACTATTTCTTCCCGATATACTCTATTGTGCATACATATTCATCAGTATTTTGCTGATCATACTGATTATTGAGTTTGAGCTCTAAGTGTTGGCATTTGGAATCAGTATTCATTAGTAGTTTCCTGACGCCATCATTTGTTGCTTGTTCTTGCAGGTTTCAAAGATAGGTTCTGTAACGCCCCAATTTTTGGAAATCGAAGCGCTACCAAATTGCTGTAGCTTGAGTAAAAATATAGAATTTTTGCAGTATAATTTTTTTTGGAAAGTTAAACAATAAGTGAATAAGTGAATATCTTACTTTCAATAACAATCATCAAAATCCACATATCTGAAATTTAATAATAGAATCTCGAATAAGTGCGGAAAATCATTTAAATCTAAAGACCACGTTTAACAACCAAAATTTGAATAAGTAAAAATAATTGCGGAAGAAACAAAGTTGAGTTTAAGTGAGATTTTCATTCCAATAATAGTCATGATAATATTCAAGAATCATGTACTAAAATGAAATAGTAGTCAATAATGGTTCTCTTGAACTTTAGTTCCTAAAAATTGAGCCACTGTAAAATTATTAAACTAGACACGGAATTTTAAATAAAATAATTTGCGGTGAATTTAAAGGGTTTAACCAACGATAAATTTAAAATTTAACATAACTGTAACTATTAGCAAAAGGTGATGCCTCGCTTGCCGCCGCTTCGCCGAACTCCTCAATCTGTAAAGAGTTTTAAAATAATGGGGTGAGTACAACGAGGTCATACTCAGTGGGGAGAATAGCAAATCAGCTAACCATATCACATGCCATACACGCAGTTACAATCATGTGCATAGCGAGAAGTAAAGGTGGATGCCCCTAACGACACCCCGTAGAAGATGGAAACTTGGGTCCATCACATAGTTTGGATGCCCCCAACGACATCCCGTAGAAGATGGAAACTTGGGTCCATCACATAGTTTGGATGCCCCCAACGACATCCCGTAGGTGATTGCCCCTCACGACAATCCGTAAAAATACAACTAGCATGCATTTCGCAATTATAAAGGCACGTAGAACATATAACGTGGTCAACTAAAAATAACACGTTGCAAAGTAATCCCCACCTTAAATAGTAGTACTTGGAGAAATCCTTGAACCTTACGGGTGTTGTGATGCTTATACCCCAGTGGTCTTGTAGCCTCGTCTAGCAGAACAATTAAACATAGCTTTAGGAAATTGACATTTAAATTGATCTTTAATAATTTATTCGGGCCTTAAAACTTAAAAGTTTTTAGGACCCAAAAGATAACCTTGACAGTTTCTTTGGGCTTAATTGAAAATGAAATAGTGCTTTGAGGTTTGAAATTGAGGTTATTTGTCAACTATGACCGTTTTAAAACACAATCAAAACTTTAGGGACTAAAATTGAACTTTTAAAATTTGATTGGGGCTTAATTGAGAGGATTAAGCAAATTTGGGGACTGTTTTAAAGTTAGCTCAGAACTTGAGGACTTCAATCGTAAATTATATAAATTCAATTGAAATCAATTGAGGTAAAACTATGATTTTGAGGACTATTTTGAACTATTTGAAAATAGATAATAATCTAAGGGACCAACTTGAAATAGAAATTCGAATTTGAGGGACTAACTAAAATAAGAATTAGAAGTTAAGGGACTTGGGCATTAAATAAGGCAATTGAGGTCCAATTTGAGGGTCATGGGTCAAGGCGTGAATCTGCAGCTCCATATGCATACATACGCAATACATACACAGAGCGAAAGAGGGAGATGACTCGAGGAGGTGGGTGCCGAGGTCTCGTCGGCGGTCGGCGAGTCCTCATCGGCGTCCAAGCCACCCGACCAAGTCAAGAAAATAGAGAAACAAAGTTACTCGATCGATTTTGGGTTCGAAACTCCAGCTGAAACTGAAGGTTTTCGACCAAAATAACATCAATTGAGTTCGGGTTTTGGGTTGTTAAGGTTTGGCTATGGTATTGGTGGCCGATTGTGGAAGGAAATCTCGAGGTGAAGGTTCGGCGGCCATGGCCGATTTTTTTTTTTTCCTTTCTCGGCTATTCTGAAAATTTCGTCTCTCTCCTTTCTTTTTTTTTTTTGACGAAGAGGTTGATGGTGATGATGATTGAGATTGCATATTCGTATGGGTTCATGGTGTAGGGCATTCAATTTTGTTGATTTTCTGTAAATGGAGCGTGTATAGGCGGCTTGTGTGTGTGTTCATGGCGTATGTATATATGTGTATATATATACACAATGAGGGGAGGGAAGCACTATAAAACCACAAGGACCGATTTCCGGTGTTTGTGATTCGTTCGCACAGTGGGACGAATCGTGTGTGCGTGTATGATGTTAAAACACATTGAATTCATGGCGGTAGATGTTATTAGTCAAAGGTTAGTTGTAGAATTTTGTCTAAAATTCAAGCATTAGATGACAGAGACCCAATGAAATCGTATGAGGGAGTTGGCAGAATACCTGGTATGATCTGTGCTTGCTATGGATTTTTGGACGTCTCCTCTGATTCTTGAAGTTATAGGCTTAGAGATGGAGTTTGGTGTTTGCTAGTGGTAGAAAACATGACTTTATGGGAGTTGGGGAGGAGAGGCGTGAGTTGAGGAAATACAGTGGAGGGAGGAGTCCTCTCAGATAAAAACTCACGTATCCAGATTCTTAAAATGAATAAATGGGCTTAGGGCCCAATAGTTAGGATGGCCCGTAACGAAATAATTCGACCCGATTAAATTATTAAATAAATTATTTTTCTTTTCTACTAGACGAGCATTGCGTAAACTCTTTAAATTAAAATGGGGACCTCGTAACGACGTCGTATAATTCTTTAGATATTAAAATTGAACGTGGTCGTTACAGGTTCTAGAAGCTAACCTTTGCTACTAAGATAGTTGTCCTTGTGCAGTCAAGGTAAGTACTTAATAAAGAACCTTAGTCTTTATGTTTAAGTTTTTACATCTACATTGAGGTTATAATTAACAGCATGTTTTTCTTAGCTTAAATAGGAAGAAAAGTGAACTTTTAAGGATAACAATTGTCTAAAATGTAGTTCATCTATTTATGCTGATCAAGAAGGGAATGTGGGGAAGAATCTGAAGAAAGGAGCCCTTTTTTGGGTCGAAGATATTGCGGGATTTGTGAGAAGAAATTATCCTAGGATTTTGAAAGCAAAGGAGTTTGTGTAGCTGGATTTGAAGAGCTTAATTCAACATGCTAAGGAGGATTTGGATTTGGAGCTTACACTTCATTACAATTAAAGGGAACAAGTATTATTTCATTAGTTATATTAATTAAGTTTATTATTGCGACTCATTATTAATTTTATTTTTTAGATGTCTTATGTTAATACGACTAATATCTATTAATTTATTATTCACCTAAAAACATAATAGGTGAAGAATAATTTTTCCCATGAAAACTAATTTGTTGTTCTGTGCCTCTTTTTCTTTCCTTTTCTTTTGGGGGTGGGGGAGGGGTGGGTTGTGTTATAAATCCATCATAAATTTTTAGATTTGTGTTACCATTATTAGTTTGAATGTTGAAATATAGAATATCGCATGAGAATTCAATTAATGAAGCAATACAAATGCAGAAATGAGACCCGTGTTTAGAAAATTTCAACAGATAGTCTTTCGGTCATTCTTTTTTTTTTAAGCACAATTTTGAAAATATAATTTTATATTGCTTATATTTTTATCATTGAAAATTCAAAAGCTATCTATATAGTCTATGTATCTTCTTTTCTTTTTTTTTTTTTGAAAACATAAAAAATTGATATTTAATGTGTCTATATATTAAATTATTGAAATAAACAAAATGTAAGTTACTTTTATATTTGTTAGATGTTGTATCATTTTGCATAGAACTAGCTTCTTTTATGTAAATCTTAATCTTAAAATCTTAATATATTCTTATTATATATATAACTAGAGAGTTGGTCAAAGTTTTCCAGCCAATACTTTTTTTTGTTTTTTGGTTCTTCAATATTGTGCACTTATGAGTTGTGTAACCGCATGCGACTACTTTCATATTTTCTATTGTAATCGGTCAGCCAACAAGTATGGTTATGTACTAACAATAAATATAATTCATTTTTCTATGGTTCATTTTCCTTTGGATATTAAATTGTTTGTGTTGGAACCAAATATTATGAAAGAGCAACGGGGTCAGTTTGCTATAAGTTTTGGGCAGCCTCTTTTTAGTTCTTTTAATTTTTATTTTCTCACATAAAATATGATTTGTTTTCCTACTTATTGGTTGATCAAGTGAAGGCAGTTATTAAAGGTAAAAGATTATTAGTTATCTAATATTTAATAAATTTATTACTTTAATATGGTTAACTTTATTTTTTCTTAATTTTTTTAGCTTTTTATCTTTTTTATAAATATATAAAATTGATGGATGATACATGGTTCATTTTTTAACAATTATAAATGGAAATTTTAATTAAATTATTTTTCAAATCATAAAAATTAATACTATGACGATTCAAACTTTATTTAGTGAAAATAAAGTAATCACAAAGGTTTCACATTCAATGAATTTATACGATTAAATTACTTTTGATAACTACGCTTTTCTTTCTTTTGGTATAGATATGCCAATTTCATATAAAGTTACATTGATTTCATTCGTGATGCAAAAGTCACATTTTTAGAAATCATGGTCTATGTTGTATTCTTTTCATGTTTTACAATTTCTACCAAACACAATTTTATATACAAATAGTATGAGATACAATCAGTAAATATGATATTGTATTGTACATCCACATGCATAATTATTTGATGTGAAATATTATCTCCAAAGAAGCTTTTCAAATTTTACATTAATTTGTTTAGTAAATGAATATTCAACTTATTTGTAATAATGTAAAAAATTATTACGTTTTGCTTTTTCTTTATCATTTTTTCATTTATATTTAGTCAATGTATTTATTTAATCTAATATTAAATAAATAATTATTAATTAAGCGTTGCACAGGGCGAATACTAGTCTCTAATAGAACAGGTTGCAATGTGGGTCAAGCCAAAGACTTTAGATTAATATTTATAAAGATAAAAGGTCTCAAACTTATAATTGTAATAACCCACCGAATATTCGAAAAAACCTTCAGCAATATGCCAAATAGGAAAAGCACAAAATGCAACGGTGTTCAGTGAATATATTGAAGAATGTACTCAATCATGAATAAACAAACCCCTATTATTTTATGGGGTAAAATAAAATTTCAAATTTTGATGTGTTCTTTAATTTTGGATTCTTGTAAAACTTAAAAATGGAATGCGATTACTTATTACATCAGGTTCTGAAAATGGTGAATCATCGTGTATTTAGATGTAAGATGTAATACTACAAAAACGATTTATTCCCTCGTAATCGTTGCTTTACTTATTTTCATTATTAACTTAACCTTTATTTGGGTTGTAAATTAGAAATAGAAAACCATAGTAAATATTATGAATACTGACTTATTAAGTCAGATTTTCTTCTTTTTCTGAGATGGTACATTTATTTGAGTATTTTATTATTTTGCTTGTATTCATTGTTAACCCAACTTATTGTAATGAATTTTTATTTTTTGTGAGAAATGTTTAGTGTAATACCACATGCAAAGCACGTGCTTATAACCAGTTGTCTTTGGACGCTATAAAAGAGCATCTTTAATTGTAATGCCCCGAATTCAAAGAACTCGAAATGTTAGTTATTTTCTAAAACTATTTTTTTTCTAATATTAAATGCGGAAGTATAATAAATAATTAAAAGCTGAAATTCATTTGATATAACAACCATCTAAAGTGTTTTAAAAATTATTTGATCACCAAACGTTCAAAACGTCTAACAATGGTTATTAAATAGTTCAAGAGTTTGAAAACGACATAATCTCATACATCGGGTTACCAAAACAACAACGTAAGTGAAGTCATTTATTTAATAAGCCTAAATAGAACTTCCATGTCTCGTCACGCCTCCGAACTCCTCAATCTGTAAAAGAATGAAAGGCGTGAGTATTTAAACAATACTCAGTAAGCTCAACGCAAATTAATCATCTATACAAATGTATATAAGGCAAATAGTCGTATAAACTCTATAATATAATACCCGGAAGGTAACTCTACTCAGGCAGTGAATTTGCAAGCGCAACTCTCTGCGAAGGCAAGTCTGAGCCCAGGCAAGTTTGGGCCCAAAGCAAGTCTATTACACACTAAAAGCACTTATATAGTACAGATAATTAACAATAATTGCGCGATAAGTAAAAATGAGTCTTTTGAGCCTACCTGAAGTATTTCTCGAGTTTGAGTCTACTAAGAGGTGAAAATCAATCCTCTAGCTGTTCGTACGCCCCGTCTAGTCAATAATGAGTTTAATTTATGTTAACACTCTTAAATATTAAGTATCTATAAGTAATATAGAAGTTTGTGGACCAAAATAGAAAGAATATAAAATTTTGGGGGTCAATTTGAAAGAATTTAATAGTTTGAGGACCTATTATGCAATAAAAGTGAACTAAAAATATTTTGGACTCAATTATAAGATTTTTAAAACATGAGGGACTAATATGAAATTAAAGTTTAAGGGCTAACTTAAATAGGAATAAGAAATTAAAGGATTAAAAGTGAAATAAAAATTTAAGGGTCAAATTGCAACAATTAAAAGGTAGGGACTTGAATGTAAATAAAATAAATATAATGGGGGATTAGATCTGCAAATAATATTTAGGGGTAAAATTATAACAATTAAAAGTTGAGGATTTGTAAATTAAATAAAACTTGGGGACCAACTTAAATCAAGTAAAGAACTAGAGGGACTTGACTTCCAATAAATAAAAAAATAAAACGGATCCGGGTCTCTCTCTTTCACCCGACTTCTCTCTCTCGCTCACTCTCGTTCTCGGCCACTCTCCTCTCGACGGGGTTTGGCGGCGTTTTGGTCGGCGATAATGGCGGCGAAGGTGGAGTTGAAGGTGGTGAAGCTAGTGGTGGCGTTAATTGAAAGAGATATTGAGTATATAGGGAGAAATTGAAGGTTGAAAGTTAGGGGAAATTTTGGGTATTTTCAAAATTTGATCGAATCTTTAGTTATTTTGGAAATCAAAGCGTTCTATGATGTTGTAGGGAGATAGAGGAAGGTGTAGGTGTGATTTTTATGTTATGAAATCGAATTTGGATGTTGGTGATGCTTCTAGCCGAGGAAACGGAAATGGCGTGTATCTATATATGTATGTATATGCGTGTCTGTACGTGTATGTTGCTGTTGATGGTGATGCTGGTGATGATGGTGATGATGGTTGGTGGAGATGACGGCGGATACTGGTGGTGCGATGGTGGTTGACGGTGGTGCGGGTGTGCGTGGATTGGCCAAAAGTACGGGCTATTATGTGTTGTGATATAAAATAAAACTAGTTTTTTTCACCCGTGCGTTACACGGGAGGCTAATGTATTAATAATTACGTGCTTCGATATATATTAATTCTATATCAATAAGACCACCAACATAATAAATAGAGATTTGTGATCAGCACTAAACTTAATAATTAAGATAAGAATGAAAGTTAATCCGATAAAATTTCTAGAGCTTTTCCTCAGATATCGTGCTGAATCCTTCTTATAAAATATTCAATGAATACCTTACCAAAATCCATGTGACTTAATTTCTGATTGACAAAATCTCATAACTTAATTTACAATTCTCGCAGAAAATCTCAACAATAAAAACAATTTAAAAATAATACCATCAACTATTATCAACAACATAAATACAAAATGAATAATACAAATTACTCATATTTTTCTAAGAAACAATGAATGGACTTAAATATAAATCTTAACCCTAATTTTCTCCAAGAAAATCAAATTTCTATTAATCTACCAATGAATCGTAATAAGACAACAATATGTATTTTTTACGTAAGCCTCTCGAATTTCGAAGTGCATTTATATGAAAAACCTTTAGAAATATAAAATATAATACCATAGTTCAGATAGAATAAATTTAACTTCTCAAAAGTGTAATTTTCGACAAGAGATGAGCTTGAGCCTACCTTTAACTCGATTACACTGCTACTTATAGATAAGAGTTGCATATTATTAATTTGTATAACTCTAACAACTATCTCAACTGGACATTATCTTCAAATAATATAATAGTAGAAAACCAATAATATATAAGTATAGCTATTCACTTCTGTAGATGACATAAAGGGTTTGTGTAAAAAGCTAAATATAGTAAACAACGTACCTCACATGATTAATAAGTGTCAGACTATACATTACTAAAAACTTCTTTACACACGACATTCGTAGTAGTTTTGGTTGGATGACCATCGTCATAACAGAGCACAAACTTCAAACCCTACCTATTTGTCGCTTTGGAGACTGCAAGACATAGTTCGATAATGAATATGTAAACAATGATTTTTAATATTTGATTGTGAAATATAATTAATTTACAGATATATTATAGAAATGACAATATAATGGGTACTCCAACACCCTATTTCTGTTCCGTTAGGAAACGTTTTTCATCATCACCACTCCCATCATCATTTAATTGAAGGCAAGCGAGTATAGTATAAGGATTGCAATTGGATGGGATTCTATCGTCGCCGCGTTCGCTTAGAAAATTCACAACCCTTGCACTACCCATCGTGATTATATTGTTGAACACAAGCTTTTATTTGTATTTATTTTAATACAAGTGGTAATGACATCTAATTTATTTTATAACTATTTTCTAAACATACTAAACACGTAAAACATATTTGGTGTAAACTTAACAATTTAATATATTCGGTATATTAATATTCTATTTAAACTCATCAATTTAGATTTTCACTTTAAATAATTTAAATTGTATAAGATTTTTAATGTGGTTGATAAAAAAATCTTATAGATTTTACATTTTCTTAATCAAATATTGAATGATTTGATATTAAGTTTAAATTATTTTGAATAAAACAAATAAATTGAAATATATGTGATTAACAATTAAAACAAACAACTTGATCGGTGATTTTAAAAAATTAAATAAAATCTAAACTAACAAAAATCAGTATAAAATAAATAATTTAAATAGCCAAAATTCTCAATATTTATTTAAAAGATAGAATTATAAATAAAAATATTTATCATAGTCGAGAGCTAATTAAAAATTTCTAATTGAGTTTCAGAATTTCAATCGTCGATCGAGTTAATAGCCAATTGTTTATTAAATATATAATTTACAAAATACGTCATTTAGATATTTACTTTTCTTCTTATTAAATCATTATTGAAAAATATGTAATTTAAATATTTATTTATTTATCACTAAAATTAGACTTTTAAGTTAATATGAAACTAAATAATATAAGAGATGGAATTAATCATTCAATCTATATATATCTGAAAACAAAGGTTTTAGTTAAAATAAGGATTGTATTTTAAAATATATAATTTTGGAAGTGAATATTATCAAAATTAAATATAGATTGATTAAATTCAAGTCAATAATTATCACCATACAGTTGACTAATGCAACAAATGGATGAACTGATTTTTAATTAAAATAAACTATTTATTTAGAAAAATATTATTATAAGATAAGGAATTCAAATTGATATGAAATTCATATGCTATAACAATCAAAATCACAAATATGACTTGGACAATGTAATCGGAATATAACTACTTGTCTTTTTTAATTGGATTTTTTTTGTGCTTTTAGCAAATTATCTTATTTGAGTGAGTTATTCAGTGATCGATTTTAGGTATTGCATGTAAATGCTATAAAAAAATTTATTTCTTCTACTTTTTTCTATAAAAAATTTTAAGCTGGAGAGTTAGAACGATAACTTTCTTTTATTAAAATTATGAATTTCTTACACAAGATTTTTGTCAAAAATATTAGCAATTAATATAAAAACTAAATTAAGAAGATATTTTATTTTTTTTAAATTAAGGTATTATGTTAACTAATATTTAATATACATTAATTAATTTATATGAATAAAAAAATTAATTTATATTTATGTAGAAAAATATTTTAGAAATTCAATATTCTTATTTTATTAGTTAAGCAATAAAATAAGTTTTCTGTTTTTTTAAAAGTATAAACTATAGAGTATGTTTACACATGGAACATATGTGTACGTCTTAATGTATTATTTTTTATAAAAATTTCATCCCTTGAGATTTCCCACAAATGCAGACCAACGGGGCAGGAATGAGGTTAGTATTTTAACCTTTGAGATTCCTCACATTCTTTGATTTAATAATCAAGTCCTACTTAGACAAATTTAAAAAAAAAATCAATCATAAAAGAGTTATTTTTTAGTAAATTATGTAAATTATAAAAAAAGGAAATTATGGAAAAGCGTACATGTACTTTTCAACTTGCTAAAATCAAGTGCTTTGTTTAGAAGCATAACTAAAATGTCAAGAAATCTTAGCACTTGAAGCTAGTTGGATTTGTTGAATGAAAATGAAGATGAACTTGAAGATACAAATTGTGGAAAGAGGGGAAAGTAGTGTGGTTAGGATTTTAAAATGAACCTTAACTTGTATAAATAGTGTAAAAACTAGGTTACTCCTCTAAATGGGCTTTCTTATAGCATAAGAGATAAAATTGGACCTTAAACGGGCCTATAATTGGGTTTAAAATATATATAAAGTTATGATTGAATAAGAAGTTAAATTTTTGGGGTTAAAACGAATAATTTCTAAAGTTTGGTGCTCAAATGTAAATTGAAAATAAATAAATAAATAAATATTTTATAAATTATTATTTTTGTTTTTATTTTAAATAATTCAATATAATAGTAAATATTATAAAATTTTAACTAGACGAGCGTACGTCACTAAATTTTATGGGTGAGGTCGTAGTGACACGTTCAATATTTTATTTAATTATTTAGCCTTTATTTAAAGAAATTTCGCGGTCACTACATTAATGGTGCAACGTGAATCCTAAATAATGTAGCAAATAGAATGGGTAATGAGGAAAAACATCTCTAATTGTGACTGTAATTTGTAGAAGTAATTAATTATGTTTTCATAAAGGCATAAACTATTAGCAAAATTAACACGAAAGAGAAAATAAAATAATTAATTAACACGAAAGAGAAAATAAAATAATTAATGTAAAAAGTAAATAGACAAGACATTTATCTATTTCTTAATGTGCCACATTAACATTATTTTGACATGTGGAATAATATTCTGAGAATGCATAAGCCATTAGAGATGCTCTAATCTATAAAGAATTTATATATAATTATTAAAATTTATCAAAACAATAGCTGGAAGCCTAGAAGTGAGAATTTAACTCCGTGATTGTTCAGACAATGCAAACTTTTTCTCTGGTCCTTGTCATAGACTTTAAGTCTTTTAAAAAAGCCAAAACCTTTACAAATTGCATGCTTCTAGAAGGAACTAGTTTTCACTCCCGTGCGTTGCACGGGAGTAAAACCGTGTAAGTTTGCGTGAAATCTAAAAAAAAAAATTTGTGTAGATTGATTTTTGTGGTATGAAAAATAATTTTTTATACATTTTAATATAAGTCTTGAAATATTTTTTAAAAGTAACTCAATGTAATTTTTGTATAAAATGAAATAAATCCTCAAAAATATATTGCATTTCGTTGCAACCCAACTTTAAAAAATTTAGGAAAATCTTTCGTAATCTAAATACAAAATTGACAAATCAAATATCGATTATTAATATACAGTTCGATATTTCTTTTTTAAAATAATCAAAGATATAAGCACTGCAAAAGGGAAAGATCAAAAGTCTGAAAATCTATTACGCCAAAAATTTCAAAAAAAAAGAAGTACCAGCTATACAGTTTGTTTCCATTCCTCTACTCATCATTCACTTATTAAACAAATAATAAAAATTAAGTAATAGCACCAATTTAGTCTAGCCTTACTAAAAACCTTTTTTTTCCCCTGAAATTAACTACTAAATAATTTTCAAGACTACTTCAAAATTTGGCTAAACCTCGGCAGGCCTATGTGCAATCATTGAAAAAACCAGCAATTGCGCTACCGCCTCTATCATTTTCTTGTTTCACCGCGACCTCTGGGATTCAATCTCAAAAAAAAAAAAATATTTTTTTGATCGAAGGTGTGGTGGTTTAATTGAACAATTAACTATATATAATCTAAATTTATATTTCAATTAAGTGTAATATAGTTTGACTGAAATAAACAAACATAAAATAATGACATTTAATCATAAATAAACTATTCATCTAAAAACTATTTTAGCAAATAGATGGTCAAATAAATAAAAGAAATCAATTATTCTACATGTCAAATTGGTAAATGATAAATTGGCAAATACAAAAGATAATCGTAATAAAGAATGCAAAGATCGCTTTGGAAATAAATTTTATGCGCATTCAATTTCTCTATATTTGAGGAAACAATGAAACATAAACGATTTTAAACAATTTAAAACAAATCGATTACATCTTCTTATTTATGGAATAATAATTCCTTTAAAAGATATTTGGCGAACATGTAGCAAAGACAATCCACACCAGTTTTCTTGATAAAAAAAGAGAACGACTTGTTCATATGCCATAATTGTCCATTTCTCGCACACAACCTGACTTTTTGACGTCCCATGGCAACACACTGATTTTTATTTATTCCGTGCATTCATAATATTATACATATAAAACTACTATTTTATATCAAAAGTAGAATCATATCTATTTTACATATACTATCTTCGCCCCACAAAGATAAAATAGATTCAATTTTTTCTGGCCCCAAAATATATGTCACTTTCTATTTTGTTTGCATTTAATTTCTTCTATTTTCCAATTATACTCTTATTTAATATACATTGTTATTAGTTAGCATTATTTAATGCAAGGGTATATTTGAAAAAATACAATTAAAATTTACTTTTCCAATAATATTAATTATCATTTCTTAAACTATGTGAAAGTCAAACCAAGTCTATCTTTGTGGGACGGAGGTAGTACTATAGATATATGTTTTATACAATCTATTAAAAACTCTAGCCTAAATTTGAAATATTTCAAGAAAGAAATAGAAGCAAAGATGTTTGCAGAGAGAAATGGTGAATGTATAGACATAGAGAAATTTGCAGATAGAGATAGAGATTTTTAGATAAAAATGGTTAGTAATCTTTTGAAAGTATTCTAACACACAAAAATATTAATATAAATTAAAATTATAGGATTTAAAAATTAATTGATAGAATTGGTAAATGATATAAATTTATTAAAGATGTTATTGAATATCAAATTCAATTTAAATTATGAAATAAGACTTACTAGTTTTCAACCCCCGTGCGCTGCACGGGAGTAAAGTTGTATAGATTTGCATGAAATCTTAAAAAAAATTATTTAGATTGATTTTTATGGTAAAGAATAATGTAAAATAAATTTTTTAACAAATGACAGTTGTATTTAATCGATAACACCATCACGTAATATAAAATATAAATAATGTTAATAATAACGAAATATTATAGAAAATAAAATTTAAGTTTTTCATTTTATACTGTATTCATAATTCAATAAATTTATCTATGATCGGCTATTGTCCTAGATTAAATTATAAAAAGATTTTACAATAAAAATCCATAAAATATAAAATATATAATCAATTAAATACTATTGAAATAATAATTACTTAGCTCGAAATGTATACAATTCAAGGATATTAGCGTCCTGTTTCACGATCAACCTCTATTAGCTGTGCTTTTTTTGTAAATCGGTAATATACAATGTATTAAACTTACTTTTTTTGTGCAAATAGAAAAATAATAATTGAAAATGATGTATATAAAAAATTTCAATTCAATATCATTCAAACTTTGAACTCGACAAAGGAATAATATAACCACAATAAACCAATTTCAAACCGATTCATAATAATTATTGATCGAAGTAGCACGAACACTATGTAAGAGTGCAGTGTAGTTCTTCACTATTTAAACAAATTGTAATTGCACAAATGAGAATGAGAATAATAAAAAAAATAACCAACGAAGAAACAAATAAAAGTAATATAACATAATCGGACTATATATTACACAATAAAATAAATTTAGTGAATAACTAATGATATACTCTTCATCTAAAGGACTCATTTGTAGCATTCCATAATTAATAATAGAATCCATCTATCATATTGTTGATGTAAATAAAAACATCATGTTATAAACTCGAACGGTTTGCACAAAGTGACTATTTTTTTCATTCATGCTATATAGTAAATCACTTAAGACGGCGGAGACATCCCTCATTCTTGGAAGCTTGGTCACTTGCCCTTACATACAATACAATGGAAATTTTCTCTCTCAACGTCTTTCATAACGCTTGTGTATTTTTTATCATACCAATATATCAGCACGTTCGAGATTGACACATATAGGTGGGATCTCCTAAATATGTATATGATTCACATAGAAAAAAGTCTATATATTTTCTAATCCTACCAAAAAGAAATATAGAAATCAAAATTATTATGTAATAGTTTCATTTAATAAGTAAGTCCTCTTTGTATATATGTTAAATCATTGTGATTCTTTGTAATTTTTAATTTATAGGTAGAATACAATGTATGCTAATTGTTAAGAAATTTCTCTACTACTTTTAGAAACTAATTAGAAAATATTGTCCCTTATGAGCTGTAGAAAATTAGCAAATGAAGAAAATCTTGCTGCGCTAGGAAATTTTTCTACTTCGCACTAAAAATTTAAAGATATAATTAAAAATACTTAAAGTATAAATTAAAGATATAATAAAAAAATTTAAAGCAAAAAAATTTAAGATATAATCTTGTTATGTTAGGAAATTTTTCTACTCCTAAATAAAAATTAAAGATATAATAAAAATATTTCCTTTCTTTATTAAGTACAAATTTAATATATAATTGAGAATATTTAAATTAAAACGTAAAGGTATAATTTTGCTGTACTAAAAATATTACTGGAAAAAATATTAAATTTTTTCAATTCAGATTATACAAATATTCTAAAAGCATAAACATAAGTTGACAATAAGAGATAAATTGTTAACAAATAAAAAATTAATTTAAACATTTATTAGTGAAAAATTTTTGAAACTTATACTTAAAGATTAAACAAATATTCTTAATTTATTTAAACGGGGATTTAAATAGTACTTTTAAAAAATAAAAATAAAAAAAATGCACACATTGGGGGATTAAATAAATACATTTTTTTAAAATAAATTATTATTATTAGTTAGCAATTTTATTCACCATGCTAAAAAGAAGGATGAATGTTATCCTCATTTTGGAGGATCGATATAAGAGGGTAAAAAATTTAAAATTAATTTTTTTTGTTTCATATTATTCTATTCATCGAGAGCTTAAAAAAAGTTTTGATATATAATTTTTGTTATTTCAAAAGTTACTTATGTTACAGTTAAATAAGTAATTTATCGCTAAAAATAAGTAACTTTTAAAATAGTAAAATTTATACATCAAAACTATACTCATATTAAACTTCGATAAATAGAATAATATCGAACAAAAAAATTCAAAATTTTCAACTATTTACCCCCTTAAATTGATCCTTCAAAATGAGGTTAATGTTCACCCTCCTTTTTAGAGAACAAATTTGTTCACCCTATTAAAAGATGGTGAACATCAACCTCTTTTTTTGTGGGTCGATTTGAGGGTAAAAAAATTATAAATTATAAATTTTTTTGTTCCATATTATTTTATTTGTCGAGAGCTTTAATATGAGTATAATATTGATATATAATTTTTATTATTTTAAAAGTTACTTATTTTACTAGTAAATAAGTAGCTTATGACTAAAAATAAGTAATTTTTAAATCAATAAAAATTATATATCAAAATCAGACTCATCTCTGCTCTCTCGATTTAACTGTAATAATACTAACAAAAAATTAAAAATTTCAATTTTTCATCCCTCAAATCGACTCCACAAGAAAGAGAGAAATGATGCTCACCCTTTTTTTGCGCTAACAAAATTTATATAATACGATTTACATACACTTTGGTAAAATAATTGGTCCCAAAGAAATTTCTAACTAAAATCTTGTCCTAATAACTATTTCGCAATTGAACAACCGTCAATCAAACCTTTATTTTATATATTATATAGATTGGAGACGAAAATATAGTTTCTACTCCATTGCAAGGCCCATAGACACCATTTTTCGGGTTTGTTTGATATAATTTTATATAAAAAAATCGTTTTTATCTCTCATCATTTTCAACTTTGCATTAATATATTGATTTAATATTTTTATTTTTTTTAATACATCTTCTTTACTTATCACCTACACATCCAAATACATATATATATATATATATATATGCACACCCTTTATAAGTTTAATTTATCAAAAAATTAACTGGAAGTGAGAATGTAACTCCGTTGATTGTCTCTAATACTTGTCATAGACTTCAAGTCTTTTAACAAAGCCAAAACCTTAACAAATTATGTGTTTCCGATGGGAATCAGAGAGGACTATATAGTTTCGACACCATTTTTTGGGTTTGTTTGATATAATTTTATACAAAAAAAAATTATTTTCATCTCTCGTCATTTTCAAATATGTATTACTATATTGATTTAATATTTTTTTATATTTTTTAATACACCTCCTTTACTTATCACCTCCACATCCAAAAATATATATACCCTTTATAAGTTTGTTAACGGAATTTGCAATTGTTTTTAAAGCCATATAATTTATAATATTTCAAATTTATTAAAAACTCAGATAAAAAGTGAGAACACCTTTGATTTTTCAAAGATAATGTATTCTCTCTCTAGTTCTTATCGAAGACTCAAAAGTCTTTCAACAAAGCCAAAGCTTTTTTGGAATTGCATGCTTCACCAGGAATAGACTTGAGTAGACTAGAAACTATACCCGGTTCATACGTTTGTATTTTCTAAACCATGCATCTATAAATTGTAGCTTTTTACAATCAAGATTCGTACCAAGTATTAAACAATTCCCAAATAGAAAGCCATGCTAAAATACTCAGTTTTCATATTTTCTTTTTTCCTATCTTTGCTCATAATTTCTCGTAAACCCGTGTCTGCTTCTTTTGTAGAAGCGAATGCTCTATTGACATGGAAGGCTAATTTTGAAAACAAAAATAATTTTCTTCTAGCTTCATGGTCTCTTGATCCCAACAATTCTACAAGCCTTACGGAAGCTAGTTCGAGTCCATGCAATTGGTTCGGAGTTTCATGCGTGAATGGAAGTATCAATAGGCTTAACCTCACCAGCGCAAATATTCATTCAACTCTCTACAAGTTTCCTTTCTGGTCTATTCCAAATCTTGTGTTCATTGATTTGTCCAAGAACCAACTTTTTGGAAGTATTCCACATCAAATCGGTAACCTTTCCAAACTCATCTATCTTGATTTATCATCGAATCAACTTACTGGAACCATTCCATCAGAGATAGGCCAATTAACTAGTCTTGAAATTCTTGCTTTGCTCGAAAATCACCTTAATGGCTCGATTCCCCATGAGATAGGCCAATTAGTGTCTCTAGGAGTACTTGAATTACATACTAACAATCTTGATGGTCCAATTCCTGTTGAAGTAGGCAATCTGGTCAATCTTGAAATAGTTGACTTGTCAACGAACATGCTAAAAGGTTTCATACCCTCAACTCTAGGAAACATGAATATACTACAAAGTTTGTCCCTTGCACATAATCAACTTTCTGGTTCTATCCCTAGCGAGCTAGGGAAGTTGAAATCACTCAAAAGCTTGTTTTTGCATGAGAATAACTTGACAGGATCAATCCCAACTTCTTTAGGTAAAGCTACAAACCTGACAGGACTATCACTAATAGAAAATAAACTTACGGGACCTATTCCTATTTCACTAGGAAACCTAATAAATTTAGAACACTTGTCCCTTTCTCACAACCAACTGTCTGGTTCCATTCCAAGAGAACTAGGAAAATTGACGAAACTCATCCAATTGAATTTGGATGAAAATGGGTTTTATGGTCACTTGCCGGAGCTGTGTGATGGAGGGGTACTGCAACACTTTACTGTGAGCAGCAATAGGCTTTCAGGTCCAATCCCTAAAAGTATGAGAAATTGTTCCAGCCTAATAAGAGTGCGCTTTGAATATAACCAGCTTTTTGGGAATTTGTCTGGAGATTTTGGGGTCTATCCAAATTTGGTCTCAATCGATCTAAGTCATAATAAATTCTATGGTGAGCTTCCTAGAAAATGGGGCAAACAATTGGAATCTCTGAGAACTTCACACAACAACATCACAGGAAGCATTCCTTTAGAACTTGGAAATCTAAGTCAATTGCAAGAACTCGATCTTTCTTCAAACAAGTTGAGTGGGAAGATACCCAAGGAGGTTGGGAGGTTGATTTTACTTTTGAAGCTTTATCTACACGAAAACCAACTTTTGGAGATATACCTCATGAATTGCAATCACTCTCAAGGTTAAATGACCTTGACCTTTCGAGTAACAAATTGACCGGTCAAGTACCAAAAGGTTTGGTTTATCTTGAGCAATTATATCGCTTGGATTTGAGCAGAAATTGTTTAAGCCAAACTATCCCTATTCAAATTGATAAGTTAATTCGTTTGTCCAAGTTGGACATGAGTCATAATTTCCTCACTGGAGAAATCCCATATGGAATAGGACTTTTATCTAGCTTGGAAATGTTAAACCTCTCCCACAACCGGCTCTCGGGATACATTCCGGCAAGTTTCCAAAAATGCATGGCCCCATAGACATCGATATATCCTATAATGAGTTGGAGGGTCCCATCCCTAATGGCGAAGCTTTTCGAAATGTTTCCATAGAAAAAGTAATAGGGAACAATGGGTTGTGTGGCTATATTATAGGATTACCGCAATGCGAAAGAAGTCCTAGTCTAGCTAAAGATCACAAACTCATTTTGACAATTGTGATCCCTCTCCTTAGCTCTTTGCTACTTCTCTTTGCATTTGTTTTTGTAATCCACATCATGGACAAACGGAGAAAGGGAAAATCGGTAAAGGGGGACAGTGGTATGATAACCATATTCAACGGAAAACTCATGTATAAAGACATATTACAGGCGACACATGACTTTGATGAAGCATTTTGCATTGGAGAGGGTGGATGTGGAAGGGTTTACAAAGCACAACTTCCATCAAAAAACACAACAGCTGTAAATAGACTTAATTCCTCATCTGAAATGGTTACGGTTGCTGTAAAAAAACTACACTGTTCATCTGAAATGGTAAACAATAAACCTTTCTTCAGTGAAATAAAGACATTGGCAGAAATCAGGCACAGAAACATTGTGAAACTTCATGGCTTCTGTTCGAGTTCTCAACATTCTTTTTTGGTATATGAATATCTTGATAGAGGTAGTTTGGCAAAAACTTTAAGCTCAAACACAGAAGCTAAGGTGTTGGATTGGCCTAGAAGGGTAAATATCATTAAGGGTGTGGCTCGTGCATTGTCTTACATGCATCATGGTTGTTCTCCTCCAATTGTTCATCGAGACATATCAAGCAATAATATTTTGCTCGACTCAAAGTATGATGCTCACATTTCGGATTTTGGCACTGCCAAGTTTCTAAAATGTGACTCCTCAAATTTTAGTGCTCTTGCAGGCACATATGGTTATGTGGCACCAGGTAATATTTCTTTGTCCTTTTGTCACATAGAAATTTTAGATTTTTAATTGTACTCATTCAGTGATTTCCTTTGTAGAGCTTGCTTACACAATGAGGGTGACAGAGAAATGTGATGTGTATAGCTTCGGAGTGCTAGTGTTCGAAATGATCATGGGAAACCATCCAAACGAATACCTTCAACAGGTAACGAATTCGCCCCATGAAGACTTACCGTTGAAAGATTTGTTGGATTTCCGTCTTTCATATCCCAACACTGAAGAAGAGAAGATATTGATGTTCATTGTCAAACTTGCAACCGAATGCATTAACTCAATTCCACATTTTCGGCCAACCATGCACGATGTTTCACACAAGCTTGGTGCATCTGCAACTTTCGTCAATTCAAGTAGGAGCATCCAAGCTTAACCAAAGTTTGCAAATGATGCAAATTGTTTTTATGCATTTTTCTTCAGTCATTGTATTGTTGTTGGTTCCAATAAAAGTATGAAGACGTCTTCTTGTTTTAGGTGGATATTTCTATGTATGCTAAGGGATGTGACGAGGACTATGTTGCAAGTTTGTATATATTTGATGGAAGCTTTCTTTGTGGAAGCCGTGTTTGAAAGCTTGTTTGGAATAACAAAATTTTTCTTTAAGGTGTTGATTTCGGTTTTTATTTTTATAGTGTGTCAATTGTTATTTTCCTCTAAAGTATGTCTACAATGCAAGAAATATCCACACTTGAAGATGTTTTACCTTCAACAACAAAAAATTTGTTGTCAAAAGTCAACTATTTTGTCGAAAATAACTTGGTCGGAAAAGGATCAGACAATTTTTCATCAATATGTTCGGTACTCCAAGCTAAGAGTCGAATTATTTTAATCTTTCTTCTATAGAGGCCTCTGATATAAGGTGTTTTACAATGATATAATATAAGTTCTTAGGTTTCATATTTCACAAATTGTTGAGAATAGTAATTAAATAATCTAAATTGGAATCGATCTATCAGTTTAAGCTTTTAGATCAGATGGTTCCATAACTTTAACATGGTATCAGAGCAGACACAGGTCCTAAATTCGAATCTCACCGCCACCCATTTAAAATGAATTGTGCACGTGTTAAGCTTTGTTTGGGAAAAATAAATCCCGCCTACACGTGAGGGGACGTGTTGAGGATAGTAATTAAATCATCTAAATTGAAACTGATCTATCAGGTTAAACTTTTAGATCAGATGATTATAACTTTAACACAAATAAAGGAAAATTAAGTTATTGCGGGCTTAAGACAAACAGTAAGGCCAAATTACAAAATTCAAGTAATATTGGACTATTGTGGAATAATGAACGGCCGGTGAAAGTAATAAGGAT
The DNA here is from genome assembly GCA_018223645.1 of Jasminum sambac. Classification (NCBI taxonomy): domain Eukaryota; kingdom Viridiplantae; phylum Streptophyta; class Magnoliopsida; order Lamiales; family Oleaceae; genus Jasminum; species Jasminum sambac. The sequence continues at coordinate 24,165,166 of CP073641.1, forward strand.
GAAAGGGACCCACAGTTTCTCGAATATGCTTGCTTGGTGCAATGGTTGGAGTCTTTGAGTTTGGATTAACCCCGCGGTTTGACTTGGAACACATGCGTGTTTTTATAATTTTCCTTTTTCCTATAATTCTTTGTATTCATTGTTTTCATTTTAAAAATATTTTTCTTTTCATTTCTTCTTATAATTTCATAGCTTGACGTTTTTATTTAGTTAATTAATATGTTGTACGCATTTTGAGTTTTAAATCAAAATTTTTATATAATTCATAATAGATTTTGTCATTTTCATTTTAAAGTTTTTTTTTCTCTTTTTTCATATAGTTTTGCAACTTCGCCCTTTAGTTTAGTTAAGGTATATTAGACACTCTATGTAATATATTACAATGCAATTACACAGTTTATATAATACATTGATTTTCAATTTATATTTTTTAGCACAAATTTTCAATTTAAGTTTTTTTCCTATAATTCTTCAAATGTGTTCTAATTTTCATTTTAAATATTTTTTCCCATTTTTTATTATAATACCTTGGTTTAACCATTTAATTTAATCAATCAATGCATAGACATATTGTGATTTTTGGTTTCAATATTTTTATTTTTATAAATTCCTCATAGATTTTTTCATTTTTATTGGTTTTTTTATTTTCTCTTATAATTTTGTAGCTTGATCCTTTAATTTAATTAATTTATACTATACACTCTCTGTAATGAATGTGTAATTTATTACAACACCATTACACATTTTGTGTAATATGTTACACTCTGTGTGGAATTCATATTGTGATTTTAATTTACATGTTTTAAAGTTTATATAATTTCTCATAGATTTTTACATTTTCATTTTAAATTTTTTATTTTGTAGTATAATTTTGCAACTTGGCCCTTTCAATTCAATTAATGTACATAACATTCACTCTATGTAATGAGTGTGTAATGCATTACAACACCTGTTACACATTACAACAGCATTACACACTTTGTTTAATATGTTACACTCTTAGTGTAATTTATATTGTGATTTAGTTTAGATTTTTTAAATTTTATATAATTTCTCATGGATTTTCCATTTTCATTTTAAATATTTTTTCCTTCATTTTCTCTTTTAATTTGCAACTTGACCGTTTAATTCAATTAATGTACATAATACACTCTATGTAATGAGGGTTTGATGCACTAGAACATCATTAGTACAACACCATTACATGCTTTGGGTAATATGTCATACTCTGTGTCATACCTATTATGGTTTTTAATTTATTTATTTTTATTATAATTTCTCATTTATTTTTTTTCATTTTCATTTTTAATTAAACGTTGTTTTCATTTTTTCTTATGATTTTGTAGCCTGGCCCTTTAATTTAATAAATATACATTACAAACTCTATGCTATGTATTACAATACCATTACAGCTTTCTGTGTGATATATTATACTCTATATATATTAAAAATTTGTTTAATGTACATTAATTTAATTTTTCTATTTTAATATAATTCCTCATAGATGTTTTCCATTTTCGTTTAATTTTTTTTTATTTTCCAACATGTATCTTTCATTTAATTAATGTATATTACACAGTCTGTATAATATATTACACATTATGTTCAATGTATTACACACTTGGTGTAATATATTTCAACACCATTACATATTCTGTGTAATATTCTACACACATTGTGTATTAAAATTTAAAAGAAATATTTACTTAATTGTCAAGTTATAATTATTGATATACAAAATTATCAAATTTTAAATTAGAATTACACTTTTGTCAATAATTTCAATTGTTTTGACAAAAATGTCCCTTGGTAATCATAACAATATACATATTTCGTTATCTCACGCCCAGAACAATAGAATAATCGTGCTGGTTTGTATGACTATTAATATTAATCTGATGAATGGCAGCCAACGAAATCAGATGAATTAGACGTGCACCAAAATCATTCATAAATCAAGCACAAGAAAAAATTTCCAAATGTTTCGTTATCTCGCGCTGAGAACCACAAAATAGTCGGCATTAGTTTGGAAATTTGCGTTATAAAAAGAGCCATTTGAAATTTTTTATCGTGCTTGGTTCATGAATTATTTAGGCGTTCGTCTGATTCATCTGATTTCGTCAGCCACCGAAGATTTCACATTAATTTTAAAAGTTATACAAATCATTACGACTGTTTCGAGCATGAGATAACAACACATGTATCGTTATGACTATCATGGGCATTTTTGTCAGGACAATTGAAATGATTGATAAAAGTGTAATTCTAAATTAAGCTTGACTAATCATAATTAGCAATTTATATTTTAATAAATTAGTAAATCACTCTATTTAAAATAAGAAATTAAATTTTAAAAATTTAAAGAAAAAAAGTTCTTAATTGAATTCTTTTTAACAGGCGTTCTCGTCCCTCCATTGTGGCTAGTAAAAATCTTGGCTAACAATGATGCCAAATTAAGGAAATAGAATAATTTGTTTATGAAATGAAACAAACTTGTATTTAAACTAATTAATTAAGATGTTAAATATACTACTTTTTGAAACGTGCCAATCAAATTTAAAAGGTTTAAACCAATAGAAAACGACATATTTGCAAGAAGTAATAACATGCTTGCTATTTTGTTCATAAACTCTTAGATAGTGTCATCATAGTGATATATTACTCAATTACCAATTTACCATAACTACCACTATCGTAATTTATTGAAAAGAATGACCTTTTTCTTTTTATCTATATAATATATTCGTTAGAGAAGGCATAAAAGTCAATTTGTAACTGTAAGCCATGAGATTTTATTGGAATTGTTTGCCTTCTCTCTCTGTTTTGTGGCGTCTTCTTCCTTTTCCCTCCATTTTTCTCTCTCTTCCTTAGTCAGCTATGGGTTAACAGATGGGTCATGGCAGAACAATTCTAAGGGTGTGTTTGATTCACATTTGTTTTCCTGAAAAATCCGTTTTCCAACTTTTTTTTCCTTTCTTGGTTGTTTGATTGCCATTTCTTTTTCCGGAAAACGTTTTTCAACTTTTCTCGAAATCCGTGTTTTTCCTTGTTTTGGAGGAAAACGTTTTCCTTGGAGGGGATGTGATTTTTGGTTTCCGGGAAAAGTTTGGCACTTTTTTTTCTTTTTTTTTTTAATGGATAATTTTCTTTAACCATAAAGATAAGGAAAATGATCAAATTTCATGAAAAAAAAAATCTCAAAAATAAGGAAAATAACATTATTTTCCAACTTTCAAATTAACCCAATCAAACACCTACAATTACCATTTCTCTGGAAAACCTTTTCCCGGAATTCATTTACCCGGAAAACGTTTTCCTTCTAACCATTTTCCGACTTTGCAATCAAACACCCTAAATGAAATTTTTCCAATAACCCAGCGACGGCGACTGCTCCCACTTGTCTCTGTTTGTATCCATCCTTAGTCAGCTATGGGTTAACAGATGGGTCATGGCGGAACGATTCTAAATGAAAATTTTCCAATAACCCAGCGACGGCGACTGCTGCCACTTGTCTCTGTTTGTATCCATCATTGAGTCCATTGGAGGTGGAGGTACTCCCGGGAATACCCAATTTTTGTGGGTTTTTTTAATTTATTTTTTTAGTTTGTGATCAAAATTAGTTTTAATTATTTGTCTTTCTTCCCCAACTCAACGATAACAAGGCAAAGGCAAGTAGGCAATTCACAATCTGATTTCACACATCTCTAAATTGGCTTGGCTATTTCTTTGTCACTCGACGCTCGCTGCTCTCAAATCCCCACTACTCACCAGCCTCTCTCTTCTCGTCTCGATGCCGACAAAAGCTTATGGTGCTCCTACTTTGCTACTTAGCCGAGACATATAGGTAATAATTTCGGTACAGTTCCTTTTCCTTCAATCGCTGACCACTTTTGGTTTTTTCTTTTCGTTTTTTCCTTACTCTCTTGATTTCTAAATTCTAAAACTCTAATATTGAATATTGAATGATAGATTGTGAATTCATGATTGATTTGTGAGTTTTGTATTTGTGGAACTTGGAATTTATAAGCTGCAAATACAAATACAGAAGGTTCAAATTTTAATTTTTGAAGTGTTGAAAGTAAAAGCCTAAACCCTAAAGGGTTTGGAGTTCTTCCTTCTACATTACTAAGGATATGTTTGGTAAGTGGTTGAGCACAATAAACTAGTTTATAACTTATTTGGAGATCTTATAAGCTCCTCTTGTTCAAATAAGGCATGTTTAGTTGGAAGAGTTTATTTGAAAAGTTAGAGTTTGTTTGAAAAACTTTTTTTACTAGCTTTTCAAATAAGATCATAAACTTTTCATTTTTATTCCATTTTTACCATTTTCTTTTTGTAAAAAATAAATTTTTTTATTTTAAATATATCCTTTTCGGTCATTTTGTACTTATGACCTAACTTTTAAGTCAATTTTGTCTTAACGGCCCGCACTAGTTCCACGATATATTACACAGCTTATCACCACATAAGAATCATATCGCGCATGAATAATTCATTTCATACTTACATATGGAACTAGGAACAACATCACTCACATATATACGATATATGAAATCCGGAGTTTACGTTTTTCTATCAAAACCATTTGATTTGTTTACAAAACATTCGTTCATATATTGAAGGATTCTAGGGGTTTCAAACTTACATTCAAAACATACCGCATGATCTCTGGTTTTTCTTTTCTCCGCACACACCGTCACACATCACATTCCTGAGGAACTCCCGCCATCTCCCACGTACCTATCATATTCTGAACCTTCAAAGACATAAACAAACACATAATGAGTCATAAAGACTTAGTAGGAAATCGATGCAAATGCAAATGCATGTCGTATGCACGTCACATTCTTACTATGGACCCCATTGCGAATCATGTGCCTACCCCTCTTATCACATATCACATATGGCCAGGCCTTGTCTCATATTTGCGGCTTCGATCCCCCCTAATAGCCAAACATATTACATTCGGGGCTTAGCTCCCCCAAATAGGCCATTCTTAACTTAACTTACACATAGGCATAAAGCACATGGTAGGTGACCAACACACATATATGCTTTCATGAAGTATTGTGCATAAGTAAACATCTTACCTTCAAGCCTTGACTTTACTGTCACGAAATTTGTCGTCAACGACTCATTTCACATATGCAAGGCTTCACAATCATCTTAGCATCATACACATCTTACACATTAGCATTTCTCTTACGACATACTAAACGTATCACATATAATGTATTATATAATCATTCGAGCATGTCGCACAATCACATATTTCCTTTGATTCAAGGTAAGCTTATAGACAAGGAACTTAAGCTAACATTCACATCGACGTCTAACTCATTCAAATCACAAAAAAGCGTATGTTTACTTTCTTACTCTTATCATACGTCTATCTCTTTTCTTTATATCAGACGGATCTTGAATGCCAACAACATCATATATAGCGTATCATAACGCCGTATTCCTCAAAATATGTCATATGTTGAAAATACTTCGATTCGTATAACCCAAACTTCCACCTTGGAAAACTTGTGCTTTCCAATCATATAGGCAACGTATTAACGAGGCATCACTTCTTACATATGTGTTACTCACATATAACCTAATAGGATGCCAAGGTTTTCTGAACACATATATAAGCATCATATCAACAAGGCATCACTTCATTGAGACATGGCTTCTTTATATATATTATGATAGGATTCCACGATCATCAAAACACATCATATAATCAAACTTTAACCCCTTTCCCAACTAACTTCTAAGCACAAAGATTCAACAAAGGCATAATTCAAGTTCCAAACATATAACTCAAACTTTTGAACCATAGAATCATAAAAGCATTCACGAAGCATAACATAACTTCACAAAAAATTACCTTACCATTTCACATACATAACTACATCTGCACCCACCTTTTACATGAAGAAAACAAGCATAAGGATGTTGGTAGCTTCCTTCTTCTGTTCGCCTTCCTTTTTCTTTTTTCTTGCCCCCAAAATATGAACATATAAGAATACATGGTAATCAAATATCAAACAAGGTTTGAGAAGTTTAGGGATACTTAGAGATGTTCTTGAGGGTGTTTTTGTCTGTTGGAACGAGATTGGATGGATATATATCAAGAAATGGAGAGAAAAAGTCAAAAGCTCATTTCTCCTGGCTTAAAATTGCGGCCGTAACCCTTACAAATATGGTCGTAAATCGCATCATACGGCTATATCAATATGACATACGGCCGTATCACAAGTTTTGAAAGTTTTCACATCTTTTCATCTTTTAAATTTACGGCCGTATCTCACATATATAAGACCGTAACAAACTCTCTGAAAATTTCCATCTTTCTTCTGTTCACATAATTACGGCCGTACCGTATAACCTTGCGGTCGTATATTCACAATTATGGCCATAACCCGAACATTTACAACCATACATATCCATTTTCTGCCTTTTGCCTTACGACCCGAATTTGACGGTCGTACCTGTTCAGAATACTTCAGATACATTTCCAAACATGCCATAAACATATCACACACATCATCATCATCTCACGACACATTCTGATACGAATCGCGACCCCTAGACTGGATCCGGTATGATTGAGTGCGACCCGAGACTCACCGGCGAGGAGGAGGATCCCTCAACTCGACTCAACTATGCCTCAAATCCCGGGGGTAAACGCCACGAAGGTATATCACGCCTTCGATAAGTTCGGGGCTTCCCTAGACGAGATGGCAACGGAGGAGCACGGTTACAACTCAACAAATTGCAATCAAGATCAAGGAAATAAAGGTGGGGAGCAAGGCTACAACCCAAGGAGGAGCAAAGCTACAACTCACAAAGCTAAAAGCTTCTTTGAACTCAAGTTATCCTTTACAATGGCCTAATCTCGTTCATATACCTCTAAGACTAAGAAATAATATTAAAATAATGAAATATCTAAAAAGTAGACACAAAAAGCTAAAGTCGGTCAAAAGTTACGGCCGTAAGTCTTGGATTTACTGACAGTAAATCCAATAATACTGACGTATGAAGGAAATATACTGGCCGTATAAAACCTTTGCTTCAAATTGGCCAAAGTGGATCTTCATGATACGGTCAGATGACCAACGTTACGGCCGTATATCCCGTAGTACGGCCTGATCGTATATTCAAGTTACTGACCGTAATTTGCCTCTCTGAATATTTCGCCCAAAATCGTCCAGGGTTACTGGCCGTGCGTAGCGTAGTTACGCCGTAAGGTAGAGTTACTGACCAGTATGAACAAAGGTTACTGGTAGTAAATTGATTCTGCAAATTCTTGACTTGTTTTCCCGAGCTCGACCCCGTTCTCGACTTCTCGTCTTCATTTCACGTCCCGGGATGAGTCAAAAGTGAGGGTTCTTCCATGCATATCCGGTTTTTCTTGACATCTTCACCTTATATTACTTCCGTTCAAGCTCGTCTTCGTCTCGACCGGCTTTCTCACGCGTGTTGATGATGTCGAGCTAACCCGGATCATATCACATTCATATCATTTCAAATCGTGTACAAAATCACATACAACACATATACAAATTTGGGACAATTTCGAGCGGGGCGTTACATTGTCAACCACTAATATTTAAATTAGATAACTTTTCAGCTATCAACTATAAAATATAAGTCATAAACTCTCAGTTGGTTTATCAACTATAAGCTAACTTATCAGCTATCAACTCGTTCTACCAAACATATCCTAAGGCATGATAGCATGTAAATTTTTACAGATTTTTATCCATTTTCATTATTTCTTTTTAAATTTTAATATGGTCAAGCCAATCATATCCACATATCTCGTGAGACCTCCATATACTATACAAATCTCTACCATTCAACTCCACTCAATATGTCTCTTATTTCACATAAAAATACATAAAAATTCATAACAAATACAATCTTGACATGGGCTAAATACAAAATGATAAGTGAAACTGTGAAAGTGATATAGTTCCTGATCGTATAATTATATTTACATAGGTGTGGGCAGTGGATATTATGTTATAGATTATTCATATGAGCATATCTTAATTATCTATTATGGTTCCCGTTTCAAATTAGTCTTTCAATGAAGTTGTTTGGAAAAGAATGAAGTTGTTTTGGAAATGAAACAAATATGTTAACTAAGATATTTTAAACGCAAGTCTCCCTCGCCTTTTGCTCAGCAACACATTGATCAAAATTATGTTGTGCATAATCATTAATGCTACACCCTCAATTGGATCCAACTTAGCATGATTTTGGAAGAGAGAGATACATGCAATAAAAAATAGGTCCCGTCACTTTCTATTTATTAATCTATATTTTTCTACTTTTTTCCCGCTTTTTCTTCATCGTTTCACGTGTAATGTCTAAAACCAACACTCAACTCACATCTTCTACTATTATTTTATTATTTTTGAATTTATTTCTATCCCTCTCTTTTCCTTTCACTTTTCACTCTCTTTTTTTTCCTACACATCTTTCTATTCATCAATAATTAAAATAATCACCTTCTCTTTATCTCTCTCCTCCATATCATCTCCCCAATTCACATCCCATTGGAGATGCTCTAATGTCAGCTACATGTGCCACTAATTTTTTTTATTTATTTTTTCAAAAAAAAAAAAAACATGAAATCTGTTCATGTTGCATTGTGGATTGAGTCAATGGCTTTAAAGGGAAAATGAAGGCACGGTTATAAAGAAAAAAGATAAGCTTAGACTTGCACATGTCTCATGAGTCTAACTTTGAAGTTTAAGATTTCAAAGAAAAAATAAAAATACAAATGAAAATATTATTTTGTCAAGCTTACCGGTAAAAAAATTCGTTATTCAAAATATTTTTCTATACAAATATAAATTAATTATTTACTGATAAAATCAAATTAATATAATTGATATATATTAAAAGTTACTTAATTTAATATCAAAAATTATTTTGAAAAATAAAAGGTCTTCTCAACTTAGTTTTTATATTACTTATTACAAAGTATCAATAGCCTTGATAAAAATTAGTTACGGTATCAACATATGACCTAACTAATATAAATTAATTAATTAGATCTGATCAATATAAATGAATTATGGCATTATTATAAATAAATATTGTGATTAATATAGATTTTAAAATTTAAATATATATATATATATATATATATATATATATATATATATGTATATAAGTTTTAATATTTTAAAAAAAGCTATCCCAACATGTTTTTATGCACTAATTGATATAACTAGTATCGCCCCCGTGCAATTTATGGGAGTTTTATCTAGAAAAATAATTTTGACAAGAATTTGTAAAAGTTTTTTAATTATACTATCAAGCTAAAAGCGAAATAATAATATGCATAATATCTAATTAATATGTATGGATGTCGAAATGAAAACTTTAAAAACATGCCTTGAAAACTTATTTAAAGACCACATATATATTGAAGTGAATTGGTTAATAATAGATATTATCGAAATTGGATATTTGAAAATAGTAAAAAGTAATTATAAAGTAATATATTTAACAAGCCTAAGGTCCAAAATACAAGCACCAATTAAAGTCAAAACTTATTTTCTGATCATTAAACCCTCAATGCACATTACCCATAAAAAGCTATTTAAAACTATCATTTTAATATGGTAAAAATAAATAAATAAAGTTTTTATTTAATATTTTTAAATAAATAAAAATAAATATTTTAAACAAAAAGTCGCTGCCAAGGTAACACTACACCAAGTTGATATTCCAACTTTTATTAATTATATATATATATATATATATATATATATATATATATATATTTCAAAAATTGAAATGTATATATATAAATTGAAAACATAATATTAGAAATTGAAAATGTATATAAAAAATTTAATTTTTATTTTTTGAAATAATTCAAGTACCACTGTAATTTACAATTTTGATCTTATCATATTATATTTTTATTAATGCCTGCATATAGCGCATTTTAAATTATATTTATAATTGGCAAATTAAAATTTGTATCAAAAATTAAAATGTACATAAAAAATTAAAATAATTAAAAAAATAATAAATAAAAGAAAGTAAAATAAATTAAATAAGGAAAATAAACTAATAAATGTTATTTAATGTTTGTTTTCAAAACTAAATTTTATTTTTTTTAGTTTTAAATAAATACTTGCCAACTTGTCACTGGCAACGTGGCACAGTGCCTAGGAGGCACTTCGGTTTTTTTAATATAATAATAATAAAGATATAACTATTCCATTTATATAAATAATTTTATGATTTTTTATTTATTTGTGTGAATGAGAATATTGTTTATTACTTTTAAAATCATTTTTTAGAGATTATACATGCCATGCATCGCATGTGGTGTAGATCTAGTGAATGTGAAGGATTTTTGAGGATGTGGATAAAAAGGTAAATTCCACCACGAACCTAATAAGATCCGATTTTTTTTTTTTTTTTTTTGTTTGTCGTAGTAGTAGTAAGCGAATTCGGACTTAATTATTAATATTGGAATAAAAAGAACAACTATAGTCCTAATACACTTTCAAGTGTACTTTTAGAAAAAAATAATATTTTTCCATATCAAGATCCTCTTAAAGGAGTAACTATAAATTGTAAACAATCCATGTTGTAACTTCAAATATAAGAGGAAGGTTGTACATCTTCCATCTCGATTATTTTTCCTATAAGCCCAAGTTTCAAATTATAGTTATCCTTTGATCAATTGAATCTCTTATAATTCTTAACGATTTTATCAAAAAATTATTCTCATAAAGCATGGTTCTCAAATAAGCAACAATCTTAGCATGTAATTTTTGTATTAACTTAATAAAAAATAAAAAATAATTCTTGGAAAATTTCGACAGCGTTTCCCTCTATTTTGTACTAATTCATCCTGCAAACAATTGGGGGAAAACTACCAAAAGCACAAATTTAATTTACAATACTTTTAAATACATCAACAATTAAAGCAATCCAAACACAATACCATCAATAATAGCCAACAACAATACACAAGACAAAAAATAGAAACATCTTCGTGTTTTGATGAAAAGGGTGAATGTACTCAAATATAATTCACATCCATAATTATCACATAGAATATAAAAATTTGTGTTATTGTACCAATTGAATTGTACTAAAATAATAAATAAACTTTAGATGTGCGGAATATCTCTGACATCACTTTTACACAAATACTAACACTTTAGCATAAGAAACCTATAAAAATATTAGAAATAATACATATTTCAAATATGATCAATAAAACAAACTAAAAGTGTAATTTTCGACTACTAAGTACGTTAAGTTGCCTTTTTGAAACACAATGCCACTAATGCATATGCCAATGCTCTGTTCCCCACGTTGGGACGGTACCCACGCCACGTGGTGTGAGGGCCCTATGTCACCCTTTTTTCCGGCGTGGGTACGGGATCTCCTAATGCATAAATGGTACATATAATCAATTTGTATAACTCCACCAAATTTGTGACGTGAACATTATACTTAGATAAATATAAGAGCACAAACATAATAATATATATATATATATATATATATATATATATATATAATCCTTCACTTCACATATCAAACTATGAATGACATAAAGGATTTGTGTAAAAAAAATAAATAAAGTGAACAATATACCTGATGCGATTAATAAGTATGAAAGTATAAGTTTAAACATTTCTTTATAGACGACATTTGTGGTCATGGTAATTGGACGACCATCGTCATTATATATCACAAACTTTAAACCATTCCTATGTGCCATCCTCGAGACTGCAATATACCCTTCCTATTCAAACCCTAACTGTTTCACCCGTGTGTTGTGCAGTGGGCAAATTTTTCAACATCTATTTTTTTCATATTTATTGATTGAATATTGTATTGCCATAAGAATTAGAATATAAGAATAATAAATAACCACCTGAAAGCCTATTTCTCTATCTTATTATGGTTTGATTCATATTTTAAAATTGTAATGACTCTATATGAATTAGAAAAAAATAAAAAAAATATAATGTAAAAAAATAAAAAAAGAAAAAAATTTAATAGTGTAAGTCCAATACTTTTTGGATTAGAACTCTGTCACTATTGAAATACATTTTCCATGTGGGCACAAAAATAAATGATCCAAGAGGAAAATTTAATCGTGTGAAGAAAATACAATCAATCCATAAATTTACCTTACTATTTTAAAAATTGTGTCATCTCAACCTAATGGTATAAGAAATGAATGAGAAAAAAAAGAGGGAGAGAAATAAGTTATCACGTTGAAGAAAGAATAGTTGTTGCAACAACTTATCGGAAGCAGTCCATCGAATTGGGTTGATTCATATTTTAATTTATTTTATACTTGTAAACAACAACAATTGCATTACCAATTAATTTACTGGAAAAATTATAAAGTATATTGGACTTTCCAATTGTAACGAATTATGTGAACTAAAAATATAATCAACTAAAGAAAAGAAGCATAGAAATATAATTAATTTTCACAATTAACATATTGTCATGAAAACTAAATGATCGAAGGAAAAAAATTAATAGTGTGAAAAAATTACGGTAAATCCACGGATTTACCTTAATAATTTAAAATATTGTGTCGATTTGTATTAATAACTTAACAATTGATCATATATATATATATATATATATAACTTTTCTAGTGCCAAGAAACTACAATTGTTTCTTTATAATAAGTGAGTCCAACACTCTTTTGATTGAAACTCTGTTCCACTATTGAAAAGTATTTTCCATATGGGCACAAAAAATAAATGATCCAACATAAGAAAAATTAATAGTGTGAAAAAAATACGATCAATCCACGAATTTACCTTTAATATTTAAAAAATTATATTGTCTCAATCCAATGGTATAAAAAATTAATGAAAAAAAGAGAAATCAATTTATCAGTGGAGAGAAAGAATAATTATTTCAACAATTTGCCACAAACAATCCACCGAATTTGTTCAATTCATACTTTAATTTATTTTATACTTCTGAATAGTAATAGTTGCATTGCAAATTAATCAACTTTATAAAAAAAAGTATAAAGTTTATTGTACTTTTACAATTGTAACCAATTATGTAAACTAAAAATATTAATCAACCATACAAAAGAAGTATAATTAATTTTCACAATGAACATATTGGCATAAAAACTAAATGATATAAGGAAAATAAATTTAAGAGTATGAAGAAAGTTCTATAAATCTACGAATTTACCTTAACAATTTTAAAAATACCGTTAACAACACTCATGTAATCGTTGTTCATTGTTTTGTTATTAATTAGTAAAATGTCCTTATTGATAATCTTCATTGTAGTTTATGGTGGGAATTTAATATTGATCAAGGGTTACATATTCAATATCAAGAAGAAATATAGCCTAACAAAACGTTTAACTTATGTTTGCTTTCCAGAAAAAGCTTAATCCATCAAAAAGAAATATTGGAGAAATGAAGACTATCAGTTCTTCTAATCAAATCAAAATAACAAAAACAATGAAAATTGATGAGAACTATACTCAAATTCGATATAAACTGTTGAAATGCAATAATAAAACCCGTTTTTAAAGCTAATTTACTATTAATTAAATCCAATAACAAAACAATCAATGCTAATCTAAAATCCGTTTAAAAGATCTAACTGTTCAAATTCAATATTAAAACTCGTTTCCATTAATTTTTTCCACTAAAGGATATCTGTAATTTAAAATATATAGGCATAGATTCAATTAATTAAAAATATTGGATCAATGCAACAGCTGAATGGTTAATTAAAAAAAATTAATGTTATATGTTTCTTTTAGTTTTTGTGTACAAATTTGATGAATTGTAACTTTTTATCACACCAAAATGAAATTGTAAGAACTTACTAATTTTAATTAATTTTCATTTTTTAGCTAATTTTATTTTTGAAAATAATTAATTATTTCTAAAATTAAGTAAACGGACCGATCTCATGTTACAAGTCCATTTTAATTTTTATGTAAAATTTTAATGACTTTTAATTTTATATTACACAAAAATTAAATCTTAGCGAAATTGCTAATTTAGATTAATTTTTATTCATTAGCTAATTATTTATAAAAATTAATATTTAGAAAACTTGACTGGACCACCAGGTTCAACTATGAACCGGTCCAAAATCCAATATGGTTATAGCTGGAAATTGGACTATTAGAAAATCGGTTAACCAACCAGTTCAACCGGTTTAACCGGTGACCCGGTAACGGTTCAACTGTTTTTTTATTTTATTAGTTTTAATTTATTTTTTAATTTTTTAATTAAAAACAGTTTGACCCCGGTTCAACCGTTTGACACTTGAACTGATGCCTTCTCTAATTTGTTGACCGGTTCAATTTTTTAAATATTGATAAAAATAATTAATAATTTAAAAACTTAATTGGTGGATCGAATAAAATTTTTAAATTTTAATGTTATACTTTTCCTTTAATTTTGTTTAAAAAATTTAATGAATGCTAATTTTGTATCACACAATAATCAAATATTAATGAAATTATTAATTTTAATTCATTTTATTTTCTTAAGAATTAATTTTCGTCTCGCAGTTAATTATTTATAAAAAGTCTCTTATTCTATATATAAATATAAATCTTTAGTTTCAGATTAAAAAGATATAATAAAATCATAATTATCAATATTTATGCAAATAAAAAAATTTAGATTCAATATTTAGGATTTAATATAAATAATAATTTATTAATTTTTTTGTTAGGATTGATTATGAATTGATAAGAAAGGAAAAATCAAAAGAGAAAAAACATATAGAAGATAAGTTCAAATCAGTGGAGATTTGAAACAATCTAATTTTGGTGAGGATAAGATTTAATATAGATAATGATTAGTTAATTGATTGTTGGAGATTAATTATTAATTATTAAAAAAATAAAAAAATAAAAAGATAAGAAAGGATTTTATTTTAGGTAGAAAAACTAATTAATCTAATTAAAAAATATGTTGAAATTTCTCTACTTTTCTATAGATATAGATTCGATTAATTTTCATTCCTTAACTAATTATTTATAAAAATCAATATTTAGAAAACTTAACTGGACCGGCGGGTTCAACTATGAACCAGTCCGAAATCCGATATGGTTATAGCTGGAAATTGGACTATTAGAAAATCGGTCAATCGACCAGTTCAACTGGTTTAACCGTTGACCCGGTAACGGTTCAACCGTTTTTTTATTTTGTTAGTTTTAATTTATTTTTTAATTTTTAATTAAAAGCAGTTCGACCCCGGTTCAACCATTTGACACTTGAACTGTTGCCTTCTCTAATTTGTTGACCGGTTCAATTTTTTAAATATTGATCAAAATAATTAATTATTTAAAAAATTAATTAGTGGATCGAATAAAATTTTTAAATTTTAATATTATACTTTTCCTTTAATTTTGTGGAAAAAATTTAATGAATGCTAATTTTGTATCACACAATAATCAAATATTAATGAAATTATTAATTTTAATTAATTTTATTTTCTTAAGAATTAATTTTCGTCTCGCAGTTAATTATTTATAAAAAGTCTCTTATTCTATATATAAATATAAATCTTTAAATTTAGATTAAAAAGATATAATAAAATAATAATTATCAATATTTATGCAAATAAAAAAATTTAGATTCAATATTTAGGATTTAATATAAATAATAATTTATTAATTTTTTTGTTAGGATTGATTATTAATTGATAAAAAAGGAAAAATCAAAAGACAAAAAACATATAGAAGATAAGTTTAAATTAGTGGAGATTTGAAACAATCTAATTTTGGTGAGGATAAAATTTAATATAGATAATGATTAGTTAATTGATTGTTAGAGATTAATTATTAATTATTAAAAAAAGGAAAAAATAAAAAGATAAGAAAGGATTTTATTTTAGGTAGAAAACTAATTAATCTAATTAAAAAATATGTTAAAATTTCCCTGCTTTTCTATATAATATATAGATATAGATTACAAAAAGTTTCATTTTTTTTTGTTGTTATCACAGTATAAAGCATCTATAGATACAATTCAACTGAAGTACATACGCAACAAGACCGCTTACAGGAGCTGTATAATTTCCTCCCTGACACTAAATCCCCTTATCGGGGCACTATAATCCTCCTAAATAGGAGGCAGTAAGATTCTCCTTTATGAAAAATCGAACCTAAGATTTCTACGTCTCAGAGCCTCAGCTTTGGCTTTCTAAACCACCAAGCCAAAGCTTCAATGCCATATCGGTTATAGAAGGTTGGTTTATATCAATCACATAATTAATTTGCATCAAATAATTTATGGTGGTACTATAACTAATGTATATACTCATTAATGTAAAAAGATATTTCAGGAATAAATGCTTTCTCGAAAATTTAGATATTAAATAAAATTATTTTTTGTAGTAAAATTGATAAAATAAAATTAATTTTTAAATCTACATTAACTCTAAAAATTGATCGATCAACATAATCATTCATTTATATCAATTAATTTATATAAACACTACAATTATGTTAAATTAATGCCCTACTTAATTTATATCAATTGAATTGATTGGGAAATCAACTCTTAAATATGTCTTATTTAAATATATATATATATATATATATATATATATATATATATATATATATCAAATTGTGCAAGAAAGCCAATAAGTTTTTTTAGAAAATTATGTGTGCATTATGTAGGAGTGGACAAAGTGTGGTTCGGTTCGAGTACTTAAAGAATCGGAATGAACCAAAATTTTCAATTTGATTCGGTTCAATTCCATTCCATCACAAGAACCAAACATTTTTGGTTGGGGTTTAGTTTTGGTCCAGATTATGATACGATTCTTCATTCTGTTTTGAGGACCTTATATTTGTAAAATATAGTACAGAAAGTAATGAGAAAAAGGAAAAACATTCTCCATAAATGAAACAGTATTGCCACTTCTTGTGAAATTCAATTAAATCGTTGTGTTTTGTATGAAAACATTTTTATGACATCTAACTTTTAGAAAAAAGTACGGAGTTAATTTTTAAGTCAAGATAACTCGTTTTTCGGTTCGGGTTTCAGTTATTTATAAGAGTCGAAATATTTCATCAATCCTATTAAGATAGACTTGTTTTCTTTTTTCGTCCATTCCAAAATATGGGTTACCTAAAATTGACTTTGGAAAAAAGAAGTAAATTTTAAAATTATTTAATTAAACATTACTATTAGCATTGAATGGTCAATGGTCAGCGACTGGTGACGGTCAACAGTCAACAGTCAACAGTCAATGACCGTCTCTAGCAAGATTTGGATCCTAGATTCATCCCTACATTAATCCACCTTAATTTTGCGTATCGTATCTCATCCCTTGGCAACACAGCTAGCAACAAGTCGATAGTATGGAAGAGTTCCACAAAATCACCTTTTTTTTCTTCAAATGAATATATGATCATGTTCATAATATGATTGATAGACACCTCTTTTGAACATGACGAAATTGCTTAATCTTTACTCATCATTCGATCCTAGAGAGGAAAACAAGGCATTTGATGTTTAAAAGAGGTTGTACATAAATTCTATGCAAGTGACTTTACAGATCAAGAAAAGTTGCATTTTGTTGTGGATAATAGTGAAGAGTCAATCCATGCGTCAATCTCGACCCGTGTCCAGGGCTCGACTAGCCATCTTGAAGCTTCTAATTAAAATCTTGCTCTCCGAGAATACAATATTCTCTTGTATTGTAGATTGATTAAAATTTCATGTATAGATTGATTTGTGTGTGTCTTACCATAGTTGAGAACTATTGTATTATATAAAGAGGTATTTAGTGATTCAATAATATTGTGGCTGATTTTATTCTCCTATACAAGCTGTTTCATCAGTGTGTTGCACAGGGTCATAATTTTTTAGGTAGTAAAAATATTAATAGATATTAATCGTATTAACATAAGATTTTGAAAAAAATAAAATAAATAATGAGTCGTAACAATAAACTTAATTTATATAACTAATGAAATAATAATTCTTGGAAAATTTTGATAGAGTTTCCCTCTATTTTGTACCAATTTATCCTAAACAATTGGGGAAAAACTCACAAAAAAAAAAACCTTAATTTACAATACTCTTAAAGACATCAACAATTAAAGCAATCCAAACATAATACCATCAATAATAGTCAACAACAACACACAAGACAAAAAATAGAAACATCTTCGTGTTTTGACAAAAATGATGAACGCACTCAAATATAAGTCACATCCATAATTGTCACATAGAAGATAAAAATTTGTGTTAGTATACAATTGAATTGTACTAAGAAAATAAATAAATTCTTAGATGACCAGAACATCTCTAATATTATTTTTACACAAACATTGGCGCTTTAGTATAAGAAACCTATATATATATAAAATTAGAAATAACATTATGTTTCAGATATGATTAATGAAACTCACTAAAAGTGTAATTTTTGACCACTAAGTATGTTTGAGTTACCTTTCAAGCACGGTGCCACTAATGCATAAATGCTAAATATAATCAATTTATATAACTCCACTAAAATTGTGACGGTGACATTATACTTGGATAAATATAAGAGCACAAACACAATAATATATAAATATAATCCTTCACTTCATATATCAAACCACAAATGACATAATGGGTTGGTGCAAAAACCAAATAAAGTGAACAACGTACTTGATGCAATTAAGAAATATGAAATTATAACTTTAAACACTTCTTTATAGATGACATTTATGGTCGTGTGGTAGTTGGACCACCATCATCATCATATATCACAAACTTTAAATACTTTATATACATCATCCTCAAAACTGCAACATACACTTCATATTCAAACCCTAGCTATTTAACTGTGTGTTGTACGGGGGGACAAATTTTTCAACATTTATTTTTCTCCATATATATTGATTGAATATTGTATTGTCATAATAATTAGAATATGAGAACAACTAATAATCACCTAAAAGCCCTATTTTTCTACCTTATGGTTTGATTCATACTTTAAAATTGTAATAACTCTATGTGAATTAGAAAAATAAAAATAATAAAATATAATGTAATTTATCTCATTTTAAATTGATCCATTACAAAGATGATGGTGCAAGTACTCATAAGAAATTTATCTCATTTCAAATTGATCCATTACAAAGATGATGGTGCAAGTACTCATAAGATAATTACAATTTTAAATCTAATTTTTAATAATTTAACTCAATAAATATGTACTTTCAATTTTAAATCTCTATTTTCTCTTTTTTTTCCATATATATTCATTATGATATAATTAGAATAAGAACACAATTCATACTCTTAACTTTTTTACTTAAATGTTGCGTACCTAATAACAATGAGGCACAATTTACTAAGTTAACATGTGAACATTTTGACACAAAAAATAAACGTTCCAAGGAATAAAATTAAAATTAAAAGTGCGAAGAAAGTGCAATCAATCAACGAATTCACCCTTACAATTCAAAAAATTGTGTCGACTCAACTAAAAGGTAAAAAAAATTAATGATACAAAAAAATAAAAAATTATGAGTATGAAGAAAGAATAATTATTTCAATAATTTACCGCAAGTAATCCATCAAAGTGAGTCAATTCATATTTTAATTTATTTTATGTTTGTAAATAGTAATAGTTGCATTACAAATTAATCTGCTGCAATAAATTTAGAACTCGCCAGTTTACTTTTGCTTTCTATCTTGGCCTACTAATTATCGTCATATTACTTCAATTTTGACGTTGGTGCCACATGATATATGGGCACCATATGTTGCCCACAAGTGGGCACTAGATTATTAGTGAGTATCATAAATATACAGATAAGTGAACTTTGGTAGTATGTACACTTGAAGTGATAAGAAACACCTGCTAATATGATAATTTTGGCCATGTAATTTAGAAATTGAAGGAGTTTTCTCCCTATATATGCTTCAATCAATCTTTCTCCACTGATGTAAAACAAAACGTCTCATTATATTGTTTGAAATTTTCAAATTTATAGATATTTTATTTTTTATATACTATTTTTCAATTTATTTTTATACATCTCACAAGCATATAACTCGTTTATATAAATACTGTACTATACTTTTGATATCAATTAACATAGGAACTGATGAAGGCATAATTTTTTAAAATATTAAATTAGGTAAATTTTAAATCTATATTAATTATAATGATTGATTTATATCAAAATAAAAATTACTTTATATCACTACCACAATCAATTTATATAGATAGATGTAAAAAGTAATTCAGAAATAAGTTTGATTTAAGTAAGTGATTCATCTCCTCTAGGCATGTAAGGCTGGACCATGGCATCTTTTTATCAAATCTTTGAAATTTCTGCCTTTTTCTCGACTGCCAATTGTTCTATTAAGCGTATTTTCAGAGAAGCCAATAAAGCAATGGATGCTATCGAATGGGCTGTAAGGGGTACACACTTTGGTTTACATCAGTTCATAATCACAAAATTGTTCAAAACGACTAGCGCTGATTTTTATTTAAAATCCAGCCTTTGACGTGGCAAATATGGAGCTTATACCCTGTGCCACAAATGAAAAATGGAATAACTTCGATGGTTGTTTTTGCAAATTAACTACCCCTCCCTGATTGCCACCCTAGCACTGATTTTGTGAGCTAATGCTTGAACATACCTATTCACAATTAATTTGCATCAAATAAT
The DNA here is from genome assembly GCA_018223645.1 of Jasminum sambac. Lineage (NCBI taxonomy): Eukaryota > Viridiplantae > Streptophyta > Magnoliopsida > Lamiales > Oleaceae > Jasminum > Jasminum sambac. The sequence continues at coordinate 24,185,867 of CP073641.1, forward strand.
TTATGTTGGTATTAAAATCAACTAGTAGTAACTCACGTGCATTGCACAGAAGTCATGTATATTAATACATGATGTTGATAAATATAATAGAAAATTATTACCAGTACTTAAAATGATTATAAAAAGATACAGTACAATCTTATACATTACATGATTTAAGTAATACATGTTCAAATTTTTCTAAAATTTTTTATAGAGTTTCATCTATACTTCAGTCAATTCCATCCTATAAATATTCGCATCATGTTCATGCCCCACTAAGAAATGTTTATCCTCATCCCCCGCTACATTCTCATTTAACCGAGGTCAAGCGAGGATGATATAAGAATCGAACAGGATATGGATTCCCCATTCTCTATTGTCACCCGCTAGAAAATTCTCATTCCCGTCCATACCCCATCGTGATCATTTGATCGGGGACTTTTTTTCTTTTTAAATATGTACTAATGACATCTAATTTTTTCAACAAATACCTTCTAAACATACTAAACACGTATATTAACATATTCAATATAAACTCACCAATTTAATATATTCGTATATTAACACATTTTTTTAAACATCAATTTATTTTAAATAATTTAAATTATATAGAATTCTTAATTTAAATAGAATTCTTAACGTGGTTGATAAAAAATCTCATACATTTTATATTATATCGATCAAATATTTAATGATTTGATATCAAATTTAAATTAATTTAAATAAGATAAATAAATTAAAATATATACAATTAATAATTAAAATAGATGACTTAGTCGATAATTTTTAAAAAGAAAAAATCTTAAGATCTTATTAGAGGAATTGTAAAAAATGAAAATAAAAAATAAATTCAAATATGATGAATTTTGATAAATTTGTGTAACCATCACATTTGTAATTTATTTGGTTTTCTATCTTTATTGCAAATTATGATTTCCAACATGATGTGATTTCTAACATTTGAAAGTATAACATGTGAATATATGTCATAAAAATTAATTTTCCAAAAAATGGCAACATGTGAAAATGATTGCCTAACTCTAAAATAATCAATTTAATATCCATAACTTTCAGAATTGTATGAATCTAATTTTAAAAATATCATATAATTTAAAAGATATCTTGCAATTAAAGTATTTTTTATTTTTTAAGGAAAATCTTGCAAACCCCTTAGCAATTTATTTAATTTTAGTAATTTTTATTTTCAAAATTAATTATATTTTAAATTAATTATATTTTTCACCTTTTAGCAATGTAATTAATTTTGATTAATCTTTATCCAGTGAAACCATGTCCAATTAAATATTAGCAATATAAGTAATTTTGATTAATTATAACATAGATAATTTTCATTGATTTTCATTTTTTAGCTAATTATTTCAAAAATAATTAGCTTAGTAGCCGTATTTTTAAAAAACCGTATGAATCTAATTTTAAAGGCATATGGTATAATTTAAATTTAAAGAGATATAAATATAGACGTACATTCAATTGATTAAAAATTTTGGATTAATGTTACAATTAAATGATTAATTTTAAAAAATTAATTAATATTAGAGTTTTTTCAATAATAATAATAATTATTATTATTATTATTATATCTATGTCGTCATCATCATCATCATCATCATCATCATCATCATCATCATCATCATCATCATCATTATTATTATTATTATTATTATTATTATTATTAGACAGATAGATAGATAGATAGATAAATAGAATACAGATAAATATATATAGATTTGGGAAGATTCTTCGCTATTACTAATAATAATTGTTTAGGAATTTAATATGGATTAATAAAGAAAAAATCAGATCTTAATTTAAAAAAACAGCAAATAAAGGGAGGAAACATAGGTAGGAAAAAGACCTCCAAAATACTATTTCAAATTTCAAATACATAAGTGAGAAACAATTGGAAAAATGGCCTCTCTTTATATTATTATTATTATTATTATTATTATTATTATTATTATTATTATTATTATTAGATAGATATATATAGATTTAGAAATATTTTTGGCCATTAATAATAATTGTTAAGGAATTTACTATAGATTAGAAAAGAAAAATGGAAAAAAAAACCAGATCTTAATTAAAATAATCAGCCGATAAAGGGAAGGAAACATAGATGGAAAAAGATCTCCAAAATGCTATTTCAAATTTCAAATACATAAGCGGAAAACAATTAGAAAAATGACCCCTCTTTATATAAAGAAAGATATAGACTAATTAATTACTCATCAATCTAAAATATAATTGATGTGTCATGAGCAAGGAAAAAGAAGCTTCAAATATTTGTATATCTATATAGATTCAAAAATAAATGGGATAAACAGATTCAAAAAGGTTGAAAAATGAGCGGAAACATTCCCTCCAAAAGCGGTGCTCTTTATTAATATAAAGATTTATATCCATTAACGTAAATGCTATTTCATTTTTGTTCACACGGTAATTACTATAAATTTAATACCACGATTTTTTAATTGAATTGATTGGGAAATCAACTCTAAATAAATATTTTTTAATTTTTTTAATATTTCGGATTGTGCAAAAAAGACCAATTCTCTTTGCAGAAAATTAAGAATATCTCCATTGCAACCCTCCATTCCATCCTATGTGAATCCTACATGGCATTAAATTTTGAAGAAACATGTAGACACATTAAAATAGTGGGTCCCACTTATCATTCTTTATTATCCTCATTTCCTCATTTTTCCCACTTTTTTTCGTACCTTCCCGCACAACTTCCAAAATCATACACACCAACTTCACATTTATTATTAGTTTTGAACACTCACGATCTAATGCTCACATGTGACCGGATGATGGACAAATGTTCCCCTCACACTATCAAGAGGACACGTATCGATCATCCCGTCACATGTGTGTACCATAAACGCCTCGCATGGATAGCGAATCATTTGCATAGTTCTAAATTTATTTATATCTCTCATCTTTTTTTACCTTTCCCATCGTTTTTTCCTTGCACATCTTCCTTATATATATATATATCTCTCTCTCTCTCTCTTCCCCATCATCTCAAATGCGCATTGTCTAGACATTATGCCATGGAGATGCTTAGGTGTGCTTTATGTTAAATAAATAAATAAATTCATTAAGCATCACCAAACATTGACTAAGGAAGATGTTCTCAACATAAAATTTGATGGATTTTTTAGCATTTGTAGATTCTAATGGAACTCCATATCTCGGATTGTAGTGGATTTTAATAGATGTCAATGGAGTTTGTTGCATATAAAGGGGTCCCCAACATGCAATTGCATGGATTTATAATTTCATCATGTCGTTCTCAATTATTATTGATGGTGTTTGTTATCATAGTCATAAAATTCATACAATAAATATTTAGTATACAAGAAAATAATAGAAATATGAATGAATAAAAAAATTAAACAATCTCCATTTACCTTCTTTAGGGTAGCCTTTTATATAATCATCTAAAGAATTCATTGAAAAAAAATCAATTAAGAATTTATTAGCATCTTGTTTATCTCTAAGTTCACTTCTATTATTTTATTTATTTATTGTATTTTATTTTACTATGTAAATTGAAACGTGAACTTGAAATAGAAGTGAAAAAGCAACACAGGTTCTTACTTTAATCTTTAAAAAAAATGGAAAATAGTAAAAATATTCAAACTATGTCATGAAAAAATAAAATTTGTAACTTCATCTTTGTTTTAATAAATTGATTCATAATTTGTGAAACTGCATTTACAACTTTTTAAAAAAATGATTCATAATTTGTGACATTACATTAACAACTTGTTAATATTCCAATAATAACTTATTTATGACGTTATCTTGTATGATGTGAATTCCAAAATACTGAGTGACACGCCCATTCCAAATTATATCTAATAACTTGATACGCGGGGTGCGCCGACAATGGAGGCTAGCCTGGCACTGGATCCACCGCCAAATCAAAATGAACTTGATATGAAACTATAATTTTTCTATACTAAGATGAGCTTATAATAATTATGAAAGGGCTTCCTAAATAAATTCGAATAATCAATCCGAAACATCATATGCAGAAATTGTGGGAAAAGAATTATAATTGAGAAAATGATGAATAATTCTAAAACCAATGATTTAAAAAATAATTATAATAAATAAATTAAAATCTCTACCATATTTGACATGTATATCAAAATATGACGATTGCCAAGTTAAAACATGAATCATCTAAATATTATGGTGGTTGGCTCAAAACTCCACAGGTAATCCACTAATGCTCAAGCTCAGTCCTTCCTATAAGAAAACGCTAGGGGAAAATACGCGAGCTTTGTAACCCAGTGAGTGGATAAATTCGCAAACATACATAGTTTTTCATCTCAAATATCTTCATGAAATTTATTTATAATTAATCTCATAAATTCAATAAATAATTGAAAATCATTGAGGTAATACTCACTGCTGAAATTGTTTTAGCTGGACAACACTAAATATGCTATTTCCAATGGATTTTGCTTTCTAAAATTGAACTCTGTAACCAAAAATTATTTGCCGAAAAATAACATCAAAAGTACCAATGAGCAACAACACACTGGTGCAGAGTATTCTCAATGCACGTTGCGTATCACTCAAAATTTGATATGTGAATCTAAATATCTGCTCATACGCGCGCAGAGCAAGTTCTAAAGGTTAAGCACTCTCGTACACGGCCCAAAGCCTAAGTGTGTACGAAAGTGGATCCCAAAAACCTCTGTAATTTTGGTCATACACCGTGGAACACATCGCAACAGTGCAGAGCGGGCAAATCTAACAAGGTACCTTATGATGGTTTTAAAAGAATACTCACATGATCTTTTAAAAAGAAAACACTACTCGATGAAATCCACAATCTTCTAAAACATTTATTTCTAATTACATATTATAATAATCTATAAAAGGACATTGGAATTTAAAATATACTATCTTTGTCAAATATAGTTTTTCCACTCACAGAACTACGAATTGCTTCTAGTTCGGTTGGTAGGCTTCCTCAATCGTCTCGTCACCACCTGAAATAATAACAATGTCCTAATTAAAATCTGCACACTTGGTTTTCTAACCAATGGTCTAATCACATTAAATACTAAACTTTAACTTTCCTAACAATCCCTAACTTCTCCATTAATTCCATTACCTTATTCCTCTCCTTCCATTGGTTTTACAATATTTCGTGCTATTGGAGCCACTCAATTGAATTCCAAAATAACTCCCTAAATTTTCAATATTTAGGTAAGGTGAGTTTCAATCCACTTCATCATCCACTACTCAATTACCATCAATTCCACTTCAAAATAACCAATTATAGCCAAATAACATCTTAATAACACTTAATTGATATAAATTAATGATAAATTTCGAATCCCTAATGTCTATTGGTAAAACCCTAAAGTTAGATCCACTATTTACCTTGAATTCAATGGGGCAAAATTGGAGAAACACACTTATTATACGAAACCACGACGAACCCAAGCTTTCCCTTCCTTTTTCCCTTTTCTTTTTCCTCTTTTTCTTTTTCTCCTTTTCCCTTTCTCACGATTGGTAGCATGGTGACGTAGCAGTTGGATTTAAGGGCTTTCTTGATTCTTATTGTTTATGTACATATGTATATATATTTATATAGATTTGTAACCTAGGTCCCTTATCTTATTTAATTTATTTAAGTTGATTCTTTAACTATTAATTGCATTCATAACTCATAAACTTCTAACTAAATCAATTAAATCCATAAACTTTTAATAGACCAAATTAAATTTCTTTTAAAATTTGACTTTGACCCATAATTATCGGCTTTGACCGAGTAGTAGTTGAAATTTAAATATGCAAATATTCAAGTCGTAACACTGAGTGATGAAGAAAAAATCATAATTTTTTGTAAATTTTTGTTTTTAAATTAAAAATGATGAATTTATTTGAAACTTACTAATATCATAGTAAAATAATTTATCATCTCATCTATATACAATTTCTTTCCATGAATTGAATACAATAATTTTAACAAATTAGGGCAACGACCAAAAAAAAGTGTTATTGTAATAATATATTATTTTGGATATTGACCTTTTATATTCCACAAATTGAATTACTTGATCTTTTAAAGAACTCATGAACTATAAAAAAAAAAAAAAATGAGAAGGGGTCAGATTTTTGGCAAGAGATTTGCAAGTTTATTTTAGCATAGAAATCCATAGAATTCCACCATTTTATAAATCCTTCAAAACTCATGTGTAATTGGGAATACCTAATTCATATAGAATTTTATAGGGTCTACGAAATTCTGAGTGTGTTAGCATATAATTTAAAATGTATTTTTATAAGTAGGAAGAGATAAAATTAGTGGAGTTAAATGGTGGAAATTTAAAAGTACAATTGATATGTGGATGTGATTTGTTTGATTAAATTTGAAATTTGAAAAGAATAAATTAAAATGAATTAAAATTTATATGATAATAAGAATATCAAAAATAAGAAGAAATCCATTAAATTCCATTGGACACCCCGCGGGAGAAAGAGTCGGTAGCCCACGGTCGACCCTCGACGGTCGAGTCGCCACTCTCAGTCACTCAGACTAGAAGCAGCAATAATAAACATAATTCGCTATTCAAATTTAGGACTCGGTAGTTCCCTTACAGAAGTTAATCAATCCCTTCTTTTTCTGCGAATCCATCGGTTTGATTTACCTCATCAAGATCCTCGTCTGCATTCTATTTATGTATTTATTAATTTTTTCCAGAAAATGGCGACTCTGAGGAATCTGAAGATAAAGACCTCAACGTGCAAGAGAATATTGAAGGAGCTTCACTCCTACGAGAATGAAGTCCAGGGAGAAGCGGCGAAGACCGCCGACATGAAGGCCAAGGGCGCCGATCCTTATGACCTCAAACAACAGGTCCTTTTCAAAATTACATTCATGTTTGAATTCGTCTTTGCGATTATGAATTGGAACTTCCAGTGGAAAATTGTGTTAATCCTTTATAGATTGGGATAATTGATTCATTTGCAACCTTTTCCCCTTTCTTATTTATGCTGCATTTCCTCGTTTAAAAGCCCCTTCAGAGTTCGCAAACCTATTTACCCAATCTGTTGATTAAATTTATTTGGAATAGATTGTGTTGCGTCGTCTATCTCATTACAAAAAATAAAAAAATAAAAAATAATAATAAAAAAATAAATTGCGATGAATACCACTGTTAAAATTTTATTTTATTTTTTAAATGCAATATAAATTCATAACCTCGTTTTTGGGGACTTTCCTTTTGATGTATGTAGTTCTTGTTCAGGAGAATGTGCTAGCTGAATCAAGGATGATGATACCTGACTGCCACAAGCGCTTAGAGGCTGCTCTTGCTGACCTTAAGGGGACTCTGGTAATTTCTATTGTTATTTTGAAACTAAGATAATCACAGATTGGCTTCAATCACTAAGATTACACTCTCCTAAAGTCAAAAAGGTACTAAGTTAGATCAGCATTTTCATCGAGAAGTATTTCTGTTGCACGAAGTTAAAGAGAGGAGAGATTGCGCTGCGAGAAGAGACAGAAGGGTTTAACAGTAACCCGAAAGGTTGTGTGTGAGGCTTTAATATAAGCCTCCCATTAGATCAATGGACAGTCCAGATGCAGTCATCAGATTGATGGCTCAGATTAGAAGTTGCAAATTTGAATACACTTTTAACAAACAATACAGTGCAACACGATTTCAGCCAAAAGATGAGTATCACCTAAAAACAAATTTGGACTAGTGAAGTTATAGAGTTAGAAGCTAAATTTCATTTCAATAGCTAATTACACTCGGAGGAATGGATATTTTTGGGGCAAATGGAAAATATTTTCATTCTGGTCAGGATATCAAATATTATAAGCACTTCTATTTAAACATGTATGCTAGTATGCCACTTGTTTTTTGAATAATAAGTTCCTTTCTTATCCTGGACCTTTATAAATTATAACTTAGTTTAGGCTGCTGTTTTTTAGCTGCAATGATAATTAACTTCTCCATAGAAAAGATTACAAGTCTCAATGCGCTACTTGTTACATTCTTAGGTGCTCTGCACTGCTAGATTTATAATAAATTTTATGTTTTGCTTGGGGATTACACGAGGCTGGAAGAATCAAATCGATTGTTTACTATATGGAAGTTGAAGATGAATCACATTGCTTTTAGCCTTTTGTCAAATTAATTGGGAAGTGACTACAGTGAACGTTGAATGTGATTTTCTATAAGTAATCTATAAGTCCAAATTGTTACTTTGCGATAAAAATAAAATGGGAAACGTAGCTTTCTATTATTTTATGAAGAAATGAAAAGGAAAAGCTAGCTCTCTATCGTACTAGGTATAATTCCAAAGTCTTCTAAGTGCTAATGAAGAACACAAATTGCAGGTTGAGTTGGAAGAGTTGAACCAAAAGGACGGCCCTGAAATTGAAGAAGCACGAACCATCATACCCGAAATAGAGCAGGTATTTCAATCTACAGAAGCGTAATATTTGCAATCAAGAGTCTCCTATGGATTTCATTCATCTTATTTCACATGTAAGATTATTGTGTAACTAATCAAAGTCAGAAATATCTGATTTGGTCTGTGAACCGTTCCAGTTGAAGAACAGTAAATGACATTGCTTGCCCAAAGTTTATTGGCGGTGATCTTTGTTAGAAAGTTAATATTTGCTGTTGGATGCTTCTTGAGGAAAATTTATAGTACTGTTGGCAACTACATGTTAGCTGCCTACACGTAAAGGATTACAATTTATTAAATATTGTAACCCTTTATGTGTAGATGGTTGGGGTTGGTTGGCTTGAAATACCATTCTCGGAACCAGTTTTATAGTTTATATGGTATTTCATTGTAGCAACTGCGTGTCATTTTCTTGAATTCTAGTTTTACCCTCGCTATTCTGTTTATTTCTATGTGTTCTTGTGAATGTGAATTTTGTTTATGCAACTCATGTTCCTACTAGTCAATCCTATAACGAGTATAAAAATTTTCTATTTGAAATAACGAGAAATCTAACAAACGCTAAACTAAAATGTTATTTTTCTTGACAGGCTGCTAAACTAACTTGTTTAGTAGATATATTAAAATTACGCACTACAAATAAAACCTTTTTTTTTTTAAGTCTTTCTAAAATAAAACTTAATTTTTTTTAATAATTTGGTAAGGAGAAAATCCAAATCTTCCAGGTGATCATGGCATCATCCCAAAATCACCTCTCTCATACGAGCACACTACCGAACAGATTAAACTGTACCCAATGGTGCTTAATATGGTAACAGTTGATTCAGTGGCACCAAAACTTAATTATGGTTGTTTTCTTACACATTTTTACTCACTTTTTTCAACTCCATTTATTCTCTCCTATTTCAAATCCACACACCTCGTGGAGCCTACCTGTACTACACAAATCTCTATCATTCATGGTATGTTTGTTTGGGAGTTAACTAAACTTATGAAGTGATGTTACTGTTGGAAGGGTCCCACACTTCTCAAAAGCAGGCGTCTGTGTGGGTCAAGAAGCAAAACAATTATGGCCATGACATTTATAGCCTTGTATTCACAATTCAGCAAAGGGATCGTGGGACCCGCATGAAGGGCACAATTGTCTGTTGCTTTCAAAATTTTATTGACCAATGTATTGAGTCAAAGGCGCCTGATATATTTGACTTTCTCGGCCGTGGGACCCTCAAGAAGATTGGGGAAAGTTTTTAGTTAATTCCCAAACGAACATACCCACAGTTTTTAGTTTCACTTATTCTCTCTCTTATATCACATAAAAACACATAAAAACTTATTTTTACACACATCTTTTCATCATGCATATGCTTCAATTCAGAGAGAGATTACCAAAAACACATTGATTTCTCTCAAAACACTGCATAAACTAGGCTGATTATATACTAAAACCTTAAACAAATAGTTCAAAATAAGAATTTAGAGACATAAAAGTCCTCTGAAAATTAAACAAAAAAAAGAAATCTAAATTAGTCAAAATCTTGTAAGAAATTAATGAAACAACGATCAAAAAGATCCAAGAAATCTTGAAGAAAAGTCTAATTGGGCGCTACTAAAACTTCTTCGGACCATATTTCTTCATAAGCTATTTCTTCATCACCATGATCATTCGCCTCGGACCATATTTCTTCTAATTTCACCTTTTTCCATTGAGCAGCATTCTCGATGGGGTTTAACAAAGAATTGAGAGGGTAACTTCTGTCTCTTGCTTTCTTATGCCCGAAAGAGTCCAGTTGCATCAAAGTTCTCCATTGAGCGGTATCTGCAACGGGTTTTAACAGAGAATTACCGTGATACCTTCGATCTCTCGGCTTTGTATGCTGAAAAATGTCTACTTGTCTCACACTCACAGGGAGTGCAATGTTCGATTGCGATTCGCCCAGTAGAGAATCGATGCTCATGGTGACGGGAATATATGTGTAGGTCGTAACATTGGGATCAAATGTTACTCTCTTTTTGTGGTGTAATTTTGACGCTGACATTGTTCCGATTTACGGTGTAATATAGGAGTAGAACAAGAATGTTGAAGCAAGACTGAAGTAGCGATGAGGAAGAAACTGGGATGTAGTCAGGCGGAGAATGAAGCAGGCAAAGTGAGACGGAAACAGCACGCAATTTGAATTGTATATATAGAGACACGCAATTTGAATTAAATAAGGAAAGTCCATGCGTAGTTTAGGAAATATACAATGGAGTAAAATACACTGTTTCCGATAGTTTCCTAAAATACAAACTTATTGCCGTTATAGTCAGACAATCCTCTATGATTTTGGGATTAAATTTAGGGAGAAAGAGGTAGAGGAGGGTGGGAAAAAAAATAAGGAAACTTACGTCCAAAATTGGTGGGAAAAAACTAAGGAAAGTCCAACAATGATATAACAAAAATCTAACTATATATAAAGACGAGCTCTTGTATTAGTAGGAAATTACTTAGGGAAATATTTAGGGAAAGGGTATGGACTTCCAAAAATACCCTTAATGAAAATCACATTTTGGGGCCCACTTTGCCCCCCTCCCTTCAGGGGGCTGTGATTGTAGGGGTGGGATGAGCCCCCCCACATTCCGGGGTTGGGATGGGTCCCCCAAATGTAATTTTCATTAAGGACATTTTTGGAAGTTTAAGTCCTTTTCCTAAACCATTTCCTAAACTATTTCCTGTATTTACAATTATAGTATAAAGACAAAAGACCCATTTAAACAAAATGCCTAGGTGGTAATGCCATATTTGGTTTTTTTAAAGGATTAATTGATTTCGTTATTTAATTTATTCCACTTTCCTTATTTGGTGTTGTTTTCCTTATTTTACGTTTATATATATTATTCATATATATTCTAATATTTGAATTCGTTTATATAATTTTTTGAATTCTTTTATATTTAGTATAAAAGAATTACAACTCACAATGCCACGTAGGCAATGGTTTTCTGTTTAGGAAAAAAACTTTTTACAGAATTAAAAAATTAAATTTAAAAAACCTCTTTTTTATTTTTATCACGATAAAGGGATAGTTTTCATCGATAATGTGCATTGAACGGTTCAAACAGTGGGTAATTTTTTTAAGATCAAATAGTGATGAGTTAATTAATTAAATGTATAGTTAATAATTAATTGATTAGAAAATAAATAGAAAAACGAAAACTTTCATGTTCCATTTCATCATTTCGCAAGCCACTTAAAAAATAAATTTTAAAATTATCATTTAACTATCTTTTCATTTTTTTTTCAAATTTTTTTCTCCATTATTCTGCACAAATTGTTGCTACCGAAAAATCAATATACAGAATTTCACATATAGATTCTTTGTTTAGAGATCTTATCATTTCATACAATGCACAATCAACATCGCATAAATTCTCCAACACTTAATATTCAAAAATCTGTGTTTAAAAATATCGTTGTGGTTGAGCTACTTGAATGATGTTGATGATAAAAATTTTGGTAAAAAATTTAATTAGTGTATTTCTTTCTGTTCAAATAACTATTGTTTAAATTTTGATCCCAAATATTTTATTATTATCTAAAATCATCAATGACAACTGATATGATATTTTTTTCTTACAAGATAATTGTCCGAATCAAAATTTGTAAACCATTACTGAAATCTATAATATTATATATATATTATTATTTTTACTTTATATTACTATTTTTTTATGTAAATAAATATCATCGCACGAGGAAAATACTAATAAAAACTAATAAAGAAAGTGAGAATCACCTCTGCCTTTGTGAGATAAGCGATGGGATCCTCATCCGCCTCCGCCTTTGTCTGATAAGCGGTGGGAATTGGGATCCTCATCCACACGTTCCCCAACCTTGGTTTCCGGGAAAATAAAAAGTAAAAAATAGAAAATAAAAAATAAAAAAATAAAATAAAAAAGAAAGATGGAAGAGAGGGCGGGGAAGAGAGAGATAATATTGAAATTATGCACACTTTATATTATTTATCATAATATAATAATTAAATAAAAAAAACACTTAATTATTATAATTGTATTGTCGGAAATCAGACAAATTACTAAACTAATATTTAGGTAGTATTGAAATTATTCATAATAATTATTATTATTGTTGTCATAAAAAAACTTCATTATTTTTCCAAAAAAATAATAATTATTTGATCACAATACATTATCCAATCAACATCACCACTGCGGCATTGCACTGAGGTAACACAACCACTAGCACAATGTCACACCAAATTCGCATCAATATTGAACCACCACTGATCCATCACCACCATATCACACAAAGTCGCATCATTACCAACACCATCGCATCAAAAATAAATTAACATGCATTCGAAAGTCATCAAACAATGTGAAAGAAGTCCCACTGCGACATAGATCAATGATTATGTAGCCTTCATGAATTAGCACAACTCTCTCTATTTCTCTAGGCTAGATACCTCACACTTGTGCTTCTACTAAAACGGTCACAAATAATAAATATGGCAAACTGCTTCTGCAAAATCAGTTCAGGTGAAATAATCTCATAATATACTGGTTAATCAAGGGCAAAAAGAGTAAGTAATTTCAAGGAGATGTGGTCACTGTTGAATCCATAATAGCGGCAGCCTTGTCGAAGGATTGCCAATCAACTTCCCTGAGAAGTTTGAACCTCTCGTCTAATGTGACAAATCCAGCTTGGGGTGCTACAACGCCAGATTTTCCAGCTTTATATAGCAGAAGCAGCCCACCTCCCATATCAGGCCCATGAAGCTTTCCCGTCAGCAACACTCGAAGAGGCATGAACAGAGATTTTCCCTGGAAATGGAATCAGAAACAAGTTAGTTAAAACTCATATCTAAGCGTGGCTGGGTAGGGGAAAAAATAAATAAAGAAATAAACAAAGGCCCTAGCTGGCATAAAAGAACTTGCACGATCTACACCAACCCTATTACACAGAAACCCATAACATATGCATCCGTACGTTCCAACAACAGCACCAACACAATCCTAGCCCAATTCAGCCCAAACCCATTAAAAAAAAAAAAAAAATCCAGCAGTCCATATGCATAACCTATAACCATCATCACAACTAAAGATGTGTTCAGGAACTTTGGGCTGGACTGTCCTCGAGACTAGCAGAACATAAAAGCATGTCTAGTAGAGGGGGAAAAACCCCAAATTGGGGTGGCATTTACGCATTTCCCCATCCCCATAGTCCCCATACAAAGATGAGAACATGGAAGAATATATTTCAATTCATTGTATCATCATTTGCTATTCTATATCATAAATCTAACAAGTTATATGATCAAGGTCTACATTTGCAACTAGAGCAGACAATGTATATTGTCATCGTGTTAGGTCTAAATGTGAGCGGACTATAATTGACATGTTCAATTTCTAACAATTTCCAAAAGGTGATCATTCAGGGAATACCTTCCCTTCTACAAAGACAATTGAGTCTGATATAAATATTACAAGATATAATATTTCTGCAAATTTGTTTACCCTCTTTACAGGTAGCTGAAAAAGAACAAAGACATCGTTTTCAAGTTGCAACTCATTTGAAAAGTGCAAAAAAATTAAAATCTTGGTTGACACATTGAGAGAGAATTTTGAGCATTTTAATGTGCCCCACCATGTGAAAACCAGTGGTAGACACATTTGATTATGACCTAGCTGAGGGATTCTCGAAGGAACTATCGCTTACGTCACATATTCCACATAACTTTGACTCGATGATTAAATTGTTATCACCAACTCCTTTGCATGAATTTCATGTGGACATTTTATTGGTCTTATCTCAATCGAATTATAGTCCGCACTTGCTGCATTATTTTCTCAGTCAATTGTGCGATTGAATACTTTTCCTTTCTATCTTCTCAGTCAGAATATGTAAATCATGAGCTTGTTTTCATTGACGTTATAAGCTAAATGACTGAGTGATGATTTATATGCTTTTACCTATTTCTGAAATGACTTCTTAAACACATTAAGATAACTTTTTATGTCGCTCACTTGAAAACAATCTATTAGACAGGCACATCACGCTTGAATGAAAGTTATGTTTTCAATATTGCAGAATTTTACCTAATCGGAGCCTCTTTGAACAACTAATGCTGCAATCATTTGTTTCTGCATGCCAATCCATCGTGCTACTACATTGTTCTCATTCTATGAAGTAAGTTGAAGTTTTTTGCTGATGAGTTCAGCTGGTTATCACTATTCAAAGCTCGTGATCAATATTTGGTTGAAACGAAAGGTCATCCCCATTGCAGGATTACGGATACTTTGAACAATTTGCTTTCTTCACATGGTTGGTTTCGTTATTTGTTCAACAGAAAAATCGTCCTCTACAGGTAAGAATTTACAAATTTCTTTCTCAGGTGGAGAGAAATGATGACGAATGAAGATATAGTAATACCAGGAATTGTTATTAGATTAGGAATAGGTATAATTTCATTTTATTATTTTATTCCAATTTTCAAGTTTGATTATAATTGGAGTTATTTCGTTATTTCACTACTCAGTGTAGGTTTTTGATTAGTTTTCTTCTTAAACTAGGATTTTAATTAGTTCCCTTGAAGAGTTAGAATTTTTTAAACGCCTACAAATAGAGGTTAATTCTTTGTTTTTTTTTATCAACTGTTGATTATTGAATGAAACTTTAAATTCCTGTTCAGCTCTCTAATTCTGTCGTTTTCTTCCAATTCTTTTCTTTGCTTCTTGTTCGATGAATTGTTGATTGTAATTTGAGTCTCTCTATGAGTATGTTAGCGTATAAATTAAAATATATTTTTCTGAGTAGGAAGAGAGAGAAGTAGTGGAGTTGGATGGTGGAGATTTAAAAGTCCAGTTGATATGTGGATGTGATTTGTTTGACCAAATTTAAATTTTGAAAAGAATAAATTAAAATGAATTAAGAGAACTATGCTAACAGGCTCATATGTGTCAATTCCACAAACCCTTGGGGTTATTGTGCATTTAGAAACAGGAGTAGAGAACGGGAAATGTTTTAGAATCTCTCTGTCAATCATCTTTGCTACTAACCTTACGTTTCAGCAGTTTACCAAAGCCCTTGACCCACTTCTGCCATCCAGCATGCCCTTCTTCAAGTGCAGAATTGAGCTCACCAGAGTCATAGGCAGCCAGCAACTGAGCTGCAACCTCTGAGAGCTGATCTTCTATCATAGGTTTACCTTCCGGACTGGAATCAGACATCAAAAAAGTCAACCACATCACTAACAATCATAAACTGCCGGTAATACACATTGCAATTCACATGATATTCAGTTCATAAGTATGCCTCTAAAGAATTTCCACTGATGACATTCGCTAAAAACATCCTTCAAAAACACATGCAACCACAATTTCATTGAAGTGACAAATTTTCCCTATTTTCTAGACAAAACTTTCACCATTCCCCCCCATAACCTTTTAACCGTACATTCAAAAATCATTTTTCACAAATCTTTACCAAACAAAAGTGAAGCGTGCATCAATGAAGTATCAAAAGCACATGTAAGTGACTACCGAGTGGCTACTAGGTTGCCCAGTATCTGATTGTGATGTAGAAGTTACTCAAAACCTCAAATCCCTACCGACAAACATGGTTGCTTACTAGCATCCGTATGAGGATTTATTCTGAAAGGGCTGTTTTCACAAGGCAATGACTTCTTCAAAGTTAAAGTCTCTTCACCTTTATCCGACCCCGCCACCATCATCCTCGTCCCCCCTAGTTTCACCTAAGAAGCTTCTCCGGGTATACAGATTTATAAGCTTCTACTGCCAACAACAATGCATGCAAAGATTTCTTTCATTATTGATTAAAAGCGGGTACAAAAAGGAAAGCAAATAAGGAAAATTTAGAGCTTGTTTGCTTCGGAGTTCTAGAAATCATTTTTCTACAATATTTGTTTATAACGACTCATTCCATAAAATTAATACAACTTTTTCATTTCTTTAAATACCATTCATTACTTTTTAACGACATATTCATAAATCATTTTTCGAAAAATCTCACCCAAGCAAACACTTGGTTTTTATTCATTCCCATTGTAATAACATTGACTTAGAAGTTTCACAAATCATTTTCCCAACAAAAGGGAAACAATGTGTACTCCTGTCTTCTCATTTTTCATTCCACCCTGGTTTTATCAATGTAGAGACAGAAAAGTAACAAAATATCCGTGATTTCATTTGTTTCCAACTTCCGAGGTGCTCAAATTGGAGTTCTGTCGTCTAGGACCACTGATAGTGAAAATTTCAACCCAGGAACACAGAAGGCTCCAGGTAGCTATTCGAGAGCCCCTTAGCTCTCCAAGAGAAGAGAGAAGTGAAAACATAAAAACAGGGACATAAAATTTTCAGGAGTGTGTGTGCGCGTGCGAGAGAGAGAGAGAGAGATGGAGAGAGAGAGAGAGAGAGAGAGAGAGAGAGAGAGAGAGAGAGTCCTCTTGAATATCTTAGGAAATGAAAAATATGTCAAACAAAAGCACACTTAATCATTTGCAACTGGCAATTACTTGCTCATTGAAATTTATATTTTTCATTCCAATTTTGAATTCCTTGTCTGTTTTAATCTTGTTTAAGTATTTCGGCAAGCATGGCTAGAAATGCTACTTTTTATTTATTATATTTTTTTGGGGTACATTGGGAAAGTAAAAATACTAGCTAGCTCCTAACATAAGCAACTCCCTTTCATATCTGGAAAAGGCAAAGGATTTGTGGATTCCAGTGGATGAACGGATTCTCTAGCACAAACTCACTTTCTCCCTGCATCTCTCCCATATCACAAAGGTAGCCCACACAACCATTTCCCTGTTTTTAATGAGTAAATTATTTTGACATTGGAACTATGCTGAAGAAATGACACTTCATTTTGCATCTTTTGTAATATCATATATAAAAGTGGAAACATTCTTCCTAAAAAGTCATTTCCTTCCAAAAATTTGCATCTCTAGCAGAAATACTAGTTTTGATAAATGACTTCACAATTTGAGGGCGAAATTTAATTTTTCTAAACATTACGTCTGAAAAGTTAAGTGACTGAAGACTTCGAAAAGTTATAGGTCCCATAGAATGTGGCTGAAAATGAGCATAAAGAAAATTGAATGGTGGACCAAATAGGCAGTAAAATAGATGGCATTACAAATGGAACAAAAAATTGAACATGCACGGAAAGAAAATGGATTAGAATGTCGTGGAGAATATGCTTAAAGCTGATTTTTTAGCGAAACATTTAGATAATATTCTCTAAATACCCATGTCTACCATATGCATATACATATCATCTACAAGAACATATTAGCTGGAACACTTGTAAGACCAATACAGACGATGGAAGTTCATGCATCAGAACAATCTTTAATAAAAATGGAAAAGAAATGCACACACATGAGAATCTGAGAAGTCTAAGGCCGATCTGAAATGAAATGGATTGTATTTTTCAAGTTACTGCTTTGGATGGTTATGGTTACCTGGCCAATGTTGCATATAATGGGTATGATAGCAAGTCTGAAAGAAGCACTTCAGCGTCTGTTATCAACTCAATCCCATCCTTCAACAGTTGAACGGCCTCCTGTACGTATTGGTTCTCAATGTGATAAAAACTATGAGTAACTTGTAAGGCTCACCATCTAATGCATATAACAAAATCAAATGCTCAGCACTAGCTTCTAAATAATCGATGTGCTTAGCTAACCCCCTTATGCCAAATGACCAACATCTCAAGAGGAAATAGACAAGCTCAAACCGATATATAATTCGTTGGAAAACTTCAAGCAAGTTCAACATACTATTTCAGTATGTGCATGATACACTAAAAAGGAACATCCGGGTACATTAACATGGAAAAGGTAACTATAGTGCAAAAGGAAGTGGAATAAAGAACCCTTACTTCTACAAAGCTCCCCTCTGATTCTTTAAGGATGTTGGTGCTCTTCCATCTTGCACCAATAAGCTTGGTTAGATCTTCTGAAGGAAGAGATCTCAGATGTTGACCATTCATCCACCTTTGAAGTTAAGACGTATGTTCATTTACGGAGGAACTTCAACAATCAATCAAGTGCAATAATGCTTTCCGAGAAGTATAAGAATAACATGAACGAAATTGCTATGAAATAAGTACAACTAACAAAGCGACCAAAAAAAATTTAACGCAAGTTGCTGCTGATATACCAAATTGAAAGAGTGAAAACATTTTGCTGTAATGTTCAAAACACCATGGTTACCTTAACTTTTTAGAATCAAAAACTGCTCCACCTTTGTTAACCCGCTCTATTGTGAACTTTTCAACTGCAAACCATGATAATATTTGAAGTTTATCATAATAATAAAATATAATGAATCTATCAGCTTAATCTGCAAGATATGTTATGTATATCACACACAGAGATTGGAGACTAACCAAGTTGGCCAAGTGTAAAAAACTCATTCTCAGTGCCATCACCCCATCCCAATAACGCAAGATAGTTAACGATTGCCTCAGGCAAACATCCCATCTCCCTGTACTATCAAATGGAATTAAATTGTAGACAATATTAGTCTTGGATAATGTGAAGAAGGAATCCATGGAATGTTAATCATTAACTGAAAGTAATCCAGAAACATAGTTATATTTCCAATTCTTATTTACAAAGAATTACAGTTAAGATAAATTGAAATTAGAATTAAATTAAAGGGAAAAAGAAATCAAAGTGTGATTCACTACCTGACCCACTGATGTCGCACCATGCCGTTTCGAGAGTTTGCTCCTATCAGGTGCAAGGATTAAAGAAACATGTGCAAAGTAAGGCATTGGGAATCCGAGTGCCTGGATATGAGGTACAAAATGTATCAAGTATCAGCTTATCTAAATTGCCCACAGAAATTTACTTGGGCAATAGAAGTGCACAAATAAACTCTACAAAACAGAATTCCAACTTAAAAAAGGGAAAGCAACAGTACTTTATATATCAAAGCTTGCCTCAGAGTATTTGGCAAATGTTCCTCCGCTCTGTAAATAGAAATATAAAGTAAAATGCAAGACATATTAAACAATAAATATAAATAAAATAAATAAGGAAAGAAACAGAATTCATATCAGCCAGATGCTTCTGTTGATAAAAAATAGGACTGTGCTTTACCTTATAACATGTGAGATGGCCATGGTAGCATCATCAACAGTTACACAAAAATTGTAAACAGGTTGCCCATTACTTCTCATAATCACAAAATCTCCAAGTGTATCAAGGTTCCAACATACCTTCACAACACTATCAGACAAAATTAGAAGCAAATACACAAGTAATGATGTCAAACACTGTCAGAAAGATCAGGCAAGCATTCTAACAGAAAGGGCTTCATTCAATCAATTCCAGTTACTGGTTGACAGATTATTGAACAAATTATACATTCCAAGAAATCATGAACATCTCTAAGAAAGTACCTTGGCTATGTGGAAACCATAAAAACTAAACAATTTTTGGACATCCAAATTAAAAATATTATGTTTCTATGGTCCATGTCATTTTATGATGTTTTAGTTGATGAGACCTAAAAGCAGCAACTTTAGAAGTCAGAACTTTGAAATACTATGGAATCTGAAGGTTCAGCATGAGTAAAGCCAAGGCATAATCAAATTGTCACTTGTCAGAATCCTTTTCTTTCTTTCGTTTTTCTTTTTTCATTTTTACCCTTTGCTTTTTCTTTTTTTTCTTTTCTTTTTTTTTTTTTTTGAATATAATAACACCACAGAGTCATGTAGTCTTCGAAAGTTATCTTTACGCATATAGGGTTTAACAGAGTTGAGGATTTTAGGAACTTAAGACAATGTAATGTATTATGTATAAGATTGGAGCGGGTTGGATTAAATGGACAACTTCTATAGAAATTCCAAGTGATAGGAAAATATTTGTAAAGTTAATAGGCTGATTATAGGCTGGTTCAATAAAAACAAAAACTTAATACACTGAAAGACAAAATAATATGAATGTAATATCAGATAAAAGGATGCTATGATGGAAGATAATGATACAACAAATATGAATATACAGATGAGAATGCCAACAAGAGCAGGTGGTACTAATTGATGACAAACTAATGCAACTGACTAAGGTGGCTGACTGGCTGTGACATGTTTTATGGTGACCCAAAGAGAAACTTGTTCATAAGAGTACATTATCGAGGTAGTACATTGCGCTGAATGCACTAGAATAGATAGATACATATCAAAATCTTCCACTACATCTAGCAATGTCACAAGGAAAAAACATGTGAATAAAGAAAACTGTAGCTCTCAATTTATGGCAGACTTTTTTTTTATATATAAATGGGAATTCAACTGGAAGTCTCCCACACACAGAAAAATAAACACGTCCATGACGAGGAACCGCATGCAACAATTACAAAATACGAATAATTCATTCCCTAATGTGTATGATGACAGACAGCCACATCAATAAACATAGAGAAGAAAATAAGAATAACAGGTCAAAGTGTCACAAAAAAATTTATTCACATCTTGCGAACTGACTTCTCCGACAGTGCAAGCACAAGATTCAACTCCAAATTCTAGCTTGAGTTCTCCTAGAACATATTATGTCTACTCAGTGAGTGGTGGTTAAAAATTAGTGGCGCACTGCGCGCACACTTGTACATTAAAGTGAAAATTAAAAATTGAAGTCGACTAAAGGTACATATTTAGCTTCCTACACTACTGTTCTCAGAATCCATCGCATTTTGCAATCAAGTCTTCATGATATATATGTTCCTGGATAACTAAAATTTATTATCCGTAGGAAACGGAACTACTTCTGGTATCCTTCTTGTCATTAATGGCACAGTTGCATACAAATATAGCAATAAATTCATTTGTGCTATAAAATTTCATATACTTGAACTGTAATGCTTGTCATTGGAAGCTTTTAAAATTAGATGCTATAAGAAATATGCTTCTAAACTTGCACCAGGTCCATTGTTCATGTCAGGGGGGTCAGATGGTGTAAGCAATTGGACAATGCTTCCCTCTACAAGAAGAGCCAGAGGAGATGAAATAGGTTGCTGATGTCGGTTGGCAGTAGCATTTACTATTTAGAACTGATAGATTTCCTCAAGCCCACCCACCTTCAACGCGTCCGGATGTTTTTTCTAGTTTTACACATGGGTTCAACAAATAACTTAGGGCGAACAATAACATTCAAGAATAAATTAAATGCAACAAGATGTATATGCCACAACGAACATTGGCAGAGAACTAAGAAGGTTCGCTCGTCAGATCATAAACTCCATCAACTTTAATTAAATAGTTAACTTACCTCACCCCGGATGAGATCCTCAATTTTCAGATTGCCTTCCTTGGGAACTCGAAATCTGTAAGTGTATGGTGTCCCCCTTGCCAGCTCCTGCTGCACTTCATCATCTATAGCACTAGCCCACTTGCCAGTGTATACAGGGGGCAGCTTCTTTGACTCGGCATTCTTCTTCATCTCTTTCAGCTCCTGGCATATTGGTTACAGAGACAAATTGCCAAATATAAGAGAGATGACGGAAGATGGAAATACGATTACGTCAACAACTTTTGCACCACACCACAGGTTGAATAAAAAGAGAACTCAAGACAACGACCTAAAGTTGACAAAGAATAATAGAAACTAGGTTAATTAATAGTATATTTCATTCAAATAAATGGATCCACAAATGAATTCAATCAAAAAATTGAAATTGCAGAAGGAAAAAGGGCTTGCAGTTACCTCATCTGTACAAAAGCAGCGATAGACATGCCCAGACTGTAGAAGTTTGTCTGCAAATTGTCTGTAAAGAGCATTTCTCTCAGATTGCCTGTATGGACCGTACATCCCGCCAACACCTGGGCCTGCACATTAAATTTGAGGTGCATATAATATACAAAAAACAAAAAAGTGACAAAAAAGCAGTAGATGGCACTTGGCAAAAGAAAATTGGTTCACAAGAAGATTATAAATGGTTTGGCAACCTTCATCCCAATCAAGACCAAGCCAGGAAAGATCGCGAAGCAAGGCCTCCTCAGACTCCTTAGTCGATCTCTCTAAGTCAGTGTCTTCAATTCGAAGAACAAATTTTCCACCTTTGGACCTGGCAAACAAGTAGTTGAAGAGCGCTGTTCGGGCACCGCCGACGTGGAGATTTCCAGTTGGCGAGGGTGCAAACCGTACTCTAACTGCACCATTCGACGTCGATGGTGATGATGCTCTGACTGAAAAGCTTCTTAATATTCTTGACCGGGATGACATCGGCGACACCATCACCACCTCTGGAATTATGCCCACCCTGATTCCTCGCCATGGAGCCCCCACCATGCTGCCCATTTCCTTTTGGTAGGAGAGTGACGGATGCAGGATTTTTTATTGGACCAAACTGAATTATGAAAACCATGAATGATAGAATGCAAATGGAACAAAAAGATATTACATCATATTATATATCGATAAGAAAGTCATTGAATATTTTGTTACAAAATGAGGTCTTGAATCAAGATAAATCATTTCACTTGACATTACATATTAATCACATTAAAGTTAATAAAATCTGGAAATTAAAGTTTGATATATCAATTCGTTTGATGTATCAATTTAAAAAATTATGTCATATTACCACTATCAAGTATAAACGCCCAAACCATTAATTCCCAGGCCTCGGCAACTTTAATTAAAAATTTCAATTTATCAACAAAGAATGGATAAATACAAATGCTAAACAGTCGAAGCACCAGTGCGCACTACAACTACTGAATGCAAAGCCTTATAAACCATTACCCCAGAAAGGAAGAAAGAAACAGTAGCAGTTAATAATCTCACTTGCTCATTTTCCTGAAAGTTCAAGAAAATAGAAACAAACTGAGAAGGGAAAAAGATACTTACGATAATAACTGATGAAGTGTTATTTGTGAACGACAAAAAATTGGAAAAGGAAACTGGAAAACCGAACAGAATCTGTCAAGCTGGGCGAAAGGCTATAGGCGACAGTCAAATACAAAATAGATGGAAGTGCTGGAACTGGACCATGAGTAAACTCACACTAACGGTCGGTGAAGACGAAGAGCGATTAGCGATTACTGTTGGTTCACAGGGATTTTCGGATTTTGCCAGATGAATGAGATGGTGAGAAATCAGAAATTAAGATCAGCTTGAGTAAGGCGTTTGGATAATTGGATCTACCCTGCAACGGGCTTGATCAGGGTGGGGCCGAATCATGGTCCAAAAACGCACGAGGCGTGGCAAGAGGCAAGGCCAAGCCCCAAGCTTTCAAAGCCTAGGCTTGGCCTAAGCGTCGTTTTGAATTTTTTTTTCTTCATTTTTTTTACTCTAGAGTGATAAATAAGTATAAAAATATTTATTTACAAAATTTCATATACAAATCAATATACATTTTAATTTTCCAATAGGCATATATTATCTAAAAAATTATATACACAAATAGTTAATAAGATATTAATTAGATACAAACTAAAAAATTTAAATAATATATTGCCATCTATATTAAACGACAAAAATAGAGTTATTTGTATCGTAAAAGAATGATCTGCCTTCTTCTTTCTTTAACCCATCATCTTCTTTATGTTTTGGAATCGAGAGTCTTCTTTCAGAAGTTTTTGAATTATAATAAGATAAATTTGATTAATAAAGTATTATGAGATATAACGCTTTTATTGAATTTGTAGAATTAATGGCTTTTTAATTTTATCATAAATATTATTTTTTTGGCCAGCCAAAAAAATAGTTTTATTCTAGAAAAAAAAAGAAGCTCGTTCAAGTAAAAAGCGACAGCCTAGGCGCACGCCTTTTCACGCCTTTTGCCAGTCAACACAGATTGACCACCTTTTTTCACGCTTAGGGGGTATGCGAGGTGTTTCGGAAACACCTCAAGCCTAGGCGCGCCTATGCAGCGCCTTTTAGAATACTGGGCCGAATGCACCCTCAGTTTGCCTAAATACACCTCCACCCCATTGACCCCCCAAAAAAATAAATAAATAAAAACTAAAATACCGTTTATCTGCCGTCGAAACCACCGCTGGTCTATGTTCAAATTACATCGAACTCAGCAAATTCTATATTGTCATATGTCATATGCAATTGATTAATAGCATATTAAACTAATTTTTTCGGTTTAATAGTTATAGAAAATTATAAGATGTGTGATCAATAATTAATGATGTGAGACGTGTTAATTGTTAGTATTAATATTTGTCTTTAAATAGTAATTTGTAACTAAAAAGAAATAAAACAAACAAATACCAAAGTACATATTTGACGCGCTCTGTCCCAAATTATCTCTAATAACTTGACATGCGGTGTGCACCGACGATGGAGGCCAGTCTGACACTGGACCCACCGCCAAGGCAAACTGAACTTGATATGAAACTATAATTTTTATGTACTAAGATGAGCTTATAATAATTATGAAAGGGCTTCCTAAATAAATTCGAATAACCAATCCGAAAATATTTAACATCATATGCAGAAATTGTGGGAAAAGAATTATAATTGAGAAAATAATGAATAATTCTAAAACCAATGGTTTAAAAAAATAATTATAATAAATAAATTAAAACCTCAACCATATTTGACATGTATATCAAAATGTGATGATTGCCAAGTTAAAACATGAATAATCTGAATACTATGGTCGGTTCGGAACTCTATAGGTAATCCACTAATACTCAAGCTCGGTCCTTCCTATAAGAAAACGTTAGGGAAAAATACGTGGGTTTTGTAACCCAGTGAGTGGATAAGTTCGCAAACATATTTAGGTTTTCATTTAAAAGACCTTCATGAAATCTCCTTATAATCAAATGCATAAATAGTATAAATAATTGGAAATCATGGAGATAATACTAATAACAGAAATTGTTTTAGGTGAACAATACTGATCATACCACTTCAAAAGGATTCTTCTTTCTAAAACTGAATTATGTAACTAAAAACCATCTACTAAAAAAATAACATCAAAAGTACCAATGAGCAACAACACACTTGTATAGAGTACACTCAACACACGCGGTGTGTCACTCAAAATCTGAATATCTGGTCATACGCGTGCAGAGTAAGCCCCAAAGGATAAACACCCCCGTACACAGTCCAAAGCCTATGTGTGTACAAAAGTGGATCCCAAAGACCTTTGTAATTCTTGTCCATAACTGTGGAACACATCACAACAGTGCAGAGCGGGCAAATCTAACGAGGTACCTTATAATGGTTTTAAAAGAATTTTCATATAATCTTTTTGAAAAGGAAACACTACTAATATAATCCATGATCGATGAAACATTCATTCACAATAACATATCATGATAATAATCTTTAAAAATATATTGGAATTTAAAATACACTATTTCATGAAAAATATAGTTTTTCCACTCACAAAACTACAAACCACTTCTAATTCAGTTGGTAGGCTTCTCCAATCGTCTCGTCACCACCTGAAATAATAAAAATGCTCTAATTAAAATCTACACACTTGGATTCCCAAACAATGGCCTAGCTACATTCAATACTAAACTTTAACTTTCCTAAAAATCCCTAATTTCTCCATTCCATTGTTTTATTCCTCTTCTCCCATTGATTTTATAATATTCTATACCATTGGAACCATCCAATTGAATCAAATAATAAATTCTCAAATTCTTAGCATCTAGATAAGGTGAGTTTCAATCCACTTCATCACCCATTACTCAATGACCATCAATTCCACTTCAAAATATTTAATTAGGGTTATATAACATCTTAAAAACACCTAATTGACTCAAAATCAATGATAAATTTCGAATCCCCAATGTCTATTGGTAAAACCCGAAAATTAATTTCACTATTTACCTCAAATTCCATAAGATAAAATTGAAGAACCACACTTAACACGTGAAACCACGACGAATCCACACTATCTTCTTCCTTTTTCCTTTTTCTTTTTTCCCTTTTCTTTCACGTATTGAAGTCGGCTTCTGGTTCTCAGTTGTTGTCCACGATTTCCTTGCTTGTAACATATATATATATACATATTTGTGGGGGTACCTGATTTAGTGCTGTTGTTACTTGCTATTTCTTTTTGGTTGCTTTGTTTGCCTTATTGCTGATCACGTGAAGCCAAAATATTTGCAAATTCTACTAAGTACTCTCCTTTATCAATTATAATCTTATGTTACTTGGAAAATCTCCAAAAATCTTTTTTTTAAACGTTTACCAAGTAAGACACAGTAACTTGTACCTAGCCTACTTCTGCTAAGGCACCCGAGACACTCTTTAGATAGAATACTTTAGCAAAGATAGACTCGTTTTTAGTTGGACCACAACACAGGCTCACTCCAGCTATAAAAGGTCCTTTTAACGACGTCTTATTGCTAAAATACAATTAAAGGGTTTGAAAATACAGACTAAGTAATAATTTTATACTATACTTACTATAAAATAAACTTGAAAAGTGAGAAAATAATAACAAGTTTTTAGATAAATTTGAACAACAAGAGTTTATAAACAAGAATTCCTTTAAAGATTTAAAGGAAAGAGAGATTACAAAAGAATTTACATAAAAAACTGTACAAAAGTAGGGGATTACCTTATAACATAAAGAAAATAAAATAAAGGATTTTCTTTTCAGAAACGCCGAAAATAAACTAAAAACTAAATACAAATGTTTGGATTGCTTTTTCTATTATAAGGAAGGCTGTAAGTTTACAAAGATGTGTTTTCAACACATGAATACATCTTTACTAGTTGAATGTTTTCTACTGCTTGCTGAACACTTTAACGCTTGCTAATGCTTGCTTTTTGAAGTCTGAAGAATGCTTCATTTTATAGAGAAAGAAAGGAGCTTAACACGTCTTGAATTATTGATTTGCTTTCCACGCGTCTTTTTTCTATGGTGAAATTCTTGAGTGCGCATATAATTATCCTTCTTTTCTACGTAGCTTCTTTGCTGATATAGATTAAGTCAAAACGTAAATAGTGTCCTGATTATTTGGCAAACAAAGCCTCCATCTTGCTATAGTAATTGGCATGTGGCTATAGTATCTTCGTACTTGAGAATCTCTGCTGCGTCATTGCTTACCTCATTAGTCTACAGTATCTAAATTATGTCTTCTGATAGATCCATGAGAATAATTTCCCAATAATCCTTCATCCGACTGATCTCCTTCTTCTTTTGTAGTATTCATAACTTCTTCATTATCTTCATGCTGACTAGTCCTTCTTGAAGATTTCTCGTTAATTTTTTCAGGGGTTTTATATTTTTAAGAGTACTTTCTAAAGCTTTATTGACTTGGTTAGTTATTAACTGAGTAAATTTTAGAGGAGAGGAAGGTCCTTCTTGCAATTGCTTTAACTGGGCTAACATTTCTTGGATAGCAATATAATTACTATATGGATCTTGACTGTTTTGAAACATTTCAATAAGTGGGCTACCATTTATGGGCTTTTTACCATGATCAATATATTGGTCTTGAGTTATTGGGTTCTGTTTTGGTCTAAGATTAATAGGTTCTTGTATAGTAAGGCCTTGGGTAGGATAAAAGGATTTATCTGGAATAAAATGGGTTGGTGGTGAATGTTTAACATAATAACCAAATTTACCACTGGGCTGGCCCAAAGTATCCCAGCGTTCTATATTATTAGTCTGTTGGGCCAAACTAGTAGGGAAATCAACAGTTCCCTGCATCTGTTAGGCTTTTGGCAAACCCATAGCCGTCTCCGGATTTTAAAAGTCTTTACCGGCTACCGGTTGGGTCGGACTAGCTACTGGTTTATTAGGCTCAGTAGTCCTTTGTATAGCATTCATAGGGGAACGCTCGCCCTTCTCCACATTGATTTGGGCTGGAGGAAGGCCCTTTGGAGCAGACAGTTGGAGATTTAAATTATCTTATTCTAATTTCTAAATATATTTTCTTAAATTTTCTCATTCTTTTCTAAGCTAAAAATTACTATCATTAATAAGTTTATAATTCTGTTTTAAAGACTCACAATGGTCACAAAATAAAATTTTTCTATCAGTATCTTTAACAGGAGAAAAATCTAATTGAGTAGGTTTAAAATTTCTAAGAGAGAGAGAGACATAAAAATTAGTTCCGAAAATTTGTCTTGCAGAATTTAAAGCATCTTTAAAATCATTAAAACCCTTATACTGAGGCATACTAACACCTTGAGTACTATCTAAAATTTCGACATAATTATGAAAAGTCCTACAATTCTTCCTCTTGTTACAACATAAAAATTATATTTTTTCTTATTATTATTAAAATGCTCTGCTAAACAGTTTATTGTTGCCATAAAATACTTAGAATCTTTAGGATTCTTATTATAAGAAATCCATAAATTATCTAATAAACATTTTTCTTCTTTAGAAAGAGAATTAATATGACTTTCTACTTTAATAGAAATATTACAATTAGGGTAGCTAATGAGTTCTCGATTACCAAATCTAATTTTATCTGGATTATATGACGGCCTGTTCTGACTAGTGGTGGGAGTGGCTCCCGTATCATAAGTATTTCCTGGAGGGAATCTAGGTCTCAAAGGACGTCTAGCCATCTCGTAATCTGATCATGATTAGTAGAGTTATAAAAATTCTAGACAAGGGTTAGTGGTTGTTAAATAAAAATTGAAAAGATTTATTACTAATAAAATTTTTATCTAAACAAGACGTAATAAGAGAAATAATTCTAGTTAACGACAAGATCTTTTTACCAAATTCTTTTAATTCTAGCTTTACACACAAAGGAGGAGGTACTTCATGAGATAGGCAGTGATTATATATTCCTATATATAGTTGAAACTAGTTTTTACGCCCGTGCGTTGCACGGCAGTAAAACTGTGTTAAGTAAATAATAAATTATTTCAGACATGATTTATAATTTTATTTAATTGGTAGTAGCATAACCTTTGTTACAATTTAGTAGTATATATTATTACAATATTTCTATATTAAGTTTACAATGTGTTCATAATTAAAATGACTAAAAATAAACGGTGAGAGATTAATTTAATAAATTGTGTGATGTGTGAACGATAAATAACATAAACTGCAATAATTAAAGTTACAATCCGATAAGTATTTAAATGACATTAATTTTAAATGAATTAGAATGTAATACAATAAATTATAGTTTTCAAGTTCTAATAATACTTTAACAATGTCAAATATGTACATATCAACAAATTAGCATAATGTACAGCTGAAAATTAAATAATTTACAAATAATATCAAGACACTGCTAAATTAAAACTTAAACGTAATTCAAAATAAACACATAAAGTACGTTAACCACAATGGTACGTAATCATGTAACATAGAAGAAATATCGATCAAAGTAGAAACATATGTAAAATTAAAAATTATTTAAAATCAATGTTAATTTACAGTTTTGTCGCATCATCATCCACTATTAATTGTGGCGAATCTGCAAAAGAGATAATATGTAATGTATTACAACAGACACCATTTTCGTGCACCATTTGCACCAACCCAAGGCATTACATCCATACCCAATTTAAATTTCATGATTTTATTTTTCGTTTTTCAATTAATTTGACTTATAATTCATTATTTTATTGTCTCTTTTACAATTAACTTATTATGGATTATTTTTCGCTCTATGATGTCATGTGCCAAAAGCCAGAAAATTAATTTCATAAACCTTTTGCTTAATTTTGGCAAAAAAAATCACTACGAAAAAAGAGAGTTTTTTCCCAAAAATTCAAAAAAAAAAAAAGAACTGAAGAAAAAACAGAATGTAGATGTTTAAAAGTCTAGGCCTTCCAGTCTCCAAAAAACAAAGAGGATGATCAAACTATTATTTTCGATAAAATATTGGTCGCAACGTGGCAATTTTGCAGGGCGAAATCACCAAAAGTAAAAATCTTTATAACGCATTCATTACGAAGCAACAAAGTAAAGAATCTACATGAACTAAATAGTAAGCAAACTCAGTAGCAGCTAATAAGCGCAAACAATCTCATACATTTTTACTCCCAACATTCTAAAATTATTTTAGCATCAACTTAGTTTTAACTTTTTATTTCCTTCTAAACACCCACACAAGACAGGCGATTATCACTAACAAAAAATAGTAAGATATTAAAAATATAGCTTGATTCTAGGTGAATCAAGAAAGTTTGTGATTCAAATGTGAAAAATCAAGTAGATATTTAAAATTATTAAAGATCTATAATGTATATAATTTTTAGAGATGCTAAAAAGAAAGTAAAAATTTGTAAAACACGTAAAAATAAAAAGACTCATTGATAAATTTTGCCACCAAAGAGCAATTAATATAATATATCATTAAAAAAATTAAATTACAATGATCAATTATTAATGCGTAATGCTAACATTGTTTGTGTATACCATTAATTCAACTTATTTAAAAACTATAATAATGTCCTAAATTAATTAATAGACATTTCATTATTGGTCACCATTTAGAAATCTTGTAATAGTTTAAATTTATAATAATCGATTAAAAAATATTTAAGTAACATAATAATTTTTATCTTGTAATCATTGATTTATATAACTCATACCATAATTAGTTTATATTCATCAGATCATGTATAAGTACTTTAATTAAATTGTAGCAAGGAAATTTAAAAATTAGTAGCGACATTGTTAAAACATTTTCTCCATAATAAATTTATTTTATTTTTCAATATTTATTGTGCAGAATTTATGAATTAATCCAACCAAAATGAAAAATATTGTTCCCATCTTCGGATATTAGTTAAAGATATTTATTGTATCATTTTATTTATTTGTGTAATTATTATTGATTAAGATTATACTAAAATAAAATTCTATTTGACTTGTTCAAATGAAGAAGTTAGAACAAAAAATTAGGACACATCTATAATATATATAAAGTAGAGGTGCATGGTATTGTTGTTTAAAAAATCAACCCCTCCCATTATCTACTGACAGTTAAAACTACCATGCACCTCTACTTTATATATATTATAGATGTGTCCTAATTTTTTGTTCTAACTTCTTCATTTGAACAAGTCAAATAGAATTTTATTTTAGTATAATCTTAATCAATAATAATTACACAAATGAATAAAATGATACAATAAATATCTTTAACTAATATCCGAAGATGGGAACAATATTTTTCATTTCGGTTGGATTAATTCATAAATTCTACACAATAAATCTTGAAAAATAAAATAAATTTATTATGGAGAAAATGTTTTAACAATGTCGCTACTAATTTTTAAATTTCCTTGCTACAATTTAATTAAAGTACTTATACATGATCTGATGAATATAAACTAATTATGGTATGAGTTATATAAATCGATGATTACAAGATAAAAATTATTATGTTAGTTAAATATTTTTTAATCGATTATTATAAATTTAAACTATTATAGTACTCTAAATGGTGACCAATAATGAAATGTCTATTAATTAATTTAGGACATTATTATAGTTTTTAAATAAGTTGAATTAATGGTATACACAAACAATGTTAGCATTACACATTAATAATTGATCATTGTAATTTAATTTTTTTAATGATATATTATATTAATTGCTCTTTTGGTGGCAAAAATTTATCAACGAGTCTTTTTATTTTTACGTGTTTTACAAATTTTTACTTTCTTTTTAGCATCTCTAAAAATTATATACATTATATATCGTTTAATAATTTTAAATATCTACCGATTTTTCACATTTGAATCACAAACTTTCTTGATTCACCTAGAATCAAGCTATATTTTTAATATCTTACTATTTTTTGTTAGTGATAACTGCCCGTGTCTTGCAGAGGTGTCGAGAAGGAAATAAAAAGTTAAACTACGTTGATGCTAAAATAATTTTAGAATGTTGGGAGTAAAAATGTATGAGATTGTTTGCGCTTATTAGCTGCTACTGAGTTTGCTTACTATTTAGTTCATGTAGATTCTTTACGTTGTTGCTTCAGAATGAATGCGTTATAAAGATTTTTACTTTTGGTGATTTCGTCCTTGCAAAATTGCCATGTTACGACCAATATTTTATCGAAAATGATAGTTTGATCATCCTCTTTGTTTTTTGGAGACTGGAAGGCCTAGACTTTAAACATCTACACTGCTTTTTTCTTCAGCTCGCTTTTGAATTTTTGGGAAAAAAGTTAATGGTGAAAACTCTCTTTTTTCGTATGATTTTTTTTGTCAAAATTAAGCAAAAGGTTTATGAAATTAATTTTCTGGCTTTTGGCACATGACCTCATAGAGCGAAAAATAATCCATAATAAGTTAATTGTAAAAGAGACAATAAAATAATGAATTATAAGTCAAATTAATTGAAAAACGAAAAATAAAATCATGAAATTTAAATTGGGTATGGATGTAATGCATTGGGTTGGTGCAAATGGTGCACGAAAATGGTGTCTGTTGTAATACATTACATATTATCTCTTTTGCAGGTTCGCTACAATTAATAGTGGATGATGATGTGACAAAACTGTAAATTAACATTGATTTTAAATAATTTTTAATTTTACATATGTTTCTACTTTGACTGATATTTCTTCTATGTTACATGATTACGTACCATTGTGGTTAACGTACTTTATGTGTTTATTTTGAATTACGTTTAAGTTTTAATTTAGCATTGTCCTGATATTATTTTTAAATTATTTAATTTTCAGCTGTACATTGTGCTAATTTGTTGATATGTACATATTTGACATTGTTAAAGTATTATTAGAACTTGAAAACTATACTTTATTGTATTACATTCTGATTCATTTAAAACTAATGTCATTTAAATACTTATCGGATTGTAACTTTAATTATTGCAATTTATATTATTTATCTTTCACACATCACACAATTTATTAAATTAATCTCTCACCGTTTATTTTTAGTCATTTTAATTATGAACACATTGTAAACTTAATATAGAAATATTGTAATAATATATACTGCTAAATTGTAACAAAGGTTATGCTACTACCAATTAAATAAAATTATAAATCATGTCTGAAATAATTTATTATTTACTTAACACAGTTTTACTGCCGTGCAACGCACGGGCGTAAAAACTAGTTTATTAAAGTAAATTAGAAAACCGTTTAAAAAATCAACCCCTCCCATTATCTACTGACACTTAAAAGTACCTGGACACGTGACATTCAATTATAGGGATATCAATATAAAAACAACTTTTTTGTCCTAAAACAGAAGTTAAAGATGTCGTAAAACCACTATTAGAAAACAACAATACCATGCACCTCTACTTTATATATATTATAGATATTATTCTTGTTTTATATAGTTCCTTTTCTGATTCACACTTTTTATCTGTTAATTGTCTTATTAAAGGGAAATTATGCGGGAAAAGTTCTGCCATGGTCTTGAGAATCTGCAAAACAAAAATTAAAAATTTCTAGTAAACACACTGATTATTTCTAAATAGTCCATTTCATATATCATATTATTTTTCAAACATTTATTTATTAATTTAAATGTTTTATGATATTTCCTAACATCTCTTTCACATATCTGAATAGGTTCAAACCAATGTAAAGGAGGTAATTCTCTGTAATCTTGGTAATATCGTTCTATAGAGTCATGTAAAAGTTCTAAAGTAAACTTTAAATGCACCATCTCTTTTTCTAATAAACACTTCTTATCTAATAAAGTAGTAAGCATATCTCTATTATTGGGAAAGAGCCAATATCCTTTATTTTTTAGAGATTCTATTAATTGATCTA
The DNA here is from genome assembly GCA_018223645.1 of Jasminum sambac. Lineage (NCBI taxonomy): Eukaryota > Viridiplantae > Streptophyta > Magnoliopsida > Lamiales > Oleaceae > Jasminum > Jasminum sambac. The sequence goes on from CP073641.1 coordinate 24,220,032, forward strand.
CCTGTTGAGATTGCTTTTCTTTACCTCGTCTCCTATTAGAGCTTTCTGCGTCCATATTTTCCTACAAAGTAAAAATTATTTTATAATTTTCTAGAGATAAATGATCTTCTTCTAAAGAGGTGTCTATAAGTTTAATTCTTTTATCTGTATTATTAATTTCTCTAGTAAAATCTATGATGTTTTTTCTTAATCTATGTGTACAATTTCTTCTATAAAAGAAAAGGTCTAATTCTAATAATTCATGCATTCTTTTTAATGCCATTTGTTTGTTTAAAAGTATTTTTTCCAATTTTTATTTTCTCCTATTTAAGGTAAGTATTAATTTATGCAGGAGTCTTTCTTCTTCACTACTGCTATCTGTTTCTTCTCTTGGTCTTTTATCTGTTATACCTATCAAGAAAAACATTTTTAAGTTCTAATTTAGTTAAAGTTCTTTATAGAAAACCTTTGTTAATGGTTTCTATTAGCTTTATATTATAATTATATAAGTTATAGTCAGTTCCTAATGTTTCTAAGATAATAGGGAAAGTCTCTTTTTGATTGTTCTTGTCTCGGTTTATAAAAGTATGAAGGCTATATATGCAACTGTGTATATAATCATTAGCTTTTATTAATCTACTTTTCCTATTTATAAGCCTTATATACATAACTTCATCTATTTCTACTACTGACTCTTCGAGAAAGTCTTCTTCTATTGGTTTCGGAAGCTGACTGGATCCTGCTTCTGGATTATTCATCCCTGAAAATGAAGGGGAGTTCATCTTTAAAAAGGTTTTCCCATTCATTTGTAGTTATAGAATCTTTTCTTAAACATTCTGAGGCTAATATAACTATTTTATCAGCTATTTCGTTTTCTTTTTGAAGAGGTTCTAATTTAGGTTCTATAATTTGTTCTGGTAATCCTAATTCCCAATTCCTTTTAGTATGTCTAAATAATAAATCCATTTTATATTCTATTTCTGTTAAATAAAGTTGAGTACGATATCTCCTATGTAATATCTTATAAAATTGTTCGTTAGTTAATTTCAATATAGAAGTATTGCTAGAAGAGGTTTTATTCATCTTCAAGTTTTTCAAGTACAAGTCTACTTAAAATATATGCGGCTGTATTATCTTTTCCTTTGATATGTTCTATATTAATTTGTATATCCGTATTTATTATTCTATCTTAGAATGTTAACCATCTTTTTAGACTATTTCTTTTTTCCTTCAGATTTCATATTATTATAAAATTTAACTATTGCCTCACAGTTTGTTCTAATAGTTATTTCTTTTTTAGAAATTATGAATAACTCGAAAGCATCTAATGAATATTTAATTACTAATAATTCTGCATCTGTAGATCTTATTTTACCATTTTCTTTATAAATACCACTACTATATCTACAAATTCTTTCTTCATCTTTACTTGAATATTTATTTGATTTGCAGAGCAAAACTGCTCCCTATCCTTTAATACTTCCATCCGTTTCTATTATGAGATATTCTGAATCTAATGGCATTGCTAATTCTGGTAAATTTTTTATTATTTATTTTATTTGTCTAACTAATTTTATATCTTCTTGATTAAAATGTCTTTATCCTGTAGGTGAGGTCTTAGCATATAAAGGTCTTGTGATTTTTCCTAAATTTTTAATAAAAGATCTAGTATATTTTATTAATCCTAAAAAATTCTATAATTCTAGTGCTTTTTGTGCTATATGAGGTTGAAGTTTTATTTTACCTTCTCCTATTTTTACTCCTAAAAAGTTTATATATTCATTGAATAATTACATTTTCTTTTTACTTATTATTAAACCATGTTTAATAAATTTTGAGAAAACTATTTGTAAATGTCCTTTATGTTCTATCATATTTTTACTGAATACTAAAATATCGTCTATGTAAACTATTGTAAATTTACTATATTTATTAAATATATTTTTCATTTTTCTCTGAAATATACTAGGGGCATTCTTTAAACCGAATGGCATAACTAACCACTCAAAATGTTCTTCTAGATAGGTAAAAGCTGTCCATGGGATACTATCATGGTGTATTTTTTTTGGCCAAAATCGTGACTGTAAATCAAACTTACTAAAGATTTTACAATTTTGTATTCTATTTATGAGTACTGTTTTATCTGGTATGTTATAGGCGTCATCTATAGTATTATCATTAAGTCTTTTATAGTTTATAACCATTCTACTTTTACCTCTAAGCATTTCTGCATGATTTCTAACTATAAGAGCTGCTGATCTATGAGGGCTTTCTAATCTTTTAATTACTCCTGATTTTAGTAGTTCATTTATATGCATTTTAAAATCTTCTCTATCTTGATTAGTTGGTTCTATATTTTTTGTCTTAATTATATATTCTGGATTCTTAATTTTTAATTCACATAGTACTTTATCATTCTCCCAATATTTTAAAATATTTTCTCCTATAATTTCCATCTTTTTTTAATTTAGTTATTAGAGTATTTATATCTTCAGCAATTAAGTTACTATAGACTAGTTCTGTATTTATTAGTTCTAAATTTGGTTCTGACCAATCTTGGGAATTTATTTCTTCAGTCTCGTTATCGTCTAAATCTTCATTAATGAATTGGCATTCTCTTTCTTTGTTGCAGAGACAAGGCTTTCATCTAGAAGTTGTGAAGTTTGGAAAGGGAGGTTATTATGTCCACCACGCTTCTCAGTGCGACGAGGTGCTAGGCAGGGTGCGGTTAAAGTATGCTTATGTAAATGAATATAGTCTTTTGTTAGGGTAACACTACCATCATCTTTAAAGAGAAAGCTTAAGCCTAAAATTATGTCTGTATTTAGAGTACTTATATCTCTTACCCATGTACTATTATAAGGTAGAGTATAATCTTTACTATAACCACAGTTTGTATCAAAACTTATCTTACAGTTTGGTTTTAGTAGTTCTATATATTTATATTGTTTTTTGTCCATTTGTTGACTTACTATTGGCTCTTCTGCTTCTACTATATATTCTTTAGGTATTAGAGTTTTATCTACTGTACAATTCGTGCTTCCTAAATCGATTAATGCTAAGCATTTTAATGTAAATGTTTTATTTAGTTTTAATTTACATGCTACTTTTAAAGTTTTTAGTTCGGGAGAATTACAAATAACTTGAGCTAGCATAACTTCACTAGTTTCTTCTTTATATTCTTCTATGTTCTTTTGACCTTTTTCCCTATCATTTATAATATCTATTTGATGTCTCATCAATTTTATTTGATCTTCTAAGTTTTCTATTCTTTTTCTAATTATTTTTAAGTCTTGGTTTTCTATTTCTTTTGTTAAATTTTCTTCTTTATTTTCTTTTGGAATTAAATTTTTTGATTCTAAACAAAAAAGACAAACTTCTTTATAACAAGTTAAGCATTTTGCTCTAACTTTTTTATGAATAGAATTTTGAAATAAATAACAAGGATTACTATAATTTCCTGTATTACGTTGCCATTCATGAGAACATTTGATTTGTTGGTTAATTAATTCCATAAAGGGGTCTATATTTAAAAAATTTGAAACTATTTCAGGTTTTGATTCATCGCTACTATCATTTTTAATTTCTGACAAATCTTCAATAGAAATTATACTGTATATTGATTCTGTATTTGAAATATTTTCATCTACTAAAATTACATCTTCATTAACACAGTTAATTAAGGTATTCTTTTTATCATTGGTATTTATTCTTTTTGGACAGGTTCTGGCTAAGTGTTCATCACTATTACATATATAACAATTTAACTTATTTTTATACGTTCTTTCATGCTTAAATTTTCTAACATGTTTTTGTTCGTTTAAGTAAGGTTTTCTTTTATTAGATTTTCTCAAATAATAATTTTTTCTCGGTTGTTTTTTGTAGGGTCTTTTTATATACTCTTTTTTCTTAGGTTTTTTGTCTTCTTTTCCTCCATAAGCTTGAGAAGTATAAATATCTTTACAAAATTTATAATCTGTATGTTTAAGTTGATGCTGTATTTATATTTCTACACATTTGTCTTCTAAACACTTTATTATATGTTGTACTCTATGTCCTATTCGCCATTTATAATCAGGATTCTCTTTAATTTGGGTGAGTCTAACCATTTATTAGTAATTTCTTCTCCCAGTTTGTCTGGCAATTTATGGAATAATTTATTACCTAATTCTTGATTAAGTGCATTTCCTGACGTACATAATAAATTAGTAAAATTATTTAAAAATCTTTTTATTTCATTACCATCTTTTCAATTTATTAAAGATAACTGTTCTAATTCTCTCATAGCTCTTCTTTGAATATTCATTTGTCCTGAATTCGGGTCTGATCCTGTACACAAACTTTGTATTTTACTTACAAAATTATAAGGGTTGGGTCCTAAAGAAATTAAATGGTTGTACTGGTCTGAACACTCTGATTGAAATGATTCCCACATGGCCCTAACTGTTTCACCTAAAAAGGTTTCTAAATACCTATACATTTTCTCCGCATTCATGTCCATACAATTTCTATAATAGTGTCCTACTATTAGACTCTTCCACACTTCGATTACACTAGGCCATAATTGTGGGTCATGGGCTGTTAAATTAAGAATTTGCCCTTTAGCTTCAGTTTGAAATTTTATGAGTTGTTCTAAGGGTCTAGCAGTTCCTCTAGGTACGTATGTATATCCTCCAGGGAACTCATTATATTCTGTATAAGCTCCTCTAGGGGAAAACTACCATAACTAAATTCTCCTACAGGTCTTACTCTTTCAAAAGGGTTTTTATCATATGCTGCCCAAATTCTATTTTTAGAGTCTTATTGTTAGTCTACTAAGTCCTTAATATAACTTATTTCTGTCGCTTCTGACTTAGTCTCACTATTTTCTGCTATTTCCTTACCTATACTTATATTTCCTATATCATCATAATATAAATACTCTTCTTTCTCTAATTGTTTTTCTAAAAATAATTTATCTTCTAATTCTAGGAGTTTTTTTTTTTAGTTAATATTAAGCCTAGGGTAAATAATTCTATCTTTTTTAATTTCTATGTTAACTAAATCACTATTTACTTCCTCTTCTATTTCTTGATTGGGTATTGTAGTGTAATTAATAAATTTTAGACTAACACCACCTCTTTTATTTTTATATGCTAAAGCTTCTTTAGGTGCTATAGTTGGATTCTTGTTTTGTATAAAATCACTAATTTCCCAATCTAATCCTGCCAAATCTTCTGCAGAATATTCTACTGGTTTTACCATTTTTACACCTTTACTACTTATCAATTCTACTACTTTGTCTATATAGACTCAGTAATTAGTTTCTGAATTACATGAACATCTTCCCAAAATTCCTAAAGATATAAGTAAATTATCACCTGCTATTACATCTTCGTATCCTTTAGTTTTAATTCCGATTTTTATATATTTTAAAAAGTCTTCAATAGTAGTTAAAATATCTGGACTGCAATAAAATAAACATCTATTTTTATTCATATCTACTTCTGCACGTGCTATCATAGCTCTGTCTACATTTGAGATTCTATTATCTAATATAGTTATTAAAAATTTAGTTCGTAAAGATTTTCTCATTAATCCTTTTACTCTTATGGCAATTAATCCTATATGTATAACTTTAAACTTCTTTTCTATTAATTTCCTTTCACTAGTTTTATCCATAAGATTTAAATTTTTTGTTTGATCTTTTATACATTGAATAGTTAATTTTTGACTATTTTTGTAAAACTGAGTAGAATTTTCAAAAATACCTTTATTAGATAAAGTTTCTAGTTTTAGTAATTCTAGACCTTTAGTCTAAAAATTCTCAAAATCTTGGTCTGGATCTATGAGGTCTCTATTTTAGTATCATGTTCTTCTTTTTTACTTAACATTTTTTGAAGTAAATTGAAATGTCTCTTGTTAACGGATAATCTATTTTCTTCATTAATAGTTCTAGAAGTTCCTGTAAAATTCATTCTAGTTGATATTGTGCAAATCTAAAGGGAGTCTTTGACTTACTAATGTGTCTAGTAATTTTTTATTTTCCAGAGGGTTTTGAAGATAATGATTCTCTTTGATCCGTAAGGTTTTTGAGTTCTTCTGCTGAAATACTTGTTTTGGAAAGAGGCTAATCTATTTACTAGATTGTCTATTTCCATTTGTTCTAGTTTAGATTGAGATGAAGACTTTTCTAATAATGTTTTATTTTGTTCTTGTAAATAGTCTATTTTTATTTCTAAATTCTTTATAAGCAACTGTTGTTTATTGACTAGAGCTGCAATATTAGTAAATTGCTCTTCTAAGGCAATACTTAAACTAATATGAAAGTCGATTAATGTATTAACTGCTGAATCTAGAGAACTTAAAATGTGTTTATGATCTTTATCTATATTACACTTATATTTACTATTATCTATAAGAGTGATAGGTCTAGGAGATTTACTAGATCAATCTAAATCTAAGTAAGCTACTTTTTTTTTCTCTTAATTGCATCCATAACCCATAAACTTCTAATCAAATCAATTAAATCCATAAAATTTTAATAGACCAAATTAAATTTCTTTAAAACTTGACTTTGACCCATAATTAACGACTTTGACCAAGTAGTAGTTGAAATTTAAATGAGCCAAAATTCGGGTCGTAACAATATTTGAGTGGGAGAATAGATGAAATGATAATTGGAAGAGCGATGAAAGATGTTTAATAATATAAAAAAAATTGACACACTGAATAAATTAAGAAAATAGTCTTAGAATGGCAACATTGAAATTTGTAATTCTATATTTAGCATTTACTTTCGAACATTTCCATTGATGATATGTATTTCAAATAAATATGGACAAAATTACCCTTATTTCTTAAGGGAAAAAAAACACCATATCTTCTTTTTCGTCTTCCGCTCCCCCAACCCTACCCCACCCCACCCAACCCATGCACAACCCACTACCTTTACCAATATTTTCCTCTTTCCCTAATCCCCACCCAATCTCACGCACAACAAACCCCCTTACCCTTACCAGCAGTACTGCTCTCCATGGAAGCAACGATGTGTGGTCAAAAAAATGTCAAGATTTCCCCATTGTAGTGCTCCTCCATCTTCTTCTTTGATGCCGGAAAGACTGGAAAAGATGAATTGGGGACTATTTGACGATTTCGTAACTAGAGAAACAATTCTGGAATTCGGGGACAGCGACCAGCTCTAGTTCCAGATCTTTATTTTTAACTAGATCTATAAAAAAATCGTTTGTAAAAAAAACCTAGAACCTATAATATAGAGTATAGGATTCTATTTTGGGGCAAAAGGGAACATGGAGCTTCAAAAATATGCTATATCTGTTTTTTGTTGCAGTAACTTGACAGGGCTGGAATTCCAAAATTTTCACCTTCCATTGTTGGAATTCACTCCTAAATTAATTGTTAGAAATGATGTTTTGTAAACAAAATTGTGTTAACATTGTTTTGTTCGTACCAACAACAAATTGTTAATAAAATTTTTTTAAGATTAGTTCAAAGTTAAGTGTCACAATACATAAAATGTAGCTTAGCGAAAATGGAAACTTTTGCATAGATATTATGTTAATTTAATTTATCATCCAGGAGAGACACAAGAGGCGAAAGTGTGTGTTTAGTATGTTTGACAACGTGTTTTAAATGTTTCTATAATATTTTAATTCATGCAAGATTTTTTAAATCGCTTTACCATCACACATTTTTAAGATTATTTTTAAATACCTAGTTTTCACTTATTAAAAATCATTTCTTAAAATAGCTAAGCGCGCACACACACACACTGCCAATATATGACACAAATGTTGCAATGTGGCTTGAGAAAAGGAGAAGGAATGAAAGAAATATACTCACTGCAAGTTTAAAATATATGACTTTATTCATTAATCAAGCTCAAGAATTACCCAGAGTACAAGTTCTACAAATTCTCAACATATGGAATGTTACTTGCTTTGCCCTGACCTATGGGTTCTTGACATCAATTTTGTTGCCATAAAGTACAATACCCATGAACCCTGCAATTGGAAGTAGAAATTATCTCAATACTCATAGAAATCCTCATCAAAAGAAAACAACAGTAGAATAAATGAAATCTATAATGGCAATGAACTAGTGCCATGTTTGAATATTCTTGTAAGTCAACCCGCACCGTTACATCCAACATTACAATGCCAGCATGGATCCATGTCCATGGATGACGCACAATGTTTGACCAATAGTAGCTATAATATAAACATGATAAAATGCTAATGAAGTTTTCAAATGTTGAGGACAAATCTTCCATAACGAATAAAACAAATATAAGGGACCAAGGTCCCAGAAAGATCATTCAAAACAAAATGAACCTTCCAATTAAAAAAGGATGCAGATCTCATCCCAGGGTCCAACTAACACCAAAATGACTTTTTTTTTTTTGAATTGCTCAATCCCATGAAGGTAAAATTATAAAAATAAGTTAAATTTCCTTTCAGCACAACTAAAATGATTGATATGCGAGCAAAAGAAGACCTCCATATGAAGATGCACTACAATACCCGAGTAACATATAAACTTTTTGAACATAACCCATTTGAAAATAAATATGTAGTTCGACCAACTAAAATAACAAAATAGTTTTCTAAACGGAAGAGAGATATTCCATTGTTCAATTAGTTTGTTACCTCTCTCAAGCTTCAAACAAACCCTTATACACCAATTCAACTTGCTAAATCTCTATGTATATTAGAATCAATTTATAGCATTAAAACTTTGTGAAACTAACTCAAATGGTCATCTAGGGTTAGGGGTATATTTCTATCCCCTACAAGAATTTAGAGTGGATGTTATCAGGTCTATAATGTATATTTTTCTTTCAAAACCAATACAAAACACAAAATACCAACATTTAATTGCCAAATAAATGAAAAAGAATCAATACCATAACATCCACACACAAAAACAAGTAACTTCTCCACTTTGAGGAACTCTATCAACTACATCAATAATCTCAACATTGAATATTTATATCATAAAGGCAAGATAATAAAAAAGACAGTAAATGAAATCCATTATAAGAGAGTGATAATGAAGAGAATACAACAACAACAATAGAAACTCCCTTAGATTGAAGTTCTTGGAGCCTAAATGGTTGATAGTCTTCTTCTTCCCCAATTGTCTCTTGATGAACCCTAGCTTCCTCTCCCCCCCTTTTTTTCTCTATTTTCTTACTCAAAATTTGAAGAAAGAGTAATTATATTAACACCACTAAAATTGTTTATTACACTACATTTTTAAACAATTTTCTTAATAACAAAAATCGACATTAATAAAAAGATATAAAGCCCCTTACCTCTTGGTTTAAATTGATGTCTACAACTGTTATTCGTTTTACTCATTTTTCAAGAGATTCTTCTCATTTCTTTTTGAATTTCTTCACGTAATCTCTTGACATGCCAAATTATGTAAAATTGTGGTTTAGGAATCTACAATTCTACTTAACTATTCTAGGTTTTAATAGTTTCTTCGAAGAATTCTCAAATCATTCTTTTTCTGCATTCCTATTTTGTTCGAACAAAACATCAAAATGCAAAGATATGATAAATCGTCGTAACTCTTAATTGAACATTTTTGTATTAACTCATACAAGTTATCAAGTCCTTAGAAGATGAAAAAAATGGATGCGTGAATCTAATGGTATAATTTTATGAAAATTAGAAATTGTATGTCAATAGTTTTCACAAATTTTGAAATCCAATTTCATTTTCTCAATTGAAGTGAGGAAATGTATTGAGTGAGAGAGACTTGAAGTGTAAAGAAAGAGAAATTGAAATAGTGGAGATGGCTAGAGGCATCCAAGACCAGAACAAATGGCAAAAGAAGGGGATATTGTGAAAATAAAATTAAGAGAAGTGGGGCACTGAACGAAATTGATAAAAGCAAAAATTGGTAGAAACATTAAACCGAAAGTGACTATCTAGAATGGTAAATTTTTCTCTTCGTTACGAGTCTAGTTTGTCGATTAATGAAGGTATCAGCGGCTGAGTCCAACCTTTGGGTGGGAGAGGGTTAGGGGAGAGGGGGCATATGGTGCTCTAATGAAAATAGAATGTGGATCGTGATGGTAAATTAGGGTTGAATGTGTCTACGAGGAGTGGCGTATTTATTAAAAAGTCGTTTCAAAGCAGGTATAAATAAAATGTCGAGTACATATAAATTTTCGTGGTGGCAACATAATTGCCCGTGAATAAAATGAACAAGCCCTAAATCATCCCCAATCCTATATGAAGAGACATGGCCGAAATACCCTAAAAAAATGAAGTTAAAATTGCCAAAATTGGCTCTTGGTGCCAAAATCAGCATATGCTTGATTTTGGAGGGTTCGACAGTTACGGCTGTAACCAAGGCCCAGCTAGAAAAAGGCCAAATGCTTGAGATGTGGGTTACGGTTGTAACTAAGGCCCATGCAAAACTGCCACATTGAGGTCCATTCTGGTGAATTTGCAACCGAGGTCATCCATCTTTCAGGCTCTTGCACTTTGGTTCCCAACTTTTGAACTTCATTTCAAAAATGCCCCAAAATATTTGCACTTGAAGTCCTTCAACGTTAGGAAAGTTACACTTTGGTCCGCATCTTCAAGTTTTTTAACACTTTTAGTTTTTTTTCCTCTTTTTGCATTCTTTCCTTACAAAACTTGGTTTTTGACTTACAAAGATGAATTTCATATATTTGCAAGTAGAAATCAATCCATTTGCTCTAGTTTTAACAGGTTTAAATGAATGTGCAAAATCACACTCGCCAATTATAAATTTGAAAATATTTAAATTTTATAATACTAAATAAACTAAAAAGTTTATCATATCATAAAATTGAAAATCATTATCCGTGATGATAATGATGCACAATTCAATGCAAACATGTATGTCTTGTTCATAGATATTTTCCAATGTTAGTGATTTTTTAGAACATTCTGAACTGCTTTCACATATTAGTGTTTTTTTTTGAAAAGACTGGTATTTAGTTATGGGCAATCATATGTTGTAGTATCAAGATTTATGAGTCGCAAAAGATCGAAAATATTGTACATAGACAACTACAAAACTGTATATAAGAAAGTGTTCAAGAATTTGTGATATTTTATAATGAAAGATAATGATGTTATTCTTCTTTTATTTCATGCTAGTAATTACATCTAAGTTTTGTTGCTATAAACAAAATAAGAAATTGTGTTTCTTAGTAGGAGATGCATGTGCAACGCACAAGTGCAATTACTCATTGCCAATTATTACACAATAATTATAATATGGCAGAAAATAAAATAAAAAATAAATATTTCACAATATAATTATAAGTGTTTTGACCAAAAAATGGCCAACTTTTAAAGTTGACCACTTTTACTATTATTAAGATTAAAATTAAGATTTCTTGCTAAAAATATGGTGTAATATTAAAATTATTTTAATTATACTGGATTTAAAATTTCTGTTGCCTAAATTTAAAAATACTAGTAGGTTCACCCTTGCGTTGTACGAGGAGAAATATAACCTTGTTATAAATTTCATCATGCATAAGGGAGGAAGTCCCATGGAATTTTTAAAACTGTGCAAAAGAGTTATTCTTATATTTTGCACAAACACATGGTGTTAATATCCAAAGAAGAACTAAAAAGCTAGGAGCCTCATAATAATTTTAAATTGTATCATAGCATAAATAGCACGGTAGGACCAATAAAATCCACTATTCTCCACAAAACAACCAAAATTAATCTATTACCAACAACCACATATTAATGTTCATGTACTAACCATATGCAATGTTTAGAGATAATAATATATCTTATATGTTTATCTAAGATGGACTGCACTATAAATTACTAAAAATTTCCTTGTAAACAACATTTGCAGTCTTGTTTGTCGGACGCCCATCATCATCGCAGATAACAAACTTCAATACTTTCCTACTTGTGACCCTTGAAACCGCAACATATAATTGACCAGGCGTGAAGACATGCCTCCTCAAATAAACCCCAACATTGGTGAATGTTTGTCATTGACTCTTGTTTATGGTCATTGCGTAGCAAACTATTAGCGGGAACTGTCTCCTTTGGAAGGTGAAAGGCAATCTTATATCTGATGGGGTAAGACTCAACCTGGGAATTAGAAAGTCCTTCCCAACATTAATCCCAGACAAAACCTTCCCCTTGACCACATGAACACCAAGTCTTGTCACTACAAGTCGGGTCCCATTACATAATCCCGATGAATGATCAATGTTACGCATTAGCATCACGGGAACGTCGACCTTCAACCTCAAAACATGACTTGGCACACCAGAAGCACTAATGGCATTCAAAATTTCTGGAGTATGAACCTCACAAAGGAGATCACTATTGGACTCATCAGTTTTACAGTCGAATCGGAACTGTAATATGTCTTCAGCTTAGAGTGGTTCATATTAACCATGTAATCGTTAACCATGCCAACATCCTCAAGTGTCGACACAAGTATGGCCCTTCCATTCAAGTACGAAGTAGAGCGTTCCTCGGTCAAAAAATTTGGATAGGTGCTATCAACAATGGATTGCACAGAGTCCAATGAACGACGTACCAAAAGGTCATCAGGTATTTCGATAGTCGCTTCACCATCATTTGGTCCTCCAATTTCCCCATCTCCAATGCTAAGAATCCATTTCGAAAAACTGCGAATTTCATCTGAGTGTTTGTCCCCAGGTAAATTACGAACCTCATGTTCCTTGTGAGCTTCAACACCTGCGAATAAAAAGAAAAAAGATCTCTTTGAACATGCTAAAGTAGGAAGACTTGGAAATATACTAATACAATTCAACAAAAAGTTGATATTTTCAATACCTTACATTACTGCCACATCTGGGAGGAATTGAGAGATGCATGTACAAGCTGTTGTCAGGTTCTCTTGGGTATGACAGGGAGAATTTGTCTAAAATCACCTCCAAAAACAATGGTCTTTCCACCAAAAGGTAAAACAGCTGCCCCGTGGCTTACTAAATCTAGCAAGGTCCTTCATCGTGCGATCCAAGGCCTCAAAATAGTGCTTGTTCATCATTGGAGCTTCATCCCATATTATCAACCTTGCTCTCTCTCTCTCTACCAACTCCGCTAAATGGCTTCCCTGTTTAATGTTGCAAGTTGAACCCGCATCTGCATTCAACGGAATAGCAAACCTCGAATAAGCAGTCCTATTGCACGGAAGAAGAAGAGAAGCTATAGCACTAGACGCTACATTGATAACTATTTCTCCACGAGATTGTAACGCAGCTGAAAGTGTCCTCCACAAGAATGTCTTCCCCGTACCACCATGTCCATGCAAAAAGTTAACACCGCCCTTATCTTTGTCAATTGCACCCATAACAGTGTTGTAAACAGAATGTTATTCATCGGTCAAATCTGATACCAACCTAGAATGTTCCTCAGCCAATGCAACTGCATCGTAGTCCAATTCTTCACTCACAAAATATTGTCTGGAGTGGAAAAATAAGAAGAGTCTGGAAATAGAATAGAACCGTAATCCCGTGGAGTCTTCCCCCATCGGCGAAGCAGTTTCTCAATCTCAGCCAAAGTATAGTTCTTGATTTGTTCTTCATTTAGTTGTTTATCTGCAACCAAAATTGAAACAATGAGATCATGTTGCAAAATAAATCAAGAGAATAACCAATAAATAAGTACATAAATAAATAAAATGCAACATTGAGTACCTTGGTTGATTGGATTCTTTCTGTAAGCATTCTCAATGTCACAAGACAGGTGTTGCCAATAGTTCTCACAGACATGCTCAGCCATATCCAAACAGTCGGTCGCTAACAAAGTAACAAATAGATTACGTAGTGAAGATTCTGAAGCCCACTGACTCGCCTCTACTATTCCATCGATATATTCTCTGTCATCATCCAAAAGTCCTCGAGCATAGCATGCATCCTTAAAGTTAGTGTAAACTTTCCCATCAACAGTCATTATATCATCGTAATTCCTAGGACCAACGTACATGAATCAAAAATTATGTAGATGCGATTTTTCCCATGTTCCAGGTCGAACAAAAAATATTCTACCAACAGCTACCCTCCTCTTCCGAGGAACCCATTCACGTGTAACCGGCTTCCATGTGAAATGGTTAAGGAACTCTATGTAGGTCAAATTTCTTGCTGTAGGATATTTTTCATTTGCCTTCATCCATGCAATAAACTTGCTGGAATGTACGGTGCATCGTTCCACGACTTGGCCAACCTCATCTCATTCATCATATACCACAATTTGCTGGCCGGGGAGGTGAAAGCTCAAATGTTCTACCGAGACATCCCTATAATGAATAGGGAATGCGAACATCCTCCACACTGCCTCACAAGCTGAGACATAACGGCAATCGTAGTACATACTAATCTCGTCAATCACAACCGTTGATTCAGCATCGGCACTATTTGCAAAAGCGATCGTAATACAATCATTGCCCTTATGTATGTACTTGAAAAGGTACTTTATGGACCTAGTCTGGTTGCACTACTCTACATTAATGTGAGTTCTATATTTCAAAAGTAAGTAGCGATTGTAGGGAATTACATATCTATTGTCTAGTAACACCTCTCCTTTTCACGGTCCTGCCATCGTCTCTGCGTCTATATATGACAAACCCATGTTTATCAATGCTTGTGCGACTGACAAACTTTTTAGGGTAATGCTTTATGCACTTGCCCTTATCCATGCAAGGGGAATTCTTGTTCCATGCACCACAGGGACCATGTACTATGAGGTCCCTAACATGATTGTAATATATAGGATCGGTTTCATTACTTGGAATATCAGCAGATATCATCGTGTCAATCTTTTCTGGCCTCGGACTTCTATCTTTCTGGTCCATGAACAACAATATATGGGCATGAGGGAGGCCGCATTTCTGGAATTCGACAATATATATAACTGGAACGAACAACATACACATTGTTAGCACATATGATAGATGAATGATTGATATCTAATAATAATAATCTCTTGAAGAGTCAAAAAGTTAAATTTACCTGCTTTGGTCTTTTCGAATATCTGATTTTTTTATATCACCGATTAGTTGATCTAACTTGATCTTGAACACCCTACAGATAATGTTAGGCCGATCCTCAGGCCGTAGTCCCCTGGGCTCCACAAAACAGGCAATCTCTGGCCATTTAGGATTGCAGGTAAAAGTGATAAACCACTCCGGATATCCAACCCAGTGATATATGGCCATTGCACCCTGGTAAGTCTGCATCATGTTACGTGGACTCCCTTGAAAATACTAGGGTAATACCACTCGCTTTCCCAATCTTGCAGAGTCTGTCTCTCCACGCCCTGCAGCATCGGTCAGACCACAATACAACTCAGATCTAAACTGCGGCTGATATGTCCTGATATAGATCATACGTGCCGCCTCAATCATTGTCTAACCATCAACCAGGAATTGTTGGAACAACCTTTTCGTACGTAGAATATAAGGCGATTCATTCACTCTCTCCTGTATCATATAGGAAAAATACTGCCTTATAGTGACATTCTTTCTGCCTCTAAAAGATGATTCGGTAGCACGTGCAAGCAGTTCATCCTCTCTGTATCCATCCTATCCACAAGGATAAAGTAATGGATATTGGAGGGGGACAAATGAAGAATTGAGTTGATTTATGCGCTGAAGGGCTCCACCATTTGTTTGCACAATTATGTGACGCTCAAGCTGATCTTCTTCTATATCGGCCATGATCAATGCTGCAACCTCATTCTATTGCGGGAGGCCGTATTGTCTGCCGTCTCCTTTCCGACGTCCAATAAGCCTCACCTTCAAATTAATAGAATTGCTTTCCTTGAACCTGTCCCTTACCATCCTAAACGATTTAGCAAATACATTATGTTCATCTAGCATCTCTATTAGATCGGAGACAATCTTAGCATGCAAGTTACTTACACCTTCAGACCTATCAACCAAACAAATGGGCTCCATATTTTTAGATACAATATCATGATTCTTAAGAAAAGCCAAAACAAAAAGAAAGAAATTAAACATGGGATACTAAATAAAAACATTTTGTTGCACTATTAACACTGACCTGACAGATTCAATTCTACTTACAATCTCATTGTGAGAGTCCTGTACGTACATCTGTAAGAACTTTTCTCTTTCATTGTCATTTGGAAGCAAGCACCTAATGCTGTGGTGATTCTGACCATTCAGCCTTAAATATAGGTGGGGATCCGCCCTTGTTTATCCCTTTATCTATCTTTCCCCCCATAGAAGTGAATGAGAACATTGAGTTCTATGAGCGAATGTTCAACAAAGTGTTTACTCCTCTAATCACCCGAAAATCAAATTATTCAAGACTTGGGGAGGATCCTTCATCGCGGGAAGAACGACATTCCTTTGATTACAACACATAGTGTAAATTGGTCTATTAACTCTGGATAGTTTATTGTTTCCCTCAGCATACTAAAAAATAGCACCGCAGTGCTCACAAGAATATACCGGATCCCCAATATCATTGTCTTCTATAAAGTATCAAATCAGGAATCAATAGAGTAATTATTGAGATAGTGAAACGTAAAGTAACTAAATTAATTATATGATGTCGAGATAACGATGACGCTATGAGAAAATAGATTCATTACCTGCACTCGAGAAATTAGAACACTCTAGGATGCTGTCTATCATAAACCAAAATTAATAATAAGTTAAGCTCCTACGGATTTAAGACCAAAAAAATTAATATAGAACAATGTGACCACATCTGAGAGGTCACAATCAATTTCATCTGTAGATAGATCTTCATCAGTATCCTCGAATGCATCCACTAAATTTCATGAGAATCTAATAAGCTTGTATAGTACACAATCTAATATTGCAGTATGAAATCTTGAATCCTAATGAATAAGCTATTTGTAAACATGAACTCACAAATATTAGGAACACCACTTTGCTCATCTTCCTTATACATGTTGCTTGGACTTGCCGTGATATACATTAGAATGGACCGAATTCTGTTCCACGGGTTTATATGTAGTGTCGCTGAACATAGGAACGCCATGTTTAGATAACCACACTTTGACATGAATACCGTCTATATGAGTTATACTACTCAATGGCATTGACTGGTTCGAAGATATCCAAGAAGTATATATATCATCAATGTTTGCAGTATTTGACTGCAATGCGATCAGAGTTGTGGAAAAATAGTTTAAATCTTAGAATTGTACAAACATCCAAGATAAATAAAATAAAATAAAACAAATGAATACAACATTTCAAAGAAAAAGCTATAGCTCAAAGAACTTAACATATTTTGAAACTTACAAATATTAGATAAGGCCTGTTTGTCAACATCGTTAACCACAATCGTCGATCCATCATTATGAATTCTACTATGGTCAACAGTGGATCCACGTGGAAAATCAAACAAACTCCGGTTTGTGCTTTTTTGGATACACCATTGGCACTATTCGTAGAACCTGCACGGTGAGTCACAAGTGATTTTTTTTGGATATTGGTAATTAAAAGTATTCTAATTAAATACAATTTTTCCAAGTGATATTGAGTAACGGTGTTCGAGGATTTGTTGTTGACCAACCATTGAACAAACCCGCAATCCGAGTGACATTTGAAGCATTTCTAACATCAGAAACACGCGATTTCTTTGAATGTGATTCACCTTGGGTTGTAAAAACATGTATTTTAGCACAAGACGACAGTGGTAATTGTAACAATTATGCTTAAAACTATATATATTGTACCACAAGTTTCATCTGGAGGCCATCCCCTTTGCTTTGAGATAGTTGTTGATTTTGTCAATTTCCTCATTACAAAGTAAAATTACAATTGGTGGAATGGTCCTGGAAGCATTGAGCAACATTGCAACTATGAACGGAATGTTCGTCGGCTAATAAAATCAGAATAGCAATTGGATAGCATGTTCACATTGTTAGATGCAATATTCGAACTAAAAAACTTCAAATGCAATAAATCAATTGCCTACTAAAATAAATTTTTATGATCCACAGTATCACTAAATTAAAATTATAAAAGATTACAATTTGTCTAATATCTTTTGAGTGACAATTGATGTTACTTTCTTTTATTAGAAATTCAGCATGTGCAAAAACCAAAGAACAATAAATTAGTAATCTTGAATGGGAAAAAAATTAACTATTCCCAGCGCAAGATTTAATTGTTGTTAACATTTTAGAGAATTTTTATCGAGGTGATTACCCAACATAATAAAATCTAATATCATTTCACAAAAATCATAAACCCCGACATGTACTGTCCTTTTCTCTTGAAAAATATTGTCTTGACATATCCATAGGTCATTCTCATAGAAAGGGTGTTATACCTCCATTCTATTAAATGTTTCTCTCTTATAGATTCTAGTGATTGGAGTTAGTCTGCTAGGTGTGTGTCTTATAATAAGTGATCAATGCCAGTGATGACCAGACATGAGGTTGCTCTATACAATGAAGTGGCATCATTGAGTGCACAATGGTGATAAATCAAAACACGACTACTCTAAACAACTTCTTTCTAACCAAAAATTAAAAGAAGCCACACACGCGTCAAATGACCCTCAATTGTTTTTTCAAATTGAAATATCTATCCTGAAAAAAGTTGGAATTAAGGAGTTGACGCTACTGATTTGTTGCCTACGTAGATATTCTTTTGATCCGTGCGCCCGCCAGCACGGCGCACATGGCATCATTAACAAAATATCTTTTTAAAATTTTTTTTATAATATTCAAATGATCCTCAATTTTGTTTATCACCAAAGGTATTGTAAAAATAAAAAGAGTTTTAATACCAATTTTCGTTTCACGTTTGTTAATGTCAACTTATTATAAATAATAATATTAGATTCTAATGTCTAATAGAATATTTATTTTTAATAACCATAGAAATTTTTTGAATCACAGGTAATTGCATCAATCTGTACAAATCGCCAAGATTAAAACTTCATGAATTTATCTTGAGCAATTCTAGAACATGACCTAAACATAAATTACAAACTTCATATAAGTGAATCGTTTGCCAAACAACTATAGAAACAAAGAAGTATAAGTTTCAAAAAAAATACAATTTAGCAGTTTAGAACACTAACCTCCAAAAATTTGGTGAAGCATGCACTGGTGTGTGGACAGAATTGCGATGCCGAGTTAGCGTCTCTTTTCAGTTACATGCTCTTATTTCTAATTTTATAGATTCGACTCCTTTGTTGTCGTGGCCACTGCAAACTATCAGATTGCTCACAACTGAGCTAAGTTCGAGATCATTCACAATTGTTTGAGTAAGAGTTGCATAGGTAAATTCTCAACTGGTAAAAACAAATTTTTAGATAGCTCGTAAATAAGGGAAGCGAAAAATTTTCGCAAATGAGGGAAAGCATCAGTGTGTATTATATAATTGGTTCCATTATTAAATATACTGACTGATGAAACAAACGTTTACATGATATAGAGTACCTTCAAACTCGTCTTCCATGAACACAAACTCGTCTTCCACCAACACAAACTAGTTATGAAGAAATTGTTAATGAAATCACCTAACAAAAACAAAGGAAAGACCTTTTCGGCATTCACAAAGGATCCTTATATATGTACTGGACTTTGTCCAAAAAGCAACCAAAAAATCGAAGCCAAAAAGGGACTGGGAATATGTAAATTGTTAAGGTATTGAAGCAATAAGAAAGGAAAAGGAAGCCCAAATTAATTCTCCTGTAATTGGATGTATGTCACGTGGAAGAGATAGGCATTGATAAGAATTCCAATGCTTGTAAATTTCCATCTGTGTTCAATAACTATAGAACATAAATTCTATGCAATATAATTAAACTCCACATATTATTCTCATGTTCTTTATTCCATGGAATTATTAACCAATATTTTGAAACTCGTTACTTAAAAGAATCTATTTACAACATATACTAAAACCCAAAACATAATTGTCGTGTACAACTAGAGCATTTTTTTTGATTGCTTGTATCGTTCGTAGTGAATGTATGATTAACTGGAGTAAAGATGTTAATGGCGAAGTATAACTCATGTTTTCATTTTGCACATTAGTATTATTGTCATAATTTTTTATTTTTCTTGAAATATAATTTTTCGAAGTCTATTTGGACCCAAAAGAAGGAATAGTTTGTGATTGACGTAATTTGAAAAACAAAAACAAATAAAATGAAATTTTGAAATAATTCTGAAAATAGAAAAACGTTGATTTCACTGCCTAAATGTGCTCGGATGCCCAAAATCCATCGCACATCACTGCAAAGCAGTGAGTTCGACCCGTGGCATCGAGCTACCCCAAATCGGTATATTATTCGCCCCAAACGGAACTCGGACACCAAATCTACAAAGTGGGGTTTCATTACTTCCGATGGAATGTTTGGTTAATTGGAGCAAATAAATAGATTGTTGATTACAATTGATGGTTAAGTAAAGTAACTATTGGTTGAGTAGCTATTAGTTGTATGTTTTGACTCACTTCAAAAATCTCGTGGTGACACTCATTTAGTAGTTGATCAATTAATTCCAGGCCTTCTAGAGGATTCACAGATCATAGACCTTCAACAAGGAAGCAAGAATTAGTAATGCAATGGTGAAATTAGAAGTTCAATGAGGACGAAGAATAACCATTGTAGAGCCTCGAGTTGGTAAAACTGCTATGGTCAAGGGGTTAGTTCAGAGAATCGCTAGTGGTGATGTTCGTAGCAATCTTGCAAATGTGAGGCTTATAACATTGGATATGGGAGCTTTAATTGCTGGAGTTAAATACAGGGGGAATTTGAAGAGAGGTTAAAGGCTGTGTTGAAGGAAGTTGAATAAGTTGAAGGAAAAACACGCACCAACTTTGAGTGGCATCTACCTACTTGAATAGTTGGTATAATCCACATAACATCCAACACTTTAGTCAATGAAACACAACCTTCCAACATTCAAGTCTAACCAGCATTACAGTATTCCAAGAAACAAAGAAAGTAATTCCAGGTAACATGTACCTGCTTGAATAGTTGCTATAAAGCACAGAGCATCCAACAATTTACTCAATGAAATTCAACATTCCAATAGTCACCTCCAACAACAGCGTTGTAGCATTCCAAACCATTCA
Organism: Jasminum sambac; assembly: GCA_018223645.1. Classification (NCBI taxonomy): domain Eukaryota; kingdom Viridiplantae; phylum Streptophyta; class Magnoliopsida; order Lamiales; family Oleaceae; genus Jasminum; species Jasminum sambac. The sequence continues at coordinate 24,241,107 of CP073641.1, forward strand.
TCCATTATTAACAACAAAACATCTTAAAACCATAATGAATCTATGCAGAATTAATCAATCTCCATTCAAGAATCAATCCAATTGACCTAATGAACCACCATTCATCCTTTATTAACAACCAATATTAAATCAATCTGCTAAATAATACTGATATCAATCCGTATCTCAAATAAATGCACCTAATAAACTGTAGAATAAAATTTAAAAACCAAACAAAAAAAGCTAGTGAAGGCCGAATAGGTAGAGCACGAGTCTCTGTGCAATAGTCTCGAAGCTGGTGAAGGCAGACTTCACTTTTGCTAAGCTTTCTCTTAACCTTAACATCCTTCAATTTCTTGCTGGTTGACACCCGAGTGGTTGGTGCTGCTTCAGAGTCATCACTGTCTTTGGTGAGACGACGCTTGGAGGGGGGAGTGACCATATCTTCCTCATGAGCTTTAGCAGGCTGTAGAGTAACCAAAAGCCAAAAAAAAAACACTATGAGTGTCAAAAAAGAATATCATGTAGCAATTGAATGAATTCGTGAAGACATCACTGATAAATACAACATTTGAGTTGACTTCAGTTGTGTTGTTCAACATTAAGCTGAGATCATCATCAGAATCAAGCTCCTATTATATAACATAGTGGGAAGGACCAATCAATCAAAGTAAGGAAGTTAATTTCTAATAAGAATGGTACCATGAATAATAATTACCTCATCAGAGCTTAGAACATCGGTAGGCTGGTTCATTACAACAATCTTGGGGGCATCACACAGTGATTCTCTAGCAGAAGACGATGATCGATAGCCTTTACGTTGCAATGCCATTTCATATACAGCCGAGAATCTTAATAATTAAGTAAATATTGTTACATGACATATCAAAAACAGTATTAAAACGTAAACAGAATAAAATTCAATATTTTAGTTTTATTACTCTCTACGGAAATCTTCTATTTCGGGAATATGCTCATCTGTCAGGACCTTGGAGACATGAAAAGATGTACCAAGCGAAACATTTCCTAAAAATTTGCATCAAATCGGTTAAGGTCTATCATGTTTGACTAAAGAATTGGAAATAAAAATGGGGGGAAAAATGGAACCCAAAAAAGTAGAATAAGTACCCCATCATGATACACAGCAAAGTTGGAACAAAACAACAGCAAACTTCCCCATATAATTATCCAACAATGCTTTTACATCATGGTCGTAACGGTCCCAGAGTGAGCAATAGATACGCTTTTGCTTGGGCAAAAAAGTGAATAGATTAAAGGGGATAAAGAACAAGGGTGAACAGTTGCCGACCAATGGAAGGGTGAACACATCCTTCGAATGGAAGGACACATATGTGGACATATGTTGTGAGTTCCGACCCGCATTTAGCATGTCTTTAGGGAAATAGGCACCAATAAAATCTGCAAAAAACTTAACTGTTTTAGATACCAATTAAAGATTTCTGAGTTAATATAAGTAAAACAAAAGGTAAATAGAATTGTACACCAATCAAGTCATTGTAGCAACTTGACGGGATCCTCATAATTTCATCAACTGTTAGGGTCTTGTATATCTTCGCTGCCTTCTTATGGAGCTGCCTCTGTTCTACAGGCAAAACTTGGGTATTTTTTTGGAAATGAAAACGGAATGGGTGGATAGCTGGCTTGAACCTTGCGTGATTAAGAGTAACTCGGAAATTCTTGAGAGAGCATAGAAGCCGTGTTCACGAATTTTGTCTTTGAATTCGTTGATTAGCGTCTCATCAATGGAAGCCTGAATGCGTACACCCTACAAAATGACATTAAAATAGGAAAAATGAACACGGAAAGATGGAAAGTATCCTCGAAAAATTGAGAGATTAGAAGAGTGATGATTCTTCCAATTTTAGCTGTCAAATTTAAAATATCCTTAAAGACAGAACAAATGCGTGGCATTGAATACCTTTTCATCTTGAAGCACCATGTGAATAGCATAAACACCTTCGTCATTGCCCCACTGGGAAATTGACTATAGACGCACAACGCGGACCACAAAACTAGCCATCAGAGGTAGCTCAGTGCCGACAACCTGTTCGAGATAAGTTCTGCCGGGAACCATTGCCAATGCCGAAATTTATTTTTCCTTCTCCATATCAATCGAAAGATGAGTGTAAGATATATAAACTATCAACAGCAATTGAGATTACAAAAAAAAAAAAAAAAACGACCTAAATTGAAACAACCTAAACGACTTAATAGAAATAAAAGAAAATTGATAAGAATGTTGAAAATATTGGGACTGCCTCTTCTATTTCTATTGTATAACTGAATTAGTTTGACTGAATTTTCTACTGGCAGATGGTAGCAAGATCTAACAACTAATTACCTGAATTTTTGAGGACGATAGCAGAAACAAAGTAAGCAGAAAACACTACTTTTGACAAAAACACAATCAAATTTATAATTTCTAATTTCAACAAAGTGTGGTTAAGTAAGCAGAAACACAATCAAATTTATTATTTCAACGGAGTGCAATGGAGCACTACCTGAGCGACCTTGGGAAATGCGAGGATACCAATTGGCAAAGAATCAAAGAACAATGAAACAATCAGGCACTTAATCAAAGAATTGAAGCCCAAAAACAGAACCGAAAGAAAGTGAAAAGTACACGAACCAAAAAAGACGATAAAAAGTAGCTGCCTTAGCGTAATTGTGCGAAGCTAACTGGTGATTTCTTTGCAGGAATTGTGGGAAGCCTGAATTCCATATATGTATTCAAAGGTAGAGAACCAAGTCGTATAAGAATTGTAGAAGGCATATGAGTCTTTGTGATGTATACACATGCAAATAATAGAATTTACGTTATTGGATATGCTTGATTAGAGAATTTGATTGACTTTAGTTCATGAAAGATGGCTGTGATTAGGGATTTGCTATGAAAGCATAAGCGAAATTGGGGAAAAGATTAGGGAAATTGGAGATCTGGTATATCCAAACTGTGTGCGCATGAAGAAGAGGTCGAGAAAGTCGTGCGCATGAAGACGAGATCAAGAAATACTATTGGATATGCTTGATTAGGGAATTTGCTATGAAAGAAATTGGAGACCAGATATATCCAAGCCGAGAGCGTGAAGACGAGGTCGAGAAAGCCGTGCGTGTGAAGACGAGATCAAGAAATATAAGGCTAGGAAAAGATAAGGGAAATTGGAGATCTGGTATATCCAATTTAAGCGCCTGAAGAACAGCTAAAGTACTTTAACATAGAAAGTATATATTTAGTTAATTAATTAATTCAGAAAAATAGCAAAATGGGCGGGAAATTAACCTGGTTATATATATATAGATATAGATGTACCCCAACTAAATACAAGCATTTAACCAATAATTTTAATATGAAGTTGATACTCATGGTAATGAAGAAATAAAGAGTTTAAAACAAGTCTTTTTTCTACGGAAAAAAGTATGTTTAAAAAAATGTCTTTTAGATACACAATCATATAAAAAAGTTAGTAAACTTCATAACTAACTTAAAACTATATCTGCAACATAATTAAAATTTATCTAATATATATTCACTGTTAGGTAAGTATGTTTGAACTACGCAAATAACTTTTTTCGTTATGAAATTTATTTAATTTTTAAACTTGAAGAATATTTTAATATAGATTAAAGCACGATGGATATAATGATATAAGGGGCATTGGCATATATATGCAAGATTAGACTTGTAATTACAAGAAAGTCAAAGAAAATTCCATTTTGCAAGACTAGCCAGAAAAAATAGAATATGACCAAACACCCTTGAACTTTTTCATTTTTCCTCTTCAATCCATTTCCTTCTTCCATTTTCTAGTCATCTTCTCCGGCGAAATGGCAAATCTCTAGTCCTCTTCTGCAGCGAATCTCCGATCATCTTCTCTACCCATACTATTTTTGGCAGGCCAAATTCCACCTCCTGACCCAACACAACCCAACCCAACCTAACCCAACTCCCCACTACCCAAACACGTTCTATCTGGACCATTTTCTCTCCGAATTTGTAAACTCTTCATCACCAAACATCTCTCTCATGATCGATAATTAATTTCACATCAAGAAACAATTACTACAATCTACAAGCAATTATTCCATCAATTCTAGTTGCTGGTTTGCTTTGCCGGGGAGCCAGTGGAGACGATGGGGGCCACTAGTTTTGTTTGCTGGTTCACAAATAAAAATCACCATTTGCAATTTTGAGTTCTTGGTTTTGGATCTAGTTTTGGGTCGTTGAAGTCTTGAAAAAGATGGAAATAATTGGAAAAAATGGTTTCAAACAATTAGTTCTTGGTTTCAGACCTGGTTTGGGTTGTTTCAGATCTGATTTTTCAGATGTTGAAAAAGATGGTTTAAGTATAAGTGATAAGTACTTTATTTGTGTTTCTTTTACAGTTTTTATAAGTATTTTGGGGTGTTTATTATGTATAATTTTGTCTATTTTTAGGTAAAAGACCAACACGAATGGAGGGTATTGAAAAGAAGTGAAAAGCGGGAAAAAGGACGAAAACGTGCAAAAAAGTTGAAAGCGGGGACCAAAACAAACAAGATTGGAAGATCAGGGACCTGAGATGCAAATATGATACGGCCGTATCCTGTCTAGCGTACGGCTGTAACTCGATTTTTGAAGAAACGAGCAAAAAGAACCTGAGAGCATGATACGGCCGTATCTATCAGCATGTATGGTCGTATCCCTTAAAAACGCGAATTTCCTAGTTTAGTTAGAATTCCATTTTTGGTTGGTTTATGCTACTTCTTGTGCATGAAATTAAGACCTAGTTTGAGTCTATAAATAGAGAAGGAAGCCAAAAAATTTGAGAGCTTTTGAAGAGCCTTTTGTGCGGAATTTTGGGAGAGAAAAACACACAATCTCTTGGAGATTTCCATGGTTTTGGGAGGAGATTCAAGACGGAGTTGATACTTGGTGCAAAATCTACTCTTTACTTTCGATTTTTCTCCCAGATCCGGTGATATACTCCTTTATTTATTTTGTGTCTTTATTATTTAGCATGTATAACTAATTTTATTAGTGGGATGAACGATGTAATTTAGTTTGATCATTTGATTTTCAACTCTCAAATTCTTGTGCCTTTTAATATATGTGTTGATTTTACTTCTACGTTTAATGCGTGATTTACTTGATCACTAAATCATTGATTTGTGAAGTCTAACAAACCGAGAGGTAAGTTAAATATTTTGACCACGTAGTAAAATCCGGCAATTCACATAAAAGTTAGAGATAAACTTTTATAATTGTTGAGATCCCACGTGATATGTGGAAGTTTATGAATTCCTAAGTGCGTTAATGCATTTAATTAAGGCTTATCCAGACTATACATAGAGATATGGTAGTTGACTTAATTAAATAGGATTGATTTGAACTCGAGAGAGGTAAATTAAATCAATTTCGTGAATTCGATCTAACAGAACTTGAGATTAGAAATTGAGAGGAGAAATCAAATAGGATAACTAAAGATAAATCGAGGTTCCCAACTTCACTCTCCATTGCTTCAAACAACTTTCTGTTATTTTGCAAATTTATTTCCGCATTATTTACAATTTCAGCTAAAGTACCAATCTTTGATCTTTATATTTTTATTTGCTTTTTTTTTTAAAAACTGATATTGAGTAAATTAGTCCTCGTGGGAACGATAATCGGGACTCTAAAAAAGTCCACTTTACTACTTTTGTGGCGATATCGTACGCTTGCGATTATTTTCACAACAAGAAGCCGCAGGATTTGGATGTGGAAGCTACTGGAGGAGATGAACAAATCTTTTTTTTTTTTGTTTTTTTAATTTCTGCGTTTCTCTAAAGTTCTCCATTAATGGACAAATTTGGAAAAGGCCGAAATATCTGGACAACACAAAGGATAGAAAGGGATTGGGGGCAAAAAGATGATAAGGGTGGTATCATCGTGGGGGAGGTTGGGGTTCAATGATGGTGAAGGTGGAGTGGGGGTGGTGTCATTGGGTAGGTTGGTAAATTTGATATATAATTTTTAAAAATTTGCTAATTTTGCAAATATAAATTTGACATATTATTCTAGTATTTATGTAATTATTTGTTGATTTTCCTATTAATATATATCTCATGATAATAATCATGATCCATGCCAATAGATCACATGTACAATGAACTTAATAACTCAAAATTTGTTAGAAAAACTTTCATCACTGATTAAAATGTACCTTGTAACAGAAACATAAATTTTAAGAGTTTTATATGAATTCTTTGATTCCTTGATTTGAAACAAATGGTGTTATTCAGGGTTTCGAATGAATAAGCAAAATGAGAATATGGTGCTTAAAGATGATGATGGTGATGAAAGGGCTTGTCTTATAAAGCTGAAAATTTGGGATCCAATTGATGAAAACCCTTCTAATGAACAATCCAAAGAAATCCTTTGTTAGCAGATGATCAAATTGATGTTTCACTTAAATCTAGCACTAATGGCTCTCGAACAATGACCGAGAAGATACCGGAGACACCATTGGATGTGCGCCTTGTGGGGCCTATGGGCGAGTTGTTTCCACCAATGGCATTGTTGAATAAATCCATTTGCAGCGCCTGCGGCAAGAGTTTTCTAACGCTTCAAGCACAAGGTTGGCACAGATCAAGCCATAAGAAGTCAAAGTGATGGGTGACATTACCATTGATGATTAGTCTTTTCATGGAGGAGTAGCTTCTTCTACATCTATGGTTGGTCCAAATACCAATGTCACCAAGCAATGTTCATGGCCATCAAATTCAATGTAATTGCACTATTAGAGATTGCAATCATCCTGCTTGCCCAGTAAGTACTACTTCTAGCGAAGCAATGAAAGAGAATAAAGGACTTGGTTTCAACCCCAACGAGCTACCAAACCACGACGGTGAAGATGGTACGATGGAGCTAGATAATAAAACTGTTCGCTTTATGTCCTGATAACTTAAATTAGCATCCAATAGTATGTCATAGACGACTTGAGTAATTTTAAAAAATGTTACTCCCTCCGTCCCACAAAGATAGTCCCACTTTGACTTTCACACAGTTTAAGAAAAATACAATTAATATTATTGGAAAAATAAAGTTTTGTTGTATTTTTTCAAATATGCCCCTACATTTAATAATGTTAATATATCTTCATTAATAACAATGCATATTTAATAAGGGTATAATAGGAAAAAATAAAAAATTAAATATACATAAATAGAAATCGGACTGTATTTTGGGACGGATTAAAATGGAAAATGGGACTATCTTTGCAGGACGGAGGGAGTATGTTGTTGTTAAGCTTGTTCTACAAGTTTGTTTAGTACTATCCTAAAATAAAATTAAAAAAACAAAAATTGGATAGTTCCCTAAAAAAAAGAGCTTCATATGAATTTTAGAAGTTTTACCCTACAAATTCATAGAAGAAAATATAATATGATGACGTTGAATAGGTTCAGGTGGAAGTTTTGTAATTAAAACAAACATCACACTTTCAACGGAGACATCAAAAATTTTTGACGAAATACATAATTGTCATTGAAAACTTCTGATGGATTTCAGTTTCGGTCTAAAAAGTTTCCAATGGATTTTCAATAGCTGATTCTATTTTCCATCAGAAATTTCAAATGGTTACTAGAAATCGTCAGAAATTGACAATGGATTCTATCTCATCGAAAATTTTCAATGCAAAGATAAGCATTTAGAAATTACTGACGAATAATAAATTTCATCGAAAATCTCCAATAGAACTATTTAGTTTTTTGAAAATTACAAACAGATTTTTCATCCATAAAAAATTTCCCATTGATAAAGCCATGATTTCTCGCAGTGACTGTCTATGTATAAAACACACTTACACACATATTATATTATATTCGAAAAGAAAAACAAACTTACAGCTATCTATGGAGAGAGGAAGAGGATAGAGGGAAAGGGGGAGAGAATAGTTATATGTTAAAATGGAACACAATTTTCTACCATTTCTGCCACATTGATGAATGTCGTGATGCACCAATTATTAATTATCTTACTCAATTTTGAAAACTACAAATTAATGTAGCAGTGGCGAATAGGGGTCGATCCTACAGAGAACAGCTCGTCAATTTAGTAGACTTATGCTAACTAGTATAATTGGGGGATTTTAGTAGATGGGGAGTAGATATTGAATACAAAATAAATAACAAATTAAGAAGATTTTACCAATGAGATAAATCGTCTGGTTCTTGGTTCAATCAAACCTCTACTTGCATATTCAATTTAATCGTAACGTGTTCTATTTTCTATTCAAATATTTAACCCTGAGATAATAAATTATACACCTTTATTACCCGCATTTTCTCTTAAGTATAACTAATTGAAGGTCAATTTTTCAGTTAGTCCTTAGACTTTTGGATAACCTAGAAGTTCGATCTCTAGATTTAATGCAAAAGCTAGGTTTAAGAATTAGGAAAATGAATTAAACTTAGAGTAACATTTCAGTCAGCTTGAAATATTTAACAATAGGGTTTGTTATTCCCAATGACACGTGATCATTAGTTTTTACGTATGAATTAGAGAAATCAACAACTACGGATTGAAACTTTAATTCTAACAAGTTGATAATAGAATTTTAACTCAATTGGGCAAATCTAAGTAAAGTTCATATTATCAAAAATAAAATAGAAAAAACAAATCAATTTGAATAAGAGAATAAGAACAACGTTACTTATGAGTTAATCGGATAGCAAGCTTTGAATAGCGATATCCCCTTGAACTAGATTGAGACATCTAACCAATCGTATTCTTAGCCAAAACATACATTTCAAATATAATTTCGCCGGAATATGAAAGGCTATTTAAGCAATCTCCTAAACTTTATTCATACTTAAACTCTTCACACTTTTACTGAAAATAAGATACAAAAGAAAACGAGATATAACAGATGGATACTGCTAGAATGAAATGTAACACTAGGAATTGAGGATAGGAGAGTATTTTTACAAGTGAGAGATGGATTTTATAGATTAATGATCTTGCCCTTTAATAGGCACCAAAGGAATCTTTCAATTATGTATCCACTAGCTATTCCTCCACTTTCACTCCACTTCCTCATGCCTTTTGACCATTTTAATGCTGATTTTTGTCATGAAGTTACCTTTTATTTGGCAGTCAAATGACATTAATTGGATCTTTATAGGCCAAGTTATGGCATTTGCACCGAAAGTTGACATTAGATGCGTTAGATGTTCATGATGCTGTCTTCAAACCCAATTTTCGTCCATTTTGCCACCTATTTTACCTAAGAGACCGGAGATAATATTTGTAGATAATCAAGTTATCTTTCTGTTGGCACTATAATCAAGTCAATCACATACTTCTAGCTCAAGTTATGATCCAAACACTAAAAGTTGCCTAGTGAATTCGAGCTGTTGATTTACATTTTTCATGCTTTGTTTATCAATCTATATATAAATAAAAAGAGCATTTTTTCCCTCCAAAACATCCCTCCAAAAAATCTTATTTTTTGATTTTTTTAATTAATTTTTAATTCCACCTCACCATGGTTTCCTTCCTAATACATCCTTTCATTTTTCCGCCCATTGAATTTGCCTAATATAATCTTCTATCTATATATGGAATTTTTTTATTACCTTAAATCCATTTTCTCATTTAAAACAATCTTTTTATTTTTTTCTTCCCTAATCTATATCCAACTCTCTTTTATTTTTTCTTTCCTAATATATTAATATTAATATATATATTTTTTATTTGATTATCTCTACCCTACTTTACCCAATCTCATAATATCTAAATATTCTGTCTCTATCATTTTCTCTCTCTCTTTTTTTCTTTCATTTTCTACCTATAAATAAAAAAAATATTGTGATTCTATTTTGTTCGACTCGATGAGAGCTTTAAAACAAGTATACTATTAATATATAATTTTTTTTTTAAAAAAAATAAAATTTACAGCAAATATTGTCCAATTTAAATATAAATTATCAATATAGATTAATGACTACTGACGTAATGAGATTAAAAAAAATTCATAATTTGTTATGACACTTAATTGATTTTTATGCTTAAAATTCAAATATAATGAGATGTAAAAACTGTTTTAGCTTTTAATTCTATTCCGTATTTGATTTGCCTTACAATAAATTAAATGAAAAATAATGCTTGAATTTTTTTATCTCGCAAATATATGCTAAAGCTAGCTTTATTTTATGTTTAAAACTGAATAATTTTTTTCCTAATAAATATTTAATTTACAAAAATAATAATTTATATATTGATATGGTACTTAAGTAAAAGTTCTCGTGTGATTACACAAAATAGACTCAAATTCTTATAAATTTATACGAATAATTATAAAGAATAAAGAAGAAGATGAGATATATTAATATGGTACTTAAATCAAAACTCTCGTGTAATTACAAAAAGTAAACTCAATTTATATAGAAATAATTTTTTAAAGCGGAAATTTTCATTTCATTTATTCTCAAGGTAAATCAAACACGGAATACACTCAATTAAACTAAAACAACTTATACATGAAATAAATCTCATTATATTTTAACAACTTATACATAAAATAAATCTCATTATATTTGTACTTTTACATACAAACATCAATAACAGATTATGAATTTAATTTTTTACCTCATTAGCTTGGGTTATTATCAGTTGTAATTTAGTTAACCTGGACAAATATTATATATTTGCTATGAACTTCAATTTTATTTTGAATCCGTAAATTTCTTTTTTCTTTTTCCTTTTAATCTTCAATTTATAGATTTATGTGTTGAGCAATATAAGGGTGGTCCAAGAATTATAATGAATGTTTGACTTGAATGTTTGACTAATCCTTTTCTTCATAATTTTCGTATTTTAAAAAAATAAAATTATTTAAAATTAATAATTTTCACTAATATTTAATTTTGATGCCATACAAAATTACCATTGATTAAATTTTTACAATAAAATTCAAATAAACGTGTAACAATAAAATCAAAAAATAAGATCGAACCCGTTACTTAATTTTAAAAATAAGTAATTATTTTATAAATAACTAGCTGAGAAACAAAAATTAAGTAAAATTAACAATCCCGCTAAGATTCAATTTCTGTGAGATAAAAAATTACGATTCATTAAAGTTTTACACTAAAATAACAAGAAACTTACTCACAGTTGGCTCGAGTTCGAGATATCACCCCACCACTACGATCCCTAATTTGTACAAAAAAATTTAAAATTAGGTTGGACCCATTAATTAATTCTAGAAACAATCAATCATTTTTATAAATAATTAGCTAAGAAAAAAATTAATTAAAATTAGCAATTTCTCTGAAGTTTAATTTTCGTGTGATGAAAATTTGTAATTCATTAAATTTTTACATAAAAATTTAAATAAATGTGTAACATGAAAATTTAAATCTTAGCTTGGACCTTTTAGTTAATTTTAGAAAGAATTCATTATTTTTAAAACTAATAATTAGATAATAAATGAAAATTAATAAAAATTCACAATTTAGCTAAGATTTAATTTCGATGTGATAAAAAATTAGAATTCATTTAATTTTTACATAAAAATAGAAAAAATGTGTAACATCAATTTTGTTTAATTAATCATTCAATTGTAAAATTAATCGATTTTTAAATTAACTAAATCTAACTCTATATCTTTTAAACTCAAAGATATCTTCTCAATTATAAGGTATCTTTAAAATTATATTCATATAATTCTTAAAATTATGGTTATCAAGCAAATTACCTTGGAAATAATTATTTTTTTAGAAATAATTAGCTCAAAAACAAAACTTAACTAAAATTATTTACAGTATAATTAATTAAAAAATAAACTATATTGCTAATATATTTAGTTGGATATGAGTTCAGTTGACAAATATTAATCAATATTAATTAAAATATTAAAAGGAAAGATATAATTAATTTAAAAAATAAAAAAAATCATTACATTACTACGGGTTTTCCTAAAAATAAAAAAAAAACTCTTTAAATTGCAATATATCTTTTAAATTACAAGATTTCTTCAAAATTAGATACATACAATTCGTAAAATTACAGATGTTAAGATGATTATTTCATAAATAATATCTTTTTCGTCAATAATCAACTAAAAATAAAAATTAATTAAAACTAATTGTATTACAATCAATTAATACGATTTAATTGGATTTGGTTTCAATGGACAAAAATTGACATGGTCTCATTGGACTAAAATTAACCAAAATTAGTTATATTACTAAAATAGAAAAATAGTATTAATTAAAAAATAAATAATAATTTAAATTAATTAGATTGCCATGATTGACTAGATTTTCCCTAAAAAATGAAAGATATCTTTTGACATGTAAGATATATTTTTAATTATAAAATATCTTTAAAATTAGATTCATATAATTCTTAAAACTGCGGCTAAAAAACTAATTATTTTAGAAATAATAAATTATTTTTATAAATAATTTTATAAAAACAAGAATTAATTAGAATTATTTATATTTAATTGTAATTAATTATATTTCTTCAATTTAATTGCATATATTTTCATTGGACGAAAATTGAGATAGTTTTATTAGCTAAAAATTAATAAAAAATAATTAAATTGCTAAGATAGGGAACATAATAATTTTGAAAAATAATAAATAATTTAAATTAATTAGATTGTTACGAGGAAGAAACATGTGCTTATGAAATTAATTTATCTTCTTATGTATTTTAAAATAAAGTTAAATTAGCACATATAAGATTTTGGATTCTTAGAATTGGGGTATTATATCTTATTATAGAGTAAGTCAACTAATTATTAGTTCCTAATTAACTTCATTTACTTTTTCATATTATTCTTTTTTTAACAACATGCTTTTCTTTTGATTCTCATATATTTTTGTATTTTCTATAATATTTCTTTTGAGTTGCAATTACTGCAAAACATTAATTTTTTTTGTATAACTAAGGGTGTTTCAAAGGATTTGCCTCTTTTTCTTTCTTTTATTTTTATTTTTTATTTTTTTAAAGTAACAAGCTCCAAAACTAGATATTCCAATAATAATGTGTTTTTTTTATTTGGACACTACTCTAACCAACAATTATATAATAATTTTTTTGTTCAATTTATCGCTTTCACTAGGGAATAAATCCAAGAATTCTTACTAAATAATTGACTATCAACTCAATCAATTATTAGAATTATACGACTCGATTAGAATATTTTAATTGGCTTTTGACTATGTTAAATATTTATCTAAGTTTTTATCTCCTAAATAAATATTACAAATCCTCACTATTTTGAATTTTTTTATTTTATACCGAATTTTGCCAGTTGAGATTTTATTTAATTTTTAAGTATCGTAAATTAGGTTGTACATTTTAAGTATTAGTTATATATATTTTTTAATTTGTTTATCTTATCCAAATTAACTTAAATTTTATATCGAATCATTCAATATTTAATATGTCGAATGTGTTAAATTAATGAGTTTATACCTAATATGTTGATATACGTGTTTAATATATTTAGAAGGTATTTATTGAAGAAATAAAATGTCAGTAACACATTTATTAAAAAGTAGAAATAAAAGTTTACGATTAAACCATCACGACAGGGCGTGAACGGGGATGATAATTTTCTAGCGGGGCGGGGACGGGAAATGGGAGTTCCCATCTTATGGTAATTCTTATATCATCATTCCTTGGCCTAGATTAAATGAGGATGTGTTAGCACGAGGATAAGTGTTTTGATTAATGGCGAGAAATGGGTGTTAGAGTGCAATGGTTTTATCTTCATTACATTGTTAGTTTTATAATATATCTCTATGCTAATCATATTTCATAATTAAGATCTAAAAATCATTATTTACATATTAATTGTTAATAATGTACATCACACTGATATATAATTACTATCTCCCAAAATTTATAATTGCACATAATAGTTGGTAAAATAATTTTAAAGAAAATACCATAAGTTCCACGAATGTTAGTAGAGTTATTTTAGTATGGTTATTTTGATAACTATAACATTTAATTTTTTATTTTATTTTGGGTTTACATTAGTAGATTAATAATCTTGTAGTGAGCAAAATATTATATATTATCATAATCTCTTCCACGGATTGTCATCCCATGCAAAGTACGGGTATAAATACTAATTAAGTTGTTATTCTATAAAGAATAATAAATTAAATTGTGTGGATTTTCTTGAGTTGTTCCTTACATATTTGCATGATGGGTTAGCACAAAATATAGGGGAAACTTTGCGAAAAATTTTATAAATCAGTTTCGAGTTAAATTAATTAAGTTTATTGTTGTAACTCACTCTTTATTTTAATTATTTTTTATGTTTTATGTTAATATTATTAATATCTATCAATATAGTTATTAATTGAAAATTTTGTTTCCCGTGCAACGCACGGGTGAAACAGCTAGTTTAAACTTGTTTCAACTCTTCTTGGTCTTTAAACATGAAAATAAATAAAAACACATAAACACAAACTTATAAAATAATTATCGCACAATAACAAATATTATTAGAGAGTTATTAAAGTGCTTTTCAAGCACTTATCACACATTCATTGTAAAAATTTTCTTTTTTTAAAAAAAAATATTTGTTGTTTGTTGACGACAAATATTATCTTAATTTGTAATAATTTCTTCGTAAAAATTATTTCCTACTTGTGTTGAAACCCGATGAGCAACTGCTTTAGAGCAAATCATATTAATATGCAATTAAATGAACTATTATTTTTGTGCAAAAAAAAAAATGTTATCCTTAAAAATAATTAAGATACTAACAATACTGTAAAATAAGTATAATAATAATGTATTATAATTAATGCTTATAAAATTAAAAAGTATGACAAACTATTCAAAATTTTTTAAAAAATTCTTTAAAAATTATATTTGTCGATGAATTTAAATAACTCTCATATCAATGCATTTAATTGCCTACACCATACAAACAATTATGTAGGAATACAAAGAGTTAGTGACTGTTTATTTTGTTTCAACTTTTTCTAATTTTTTTCTAAAATTATTATATTATGAATAGGACAGAGACCTCGACTCACCCCATAGAAGCTCAATCTAATGCAGCCTAATTAAATTTCTTTTTGATATTTAAAAAATTTGTGTTTTAATTAATTATGACCAAATTAAATTTATTCAAGAATATATATATATATATATATATATATATATATATAATTAGAATTTAAATGAAATAATTAAAAAATGAGTCATTGAGAAAAGTTAAACTTTTATTTGTAATCTTTGAAGCAGTGTATTGACTATATTTTTTATAGTTTGGTATCACTTGCGAGCTTGAATTAAAGTTTTCATTGATGTCTTTTGGGCTTCAAAATAATACAATAATTACCAAAAAATAAAAAACATACTATTTCTAGAATATGAACTTCCCAAAAGACTAAGAAACAGAAAAAGAGAAGGAAAGAAGGAAACGAATAGAACATTTTTGGGGGAAAATGATAACTTCTTGTGCAAGACTACTATTCTCTCTCTCTCTCTCTCTCTCTCTCTCTCTCTCTCTATATATATATATATATATATATATATGTATATAGATATATATAATTATATATATATATATGTATATAGATATATATAATTATGTATATATATATGTATATAGATATATATATAAAGATAAATATATAAAGATAAAGATATTTGTCTAAAATTATAATTTATTGTGATGTCAAAATACTTGTCTACCGACGATAATTTTAAATAATGTAAATAATAATAGATATGAAAGCATGGATTTCGGTTGTTTTAATTTAAATCATGCTAACGTAATATTTAGATATAGACTATTATTTATGTATCAACTAAGTTAATTATTAGAAATTAATTAAAAATATTACCGAAAAATCTTAGGGCATAATTGTTCTAGTAAACAAAGTTGAAGACTATTTCCAACAATTAAGATGTGGTGCTCATAACATAATTTGTAGTTTGGATATAATGAGATATTGTACATATGCACACCTTCTGTCCCACATATATGATTCACTTTATTTTTCCACAAAGATTAAGAATGGTATTAGAAAAGTAAATTTTACAAACAAACTTTCGATAATACCCTTATTTAAATAAATAAAAGTCATTACATATTTTATATTTTCAAGGAAGCTACTAAATATAGAAAGAGGACTATATATGTGGAACGATTCAAAAAAGAAAAGAGGACCATATATGTGAGATGGAGGGAGTATGTGTTATTAATGTTAGAGAATTTAGTATTTTAACTTTATTATAATTAAAGTTTGCTAGGGTTGTCATTACATGTAATTAGTATTTCCCTGTGCAATGCATGGGAAAGTTACTATCTTTGATAGTAATTCAAATTACCCTATATCTTGAAATTTTGACATTTAAAATATTTCAATAATTATAGATTTCTCATTAGATCATGCAATATTTTCTCTCTCTTTTTTCTTTACGTTAAAAGATCATATGGTCTTAATTTAATTGGAAACTGAAATTAGCTAGACCCTTGGTAGAGAATTATTAATTGAATTTTCAATAAATATTTTAATCTATTAAGTCTCTAACACAGGAACATATGCAATAGAGAAAATGGACGTGGCATTGGGTATGTATCCAATATGGACACAATATCATTTCTATGGTTGACAATGGAAAATCAAAGTGAAAATCTAGGTTAGCTCATCTTTCGATAAACAATTAACTGAAATAACATGATTGATAAGTGCAATTTATGCACTTATTTAGGTCTCTTAAACTATGTGTTTCTCTTGTTTTTAGTTAATTTTGTATTTAATTTAGTGTAATTTATTTTTATTTCAATTTAAAACCAGAAATTGAAGAAAAGATTGCAATTTTGGGCTAAAGGAGATACAATTCAAAGTTTGAAGGACTCAATTGGAAAAGATAAAAGTTGGGGAAGTAAAGAGAAATCAAATGGGAGCCAAGTTGGAGAAATAAAAAGTTTGTGGACTCAATTGATTAAATTTAGAAGTTGAGGATTTGCTCTGCAATTAAACTTTGAGGACTAAAATGGAATCTGGCAAAAGTTGAATTAGGTAAACCCATGTAGTCGCATGCACGACCAGATGCCTTTGCAGATTTATGACCATGCAACTGCAAGCACTGTAGCATGGTTATATCAAGTAGATTTTCGGAAAACTTTCCAAAACCGAATTGGGCTCCAAATTGTTGGCTTTCTTGCATCTTTACCGATTTCGACATAAAAACATATCATACACTGGAGAATACAGAGAGGGCAAAAATTGAAGCATTAAACTTGGAGAGATTGGAGGAAAAGATACAATCGAAGATTCAAGTTCAAGAACATAATATTAATTCGGTTATGACTTTCCCTTCTCGTTTTTCTTCTGTTCTTTATAGCATGTTAGGCTAAACTTTTTATAACATTAGGGTTGAGATGATATTATGATTTTAGTTTAATTTCGGATTGCTAATTCGATGTTTTGTCAATTTTTATGCTAAAACGAATGTTCAGTTTTGAGTTTTCAATATTATTCTGCTTTCTTTTATGACTCGTGGCCAAAATTGATCTTTGATCTATTCATTGAATTGAGAAATCATGAATAGGTTAGACCTTTATTGAAAATCGCAAATTCTGACAGAGGATGAGAATACCTCTATGCTTTGTGCAATATTTTGTACAATTCTTGTGTTTTAATGCATTTTTATGTTGTTGTTCGTATAGAGATATATTTAAAACATTGTAGAAATAGGTTGAATTCTACTTGAGATAGATTATTCAACAATTTTGTGAATTTAATCGTCAAAACTATCTTTCGTTATCAAATTAATAATATGGGTGAAAACTAATTGAAAAGTGAATTCAAAACTTTAATGCTAGTTTTTCCATATTTTATTTAAACCACAAAAGTCAATCTTTTAATTTGTTCTAGTCTAGTTCGCAATCTTTGGTTTTAAATTTTACAATTTAATTTAGTAATTTAATCTTCACAATTTTAGAAAATAATTAATCAAGACTTTATTCGCTTCATTTAAGGTTGGTTAAATTGAGTGTGAGAATAGTACGGTCCTCGTGGGTTCGATACCTGGACTCTAAAAAGTTCACTTTATTACTTGAGAGACCCTTATACTTGAGGTGTGTGCAAATGAAAGAACTTCAAGTTGAAAAATTCATTTGTTTCCTTTTGGTATGTTTAGAGTTTGAGAAATTATGATAGGTTTAATTGACATGTCCTCAATGGAATATTATAGATATATCTATGTAGTCTTTTTTGATTTTGACTTGAAATTGAATTAATTTCATATTTTTGTCAATGTGATTCTTTATTATTCTTTACTTTGACGTGGTACATGGATCTGTTTCTTTTTCCAACAGCGAAAGCATTTGATGAAGATGGTAACTTAAAGCAATCAAAGGAACTCTCGATCAACAAAGTTTAGCATGGTATATTATCTTGGAAAAAACTCATCTGTTTGTAAACTAAATTACAAAGTCCTTTCATCTCTTTGTGTCTCTCTCTCTCCACACTTTTCAATTTGTAACCCAATGCAACTATTTATTCTTTTGTATATTTTCATGGCAACAGTTCCGTCTTTACGAAGCTTTCAAGCTCAGCCTTTTTGTGCTCTATGGGATACAAAAGGCCAGTGATCATACAGTCCATGTACATCTTCAAATTAAGGCACTCCCATTATACGTCGAAGAAGGAAAATCACGAAAGAAAACCAAGCTTAGGCTCATCTTGCAATGAAAATATGACCCTGAATAACATAGTACTTGTTTCAATATTAGCTAAATTTAAAGTAGAAGCGGTTCTAAGATAACTACAATTAGATATCATATTGAATTACCATCTTTGATGGTTAACCATAACGAAGCATCCAAAGCATGCTTTACACGCCACACTTGACAAGAGAGCACTTATCCGTATTAGTCAACTTACATTATTCACAACTGTTGCTTCTCTCCTATGAGTGATTGATAAATCGTCAGATGCTTTTTGGAGGGTAAATGTAATTAAGACCCCGTTCTCCTACTCATTTTTAAATATTTTTACACACAAATCTCGTGGGACCTACCTGTACTACACAAATCTCCACCATTCAATTCCACTTTTTCTCTCTCCTATATCACATCAAAACACATAAAAACGCATAAAAACACATACCCTAACACGCGCGAACTCTAGGCATCAAAATATAATCCAAATAAACCATTATTAACTTTGGCCAAGTTTTAAAAAAAATGTCGACCTCTTTCTTCTTCCTCATCTTATTACTCATTATGAATAAATGCATATTCCCCAAGCTGTAAATCATGGTTCGAAAATGAAAAAGAAAGACGGGTAAATGCATTATTTGTACTCATATTATTGAAATCTAAAAGCAATTCCAAATGCTTGAAGACTTCATAGAATTCTTTGTTGATTTTTTTTTTAAAAATAAAGTACTAATCGCTTAACTAAATATAACCCTTAATTTAAGAATTAGACAATTAATAATAAAGAGTAATTACACTTAATTAAAAATTAAAAAAGGAATAATCACAATTATTTTTAAACTATACCACCAAAAACGCGGTTTCATTTAATTTTTATATTGATGTATCACTAAATATCTAAAAATGGAAATTATGAATATAGTTTGTTTCTGATAAGTGCAATTTATGCTCTTATTTAGGTCTTCTAAACTATGTGTTTTTCTTATTTTTTTTATCAAGTTCGTGTTTAATTTAGTATTATTTGTCTCTATTTCAGTGAAAACCGGGAATTGAAGAAAGATTGCAATTGTCGGCTAAAAAAGGATGCAAATTAAAGTTTGTAGGACTCAATTTGAAGCAAATAAAGCTGGGGAGGTGAAGAAAAATCAAATGGGAGCCAAAGTGAAGACTTTAATTAAAGTTTGTGGACTAAATTGATCGAAGTTGGAAGTTCAGGACTTGACATGCAATTAAACTGCGATGACCAAAGTGAAATTGGGCAAAAGCTGAAATCGGCATACCATGCGATCGCATGCCGTTGGAAAATTTGCACCATGCAATCGCGCATGCGATTGCATGGTTATATCAGGCAGATTCCGGAAAAACTTTTCAAAACAAATTGGACACGAATTCTTGGGCTTTTGGGCTGGTTTTAAAGAACGAATTCGACCTATTTTCGGGGGACGTGAGAGAAGACGGGAGAACGAAAATTGGAGCAATCAACTTGGAGAAACTTGGAGAAAAAGCCACAATTGAAGATCCAAATTCAAGAGCTCAACATTAACTCGGTCATGGCTTTCTCTTCTCGTTTTTCTTCTGATTTTTACAGCATGTTAGGCTAAACTTTTCATAGCATTAAGGTAGAGATGAAACTTGGATTTTAGTTTGAATCCGGATTGAGAATTTGATGTTTTATTA
This sequence comes from Jasminum sambac, assembly GCA_018223645.1. Taxonomy (NCBI): domain Eukaryota; kingdom Viridiplantae; phylum Streptophyta; class Magnoliopsida; order Lamiales; family Oleaceae; genus Jasminum; species Jasminum sambac. Next base: position 24,261,461 of record CP073641.1, read on the forward strand.
ATTCTTATGCTTATACAAATGTTTAGTTTTGAGTTTTCAATATAAAGATGTTTTCTTTTGCAACTTGTGGCCAAAGTCGATCTGTGATTTATTCATTGAATTGAGAAATCTTGAATAAATTAGACTCTTATTGAAAACCATGAAGTCCGATAGGGGATGAGAATACCCCTATACTTTGTGCGATATTTTTATGCAATTCTTGTGTTGTAATGCATTTTTATGCCGTTGTTATCATAGAGATATAATTAACACGTCATATAAATAGGTTGAATTTTACTTGAGAAAGATTATTCAACAAATTTTGTGAATTGAATTGTCAAAACTAACTTGCGTTGTCAAATTATTAATCCGGGGGATAGCTAAATGAAAAGTGGATTCGAAACCTTAATGCTAGTTTTCCCATATTCGATTTCAAATTATAAAAAAAAATCATTCTTTTAATTTGCTCTCATTTAATTCTTAATTTTTAAATTTTAGATTTTGTAATCTAATTTAGCAATTTAATTTTCTCAAGATTAGAATTAATTGATCTCAACTTATTTATTTCGGTTAAGGTTAGTTAGAGTGAACTTGAGAATAATTCAGTCATTGTGGGTACGATATCCAGACTCTAAGAAGTCCACTTTATTACTTTCGCGACCCGTACACTTGCGGTGTGGGATTAGTCACAACAATTTCCAAATTATTTATAAAAAAATTTTCTAGAAAACACCTGCCACATTGGCACTGCCAACATAGGACTTTGCCAACGTGACATTTCAAATTTTATCAATAGTTAGATATAGTATATGGCATGCCCAGGTATTGCCACATACACAACACCAACAATATGCATCACAATTTTCCCAATTTCACAATCTCAATGATATCGTATATATGTGCAACCAAGTATTGCTACTGCATCAACGATTGCCAATACATAGCCATATAGCAACAAATAATCATCATGTAGTGCAATAATATGAATATAGGGCATGATCAATATGTATCACATAGAAACAGAGGACCACAAAATATTATTGCTTTGCATTGTAGTTGAACCGTTAATTACCTCTATCCTAAGCTCTATATAAAAGTGATTGGAATGCTCTTTTTACATTCACATGAATCCTCAATGCCAGTTAAAATTTACGTACCCATGATAAAATCTGTCTATAAATATCAGGTTTCTATGTTATTTATCACTATAATACTTAATTAGTTAATGTGAATAACTCAAATGTCCATCGCGTTCAAGAACAGTTAAAATTATAGCTTCGACAACTATAAGGTGAAAGAAGTTACAACACAACTATACCTATAAACATATACTAAGGGCATGTTTGATATCATATCGATTGAAGCTCTTCAATTCATGAGTCCAATGTCATTTACAAATTATTTCACACAAAAATTTATCCGCATTTCTATCCAATACGCGTCTAAGATTGTGGTAGAAATTATAAAATAATAACTACATTTATAAAGGCTTTAGTAGGGGAATATTTCATGCCATACTGAATCTCATCAAGTGACGAGTCCAATGATTTTTACGAAATTCTGAGCTCTATGCAAAAATTTATGCACGATTCCATCAAGTACACGTCGGAACAAAGATGGCTCGATCACCAGCATGTAATGGTCGACTAGCACTAAAAAAATTCATTGTTGGTCGGCAACACCTCAAAATAAGGTGGAGGTGTCTGTCGACCACCATACTAGCGGTGGTCGAGCACCTGCACACGAGACCTAGTTTGGCCCCCTTTTTTATCGTTTATTGTCATGATCCCTATTTGTAGTTTTTCTAATGATGATGAATGTGCAATTAATAGTTTTACTTATTTACAAACTTAATTACCCAAGGGTAAGTGATGCAATTATACATATGGATAAACAACTCCATAGTTAATTATATAACTATTTTTCACAATCGTCCGTTGCAAAGTAGTAAAATTGTGTAAGTTGAATTTTGTGATAAACAACAGTGAAAAATAAATTATTTGATATATGATTCACAATTTTCATTAATTGATGGTAACATGACGTAGTATAAAAAATAAAGATTTTATAACATATGATGTTACAAATTCATTTAATATTTTTATTATTTTTTATTACCAAACTTATTTAAAATTGAGGCTACAATTTAAAGAAATTAATTATTGTCAACATGACTTTCAAAAGAGTAATCACATAATTACAACTTAAAATTAAACCTTCTCCAATACCTTTCATACCTTTTGATGTGTTTTCTGTGAGTTTGATGGATTTGATTTTGTTCTTTTTTTTTAATATATAATGACACGCTTGGCTTAGCCTCTGTTCATTGTATTGACACTGTTTTGCTTGAAGTTTACTCTCTCTGTCCCATCAAATATTCTTGTATTCATTTTCGATTATATTACATCCATCAAAAATGACCATTGAGCTTTCATTATGTAAACACTAACCTACCGAACTTTGAAGTATCACTAATATTCACCCACTAAATTTTCATATGACATCATTAATAAAAATCTTGCACACAAATTTAAGTTGGATAGTTATTATTAGTTTGTTAGATGACAAAAGAATAATTGTTACTGATGAATAACTCGTATAGTATAATTACTATATGATGTACGTACTCATAGGAAAGTTGTACTAATTAAAAAAAGGACATTATTCAATTGAAAATTAAATAAATTAAAACGAAATCAAGATAATGTCGAATTGAAAAATAAAGATAATTCAAAACAAACACAGAAAAAATGGTAACGATAATGATGATGAAATATCAGAGAAGAAACGATTCTTGGTTTTTCATTGTTTGAAATAGTCAAAGTTCCCTAACTTGAGCTGCGCATCCAGCCTTCCATCCTAGATCAAAGTAGAAACATATGTAACATTAAAAATGTAATAAATACAAAACATGAAATCAAGTATATGTTACTGAAATATTTATTTTGCTCGAAGTATATGCACTTCACGTATATAAGCATCAATTAACAATTTTTTTGCATGATCATCTACAATTAATTGTATTGAATATGCAAATAGATAATACATATATATATTTTTTTGGAACTATCTCAACCCAAAAATTCAGGTCTGAGATAGAATTTTATTGATTGAAATGGAATTACAACGAAAAATGGGGCAGATAATACGCAATGTATTAAATCTAAAATTTCTTCATAAATGGAAAAATAATAATAATAATTGGAAAAATACATGTATAGTGAATGGTTTATACATAACATTTAAACGTTGAACTCGACAAAGGAATAATATAACCACAACAGACTGATCCGAAACTGATTGATAATATTGATTAAATTGAATAGTGTGGTCTTGTGTTAGAAGGTAGTGCATTTTAGTATTGTTGAAAACAAATTGAAATTATGTAAAAAATATTAAAACTAAAATAATTCGAATCAACATAAACACAACAAAAATAACACAACCTAGTGAAAGTATACATTAAATGATAATATGAAAATAGTAGTTAATGAATGACATACTCTTCATCTCGAAAACGTAGTGTCACAATAGTAACAATGTTTTCATTCAACACTTTTCGACATATATAAAGAACATTTATGCATCACATCTACAATAACATTTTCAACTCGTAAATAGAGTTTAAAATGAAAACAATTATATACATTCATAACATGAATGAAGATATGCTTAAAGAAAATATGTATAAAAATCATTTTTGTTTAGTAACGTGCTAATGTATACATGATGCTAACTTTGTGCATATACATAACTAAGCCAACTTTGTGTGTTCACCGATTACTTCAATGATCTCACACACATTATAATAATCTATTAAATTGTTATAATAACTGAAGCTATATACCAAATTAAAACATACACTAATTTTTAAAATTATTTAAGTTCTATAGTATTTTTTCCCTTAAAATAATTAATGCAAATTCATTTTTATCAATGATTCTACGGCAATGTAAACAATGAAGTTCTACACTGCTTCAATTATCTTAATTTGTTAAAATAAAATGCTACTTGTCACATTGTTCGAATTGAAGATTAAATTATGTTAAATTATCCTTGCCTTAAATCGAAAGCCATCTAAATAGGCAGAGTACCAATAGTTCAATACAAAATAAAGAAAAAAAATGAAGTAAATAAATCTAGACTATATATGAATGCAAATAGTTTATATGTATGAAAAACATTGCTAAATTCTATATATGCTTGTAATAATTAAATAAGGGCAAAGTATTGATTCATTTTTATCTAAATATTATATTAAATAAATTTAAATTATTATGGTAGAATGAAATCTAAACTTAACAAATGTGAATTGACTCTTTTTTTTTTTGTTTTTGGAATATAAATGTGAATTTACTTAAAAACTTATTCAGTTACAATGTCAAATTACGGTGAAATGAAATCTACTCTTAACAAATGGAAATTGATTTAAAAACTTCTTTAATTACAACTTCAAATAATATCATTTACTATTTATGCATTTGGTGAACGAAAAGAATGGAAAATACTTTAACTGGTGAAATACTGCTTAGTAAAATACATATACTCTAAAGTGACCCAAAATAGATTTATTTGTAGTATACATTTTCCACTAATTTCAAATCAATAAATGAATTATTCAAATACTTGAAATATAGTCCACGGTCTAATTCGATAAATCATTTCTTGAAATATTGTCTTGCGAACATGTTCGTAGTGAACATGTTCTTAATTTAGAAGAACGTCGTTCCCTAACTTTCTTCCCAATTAAGAATCTTCCAGCTTTATTAGAAGAAACTACAAGACAAGCAAAATATAAATTTTAAAATTAATGTCATGCATATGTGACGATCCTTTTGTTTCTTATTGTGTTTGGATGATTGAGCCTTTGTAATTTTACTAAGTGTTCTCCTTCCAACGGATTGAATGGTATGTTATGATCGTCTTTCGACTCATGAAACTTTTCTCTTGTGAAAGTGTAACTGAATGTCGGTGGAATGATTTGCATGAGAACCGAAACTGGTGAGACAACACACAAACAATATACAACTTGGATAGACTTCAGTTATGTATCACTAAGTACCTGTAAAAAAATGTAAACAACAATTATGTAGTCTTGAAATCAATGGACTTGATTGTCTTGAAGAATTAAGTCGAACACGTTCTACAGATCTACTATATATGCCATTGTCCATTGATGCCTTTAATCATGAAAAATATATGATTCTCGCTTGGAGGATAGTGTGGATGTTCAATCCTAAATTTTTTCCCCTTTTTTGTGGAATAAAAATGCTAGATTGTTGTGTTAAAACTATATGATAGATAGTTAAACCACACATATAAGGATTTGCTAAAAATTAAGATACGATATGAATGCCTATAAAATAGGGTCGATTTACCCAAATGTAGTTATGACCACGTTCAAATGCAATTATGACTAAATAAATGCAGTTATCTCTACATTAATGTAGGTTAATGTGAATAATTCATGAAGTTAACTAATGAAATTAAGTTTGATGACCATGATTCACGGTTGTGGTGTAAACATAAATGTGGTGTAAACATAAACTGTCATGTTTATCTTTTATTCTATTATCATGGATGCATCTGATATTTTATATATATCATGAACCAATTATCTGTAATTATAGTTTTTTGGATTGGCAGTTGCACAACTTACGCTTCTACTGCCTTTACCACTAACTGTGTTCACAGGCCACATTTAACGCTATTTTATTTATTTTTTAATTTTTGATATGATGATGTAACACATAACACATATACAATAAATATTATAATATATAATATATACTTTGCAATTATATGAGCATATGATGATATTCAATTTTTTGATATTAACGTATGATTTTATTTCATTATTGTTTAATAATTCTATTAACTTTAATGAGTTAACTCTATTATGATTAATAACATATATAATGACTTTTATAATTTAGATATATAATCTATATCTATATATATATATATATATATATATATATATAAACATCATTTTTCCCTCGAAAACACCCTTTTTTGAAATTTTTAATTAACTTTTAATTCCACATCATTATATTTTTCCTCCCAATGCATTTTTCCTAAAATAGACATTATCTTTGCCTTAAATAGACGTTACCCTTTTTAATGATATTCTTTTTATTATATAGACCATTATTATATTCAGCATTAATATTCTTTTTAATTTAACTAGTATTTTTACCCGTGCATTGCACGTGAAGATACGTCCATCAAATAATTACATTGCTTTTAATTACAAATATAGAACAAAATTCATACGATTCTTTAACAAATTTGACAGAATTTCCCATATATTTCAGGAAAAAAATCCGCCATATTAATACTCATAACATAACTCCCAAAAAATCAAAGATAACATCAGTATATATTATCCACAACCGTACCACTGGCATCAATGCTTCCAATACAATTATATGCATTGCTCTTCACTGTAAAAACAACACATAAAATAAATAAAGAAAATCATTTTTTGTAAGAATCATTGAAACATTTAAAAGTAGCAATCAAACTCATCTACGCCTCACATCTCTCGTTCGTCACCTATTCCATCCTTTGAAAACCTTCATTGGTTCCCACACCATCGATCTCATCTCCCACACGACCAATCTACATAGAAGGAAAATCATTATTAGAATATTAAAAACATACAATCCTAGTAAGTGCAATCATGAGACAATTACAATTGTAAAGCAGAGAAACAAAAAAATTGATTTAGCAAATATATTACTTCCCAGAGATAAAATCATACCGGGCAAAATTGAAAGGGAGTATACTATAAGTTACTAAAAACTTTTTTATAAACAACATTTGTGGCGGTTCATTTAAAAGATATCTTTCATTTTTTAAGAGAAATCTTACCAACTCGTAGCACTCCTATTAATTTTAATTATTTTTTATTATTTTAAATTAATTTTATTTTTCCCCTTTTAGAAATATAATTAATTCTGATTAATTTCTGTCCAATGAAACCATGTCAAATTAAATCGTAACAATATAATTAATTTTTATTTTTTAACTAATTATTTCTAAAAAATTAATTATTTATAAAATAATTAATTTAATAACCTAAATTTTAACAATTGTATTAATCTAACATTTTCGGAAGACTAATTTTTCAATAAATACAAATTTTCATATATGTTAATGGGATAATGGCCAAAATTTTCATTTATTGAAACTTAATTGTACCAATTAAAAAAGAATGGGATGGTGGAGATGCATGAAAGTGCAAAATAATGAAAAATTTAAGGACATTTGGAGTAATTAATCTTTTTTATTTTTAAATACGACAATTTTTGGCATTCTTTAATGCGATTTTTAACCCTCCTAATCAGTTATTCTATCCTCGCGGGGTTATTATGTCGAGCAGGCCTTGTTTGAGATACATTTGTAATTAATATTTGCAAATGACGCAAAAATGTATTTGCAAGTGACGCAACTATACTCATGCGATTCATGGGATTTTTTATCAAAACTATTAGTAATTATGTCAATTAATATAAAAAAAACTAAGTTAAAGAGGCATTTTATTTTTAAAATAATTCAGCTATTAAAATAAGTAATTCTTAATATATATTTAATTAATTTTTATTTTAAATTTATTTACTTTTTTCATTGATACACATTTTACAAAAACAAACTAACAGCCCTTTCATAGTTTTATCTCTCTCTCTCTCTCTTTTTCACCTATCCAAGTTAGGTTCTAAAATAGATTTGATAGAGTTTGTAGTGTCCTGGACATATAAATTTTAATTTCAAATCTGTTATGTGGTGTATTGTTTATCTGCATATAAAGAAAATTGTGCAAAATTCTTCTCTGTAACAAAGGGTTGATGTAGTTCCAAAATATTATTAAACGGTCGTATATCAAGACACAAGAAAACGAATTCCGTAAATCACATTGGCACCAATCTAATTCTATTGCAAGCATGTTTGATGTAATTTATTTTAAAAATTATAATAATCTCTTCATCATTTAAAATGATTACATCGATTTAATAATATTTTAATATGTTTAATTTTTTAATTTTTTTTCATCTCAACAATCGCATAGTAAAAAAATCATTCTTCTTCAATAATCTCTATTAAACAAAAGCTAATGTGAAAAGGCAAATATCTTATACAACAGTTGATTCAATTTGTTATAATTAGTTGCACAAAAATAATAATAATGTACTAAGAATAATAATAAAATATAAAGGACATTCAAGTTTAACTTTCATGCCACATATTACATTGAGAGACACATTCCTTGCTTTCATAATTTAGTCCTACTTAAACAAATACACAAAAAAAAAAAAAATCAATCATAAAAAGAGTTATATCATAGGAAATTATATAAATTATAAAAAAGGTAAATTATAGGAAAGCCTGCATTTACTTTTCAATTTGCTAAAATCAAGCTCTTTGTTCAGAATTTAAAAAATCAGGTTTTCCAAAAACATGATTTCAGAAATATAATTTATTATTTATATACGTTTATTTAATATTTTTTTATTCCCCAAATATATGAAGAAATTTGAATCATCTACATTTTTCTTCATTATTGATTTATAATCGTCTCCAAATTAACCAACGGTCCCAAGCAACTATCGAACAAATGACCCAAGAAACATTTCCCCGTCATTGGATCAGATTCTATAACTCGCTCTACAAAATGAAGTTGATCATTATACATTACACAGTTCGCAAGTATGTAAAACACATAAGGAATATTAGTGCTACAATTCCCCTTTAATTAATTAGTAACTACCATGTCTTCTTCAATCTCATCTAACGGAAGTATGCATTAATTTTGATATCCATCCCAAGACCAAGAGCATTTGTCATGAAATTGGTTTTATCACATCAACGTTGAAGCTATGCTTATGCTATACATATTTTTCTCAAATTTGGCCTTGTGCATGTTTCTCAAGTCTGGCCTACCTAGGTACATCATGGAACAATAAGTGTTTTCATTACAAATTAAAATTTAATAAATAGAACATTTTGAAAATTTTAAATGCTTATGAAATGTTTTGGTAATGTAATGCGACCTCTCGATTTCCATGTACTGTTCAAATGGTCATGTTATAAAATGCAAAAAAACTCATATTCTACATCCTCCTACACTATAGGATGAAATTGGTTTTGTTCATTGATAATAATAATAATAATAATAATAATAATAATAATAATAATAATAATAATAATAATAATAATAATAATAATAATAAAATAAATAAATAAATAAATCCAAATTATAGGAATTAGTCACAAAATGAAGTAAATTCCTCCATTAGTGGCATAATAGATGGATTTATGTCACCTTGTCCTCTATCTCAACCATAAAATATAAAGACACATCTCATGCAATGGAATGTTTCTTGAGGGATTGTCGTAGTGACATATGAGGTTATTAAAAGTAATAACATTACATTAGTTCATTTAAATCATTTTATAAATGTTATCTGACACATTCTATAGCATTTCTACAATTTGCTATTAACTGGTCATTATAATGTTAGATGAATTTTATTATCAAATTGATCACTACCCACGTCATAAAAAAGGTACACAATTATCATCCACATAGAAGTAAAAATAAAGCTAAAAAGAATTTGAAATAAAATAAGAACTTCGTTATAGATAACTCAAAACATTCTAACCATATGCACATTACAATCTTTAAAGAAAATAATTAACTTAGGAAATCATTAGCACAACATGATACTTTCAATCAAGTCTAACGCTTCAATCTTCTATAAATTCCAATATACAAATTGCAAATAGTGTGAAACTTCTAGAATGGACATCCATGGGCAACATTAACTTCGGGTGTTGTAGCATGGCTGTCAAGTCCACATCAAATGCTAGGTCTTCCACCAACATCCACAATTTCAGCCCAAAAAACTCAATGAAGCATTAAAAACCGACTTGTCTGTCTTGTCTTGTTTACTGCGATATCACCACATTGACAAACTCAGAATATATGACACGTAAATGCACAAATGAGTCTTTACACGTAGATAAGCTTTAATAGAAGTAAAACATTTCTTTAATTTTGACACAAATCAGCTAAGCTACCCATGCATTCACTAAAGCCATCAACTTTTACTTCCAACTACATGTTTGAGACCACAATAAAAGTAACACCTCGATGACAAAGATGTTAAAGTTATTTTAATGCCTTCTGGTTATGTTCAGTTTAACGGGTTATGATTAAGTTCGGTATTTCTAATTAACTATAAAATACCAAATTTTAGACGGACATATTGACTAAATCTAGCCGAAGAACTCGATTTTTACTTTGAACTTGATTCAAACATACTAATATTTTAGATGAATACCTTAAATATCTCCCAATTTTTTGTGAATGGATTCAATACCTCGCTAAAAATCTCATTAATATGCCGAAGCAAAGCTCACACGGTATTCAACCCACAAGAAAGAGAAGAGGCTCACCATTTCCATGATGTACATCCCAATCAACAATCAAGATTTTCTTGATACACAACTCCAGCTACATCTATTCCCAAAAAAAGCTTCCGGCTACATTGAGAATAGTGGTACGTACATATGGTGAATGAACATAAATATGCAAAAACTAATAATAATAATAAATAAATAAATAAATACGAAAGTTCCTAACTGATGAAAGTCGCCAATAAAATAAATGCGCAACCATTTGAATAACTCCCACCCTCTCATCATTTAAGAGAACTTGTTGCGATAGCAACGTTGGTGTACGGGCAAAATCCCATATATCAAGTGCTCTTATATAATTATTATATATAATTAAGAAATTTTGCAGAATAAAAATTAAGAAATCCTTGCATAATTTTTTTTTTTTTTTTTGGGTACATGAAATATCAAGCTAGAGCAAAAACAAATCACAAACTCACATCGAGATGCACTTGCAATATCTGAAGCCTCGAACACTACTCATGAGGCTTGCTCTTTTCTAGCCAGAACGAAACAACATCATGTTCATCCTCTGCTACGTTTTCAACGGAAGAGTTTGGTTAAAAACCAAGCGAAGTGAGGTTAAATGAACTAATAAGTGCAAATAGCACAAAGTGATAAAAAAAGCATGTGGATAACTGAAACTCACCACCTTCAGCGCCAAGGCATCTCACAATTCTTTTGTGATAGAAAGACTTGATCACAAAAGGTGCTTCCTCGAATTAAACAAAATGTTGTAAAAAGAATGAGTCCTAAAGGATCAATAAAGGAGATACATAGCAACAACGTATAAGTTCTGTAAACATGTAAAGAAAAAATAAATAAATAAACAAAGATTTCAGTACATACATGGATATACAATTAATTTCAAAAGATTAGGATGAAGATGAGATCTACTATTATAAACTAAAAATATGTATTATTGTAAAATACAAAGGGAATTTACATATTCACATGAATGGAAAGTCTTTTTCGAATTAGTTATTGTCTATTCAATGATGAAGGCATGAACTTTCAGAACCTAGAAACTGTTTGAAATGCAAATTTTCTTTTAAACTCCATCCCTCCCTCACTTTGGTATTGAGTCACATCTTCAAGAAAATAAAGACAAAAGAAAATACAAAAAAAATGAAAAAAGATTGGCGAATGAAGTCAAGAGCCAAATAGTTATGCAGAGCATATAAGACATAAGTTAAAAGTTACTAATAATCGTAACTTGTTACTGCTCAAGATAATATTTTTGCACTGTAGTCCATTGTCTAACAATGAGAAAGATACTAATCTATTTATATTTCTAAATATCCATATATCTTCACCAATAGGCCTATTAGTGATTTTCATAGATGTTATTAGAATCAAATAATGAATAGTCAAAATATTCTACATTTATGACAATCAGAAACCAGAACTTGATCAAATGAAACTTTTTACAAAACAAAAGATACTGCACACACTGACCTTTGTAACAAAGGGTCCACAGGGATAATTAATTTCTAGAATGTTTTTCCCCTTATCAGAACAATTCAATAAAATTTTGAATAGAAATAGTTTATCATGAAACAAAACCTTCACAAACATAAATGAATAAAACAAAAATTCTTACTTCAAGCTCATGACCAGTAGCAATCGGCATTATATCCTCCACTCTTCTAGCTAAAGTCAAATTCCCTATTCAACACGTTGCATTTCACCAAAAATTAAACCCATCTAAATAACCTGAATATGTATTTTTCTCTTTCTGAAAAAGGTAAACGTGTAAAATGAGACTAATTGGAAGAAGATAAGGTTGACAAAAGTACCAGATGCGACACTAAAATGTCGAGCGAAAATGATGAGTAAGTCATCGAACTATTGAAAAACAGTAACAGCCTCCTTTTCAGTCTCGCTAAATCAATAATTATCGACAAAACATATTATAACAGAAGTACATAATAGAAGTACGAACAACAACACATTGGCATAGCAAATTTTAGATGCACATCATCTTAGATTAAGATAACAACAGGAAGGGAAATTAGTGAGAGAAGACACACAAACTTACTTGAGAGAATTGCACGCCTTCACCCTCCATCTGCTAGTTAAAATCCGCAAACAGAAGTAACCACCACCAATATCACCAGACGAGAAAAAGGGAACGAAAATGGTGGCACTTCCATCTATTTGTGAGAAGATTTGGGTTTCTAAATCAAGAGAGTCAACAATCGAGAGAAAACTGAAAGAGATTGATTCAATCGGCAAAGAGGAACTAAAAATATGGACAGTTGGCTGATTGATTCAAAAGAGGCTTTGATTGATTAGGAATTCTGGTTGCAATCGGCTGAGAAAGGAAGGGGAAAAGAAAGCCGCGTGAACTGAGATTTATTTTCCTTTTCTTTTCGCGTGAAAGTGCGTCCAATGTGAAGGGAAAAGTGAAAAAATGAAAAAAAAAAAGTAAAATTGAAAAGTAAAATAGCTGGCATAAGTTTTGAGCGGGAAAACAATTAAAAATAAATTAAAAAATAGGGTGAAATACTCTAGTATTATATATATAGAGATTATATTTTTTTATTTGTTGCCTAACCTAATCTCCAATGCAATTATTTTTGCTAACAATTATAGATTGACAAAAATCTTGTGTAAGAAAATCATAATTCTAATAAAATGAAGTTATCGTTCTAACTCTCCAGCTTAAAACTTTTTATCGAAAAAAAGTAGAAGAAATAAAACTTTTTATAGCATTTACATGCAATACTTGAAATCGATCATTGAATAACTCACTCAGATAAGATAATTTGCTAAAAGCACAAAAAAAATTCAATTAAAAAAGACAAGTAATTATATTCCGATTACATTGTCCAAGTCATATTTGTGATTTTTATTTTTATACCATATTAATTTCATATCAATTTGAATTCCTTATCTTATAATAATATTTTTCTAAATTAATAGTTTATTTTAATTAAAAATCAGTTTATCCATTTATTGTATTATTCAACTGTATGGTGATAATTATTGGCCTTGCCTTGAATTTAATCAATCTATATTTAATTTTGATAATATTTACTTCCAAAATTTTATATTTTAAAATACAATCCTTATTTTAACTAAAACCTTTGTTTTCAGATATATATAGATTGAATGATTAATTCCATCTCCTATATTATTTAGTTTCATATTGACTTAAAAGTCTAATTATAGTGATAAATAAGTAAATATCTAAATTACATATTTTTAAATAATGATTTAATTAAAAGAAAAGTAAATATCTAAATTACGTATTTTGAAAATTATATATTTAATAAATAATTGGCTATTGACTCTATCGACGACTGAAATTATGAAACTCAATTAGAAATTTTTAATTGGCTCTCGACTATGATAAATATTTTTATTTAAAATTCTATCTTTTAATAAATATTGACAATTTTTGCTACTTTAAATTATTTATTTTATACTGATTTTTTTAGTCTAGATTTTATTTAATTTTTTAAAATCATCGAGCAAGTTGTTTGTTTTAATTGTTAATCACATATATTTCAATTTATTTGTTTTATCCAAAATAATTTAAACTTAATATCAAATCATTCAATATTTGATTAAGAAAATGTAAAATCTATAAGATTTTTTTATCAACCACATTAAAAATCTTATACAATTTAAATTATTTAAAGTAAAAATCTAAATTGATGAGTTTAAATAGAATATTAATATGCCGAATATATTAAATTGCTAAGTTTACACCAAATATGTTTTACGTGTTTAGTATGTTTAGAAAATATTTATAAAATAAAGTAGATGTCATTATCACTTATATTTAAAAAAATACAAATAAAAGCTTCTGTTCAACAATATAATCGTGATGGGTAGTGCAAGGGATGTGGATTTTCTAGCGGGGTGCGGTGGCCGATGGGAATCCCATCCAATTGCAATCCTTATATTATACTCACTCGCCTTCAATTAAATGAGGATGGGAGTGGTGATGATGAAAAACGTTTCCTAGCGGAACAGAAACAGGGTGTTGGAGTACCCGCTATATTTTCATTTCTATAATATATCTGTAAATTAATTATATTTCACAATCAAATCTTAAAAATCATTGTTTACATATTCATTATCGAACTATGTCTTGCAGTCTCCAAAGAGACAAATAGGTAGGGTTTGAAGTTTGTGCTCTGTTATGATGATGGTCATCCAACCAAAGTTACTACTAATGTCGTGTGTAAAGAAGTCTTTAGTAATATATAGTCTGACACTTATTAATCATGTGAGGTATGTTGTTTACTTTATTTAACTTTTTACACAAACCCCTTATGTCATCTACGTTGATATAAGAAGTGAATAACTGTACTTATATATTGTTGGTTTTCTACTATTATATTGTTTGAAGATAATGTCCAGTTGAGATAGTTGCTAGAGTTATACAAATTAATGATATGCTACTCTTATCTATAAGTAGCATTGTACTCGAGTTAAGGTAGCTCAACTTGCTTTACTATCGAAAATTACACTTTGAGTAAGTTAAATTTATTCTATCTGAACTATGGTATTATATTTTATATTTCTAAAGGTTTTTCATATAAATGCACTTCGAAGTTCGAGAAGCTTACGTAAAAAATACATGTTGTTGTCTTATTACGATTCATTGGTAGATTAATAGGAATTTGATTTTCTTGGAGAAAATTAGGGCTAAGATTTATATTTAAGTCCATTCATTGTTTGTTAGAAAAATATGAGTCATTGATATTATTCATTTTGTGTTTATGTTGTTGATAATAGCTGATGGTGTTATTTTTAAATTATTTTTATTGTTGAGATTTTCAGGAGAATTGTAAATTAAGTTATGAGATTTTCACGCGAATTGTAAATTAAGTTATGCAGATTTTAGTGAGGTGTTCCTTGAATATTTTATAGGAAGGATTTGTATGGTATACAGGAAAAACTCTACCGAAATTTTTATCGGATTCCTTCATTACTTATCTTAATTATTAAGTTTAGTGCAATCACAAATACTCGATTTATTATCTTGGTGGTGCTATTGATATAGAATTCGTATATATCGAAACATATAATTATCGATACATTAGCCTCTCGTGCAACGAACGGGTGAAAAAGGCTAGTAAATATAATAATAATAATTATTATTATTATTTTGTTGTTTTGTTTCAACAAAAAATTACATATTTTAAAAAATAAAAATTAAATAAAAATTACATGAGAAAATTTGGACACGTCATTCATCAAAACAGATTCAATCTATTGTAAAATGTGGTTAAATCCAGTAATTAATCATTGACACGTGGCAGCAAATAACTGGTCTAACAAAACTACAACTAACTTTTTATTCTCATAACTACTTTCCAATTATAACTTTCAATTGAAATTCTATTTTATATAATATATAGATTATCATTTTATGACTATAAAAATTCCATTAAATTCCAAGAAAACTATAAGAATTCTAGAAAAATATCATGAATTCACATAGAAAATTTTAACCCCATGATAATTTCTTTAATTTCTCTAAGAGCAATGAAATATCATGGAAAATGTCCCTTAATTTAAATAAAGCTTCCATAAGCATCCAAAAAATACCTTGTATATATTGTAGAAAATTCAAAGACCCTGCATAAAATATGTTAATCCTGTAATAATTTCCTTAACTTCTATGAAATCAATAAAATGTAACTAAATATAATATTTTAAATACTGTAACATCCTAAAATGTAATTCTAGTCGCATATAAATGTCTAGACCCTTTGTAAAATTACAAGAATTAATAGCTTACTTTTTAGGACGTTACACACATACTCTTAAATTCTGTTAAAGTTTAAATTTTAAAAATTTAGTGACATTTTTCAATTTTTAAATTGCTACAATTACAATTATTGATATAATAACGGAAAAGAGACGTTATTCTTGTGTTAATGTTTAAGATTTTACTGCATGACAATTATTAGGTCTTACCTTTCGATACCTTTTACTTCCTCCGTCTTGCAAAGATAGTTTCATTTATATTTTTACAAAGATTAAGAAATTTCAATCAATGGCCATGGACAAGTAACATTTTAGAATATACAAGTGTAGCGCCCGTGCAACGCATGGTAGTTTTGAAAATTTACTCTATGAAAATTTTTACAATCTAAGAGATAAAATCTGTAGAGAATTTTTTATTTTACAACAAATGTGCAATTTGAGATATTCAATTTGACTACAATATAGAGTGTTTCTCAACTTCAAAATAAAGTCATAATTATAAAGAAACAAATGTTGCAACTTGACTTTTAATTTTTCCATATTTAATATAATTTTTACATTTTATCACTGTTTTAGAACTTAAAATAATTTTAAAAAGACTATCACATTAATGAAAAGTTAAAAATAAATAAATTATAATTACTTCCACCTCTAATGTGTTTCGACGATTTTATAGATAAAACTTTTATCATTTGCTCTCACTTGTTAGCCTATATTAAAATTTTCCTCAAATTATTTTTTATCATATTCAAAGAAGCTCACTATGAATATCAAATGGTTGCAAAACCAAATATATTGACCAATTCATTTTCAATATCTTTAACTTTTAATTTACACAATTTGTTAGAATGCAAGAAAAACATTTATAAGAAAAAATACTATCTAAAAATAATCACTTTGAAAAAAAAAGATTGTTCTCTAAGAAGAAAAATAATTTAGACATACTAATATATATCTCAAGTATTTTTTTCCTTGAAAAAAAATTGAAATAGAAAAAATAAAAATTATAAATTATAAACGTAAAATAGGAAATTGAAAGCCATGAGGCATGTTCTCACATTTAAGAGGCAACCATCCAGTACATTTTCCATTGTGCAGGGTGTCACCATTAAAGAGCAACATTTAAAAAAAAAAAAAGAAAACCAATAATTCTATATATATCATTTAGGAGGGAAAATGCAGCGATATTTATGACAGTTACTCATTCTTTTATATATACAAAGATTTCTTAATATACCATTTTATTTATTTATTATTTAACTTTAATAGTTCTTATACATTAATTACAATGCATATTAAATGGGGGTATATAAGAAAACTAAGAAATTAACTATGAAACTGAGATTATATTTTGGGATGGACAAAAATGAAAAATAAGGAAATGTGTGCCGGACGAATGGAGTAAATTAGAAAAATTCTAGAAAGACATTTGAAGTTGACATTTTTAAGTCACTAAAAATGTCTTTCAAGACTCTTAAAACAATAGATTGTCATGTTAATATCACCAACAGTCACTAAAGTCATACCAAAATAATGAAATGGTTACTGAAACTTAAAAATTGCATCGATGGTCATTGAAGTTTCAATGACTTTTACCAATGGTCACTTTCTTCAAAATGGAGTTAACTTGAACTTAAGCATCATTTTGAAACATTGTGGTGAATTATGAAATTTAAAAAAAAAAATCGCTAAAATTTCCTAATTTGTGTAACACCGTCGAAAGCAGACAATATATCATTCCCATCCAAATAAAAAAGCCATGGAGGCTTCATTCTTTTTGCATCTCATCCAATTTCACAAAACATGCATACAACTATTCCCAACAAAGACGTGGTATGATCCACTATCATATGTTTTATATATCATGACATGCTAATGTTGACATGTTTACGGAAGAATTAGTATTCTAACAATTAAAAAGTGCAAAATAAAAACTAAATTAAAAAAAAGAAGAAGACGACCAAGGATTCAAGAATTCAATCCACTCTTGTATCAGAGATTTTAATTACGAAAGCTTTCGCAACTGCGAGCTAGACATATACGTGATGGCGATTACAATGCCTCTTTTTTTAAAAAAAAAATTGTTTAGGTTCCAAACTTTCCATTTTATATCCACTAGCCATCCAAACTACTGAAACTAGAAAAGAAACTTCATCGAACTTTATAAGGTGTTTTCTCTAATGAATTTCCTGCGCAAATCATACGAAGGTTTAGGTTTCCGGAAGTGTGGTAGAGACATGAACATTTTGTAAATTAGTCAGTTTTCTGGATTTTGTTGAAATTTTGTAATGCATCCTTATGTTTCAAATCCATACATTTAAGTTCAAACTAGTTAGCTTACAAACACGTGTCTTGCACATGATTTTAAGCTATTTGTTTAGGTGATATATATATTATATATAGAGCGTACGTGATTGTAAAATAGTTGTGTGAATAATAATATAGAAATTTTTAAATAATACGGTGATAATATATGATAACTAAATCTTATTACAATTTTAACGAAAAAATATTCATCCTTTTGATGTTATTGAAATATCTGTGAGCAATTATATAATTATTGAAATTTTAGCCATATCAATCACATGCCCAAAATCATTTCTATATTTATTTGTAGAAAGTCTTTAATTGTAAATAAGGAATATACCTTAGATAGAAAGATATTATTATAGTTACCATTAATACGTTTGTACACAACTCTATATAAGAAAGCAACTCTCTAATTGAGAGGTAGAACATTGAATACCAGAAATTGAATCTTTATTGTTATGGTGTCAGACCCATAAAAATAAAAAATTAGGGTTCTTACTCATCTTTTAGTGGAATTTCGATTGGAATCTCTTCAATTGTTGTTCATTCTTATCGGTTCATCGGAATATCCTAGACGACTTCTATGTTCGTTCAAATATTTTAGCTGGTTTCTCGTGCTTTGTCAGATGGGGTCTCCTTTGGCTTCATCTGAATCTTTTTGTTTTTGTGGTTTAGTCAGACGACATTAGGTCTCCTTTTGGAGTCTTCTCTCCTGATTTTTTTCTCGAACTACAGAAGTTTTCTATCATGCCTTTTTTGAATAGCACAATTGTATTTGGTTGGACTGCACTCTGGTAACTCTTCTAATTGGGCCTTATATTTGGGCTCTACTTTCAGAGTTAATTTGGTTGTTTCGAAGTACTTCTTCGCTGTTAGTATTTTGGTTATTTGGAGACGTTTCTTTGCTAGTTTTTTTATTACTAGAATTTAAATCTCTTTGCATTGCAATTGCCTAGACGTACTTAATTAATTAAGAAGATAATGTCGAGTACCAACACAGATGTATTCGGTGCACGCTTTACTGGTAAAAATTACTCATCTTGGGAGTTTCAATTTCGACTATTTGTCATGGGAAAGGAATTGTGGGGACACATTGATGGTAGCATTCCAGCTCCTACTGAGGAAACCAAACTAACGGAGTGGAAGGTCAAAGATGCTAGAATTATGACTTGGATTTCAGCATCTGTTGACCTGCCAATTGTTCTCAATTTGAGGCCCTACAAGACTTCAAAAGATATGTGGGAGTACTTAAAGAAGGTGTACAATCAGAACAATACGGCTAGATGATTTCAACTAGAGTGTGAAACTGCTAACTACACTCAAGGAGATCTTTCCATTCACGATTATTTCTCTGGATTTCAGAATTTATTGGCTGAATTTGCTAAATTGGCTTATGGAAATGTTGCCGGTAACTCGCTCTTCGTTATTCAAAAGGTTCATGAACAAAGGAAGAGAGATAAATTCCTAATGAAACTTAGGCCTAAATTTGAGGTTGCTCATTCCAATCTAATGAATCATGATCCTTGTCCTTCTTTGGACGTGTGTTTTGGAAAACTGCTATGTGAGGAACAACATCTTACTACACAAGTAGGAATTCAACAAGATAAAATACCTAGTAATGTTGTCGCTTTTGCTGCTCAAGGGAAAGGGAAAGGAAAAGGAAAAGGAAAAGGAAAAGGAAAAGGAAAAGATCCACCAAAAAGTGCAATGTTACTCCAGTAAAGAGTTTGGACACATCACTGCTAACTACAAAAGAAATTATGTAATTACTACAAGAAGCATGCCCATATTGTTAAAGACTATCCTACACGTTCGAAAAATTGTCAGGCCAGTGCTTATCAAGTTGTCACAGGTTCTTCCAATTCCAGTGATTCTAATCCTCGGGTTCTTACCCCAAAATGGTTCGAGAGATGATTGTTTCAGCCTTTTCGGCGTTGGGGTTTCAAGGTAATGGCAATTTTCCATCTTCTTCCTAGCTTGTTGATTCTGATGCATCTAATCATATGACCAGCTCATCAGGTATTCTTCAAAATGTTCGACCATACCATGGATCATTATATATTCAAGTTGCTAATGGTAGTCAATTACCCATTCATTTTGTTGGAGATATCAATGCTTTGGTTAAAGACATACTTGTCTCCCCATCTCGTAGTACTAATCTTATTTTAGTAGGACAATTGGTTAACAATAGTTGTGATGTTCGATTTTCTCGTGATGGTTCTCTAGTCCATGACCAGGTGTTGGGGAAGAAACTTGCGAAGGTACCTAAAGTTGGACATTTGTTTCCTCTACATTTTTCCATTCCTAGCTTTTTTTCTGTAGCATCTACGTTTGTGAACAATAAAGGTGAACTATGGCATAAACGATTGGGTCACCCAAATTCTGTTATCTTATCTCATTTATTGAACTATGGATTGATGGGTAATAACTGATAAGTGTCCAAATTGACACTTATTTATATCTTTATACTGTTAATTGGAGCAAACTTCTACTGAGATTTATGTATAATTATTGTGTTTTTAGGTACTATTCATCATTGTGGAGGCAATGAGACGAAAAGGAGGAATAATGAGCTTAAAGTGTCAAGAAACCCGAAGTCGGGACTAAAATGCAACAAATCAAAGTTGAAGGACTTCGGGTGCAATATTAGTGAAGATCTTCTTGGTAGAGTTTCTTGGGCTAACATGGAAGAGCTTGGAATATGGAGTCCAACGCTTTTTACGGATTGCAATTCCGAGTTCCAGATCAAAAGTTATGGCCGGTCGAAGATCAGGGATCAAAGTGCAACATTTCAGAAGATGAGGGAGTTCTGCGTGCAAATATTGTACGGCCGTAAGAATCCAAGTTACGGCCGTAAAGGTCACCGTTACGGCCGTAACCCATGTAATTACGGCCGTAACCCAGAAAGGCAGAAGTGCACTATTCATGCAGAGAACAAATTACGGCCGTATCATATTGAGATACGGCCGTAACTGGGGAATTACGGCCGTAACTTAAGTAGTTACGGCCGTAACTGTTTCAGCATCAGCAAAAATCCGAGTTTTCCCCTGTTTTTCTCTTTTCTCTCCCTCACCTTCACTCGACTTGAGGGTCTTTTGGGCAGAAGTCAACCACGATTTTGGGGCCTTATAACACCCTTTATCTCCCCCAAATCATATCATCATATATCTTCATCTTTAGTTTTAGTTTTACTTTAGCTTAGGTTTTTCTTGCTTTCTTCTTCTCTTTTCTTCTTCTTTTCTCTTCTTCTTTCTTTCTTTCTTTCTTCTTCTTTTCTTTTCCTTTACTAGTTTAGGGGTATTGATTGGGGATTGAACACTTGGAGAAGAAACCAAGGAGATCAAGAGGATATGGATTAGAAGTGAAGAACAAGACTTTGCTCTACAAAGGGAGATTGTCTTTAATCTTGTTTTGTTCTTTCATTTCTATTCATTTGTGTATTGATTGTATATGTATAAATGATTTCCTATACTATGAGCTAGTATTGTAAGTTGGGATTTTTGATTGATCTTAATATATGTTTTGTTAATCCATTTGTGTTGTTGGAATTGAATTGGATTGGATTATTTATCTCTTGTGTGTTTGTTATTGAGCTTGCTCCATGTGATTGCTTGATCAACAATTATATGCAATTGTGGCGTGTTTAGGCTTCGAGAGAGGAATATGCACGTTAAACCAAATAGCATTCACCCTAGGTTCTTGTAGAGGATAGAAATATATCTCTTACCCTAGGTGATCCTTTGAGTTGTCTTCACGGACCTTTATGCGGTTAATTGGTAATATATCGACACAGAGATGTAGTAGATTGAACCAATTGGCTAGGGTTAGCTTGACATGCGAGAGCGGAGCTAGCTATATAAGGAAAACCGGATCTAACATTGAAGATGGATAACATGTTTAGTTCAACAACGGATTAGCATAACTTATATTGAGTGAACTCATGAATCCCGACTATCTATTTATCCAAGTTTTATCTCCATTCATGCCCATTTCATTTTCTTTTGTTTTAATTACTTTCTTAGTATAGCTTAGTTTAGTTGCTTTCTCTTCTTTTGATTGTGTGTCTTTTGTATAGTTTTCTTTCTGCTAGAACACATAACTCAATTACAAATACCATTCCTCGTGGGATCGATATCCGGACTCTTAACCGAGTCCCACTTTATTACTTGATTACGGCCCGTGCACTTGCGGTTCAATTTGTGCGTGTGTATAAATGCCTATCAAGTTTTTGGCGCCGTTGCCGGGGACCAAAGAATATCAATTTTTGGCGCTAAAGTTGGGTAGATACGCGGCCATATCAAGTTTTTGGCGCCGTTGCCGGGGAGTGGTTTGTTTGTATTGAGTTTCTTTATTCTAGTTTTATTTTCCATTCTTGTATATAATTTTGTTTTCTTTACTTTCTCCAAATGGCAGGTTATTCTCCATTCTCGGATAGTCTTGAAGATGATGAGGGAGATATGCTATTTGGTAGTTATTGCCCGGTGGAGCCTTATTATACACATCCCGGTTGGAGCAATCAAGAGGCCGACCAATCATTCATTGACCGAGAACAATGGGAACAATCTATTCCCACCTCAACTTGTGATATTTGTGAAGCATTGCATCCAACTTCTACATGCCCGTTGATCCAATTTGGCTACTCATTTCAAGCACCCGAGCAAGAAGCTTTTGATCCACAAAAGAAGATGCTAGATTTGGAAGAAGCTTTTGCTAGAATGGCCGACCAACAAATGGATTACCAAGCACGCAATGATGCGAATATGGAAAGATTGGTAAACCAAGTTGGCCAACTTACTAAGCTTGTTTTGGAGAGCCAACAATTTCCATTGGCAAGGCAAGTAGAGGATGCTATTCAAGAAGTTACGGTTGAGGAGGAAAGGAGCTTAGAACATCCCTTCAAAGACATCATTCCACTCTTCTCTAATGAATTGGAACGGGTGAAGTCTCTTGAGGAAATCATGCCGATTAAAGAACTCGAAGTGGAAGAGTTTGATGTGGATGAAGAGGTGAAAAGCTTGGGGCTTGTTGAAGCGACTCCCATTGATTTCATCATTGGCGGCAATGAGGAGGTTGAGATATTCATTGTTAGATTCGAACCGGATGTGACCAAGTCTAAGGACTTTGAATTGGGCAATACGCAACTAACGTGGTGTACTCCACCACAAAGGGAAGTCACACTTGGCGAGTGTGGCAAGAAGTCCTGAGCCACATTTTTTGTGGATTGACGAGCAATCCATGCTACATTCTTTTGTGTCAAGCTAATGACATTAAACAAGCAATTTCTTTCCCTTTTACTTACTTGCTTTTCATTGCTTTTTATTGCTTTCTTTATCTAGGTTATATTATCATTTTTGGAATGCATGAGTTGCTTTGATATTTTCTTGTGCTTTACTTGAGCTTGTGCATTTTCTCCCAACTTATTTACTTTTCACTCCAAGTAGGGGGTGTTTGTGCCCTAGTTATCTTTCATGCCCCATCCCCTCAACACTTTACAAAATCTCATCTCATTGAGTTTTATGGAAGAATTGTTTTAACTCCAAATTCATTCTTGATGCTTAAACTTTTCATATCTTCATTGAGTTTTACAATTGTGGAGTTTAGAGCAATTGGTTTTGAGTTGAGTTTAGTGAAGTTGTTAATGTGGTTGAAGATTGCTCATCCCACCATTTTCTTATTGAACTTCCATTGAAAGTTGTTTCAATTCCTACTTCTCATTTGATGCTTAATATTTAAATCTTCTTTGAGCTTTGTTGTTAAGGAGCATGGAACAACTAGTGTGGAGTTGAGTAGTTTGACATTGTTGTTGCACTTGGGAAATTTATTTCTCATGTCACTCTTGTCTTGTGATCTCGTAGGACACTCCTTGGCCAAGAGTCGTTCGACGCATTGCCTTTGTGATTTGACGAGCTATCAATCCAAGAGAGGCATCGTCACAAGTGTGGGGGTGACTTCATTGGTCCTTTGCGCTATAAAATGGACACTAAAAGTCAAGAGCTTAACCGGGGAAGTTCCGTTATCCCTGTACCTTGTTCTTCTACATTTTGGGGAGTATATGTCTATGTATGTTGGTGTTTGTTGTGTTTGTTGTTGCTTGTGTGCTTGTTTATGTTAGCTTGTGTTAGTGTGTGTTTGTTTAGTTAGTTAGTTTGTTTTTGTTTGTGTGCTAGTTAGTTTGGTGTTGTGTGTTTGTTTATTGTTATTATTTGTGTTTGTTGTAGTTAGTATTTAGTTTGTTGTTAGGTGTTTGTGTTTATGTTTATATGTTTGTGAGTTCTTTGTGTGTTTGTTGTGTATTTGTGAATTTTTCTCAAATTTTAAATTGCTTTTAACTCACAACGTATGCTACTAGTGCCATTTCAATAATTTCTTATCCATTTGGAGGTTGTGACTCATTATTAATTGGATTTAGAAGTTGTGTGATGAAGTGAATGTGAGTAGAGCTAGAATACTTCCCATTGCCAACCATTTTGAATCACTTCTACCTTAGTGAGGGGTTGAATGAGCCGGTGGAGGATTTGTTTGGTAAAGTGATGATTCCGTGCATATTTCTTGTGTGGAGTGTCTTTGGTTGACGAGCAGAAATTGGGTAATGACCATTGGCTAGAGATCTATCCATGGAAATAAACGAGAGTTGAAAAAAAAAAACAAAAACAAAAGAAAGAGAAAAAGTTTTGGCTTTTTCACTTGCAAGTTTTTTGCGCCACCATTCTCTTGCCTTATCAACTCGAGTTATTAAGTTCTTCGAGGTATTCTATACCTGGTGCCTTGAGTGACGAGCTCGGGAGTCACCGACTAAAAGCTCGCTACATGGGTTGGTAAGAAAGCATTATTGTTGGGGGTGTTTTCTATTTGCATTGGAGAAGCAATAAAAAAAAGAAACAAAAAGAAAAAAATGTGTGAGAGGTTGTGAGGATCATGGATTTAGATAGCTAGTTGGTTTGAATTGCCTAGTAGAAGCTTGTCATTTGGAGCATTCAAAACTAGGGAGAACCATCTCGTTACTAAACTATTGATTTTGCCGGTGCAATTTACCCACATTTGTGTCGAAAGAAAGAAGAGTGATTGAGAGCAACCACTTTGACTGATCACCGGATGGGATTCGAGAGAAAATGAGCAAGGTGTGATCACGAGAGAGTAAGGATATATTTGCCTATTGAGGTTCGGGTTGCTAACCACGCACTTTTGGAATCCAATTGATGATTTGACATTACTTACTTGCAATGGACGAGTTGAAAATATTTTTGACGTAGTTTAAATTGTGAGTTAATTTCAATTTCTACTTGAGAATTGTTTTGTTTGTTTTTCTTTTACTTTCTTAATTTTGTTTATGAGTGTTTGTTGTGGATAGTCTTGCTCGGGACTAGCAAGAGTTCAAGTGTGGGGGTGTGATAAGTGTGTATTTTGCACACTTATTTATATCTCTTTACATTCATTTGGAGCAGACTTCTACTTATATATGTGTGTATTTATTGTGTTTTTAGGTATTTTTCCTCATAGTGGAGGAAACGAGACGAAAAGGAGGAAATGGACTAAAAGTGTCAAGAAAAACCCGAAGTCGAGGACTAAAACGCAACTATTCCAAAGTTGGAGGGCTTCGGGTGCAATATTGGTAAAGATATTCTCGGCCGAGTTTCTTGAGCGAACATGGAAGAGCTTGGAATATGGAGTTCAACGCTTTTTACGGATCATGATTCCGAGTTCCAGATCAAAAGATATGGCCGGTCGAAGATAAGGGACCACTTTGCAAGATGTCTGAAGTTGAGGAGCATTTTTGATACAGATACAAGTTGATTTGGAGAAAACAATAAACTAGAGAGTTGTAGATCATCGAGTCCAGTTTCCAACGCAACTTGAATCGCTCAATCGGACATCGGGATCAAACGTTATGGCCAAAATCTTTGAAGCTTGCGCGTCTGAAAATTTATCTGGCGTAACTTCGTATTAAATGCGGCCGTAACTTATGTTTCTGACCGTAACTTATAATTTGACGGCCGTAATTAATCGTAAAGCGGCCAATTTCATACAGAGAGCTAATTACGGCCGTACAAGTAAATGTACGGCCGTAAAAGGAAAATCTGGTAGTAAAAGTGGAAATCTGACCGTAAAAACACGAGAACCGGCAATTTGGATTTCCCTGTTTTGGCGATTTTCTCCCTTCTTTTCTCTCGACTTGAGGGTCTTTTGGGCAGAAGTCAACCATGAATTTGGGGCATTTATACACCCTTTTTCATCCCCAATTGATATCATCAGATATCTTCACTCTTTAGTTAGGTTTTAGCTTAGGTTTTCTTGCTTTCTTCTTCTCTTTTCTTCTTCTTTTTTCTTCTTCTTTTCTTTTCTTTCTTTCTCTTCTTTAGGTTAGGGGTGTGATTGGGGATTGATTGCTTGGTGTTGGAAGCTAGGAAATCAAGAGAAGTTGGATAGCTTGGAGGAACAAGACTTCACTCTTCAAAAGGGAGATTGTCTATAATCTTTGTTTTGCTCTTTCATTTGCTTTCCTTTGTATTGATTGTATATGTATTAATGATTTCCTATCATATGAGCTAAATATTGTATAAGTTGGGATGATTGATGAATTTAACCTAGCTTTAATCAATGAAATGTTTATTGTTTTGAAGTTGTTTGCCTTATCTCTTGTGTGGTTGTTTTTGGGCTATTTCCATGATTCGATTGATCACCGAATTTATGTATTTGCAACTTGTGTCAATATTCGAGAGAAGGGGCACATTTTGGACCGTGGAAACAACCGCCCTAGGTTCTTGTAGAGGATAGAAATATACCTCTAACCCTAGGTGACCCTTTGAGCTACTCTCACGAAACCTAATGCAATTGATTGATCTTCAATCGACACAGAGATGTAGTAGGTTGGATTAATCGATTAGGGGTAGTTTGACATGCGAGAGCGGAGCTATCCATAGGAGGAGGTCGGGTCTAATATAGAGGATGAGCATTGTTATGTTTAGACAATGATTTGATTGAGCTACGGTTGATTGAACTCATGATTCCCAACTATCACTTAACCCGAGTTTCATTCCCTATCATGCCCATTTTTCTTGCTTTCCTTTATTGCTTTCGTAGTATAGATTAGGTTAGTTGTTTTTCCTTTCTTTATTTGTGTTTTTGCGCTAGAATAAGTGACTCAATTACAAATACCATTCCTCGTGGGATCGATATCCGGACTCTTAACCGAGTCCCACTTTATTACTTGATTACGGCCCGTGCACTTGCGGTTCAATTTGTGCATGTGTATAAACGCCTATCAATAACGATCATTTTTCATCTCATATTTCCTTTGATTGTGCAACACGTAAGTTGGGAAAGAGTAAATCTTTATTATTTCCTAATAATGGTACTCGTGCTAAAAGCTGTGTCGAGCTGATACACAGTGATGTATAGGGAATTGCTCCTATTATATCCCATTCCCATTATAAGTATTTTGTCTCATTCATTGATGATTTTAGTAGATACACTTGGGTTTACTTTCTTCGTTTTAAATCTGAGGTTTTCTTTGTTTTCAAAACTTTTGTGGCTAATGTTGAAACTCAATTTTCTTTATGAATCAAAGTCTTAAGATCTGACTTATGAGGTGAATATATGTCTCATGAATTTCATTCTTTCCTTGAAGAAAAAGGCATAATGTCACAACGCTCTTGCCCTTATACACTACGGCAAAATAGGATTGCAGAACATAAAAACCACCATTTTCTTAGGCATTGTTAGAACCTTATTGAATGAATCCATAGTTCCATCAAAATTTTGGGTTGAAGCATTATCTACAGCCATTTACCTAATTAACCGATTACCTTCATGAGGGTTAAACTTTGAGTCCCCACATCATCGCCTTCACCATGGACATCCTAATTATCTTGATATCCACACCCTGGGTTGTGTATGTTTTATTCATCTACCCCCTCACGAATGTCATTGTAACGCCCTGATAAGATCCAAAACTATCTAAAATCTGATTTTAAGTTGAAAGGTCATTTTGGAAGTGGATTTAGTTTTAGGCAGGGGCACGCCTTACGAATTGATCTCTTCGGTCTACCCCGGACGCACGACTTGAAACCTCATATGGAAATTTAATGTTTCCTTCATTTTCATTGTTTAGTTATTTTCCTTTTTAAATTTAGTTTGAACTGTTTCCTAGAATAGGAATTCTATTTTAACTAGGTTTCTTACTCCCCAAGATTTAGATTAGGGTTTTGCTTTTCTTCCACCTTATATAAAGGGATTTATATTGTAATGCAACATGGACTTGAATGATGAGTTTTGAGTTGTGAGAGAATTATCTCTTTTCGTGTTCTAATTTAGAATAAATTATCGAACATATCAAGGAGCGTGACTAACTCCTTGTGGCGTTCAACATCTCATTGGTTTTTATTTCCACATCTTATTGGGTTTGGGGTTTAATATACCTTAGGTTCTTAAGTCGTGAAATTTGGGCCAAGGGATTCTACCAATCACATACCGTGATTTTAGCTTTTCTAGGGTTGGTCCAATCTTGTTATGAGTTTCGTTGACATTGCTCCAACGGGGTTCTCATCAATTGGTATTAGAGCTGGGCTCTAAAATCCGGTGATATCTTCTTCTTTTTCTTATTCGTGTATATTAAAAAAAATAAAATAGTGTTCACAAAATCTATCCAGATTTGTTCCATGCCCGTTTTGAGTGATCTAGTGGTGAATTTTGAGTGGAAATGACCCAATAAATAAGATCAATAGTATACTATTGTCCCAAGGTGTTTACAAGCAAATTCAATCGTTTAGTACACTAAATACGCAGATTTCAATTTTTTAATCAATTTCTTGATTTCTTTCTAAATATTTTGTTTTGTTAGGAGCAAGAAAATAAATTCCATTTGCCCCCGAGTCATTGTTTTAAAAAAATTTTGAGATATTGATGTGATTGGGTATGGAGAAAATTTGTGGTGTTCTGTTTCAAACTCGGTGCTTGGTGAATGCTACGCCTTGTAGTGTGGTTATTGATGAGAGGTATTATGATAATTTGGTTAGTGCAATTGTGATAAAAAAAAATGGGGATCTCAAACCTTATACAATGAGGTTTAAATGCTGTGGAATAGTGGAGATGACTGAACAAGTCACAGTGGATTTTTCTATTGGAACGTGTAGTGATAAAATAATATGTGATGTGGTTCCCATGAAATCTTGTCATATATTATTGGGGGAGCCATGGCATTATAAAAGAGATGTGACTTACAACAGGGCTAAAAACGTGTGCAAGTTTGTCAATATATGGGAAAAAGATTATCATCACTTCTTTAACACCAGATGAAACACTTGTTGATCAGAGTAGGGTAAGAAAAGAAAGCAATCCATTTGAAAGGGTTAATGAACTATTAAGGAAGATTAGTGAGAATCTAGAACTCCAAGAAAAAAAGATGAAGAAAAGGAAAGAAAATGGGAGGAAAGAAATGGAAGAGAATGAAGGAAAAGAGAGGGATCAAAAAGAGTTAATTAAGATTGGAAAGAGTAAGGAAATTGAAAAAGACGAAGTAGCGTCAAAAGAGAACGAAATTGGATTTGAACTAGATGAGCAGAAAGTGGTGATTGGAGATATTGTGGAAAAGGAAGAGGAAGATGTGGTTGAGCAAGAAGGTAGGAAAATAAATTTTTGTGGTGGAAGAGGTTGAGGTGAATCATGAGTACATGGATCTGTTTCTTGTACTTGGTGAATCTAACATATCCCACCTCATTTTGTGTAAATCATTTCCACAGGTTGTGTCACATATTGTAGAACCTTGTTCATCACATTTGCTGACAAAAAGATTTGTACATCCATTCTGTTGTGATATCAAGGTAAAAGCATGCAATGTGTTGGTCTTTATTGATGGTGGAAATCTATTCCCGTTTGACCCAGGTGGGCATTGGCGTTCTTTAAATCATGTGGCAATTCGAGGATGAATCGTCTTGAAGACGGAGGGAATGATAAGATCCGAAACTACCTAAAATCTAATTTTAAGTTCGAAGGTCATTTTGGAAGTGGATTTAGATTAAGGCAGGGACACGTCTTACGAATTAATCTCTTCTGTCTAACCCGGACGCACAACTTGAAACCTCATTATGGAAATTTAATGTTTCCTTATTTTTATTTTTTAGTTATTTTCCTTTTTAAATTTGGTTTGAATTGTTTCCTAGAATAGGAGTCCTATTTTAACTAGGTTTCTTGCTCTCCAAAATTTAGATTAGGGTTTTGTTTTTCTCTCACCCTATATAAAGGAATTTCTATTGTCATGCAATATGGACTTGAATGATGAATTTTGAGTATGTACAACTTGTGAGAGAAATTTTCTCTTTTCGTGTTCTAGGATTTAGAACAAATTATCGAACTTATCAAGGAGCGTGATTAACTCCTTGTGGCATTCAACATCTCATTGGTTCTTATTTCCGCATCTTATTGGGCTTAGGGTTTAATATACCCTAGGTTCTTGAGTCGTGAAATTTGGGTCAAGGGGTTCTACCAATCACATACCGTGATTTTAGCCATTCTGGGGTTGTTCTAATCTCGTTGTGGGTTTCATTGGCATTGCTCCAATAGGGTTCTCATCACGCCTCCTGTAGTCCCACATTCATATACGTCATCTTAACGTCATTATCTTACATAATGTGCATAGTAATATGTTACATCATAGACTCGTACACGTACATTCATTGTTACATAGTGGACCCTAGGGTAACATTACTCGTGTACATCGCATATACAAAACCCCGAGTTCGTACTTTGATTTTAAAACTTTCTTACATATTGTCATAACTCCAAGGGTTTCGAACTTACATTGAACTTGTTGTGGAATCGTCAGAGTCCCTTTTCCTCACACATCTTCACATACACAGGCTTGGAGGACTCTTCACCATCTCCCATGTACATAATATGTTTTGTACCTTAAAAAATATAAACGAACACATAATGAGTTATAAAGACTCACTAGGAATAGATGCGGTTGCAAATGCATGTCACATTCTTTCTTTGGACCTTGTTGCAAATCATGTGCTTATAATGGCACCGTCACATAGCATATCATATTTGGTCAGGCCTCAGTTGTCATACGGGCCTTAGATCCCCGTGAGGCCACCATTTGGGCCAAAGGTCTCAATCCTCATGCGGGGCTTAGATCCCCTGTAAGACCATCTTTTCCTTTACATATTTGTAAACACATGATAGGCAACATCACATTCAAATGTTTTCATCTCATGATCGTGCAGTTATCTTTCCTTCGAGCCCTGATGCTATTCATACAAGTTCATCATCATCATAAATGCCTTTAGTGTACATAAGGCTTAAAAATCATATCCTCATCACATAGTCATAAGCATTACCCTTTGAACATATTAAACGTATCAACATACCATCAATAACGTATTGTGATACCCAAATCATCCAAACAGGAAGTGCAAGCATGTATAAACATGAAATACAAGCACATAGGATCACTAATTCATAATGAGCTTGTAGGCACATGAACTTAAGATGTCCGTCACATTATAAGCAATCAATTCACATCATAAGCATATGTTTACCATTTTATTCTTATATCCCGTTATTACTTTCTCTTTATGCCTAGCGTATCACATATATAGCATGCTCTAATGCCAAATTCATCCAAACATATCATAACTTCAAGTACTTCACTTTATGCACAGTGGGTATGTTAACCCTTAATCTTATCTATTCACCTACGTATATTCCTTTACCCATACATGACTTAAGGGGTGTTGAACCTCTTATTAATCCTACAAACACATTCATAAACTTAAGGAAGCCCAACATATTCACACAAGAATTAGGATAGCTATTACCAACTTTCATTCTTCAAAACCATCAAGTTATGATCATAAATCTAAATGAATTCACATAATTGCATAACTTACTTCTTCACATACTTAAATCCATCTATTACCCACCTTTGGTTAGAAGAAAACAAGCACAAGAAAGCTTTGAGAGCATCCCCTTCTTCTTCTCTTCCTTTCTCCCTTCCATTTTTCTTTCCTTAGCATCAACATGAAGATATATGCATAAAGATTGGTAAATAAACATCAAGCAAGGTTTGAGAAGCTTAGGAGTGTTGAGAAGTGATCCTTGGGGTGTTATGAAGGTTTAGGGACGAGATTAGGTATAAATATATCAGCCAAAAGCTAAGAAATGTCTAAAAATCATTCCGCCGACTTAAAATTACGGTCGTAACTCTTAAATTTACCGCCGTAAATCTCATCTTATAGCCATACCAATACGACATACGGCAATGCCAAACATTCTGAAAGTTTTCACATCTTTTCATCTTTTGAATTACTGTAGTAAATATCATCTTACGGTCGTATCTCACATACATATGGCCCTATAAAACTCTCTGAAAGTTTTCCACCTTTCCTCTGTTCACATAATTACGGCCGTATACTATAACTTTATGGCCGTAAATCTTACACTTACGGCCGTACAAAAAATATTTGCGGCCGTAACTTCCCATATTCTGCATTCTTCCTTATGACTAGCCTTTGATGACTGTACCTATTCCAAATACATCAGATATATTCGCAAGCATATCATAAACATATTACACACATTATCATCAATTCATAGCACATTTGTATCATTTCAATTCGTAGACGAAATCACATACAAATTACATATAAAGTCATATACGTATTTGGGACGAATTCGAGCGGGGTATTATAATCATAAACTCTTTGCTCAATCGGTTAAATGTGCTTTCTTGGGTTATAGTGCTTCCTACAAAGGTTACGTCTATTTTGATCCAAATTCTTACAAATTTCGTATTTCTCGCCATGCTCTTATCTTTGAAAATCAACCCTTCTTTTCTACTCCCTTTGAGTCATTGCCTGAGATATTTGTTCTCCCTCACTTTGACGAGTCACCGCGTGCTCCTGAAAAGTTCAAACCTAGACTTGTGTACGAGTGACGACGACCAACTTTCTCTTCTCTCGAGCCTGACCTACCACCTGAGTCTCATCAGGCTGCTAGTGAAGAGGTTCCACCTTCCAACATAGTGCGTTCGACGTTCTACAAAGATATCTCGTCTCCCTAATCGGTACGGTTTTTCTCCTACTACGTTTCGTAGTACTTTGACTTCTACTCCAGTTCCCACATGTTACTCGGAGGCAGTCAAATTTGAATGTTGACGTGAGGCCATGGCAGATGAGCTTAGGGCTTTGGAGGAGAATGATACATGGGAAGTTGTCTCTTCTCCTAAGCATTTAAAACCCATTAGTTGCAAATGGGTGTATTCTATAAAACTTTGTTCTGATGGACTTTGGATCAATATAAGACATGTTTGTTTTCTTTAGGTAATAGGCAAGAATATGGGATCAATTATGAAGAGGCTTTTGGTCCTGTTGCTAAAATGACTACAGTGAGGATGATTTTTTCTATTGCTACTTCACAAGGATGGCCACTTCATCAGATGGATTTCAAAAATGCATTTCTTCATGGTGATCTCAAAGAGGAGATATACATGTCACTACCTCCTGGATTATCTTTCTCTTCTTCTTCAAAGGTTTGTAATTGAAGCGATCTTTATATTGGTTGAAATAGGCTTCCCGCATGTGGTTTGCCAAATTCAAAAGTATCCCAATTGGTTTCTCTCTTGAACAAAGTCAATATGATCCTTCACTGTTTTTTCTCCATATCGTCGACTGTGATTATCTTTCTCCTTGTCTATGTTGACCATATTGTTATCACAGGGACAGATTCTACATTGATTCTCCATCTTCAGCAACATCTTAAGAGCTCTTTTCACATGAACGATCTTGGCCCACTTATTTATTTCTTAGGATTGGAATTTCATACCTATTCTTCATATTTGTCAATCAGCAAAAGTACACACATGATTTGATTTCTTTTGTCGGCCTTCAAGGTACATCATCTGTGGATACTCCTATGGAGGTTAACATTAAGTAGAGTCGTGAGGAGGGGGATCTTTTACCACACCCGACAGCCTATCATCAGCTACTGGGGAGTTTGAATTATTTGACAATTACTCTTCCCAATATTTCTTTTGTTGTTCAACAAGTTAGTCAGTTTATGCAAAATCCTCGTCACCTCCATCTTATGGATGTTCACCGTATCATTCACTACCTTCATGGTTCATCTATATGTGGGTTATTCTTCTTTCCTAGGTCTTCTCTAAATCTTACTACTTATAGTGATGCCGATTGGGCCGGGTGTCCTAATACTTGTAGGTCCATAACCGATTGGTGTATGTTTCTTGGCACTTCATTGATCTCTCAAAAAAGTAAGAAATAGGATCATGTTGCGAAGTCATCGATAGAATTTGAGTATCGAGCTATGTCTGCTACTTGTTTTGAGATTATTTGGCTTCGTGGATTTTTAGCTGAACTTGGGTTCCTTTAGCTTGACTCTATCCCTCTCCATGGAGATAACACCAAAGCCACCCAGATTGTCTCAATCCCGTTTTCCGTGAATGCACTAAACACATTGAAGTTGATTGCCATTCTATTGGAGAAGCTTTGGATACTCATGCTATTTCTCTTCCTCATGTTTCCTCGATTCTTCAAATTGCTGATGTGTTTACCAAAGCTCTCACGCAGCAACATCATTGGTTTCTTGTGAGCAAATTGATGCTCCTTGATCAACCAACATCAATTTGAGGGGTGATATCAATCACGTGCCCGAAATCATTTATTTATTTATTTATAGAAAGTCTTTAATTGTAAAAAGAGAATATACCTTAGAACGATATTATTGTCGGTACCATTAACACGTTTGTACACAACTCTATATAAGCAAGCAACTCTCTAATTGAGAGGTAGAACTTTGAACACCAAAAATTGAGCCTTTATTGTTAGTATATTATAGAAAATCCAAACAAAAGAGAGATGCACATAAATTAAAACGCTAATGTGTCCACCATTTTTTTTTACATTGTAGTATATGCAATTGATAATTTTATATTCATCAAGTATAATAACATGAACAACAAAAATACTTACAAAAGGAAAATATTAGTTTAAGAGTCTTCAGTATGCTATTTTAGTTCGAAATGTTTATAGAAGTAATTAGTTTAATGTGGATGAAGGGATAACAAACATAATATAAGGAATTCATTTAGTCGCGTGTAATGTAGAATTTGAATCGATAAACGTACTCATGTCAAAATATGTAGAATCTAAGAATCAATATAAAATATTATAAGAGATAGTACTAATTCAACGAAAATTGAAACCTGCAAGAGATTGATAAGAAAGTATTCACAATGTGTATATATATATATATATATATATTTGTTTTAATGCATATAGTATTATCAATTTGACAACCAATGGCACTGCCGAAGCTAGAAGTATTCCTAGGAATACCCAAATTCCATGGATTTTTATTTTTTTATTTTTATTTCTTCTTCTTTTTTCTTTTTTCTTTTTTCTTTTTTCTTTTTTCTTTTTTTTATAAAGTTTGTGGTCAAAATTTATTTTAATTGCTTGACTTTGTTAGCCAACCTAACAACAAAAAGGAAAACGAGATAGGCATTCACAATCAAATTTCAAAATCCCTAAATTGGCTATTTGGCTTGACTATTCCTATCGCCTCTCGTTCGACTTCACGACTTGCGAGCAGCTCTCGCCTCTCAAGTCTCTCTCTTCTTGTCTCAACGCCAGCAATTAAGATTAAGGTTCTCTTGCTTTATTACCTAGCGTCTTAGCCCACTGAATTTTTTCATTGCAAATTGCATTGTGCATACCCATATAATCAAGTTTGGCTCCGCCATTGACCAACGGTTATTAGAGTTATTATTTTTTGTCCACAATTAAAGCATATAATTTTACAAATGATAGATTTTAGTATTTTATTTTTCACTTCTCACAATTAGTATAGAAGTCGATCCAATCAGCTCATGCAACCCGACCCACAACAAAAACTTAAAATTTAATGTAGAAAACTTTTTAAAAATCATTTAGAGCCTTAATTTCATTGCAAATTACATTGTGCATACCCATGTAATCAAGTTTGGCTCCGCCACTAACCAACGGTTATTAGAGTTATTATTTTTTTTCAATAATTAAACTACATAATAATACAAATGATAAATTTTAGTATTTCATTTTTCACTTCTCACAATTAGTATAGAGGGTGATCCAATCAATTCGGTGCAACTCGCCCCCAACAAAAACTTAAAATTTAATGTAGAAAACTTTTTAAAAATCATTTAGAGCCTTAATTTCATTGTAAATTACATTGTGCACCATGTAATCAAGTTTGGCTCCGCCGCTGACCAATGATTATTAGCGTTATTATTTTTTGTCAACAATTAAACTATATAATACGACAAATGATATATTTTACTATTTAATTTTTCACTGCTCACAATTAATATAGAGGACGATCCAATCAGCTTGTGCAATCTGGCCCCCAACAAAAACTTAAAATTTAACGCAGAAAACTTTTTAAAAATCATTTAGAGCCTTAATTAAAAAAAAAAAGGAATTATATCGAGTGTTAGTCAATTTGATATTTCGTATATTCCAACCCATACTACTAAAAATCCTAGATTCATCCTTAAGTTAGTATATGACATGTCATAGATAAACAAAATGTCAAAATGTTGAATATTATTTTTCATGAATAAAATTGGATTTTCATAACATATTTTTTAAACAAACAAAAAATGGGAACATATTATAATTTTTATATTATTGTCAAAATATTATTAATGAAAGAATATGAAAGAACTATAACAACTTAATTATTATTGAGAACAATTAAAGAATTATAAAAAATAATTAATAAAGGACAAAGAAAGAATTATTAAAACTTAGAAAGGGTATAATGATCTAAAAACGTTTATCCTCCCTTTCATACTTTTATAGGTAACTAGTAAGTAACATGTGCGTTGCACGTCATATGGAATGGTATTTTAATTTTTTTATGTTCATAAATTATTACAAAAATTAAATATTCTCAATGCAAGAAATGAAGTTTAATAGGTCAAATGTGCAAGAAAGAAATAAAAGAATCAATTTTGAATCAAAATCAAATTTACAATTTTACATAAACATTTTCTCATAGAACAAAAAAATATTTGCATAGTATTATTATCCTCAATAAGAGTTATTCTAATCAAGAAGTCAAATAAACGAGAATCATATCCCTTTTTTAAAAACAAAATCCTATCATAATTAATTACAATCATTCAAAGTATTTAGTGGCTTCCATAATTAATATTAAATGAGGATATTTTTTACAAATAAAAAAAAGATATAGGGGTAAAATGAAAAATCAAATGTTTAACACTAATTTCCCCGTTTATATACTAATAATTTATATATTAATGATAGTGATATAGATAGATTAACTCTACCTTAAAAGAGAGTAATTATTTGTGAAAGAAACTGTAACTTCAATTACCGTCACTATAACTTTTAAACCTTAGTGACCATTTTGGTATTTTGATATACACCAGTGACCATTGGTGAAATTAACCCACTGGTTCTCTGACTTTTTTTTTTTTTTTTTAACTAGTCATCAATAATTATTATTGTTATTTTTTAAATATTAACCATCTGATCCTTTAAAAATTTCGCACCCACTTTGTCAGAAATGAAGAAGGCGACTGCAATTGACTTTACGCGGCGTTGACTGCACGCGGGGTCAACTAAGAATAATAGTATAATACTATTTTGGAATGAAATTCATTCATTCATTATTATTATTATTATTATCGATCACGCTACGATGACATACTAAATGTCATAAAAAATACCATAATAGAATAAAATGACTTTAATATTTTTTAAAGTAATATCAATTCAGTCATTCATTAATGCTAAGATAGGAATTTTATTATTACTAGTGTTTATACCCGTGCGTTGCACGGGGGGACATATATTTAAGATATAATTTAATTAGAATTTGTGGGTGTATTTTGTATTATGCAAACTTAAAAAAAAAAAATACAATGATACTATAGCGAGGAAGAGTACTGATTAATAGAGAGGTCTTCGTGAAGATGGATACGTAATGTAATTCAGAAAATAGATAAATATCAAGATTATTATCCTTTGCGTGGGAATATGATTTTTTTATTAATTATTTAATTCAGAAAATAGGTAGAATGAGCGGGAAAATGTGCTGATTTTATATATATAGATTATATCACTAATTATGTTAATGACTATGACATTCTAATATTATCCTATTACTATCTCTGAAAGTCAAACTTTATTTCTGAATTACGGGTTTATATTTGAATTTTCAACCAAAAAAAAATTGAATGACTTTAATTCAATTATAATAATGTTCATGATATATGAGTTGAGAGAGAGCCTCCAATAAAGATAATTTTTCTATTAATAGTGTTATTTACATAATTAATAACAGTACTAGCACAATCATCGATGCTAATATATTGGAAAAATTAGGCTGCACACCTACGTTAACTTTTTACTTTTCAAAAATACCTCTCTAAATTTTATTTTATTTTTTTTAAAAAAAATTATGTTCGATAGTTAAAAAGGTAAAATAATATAAAAAATTATGAATCCTAGTTGTAGTCTACAACTCAATCAAATTAGAAAAACAAGAAGGAAAAAAGTGGGATATTTTTATTATTTATTATTATTTTTTATTTAAAAAAAGTAGGACATTTTTTAGATAACTTGAATATATATATTTTTTAGATAACCCTAATATATTGTAGGAAGATGTTGTATACAACTCTATTTATCGTAGAGTATATCCCATTAGACAAAATGAATAATGTAATGACAATGTTGCACTTTTCTTATTGTGAGAACGCAATATACCCTATGGTAAATAGGGTTACATGTGTAACATTGTCCTATATTATAGGATTAGTCTAATTGTACACTCATTTGTGTACACTTACTTGCACGCGGTCTAATAGATGACCATAGTATCAAAATAATAATAATAATAATAATAATAATAATAATAATAATAATAATAATAAACAACGATGGTAGAATACCATTTTCACCCCTATAAGTGGAGTCTAATGCAGTCCGTTAAATGGTGTACAAATGGATGTGCACTGACACAAAAACCTTTTATATATCATAGTGTTGACTTGTATCGATAAACAATGTCAAATATTACAAGACTTGTGTAGTCTAATGGAATCCTAGGTGAGTTCTCACGCTCGTATATACAAGTTCAATTTCTCTCCCCTACAATCTTTTGTAATTAACCAAAAAAAAAGTCAAATATTACATGATTTAATACAAAAAATTACATGACAATTGATTCATAGACAATGTTTAAATATTTATCAAAAAAACACACTTGTTGTGAAACCACCCCCAGACACAATATGGGGGATGATTAGAAAACTTGTGGGCTGTGAATGCTCATGCAGATTGGCCCCCTATTCATACGATAAATAGGAATGTTTTCCCCTTTCAATTGTACAACAAAAATCGTGCAGAAGAAAATATAGTAGAGCAAAATTATTCAAGCAACATTATTCTTTTAAAATATATATTTAATGTATTAATTTTCTATCCTTTTATAACACAT
The DNA here is from genome assembly GCA_018223645.1 of Jasminum sambac. Lineage (NCBI taxonomy): Eukaryota > Viridiplantae > Streptophyta > Magnoliopsida > Lamiales > Oleaceae > Jasminum > Jasminum sambac. The sequence continues at coordinate 24,301,466 of CP073641.1, forward strand.
TATCAACACGAGTCTCTACACTAGAGCTCATTCTTATAGGAAAAGGAATATGCTCTACAGTTGCATCTTATATATAACCCTCTATATCAGAAACCTAATTATTACAAGATTATCATGGTTTTTCTAAAATTCTAATTTGAATTTTTTTTATTGCAAGAAATCTTATTTTGTTATTATTGTGCTAGATAAAGTTCAATTTTTTAAAGTATGTTAGCTCATCTAAATTTCTAAAAATGTCGCTCACAAAACTTGATTTTGTTGCTCTTGATATTTCTGGAGATAATTATTCATCATGGACTCTTGATGTTGAGATTCACCTGATCTCAAAAGAGTTAGGGGAGACAATAATAGAAGGAAACGAAATATCCCAACAGGACTGTGCAACAGCATTAATTTTCCTTCGACGACAGTTACATGCCTCCTTGATAGTGGAATACCTGACAGTCAAGGACCCATCTGTCTTGTGGCAAAATTTAAAGGACAGATTCGATCATCAAAGGGTAGTCATCTTCTCCAAGGCCAGATACCAATGGATGCAGTTGCGCTTGCAAGATTTTAAATCCTTAAAGGATTACAATTTCGAATTATTCAAAATACGTTCCTAATAACTTTTCTATGGTGAGGAAATTACAGAGCAAGATATGTTGGAAAAGACTTTTTCAAAATCCCGTGCCTCAAACGTGCTCCCATAGCAGTAGTATCTAGAGTGTAGATTTCAAATGTATTCGGAGCTCGTATCTTGTCTGTTAGTGGCAGAACAAAATAACAAATTACTTATGAAAAATCACAGGCTATGTCCAACGGGTCCACATCAATATAAAAAACAAATGGTACTACATGGCTTGAGGTAAATGCAATGTCCAGGAAAAACAATTACATACGAAGACGTCAACATGGACGTGGACGTAGGCCACGTGGACAAGGACGTGGGTTTAAACGTGGATCCCAATGTAATAATGGGAAAGCTCACGTGCGATATAACGAACAGAACCAGCAGCACAATAATAGGTTCAAATTTTTAAAAAAATAATGGAAATGACCCATTTGATAAAGGCAGTAATGACAGCTGCTACCAATGTGAAAGACAAGGGCATTGGTCCCATACATGTCGTACACCAAAACATCAAGTGGACTTATACATAAACTTGACTAAGGGAAAAGGAAATGAAAAAATTGAAACAAATTTTCTTGATTGGGATGATGGCATCGATGAAACTCATTTCAATACTCCTGACTTTTTCCCAAATCCCGCAGATCATACAAACGATAGAAAGATCGATGGAAAACCTTGATCAAATAATTCTCTAATGAAGTATTATTCTAGAATATTTATGATGTGTTGTGTGTATGAAATATTTTTCTAAAATGCTTTCGTGTGGTGAGTGGAATTGTTATCTTTATATTTGTATTGTTATTTTCCATTAAGTGTTATATGTATTTGTTGTTTGTTATTAACTACTATGAATTCTAGATTTTGAATTTCTTTTGTAGACAATGATGAATTATCAGGATACTTGCCTAGATGATAGTGCAACTATGCGTACTAATTTGCAAGATAAGAAGAGAAATTTTTCTTGGATTTGACAATACGAGAAAATTATGTCTATACGATTTTTGGTGCGTCAACTATTATTGAAGACTCTGGAATAGCTCGTATTATCCTGCCAAATAATACACAATTGAATATAAACCATGCACTTTATTCTACCAAATCCAAAAGAAATTTGCTTAGTTTTAAGGATATCCGCCGAAACAGATATCAAATTCAGACAATGGAAGAAAATAATAAAGAGTGTCTTTACATATACTCATTTCTATCTGGGCATAAGCAGATTAAAGAAAAATTTCCATCGTTTCCATCTAGAATGTATTATACATTCAGAAGAATGATTGAGTCTAACAACATCATGATAAACTTAAAATTTGCTGACTCAAAGCTTTTTAAATTGTGGCATGATAGATTTGGGCACCCAGGAACAACTATGATACAGCGAATAATTAAAAGCTCGCGTGGACATCCCTTTAAGAATCAGAAGATGCTTTTAAGAAATGAGTGTCCATGTAAAGCTTGTTCACGAGGTAAGTTAGCCATCAGACCTTCTTAAACAAAGGTCAATGTTGAATCCCCAACTTTCTTGAAAAGAATTCAAGGTGATATTTACATGTTGCGGCATTGATTCATATAAGATCAACAACATATCATCAATACTCCCCTTTACTAGAATCATCCGAGAAGATTGCGGTTCCTGGAGAACCAAAAGTATTTGAAAACCATGAGATATCAATATATTATTTGCTATCTAACAACCTATGGGAACGGGAAAGTACTATTGTGGATAATATCTTCGCCTTTAATGTTGCCACTAAAATTGTGCAAAATGAGGATCTTGGACCACAATCTGTTAAAGATTGAAAAACTAGAATTGATCGGCTAAGGTGGAAGCCATACATGCTTAATTGAATTCCTTATATAAACGCGAAGTATTAAGGGCATGTAGTTCAAACGCCCAAAAATGTAATCCTTGTAGAGTACAAATGGGTTTTTGTAAGGGAGAGTAACGAGAAAGCCGAAATTACGAGGTATAAAGCAAGACTCGAAGCGCAAGGATTCTCACAAAGGCCTAGAATTGATTATGACTAAACGTATTCTCCTGTAATGGATGCTATTACTTTTAGATTCTTGATAAGTCTTGCTACAATAGAAAAACTCGGCATGCGTCTCATGAATGTAGTAACTGCATATTTATATGGTTCACTTGATAGTAACATATATATAAGAATCCCTGAACGAGTAAAAGTGCCAGAAGCACTTAGTACATGTCCAAATAATGTGTTGTCAATTAAATTACAAAGATCATTATATGACTTAAAGCAATCTGGAAGAATGTGATTCAATCGCCTAAGTGAATATCTGTTGAAATGGGGATATAAAAATGATGATATTTATCCTTGTGTCTTTATAAAGAAGACAGAAGCTGGATTTGCAATTATAACAATCTATGTTGATGTTTTAAATCTCATTGGAACTCCTGAAGAGCTTAATGAAATAGTAAAGTACTTGAAAATTAAATTTGAGATGAAAGATTTAGGCAAAACCAAATTTTTCCTCGGTTCGCATATTGAACATTTCCCAAAAATAGTATTTGTTCATCAATCTTCATATACAGAAAAAATTTTGAAACAATTTTGCATAGATAAGGCACATCCACTAACATCACGTAAGGTCGTTCGAACACTTGATGTGGAAAACAACACGTTTCGCCCACCTGGAGAGGGGGAAGAGATTCTTGGTCCAAAAGTACCGTATCTTAGTGCAATTAGAGCATTACATTATCTGAAAAATTGCACTAGACAAGACATAGCTTTTTCTATAAATCTCACAGGGATATATAGCCATACACCTACCAAAAAACATTGGAATGGTGTTAAACACATTCTCCGTTATCTGAGAGGCACGTCTGATTTGGATTATTTTATTCACATAATCTTTGTCTACTTTAGTTGGATATGTAGATGCAAGATGCTTATCAAATCCCCATAAAAGTAAGTCCCAAATAGGATATGTGTTTACATGTGGAGGAACTATTATATCGTGGAAATCTACAAAGCAAACCTTGACCGCAACATCATCGAATCATGCAAAACTCATTGCAATCCATGAGACAAGTCGGGAATATATATGGCTAAGGGATATGACACACCATATCCAAACATCACATGGACTAGACTCAACAAAGGACAAACCAATTGTATTATATGAAGATAATGCAACTTGCATCACACAACTCAAGAAAGATTGAATCAAAGGAAATAGAACGAAGCATATCCCTCCAAAATTCTTTTATACACATGATCTCTAGAAAAGTGGTGACATTGATATTCAACAAATCCGCTCAAATAATAATTTAGTATACTTGTTCACAAAGGTGTTACCGACATCAACATTCAGAAAATTGGTTCGTCGAGTTCGTGGACTGGCTCGTGGACAAGCCCAACGAACCAGTCCACGAACAGCTCGTGGGCTCGTCCATGAGCTGGCTCAAGAGATGAGCGCACGAGTGGCCTAATGGGCCGGCTCGCGAGCTGGCCCATTAGGCTCAAATTTGAACCTGCTGGTGACCATTGTCAAACGGTCACAATTTGTGACCGTTTGACAGTGGTCACAATTTTGTGACCGTTGTCACCAATTAAAATTTTTTTCCCTTAACTCTCTCTATATATCTTCTCCATTCACTATTTTTTTCATCCAATTACTCTCAACTCTCAAGTTCTCTACTTTTCTCTCAATTGTTATTTGCTTATTTTAAATATCAATACACAATACATATACATCTCTCCCTACTTAAATTATCTATTTATCCATACCATTTATATAATTATATCCTACTTAAATTTTTATATATTTATATTCTTTTCAAATTCTATAATGGCATATTCACAATCTTCAACTTCTAGCCACTTTGTGAGTAACAGAAATCTTGATGGTACTCTAATTCCCAACAATTTGGAGGAGCTTGAAAATGAAACGAATGTTGAAGATATTAATGAAGATGGCGATGCAACAACCGCTAGTACAACGGCCGACTCCAAAAAACGTTCGACTAGGGCGAAAAGAGCCGAGTGTTGGAACTAATTTGATTTGATCGAAACAAAAGAAAAGGAAGACCAAGGAAAGACGATAAAAAAAGCTCAATGTAAAAATTGTTGCGTTCTTTTCTCTTGGTACAAAGGCCTTGGTATTACTCTCCTCAATAAACACTTTAAGAATTGTAAACCGGAAGGCGCCATAGCTCCAAATTAGGCTCAACTGCAGTTCGATTCACCTGGTGGCGTTAGTTCTTCTAGTGGCTCTTCCAATCTAAATAATTGGGTCTACTCACAAGACCTAATGGTCGAGAAGGAATGGTTATATTCGTGGCAAGTAGTGAATTTCCACTTTTAATCGTAGAAAGCCCATATTTCACGAAATTTATTCAGAAATATCTCCAACCAAGGTACAAGCCTGTTTCTAGAAATACTTTACGTGCTGATTGCATTCTTCATTATAATTATAGAAAGCAAATATTTATAGAGGCTATAGTTATATTTAAAGGTAGTTTATCATTTACTTCGGATTTATGGACTAGCATTAATCTTAAATTTTACATAGTGTCATTGCAACACTGCATAGGCAATCAATGGCTATTGCACAAAAGAATTATGGCTTTTAAAGTTATTGATTTTCCTCATAATGAAACAAATATTACCAATCTGTTACTTGAAATTTTAAGGGAATTTAGTTGTGAAAGTCCAGTTCGTAGTTTTACACTTGATAATGCTCCTATTAATGGAGTAACAATTGATCAATTATCAACTAAATTAAAGCCTGAATTTGATGGAATTTTGTTTCATGTTCGTTGTGTGTGCCATATATTTAATTTGATAGTTCAAGTTGGAATGAAGTTTATAGAAAATGAATCGAAAAAAATTAGGTATACTTGCAATTTCATTATGATATCACCCGCGATAAAACAAGCTTTTGATGCACAATGTAGTGAACTTGGAATGCCTCCAAAATCATTCGTAACAGATGTAGGACATAGATGGAACTCAACTTATTTAATACTTGAAGCTTGAGAAGGTTATTCAACTTTAATATCTGGATTCTATAATGGTCGACACACACATGGAGCACAATTTGATGTGAAAGTTGAAGATTGGAATACTATTTTTGAAGTAAAAAAATTTTATAAGTATTTTATGATGCTACAAATGACTTGTCTTGTGTTTATTATCTAACTAGTCCAAAAGCGTTGGAGCATTTTTATTTCATTGCTGATAATTTTCGTGCATACAATTCGGATCCATTATTTTTTTTATATGATTTAAGTAATGGAAGAAAAGTTTAGAAAATATTGGGAAAATTTACCTATGTTGTTTCCTTTAGCAATGATAATAGATCCTAGAGTAAATATAGCGGGAACAAAATTGGTGATAAAAGAGATATCAGAAAGATTAACTTTTGGGCGGCCTCTTTTATTTCGTCATTTGAAGATTGTCTTTGTAGAATGTACGAGTTCAATGCTGCACAATCAGGTAAAAATATTCAAACACCGAACCCGGCGCCTATATCTACATCAAATATAAGACCCAAAAATTTTATCTCCATCCTCATGAATGTTAAGGATGCTCCTGATTTTAGTAGTAGTTCTAGCTCTTCTTCAATCTATCGCCATGCTGAATTGAATCGGTATTTCACACAAGACTATCTTAGTATCATAAATGAAGAAGAAAGAACGAATTTTGATGTTCTTAAGCATGCGAGAAACAACGAGCGTCAATACCCAATTGTTTTTATGATAGCACGAGATCTACTATCACCTCCGGTATCAACTGTAGCATCAGAGGCCGCTTTTAGTATCGGTGGTAGAGTTTTAACTGATTTCAGGTCGAGTTTTAAAGAAGACATATTGGAGAGCTTAATGTATTTAAAAGATTGGAAAGATGCAGACACGCGACTACGAAACGGAATATATCAGATTATGGCCGAGCATTTCGAAGAACAAGCATATTATTAGGTAAGTAAATTTATTTATTATTTTATATTATCTTTATTCTTTAATCTTTATGCATTTTTTCTATATTTTCATTTTTTTCATTTGTTTAAAAAAAATTATACACTTGACGATTTGTTCATGTATAATTTTAACTCCGCCTACATAATACTGGTAGCCGGTCCTAAGCCTGGATAAAAGGAGGAGGGTTTAAATTTTAATGCATTGCAAATTTTTTTTTTTATATATTCATTTCGATTCTTTTCTAGTTTTTTAACTTTCAAGTTTCAATTAATTAGTATAATAGTATTACTTTAAAAATAATAATTAAAAAAAAAACACCGAGCCCATGAGCAGTTCGGCTCGACTCGTGAGTTACATGAGCTCGAGCCAAACCCGAGCTGCATGCATGGGTCACGAGCTAAGCCGGCTCGGCTCATTTCACAAACGAGCTGAAACGAGCCGAGCTCAAACATGATTTGGACGAGCCGAGTTGCTCGGCTCAGCTTGTTTGCTAGGCCTAAATCGGAGTGATTGATTTCGATTTGGATTAGATCGATCCGATCCGAACCGAACCCGATCCATTGCCAATACTAGTACTATGTTGAGATTCTTCAATATCATACCTTACGTAAAAACAAAACATTTTTCTTTTTTGGCCTCAAATATATATTTCGTAATTTGCATCTTCTTTATTTGTATTCATGAATTCTGTAATAAATGTAAAAACCAATGGTTAAATAAAGCTACTGAATAAAAATTTCATACAAACATTAGTAAACATTATGCAACTTTGGAAAGCTAAAGAGAGCAAAACTGTGAAGGCGAAAGCTTTTCCATAAAAAAATATAAAAGAAAAAGGAAAAAAAATCATTATGCACAAATAGATATAAACAAAACGAAATCACACAACATACCATTTTGATCTAGGGTAAAGATGCATGAAGAGGCGGCGAAGGCAAAGCATGGAGAAATGCAGATATATATTTGAAGAAAGACAAAACACAAAAAAATGTAAAATGTTATGTAAATGTGTTGTTTTTGTCCAATATGAGAAGCGTCATTTTTCTTTAAAATGGCTAAAGGAAACGATATCATTTATGGAGCAAGAACGGAAAACGAACCGTCATTTCGTGAATAAAGAAAAATAGAGAGGGTCCTTTATCCCGCTCGGACTAGGTGTCCTCTTTTATTTCTATCAATAAAATTCTTATCTCGACTTTGGATTTTCCGCCAAAACATTTCTCAAAAAAAAAAACACACACAAATAGAGAGGAAAGAAGAGGGAAATATAATTGTCATAATAAGGAGTGAGAACCAAAGATTAATAGTACTGTGAATAAAAGGTCATTACTCTTTTATATTATTAGTTATATATATGTACATTTAAATTTATTTAATTAATGTTATTCACTAACCATGATAACTCATCTGCAATATGATATTAAGTAATTTATTATAATAAATATTATTTTTTCATTTATAAATGCAATAAATATGCAGTATAAGCAGTACAAATGCATAGAATTACATTCGATGAAATGAAATGCAAAGTAATAATCAAGAAGAAATTAGGCGAAAAATATTTTTTAATTTTGAAATTTCAAAAATCGTGAAAAATTAAAATATTTGCAAAAAAAAAAATGGTTTTCCTATGACCCAATGTTACAGAAATCATATTTTGAGCGGTCACCCTCGCTTAAATTTTTTTTCTAAGTTTTTATCTTGGTTTATAATTTCCTAATTTTAACTCATTATTATAAGTGTGCAATTATTAGAATTCAATTTTCAATATATTTTGCATAAAATTCACAAACGGTATTTATTTTAAACTGATAATTAATATATGTTTTTAACTTCCGGTTCTCGACAAGTTAAATCACTTGTGGCTGAAAATATGTATTTTTAGGCATTTATATTGTCGGAAAAAGCAACCAATAGTTAATTAAGTTTTTTCCAACATCACATTGGTGGGAGTTAACAATATAAATTAATTACTCTTAAATAAATACCATATTTTACCTTATACTTTCTACTATTGATAATGTTCTCAATACTACTTCATCTGTCTTATAAAGATAGTTCCCCTTACTATTTTTACACCAATTAAAAAATACAATTAATTTTGTTAAAAAACCTAACATAGTTTAGTTATAGATTTTCAAGTAAAGCCTACATTAAATTATAACAATTTATTTTAATTGTTAACAAAAAATATTAATTGAGATATATTAGAAAATAAAAGATTTTAGTTGCCCCCAACTCCTCCTTCTTTCTGTTACCCCTTTAATCTTCCATCTTCGTCATTTCCGATCACCACTCACTAACTCCGGTTATCGTCTCTGATGCTGCCATCATCTCTGTTCATGGTACCGGACGCCGACATCTTCTCTGGTCATCTTCGCCAACTCCAGTGACCATCGAATTATTCATTGCAGATTCTATATTCTAGAATATAGGATATAGGTCCATGTAAAAATGATTCAGAAATTAATTTAAAGTGTTGCAGATGAAATTTTTTACGGATGAAATTTTAGTCCGAAACCAAAAGTTCTAACAATCGCAGCCCACCAGCCTTAGACATGAATAAAATGAGGAAACATTATGAATGCAATCAGCCATGAACAATCGGCAAAGCCAAGCTCCACCGTTTTAGATTCCCATGGATGGAAATTACAAAAATATGAAAAAAAAAATAAAAATAAAATCATATCTAAAACTCTACAGTCTTTTTTTCTTGACTGACATCGAACATGAACGGAATGAAGTTCTGAAATAAAGCTCCAAAATATAAAATGTCGGACTCCGAAACTCAAATAGTCAAATCTATAACGGTACCAGAGACCAGAGAAGGTACTTATGTTGGAATTTATTTCTAATAATTATTTTGTGGGCAACATATTAATATTAATTATATCAGTTATTCTTTTTTTTTTATATAGGCTAAATTAAGTGATGTAATTAAAAGATGCCTATAGACTACAGAATTTGATGTGGGCCAATTAAGTGGAGACCAATTAGAGTCTAGTTGAGTCTTTATGGGAGACTCCAATTGCTCCCTATATAAAGATATCACTGGTTATGGTCCCCAACATACCAAATTGCATACTGTTTCTCTTCTCCCCATGTAGAAGGAAACCTCAAGTCCCATATTCGGAATAAGGAGATTTGGTTGAGGAAGACCATAGCACCACCATCTAATTATTTGTTCGTACAGTCGTTTTAATCAAATTTTTGCATAAAGTTTAACGATTGTCACTACAGATCCAGGTATGTTTTATGTTTATTAATCTCGATAATTTGACACGATGATGATCTTGGGTAATTCAATTATTTATGTAATTGAATATTAAGGTATAATTCTAACTAGTGGTATCAGAGCTTTATTATCGTTGTTAGATTATTGGGTGTTAAATTAAAGCTTTGCATAATATGTACGGATAAGTCATCTATACCAACGAATCCAGTCTTGCCTCGATAAACGTGCATATATGCAATTCAATGAACCTTAAGAATACATTTTGCTGGGTAATTGCTGCATATGAGGTATATGGATACATACAAAGGCATCACGCGTATTGAAATTCAATGTCGATTATCATAGCCGTATGAATCATGAATCCATGAATCGGCGAAGATTATGAATTTCGTGTACGAGTAATTCCATGTATACACACACCCAGAGAGGCATTAAATCTATATGATCCGTGTATGTATGTGTATGTATGAATCATGATTTTCGTGAATGAACCGGATCCAGTTTACAAGCTTTAATCTCGTTCATATGTAGATCATGTTTTCGTTTTTGGTTCACGTGTTTGCTGGTGAGATTATGGATTTAATTTTCGGATCCAGTCGACCTTGTTTTTTTTCTTTCCGGATCCAGTTTTTCAAACTAAAGATTTAACAAAAAAAGGGGGGAAGAAAGGGGGTTCTTCGAACTCCGGTCGTCGGCGGGAGGAAGCCGCCGTCTTTGCCGGAAAGTGCAGCGGCGAGGATCGAAAAGGCGGCTAGGGTTTCGTCCGGTTAAAGAACTCAGGACCATCGCTGGAAATTAGATGAAACCGAGGACCTCGTTTGCAATTTCAGTGTCTTTGCGTTATTTGCGGTTCAGGTCCCTGAAAGTTGATGGTGCGTATAAGTAAGGCCGGCTGCTTCCCTTTAAAACGAATTCAGTCCCTGTAGTTTTAAATCTATCGATTTAAGCCCAAAAAGTTTTAAATCTGTCGATTTAAGCCCAACGAGTTTTAAATTTGTTGATTTAAGCCCAACAACTTCTAAAAATTGCATCTTTCGACCCCGAAGTCCAGAAATCTAATTATTACCGCCCCTCAACTTCTGATTGTTGCATTTCAGTCCTTGAAATTTCAGACTTGGTTTCGCATTGACGTTCTTTGGCTGAATCGATATCTCGAATCCGAATTGCTTTTGTTGTGATTATAGTTGTTGATCAATTTGTCATATGTACATATATATATCACGCTTCGCCGACTGGTATGGAGGCCAGGATTATTTCGAGAAACCAGAGCTGTGTTTTTATGAGGATTGGGGGGCTTCTTCTAGAAATTTGACTAATTCGTGGACCATGCTGCAATTTTGAAAAGATAAGGTTATTTGCATTTAGGTCCTTAAGGCTAGAGAATTATATTTGAGGCCACTAAAGTTTTATAATTATTACAATTGAACCCTCAATTGTAAGATCACTTCATAATTGGTCCTTTAAAGTATTGATTGCCAATTCTTAGCCCTTGTTGTTTGGATATTAAATTATTATAGATTGAAGTTTAGATTTCAAGAACTTGGCTCTTAAAGTTTTTAAAATCAAATCTTAGATCATCCGAGTTTTGAAATTTTAAAATCTTTGGCCATTGAAGCTTTGAGAATTAGATCTTAATTCCTAAAGTTTTGATTTTGAGATTTTAATTCTCAAGTTTGTGATTTAAAATTTAAAGCCCGCTAAAGGTTTTAATATTCTCAATTTTATTTAAAGTTTTGCGTTTAAGATTTGATCCCTAAAGTTTTTACTTCATAAATGTGGGTCTCATAAAGTTTTTAAAATTTGAAATTGGACCAACAAAGGTTAAAGTGGCCTCTAAAGTTTCAACTCTCGAGCTTGAACCTCTACGGTTTTTGGTATTGAGATTTGATGTATAAGGTTTTGGATATCAAATCTCGACCTATAAATTATAAGATTCAAATATCGGCCCCAAAGTCTTGGATCTTGAAATTTAGTCCCATAATATTTTATTGGTATAATCATTTGATTAAAATTTTCTTATATCTCGAAATAAATTAATTGAAGCGATACGTTGCCAAAGTAACCTCTGTTGTGAATTTAATTATTTTGAGATATTAAGATGTGTGTGTCTATTGTTTATGCGAATAGTGGTCAGCCCAAAGGAAGGTCACTATTTGGCCAAATGATATGTGCACTTGCGGTAATAAGTATGTAATAATTATCAACCCTAATTTTTGCCCATTCATTGAATTGATTGTTCTAATTTCAAAATGACTAGATTGAGACGGCACGTTGCCAAAGTGCACTACACCAAAATAAGAGATTTGTCACACCAAGAACTTTGAAGGGGTCACGGTTTATAACGTGACCCCTAAACGCGCGGATTGTCACGGTTTTTAACCCTGACTCATGGATTGTCACGGTTAAAAACCGTGACAATCCGCGCGTTTAGGGGTCACGGTTTATAACCATGACCCATTCAAAATTTTTTTTAAAAAAAGCAAAATGGATCACGGTAATTCATTCCTTCCCAAATCCGACAAACGAAACGGAGCCCTACCTCACGCACGAAGAAGAGCCCCAAATCAGCCTCACAAATCACTTTCTTCTCCCAAATCAATCTCCATTTTCGATAGTAGGATGCTTGTAATTCTTTCCTGACCACTGGTGGTGAATTTAATTTCCAGATCCGTTACACTCGTTGACGTTCCTCGAGTAGCTTTCACTCTCGGCCATCTCTCCTTTTGGACAGGTGATTGCTCTCTCTTTCTTCCCAAATCCGTTACAACGTTTCTCTGACCCAGGTTTGTACTCTAACGTCTTGCGAAATTAAGGTTAGTAAGGTTAGTGGGATTTTCTTATACTTTGAATCTCTTTTTAATTACTCCAAGAGGCATATCATTTATTCGAATTCAGCTTCTTTTGTTTGACACTGAAATTTTTTTATCGCATCATTTTTTCAAAGGATTTTATTTCAACATTTTTCCTTTTAGTTAACTCAAAGTAAAAACACACAGGTAACTAAACTTTTAGTTAATATGCTAAGTAAAAAGAGTAAAAGACACTGGTAATTAGGGGAAAGATGGTTAGAAATTCGTCTTTTGATTCCTTCCTTTTTCCCAATTCCTTTTTCCTTTGTGTTTCAGCGAGTTTTGGCAATCATCGATTTTTATTTTTCTTTTTCTTTTTTTTTTTTTTGCTAGTTCCTTCGAAATAGTCCATCTATGTCTTTTGTTTGTTCTCATTTCTTCATCAACTTTTACACAAGAATCGATCCACAACGTTAAGGTCCAATGTGATTATTTCTCTCTTTTCTATGAGTAAACTAGAATATTGGACAATTTCGAAGCTGGCCTTGTTGTGGTTTGTTGCTCGTTAAGATGATTATTTGCTCTCTCCTTTGTGTCAAGACGTGAAATGCAGCTCGTAATAATTATTAGTTATTGCTCTCCCAACCTTAAACTTTCTAGGTCCTTGTGTCCAAGAAGAGGAATTAGACAAATAGCGTGTTTGTCTAATGCTCTTAACATACAAAAAGAATCTGAAAGGAAGTAAAAAGACGATCTCAAATTGGCAATATCCTCATGTATGTGACATAATGTAAATGGATCGTTTGTAAATTCTAGCTTCTAAACCACACATGCCGATTGTTGGGTTTTAAAAAGCTTCCAAATGTGAAATTAAGTTGAGCTTTATAAATAATCTTGCTTACTTGGATATGGGAAACGTTATTAGCTGTCTATGTTATGTCTATATCTTTTCTCTCTCAATTTTTAACTCTAATTTGTAGTTATGATGGCTTTTGCGAGCTTTCCATCATATGTTTCTTCTAATTCTTTATCTTGTATTTTGACTACTCAGCACAAAACAATCGACAGTGTCCTAGCTCGAGGTGAAAAACTGGATAGTTTGGTCGATAAGAGTTCAGATCTCAGTGCTGCTTCTCAGGTAGGTATTATATTTCGGCCACGGGAAAATGAAGATCACGTTTTCCATCTTTTAGATGTGATTCTTGGAACAAATTGAGTCATGATTGGTTTATTGCTTACATGTATTTTCTTGTTGGTGTTGAAACAGATGTTCTACAAACAAGCAAAGAAAACCAATCAATGTTGTACCATGTTGTAAATTATGTTGGGGATAGAAAGGGGATTATTAATACTCTATGGTTTTCAGAAAATGTTGACAAATTAATTAGCTATTCCTTCGAAATTTATTAGTTTGGTTTGTACTTACAATAGTTTTGATCATTGATTGATGGTGGCCTTGTAAAATAATTATGAGATTAACAAAAAATTAATTAAATTAAACTAAAATTAAGTAGCTAGAGGCTATTGCCTTTTAAGAGTTCATTGAGTGGGTTCATTAGTCATTCCATGTGAATCTTGGAATAGGCTTATTCATCTATTTGAAGACAAATGTGTTATGAAGCCTCTTCTTGATTTCTGATGTGTTATTTTTTACATTGTTTAAAGGAAGGATTTTTAACGTTTTAAATTAATATTATCTATAGAATCTTTTGATTCCATTAGTTTGATTCTTTCATTCTATAACATTAGATCACAATCACCTAAGATCAATTGTTGAGCTTATTGTATTTTGTTAGTGCGCCTATGCCTGTGATCCTGCTAGGACATGGGCTTGCAAGTGCATCTTTGTGAAAAGAGACAAAAATCCTTACATGAACATGAAGTGGCAAGAGTATGCATGTTTGAGTGTTTCTTTTTTAAATACGCACCTTTGACATAGAAATATACGAATTCTAATCTTGGAGGTATTTTTTTCAACATAGTTTATCCTTGTCTAATAATATATGTTTGTATATATTATTTCTCTCTCATGTTGATGTATTAGTCATTTGTTCATCTCATGATTTTTCATTGGAATAAACTTTTCTTAAAGGAATAAACTTGTCTTAAACATACCGGAAATTCTAGAAGCATAAACTCAGCTTGTTGGATGAGACCTTATACTTAATTTCCTTTTTTGTTTTTAACAGAATTGGATAGAAGTTGATCCATTTGAGCACACACCATGACATTCCCCATCATGAAATAAAGAGGGTCAGTATTAAATTTTATTTATATCATTTGTGTTAAAGCTAATCTTGATCCAAATGTGTTTTGGTTTTGTGTAATTCTTTTAATATAATTTCCTGGAAACTTTGATTAATTTTAAAGGACGGAGATATTATTGGACATAATGAGACTTTTCAGTTTCTGGCTTTGACTCTGGTATGATATTGGATATCTCTCATTAGTTTTGTTCAAGCTTACTTGATAGTATGCTGCTTTGAGACATATGTCTACATGTTACATGAAATGCAAGTATGGTGCAATAATGTAACTAGTTGCGTGATTACATGAGGATATTCTTTGTTCTTGTTCAATTTAATGCTGTAATGATGTATGTAGCCAAAGCCAACCAGGATATGTATGCTAAAGTTATTATGTATGTTGCTCCAACTACTTTGTGGCCTTGTGGTAACTAATTGAGTCATTTTTGCTCCAAACCAAGACATAACCACCATATATATTTCTCTAATTTTTGCTTCAAATTGTTCAATTGGCGTTTTTCTTTAGTCTAGGTATTTATCATAGTTTTCATCAATATTATTAAGTTTGCCAATTCTTCAAGAGCAAGTGAATGGAATGTGCTATTTGTTATATTGACGTCACGCCATGTCCTTTGTTGCATTTTGGGTAATTGCTTGCTGTTTATCATCCTATCTTCTACCTATTCGAAAGCTGAACTTGCACTCCAGTTGCTAATATAAAACCTTACAGCTCAAAGTGGGATCAGCTTGACTTTTTGTATCTTTCCAGCAGGTGGGCAACTTGGTAGCTCCAGTTGAAGGAATGGACTGTTGGCGGAATAGCATTTCCTTCTTTGATGTATGTTAAAAGGAGACATTGTATACTGATAGTCTTGTCATATAGCTTAAAAATCAACCCACATCTTGTATTTTTGCTTTTTGTTCACAGAAGGCTAGAGGCGTGGGGATTTCAGTCCTCTCTTCGACATTTATTTCCCTTTAAGATAATATTTACAGCAACTAAACATTTCATTTTCATATACTATAACATCCTCATATCAAGAACTACTTTGTTACTTCGTGTCTCTGATATTGGTGGCATTTTCTTCTTTTACGATGTGTATAATGTCAATGTTATGATTATTGTGAATTACAAAGATATAGAGATTCAAACAATTAGCATTTTCTTCTTTTACAATGTCTAATGTCAATGTTATCAGGTTAGAATTTTGATTTTTTTAAATTTTTCTCCACAAAATGGTCACGGTTTTAAACCGTGACCATTTGTCAATTGGTCACGGTTAAAACCGTGACCATTTGTCACGGTTATGAACCGTGACCAATTGGTCACGGTTATAAACAGTGACAACCAGTTTGTCACGGTGGTTTTTTTCACGATTTTAGACCGTGACAAATTCAAATTGTCACGGTTTAAAACCGTGACAATCCGCGTCATATGGTGTAGTGGTGACCTCTACCGTATAGATTTATTTATTTTGGAATATTAAGATACACATGAAGGTTATTTATGCAAGCAATGACCAGCCCAAAGGACGATTATTATTTGGCCAAATAACAGACACACTAAGCTGGGGTTGATTTTTCAGTTATCATGTGGGCAATAAGTCGGCCCAAATGAAGGCTTATTGTTTGATAGATTTTTCTATCAATACTTGATTACCGCACGGAGAGTACCAATTACAATTGATTCCTCCGTCCAAAGACGAGGAATTAATGTTGTGCTAGGTATCTTGTAATGGGGCATTATTGCATGTCATGTTATATTATAACATGATTATTCCCTTGTGAGCTTATAATTTACCTTGTTCTCATTCAATAGTCAACCCAATTTGCCATAGAAATCTAGCTTGTGTGCATAATGATATTAAGAATTAAGGAATCCTGGGGTATTTAATTTCAGAGGAGCACTCTAGAAGGTTAAGGGTTTACAAGTTTTGTAAGCCGTTAAAGTTTGTCCACTTTTGGATGGAAAATGTAAAATTCCTTGAGAATGTTGAGCTTGGAGGGGAGATAAGGCTATATATATTGTCTTTGAAGGGGAATTTGTTCCTCTTCATGTCGTTGCTTTTGACAGTGATCATGTAGACATTGTTCAAGACGTACATTTGGTTCAATAAGACAATATTAAAGCTCCCTAGTTGAATAAAGACATTGGTCTCAAAGGGCAAGCTCAACAACCTCAAGAACAAATACCATTACAGATAAGATAAAATCAATAACATTAAGATCTCATCGAATTGCCTGAAGGTTTAGAGCTGCTTGGTTGCAAATTAATATTTAATACCAAAAGGGGTTAAATGGGCAATGTTGGGAGATATAAAGCTCATTTTATTGTTAAGGATTTTACTGAGACACATGTCTTAAAGAGTCTTTCTCTTTGGCTTACTGAAAGGTTCTTTAAGTATTATAATGACATTTGTGGGTTGTAGCTCACTTCGAGTTACATCAGTTGGATGGTAAGACTGTGTAACTATTGAACTTTGACATTTGGTGAGTCAAAGACCACCGTTTGCAAACTAAAGAATTCCATCCACAACCCCAAACAGGTTTCCTATCACTAGTGTCACAAATTTCATCAAATTATTATCTCGTTTGAATCAGAGATAAATTCAATTGACAACTTTGTGAATCTCAAGTTCAGTGGGAATATATATCTCTCTCTAGTGTTGTATGTTGATAAAATTTTCTAACAGCAATATTATTGCAAGAAAATAGGAAAGTTTGAAGTAAAATTCCAAGGATCTAAAGAGATTCTACATAAAAGGCTGTATACCAAGGGATATATCCACCATGAAGGGATACATGTTCAGCCTCAATCGATGCCCCGAGATTGAATTGAAACATAAAGATTACGAAAGATTCTCCATTTGTCGGTGTAGAGAATCTTATGTATATTCAAGTATGTATGCATTCGGATTTAGCGTTCATATTACGGATGGCAGAATTCCGAATAACTCTAGCTTGGATTTATCCAATAGAGATATATAGTATTTGTGGAGAACATATGGTTATGTGCTCACTTATTTATCGATCATTTTATATTCAGAGTAATTAAGTGTCTAGTGAGCATAAGGACGTAAACTCCATATTGTGGAACCACTCACCAAAGGTTTACTCACCTAAGGTATTCAACAAACACACTGTTTATAAGAGTGTTGTAGTTGGCATTGTGCTGGTTTAGTGGGAGTTTGCATTATTGGTGCTCTTTTGGTGATAGACACATTTATATTATTTTCTTTTGAAAAATAAAGTTCATGGTTTTATTGTGAATCTCTGAAATCCAGTCCTTTCAGTTGTGGTTTAGCACTCAGGTTGGAAAGGTTATTATGATCTTATAAAGAATAAAGTAGGACCAGTTGGAAATAGGCATGTGTAAGATCACATTGCATGTAATTTCAATACTACTTATCCACATTAGATCTATGTCATCAAGTAAATTAGTATGGTGATTGTCGTGATTTAATCACAGTGATATTGTGATGAAAGTTGCGATAGTTCCATCGCTAATGTATGAGATGGACCAGATTGTTTAAACTGTAGTCGAAGATGAATAACGTACGGTTGCGCGCCTAAAGATTTTGTTGGTATAATTACTCAAGTATAATATGTAGCCCAAGTGGGAGATTGTTGGAATTCATTTCTAATAATTATTTTGTGGGCAACATATTAATATTAATTATATCAGTTATTCTTTTTTTTATATATGCTAAATTAAGTGATCTAATTAAAAGAAGCCTATAGACTACAGAATTGGATGTGGGCCAATTAAATGGAGACCAATTAGGGTCCAGTTGAGTCTTTATGGGAGACTCCAATTGGTCCCTATATAAAGATATCACTGGTCATGGTCCCCAACATACCAAACCACATACAGTTTCTCTTCTCTCTATGTAGAAGGAAACCTCAAGTCCCATATTCGGAATAATGAGATTTGGTTGAGGAAGGCCATAGCACCACCATCTAATTATTTGTTCGTGCAGTCGTTTTAATCAGATTTCCGCATAAAGTTTAACGATTGCCACTACAGATCCAGGTATGTCTTATGTTTATTAATCTCGATAATTTACACGATGATGATCTTGGGTAATTCAATTATTTATGTAATTGAATATTAAGGTATATGATAAGTGCTAGAAAAGCACTTAAATAACTCTTCTATTTTACGTATTTGTGTGTTTTATTAGTATTATATGTTTATTTTTATGTGTTTTCCTTTTATTATGTGTTTAGAGTCATAAGAAATCAAAAGGAGCCAAAATGGAAAAAAACGGAGCGAAAACGAAACTTGAGACCGAAATGCAAGCGAATTCAAAGATGGAGGGCCTCCGATGCAATTTTATGAAAAGTTGTTTTTACAATTTTCTCGTGCCAATATCAAAGAATATCAAAAGAGGATTTCCACATTTTTGTCGGATCCCAAATCGGAGTTTCCTAGTGAAAGTTATGGCCATTTGAAGAGAAAGGACGAAGCGTAAAAAATCAGCAGCTCGAATTTACTGCCGCTGTTTAGTAATTTGACCATAACTTTTGCTACAAAATTCTGATTGACTTGTACTTTATATTATTGGAAAGGGTACTCAGAGGACTACAACTTTGATGTTGACCTCTTCAAATGATTCGGATCATATCATGGTCAAAGATGGGCAAAACCGAGAGTGATGTGAATGGAGGATTTCTTGGGCCTTGTTTTGGTAGAAAATTCATAACTTTCTACTAAAATATCAAAAAAAGGAAATTCCAATTGCACAATTCAGCCAAGATGCTTACCTATACCATGATACAATATTTGAACTAATGGAGCAATTTAAGATCATGATTTGGTGGTTACCAATTAGTGGAATCATAATGGAGTAGTTGTACAATTTTTTATCATATTTTCTTGTGAAATTTTGCCTATAAATAGAGGCATTTGTAAGGAAGGAAATACACAACTTAGTAGAAGAGAATTAGCTAGTAGTTCTCTCCAATAAAATTTTCTTCTTCATTTGTTCTTAGTTTTAGCTTGAAGATTTTAGCTTTTCATATTCCGGCGGATCAATTCTTCTCTAAGTTCTCTTTTCCCTTTTATTTCTCTATTTATTTCTTAGTATTTATTTACTTGTTTACTATATTTTGCATAATCTATCATATAGTGGTGGTGATACAAGGCGAACACTCGCTAAAAAGTATGAAACCCCGCAATTATGAGTAGTTAAGACTTTTCTATCTAGTTCGAGGAGGACATTGTATTCAACTAACATGTTGTTATCTTTTCTAATTCTTTAGTAACGTTTTATCTATTCATCTACTTCAATTTGTTGAGTTGTTATGCTTGTAAACCCCTTTTTGAGTTTATTTGATTATTGCATTCACCTTGGCCAATTGAATCAATTAATCTTTAAATTCAAGTTACTTGCTAGGATTGGAACTTTTGATCCGTAATTGTCATTAGATTCCAATCCAAAGTAGCAAATGAATATCGTGCATATTTATTAACAAATCATCTTAGATGCATTAATTCGAGCTTGTGAAACTATTCATCTAATTCAACTCATTCTTCTCGTTCATTTCATACTAGCTTTGCATTAAATCCTAAGAGCTTGTTTAGGGTTATCCAATAGCTACATGTTAAGTTAAAGAGTTTACCTTTTACTTAATACACTTAAGGAAGAATTCGTTAATCAGAGCTTCTTGGTTAATTAAGAGTTGATAAATTGAAGAAGGAATAGTAACACGTTGCATGGGAAAGATAAACACAAGTTGTTGACACAACCGAACACGAGAACTAGATATTTATTTCAATTGTTTTATTTGATCTTATCTTTTGTCATTTGATTTTCATTCAAAATTCTCAAAACCCCCACTTTCCTATATTAATTGATAAAGACAACTAGATTAAGCACCGTTCCTCTTGGGTCCGACCCTTATTTACCACTTCTACATTAATTTGTAGCTTTGAAATCGAGTAAGAAAAAAAAATTAAACTTTGGCGCGCCGCGACAAACGCGCCCAGTATAATTCTAACAACTTAAAGCCAGTTCCAAAAGCAAAAGCACAGAGAAAGAAGCTTAATCCAAGATCCTTTTGCGTGTTCAAGTAGTTAATTCAAAATCAAAAGTAATTTGGTCATGGAAAGTTCAAATAATCGTGAGATTTGAATTTTTATAAAGTAAATGTTAATTTGGGAACTGGGAAATTGGCACAAATGGTTCAAAAAAATTGTGCTTACTGCGAGATTGGTCCAAAATAAAAAAATATATGTATAGCTTTCATTTCTCCAAAAAAAAGGTTTGGTGCACGCTTGGTCCATTTGAAGAGAATCCGTCCAATTTTATCATTAGTCAAGTCAAATGTTGATATTTTGTCATCTTTTCAAGGGCATTTTTGTAACGCCTTGAGTTCCAAGAACCCGGAATGTTAATTCTTTCTTTTAAACATTTGATTTTTTTATAATAATAATATTAGCAAATGTGGAGAAATAACAAATAATTAAGATCCAGAAATTCTTTTAAAATAACAAACTCATTAGAGTATGTTACATTTGTTCAATCTCTAATAACTCAAAACATTAATAAATAAGTACTAAAGTAGTTCAAAACATTCAAAATACATACTTCAACAGTTTAAAAGGACTCAGATTAACAATGGAAATAAAGCTAATTTATTTAAAGAATCCTAAAGAGCTCTCACGTCTTGCCATGCCTCCAATTCCTCAATTTGCAATTAGTTAAAATAAAAGACGTAAGTATTTCAAGAAATACTCAGTGGACTCTATGCAAGTTAATCAATCTATACAAGTATATAATACAACTAAATACAAAACTCTATAATGTAATACCCGAAGGTAAGTTTGGACCCAAAGGAAAGTTTAGACCCAAAGGCAATCCTAGGGTCAAAGTCAAGTAATTTGCCCGAAGGCAATTATGGACCCAAAGGTAAGTCTAGGCTCAACGGCAAGTCTATTACATACTCAAAGAACTCATATAATACAGATTATTAACTAAAAATATGCAATAAATAAAAATGAGTTTTGGAGCCTACCTTAAGTCTTTCCCAATTTGAGCTTAATTCATGGTGAGAATTCAGTCCTCTAGTTGTTTATACGCTCCACCTAGTCAATAATAAATTTAATTTATGTTAATACAGCCAAATATTAAGTATTTATAAATAATATAGAAGTTATGTATCAAAATTGAAAGAATTTAAATGTTTGGGGTCGATTTGAAAGATTTAAATAGTTTAAGGACCAATATGCCATAAAATTGAACTAAAAATACTCTGAACAAAATATTTTAAAACATGGAGGACTTAGATGAAATTAAATTTTGGGGTTTAACTTAAATAAAAGAAATTGAAGGATTAAAATTGAAATAAAAGTTTATGGGTCAAACTGTAAAAATCAAAAGTTGAGGACTTAGAATTAAATAAATTTTAGGGATTCACTTAAATAAAATAAATAAATTGAGGGATTCAATTTGAAAATATAGCTTAGGGATTAAATTATAGAAATTAAAAATTGAGGACTTATGATTTTAATATAATATAGAGACTAACTTAAAAGGAAATAAAAAGCTTAGTGACCAGATTGCAAAATCCCAAATAATGTATCAAGAAATGGGTCAAATTTTCAATCAATTCTAAAGCTCTGTCTCGGCCGGAAGTTGAAGGACAAAATCGGGGAGTTCATCGGCAATTCGGCGGCGACGATGACTGAGCTCGACAATGAAGACACTAGAGGTGGGGGTACTAATTGTTGAACATAGTTCACGAATTTGGGGTGTTGAAGGTTGAGGAAAATTTTGGGATTTTCTAAAATTCTTGTTCCTCTCTTCTCCTTTCTCGTTTCTAATGATTCTATTGAGTTCCTTGAAGGTATATTGAGTTGGAGATGGAAAATTTTGAAGTGTTTGTATGAGATGGATGTGTATGTATGTGCGTGTGTGTTTGTTTTGAGCTAAGATGGTGGCTTTTGGTGGAGGCGGTGGAGATGGTGGACGTGGTGGTGGTGCTCGGTGGAGATGGTGGTGGTGAAAATATAATGGTTGAAATGTAAGTGAAATAGCAATGAAATTTTATTCATCTGATGAATATGAAATAATGATGAAATGTTAAAAATTAGATAATA
This sequence comes from Jasminum sambac, assembly GCA_018223645.1. NCBI lineage: Eukaryota > Viridiplantae > Streptophyta > Magnoliopsida > Lamiales > Oleaceae > Jasminum > Jasminum sambac. Next base: position 24,324,397 of record CP073641.1, read on the forward strand.
GAAATGAAGATTTAAAATGATAGGTTAAGAAAATTACATATAGAAACTTGTTTAGTTGCTCTTACTGATGTAGAGTAAAAATGGAGGAGTTGAAGCTGATGCTAGTGAAGTGTGGAGGATAAAGTTGGGGTTAGGTTTAGAAAGAATATTAACTGCAAGTATTTAAAGAGTACACTAGGGTAAGAAATTAGTTAAGGTATTTTAATGAGCTAGAATACAAATGGGCCTATAATGGGCTTCGAATTGATTAAATTGCTTCTAAACTCAAATTGGACTGTAAATTGAGTTTTAATGAATAAAATAAAAATCTTTGGGGACTAAAATAAATAAATTTAAAAGTTTGGTCCTCAAGTGTAAATTTTTTAAAAAAATAAACTTTTATAAATTATTTTCTTATAATAATTAAATATAATAATAAATAATATAAAGTTCGACTAGATGAGCGAACGCTATTTAATTCTATAGGTGAAATCGTAGCAAGATTTTATTTAATTAAATATTTTTATCTAATAAAATCTGTGGTCACTACAATTTTGGTCGTTTTCCACTTGAGATTAATAAATCACAATTGCAATTGAATCCATACATTTGAAAGATGTATATGTTAGTCCAAAATTTTAGTTAACTAAAATAATTTTAACATTTATTATATATATATATATATAGATTTTATTTATTTGGTCAATAATTAACTTTATCAAATTAATTTGATACTAATTCAATAGTTTTCATCGTAAATAATCAACACTATAGCATTTGTTTGTATTAATATCGCAACTTAAAAAAAAAAAAAACTTTAACATTGAAGAAGCACATTGGTGGTTTTCAAAAACCACCACCCACTAGCAGCGGTAGCTATTGGTGGTTCTTAGGGGATGTGGGTTTTTTTTTGAAATTTTATCTATTTATTTATTTTGAATATTTATTTTTTATTATTTATTTAATTCGATATATTTTTTACAGTGATATATTTATAATAAAATTTTATGCATGTACAATAATTATATTTATTATTAACTATCAATTAAAATTTTATATGAGTATAATAATTACATTTATTACCAAATAGAGATATATAAAAAAATTATTTTTTATTTTTTGTATTTTATTTTATTATTTTTATACATTTCGTATTTTTTTATATTGATATCAACCAACTAAAATTTTATGGAAATACAATACAATAATTATATTTATTATTAACTGTAGGTTAAACACAAAATGTGCATATCTTTAAAGCTAAAGAATTTTTTTTAAACTAACGATATTAATGCGAACAAATGTTACTGTGTTGATACTCCCATTCCGTTGCTAATATGTTGGCACCTTATGGTGTCAACATGCTATGTGTTGGCCATTTATTGATTGAACATGGGTACGAGACCTCTCTATTTAGGGGGATGGTGATACATGGACGTTATGGCACCATAAAGTGCCAACATATTGGCAATGGATCACCCGCCACGGTGTTTAATATGCTCAATGAAAATGATTGAATTAGCAACAAATTAATCCGATAACTTATGGTGCCAACATGCTATGTATTGGTCATTTATTGATTGAACATGAGTACGGGCCCCCCTCTATTTAGGGGGAAGGTGATACGTGGGCATGACGGCACCATAAGCTGCCAACATGTTGGCATTGGATCACCCACCACGGTGTTGAATATGCTTAATGAAAACCATTGAATTAGAATCAAATTAATCTGATAACGTTAATTATTGATCAAATATATACATATATATATAATAAATGGTAAAATTATTTGATTTAATTAAAATTTTGGAGTAACCTATACATATTTTAAAATTATGAATTCAATTACAACTGTGATTTATTAACCTTAAGTAGAAAATGAACAAAATGCCCTTAGGAAGATGATGAAATATCAACATTTGACTTGACTAATGGTAAAATTGGATGATTTCGTCTAAATTGATCAAATACACACCAAAATCTTTTTTTAGATCAATTAAATTATATTTTTTTATTTTTGACTAATCTCGCTGTAAGCACAATGTTTTTGGACCACTTGTGCCGACTTCTCTTCAGGAATTAATGGTGCGTTCTGTTTGCCGTTTTCAACCTATTTTCTGTTTTCTGTTTTCGAAAATATTGAAAACGCGTTCTGTTCATTGTTTTCGAAAATACGTTTTCAAAATCGTATTCAATATTTGTATAGAAAACACGAAAACGTCTTTTTAACATTTTCGGCGTTTTCTGTGTTAAATGTTGAAAACAAGGAAAACGTGTTTTCGGATTTTAAACTTTATATTTATTACATTTTAAACAATTATAAACCAAACACATTTTTTATTTTCTCTTCTCAAAAATAATTTTTTAAAAACAACAAATCAAACGCATTTTCAATTTTTTGAAACAGCAATTAAAAACAGAAAATACCAAAACATTTTCGAAAACGAAAGTAGAAAATATAAAACAAACAGAACACCCTAATATTTTCAAATCTGGTTAACTAAGGAAAAGAAGCGAGAACTATTTCTGGGAGTTTTAGTTTGTGGGTCCATCTCGCCCCGCGTAATGATACATGCGTTTATCTTATGAGTTGTGCTACTCACACCAACCATTTTAATTCATACATCCACCTTTTTTTTTCAATTTTTTTCAATTCCAATTTTACCCTCGTGCAATAAAACAATGGTGCGCGGAGAAATTTTGGATGCTAATGGAGCTCGGCCAAGGATGGCCGAGCTCCTTCCTCGGCCGAGCATCCAAAAATATTTTTTAAAAAATTTTAAATTGATAATGTAATTAATATTTTTTTGATATTATTTTTTGATTTGGAGAAGGAACATGTAATGTATGAGTGGGATCAAAAGGGACGATACCGCAATTTGGAGATTTAGGCCGTTCTCTTTGCTGTTTTCGGGTCATTTTCTGTTTTCTGTTTTTGAAAATGCTGAAAACACGTTTTGTTTATTATTTTCGAAAACACATTTTTGAAAATATTTTCAAGATTTGTATAGAAAACTCGAAAACGTCTTTTCAGCGTTTTCGGCTTTTTCTATGTTAAATATCGAAAACAAGGAAAACATGTTTTCGGATTTTAAACTTTATATTTATTACATTTGAGCCTCAACTTTTCGTTTTTGTACATTTTAATCCTAACCACCAACGACCACTGCCGGCAACCGCCAACCACCACTGGGAAAAAATTAAACCACCAGATTTGAAGATCAAACCACCAGATCTGGTGGTTTGACCACCGGCTGCCACGAAAAGTGGTGATCGACCACCATATGAAGGTGGTCGGACCACCAGCTGGTGGTCAAACCACCTGTAGAGGTGGTTCGAACCACCTCGAGGGTGGTTGAAACCACCTCCAAGGTGGTCGCGAACCACTTGAAAGGTGGTCGTGAACCACCTACTGGTGGCGAGCCACCATTTCATGGTTGTTTACACTACCTTTAGTCGCCGGCGACTGTAGAGAGAGAGAGAGAGATAGGGTGGGTGGGTGGCGGTGGGTTGGGATGAAGAAGATGATCTTTTTGTTAATTTAAAAAGTTTAGGGACTGTTTTGCAATTTTTATTATACCAACTTATTGTATTTCTAAAATTATAAACCAAATACGTTTTCTATTTTCTCTTTTCAAAAATAATTTTCCAAAACAATAAACCAAACGCATTTTCAGTTTTCTCAAAACACCAATTGAAAATAGAAAACGCCAAAATATTTTCGAAAATGAAAACAGAAAATACAAAACAAACAGAACTCCATTAGTGTCCGAACTCCGTTTTGGACGAATAATATACCGATTTGGGATATCTCGACGCCACGAGTCGAACTCACTCCTTTGGAGTGATATACGATGGATTTTGGCCATCCGAGCGCGTTTAGGCAGCGAAATCAGCGTTTTTCTATTTTTCAACTAATTTAATTTTATTCATTTATTTGTTTTTAATTTTATTTTATTACTCATGGGGAGCTCGGCCAAGGATGACCGAGCTCCTTTTTGGACGTTCGGCCATCCTCGGCCGAGCATCCAAAATTTCTCCGTGCACTCACCCTTGTTTTATTACGCGAGGATAAAATTAAAATTTATAAAAATTGAAAAAAAATGTGGGTTGTATGGATTAAAATGGTTGGTGTGAATAGCACAACTCTTATATCTTATGGGAATTGATACTCACACCCACATATTTAATCCCATACACCCACCTGTTTTTAATTTTTTTTAATTTCCAATTTTACCCTTAATAGAAAAAAAGGAAAAGCGGGTGTTGTAGAAAAAAATTGTATCTCGGCCGAAGATCCAAAAAGGACCTCGGCCAACCTTGGCCGAGGTTCCCATGAGGGACCTCGGCCAAGGCTGGCCGAGCTCCATGCATGGGGCTCGGCCAGCTTGGCCGAGGTCCCCATGAGGGACCTCGGCCAAGGTTGGCCGAGCTCCTTTTTGGGATGCTCGACCACCCCAGCCGAGCATCCAATTTTTTTTTTAATTGATTGATAATGTAATTAATTAATATTTTTGTGATATTATTTTTTTATTTGGGGAAGGAACATGTGATGTATGAGTTGGATCGAACGGGAAGAAACTGCATTTTATAGATTTAGCGTCCGAACTCCGTTTCGGACAAATAATATACCGATTTGGGGTAGTTCGACGCCGCGAGTGGAACACATTGCTTTGCAATGATGTACGATGGATTTTGGCCATCCGAACGCGTTTAAGCAGCGAAATAAGCGTTTTTCTATTTTTCAAATAATTTAATTTTTTTAATTTATTTATTTTTAATTTTATTTTATCACCATTTCCATTTCCATATTTTTAATTTCCATTTCCATATTTTAATTTTATTTTATGAAAATGGTGATAAAATAAAATTAAAAACAAATAAATGAAAAAAATTAAATTATTCGAAAAATAGAAAAACGCTCATTTCACTGCCTAAACGAGCTCGGATGGCCAAAATCCATCGCATCATCATTGCAGCAATGTGTTCCACTCAAGGCCGAGCCTATCCCAAATCAGATATTATTTGTCCAAAACAAAATTCGGACACTAAATCTATAAAATGCAGTTTCTTCTCGTTCGATCCAACTCATATTCCTTTTCCAAATCAAAAAATAATATCAAAAAATATTAATTAATTACATTATCAATTTTTAAAATTAAAAAGAATTTTTGGATGCTCGGCCGCCTCTGGCCGAGCATCCAAAATTTCTCCGCACACCCACACTTGTTTTATTATGCGAGGGTAAAATTGGAATTGAAAAAAATTTAAAAAAAAAGTGGGTGTATGGATTAAAAACGTGGGTGTGAATAGCAAAGCCCATATCTTATAATAACTTCCGCTCTCTTCTCTGTTTCTCAAAGTTCATTAGCCGATGGCACGATTTCGAGAACTCAAAGGCCTTCTCAAAGACAAAGCCTCACTATTCAAAGCAAATCTCTCGACCAATCGCCCGATGTGCTCTGTAAACGTCACAGTCCTCCGCGCCACGACTCACTCCACCACCTCTCCCCCGTCGGAGCGCCACCTCATCGCCGTCCTCTCCCTCGGCCACCGCTCAACCATCACGGCGGATGCCTGCGCTGCGTCAATAATAAATCGCCTCCGCAAAACCCACAACCCTTTCGTTGCCCTTAAATGCCTTTTCATTCTTCACAACATCATCTCTAAAGGATCGATAACCCTGAAGAATCAAGTTACAGTTCAATCCACAAGCGGCTATAATTTTCTAAATCTTTCGAAATTCGATTACAAATCAAATGTTGAAGTCGAAACACGAGAGATTAGCTTGTGGGTCCGATGGTATGCAGGTTTCTTAGAACTGTATCTAATGGCAATTACGATTGTGGGCTACTTTTCTTCTTCTTCTTCATCGTCTTCTTCATCTGAATCTGTATTTTTTGAAAGAAAGAGAGATTTTTCGAAGGAAATTAATGCATTGGTGAGATTAATTGAAGGGATTTGTGAAGTCCCAGATTCTTTACACCTTCAAAGAAATGATTTAGTGCATGAATTGATGATTCTGGTCGCAGAGGATTACCGAGCTAGTCAATACCAAATCATGTCAAGACTCGGTAGCGACCCAGCTATAGCCAGACTGAGTTCGACAGACTCGTCCGAGTTGATTGCTTGCTTGAAGAAATTGGAGAATTGCAAGAAGAGATTGACGGAGATATTTGCCAACAGAAAACGTCACGATGCGTTTTGGGAGTTGATTAGTCAAAGAAGAATGGAGCTCGAGAAGATGGATGGAATCAGAGGAAGATTGCTGGTCTGGAACGACGAGTTGACTGAGCCAACTCGTTTTCTTGAATGAGTCCTGTTTTACGAGCAAGTGCTTCTTTCATACATGGAAGCATATGGTCAGCAGGTTGGGTGAAGAAAAATCATTATGAAATTGTAAGTATTCGGTATATTTGGATAGCTTCTTGGGTTGCTTCCGCATTATTTTGTTTTTTTTTTTTTTTTTTTTAATTTTTTAAAAAATAATCTTGAATTATATTTTGTTTCAAAATTTCCTAATGTTATTGCGTATAAACAAAAATGTACATGTATAGCTTCTTTTCATAATTTGGATGAATAAATATGGCATATGGTGAAGTCTTGAATGAGTGCGATTTTGCAACATTTGTGACATCTATAATTTTATTCTGTCAAAAAAAAAACTCTGGAATTTTATCACACCATTTAGAGCTTGCTGGACACAACTTTAAATAATAATTTTTTTCTTTATTATTTTAAATTTCTCACCACATTAATTTGATTATTTTTCTATTTCTCAGTATATTTTTTTACTTTTTAATTACATATTATAAAATAATTTTTAAAGTTAAATACAATTTTGAAACCATATTAAGTCATCGGCTCAGATGATTTGAATATGGTACATAAGTTAAAATTTCTAAATCGCTGACATAATATTCCCCGTTCAAAAATAAAAATAAAGAAGGAAGGAGGAAAAAAAAAAAAAAAGAGGTCGTCGGCTGGGAAGCTACACAAATTCAACACGTATATTAATTTTTAAATTATCTCAAGTTGTCAGCTGAGAAACTACACAGATTTCAACGGGTCTACATTAATACAAATTGCATTTTGTATTTGCCACCTGCGGTTTCTTATCGTGTGATGAGATGGGATTGGGACTGGTCCAATTATTGTACCTTTTCCTCATGACTATTTTCTTGGTGAAAAAATTTAAAAATAATATATATATATATATATATATATATATATATATATATATATAATGCTACTTGAGCGATGTAATTTGATACAATAATAATAATTAATACAATTACAATGTCCTAAAATTTTGTACGGTGAAGTCTCTGTTAACAGTACAAATCATTTTGTAACCCTATAAGAGGCTAAAAATTATCTTTAGTTCCTTTTGTATTTTTGTATTTTGTATTTTTTTTTTTTGGGGTCAAAATTCCTTTTTGTAATGTTAAGCAATCATCATTCCGTTAAAATATGTTAGAATTGGAACCAGTGGCAAAAATGAGAATAAAAGTGGGCCATGGGTGTCGAAAAAGTTAGACACGTTCATGATAGGAAGAACTTTTTATCGAGTTTTGAGACTAAAAGCAAGCATTTAGTAATTTGTTCAGAGATAGGATTCGACCGTTAAGGAAATGTTATAACGATTATAAACAGACACGAGTGAGAAAAAGGGAAAAGAAAAAGAATGCATCAATGCCACATAGGATAATTATATTGTCACTGTAAATTTTTTTTTTTTTTTATCAAATACTGTCACTGTAATTTACTAGTTACTATTTGTGCGTTGGATAAAAATTGGGATCTCTAAACTGTACTAGCACGAACAAAATTCTACTCCAGACACGTTAAACATGATAAATTTTGTTTATATTTTTGTATCATTCTTTTGATCATCACCAAGAGTGGGCATTTCGTTAAGTTTATACTTCATTAGAGATCAAATATTTTCTGTGTGTCGATGTATGCGCTACTGACACCTTGATTGAAAATTAGATTTTTTTTATACTGATATTATCAATTAAATTCAACGCCAACACGATGAAAGCTGCATGTTGTCAACACTAGATCACTTTAAAACAATTAGATGGTTCAAAGAAATTGTATGGAAGAATTAGGAATGGTGCTGGAGAAGATAACCTGCCAAATATGTTCAATGACAAGATCTATTATTATTATTATCATCATTATACAAGAATAGTTTCTAAAAAAGTTGCCCCGCCCAAAACATATTTCATGTCTTGGTTTTCCTTTTCCTTTTCTTTTTTCTTTATATTGAATTCTTATAATAATAACCTAATAGTAATAATTAGTCATGATGATGATAATTAATGGTTTTTTTTTACATTTTTATTTTTTTCCTTTCCCTTTTTCCCTCTTATTATATGCATTCAATTTTATACTACCTCCATCCCATAAATATAACTCATTTTTATTTTTACAATGATTAAGAAAAATATAATTAATGGTATTGGGAAAGTAAAATTCAAGATTATTTTCCTAATATCCCTCTCATTTATTAGATATGTTATTTCAACTACTTTATTCTGATAATAACAATGTATATTAAATGATGGTATAAAAGACAAGTAATATTTTAACTACATCTTTAAATGGAATGTGGCCTATATTTTGGGACGGATGAAAAATGAATAATGGACTATATTTTTGGGACAGAGGTAGTATTTGGCTTTTCCCCTTCTTTTTTCTTTCTTTTTTTTCTTTTTTTTTTTCCGTTCGGAGCGTAATTAATCGGCATTCTTGTGCAAGCGGTGCATAATTAATGATGTTTACCATTTTTTTTTCGCATTCAATTTTTTTTACCTTTTATAATATATATTAATATATACACACACACACATATATATATATATATATATATATATATATATGATTTCCAAATTTATTTTTTATTTAATTAATCGGCATTCTTGTGCAAGCGGTGCATAATTAATGATGTTTACCATTTTTTTTTCGCATTCAATTTTTTTTACCTTTTATAATATATATTAATATATACACACATATATATATATATATATATATATGATTTCCAAATTTATTTTTTATTTAATTAATCGGCATTCTTGTCCAAGCGGTGCATAATTAATGATGTTTACCATTTTTTTTCGCATTCAATTTTTTTTTACCTTTTATAATATATATTAATATATATACATATATATATATATATATGATTTCCAAATTTACTTTTTATTTAATTAATCGGCATTCTTGTGCAAGCGGTGCATAATTAATGATGTTTACCATTTTTTTCGCATTCAATTTTTTTTTACCTTTATAATATATATTATATATTAATATATATACATATATATATATATATATATGATTTCCAAATTTACTTTTTATTTTTTACTCTTTCAACTAGACTTGTCCAAACGGCTGAAAGGCCAGCTCATGCCGTGTTCAGACTCGGCTCAGTGGCTGAATCAGATGGCCGAAAGCCGAGCTTTCTTCCAAAGAAAAATCTGAGCCGGCTGCTCGTTGCTCCGAGCGGCTCGGGTTCGAGCCGGCTCGCCAAATCGTGTTCAGAAGCTCGGCTCGTGGCTCATTAATCAGCGAGTTCGAAGCCGAGCCTGGCTCTGCAGCTCGAGCCGGAGCCAAACGGCCATGAGCCGTTTTGACAAGCCTACTTTCAACCATTTACCTAATTTATGATTCACCGACACTGACACAAACTAACAGGTAACATGTTGGACACGCCAACACTAGATTTTCAAAAGTTGTAATATGATATGTTAATTATCTCGAAAAGGTTCAAGCACACACACGAGATGGATTTTTATTCCCCACATCACTCACAGCCCCCCTATATGCTGTGGGGCCCGAGGGGGGGGTGCAGTGATAAACCCATCCCCCGTAGGGGACCAGATCTTTCCTTCTAATTATCTATCTATTTATTTATTTTTAATTTAAATTTTTAACTTTTTAATTCTTACCGAGGAAGATTTAGGAATTTTTAGAAAATGAAAAGCAGTTGGACTTTTCTTTTGAGCTCAAGTTTTATCGGCCCATTTCCTTCATTATTAAGCCCAGATATGCAGGTAAAAAATAACACAACCCATTAATGTTTTCAGACTTCACTTGTATACATTACTAGTATTTCATCCGTACTATGCATGCGACAAATATTTGAAAAATACTTCAATAATTAGTTATTTGTTATAAAAGTATGAAAACAATAGAGAGAATTTAGAGAGAATGAATTCGAATGAATTCTCAGGAATGAATTTCATTAATAACTGAAGCCCTATTTATAGGAAAACTTCGAATGGCACAATCGTAATTACATAATTTCATCAAGGGTATAATAGTCATTCACATATAATAATTACATCTTTTACCAAATTATTCCTCCACCAAATTATTCCTCCACCAAATTATTCCTCATAATTCATAACCACCACATTATTCTCAATTATTCATAACACCTAATAATTATTCTTCAATTATTATTCATAACACTCCCCCTTGAATGACTATTAATACAAATGTCTTCGGACTGTTTGGAGAAAAACCCAGTGGGAAAAACTTCCAAACCGATTGCGAGGATAGCTTGGAGTGGTTATATCTTCTTCATCAAAAACATTGCTCCCCACGATATCTATCACGATATGAGTATTCACGTCTTTGCCTCGTTAAAACCTTGTCAAGAAAACCCAGTGGGAAAAACTTGATCGAAGGAAAAAGAAATGCAATTTGCTCAGTTTGATTTCATATCTTGAGAATCGATATCTTTACTTACGGTAAATGATTTCAATATCATCATCGTTTGGATCTAAAGCATTAGCTCCATTATAACTTGATCCAATAGATACATCAGTATCAATTTCTCCTATCGTTCTCAATATACCATGAATATGCCTCGTTAAAACCTTATTAGGAAAAACCCAAAAGGAAAAACCCTAATGAAGGAAAAAGAGTACATTATTCATGTGAATACGCCTTTAAAGTTGCCTCATTAAAAACCTTGCTAGGAAAACCCAATGGGATAAAACCTCACTAAGGGAAAAAGAGTGCAACGCGTATTTTATACAAGTATCTTTATAAGCATTTCAAAATCTTTCATACATTTGTATGAGTATCATATACATTGGTTTTATACTCTTTGTTCATTTAGAGTGCATCAATTTTCTTACACAACTACAAAACATTCACCATGAACACATGTCTCCAAACACACAATTTAAAGCATATAAATTCATAGTAAAAACATGTAAACATATAAGTAAACCTTCATAACTAACTAACACTTAAAATATATCATTTAACATTTAATACTCACTTAATAGGTTATTTCATTCCCAGGAGCTTAGCTCACCCTTTAGGGTACTCATAAACACGGGTTTAGCTCATCCGATCCTTTAATTTCCTTTTAGTACTACACACACGATCGGTAATTTAACTTTCATGAGCATGCAACATATAATGACCACCATGCTTATCTTTAAACTTGAGCAATAGTCATCATCATCTCATCATCTCATAAGTTAAGGATTTCACATTCACCATTTATCATCTTCAATATATCTCAATATTTTCATTATCATTGATCATATGTAGCGCTACATTTTCATATCGTGTCGACACATTTCAATTTCATTTCTTTCCCCATATTGACATAACTTATCGAGATATCTCATTATCAATCCTCTTGTAGGATTACACAATATAGTTATGTCTATATACTCTTCAAGAGCATATGCCTCCGTTATTAATACCATATTTTATAATTTGCTTTGATATATATGTTTGGGGAAATATCAACGCTTCTGGCGTGCTAACTTATCAAAGCATCGTAGCTGATATATGTGATTGTTCATAGCCTTTATGCATCTTTGAACTTCAAGTTCAGATTTCAATTTCGAGGATATAACATGATGCATTTCACATATTATTTTCAACTTTTAATACTCCCCCTCATGTTGAGAAAATTTAGAACACCAAAACTCATATAGTTAGTATGATTTTAATCATATATGTTCTCATCATTCAGCTTTAATATGGGAATTTAGACCGTTTGCATTCTATTCTCGATATCGGCAATTTATTTGAGGACTTTAAATAATTTGCCATATAATATCCCACTTGTATGCATACTCAAATCCTTGAGGATTTATTCAAGTATTGGGATATACATTTACTAGCTTTATCATTAAATCTAAAATCATGCTCATCTGGTGAGCAAATATTTAAATAAATTTCAAATTACGAATCATATACACATGTGACTATCTAGTGGATCCATATCATAATATCTAGTAGTCCACATGGAGGATGAGTGGGCCCATACTTCTCATCCTTTATTCCGGATATATTTGGGATTTATTCCCAATATTGGCTAGTAATGATTTCATCATTTATCGAGAACAATCATTGAAGAATTCTTTTAATTCTTCACTTGAAATATTGATTTCAATAATTATTTAAACCGGGATGGTCAATCCGGTTTTGCAAACGAGTATTATTGAACTTCTAGTTCAGTAAATTCTTATATCGATTTCACTAGTATCTGTATAGTGCTCAATATGATTTATCATAGAAACAATTCACCGACATATTCCATCACCTTTAGTGACATTATTGTCTACTCTTGTTTAAACACGAGTTACTGACTCATACGCATCACATCCGACTATTATTTAATTCAAATCGTAGCTCTTACGCTTCATATTATTTATTTAAAATCGGAGTCTTATTTCATACGCGTCGTATTATTCTATAAATAAATCATAAAAATTATTGCAAAATTCATCATAACAAGGGTCTATACATTATAATGGATCATATGCTCTCAAATCTTGAAAATACTATCCATCACTACTGATCAAAATCCTAAAAAGGATTTATCGATGTAAGTGGAAAGATTAAGGATGCTAATGAATAAGGGTATCCCACAAGATATCCGATGCTTGATTGAAGCAAAGGTTCGATTATCTGGTGAGGTTTCAATTCCTTCTAAATACATGCCTGGTATGGGTAAAAGTAGTTTTTCAAAGAAGCGGAGAGCAAAAGATTAGGAGGATGCTATAAGTGTGCTCGATGGACATGTGACACTCGATGTAAATCAGTGGGTACTTGTCCGTAAATCGAGAAGATAAAATAGCATTCATTAAGGATGGATTGAGTAAGGGGCCTTTGGATGATATTCAACAGGCTCTTGAGACACATCCTAGTGGACACGTACAAGGTGAGCTAATGGCCTTATGGACCAAATTCAAAGATCAACAAACGTTCTGACCTTGAAAAACTTACTTTAGAAGATCCTGTTTGTAAATTTAGTAGAAAATTTTAGTATAATAATTTTCTCATATTAATATAAGGAAGCACGGTGTAATAACGAAGATCAATGTTTTTCTTGTAATTGTAAATATTGTTTTTCGATTTTAAGATATATATATATATATGTATATATATATTATTTTTCAATCAAACAGATATATGTCATTTTCTACTTAAAAAATTTTACGCATTTTTTCTCTTTCATATTTGTCAAAAAGTAAATAGTGTACTCAATTATTGGTTTGAAAATTTTTCTTTAAATAGAGGGTTTCATATATCTCTCATGTTCATACATTAAAAGTATAGTGTAAAAAGAGAGATAGGAGTAGAGATGGATATGGAGATTTTAGAATCATCTCATACAAGTCAGCCTTTACCTCGCCAGATTAAAACCGTATGTATTCTTGGTGGATCTAAACTGGTAGGCCATATCCAATATGTGGATATGGCAAACCGACTCGTAAAAGAGTTAGGGAGACAAGAAATCAATATACTATATGGAGGAACCAACAACAAACTTTTAGCTAGACTTATAATGGCTGCACCATCATGAGGAATAAGAGTTTGAGTGTAATACCTTTTCATCTAGTTGGATCTAATACTCGGGTGGAGCCAGTTCTACCATGGGTCCAGCAGGTTGGGGCTACAAGCGCAATCCATCCACAATCGCATGATGTATATGATGAATAATAGTGATGCTTTCATTGTCCTTCCAGCGCTACAACACACCGGAGGAAATATTCAATATAGCCTCGTTGTACGGTGGAATTTTCATGTCAAACCAATAGGTTTGTTGAATATTAATAATTTCTTTGATGGCTTACTAGCGTTTCTAGATCGGGTGTAAATAATAAGTTTATCTCTCATTCAATGAGAAAAATACTTATTTACGCTGAAATCTTGTTGATGAACTACTCATCAAATTTCATGCATATGTTCAAGAATCTGTGGAAGCCCAGTCCGTTGGTCACGGACCACTTGGTGTCAAGCGAAAAAGAAATTCGGATCCTTTAAATATTTCATTATGAATCCTAATGTTGATGGTGGCGAGTTACGGAGTATTTATACTCTCGAGACGCATCCCTCATTTATGGATTCAAGTATGTATATTCTTTTTGCATTTTTATATTTTCAGTGTTTAATGCCATCTTTTGATATTCTCAATATGTTCCACTTTAATTTGTTTGTACTTCTTCCTGAGTAATAATAATAATATCATATTGGCTTTATTCAAATACATGATATCTAGTGATTTTGCTTCTTCAAGAGCATTTTATTCTCATATTAATACAATCTCATATCATCGATGAGATTACTTCATATAAGCTTTCCATGCGATATATTTTCTTTGATTTATCAACATGGGATCTATTCAGCACTTTACTTTCGTCTATTTATCCAATGGTAACTTCAAGTACCACTTACTCAATTTTCTCCATTAATATTCGGTATATATATGGGGAAGTAATTTTATTCTCATCGTCTACTACTTCGAGAGTATGATTAGAATATTTGATCAACTACTTCTTCCCAGTAGGATTCGTTATAACCAATCGTGTAGTATAACCCACCACATTGGAAATATGCACACCAATCGTGTGGTATTACCCACCACATTGGAAATATACTCAAACTATAAAGTGCATAAATTTAAATTGCAGAAATTAAATTTCCTCCAATAGGTGATCGAACCTACCTTATGGGAATTATTGCAATAAATATAAATTTACGGAATTTAAATTGCGAGAATTAAATTGCATAATGTTTAACTACTTCTTCAGGAGTAGGATCTGCTTAGTAGAAGGTATTACCCATCACTTAGCATATAAAGTGCAGAAATATATAAAACCTTCCGTTTAGTGACGGTTGAACCCATCATCAAGTAGGAGGTATTGCAGTAATTAAATTGCAGTAAATAAAGTGCGAGAATTAAATATTGAACTGCTTCTACGGGAGCAGATTTGTTCTTCTAGAACAAATACTCATTACTTCTACAATAGCACATTTACCCTTCTAGAATAAGTACATTATGTAATTGAACTCTTCGAGAGTTACATTAATATTTCGATCTATTAACTCAAATGGACTTCAAACCATTTTATATAATCAATGGATTTAGAATTTCTTCATGAATATTTTATCCATTTTTCACTGTCGTCAAAATTAGGTCGGTTTTACCCTAAGGGTAAAATTGTCCATTCCAATTCGCAAAGGTAAAATTGTCAAAAATATTTTATCAATGTTTTACGATTGGAAAATTATCTCCTTTCTACTTCAATTTATCAATATCAAAATATTCAAGGACTATTTTGTAACTTTTTCAAAAGTTGGTGTACTAGTTTGTAAATTTTGAAAGTTCGATAATAACATATTTCAAAACGAGTTATTACCCTATCAATGTTGGTGTCAAATCGAAGCTCTCGTTAAATCGAGTATAATGGAGTCTAGAAAATTTGATTTTGATAATGTATGCTCCTTATATCTCGATAAAACGAATGTTATAGTTTAATATATTATTATATTATAAAATCATATGATTTACCTTTTTCCCTTTCTCTAACTATTCCAATGGATGAGATTTACTTGCAATCCATTTACGTGATCGGAAAATTCTTTGGACTCCATTCTTCCAATTTTGGGATTTCAGACATCTCCAAGCAGGTTGTGTAGAATGAGGAATTGTGGGAGAAGAATATGAACAAAAGGGAATTTTCGATGATGTATTTGCAAAGAGAGAGTTATTTAGGATTGATGAGGATGAATTAATTCATTGGTAATAATCCAGTTTCTGATACAGAAGATCATCTATAAGATGCAACTGTAGAGCATACTTCTTTCATATTACTCAAAGGGTTAGAGACTCGTGCTGATAACGTGTTATAAAAGTATGAAAACAATAGAGAGAATTTAGAGAGAATGAATTCGAATGAATTCTCAGGAATGAATTTCATTAATAACTGAAGCCCTATTTATAGGAAAACTTCGAATGGCACAATCGTAATTACATAATTTCATCAAGGGTATAATAGTCATTCACATATAATAATTACATCTTTTACCAAATTATTCCTCTACCAAATTATTCCTCCACCAAATTATTCCTCATAATTCATAACCACCACATTATTCTCAATTATTCATAACACCTAATAATTATTCTTCAATTATTATTCATAACATTATTCAAAAAAAACAAAAACAAAAAATTGACAACCATACAGCAAAAATAAAAAAAACAAAATAAATTGTAAATATTTTATTAATTGGTTTCAACTATTATGTGTCTGCTACTTCGAGATGTTTTGTAGTCCTCAACAATCAATGTTGCAATTTTATGATAGTTTCCCAATAATAATAATAATGTCGTAGGGCAGCATCAGAAGATTATCGAGTGAACCTATTTGACACGAAAGCTTCCCTTGGAGAAGTATGGACTGAAAATATCACCCATTTGAGGAAGATTAAATGACTGGTCAAATGACCCTCTTGCCTGAAAATTTCTTATCCGCAGCTGATATGGGAAAAACTTCTAGTGAATATAAATTTCAAAGTTTCGGGTCTCGGAAGCAATTGAATTTAAGGATGTTTATGCACCAGATGGTCCAGATTGGATGTTGATGTTGTGGTTCCACTAAAATTTCAAAGAATTATTTACATTATTACACTTCCTTTTCAAGGGTGTTGTTTTCCTACCCATTGTGGGCATCTTACAGTGCTCACACTCCAAGAAAAAAAAATCATGGAGGCTTGTGGGGCTTCTCCACCATCAGATGACAGTTATATATTATTAATCTAACTTAACGTAGATACTAATTTTTTTTAAAAAAAATTTTGAACTCTGAAGTAGCCCCATGAAATGGCTCAATGTCGGCATGGGCATTGTTCTTATGTTGCCAACTTTGGCAACGGAACAATAGCCTCCTTTTCAAATGAAAAAAGAAAAAAGACAGAGACAAGTTAATAGAATTAGTGTTGCTTCATTGATTACTGACATAGCATTTGGGGGCTAAAAGAACACTCTAAACACATGGATATTAAGGTTAGGGTTTCATTTTAAAATGTCAACCTGTTAAGAAGAGTAGCCCAAACCCTTATATATTAGTTTATTATTTTGTATTTATTCCATGTGAAATTTATCCCTTAACAATTCAGAAGGCAAAATTAAGTTATCAATCATAGCAAATTAAATCATAGCATTAAATTAAGAGCAAATCTAAGATATCAATCTAAGTTATCAATCATAGCATTAAGTTAAGAGCAATACCACATTACTATAAAAAATTTCCACCACATATCAAAACACCAAAAAAGGATGGAGACTAATCTTTATATTATAAAAACAGAAGTGCCACATTGGCAGGAGTGCCAACGTGGCACTCATTAATATTAAAAAAACATAAAAATTAATTTTTTAGTTTTAAAAAAAATAAACTTATTTTTGGAAATAAACTAATATTAATTGGTAGTTTTAAATAGGAAAAATTCTTTAAATATAATTATTTTTTAATGAAACATAAATTTATTATCATTAAATGTGATAAATAAAATTTAATAAGAAAAAAAAATTTTCAAAAAACTTTAAATGTAATTTCATTTTTCAAATTTCTAATTAAAAACATTAAATAATAAGTATTTTATTTTTACCGTATTAAAAAATATTATAGTTTTAGATAGTTTTAATTTGTGATGTGCATTGGATTATTCAAATAGTAGATTATTCTTAAATAAAATAGTGCGTGCTAAAATTATAATTGAATTTGCACCGAATAATTTATTTATTTTTAAATAAAGAGTAATTTAGAAATCTTTATCTTTATATTTTGAATTGTTATATTATCATACCATTAATCTTTATATTATAATTTATGAAATGCTACGTTGGCAAAGATGCAAATGTGGCATACATTAAATATTTTAAGAAAATTATAAAATTAGTTTTGGAAATAAACCAACATTAATTAGTAGTAATTAAAATATAATTGAAAATAACCAATATCTAAAACAAACATCTAATGAAAAAAAATTTATATTGGAAAGACTTTATATATAATTTCATTTTTTAAAGTTCTAATTCAAAATATTAAATAATAATTTTTTATTTTTTATTTAATTTTATCGTGATAAAAATGTAGGTTTTTATAGTTTTG
The DNA here is from genome assembly GCA_018223645.1 of Jasminum sambac. NCBI lineage: Eukaryota > Viridiplantae > Streptophyta > Magnoliopsida > Lamiales > Oleaceae > Jasminum > Jasminum sambac. Next base: position 24,342,828 of record CP073641.1, read on the forward strand.
CTTGGTTACGTGAATTGGTCTATTAAAAAATAGTGAGAATTTTTTACTTTTTTCTTTTTTAAAATCAAATAGTGAGTGGTTAAAATTAAAACTAGATTTATATAGAATAATTTATTTATTTTTAAGTAAAATAGTAATTTATTAATCCTTATATTATTATACTTGAAGTGTCACGTTTGGTGAACACCCTATTGGCAGTGCCAACGTGACATACTATTTCTAATTAAAAAAAATAAATGATATTTTTTATTTTTAGTGCAACTGATGTGATATGCTCACTAACTGAATTTTGTATTGCATAGTTTTTACCTTTTCTAAGTATATAAAATTACAAATAAAAAATTTTTCATTCTACAATTAACGTACAATTTATGTAAATGAAAAGAAATCAAATGAATTATATAGATGAGGAAAATTGTCGGTGTTACTACAAATTTAAGTTACATAAAATTAAACATAATACTTCTTATATAATATAGCTAAAATTAAGTAGTAATTACAGTTAATCACTAAAAGAACGCGTAAAATCATAAAATTTAGAGTGCGTAATGTCCATTTTAGAAAGAAAAAAGGTGTTCAATATAAATTTGATATGTACCAACGAGAAAGACACGTTTTGATAATCAAAGAATTTTTATATATTCATTCCTAATGATTCATTTACAATTAATTAATCTTCATGAACATTGTTGTGCAATGTTAGGCACGGTAATTAGAATTAAAGTTACACGTTTTGATAAATTTCTTAATTATGCGATGCACGTGAATTTTTATAATTTACAATTGTGAATTTACTCCACAATTTTTGCATTGGCTATAATATACAATATTATAGATTTTAATAATTTTTTACAATTATGTAATCTTTTATGCATAAATTACATCAATTATGTAATTCAACATTCATATTTATAATTTTATTTTAATTATTTATCGTACATAAATTTAATTATTTCCGTGCATCGCACGGGCGTGATACTAGTTAATAGAATTAGTGTTGCTTCATTGATTACTAACATGGCATTTGGGGGCTAAAAGAACACCCTAAGCACATGGATATTAAGGTTAGGGTTTCATCTTAAAAGGTCAACCTGTTAAGAAGAATAACCCAAACCCTTATATATTAGTTTATTATTTTATATTTATTCTATGCGGGATTTATCGCTTAACAATTCAGAGGGCAAAACATCAACAGAAGATGGCCAATGGATATTGAATTGATGACCAACTCTAAGTTATCAATCATAGCATTAAATTAACAGCAATACTACATTGCTATAAAAAATTTCCACCACATACCAAAACACCAAATCAGCAAATTAAATCATATTCAAAATCTGAAAAAATTGGATCAAACATAATACATCACCTTTTTAAGGCAGGAATGGGAGGTGATTTTGGCAGCTTCTTAATAAACCACAATTCCTGAATACTATGACATTTTAATACTTCGGCCAACGCTAGCTCTCTGCTTACCTCCACTCTGTGTATTATCTACGCTAGCTTCCACAAGAAACTAACTGCCAAGTAATATTCGAGTCTTGATCGGTTAAGTGATCTGCGAGAGTATCTCCCAATGTTATATGCAGCTCTCAATCTCATTCTTTGAAATATTCCGAGTTTTTCAAAAATTCCTTTAGTGTTACATAGCTTTCGAAAAATTTCTTTTGTATTATATATGCTTACATTTTAATTTCAACAAAAAATTAATAATTAATTAATGACATTATTATATCTCCATAAATGTAAAGTTTCATATTATAAAAATACAGTAACCATAACAACAAATGTAAAAGAAATAATAATAACAATTAACATAAAACAAACACCCAAACCCAACCGCAAAACCTCACCCCTTATTCCCCATGCTGCCCCTCTACCTAGCCCCAACCATGGGAGTGTCTCTGACTATGTCTGTTGGATGTGTGCTGCCTGATTATTGGACCAAAGTTGCTAATGGGCTAGAGTTGCAGTTGGGCTTCATTGGTTGGCTCATTTGGAGTTAAAATTGGCCGATTATTACTAGGGTTGACTTTTTATATAAAGGTTTGAGGGCTTCATTCTTTGAGGGTGCAGAAAGGAGAGACACAATGTAGAGATCAAGGGTTTTGGTAGGCTGCGCATCTCCTTCTTTGAGAGAGTTTCTTCTGTGTAATTATTTTCTTGTATTGAGTTGTACAGAGTGATTAGATACAGAGAGAGTGAGAGATCAAAGAGAGGCGAGTGAGATGTGCATTGTAACTGAGCCTTGGATACCGGATTTTGGCCATTCATAGTGGATTGGAGCGAGAACCACCGTAGTGTGGATGCTCAACGCAGATGTAGCCAATTTTGGTGAACTGCGGGGTCGAGAACCAAACAAATCTTGGTGTTGTTTATTTTCTCGTTTTTCGTGTTTTATATTCGATTATCACGCGATCCAAATCCTAACAATTGGTATCAGAGCGTAGGTTATTTGTGGTAATTGGATTAGGGCTCAAAATTCGAAAGAAAAAAAAAATTGAGCCGTGCACAGCAGTGGAAAAAAAAGGGGAGCACACCCGTCACTTTGAGGCCATTTTCTGGTCAAATCGGTGGTGAAAAACATGAAACGAGACTACCATCGCGAAGCTCTCTTCAAGGCGAGTTGAATGGTATCAGATTTGAAGTGAATCGGTGGCCAGACGAGGAAGAAATCTGACCTTGAAGTTGCTGCTGCGCAAGGAGGGAGACACAGTCAAACCAGTCAAACCGAGATCTAGAACTTTGACTGCCGATTGCGAGAAAACCAGGAGGAGTTACCAAATCGGAGGCCAGATCTGAGTTCCTTGTGGAGAGGCGCTTCTTCGGTGGTGATGGTGTCTCATTTTGATTTTCCGACGGAGGCAGAGAGACACTTTCCGGCAGTGCGCCGAATCTCGTCGGAAAAGACACCGCAACTTTGACCGAAGATTGTGGGAGCGTCCGGCGTCGTCTCGTGATCGACAACCTACCGTTGGAAATTCGCGTTTTTCACGAGGAAGTTGGTAAATCGGTTCTCCACTTCTCCTGGAATTTAATTCCAGTGGTAAGATCGTTCCCTTCTGCCCGTGATTGTTAGTTGAGTTGTTTATTGGTTGTTTAGAGTTTTAACTGCCTATAAATGTTTTCTTGACTGTGTTAACTAGTTGAGTGCATAATTGAACTTTTTTCAGTAATTAACTAGTTAGTGAGCTGTGTTTGCTTGAGTTAGCATTCCATTTTACTGTGCATTGAGGGAGTGTGACTATTACTTTGCATAATGAGTATCATATTGAGTTTTGTGATTGGTTTATTGACTGTGATTGCATACTTGAGGTGGAGCCACCTGTTGTTTTATTTATGCATTAGTCAATACCTGTGTTTTTGTGCTATTTGGGTGATTTAGCATGATGTTTGGAGCCTATTTTTGAGTTTTTGAAAAGAGTTTTTTCAAAAAGTGTTCTCAAAAATCAGTTTCAAGTGTTTAAAGGTTTTAAAACTGAGTGGTTTTATGCTTGTGTTTCTTGAGATTGTGAATCTTGGGTGGAGTTGGGATTGTCTCTATGAGAGGTAGAATAGAGGTAGCAAAAGAGGGGGTAATGAGAGAGTTGCATTCATGGCCGAGTGTTTCTTCGATTGTTTGCTTCTGTTGCTGTTCTAAGCGTCTTTGTATTGAGTGATACATTGGGTAAGAGCTTAGAATATAGTCGTTCGTGGAACGAAGAGTTAGATCAGAGAGAGGTGTTTTCGAAGAGATGGCTATTTTTGTATACCATATTACCTAGTTTGCTTATTCTATTTCTTGAGGTGGAGGCTATCCCGTGTACCTTTTGAGTTCTTCTGAAAAGAGATTTTTTCAAAGAGTATGGATTTCAAAAGGAGAGTTGTTTAGTTTTTAACAAGAGTTTGTTTCAAACTGAGAGTTTTGATGTTCTTTGTATTCTTTGCATTTGAGTTTGTGGTTGTAGTTAATTGGAGTTAATTGTTACAAAGTGAAACTGATTGCTTTAGAGTTTTAGTACATCTTTGTGTGTCTTGAGTGAAGGCATTACAGTTTTTTTCAAAAGTGCGTTTTTTGAAGAGTTTAACCAGTTTATTAGTGTTGTAGCTTCGTTTATCATGGCTATTTTTATTTCTGCGTGAAAGTCGGAGTTGATTTTTCGAGGTAAGAAATGGTTAAAAGGTTGCCATGGTAATGAAGGTAAGAGAGTTATAGATGGCCTACTGTATCGGGTTATCTACTAGCGTTTAAATTCAGTTTCAATTTCAGTTTAAATAGAGCTATTTAAACATGAAATCATTGACTGACTTTGCAATGTGATTTGCAGGTGCAAGAGCAAGAGCGATGAAACATGAGATTGGTTGAACTTCAAATCCACTAGAAGAGAGCCGGAATCAAGGCAGCAAGGTGGAGATTGTTGGATGTGTGCTGCCTGATTATTGGACCAAAGTTGCTAATGGGCTAGAGTTGCAGTTGGGCTTCATTGGTTGGCTCATTTGGAGTTAAAATTGGCCGATTATTACTAGGGTTGACTTTTTATATAAAGGTTTGAGGGATTCATTCTTTGAGGGTGCAGAAAGGAGAGACACAATGTAGAGATCAAGGGTTTTGGTAGGCTGCACATCTCCTTCTTTGAGAGAGTTTCTTCTGTGTAATTATTTTCTTGTATTGAGTTATACAGAGTGATTAGATACAGAGAGAGTGAGAGATCAAAGAGAGGCGAGTGAGATGTGCATTGTAACTGAGCCTTGGATACCCGATTTTGGCCATTCACAGTGGATTGGAGCGAGAACCACCGTGGTGTGGATGCTCAACGCAGACGTAGCCAATTTTGGTGAACTGCGGGGTCGAGGACCAAACAAATCTTGGTGTTGTTTATTTTCTCGTTTTTCATGTTTTATATTCGATTATCACGCGATCCAAATCCTAACAATGTCGCTAACAAGAACTGCCCCTGGCTCCTTTTCACGCTTAAACCAACATGAAATAGCTATTGTTTCACACTTGTTTCAGCGGTAAACCTAACCGGGGGAAAATCCTTGCGGTTGGATTTTGAGGGGAAGTAGGATTTTTGGAGGGGGATGGGGCTTGGGGATGGGCAACCAAGGGCACAGGGCGTGGGGGGGGGTTTAATATAACTTTTGGTATCGTTTTGAGACTATTAGATCGTAAACTTATGAAACATAATAAATAGCATTAATTATTAATTGTACATTGAAATTAAAAATATAAGTGTATCTAATATTAAAAAAATAATTCAAAAGCTATAATATTAACACAAAATGACAAAGCCATGCTAAGGTATTAAAAATTTCGATAAAGAAATGTTTAATTAGAGCCAATTAGTTTGACGAATTTAGTTATTGAGTCAAAATAAAACTGTGCACCAAATTTAAATCAAAATCATGCGATTTAAGAGAAATTTTGGAATGATTTGTACATGTTTAAAAGTTATATATTCAATTGCAATAGTAAATTATTGATAACAATAGTAATTGTGTCATTTTACAAAATATTGACCGGTTGATGGTCAAATTGATGCACAAAGGAACCTTCAACTCTAACGATTTTAAAAATTGAGGACTTGATCGCAACAATCTCAAATGTTAGACATCTTGCTGCAATTTACCGAAAAAGAGTACAGAAAAGAAAAGGAAAATTGACAAAATTGTTGTGCGGTCCACGAAGTGGAATATTCCACCGCGCAACATTACGATTTTGCCTGGCCTTAAGATTCGGATACAGTTCGATTTCATATATTCATAGTTCAACTTTGCACTCTTGGCGGCTTGAAGAGAACATCACAATGGAGCAAACTTTTATCATGATGAAGCCAGATGGTGTCCAAAGAGGACTTGTAATTATCTCCATCTTTAATTTATTTTTCAATTTTCCGAGTTTGCATACTATTATTCGTTTAAAATTGAAGATTTCTTAGCCGTGTGATTAAATTCTCTGAGAAATTTTTTTAGCAAATAAGTTTAAACTATTCACCTGGAACTCAATGTCAGTTAAAATAAGTTTAAGTAAAAAAAAATGTGTTGTGTAAAAATGTTTGGGGCTGAAGAGTTGCTTTTGAGCCAATCAGGCTTTATTTATGTAATGTTTGTGTTTCAGGTTGGTGAAATCATTGGCAGATTTAAAAAGAAAGGTTTCACTTTCAAAGGTACTTTAGTTTTTCCTCAATTAATGGAGCAACAATACCAATAGATCCTGCAGTTTTATTGCTAAATTAGTTGTGTGTCCAATGCTGTTCTGCTTTAGTTAGCTATTTTCTTTGAGTTTCATCTTAGAAGGTGAAAAAATTGAGATGTTTTATTTGCATATTACTGCTCAGATCTATGGTACAATCTGATGGGATATTAGTTCACAGTAGTCTTGTCCTGGATTTATTACGTTTTGGTAACTTTATCGAATATTTCTGCTTTCTTTGAGTATATGAAATGAATTGTGAATATTCTCTAACAAGACTCTTTTTTTTCATAGCAATTTTTCTGCCTAGGAGCAATGTAGAATATGAAAAAACCATGTATATATCAAACCATATGGAACACAATCTTTTTTTTACTCTTGCTTTTTATAAAATCCCAATTGGATCTGATATAGAAACTATAATTTGTGTTTCTTTTTTTTTTTTTTGGTACAGGTCTGAAGCTGATTAATGTGGATCGCTCATTTGCTGAGAAGCACTACGCTGATTTATCTGCTAAGCCATTCTCTAATGGGCTTGTTGAGTACATTATATCAGGTGCTGTTGTTGCAATGTTTTGGGAGGGTAAGAATGTAGTTACTATAGGTAGAAAGATCATTGGTGCTACCAATCCTGTAGAATCTGTTCCTGGTACAATCCGTGGTGACTACGCCATTGACATTGGCAGGTGAGCTAGATTTTCGAGTAATGATCAATTCTATGAGTGAGAATTATTTGCTTATCTCTGATACAAATAGTTTTATGTGTTTGCTCGAGTCAAGACACGGGACTGTCGGATTGAAGTCATGTTCCATTCCTCAAGAACATGTTTGGTATAGAGTTGTACAACACAGAGGACATGATTTTCCTTTCTTAATCATATTCCAGTTGTATGTTTTAGCATACCAATTGCACCACATTGTACAAAAAATTCTTTTATATTTGGAAAATCACAATATGAAAATATTGTGGGTTTTCCTATACCTGATTTAAATGCTGATGTTATTCACTGTTTCAACATCTTTGGGAAGCATAGGCAAATTGCTGTGTTTTCCCGTGTTCCAATTTCTATGCCATTATTGTTACTAAAAGCTTCACTAATTTGGAAAGAGCTTTACCATAGAGAAATAAGGCGAGGGGTTTTGTGGTTACATGAATGTCATTCACGGCTCTAATGCAGTGGAGAGTGCGAGGAAAGAGATTGGTCTATGGTTTCCGGAGGGAATTGCAGAATGGAGGAGCAGCCTTCACCCATGGATCTACGAGTAAATCTCTGTCATGAGTTGAGCCAATAACTTTACATATGGCTCATATGTTAAGTTGTTAAATTATAGCTGAAAGCTACTATCTATGTTGTAATCTCCGCTTTTAAACATGTTTTCAAAATTTACTTGGAGTGGTTCGCCCTTTGTAGCATGAAATGATATGGATTGGTTATTGAGAATGTTTTCTTTGACAGTACTCAATGGCGGATCCAGGATTTTTAGCCGGGGGGGCTGTAATACAGAAAAAAATTTAATTTGACTAAAATTATGTATAAAATTTTTTTTTTCTATATAAACTTTTGGATTTTTTTTGGGGTCGGGGGGGCTAGCACCGTGCCGGCCCCCCCCTAGATCCGCCTTTGACAGTACTGAGTTGTGTTCTGTTTCTTCACTATGATCTTTTGGATGCTTTCTTTTGTTTGATGATTTGATTTGGTCATTACATAATAAATATATTTCGTTATACCTTGCAATTTTTCCCAATAATCTCTAGACAAACTCTAAATGTTACGATGCCAAGTCTTGAAGCTAGTTTATATATACCTACGTATCTTCAACATGTCATTTACATGCAAGTGATATTCATTTTCTTCATGCGCATATCACAAGATTTTCAGAACTTTGATTCTGAAACTAAACCGGTTGGTAAGTCACCGTGTAACAAGTTACAGCAATTGGCTTGTTTGTGGCTCAATTGGTTTGGTTGTGGCTCATAAATCACATTGATTACCCTTCACCATGTACAATAAATTGCACAGCTTCTACTAATTTTCAAAGTACAAAATCGTACTCCCTAAAATACACTACCGACTAAGAAGGTTGTACGAGGGCATGTCTTCAAGGCATGTAATATGTTGCAGAAGCTCCCTCTCCAACTGCCTCCGAGTAGCTTTCATCACAGTCTAATTTCTTAACCGAAAAAAAGAAATAAATTATCTGATATATGTTATTAGATGAAAGATATGAATGAGGACATGCTTCAAACTAGTACTTCCGGGGCTAAAGTCTCTAATAGCAATCAGAAATTTCGCAAACGTCAACTATAAATGGTAAAAATCTTATGGTGTCCATTTGGGTACATACCCAATAGTCTGCATAGATGTAGGGTCAAGTGGGGTCCACTGTGGACCCCACATCCATGCAGATTGCTGGGTATATGCCCAAATCAACAGCATAACAAAATTCCTATAAACTGTATCGCCTATATTTGAGCGGATCTGACAATTGCAGTGCACTTACATTGAAGTCCATATAAGAAGCGTGCATGGCGAGCCATTGATGGTCCATTAATTTGAATGCAATACAATATAAAAGGTCGAATGCAGATTCATTTTCTACAGGCAAAAAGCAAGAAAGATTAACCACTAAGCATGAAATGATAGTGCAACGAATAAGCATTAGTTGCCAAGCATTACCTGCCAGAAACTTCAAAAATGTAGCTCCTACCAGTGTTCGGGGTTTTACTGCAGAGGTAGGCAAAATGGAAGGGAAAGTAAGCTTGTTTACTGCCTCTTTATTATTTTTTGATAGACATTAAAGCAAGAAAGTGATAGACAAGCTACCTGCTTCAAGATCAAGCATCTGAATGAGCATGAATGTGATATTGACACCAGCAACAGCAAAAGGGTATTCCCACATGGCCCGGTCACCTTCCTTCTTTTGAAGTAGATCTTGAAAGGATTTCTGTAAAAGAACCTCATGTAATGGCTAAAGAAATAACAAGATTTGCTGTGTTTGTTTGTTGAAAACTACTGGAAAAATGTTTTTGGACCTATGGCTGAAAAGTAAAGAAAATGTTAAAAAAAATATAAAAAAGTTGTTAAATCAATGTATCAATAGCAAGTGGTTGAAAATGATGGTGAAGAAAAATTATTTTTCTGATGAGTTGTATCAAACAAGCTCCTAAAACTAAAATACAAACATAAACTAGATTGTTATCCTCTATTGACCATAAAAGAGCGGAATAGGATCTGTGTGCATGCACGCAAAATTGTTGGCATGTTTTTGTGTGATAGAGAGATGGACGGGCGAACCGATCATAACCGGAAAGTTCCTAGCAAAGAATAACAGATTTTCCAATGATATGAAACCACCACCCCTGACAGAGGAACTTAAAGTTAAAAATATAACAAGAAATTGCAAGAAATAACGGTTTATCTACTGAAAATGGGACCCATCTAAAAATAGTCGAAGAAAATAATTTTTACCTGAAGTCTGTTGATGGATCTTTTCCCTGCCAACCCATCTCCTTCCACTGCTCGGATATTAAACTAGAAAGTTCCTCCCTATGAAAGGCTGCATTCCACAGTTCCCTCAAAGCTTCCTATAACAACACAAAATGTATTACATTAAAGAGAAAGGCAGTAATGTATGCAGAGACTCAATCTTCATCAAATGAATGGTCTATAGTTGGATGGAAATCATGAATTAATTGTGAACGGAACGGATAATACCTCATGTTCGGGAATTAAGCTATCGTAAGTAACATCTATCCGATGTTGCAGCTTCTGTAAGCATTCTTCCTAATCCACAAGGTTAAATAGAACATCAAAATCTGATCACACTTCATTGTTAGACGGCCCACAGCAGCTTAAATATCAGAAAAACCACAGACGAGCAACAAAACCCATGCGACCATTCTATATACTTACGCCAATTGTTGTACTACAAACTCATCAAGTTCGTATGCATGAATGATAGATAGCCCATCATTTAATACCTAATCTATCCTCGAATTTATAGTAAATATTCCAGATCAGTCTTGAGATTGAATTCTAGGCACATCATACTTCTATGGCTGTGAAAACAACAATGTGATTTAGGCAATTATCATGCAAATGCTTCTCCCAAATGTGGAGCATGTTTGTCGGCTTAATCATTACTTGCATAAATAATGGACTAAATGATTGATTCAAGCTAACGTATTAGTCAACACAAAGCATGTACATTATTATCTGACACACCAAAAAGGGGGAATCCAGATTATAAGAAACCAAATATCAGCATACCAATCCACCAAAAAGATTACCTCGGCAGGCATCAAATCAAATGATGGATGAGCATCATTCTCTCTTCTTTGAGCGCACACACATGAAAGGCCTTTGCCAAGCCATGCTGCTGATCCTGCCACGACCTCTGCTGTAATGAAAGAAAAACAATTGCCAAAAAAAAATGGACGATCTACAGAATTAGAGAGTGAAGTACACCAAAACTACTTTTAGGGGTGCCAAGGCGAAAAAAGTGTTGCAATTAAAGAGAGAAGGTCAACCTCCCTGATGAAATGTGTAACATGCTAAAGTCAAACAAGCACACACTTCATTGTTACTTTTTCAAGTTCTGTACAATCAATCGGAAGCTATTTAGACAAAGATTATTCAAAGATAATACCTCCAAAAAACTAAAAAAAATATTCAGAATAGTTTTATACACTCAACAACCTACAACTTGCTCAGACAGAATATATTCAACATATTGATTGCAAGTAAATGTAATATGATCAGTTCCTCATTTGCGACCCTACTAGTTAGTACATTTGCTATTCTCTATAAAGTAAAATTAACTTCATTACATAAGAAGTTAAGTCATGCAATGCAGGTGCAGTGCCAAGAAATTTTTGTCCACCTCTCATGAGATGATTGCCTTGGTAACTTCATCAATAAGTAGACAACAGTGAACCCATAAACCAGTCAAATACTGTTACCATAAAGATTTTACATACATGCATAGAAATTGAAGAAATAAAGCAAACCTGACATATTTGTGCTTCAGAATGCTTCAAACGTGTGAAGCAAACAGTACAACAACACTTCTCAGAAAAATTGCAGGGCCAAGTAAAGATAGTTGAAGTATGTTTCACCTCCAGTAATTTTAACAGACCAAAATTACTAATGTACCATTAAGATTGAAATTTAGAAAGCTTTAGCTGTATGAGGTAGACTTAGTGGATCACGTAGGCTGCCTATTCTTTATTTCTCTAGAAACTAAGTTCACTCCTAGAAAAAGTATTTACTAGTAAAATGTAACATCAAAAAAGAAGTTTGACATATTGATAATTGATAAGCAAGCAAAACTCTAACCTGGAAATTTTGAAGTACTTGAATCTATCTTTTTAAGCATACTCAAACCAGACCAAACTTAAAAGAAACCTTCTCAAAACTTTTTGTGAAAAAATGTAAAAGTGACATTTAGTTTAAAAGATTAATAATTAATATTATCTCTTGCTCTGCTAAGCATGGTGTATGCTACCTCCATCCTATAAAGATAGGTTCGTTTACTTTCCATGTTTGTCTGCATAAGTCTATTTCCATGTTTGTCTACATTTAATTTCTTAATTTTCACATTATGCCCTATTTAACATGCATTGTTCTTAATAGTCTATATATTGATCATTAATTAATGTAGAGGTATATTTGAAAAAATGCAATTATAATTTATTTTTTCAACAATATTATTTAGAGTTTCTTTCTTTCAAAAAATTAAATATAATAATAATAAATAAAAAATTAAAAAAAAATGGAATTAGAGTTTCTCAATCCATGTGAAGTAAGACCTATCTTCGCGGGACCGATGGAGCATAACACTTGTTTCAGTTGATCAACGGTCTGCTCAATTTACAAAGCTAATATCATAGGACTAAAGAGCAGTATAAGTTGTAACCCCAACTGTCTCCCTAATTCACAATTTATAAAAGCACGAAATGTAAAAATGACAAATTCAAGAAAAAATCTGAACAGCAGACACAGACCATCAGAAATTTCAAAAAAGTAGCAATAAAACCACAGCAAAAATGGTCCTTTTAGAACTGGAAATAGCAAATGAATAAGAAAACTTTACTGCAAATAGGCCTAAAGTAACCGAACTCCAATTAACAAACAAAATCCAAATAGACTAATTCCACACATATACATAAATCTATAATACGCGTATGACGAATTGGAGTGGATAAATTGGACATACCAAAAGTAGAGTGGAAACTATTTCCTCGATCGAGACTTGAAGAACTTCTCCTCACAGCAACAAATGATCCACCTCCTCTATCATCCATTCCTTTTTACCTTCTCCGTCCAAATACTGATTCCCCAAAAATTCCGCCTTCTACTCCTTCCTCTGTTTCTTCAAATTACTCAATTCAATTATATCGCACGAAATTAGTCTACATAAAGTAACGCAAAATGCAGGTCCATAGAAAGGCATAGAGATTCACTGAATTAGCAAAAACACCATAAAAGCATACTAGAAACCACTCTCTGTAATATCTATATGTGATAGCGATTAAGCACAGATAGGATTAGAGGAATGTGCGCATGTGAGTGTCGAATTGAATTTAATGCCACAAATTGTTTGTTCTAAAAAATTGAGGGCGGTTTTTTTTCTCTCTAGATTTTGGCTGATTTCTCTCTCCTAAATGGAGCTTTCTGTTGCAGGTGGTGAGTTGTTCGTGCCCTCAGCGTTTTTTAATCGATTGTTTGACAAATTTGTTTTGGGTGTGGCTAAATGCAATTCCAACCACTTTTGTTTCCAACCGCACCCATTTTTCCCATATTCCCATTTTACCCTTAATTTTAAAAAAATGACAAAACGAGAAAGAAGAAGAAACAAAGGCTACAAACCAAGAAGAAGCACATGACAACAAAATGCTGGTAAAATTTAGAAAAAAAATTTCTTGTTCGACCATTAATGGTCGAACAAAAAAAAAATTACCCATATTTCCAGTAGCATTTGCTGTCCGAAATTGCACTTCTTATGTTGCAATTGCCGATTCTTTGTTTTCTCTTCCCTTTTTTTTTTTTTTGTTTGGAGGGGGCCAATGATAAAATGGGAATAGGGAAAAATAGGTGTGGTTAGGGAAAAAAGAAATAGTGGATGCATTTAGCAACAACCATTTGTTTTGTGGTGATTCCTTTTCGTTTAGAATAAAAGAATGTTTAAAATAAAAGTTAAAAAGAAATTGTTAGAAAAATTTTGTTAAACAATTTATTTTAAATAGAGAACTATCTTTCATAAATAAAAATAAAAATAATAAAAAATATATATATAAAAAGAAAAGAAAAAGGAGAACTATCCTTCAGCACGGAGAGTGTTATGATGGCGTTGTTAATGATGAATTTGACACTTAAACCAATCTCGAGATGCTTCGTTCACTATTTATAATGACGTCATTAAGATGAATTTTAGGCTTAAACCAATCTCGAAATTTGTTTAATGGTTCAGGAATGATTTATTTTGGGGTATTTGATAGATTAAAGCTATAATTAGAGCATGTCACATGCACAATGTGGATTTGAGATGGTCCTTCCGTCCCACGTGTATAATTCACTTTTCATTTTTCATTGTCCCACATGTATAGTTCTCTTTCTATATTGAGTAGTATTTTTTATATTCATTTACTATTATACGTCACTCATATTTAAATAGGGGCATTATAGGAAGTTTTTGTAAAATTTATTTTTCCAAGATTATTCTTAATTCTTGTGGAGGAAGTCAAGTGGATTATATATGTGGGATGGAGGGAGTATTATAAGAGAGTGATAACAAGAAGATGAAGAGTAAGACTCTTTATATCAGTTTATCTTTTAAAAAATAAATAAAGAGTATTTTAAAATTTAAAGAGTGAAATGTTGTACCTCCTCCGATATACTATTTATATTTGTATGTAAATAGGTATTGCATTTTAGAATTAATTTCTAAAGTTGCAAGAAATAAATATATTAATATTCTCGGAAGTGTTAATATATTAAATGCGGTTAACACAAAATCAAATAGAGAATATAAGTTGAAGTGTACTGATCCAGTTTCTAGATCATGCACGGATTATACCCACACAGTAAACCACATGTGGCTTACAACAAATTCACACATGAACCACATGATTTCTTTTAGAAAAACATGCACGAGTATAAACCCGCGGGGGGAGTGAAACATTTTCAATGTATAGGCATAATAGGCTTAGAGTGTAATAAGTCAAAATTAAAAAAAAAAATACACGATGAGTTGCTGCAACCAAAGTTCTAGGCAAGGCAATGAAGTGTCGAGCCCCTAGGGCTAGTAATGAAAACAGTGAGCCTCTAGAGTGTGCACCACCATATGCATCGATTAAGAGATAACGATTGTCTCTATCATCAGTAGTGTCCTAAAAAGCACGAGGTGTGGCGAATCATGGAGTACGAGCGTCAAATTTAAGCGGACGATGAATGATAAAAGTATGGTCAAAGCACAAAGCGTGGCGAAATGTGGCGTACAAGCTTCAAATTTTAGCGTGCTTAAAGGAACACTGAAACGTGCTTTTTAGAACATAGATCATCACACACCAATGTAGACTTGTTTTGACTAAAAGGACTTTTTCAACTTAAGTAATTAATCAGGTCATAATAAGATTAATTAAAAGACTAATTGGGAGAGTAGGGGTGGGTTGGTGGATTTCAAATGGGATGTTGGCAAAGTGTGGTACCATGTCATGATGTTTGAAGTCCATTCATGTTTGACCCTACAAACACACACACACACACACTATTGTACTTTGCTTACACTCCATAATAATCGACACCTTCAAGTTATGTGGATGTCCTACGCGCATGGGTTTCCTATAAAGTCGAAAAGTTTGTGGAGTTTCATTGCTAATTATTATACTTTCCATTCGTATGCTTTTACATCAACTGCCGTGGATCGAAAATGAAAATTGCATTAAATTGATCATGAAAAGTTAAAAAAATGTTATTTTTGGGCTCCATTTTTTACAACTTTTTTGGCACGTTAAAAATCATACTAAGTCATGAGATAATATTGATTCTAACTACTCTAATTAATTAAGTGTTAAGTGCGAGTATTACTGGACTAGAGGCATGCATGTAGCAACGCGCGAGGGATAATATGCAACATGTGAAGACCAAAAATCTGTTGAGTAATGACTTTAAAATGAACTAAATGGAGATCTCAATTATTATTATTAATATTATTTTTTTATATGGAGATCTCAATTATTTTATAGTCTTATAGATAACATAAGTTCGACAAAGTCTGTCTAAATCTTTTTGTTCGATAACGTTCCGTTGATGATGGAGTTAGAATTTCATTTGACATGAGAAATATTTTAACAATTTTGCCAGATGTAAGTAATATTTTCTTACTACCAAGTTATATTTTGAAAATATCTCGTGAAATATTGATATTGTATGTCTCATATTGTGACTTTGACTTATTCTGAAAAATATGACTTGTAATTAAATTATTAAAAATATTAGTGCATCTAGTAAAATTGTTAAATTGGTCTTTAAAAAAAAAAAAAGAAAGAAACTTTCAGTTTGTGTTAAGAAAATGTATAATCATGATCATAATTATAAAAAGAAGAAGCTGAGCAAGAGTTTGACCTTTCAAAGTGTATAGATAAATTAGCAAAACTCATGATTGTATTTTTGTAATGTTGTTTCTTAATTGAACTTATATGTGACAGTCAAGGGATAAATAACAGTAATTGACTTTTTTTACTATTTTTAAAGTTTAGATTAAAAATATTAAGATGGTAATTTATTACTGTCATGTTACTAATTACAGTAAGTACTAATGAATATTCATTAAAAAAAATTACTAATGAATATTAACTACTAAAAATCTGCTTCCATTTTCATATCGTATAAGTTTGACAAAGTGTGTCGCAATATTTTGGTGTTCAATAACATTTGGTAGATGACATAGGTAGAACTTCATTGTACAATAGATTTTAAAAATTCATATAATTTAATAGATTTTAAAAATTTAGGTGTTTTCAACTTAAAATTCTATGAATTCCATATAAATCTATGAGTTTAGAATTTTGTGGATTTTATAAAAATTTGGTGTTCTCAATTTCTTATGGATTCTTGTGGATTTTATTAAATTGTAGATTTCTTATGGATTTTAAATTTAAAATATATACTTATAACCTTCTAACCGAAATCCGACCTCTTATCCTTAAATTCTTGTGGATTTCATCAATTTTTTTTCCAAAAATTATGTAACTTTTGTAAACCTAATAATCACTCAAAATTTGTAATCATAACTTTAGGAAATCCGTTTTTCATTATCACTATAGTTTTTGAACAATTATATATCATTCAACTATGCAAAATAAGTGCCCAATACCGAAAATAATATATTATCATGATGACAAATAAATTTTTTTATTCTTCATTGCTTTAACATGTAGTTTTTTTATTCTTCATTACTTTAATTTTTGAAAAAAAAATTACATTATATTCAATCTATGCAAAAGAAATTTTTAATAGATGATATAAGATACTATTATAATATAATAATATTATTAAGCTCAAAATTATTTTATAATTATTAGTAAAATTCAAATTGATGTAAACTTTTGTTTTTTCCTTCATCTTTGCATTGTTTGAAAATCACATTCTATTCAACCTTAGCAAAATAAATGACCAAATGTCTGAAATGGGATATTATTATGAAAGCAAGTGGTAATATAATTTTATAAATTTATATTTATACATATTTTATAACTATCTTTTTCCAATTAGTTAAAAAATAATGAGTATGTTTTTTTTCTTTCTTTATTTTCTTTCAAAGAAATGTGATGTGTGATTAATTAAAGTATATTTTGTATTCTTTTCCCTTTGTATTTTAACCTTTTTGTGTTTGGCGTAGTAAAAATTCACCATATATTTACTGATGTGATTCCATCGTATAAAATAAATATCTTAGAATAAAAAGATAAGAAATAACAAAATAAGATATACACACATTTTGTATGAGTACTTATATCATGTATAACTCACATTTTAAAACAATGCAAAAAAAAAAAAAAAACAGCAACTCGGATTCACTGACGCATTGCAGTATTTTAACCATAGCTTGAGCTCTAGATATTGAAATGACCTGATTCAAGAAGGGCTGGAAATTTAATTCAATTCTCTACAAATGCTCTACGTATTTTGAAGGCAGTATATTTTTCAACTAAGGCATCCAATGCCATCTTTAGATACAAAAGTCATAACTTGACCTACAAAGACCTAATTGAGGCCATTCAAGATGCATTTAAGAGATAAAATATGGTGTTTTAGCTTGGTGGAGGACCCAAAAACATATTTTGTGGAGAAATTGGTCAAAAGATATATGAAAGTAGAGTGAAAGTGGAATTAGTGCTTGAAAAATATAATAGTAACGATGTTTTTTATGCCTATAAAATGGCAAGACCATTAACTTCTTCAACACACCTCTCTCACTCAAGAATACTCTCAATAGCTTCATTTCCTTTCTTGTGTAATTTATATTCTTAGTTAGACTTCTGAAGGATTTAAATAGTTTGGAAGAAGACACCATTTTCCAACCACGTCGGTGATCATTAGAGAAGACTTATCTTCCACTCTTAAGCATTTCTCTTCTCCTCTTTATGTTGTTTAGTTTTTTCACTATTTGTAGCTAATTTTCTTTTGATTGAGGAATTATATTGAAGCTCTAGACATAGATAGTTGATTTTCAAGTAAAAGTTCATTTTATTTACCAAACATAATTATGTCTATATTTCATTGATTTACTTCCATATTTACTTACCTAGAAAAACCTATTGTTAAAATCATATCGTCCATTAAATAAATTGAGAGAGTTTATTCTAATTTGTTAATTGGATAGAAATTGGGTAAAGAGCTTGTTTTATCCAACGACTAAGTAAGAGCAATCACCGATTGACCGAGCTTGTGTGCTTTTCGAGGATGATTACAATTAATTTGATAAATGAAATAACTTTATTTATAAATTTTTATCGATCACCTAGAGTGGATACTAATCCCTCAATCATCTTTTATTCATCTTTGTTCTTCAGTTTGTAGGCTTCATCAAACAAAACAAAGCCCTCCAAATCTATTTTAAGCAACTAAATAGAAAATCTCAATCCTTATGGAAGAATGACCCGTATTATTATACTTCACAACGATAAAATATTTACAAGTATAGCGAGTTCAGAATTAATTTTGATGCAATTAACCATATAGGAAAAGTTCACATCAAAGGACGAGGTTATAAATGACATTTTCTAATTTTACTTCTTTCTTTTTCTTTTTCTTTTATTTTTTATGATCTAGTGAGAAGTTTTATAGCCAATATCCGTATGGTCTGATGCCATCCCAATGGGCTTTTCCACACCATTTATCAAAAGAGTTCAATTGCTCTCCCCTACAGTGCATTTGTAATGATAAAATAAAAAATAGTAAACAGTTGTGTTGTTCATTTTTTTTTTTTCTTGTTATGTCAAGTTCATGTTCAACTCGTGCAAAAAATTTAATAAAATGAAACATAAAAGATAAATAAAAAAAGCTGCTCAAGATTTGAATCTAGAAATCAACACAAGATTAGTAAATTCTTAAATGATTTTATAAATAAATGATTTATGTAAACAAAAAGTAAAAGTAGATTATATATTAATATTATTTTTTGAATATTTCATATTTATGTTATTTTATTTTATACCAAAATTTATCTCATGGATTGTATTACTATACAACAAACATAATTGAAGATACATGGAACATTACAAAATTCTAATATCCATTATTATGATAATTTAATTTCAAAAATTCTATTAAAATCTATTGAAATCCACTGAATTATATGATATAGAATTTTATTAAAATCTAAAGGATTCCATGGAATTCTATTAAAATCTACGAATTCCATTACAATGAATAAATTGCATAAAATCTACAAAATTTCATGTTGAGAACAACCTCTTTAATCTTTATGAAAAAACAAAATGGACCATATATGTGGAACGGAGGAAGTAATAAAATGGACCATATATGTGGGACCGTGAATTAATCTTTGCCATACCAGCGGGGAATAGGTCTATGACGGATCGGATTATTTGGCATTACAGCCATGCTGGGAGTATTCGGTTAAAAGTGGCTATAGGTGCCTTAGAAGCTTGGAGTATGTCAGTGTGTCGAGTCCTGTAGCAGTCGATGCTTACCTTGGTGGCGGAAATTACGGAAGCTTCGAATTCCAGCCAAGGTCTCCATTTTCTGGTGGAAAGTGTTTCATTGTGCCTTACCAACTAACAGCCGCCTACAAAAGCCTGGGCTCGATGTGGAAGTTGCATGCATGTACTGTGGTAAAGAAATGACTATTCTACACGCCTTGCTTGAGCGTCACTCTGCGAAAGAGGTTTGGAAATCAGTTGGTTTATGGTGTGAGCTCAAGCGATACAATGGTTGTCTGTCAACTCGAGACTTTGTTGATGATATTACGCGGCAATTCGGCGTGGAAGTTCTGATTTTTATTTTAGTCACAGCTTGGTCATTATGGTTTGAAAGGAATCGAGTCGTGCATGGAACTCCTCGACGAACTTTAGATGTGTTGGCAGCAGCCATTGGGGATTTTATTGCGGTGCAGCAGCATTGTCTTCCCCCTGTAGGAAAGTTGAAGCTCAACGTCGATGCTTCAGTTCGGGGGGATTTGGATTAGTACGGTATAGAAGCTGTGGTTAGGGACGCAGATGGAGTTGTAACCTGCTACCTTGTTAAACGAATGTTTGGATGACCTTCTGTTGAGTTTGTACAAGCTGAAAAAAATTCTAGTACTCTTGGAGTACCGAACACTGGGTACTCCAAGCCAATGAGAACCATTCATTTACACATAGTGGGCCACATTATTTATTAAATTGTGGTCCTCTATGTGCATGTGGACAATTCTGATTGGCCTGGAGTATCGAATTCAGTACTCCAAGAGTACTAGAATTTTTTCTGTAGAAGCTATGGCAATTTAAGCTATGACAATTATGGAGGGCCTGCTATTTGCCAAGAAGCACAATCTTAGCGTAGAGCTTGTCGAGTCGGATTGTAATATGGGCACTAATGGAATCCATATGTCGGTATGTGCCTTGATTCCCACCGATTAGTGGCGGTCGTTCTTACTATTCGAGATGTAATGGCACTTGTAGGAAATGGCTCTTATTATCATGTTGGTCGTGAGGCTAACTGGGTAGCCAATTCCTAGCTTTGTCACGAATGCTCTTAGTGCTAGATTTGATTGTAATATAGTGACTTGGTCACCGAAATTAATTAGTGCTTTTGAGCTCCATGAAATGTATTGATTGAAATTACCTGTGAGAAAAAAAAAAATCTGCTTCCATTTTCATATCGCATTGAGTTAACATTGGACCTGTTCATTGCTGGAAATAGGTTTTGACGAACTTTTACTGATTTGTTCAACCGAGGATGCGATAATCGATTATAAGAATTGCGAGGTGGATGATTGTAATCATTTTGTCATATTTTATTGAGCTTCTCAAAATCAATACTAACCAATGAGATAATAAGCTAAAGGTCAAAAGTGAGTTCTCAATAAGGGAAAATAGTTGAACTTTTTGTTAAGAATAAAAGTGAAATAGAATCAGATGTGATTTTTAGAAGAAAATTTGTACTCTTTTCATCTCACAAAAATAAGTTTTTATTCCATTTTGATCCCTTCTCCAAAGATATATCACTTTTCTTTTAAAGTAGAGTTGAAATATTAGTTTCTTTATATACCTCTATTTAAATATGGCATTGTTATCTACAAAATTAAATGAAATGAGTAAAGTGAAATTATTAGTAAATTAAAGGGAATATTAGGCAAATACAGTTAATTTTGTTTTTCTAATGGATGTCAAAATTCTAGTATTCTCAATCCCTTATTTTAATGGATTTCTTTAATTGATGGGCTTTTGTTGGTTTCTATGGATTTTGAGCAAAAAATACACTTACACAATATTCTACGCTAAAATCTGACCTCTTGCCTTTGGGGCCTTATGGATTTCATTACTTTTAGTTCTTTTAAAAACTTTACAACATCAATGAAAATTACTATCAAACATCAAAATTTACAATACTCATTTTTTTCATTAATCTAATTTTTAAATAATCATATTAGATTCAACGAACTGGTGCAAAATATAATGGTCAACATGAGAAACAACATATTGACACAACACCAGTAAGTTATAAAATAATTTTATAAATTTCTAATATTATTTTATTATAACATTCAAAGATATTCACGACAACACATTATTATTATTTTTTCCTTCATCATTTTAATTTTTGAAAAATCATATGATATTCAACTAAAGCAAAATAAAGTATCAACAGGAAGTCACAACTTATCATGATATTAGATTGTTCTAATGCAATTTTATAGTTTTTAGTCAAATTTGAATTGACAATAACTCATGGTTTTTTTCTTTGTCACTTAAATTTTTGCAAATCATATCATATTCCATAGGTTTTGTATTTCTATCTAAAGTTCACATTGTTTGAGTTGAGATATCAACACGATATCAATAAATTTTTTAAAAAAATTATAAATTATTGCCAAGAGTCCAAGACAAGAAGTAAAAGCATACTATATATTTTTTCGGTTAGTCCTTATTTGTGTTATTTTTTTCTCATTAGTTCATATTTTTCATTTAGGATACTTGAAATGATATGAAATTTCAAAATCTATTCAAATTGTGGACAACTAAAAAAATTCCACTAAAATATTAAAATCCATTAAAAAACTGTATAATAGAATTCCATTAAAATGTGAGGGATTTTATGGAATTTTATTAAAATCCATGAATACATGAGAATTCGTAAACCCACGAAAATGCACTATATCCCATGTTGAGATTACCCCTCTTAATACTTGTGAAAATGAAAATATGCCCATCTTTGTGGGATAGGGAGAGTACCATTTGACCAGAGTTGTCTTGAAATGAAATGTATTTTAAGTTGTGTTCTGAAAAACACGCTTAGACGTAGGGTAGGGGATCACATATGTGTACCGTGTCTCCCCGACTATCCATGTTCTCTCTGCTGGTGATTTTCCATCTAAGCTCGCTGATAAGTGCAATTTATGCACTTATTTAGACCTCTTAAACTATATGTTTTTCTCATTTTTAATTAATTTCGCATCAAATTTAGCGATATTTGGTTCTATTTTAGGGAAAACCGGGAATTGAAGAAAATATTACAACTTTGGACAAAAAGGGACACAAATCAAAGTTGGAAGGACTCAATTGGAAGAAATAAAAGTTGGGGGAGGCGAAGAAAAATCAAATGGGAGCCGAATTGAAGAAATCAAAAGCTTGTGGACTCAATTAATCAAAGTTGGAAGTTCAGGACTTGCCCTGCAATTAAACTTTGGGGACTAAATTGGAAGATGGCAGAAGTTGAAATCTGTTATAACCATGCGGTCGCACGCGCGACCGCATGACTTTGGAAATTTATAACCATGCGATCGCACGCGCGATAGCATGGTTATATCGGGCAGATTTTCGGAAAACTTTCCGAAACTGAATTGGACCTGGTTTTCTTGGGCTTTCTTGCATCTATTAATACAGAACTCGACCTAATACCGGAGGGGAACATCAGAGAAGAGCAGGGAGCGAAAATTAGAGCACAAAACTTGGAGAAACTTGGAGAAGAAGCCACAATTGAAGATTCAAGTTCAAGAACACAACCTGATTCGGTGATGGCGTTCTCTTCTCGTTTTTCTTCTGGTTTTTATAACATGATAGGCTAAACTTTTCATAGCATTAGGGTAGAGATGAAACTTTGATTTTGGTTTGAATCCGGATTGTTAATTTGATGTTTTATTAATTCTTATGCTAAGATGAACGTTCGGTTTTGAGTTTTCAATATAATTATGCTTTCTTTTACAACTTGTGGCCAAAGTTGATCTGTGATCTATTTATTGTATTGAGAAATCGTGAATAGATTAGACTTTTGTTGAAAACCACAAAGTCCGATAGGGGATGAGAATACCCCTATGCTTTGTGCGATGTTTTTATGCAATTCTTGTATTGTAATGCATTTTTATGGCGTTGTTATCATAGAGATATAGTTAACACGTCATATAAATAGGTTGAATTCTACTTGAGAAAGATTATTCAACAAATTTTGTGAATTGAATCGTCAAAACTAACTTTCATTGTCAAATTGATAATCCGGAGGATAACTAAATGAAAAGTTGATTCGAAACCTTAATACTAGTTTTCCCATATTTGATTTAAAACCATAAAAAATCATTCTTTTAATTTGTTCCAATTTAATTCTTAATTTTAATTATAGATTTAGCAATTTAATTTAATAATTTAATTTTTGCAAGATTAGGAAATTAATTGATCTCAACTTATTTATTTCGGTTAAGGCTAGTTAAAGTAAACGTGGGAATAAATCAGTCCTTGTGGGTACGACATCCGGACTTTAAAAGTCCACTTTATTACTTATACGATCTGTACACTTGCGGTGTGGATTGATCAACAACAAGTTTTTGGCGCCGTTGCCGGGGACTGTATTTATTTTACCGTTTAGATTAGCTAGCACTAATTCGAACTTTATTTGCTTTTATTTAATTTTATTGCATTTTTCGTTCACAATTTCTCTCGTTCTCTCTCAGGTTTATGCGAAGTGCACGACTCGGTCAACCTCTCGAACTTGACCCCGAGATCGAGCGTACCTTTCATCAAAGGCGTAGAGAAGCTAGAGAAAAAGAAAAAACAAAAAAACAAAGCAAGCGATAATGACTAATAATGAAATTGCACGTATCAACAATGGTGAAGCCCGTATCCAAGAGGCTGTGGACGAGGATAACATGCTAGTTGGGGACTTTATGACGCCACAGATCATCCAAAGCCAATCTAGTATAGTGTACCCTCCATTTGGGCAGAACAATTTTCAGCTCAAGGCAGATGTGATCCATCTCTTCCAGAATGGGCACCAATTTTATGGATTGCCAGATGAGAATCCTCATACGCATGTCTCTCGGTTCTTAGAGATGTGTGAACACTTCAAATATCAGGGAATATCAGATGACGCGATTAGACGGAGGTTGTTCCCCCGTACTTTGCGTGATAGGGCTCTCGAATGGCTTGATTCTCAGCCAATCGCAAGCATCACCACATGGAACGACCTAACTCAAAAATTCTGTACCAAGTTCTTTCCTCCGGTCAAGATTGCTAAGTTGAAACACGAGATATCTATTTTTCAGCAATATGACTCGGAGTCGTTTGACGAAGCTTGGCAGAGGTTTAAAGGCTTGCTAAGGAAGTGCCCGCATCATGGGATCAGCAATAGACAGCAAGTACAGTATTTTTATGCGGGACTACTTCCTTCATGTAAGAGTTTGGTAGATTCATCGTCAAATGGATCGCTTCGTACCAAAACAATCGCTGAAGCACTTGAGCTATTCGAAAGGATTGCAAATAGTACAATGATGTGGGCGTCCTGATAGAAGAAATCATGGTAGAGCATCCGAGTATATGAAGTCGAAAATTTCACCGCTCTGATCGCAAAAATTGATGCATTAGCTCACGGTGGTGGAGAGTATAGTAAAGATAGGTAGCTCAAAAGCACCTACACCACCCACTTGCGATGAGTGTGGAGCTAACCACGCACCAATGAGTGCCCTATTATCGCTCACCGCCGCTCAAGTTGACTATATTCAAGGAGGTCAACGACAACCTGGCAACCCATTTAGCAACACTTATAACCAAGGTTGGCGTAATCACCCAAATTTTGGGTGGCGAGATAATCGTAATAATGGAGGATTCCAAGGACCTCCTCACCAAAGAACCTGAGAAGAAAAGCTCAATTGAAGAAGTTTTGGGTAGATTTATAGAGAATCGAGAAATACATGGATCGTGACCGATCGGTTTATGAAGAAGACCGACATCTGCACTCCAATCGGCAAGCCTCTATTCGTAACTGAAATGCAAGTTGGGCAAGCTGGCTAGCAGATCTCGGCCGACCACAAGGTACTCTACCCAGAATATCTTGAAGTGAACCCAGAGAACAAGTTATGGCTATCACTACTAGAAGTGGGGTGCAACTTCCGAGATCCATGTTAAGAGGCCTTCTAAAGGGCAAGAAGATGAGACAATTGAGGAGATAGAGCAAGAAGAGAGGCAAAAGGTACCGGTTGAGGCACAGGTTGAAAATAATGTGGCAAATTCATCAGAAAAGACAATAGTGCCAGTGAAACCTTATATGCCGTCTATACCGCTTCCTCAAAGGCTCCGAGCGCAAATTGGATCAACAATTCTCCAAGTTTCTAGAAATTTTCAAGCGCACATCAATATTCCTTCGCAGGCCCTGGCTCAAATGCCTCTCTATCTCAAATTCATAAAGGAGATGCTAACAAAGAAGAGGAAGCTGGATGATAGTGATGTTATAACACTCTCCGAGGAATGTACTGCAGTCCTACAAGAAAAATTACCACCAAAGCTAAAGGATCCAGAGAGTTTTTCTATCCCTTGTACTATTGGTAATTTATTTTTTAATACAACTCTATGTGATACGGGCGCCAGCGTGAATTTCATGCCTCTATCTGTCTACAGCAAGCTTGGTTTAGGAGATCCGAAGCCCACCTATATCACTCTCCAGCTTGCAGACCGCTCGTTGAGGCACCCGTACGGCTTGCTAGAAGACGTGCTTGTACAAGTAGGGAAATTCATCTTCCCAGTTGATTTCTTGATAGTGGATATGGACGAGGACAGCCGGATGCCACTTATATTGGGAAGGCCGTTCCTTGCTACAAGCCGAGCTCTGATAGACATGGAACTTGGAACGGTGAGCTTGCGCGTACAGGATGAAAATGTGACATCTCTGCTATGAAGTGGAGCAAATTGCCAGAAAAAGTTTGGGGGTTTTAAAAGACCCTTTGAAGCCACCTTAGTCAAGAGAAAGTGCTCCCAAAAGTCGAGCTTTAGACTATAAACGGAGCGCTTGGTGGGAGGCAACCCACCCCCGTATCCTTTATTCCAGTTTTCTTGATATTTCTAAGTTTCGTTTTAAGTATTAGAGTCAAGCTTTGCATATAGGCTGCATTTTTACATTTCTAGTTGATGTTCATGTTCATGTAGTCTCCTTAAGTTTTACTTTCAGTTTTAAGTTTAGTATTGAGTTTAGAATCAAGTTTTGCATGCTAGTTCGTATTTTCACATTCCTAGTTGTTTCTTTCCTCGCTTTCGGGTCAAAACTCCACAAAAATTTATCAAACCAATTTTCACTTGATTTCCCACTTTAGAGTAGTCCCAGCATTTCATTTAAATAAATAAATTAATTAATTAATTAAAAAAAAAAAAAAAAAACTGAAGCAGGGATGCATGCGGTCGCATTACCAGCAAAACATTCTACCATGCGATCGCGCATGCGATCGCATGGTACAAACGGGACCCCAAAGTCAGATTTTAAAAACACAGAAACGGCCATAATTTTCCCCAACTTTTCGAACAAGAACCCTACTTTCTTCTTCCCCAAAGCTTCACCTGTGAATTCCCTCCATTCACAAGTATAAATTTCAACGATTTGGCATATATTCACGAACATAGGATCGAGTTCCACTGTGTGCGTGCTTGATCTCTCGTCTTCATCATCAATTTACTGCTTTCCAGTCGAATTGGAAGACTCAGGTACGAAAATTTCACACTTTAACTCATGATTTACCATGGTCTCAACAGTAGGTCGAAATTCCAGGGTTTAATTGGCAATTGTGATTAATTTTATGCCCTAATCATTGTCCACTGTGATTTAATTTTCGGATTTTATGTTGAATTTGTTTTAGGAGTATAGGTTCTAGGATGATTAGTGGATGAATTTAGGCCTTGGTGTGTGAAATGGATAGCTACATTGCTTGTTATGTGTTGAAAATCTCTTAAAAACTACAATGCACGCCAAGTGTTCGATAGAATGTTTGAATGAATTTTTGAGCTTATTCCTATGTTTCTACTTTATGGCATGACTCTATGTTGTTACATGATGATCTTGGTACACGAATGTTGTTGATTGCACAAACTAAGCATTGAGTTTGGCCTAGGCAAAGTTGGTGCAGTGACTCAAGTCATGGCCTGACGCCGCCTGAGTCACTGCCCTGACGTGACTCGAGTCATGGCCTGACGCCACCTGAGTCACTGCCCTGACGTGACTCGAGTCATGGCCTGATGCCACCTGAGTCACTGCCCTGACGTGACTCGAGTCATGGCCTGACGCCACCTGAGTCACTGCCCTGACGCGACTCGAGTCATGGCCTGACGCCGCTCGAGCTGCATCACTCTCACTTCACCCACTTCACCACCCTCATTTTTTATTCCAAACTTGATAGAATTGCATCAATTTTTGCCATGTGATTACTTGAGACATGTACTTTATGTAGTGTCGGGTCCGTTCCATCTTTGCATCATTTTGCACTGTTTTTGCGGGCCCCACATTCATTTGGTCAATTATGTGAACTTCTTTTATCTTATGCAATTT
The DNA here is from genome assembly GCA_018223645.1 of Jasminum sambac. Lineage (NCBI taxonomy): Eukaryota > Viridiplantae > Streptophyta > Magnoliopsida > Lamiales > Oleaceae > Jasminum > Jasminum sambac. Next base: position 24,370,521 of record CP073641.1, read on the forward strand.
TCTTTAGTTTGGGGGTGTTTTTCTAGGTGTTCCTTGCTATATCATTATACTTGGAAACTGATTGTCGACTTTTATCATTGCAGGTACAATGCCTCGTACCAAGAACCCCAGTGGGCACGGAGATGACGGAGATGGATCATCCCGCAAGCGCAAAGGTGTGGCTAGAGAGAGCCCAGCACCGAATAGTACTCCCGCTGAGTTTCCACGTAGTCGGGGTAGGAAAGAAGAGCAGACGCTGAAAAAACTGCTCAAGAAGAAGGGTTTCTACATCGCCGAGCGAGAGGTGACCCTCGGTGACTTTCGGGATACGGTGATTGAGCAACTCATCACCAGAGCCGGATGTGAGCGAGTAGCCGGACCGTCCCAGTGCTATAATGATCTGGTCTGCGAGTTCTATGCCAATTTCAATGACCGGATCGACATTCTTGGGACGCCCCACTATCAGGAGACGTGGGTACGAGGCCAATGGGTCGCATTCAGCCCGGGGATCATTGATACAGCACTCGGCCTCACACATGCTGATGTTGAGCCAGTGCCACTTGATGAGGATATTGCTGAGGTGGCCCGATTTTTATATGGATCAGATGACGCATGGCCACGCTCTACCGGCTTTACCTATGCTGATCTCCCCGATATTCTGACGGTGCTGTATATCTTCATCTGCACTAACATCGAGCCGACCACCCATCTTACTACTCTTACTGAGGATCGAGCTCGCGTGTTGTGTCACTTAGCCCAAGGGAGGAAGATGGATCTTGGGAGCCTCATTTATCAGCTTGTGGTTGACTTTGGATCAGACAGTGGCCGCAAGCTCATCTTCCTCTGCCTTATCTCGAGTATCTGCCTCAATAGTCAGATACCACTGCATTCTCGGGAGTACCCAATCGAGCCGGCTGCGCGGATCAACCTCAGGACACTTCAGAGCTGTCAACCGCAAAAAGGGGGCAAACCGACCGACACAGAGACACACCGCCTCCTCCATCAGATCACCGCATAGCTCGAGGGCCACAACCAGCGGTTTGATGCACTTCAGGCTTTTATGGCGCGCATTGAGGAGGGATAGGCCAGTCTTAGCCAGCGGATGGACCGCTTAGAGTCAGCATACGGGATTCATCATGATCCGCCGTTCCCTCCACCTCACGGGACCCAGTAGGGGAGTTTCTGCCTCTTTTGTCTTTTCTTATTGCTTTTTATTGTACTTTTCTCTTTGATCTTAACTGCGTACATTGGGGGCAATGTACTCTATTTTACTTGGGTGGGGGCACTTTTGTATTGTATGCTTATGTGGGAAAGATTGAAGTTGTACTTCAAATCTTTATATATATTGGATGCCCGTTTGCTCTTTATTTTAACACTCTTTCACCCGGTTTTTGTTCATATGCAGTTGCTAAAAAAAAAAAAAAAATCTGTTTTGTCTTTGTTTTGTCTTTTATTTGTTTTGGTCGAGTTGTGTACCGCCGATGATGACAAGGTACCTAAATTTTTCTAATGAACTCATAGTTGGATTTGAAACAACACTTGAAAATTTTCAAATTTTCTATTCACTTATCTATGCCCGATTAACTGAAAAAGAGCACATAGTCATTGTTTAACTCTCGTTCTTGTTGACTTATCACCTAGATGTTGTGTTCCTTTAGGACTACCTTTGAGCCCCAATGTTACACTTAGGACCAGGTAGTTCTCCCAACCACTATTTTAGTATCCAACTAGCCCAAATGGTCTAGTTTGGGGGTGGTAAGATGTAGTGACTCTATGTTGGAGGGGATTGCTACTGGAAGTCTTGATACTTCCGCTTTAAGTTGAAGGATTTTCGGCTGGCGAGTTTATACTGGCACTATCATATGTTAAGTATCGAATTTTGGATTTAGATGATGGTTTAGTAGATGAGAGGGACCGCAGGAAAAAGCTGCCTACCCTAGAGAGTGAGAGTCGTCACTGAGTAATCTGGTGCTTTTCATAACCAATGTTTAGAAGACGATCTACCAAAGGTTGAAGAAGGCTACCTCTAGGGAAATAGAGCGAGAGCTACTGCGGGTAAAAGTCGAAAAGAAAAATTGCACAAAAAAAAGGGAAAAAAAAGGGAAAAAGAAAAGAAAAAAAAAACAAAGTAAGCGAAGAAAACCATTATCAGTGAAGGAGCAAATAAAAGGAAAATCCACTGAATAAAATTATAAAGGTGCCAGGAAAGGACTCAAAGGTTGGGAATTTGGAAACTTGAGGTCGAAGTGGATGGATTGATAGTTGTAATACTTTTCAACATTTAGTCACTCTTCTTGACGTCTTGTGTGGAAAAAAAATGCATAATATATTTTGTAGAAATCACAAGCTAGAAACACCTCGGGAATTGAGAGAAAAGCATCAGGAGTGATTCATGAGCGAGGTGAGGATATTCAACCACTTGGGAGTACAGGCATGGTTTTGTGTTGAACATTCTGTGGTGATACTTGAACAAGCACTTGAGTTAGGCAATGACTAGCACACACAGACACTTGATAGTCGAGCACTTGGGTAAGTGAATTTCTTTTTGGTGATTGTTTTGTTTGTCCAACTTGAGTTTTCACTATCATTTCGTTTGCTTGAGGCATATGGTACACAGTTTGACCGCGAGTCCTGTTCGTAGTTGGTGATTAGCTACTTTGTTGGTTTTCTTTCTTTAAGTTTAGTTTTATTGTTCGAGGACGAACAATTGTTCTAGTTTGGGGGTGTTTGATAAGTGCAATTTATGCACTTATTTAGACCTCTTAAACTATATGTTTTTCTCATTTTTAATTAATTTCGCATCAAATTTAGCGATATTTGGTTCTATTTTAGGGAAAACCGGGAATTGAAGAAAATATGACAACTTTGGACAAAAAGGGACACAAATCAAAGTTGAAAGGACTCAATTGGAAGAAATAAAAGTTGGGGGAGGTGAAGAAAAATCAAATGGGAGCCAAATTGAAGAAATCAAAAGCTTGTGGACTCAATTGATCAAAGTTGGAAGTTTAGGACTTGCCCTGCAATTAAACTTTGGGGACTAAATTGGAAGATGGCAGAAGTTGAAATCTGTTATAACCATGCGGTCGCACGCGCGACCGCATGCCTTTGGAAATTTATAACCATGCGATCGCACGCGATAGCATGGTTATATCATGCAATTTTCTAAAACTTTCCAAACCGAATTGACCTGGTTTTCTTGGGCTTTCTTGCATCTATTAATACAGAACTCGACCTAATATCGGGGGGGAACATCAGAGAAGAGCAGAGAGCGAAAATTAGAGCACAAAACTTGGAGAAACTTGGAGAAGAAGCCACAATTGAAGATTCAAGTTCAAGAACACAACCTGATTCGGTGATGGCGTTCTCTTCTCGTTTTTCTTCTGGTTTTTATAACATGATAGGCTAAACTTTTCATAGCATTAGGGTAGAAATGAAACTTTGATTTTGGTTTGAATCCGGATTGTTAATTTGATGTTTTGTTAATTCTTATGCTAAGATGAACGTTCGGTTTTGAGTTTTCAATATAATTATGCTTTCTTTTACAACTTGTGGCCAAAGTTGATCTGTGATCTATTTATTGTATTGAGAAATCGTGAATAGATTAGACTTTTGTTGAAAACCACAAAGTCCGATAGGGGATGAGAATACCCCTATGCTTTATGCGATGTTTTTATGCAATTCTTGTGTTGTAATGCATTTTTATGGCGTTGTTATCATAGAGATATAGTTAGCACGTCATATAAATAGGTTGAATTCTACTTGAGAAAGATTATTCAACAAATTTTGTGAATTGAATTGTCAAAACTAACTTTCATTGTCAAATTGATAATCCGGAGGATAACTAAATGAAAAGTTGATTCGAAACCTTAATGCTAGTTTTCCCATATTTGATTTAAAACCATAAAAAATCATTCTTTTAATTTGTTCCAATTTAATTCTTAATTTTAATTATAGATTTAGCAATTTAATTTAATAATTTAATTTTTGCAAGATTAGGAAATTAATTGATCTCAACTTATTTATTTCGGTTAAGGCTAGTTAAAGCAAACGTGGGAATAAATCAGTCCTTGTGAGTACGATATCCGGACTTTAAAAGTCCACTTTATTACTTATACGATCCGTACACTTGCGGTGTGGATTGATCAACAACACTCGCCACCATCATCAACTTCCTTGACCTTTATTTCCAAGTCCTGAAGCTTCCGCGGCAGAAAATGCTCCATGCTTATGTAAATGATGGCTCATTAATTAACCCGTTGCATGGTGTGCGAGAATCCCATGTCGCGAAATGAATAACTGCCCATATATGTTGTTTGCTGTAGGCTCGTAAATAATCCACAACTTTACACTTTTGCATGTTAGTTTCACCATCTTCTCCATTTGCAATGTTCTTGTAGGTCCCATGCTGAATTGGATTCAATGAATGCAACTGCAATGTTTGAACAGGTGAGTTTGAAGACGTGTCAAATTACAATACTGGCCACTTTCCTTTTTTAAATATCAAATCACAGGCATCTCCCAGTCTAAGAGCAAAATTGGCATGTCGGTTTGCTTTTTCGCGTTGACTGACATAGCCTATGCTGAGGAAGAGCCAAGTGGGACCCAATCTAAGAGTAATGTAAGTCAAGGCTCAGAAGATGGTGAAATGAACATGGTTCATCGTCTCAAAATGTAATGATTTGGCAAACTCTTCACTTACTTTTTGAACATCAAAGATAACATGTGACAACATAGATATCCATACAATTCAAACTGCTTACAATTGCATGAAATTACATCCGTGTCCTTGTACAAAGTAAGTTGTCGTCTATCAAAAGATCCACCTGGCTCATCTTTCTCTGCTAAATACACTTTCCTCAAGTCAGAACCATATACTCGGGAATAGTTGTATTGCACTGCATCAAGAAACTTCCCCTAGAATCTAAAAAATATTGCTTTACTGTCTGTACATTCTATCTATTTCTACATAGGAATAAGGTCACTGGTCGAGGAATCTCATTGATATCTGCATCATTAGATGTCAATTCTTCATGTCTCTATTAAGTGATACCATGCCTTACCTACGACATGATATCCATCAACAAATTCTTATTCCTAACATATCTCTTAAAGCATGCATGATTGCTTTCGACTTAATTAACTCCTCGACATTCCTACTGGAAATACATATTTGACAAATGCGAGTACCTAAATACTGCGTATCTCATATATGTTCTGAGGCCAGGCATTATTTCTAACTCAATGGCATCCCTCAAGTGCTTCCATCCACTTTTAAATTCTTCATGTGTCTCTGAGTGCTTAATGATGTTGTCAAGATTGCGATGTTTCTCTTGCTACAGGACTTCTCCAACTTCTCGGAGAATTTGTTCGAGCCTTGAACAAAAGCAACAAGATGTGGTTGTGAGGATGTCAGACACGGAGTTCTTAATTACGGTGTGTTACAAAAAAATTTGTTAAAAGGCATTTGATGGCTCGATCTTCTCATCACTCAACAAGTTGCATCTAAACACAGTTGTCTATCCATGGTGATTCACTCTTACAAACTTTGTGAAAATCATTCTTTACTTTTCTATATTTTATGTAGCGTTGAACACCACAACATCACCAAAGTACACATATGTACTATAGGCTTCATTGTCAGTCCAAAAAGAACAAGAAAACACACCACTATCCATGTCATATGTATAATAGAAATTGTCATTCACTGTTTTCTCTTCTTCTCAATGAGCAATAAGTGACTTGACATCATGTCCTAGAGTTTCCTTACGGTCATTTCGTTCTTGATTCCTTAGGTTAGGCTCTAAGTAGCCAACAGAAAGGGGACCACCTACATCTACCTCTAGAGCTTATTATTGTTTCCATGTTCGTATATTTGCTTCGGAGAACCGATGTACAATTGTCTTCTGTATCATAGACACCCTACGGTCTGAATTCATTAAATAGACCATCCCAGGGCTAGAAAATGGGTGATTATGCTTTTCCGCAACTATGCTTACAACCTCACAATTCTTATCACAGGACTTCACAATGGATAAGCTGGCAAGGCAATCATAGCACGTATGTCCCATTTTTCTCACCCAGAATCTTTCCACTATATATTTAGTTTTCTTTTGATAGTTGTCATTAGTTTTTCCTTGTTTCGAACATACAAACAACCTCTAGGTCCACTCACTTATTATTCCATTCTTTTTATTGTAGCCTTTAAGGATGCTAAAACCATCATTTCTATGATAGGAGTTCTAGAATTGATACTCATCTTTCTCCATTTCAAACTCTTGGCTGGGTTTCGGGATAACACCTATGGTCGATTGGGAAATCCATTCATTCAAGTGCACATCACTTTGCATTCCTAGATGAAGGTGAGAGCATTACAAAAACATAATACAAATATATTAAATTATAAGTAATACATTATATATATATATATATATATATATATATATATATATATATATATGTATGTAGACAATCAACTTGATGGCACATAACTCTAAATTAGATAAATTATTCATTCAACAACTAAAAGAAAAGGCACAAACTTCAAATGTTAAACCACAAGAGGAATAAGAAAAATAGTCAAAGGCTACTAGAATATGAAGCCAACAAACAAATGATAGAGAATTTCAAGTTGCAGACATAAAAAAAAGGTCCAATGCAACATCATATTTAATTTCTCAAAAATTGAGTTAAGTAAAAATCATCAATTATCTTGATATTCCAATAAAATAAGCAAAAAGATGTAAAAAGTTTATCAAAAAATTCAGCTTGTTTGGCGAAATCATGACATTCTTAGGACTGGGGGATTTTGGAGTAACCAACATTGACGACCCACAAAATTGCAAGATCATAACATAAACCCATCCATTCCAATTACAATTAAAACTTAAAATTGACGCTGCATAAAACAGGATATCAAAATCGTGGAAACCTAAACTCATTAAAAGGGGGAAATTGTACAGAAAGCTGTGATTGAATAGAGGTGTAGTTCACCTTCCTAGTAATTTTTCTTCCTATTACTTAAAGATTGTATAATTTATGCATCTACATGCTTGTATGAGTGTGTGCACATGGAAGTAGTTTCGCTTAAATATTGTCTTTGGGTCTTTTAAGTTGTCTTTTTGTTCAAGACTTAAATGGATATCTTTAACTTCCTTTAACTATCCCTACCACACAAACAAACAAAAAAAGACACAATATACATAGGGTTGCCGCTTGATCGAAAGCAAAGATTGTGTTCACTTCTGCTTATCTTGAATGAAGCAATCAATCTACCATTTACTCAGTATATAGAGATTTCTGTTTTTTAAAATGTGTTTATGTATATCTGTGATTGAAGGGACTCAAAATACCACAAAAGATGCATGACGGAGGGAAAAGAAGAAGGGGGTAAAAGCAGTTATAACTATTAGTGAACAATTTACGAGAACTATTGTGTTTGGCATGATCCTCATTCGTTTAAAGGAGAGCTTCTTATGTTGGAGTTGCTGGAGTTTGATTAACAAAATTGCCTCAAAAAATCTATATCTATACTAAATAAAAAGTGGCTTAGAGTTTTCTTTTATTGGCGGTGGAGGGGCATCTCGACTTGAAAATCCAAACTAGATATGTAATTTTATTAATTTAATAAAAAATTACTTTTATGAGAGGGGGACATTATGAGCCTTACCTCTCCAATGCATTACAACCAATGAAAATTCTAAATGCATGAATGGAAGGGTACTACTCCCCAATACATCGAAAATGCAATGAAGCTCAAATAAAGAAACAAATAAGAAATAAGAAATCACATTATGCCCTAATCTACAAAAATGAGGGATTCCCCTTTGATCAATACGAATGATAGCTGTGATCAAACCTTTAAGCGAAGAAAAAAGTAGCTTAGAGATGAGAATTATATTTGGACAAAAATGTCCTCAGCTGCTTTTGACATTTTTTTTTTTTTTTGCCCTATTATTATTTGTATTCAACTTAATTTTAATACACATACATATATTTATGCATATACGTGAGTGCTGGTTTTATTTTTTGTGATTTTCAATAAGCAATAGAATAAGAAAATATGAATGGACAAATTATAAAATTATAAAATTTCTTATTCAAGCATGAAATATTTTTATCAAATTAAAAATATTAAATTACAAATTCAATTTACCATTTATAAATTTTAGGAGCTCTCCTTTAATTCTGTTTAAATATACATGCATTCCTATCTAGTATCTACAATCCATCTATATCTATATGGTGTAAAAAGTATAGATATATAATTACGTTTCCACCATTGGTGGATTGTTAATTATGGCCTCAACTTTTTTCTTGCATCTTTATAATAAATATTTTAATAATTAACATACTTTGTTTATAGCTAATGTTCTATGTTAGCGTGGTTTGAAGTTAGGAAATGCTAACATAAAATGTTAGTTACAGATAAAGTATGTTAATTATTAAAATATTTATATCTTTTTATTGCAATAGAATTTGATCGTAGGAAATATTTTTTCTACAAAATTAAAGCAAAAATTGGTAAGTTATTTTTTTTAAAATTTTGAAAAGAAAAATTAATAAATTATAGATAAAAGTATGAAGAAAATGGCCATAGTCTCCTATGGTCACTGCATAAATCATAAATACGTTTATAAAGGAATACAAAATACGTCGAAAATGATTTATTCTCAATGTTGAGATCTACATATTATATAAAATAGAGTTTCAATTGGAAGTTATAATTAGAAAGTAGTTATTATGACAAAAAGTTAGTTATAGTTTTGCTAGACTAGTTGTAGTTTTGTTAGACCAGTTATTTGCTGCCACATGTCAATGATTAACTACTGTCTGGATATAACCACATTTTATTAATCATAGTAGAGTTAACTCATTAAAGTTGATACAATTGTTAAACAATAATGAAATAAAATCATACTTTAATATCCTAAAATATAATCGAATATCATCATATGCTCATATAATTGCAAACTATATATTATATATTATAATATTTGTTATATATGTGTTATGTGTTACATCATCACATCAAAAAATCAAAAAATAAATAAAATAGCATTAAAATGTGGCCTGAGAACATGGTTAGTGGTAAAGGCAGCAGAGGTGTGAGTTGTGCAACTGCCATTCCAAAAAATTATAATTACAGATAACTGATCCATGATATATACACAATATCAGATGCAACCATGATACTAGAATAAAAGATGAACATGATAGTTTATGTTTACACCACAACCGTGGAACATGATCATCAAACTTAATTTCATTAGTTAACTTCATGAATTATTCACATTAACCTGCATTAATGTAGAGATAACTGCATTCAAGTAGTCATAATTGCATTTGAACATGGTCATAATTGCATTTGGGTAGCTCCACCCTATTTTATGGGCATTCACATCATATATTAATTTTTAGCAAGTCCTTCTATGTGTGGTCTGTCTATCTATCATATAGTTTTAACACAACAATATAGCATTTCTATTCCACAAAAAAGGAAAAAAAAATATAGGATTTAACATCCACACTATCCTCCAAGCGAGAATCATATATTTTTCATGATTAAAGGCATCAATGGACAATGGCATATATAGTAGATCTATAGAATGTGTTCGACTTAATTCTCCAAGACAATCAAGTCCCTTGATTTTTACATGTCTTATGGTTGTATAGGTCTTTTTAGGACACTTTTTTAGAAACAGAATATAGTTATGTAGACTACATAATTGTTGTTTACATTTTTTTACAGGTACTTACGGATACATAATTGAAGTCTATTCAAGTTGTGTATTGTTTGTGTGTTGTCTCACCAGCATTGATTCTCATGCAGATCATTCAGCCGATATTCAGTTACACTTTCACGAGAGAAAAGTTTCGTGAGTCGAAAGACGATCATAACATGCCATTCAATCCGTTGAAAGGAGAACAATTCATAAAATTACAAAAGGTCACTCATCCAAACACAATAAAAAATAATAGATTGTCACATATGACAATCATTTTAAAATTTATATTTTGCTTCTCTTGTAGTTTCTCCTAATAAAGTTGGAAGATTCTTAATTGGGAAGAAAGTTAGGGAACGACGTTCTTCTAAATTAAGAACATGTTCGCAAGAAAATCTTTCAAGAAATGATTTATTGAATCAGATCGTGGACTGTATTCCAGGTATTTAAATAATTAATTTATTTATTTCCAATTAGTGGAAAATTTATACTACAAATAAATCTATTTTGGGTCACTTTATAGTGTATGCATGTATTTTAATAAACAGTATTTCACCAGTTAAAGTTTTTTCCATTCTTTTCCTTCACCAAATGCATAAACAGTAAATGATATTATTTGAATTTGTAATTAAAAAAGTTTTTAAATCAATTCCCATGTGTTAAGTGAAGATTTCATTTCACCATAATATATTTTTATTTGAAGTTGTAACTAAAGAAGTTTTTAAATCAATTCACATTTATATTAAAAAAAAGGTCAATTCGCATTTGTTAAGTGTAGATTTCATTCCACCATAATTTCCATGTGTTAAGTGAAGATTTCATTTCACCATAATATATTTTTATTTGAAGTTGTAACTAAAGAAGTTTTTAAATCAATTCACATTTATATTAAAAAAAAAAGTCAATTCGCATTTGTTAAGTGTAGATTTCATTCCACCATAATTTAAATTTATTTAATATAATATTTAGATAAAAATGAATTAATACTTAGTCCTTATTTAACTATTGCAAGCATATATAGAATTTGGTAATGTTTTTAATACATATAAATTATTGGCATTCATATATAGTCCAAATTTATTTACTTTATTTTTTTTATTTGTTTTGTATGGAACTATTGGTACTCTACCTATTCAGATGGCTTTCGATTTAAGGCAAAGACAACATAATTTAATCTTCAATTCTAACTATGTTACAAGTAGCATTTTATTTTAACAAATTAAGATAATTGAAGCCGTGTTGTACTTCATCGTTTACATTGCCATAGACAACTTATTTATGATTTCATTGATAAAAATGAATTTACATTAATTATTTTAAGGGAAAAATACTATAGAACTTAAATATTTTTAAAAATCAGTATAAGTTTTAATTCGGCATACAGCTTCAATTATTATAACAATTTAGTAAATTGTTATAATGTGTGTGAGATCATTGAAGTAATCGGTGAACACACAAAGTTGGCTTAGTTCTGTATACGCACAAAGTTAGCATCATGTATACATTAGCATGTCCCTAAACAAAAATGATTTTTAAACGTATTTGCTTTAAGCATATCTTCATTCATGTTATGAATGTATATAATTATTTTCATTTTAAACTTTGTTTACGGGTTGAATATGTTATTGTAGAGGTGATGCATAAATGTTCTTTATGTCAAGAAGTGTTGAACGGAAACATTGTTACTACTGTAACGCTATGTTTTCGAAATGAAGAGTATGTCATTCATTATCTCCTATTTATTTCATTCATTATCTATTATTTTCGTATTATCATTTAATGTATACTTTCACTAGGTTGTGTTATTTTTGTTGTGTTTATGTTGATTCGGATTATTTTAGTTTTAATCTTTTTTGCAGAATTTCAATTTGTTTTCAACAATACTGAAATGCATTGCCTTCTAACACGAGACCATGCTATTTGATTTAATCAATATTATCAATCAGTCTTGAATCAATCTGTTGTGGTTATATTATTCCTTTGTCGAGTTCAACATTTAAATGTTATGTATAAACCATTCACTATACATGTATTTTTCCAATTATTATTATTATTTTTCCATTTATGAAGAAATTTTAGATTTAATACATTATATATTATCTGCACCTCCTTCTTCGTTGTACTTTCCATTTCAATCAGTAAAATTCTATCTCAAATCTGAATTTTCGAGTTGAGATAGTTCCCAAAAAAACATTACGTATTATCTATTTGTAGATACAATAAAATTAATTGTAGACGATCATGCAACAAAATTGTTAATTGATGTTGATATACGTGAAGTGCATATATTTTGAGCAAAATAAGTATTTTGGTAACATATACTTGATTTCATATTTTGTATTTATTACATTTTTAATGTTGCATATGTTTCTACTTTGATCTAGGATGGAAGGCTGGATGCACATGTCAAGTTAGGGAACCTTGATCATTTCAAACAATGAAAAACAAGAATCCGTTTCTTCTACGATATTCCATTAGCATTATCATTACCCTTTTTTATGTGTTTGTTTTGAATTACATTTATTTTTCAAGTCAACATTATCTTGATTTTGTTTTTAATTTATTTAGTTTTCAGTTGAACAATGCCCCTTTTTTAATTAGTACAACTTTCCTATTAGTACGTACATCATATAGTAATTATACTATACGAGTTATTTATCAGTAACAATTATTCTCTTGTCATCTATCCAACTAATAACAATTATCCAACTTAAATTTTTGTGTAAGATTTTTATTAATGATGTCATATGAAAATTTAGTGGGTGATTAGTGATACTTCAAAGTTTGGTGGATTAGTATTTACATAATAAAAGTTCAATGGTCATTTATGATGGATGTAATATTATCGAAAATAAATGCAAGAATATTTTATGTGATGGAGAGTAAGTTTCAGGCAGAACATTGTAAATACAACGAACAGATGCTAAAGCCAAGCATGTCATTATAAAAAAGGAACAAAATCAAATCCATCAAACTCATAGAAAACAATTGCAAGAAAATCGAAACCATCAAAAGGTATGAAAGATATTGGAGAAGGTTTTATATTTTAATTTTAAGCTGTAATTATATGATTACTCTGTTGAAAATCATGTTGACAACAAATGAATTTCTTTAAATTATAGCCTCAATTTTAAATAAGTTTGGTAATAAAAAATAATAAAAATATTAAATAAATTTGTAACATCATATGTTTATAAAATCTTCATTTTTTATATTATGTCATATTACCATCAATTAAAAACAATTATAAATCATGTATCAAATAATTTATTTTTCACAGTTATTTATCACAAAATTCAACTTATACAATTTTATTATCGTAACAACGCACGGTGTGAAAGCTAATTTTATTAAAATTCTAGCGTCTACTGTCACAATTATTCATAAAATTATGGGATTGTTGTGAACAAGAGAGTTTTTCACTTCATTACTCATTATTGAATTCATTACAAATGACCCCTATTTATAGAAAAATATTGGGGCACGTCGTATTACAAATATTGATCCGGTACATAATAGTTATTCACATAATAAAACATTATCATTACACTTATAAAAACTTTCGGTGGCTTTTGCTTTTCCCTTTCGGTGCCTTTTACATCTATGTTTTACAACACTCCCCTTGAATGACTATTTATACAATTATCTTTTAAACTTGTTTGGAGAAAAGCCCAATGGGAGAAAAACTCTCAAACTAACTGCAGGAGAATTTGAGTGATTATATATTGCTTCAGGAAAATCTCGTAGGACAAAACCTGAGCGAAGAGGTAAGTTACTCCCCCTGATGACAATCACTCTTATAGGAGCATTCATGTGCTGCCTTGTTAAAACCTTATCAAGAAAAACCAACTGAGAAAAAACTTGATCGAAGGAAAAAGAGTACAGCTGCTTCATTTGATTCTGTATCTTGAGTACTGATACATTCACTTCTGGTGAAGGATTTTAAGGTCATCATATGATTTCAAATAATGTCTCTATTATAAACTAATCTAATAGATTCATTGAGTCGATTTTTCCTGTAGTTCTTAATATATCATGAATATGCCTCGTTAAAACCTTATTAGGAAAAATCCAATTGGAAAAATCCTAATGAAGGAAAAAGAGTACATCATTCATGTGAATATGCTATAAAGGTTGTTTCGTTAAAAACTTTACTAGGAAAACCTAATGAGATAAAACCTTGGAAAAATAATGCAACACGTTTTTTGTATAAGTATATTTCAAGCGTATCAAAATCCTCCAGATATTTATATAAGTATCATTTTTATCACTCTATTATATTTTAGTCTTCATTTGCAATCAATAATCTAGATCTCATATTCTCACTGTATCGAGATATAAATAACTGAATCTTCTCTTGAAATGTTATATTAATTTCGATTAGGTTGCCTCATTAAAAACCTTATTTAGGAAAAAACCCATTGGGATAAAAATCTCAAACAAGAAAAAGAGTACAACATACGAATTTTTTTTCACAACAATATCATTGCTTTGAGTCATTACAAGCACTGTTGTCTATAATTGTTTCAAGAGTTTTATTTTCATTTTTCTTATCAAACCCGCATATTAATACTTTTATTATAATGGTGTATATTTCAATATTATTTTTTGATATATCTCAATATCCTCATTGTCACTGATCGTATGCTACATTTTCATAGTGTGTCGACACTTTTCATTTCTTTCCCCATAACTTATTGAGATATCTCATTATCGATCCTATTTTAGGATTACACAATATACTTGAGTCTATATACTCTTCAAGAGTGTATGCCTCCTTTACTAAAATCGTCTTTTATCATTTGCTTTGCTATATACATTTGGGGAACTTTTATTTAAATAATATCAATGTTTCGGGCATGCTAATTTATCAAAGCATGTGTAGCTGGTATATGAGGTCGTTATAGTCTTTCGTGCATATTTCAATCATGATGCATTTCATATATATCATTTTCAACTCTTGATACTCCCCCTCATGCTAAGAACCAAATTCAATACAATTCGTATGATTTTCATCATATATATTTAGTTTTAGTGGGGCAATTTATTCAGTTTGTATTTTGTTCTCGATATTGGCAAATCGATTGGAGGACTTTAAATATTTTGCCAATTATATCCCACTCTTATGCGCATATCCAGTCATTTACAACCTTATTCAAATTATTGGGATATACATTTACTAACTTTATGAGATTTGGAACTCATACTTATATTGTGAGCAAATTATTTTGTAAATTTTCAATTGCGATATTCACATATGACCACATAGTGGATTACTATCTTATTATCTAGTGGTCCACAAGAAGAGTGAGTGGGCCTATAACTCTCATCCCTTATATATATTCCAGATATATTTATTCCCAACATTGGGTAGTAATGATTTCATCATTCATTGAGAACAATCATTTGAAAAATTCCTCTGGTTCTTGATTTCAATAAATTATTTATATCAATCGAATCGGGATCTATATAGTGCTCAATATGATTTATAACTTTCATCATATGCACAGCTCACCGACATATCCCATCATCTTTCGGTGGCATTATTACTCACATTACTATTCAAGCGTTGAATCTTAGTCCATACGTTTCATGTTACGATACTGTTCCAATGCAGAGTCTTATCTCATACGCGTTTATAAATCACCCGAGCACTTATAGCATTCACCCTAATAAGGGTCCATAATAATGGATAATGTGCTCTCAAATCTTTGAAAATACTATCCATCACTACCGATCAAAATCCTAAAAATGATTTATCGAGGTAGGCTCGAAAGGTTGAGGATGCTAATGAATAAGGATATCCCACAAGATATCCGATGGTTGATTGAAGTAAAGGTTCGATTATCTGGTGAGGTTTCAATTCCTTCTAAATACATGCATGGTATGGGTAAAAATAGTTTTTCAAAGAAACGGAGAGCAAAAAGGTTAGGGGATGCTACAAATGTGCTCGGTGAACATGTGACACTCGATGTAAATCTGTGGGGTACTTATCCAGAAACCGAGAAGATAAAATAGCATTCATTAATGACAAATTGAGTAAGGAGTTTTTGGATGATATTCAACAGGCTCTTGAAACACATCCTAGTGGACATGTGCAAGGTGAGCTTATGGTCTTATTGGCCAAATTCAAAGATGAACAAGAACGTTATAACCTCAAAAAACTTACTTTAAAAGATCCTGTTTGTAAATTTGGTAGAAAAACTTAGTATTATAATTGATATAAGGTAGATCAATGTGTTTCTCGTAATTGTACATATTGTTTTTAAATTTTCGAAATATATATATATATATATATATATATATATATATATATATAATATTTCCTTTTTTTTCAATCACCAGCAGTGTATGTCATCTCAATGAAATTTTTCTGTCGTTCTCTTTTCATATTGTCAAAAAGTAAATAGTGAAATTACTTATTGGTTTATCTTTAAATAGAGAGATTCATGTATCTCTCATTCATACATTGAAACTTTAGTGTAAAGAGAGAAATGGGTGTGGAGATGGAAATGGAGATTTCAGAATCATCTCACGCAAGTCAATCTCCACCTAGCCACATTAAAACTATATGTGTTCTTGATGGGTCGAGACTGGTAGGCCATATCCGATATATGGATATGGAAAATCAACTTGTAAGAGAGTTAGGGAGACAAAACATCAATATACTGTATGGAGGGACCAATACCAAACTTTTAAGGAGTCTTTGTTGTAATATTTATCGCAAGTGCACGATATCGCCACAAGAGTAGTAAAGTGGACTTTTTAGAGTAAGGATTATCGTTCCCACAAGAACTAATTTACTCAATATCAGTTTTTACTAATCTTAACAAACGCAAATAAAAATATAAAGATCAAAGGTTGGTGATTTAGCCGAAAGTGTAAGTAATGCGGAAATAAATTTGCAAAATAATAGAAAGTTGTTGAAGCAATGGAGAGTGAAGTTGGGAGTCCCGATTTATCTTTAGTTATCTATTTGATTTCTCCTCTCAATTCCCACACTAAAGTTGTGTTAGATCGAATTCACGGAGTTGATTTAATTTACCTCTCTCGAGTTCAAATTAATCCTATTTAATTAAGTCAACTACCATATCTCTATGTATAATTTGAACAAGCTTTAATTAAATGCATTAACGCACTTAGGAATTCATAAACTTCCACCTGTCACGTGGGATCTCAACAATTATAAAAGTCTATCTCTAGCTTTTATTTGAATTGCCGGATTTTATGACATGGTCTAAATATTTAACTTACCTCTCGGTTTGTTAAAATTCACAAATCAATGATTTAGTGATCAAGTAAACCATGCATTAAGCGTAGAAGTAAAATCAACACATATATTAAAAAGTACAAGAAATTGAGAGTTGAAAATCAAATAATCAAACTAAATTACATCGTTCCTCCCAACTAATAAAATTAGTTATTCATGCTAAATAATAAAGATATAAAATAAATAAAGGAGCACATCACCGGATCTAAGAAAATCGAGAATAAATACGTTGATCTTCGATCTCCTTCGAATCCTTGCAATTCTCCCAAAACGATTGTCTCCAAGACTCCCCAAAAAGAAGCTTCCTTTGTTTGTGGCTACTCTTCTTTATTTATAGCTCACAATAGGTCTTGATTGTTTGCACAAGAAGTAGCCAAAATCCACCACAAATAGAATTCTAGTAAAATAAGGAAATTTTCTACGCGTGGGTGATACGGCTGTATCCTCCATACCTTGCGGCCGTATCGAGCTCTCAGGTCCTTTCGCCACTTCACGGTTGTTCACACATACGGCCGTATCTTATTTACCATACGGCCGTATGGCAGTTTCTATCAAAATCTCTGGCTTTTAGCTCGTTGATGATGCGGCCGTATAAGTCTGTAGATACGGCCGTATGGAATTTGTAGTGCAGGTCCTTCCTCTTTCATTCTTGTTTGTTTTGATCCCCACTTTCTATTTTTTGGCACTTTTTAGTCCTTTTTACTTCTTTTCATTGTCGTCCATCCATGTTGGTCTTTTACTTAAAAATAGATAAAGTTGAACGTAATAAACACTCCAAAATACTTATAAAAGTTATAAAATAAACGCTAATAAAATACTTATCAGTCTTACAATGGACCTCCGTCTCATCGTACTGAATCAAGATTCGATCTCAGATTTCAAATCGGAGGTCGAACGGGCCTAGAAAATACTTCGGGCTCCCGCGAGCACTTGAACGTAACTGGCTTTACAACAGGGATCCACTTATCAGCGTTATTCGTAGGTGAGTGACAGCACCAAGATGTATCACGTCAAATCGTGAGCTGCGAAACTTTAACAAATTTGGGGGAATCTAGCCAAATACGCATAGAATACAAAAATTTACCGAAATATTTTAGCTACCAGTAAATCGGAGATGGTCATTTTTTCTCTAGAGCGAAAGTAGAAATCCGGAGCTGCAGACATCGCTCAAATCCAATCCTCCACTACCCCATCCTAAAACCCCGAATTTAAAATCCGGCAGTTAACAATTTCGCATACTGTAGCCGTCGAAGAATGCAATCTCCATGTATAGACGCCTGCAAAACTCTCAGTAGTCTCTCACTTATCCACCACCGCCAAGAGTTCCCCTTCTCTTTTTGTACCCGTAGGCGCAATTTCAATCCCTCTACTTCTTGCAATTTCAGCCAGAAAAACAATAATCGGAGACCAAACATCAGTAAAAACGGTGGGAAGATAAAGTTTAACAATAGTGATAGAGATAGAGTGAAAGTGAAGGGGAAAGAAAATGTTTGGAGCATTGATAATGAAATCGCTAAAGCAGATACAAAAAAGGAGCAATTGACTAGGAGGAAAAAGGGAGGAGGGAGGAGAATGAAAAATCCCAAAAGGAAAGATGATAGAGTTATGGTGTCTGGTCCTATGTTAATCGAGGTCGAAACAGTTCTGCAGACTCAGGTATTTCTCATTATACTCTGCTTTTTGCTTTTTGGATGCAATTCTTTGAGTTCTGAATTAATTTAGTGATGGAGAAAATGCTACGAAATGTTGAAGGCAAGATGTAGATAAATATCTTTTGCAGTGGTTAACATGGTATGAGGGGCACACAACACAATCAAGCATGCCATTTAGAATTGTGCATTGCCTGTATGGATTTATCATTTATGATACATGGTTTTGGTAGAAAATCAATGGGCCATGCTGACTCTTCATATCAATATTGATCCTTCATTATACTTGTGTCGTGGCTGTATGGACTTTCTTTAGTGATATTAGTATATTTAAGTTACCTAAGAAATGAGTTAGGATTGAGAACTGTTCTACACCTATTTAGTGATACAATATAGTTTGCTCCAGTGTTTACTGTTTAGAATGCGGGGACCACGGATGAAGGAAATTTTAGTTTGTGAGCCAAGACGCAGTCATCAAGGTGCAAGGCTCACTAGAGACCGAAAAATTAGTCGTAAAATTGTAAAATACTGCCAAAATTGTTTGTGTTATTAGTCAGATAGCACAATATTTCACCAATAGAGTTCAATTAACCTGAATTGTAATTTCTTCCCAAAACATGCTATTGAAAACGATTATCGATGTATGTCACCCAAAAAAAAAAAAAGGTTGATATCCAAAAGTTAGAAACCCATGCACTCATCATCATTTGAAGTACTTCTAAAATTTGCTTGACAGTAATTATCGTATCTAATTTCTCTATCATCCTCTTTGTTTTCAGTGTCAATTTCTATCCAATCATTTTCATCGGTCAATAGTTACAACTTTTCTCTCCTTGTATATGGAAAATTTAAAAAAAAAAAAAGGTCTATTTATTTTATTAGAAATAAAGATAGAAATTTGAATTGTATAAATATGGATGATGTGTTTTGGAGCAATGTTCCTTTAATCATGATTTCGTTTGTGGGTAGAATTGTTATTCCTTGTACATTAGGTGCATCATCAGCTAATGGGATTCTACCCTCAACATCACTAACCCATTCATCATTGGATGATGATCGTTCATGTCAAAGGGTCTTCATAATCCTTGAACGACTTCAATCGTAGGTGTTTATATTGGAACCCGTTGTTGTACATAATAATAATATAGACTAATTTCGACAACTCTTGGTTGACAAATGGTTTCCTCTCTTAGCATTTAGTTGGTTGAATGTACTCCAATTGCGTCTGCATGCAGAAAGACGAACAAGTGAGACTTAAAACTCTTATTGGAAAATGAGTTATGTAGAAAAAGAGCGGTTTCTTTCTTCAAATGGTCTCCAGTATCCAACTAGAAGTGTGTGTCGGGCAGTTGGTTGGATGGCAAGCGGAAGAAAACTTGGAGTTTGACAATTACCATTATCTGGAAGCATATTTTCCATTGATATGCTGTCGTGCTGATGTGTTCGACTAAGGGAGATTCAAGCTCAATGATAAAAGTGAAAAGTTTGTCTTTAATGATTATGTTTAAAAACACAAAGGACACAAGCTCTGTAATCCAAATGGCAAGAAGATCATCACTGGATAAGATGCTGAATTTGATATAAGAAGATCCATTGATATACGATATACAAGAGGGTAGCTATGATTTCTCATCAATTGGTGACACACAAGATAACCAAGCAGGGGCGGATTTACAGTGGGGGCAACTGCCCCCACTGCAAATCTGAAAAAAAAAAAATTCAGATTATATGTTTTATGAAATTTGCTTTGATAAGAGAAGATATATAACACATTTTCCTAACAAAACACATTTAATTCATCTACTCCAGCGGTAAGCCTTTGAAAACTCCTTCTATAGGTCATAGGTTCAACTCTCACATTGGCACACACATAGCATCTTTTACTTTTTTTATTATAAATTGTTTAATTAGTATCTAACTTTCATCATCTTTAATAAATTAGTCTTAAAATTTTAGAAAACTATTTTTTCAATCTCTAACTTTAGCTAAGATCAATAAAATTACATGTTTCTTTCGCTCAATAATAATAAAAAATAATTAATTTCAATTATTAAAAATCTTAAAACAACTTCCAAATGTGAGAAAAAATCCTCTACCCTTATGTTTGCTTTTGAACCCCCGAGAAAGGGGCTACCAACCCTGTGCGTTAATATGTATATTCTTCAGAAAATTTTTTTGCCCCCACTTGACATAAATCCTAGCTCCGCCCCTGTAACCAAGTAGAACAAATAAGAGAAATAAGAGAAGATGTACTAAAACTTTCTAGTACTCACAGAGACATACCTATTGGAAGCTCAAGCCAAGCACACCACCAAGGAGCCCAAGTGCTAGGAGCTTGCAAGAGTTGTATGATGTAACTAAAAAATAAAAAAGAACTAACGCTTTTTTGCATTTTGCAAATTCTGAGCCTATAGATTCTGAAGAGGCGACGACAAGCAAGAATTTACGATAAGCCATCGACTAAGAAATTAAAGAAATCTTGAAGAACGATACATGTAAGTTAGCAACTCTCTCAGAATGTTTAAAGACAGTTGGAGTGAAATGGTTATACCAAGTAGAAACGAATGCCAAAGGAGAAGTTGAAAGATAAGAGCTAGATTGGTTGACAAAAGATTCACTCAGAATCTCAGCATTGATCATGATGAGGTACTAACTCCAGTTTCTCATTTAGAAACTATAAGATCGATTATTTCTTCAAACGCTTAAAATAAATTGAGAATTACTCAAATAGATGTGTGATCTTCATCTTTTAATGGATATCTTGGAAAAGAAATTTATATTGGACAGCCTCTTGGCATGAAGCAAATTGTACATAAAATAGAGCATTAAAATTTAAAAAGGCTTTATGAAGGTTGAAGCACCAAGGACATGGTATTAGCTCAATCGATGAAAGAATAGTTTCACCACGTGCCCACACGAACATTCCCTTTATGTTAAGGTAAATAAGGATGGTGATATGTTGATATGCTTGTATGTTGACGATTCAATTTTTATAGGAAATAATCCAACAATATTTAAAGAATTTGAGAAGAGTATGACTAAAGAATTCAAAATGTCGGACCTTGGATTGAGTTCAGACTATCTTGGTATAGAAGTGAGAAAAAGAGACCGAAGGAATTTTTGTGATGCAAGCAGGCTATGCTAGAATGGTTCTTAAGTAATTCAGCAAGAGAGAATCAAGCCGATAAACATATCGCAGATTGTGTTGTCAAGTTGCAAGAAATAAGGACGGGGAGAAAGTGAATTCTGCAAATTATAGAAGTCTTGTTGGAAGTTTGTGTGCATTTTATCATGGCATGGACGCAACATGGCATTCTCTATCACTTGATCTTGTTTGCTATTACGTAGAGTAACCTATTCATCCATAGGAGGGTTGTTGAGAGGATTCTTTATCACATCAAAGGTAGCATTTATTACGGTTTTATTTTATTCATTCTCTAATTATTTCAATCTTGTTGGATATATTAATACCAATTGGCAGCGCTAACAACTAGGTTTGTGTTAATCTTCCATAAGGAAAATGAACATGAGGCTGTTTGAGTTGCTGCTAAAATTTCATTATATTCAAATATCTTTTCCGCGGTAAGTTTATAAGCAATAACTTAAGTTTGAGTAGAATGTAGATGACTTAAATGCAATCTCTTTTCGCATAGAAGCTAGCATGTTATAAGTTCTCTGTAGATCGACCTTTTCTAGGTCGATGATGAAAAGGTATTAGTACATATCTTTTTCTTTCTCGCAACATTTTCATATGTATATGTTTGCTCTCAAAAAAGTATCTGATCTATTTTTATGATTGATTATGGTTATGTGTGTTACAGCTATAGCATCTAAAATCAGAAGTCAATCTTTATGGTCAAATTTCATATGACAATGTCCGAATAAATAGGTCGTACTTGAGCAGGATGAGATATTGGGCCTGACCTAAAATCAAATTTGCGAAAATAGAATTGCCACATAAAACCCTTTCTCAACCAAAGTTTTAGAAGTGCTTTTATGCTAATAAAACACATTTTAGCACACAGCTTGATTTCAAGAAGATATGTGTTGCTCCCTTTTTTCCCCTTGAAATGATGCTACTATTCTTTCAGGAACCAGTTATTCGACCTTCATGGACTACATTTACAAGTAGCGTCAGTGGTATATGGAAGGGAGTTGGAGCTGTGTTTTCTCCAATCACTGCAGAAATGGAACCAATTGACATAGGAACAAAGGATGAAAACCTATTTGAGTGCTATATCCTATTGCATATCAAGGCAACACAACCATCTTCTGGGGCTCAGAAATCTGCTGTACAAAGGAAAATAAATTGGATTACATTAAATCCTTATGGTGAAACTCTAGTTAATGGAGGCAGTAATGGAAGTCAACAGAAGTCAATAGAGCAATCATTGAAGGGGAAGTCACCAGGTCACTTTCTGCCAAAATTTGAATCATTTGACTTCGCCAGGAGTCATGTGATGGAAGAAGATATCATGGGAATGGAACCTGGCCTTGTTTTCTTTGAGGTAGTTTTAACTCAATTTTTCCTTTTAGCATGTTAGCCAACTCATTCTCATTTAAAATAGAATGATTTTTTTTTTTTAATGTTGGAGATCTACTACATGTAGGTCCCACAAGATATGTGGATGTGGATGTGATTTGTTTGATCAAGAGTGAAAATGGAGTAGAATTAGTTTTCTAACGGGCTTTCTATAACTCTATTGTTTTAGAAGAATACTTATTGTGATAGAAATGGACATACTGGTTTTACAATAATCATGGCATAAAAATATTCATATATAGGGGATAATCAAGACTACAGAGACCATAGTAATCATATCATCAAGATGATCTCATCTTTCTTTATAAAATTTCAGTGCTCCATTTGCAGGATGGGTCTTATTCAAGAGGGCCAGTTGATATTCCCATTGGAGAACTTAATGAGTCTATACCTTTCCTTTCCCCAACATTCAAGTTTGAACAGGTATGTCTGTATTTGTATTAAGTTTTCAACAGTCTCGTTTCTCATGGATAACTAGTAAGGACTATAGACCATTGATTAAGGATGATCATCATTTATTATTATTATTATTATTTTTTTCTAAAGGAAATTATTATTTTTAATTTGTTTCCCCTCTAGTGCTTGGTTAAAGGGTGCCACAAAAGACTAAGAGTAGTGCATACTATAGAGTTCAGTAATGGAGGTTCCGATATACAGATTATGAGGGTTGCTATTTATGAAGAACAATGGGTGGGCCCAGCCAATATCTCTGACAACAGGTACCCTTTTCCATAAAAGAATAAAATTATTTTAATCCTCATTTCCAATTTATAACAATTTTACCATTTTGCCAGTGACTTGGAGATGGACTTGAAGCTATTTTCACAGAGAAAAAGAGTTCAACCATCAGAGCTGACAGGCTCATGGAAGGTTTTTGAGATGAGTGCAACTCCAATCTACAGTGAAGAAGAAGAGATTGTAGTAGACGAAAGAAATGGCAACGGAATGCCGTATGTCTATCTCTGCACAGAGAATCTGAAAAAGAGAGAGTTACCTGAGAACTCAATTTACTTTGGAGAAGAAGAGATGTTAGACATGCAAGACGTCACCATCATGTGGCTACCGGGAGGCGTCACAGCCTACGTGGATGTGAATAAGGATGGAATCCTCTGTATTGGCGTTGGATGGTATTCGGACGAGGGAATCAACCTCGTTATGGAGAGAGATTATGGGTTAGATGGTAAATTGAAAGAGGTTCGGTGGAAGTCTGAGATGAAGAGAAGATGGAGTAATCCACCCCCAATGTAAGTTTGCCACTAGTGGTTTTGAGCTTCAGATCCATAGATGAAATGCATGATAATCTGTTTTGACTGTTTTTCAGGTTAGATATCAGTAGGCAATTGCGTGTACACATTTGTGAATTTTATTACCTGATGCAAAATGTAAATTGAGGATTATACTAAGTGTACACTCAAGTGTACATTCCTCCAGTGGTGGGTTAGGTAAAATGTCATTTTTATCGATCACCAATACACGCTGGTGTACATTCTTCTAGTGGAGGATTAGATAAAATACCATTTTTATCCATCCCTTGGATTGGTGGGTCCAACCCTCTATTATTATAGGGGTGTACACTCTGGTGTAGAAAATGAGTGTACACCTAGCATTGTCATATTAATATTTGACCTGTCTTGCATTGTGATTGGTGGATATTTTTCAAAGTTGCAATATTTGACTTTTTCTTGTGTTGTGATTGGAGGAAAATAGGGGCCACCCAATGGATTGTTAAGATTATTGCCAAACGAACATGCCCTAAGAAATAGCTTAGTACCATTATTGGAGTAAGCTACACATACACATTTGTTTACCATGGAGTATATTACACTGCGGGTGGTGTACTAAAATATGTAAAGCTTGACTAAGGAATGTTAACCTGAATGGGTGTAATCATATGCTGTGTTAAGTAAATGTGTCAAAAACCATGTGAAGCATCAAAGTTAAGCTTCAAGTTTAAGTGTCGTGCTTTTCAGAACAGTGATTACTACACTAAGCACACTGAGAAATGAAATGATTGTCTTGCCCTTCGTCTACAGTGATAGTGCAGTATATTCCACGGTAGATGGGGGTGTAAATGTAGCATCGTCTACAAAAATGAACATGCCCATTAATCAATTTGCTGCTCAAAATGGTTTCTAGTTACAAATTACAATACAATGGTGAAAGCAATAAGGAGTTTAATTTGGGGTATACAGGTTTATAGTTGGTTCAGAGAAGGGCCATATATAATATGAATCTGGTATGGTCAGCTGTCCATCATCCACCAAGTATGGAAGTATGTACTCTTTCATTTCATGCTCAGAAATTACAAGATGATGACCAGATGCTTTGAAAAACTTCACTCTTCCAGCTTCATCCAATGTTCTCAACCCGATCCAATCTTCAATATAGAGGGTCGTCTGTAGACATTCAAAATGGGTTATAATTAGTCCTACAGCAATTTCACATTGCAAGTTAAGGACGACATTCGACATGAATAATAATAAATGTATAACCAATTGGTACAATCTCTAATAGAGGGGTGGAGAAAAATATTATTTTTACCCCTTGTGTTGGTGGAGTCCACCCCTGAAAGTATTGTACCAATTGGTTATGCCAATCGGTTGTACTTCTAGCATTGCTCCATTCGACATTACCTGTTGTGCAGGCAACACAGTGCTCCAACAACCATCGGGATAATACCCGAACCAGGAGGTCTCTCTTGGTACTAGGATGCGATCTTTCTCAAACTAATCACGACATTATACAAAACATTAACATCTGTTTCTGCTTCTATCCTAAAAGGGTAACCTTATTAACAATGTCAGAGCTTACCATGATAAGCACCAAATTGTGCAAGCTAGAAAACCGTTCCTTGTATGTCGAATTCTGATGTATTTCATTGTTAAGTTTGGGGAGAAACCTACACCCACTTTTGTAGTCGTCTAGGTCCTACAGGAGAGAAAATGAGACAATGAAACAACTAGACAATATTTGCTTCATCTAAAGATGGTGTTTGTTTATGACAGACGAACTCACAGTAGGAATCCTGATGTAATTAGCAGGTGCCAAATGTTCCTGTAATTGCACATTAGGCTCATCATGTATGCATTAAGAGAAAGGCTTGTCTATTTTCAATGAATTTATGGACCTCTATGAATACTATTGTTTGAATGCCCACATGTGGGCATGTTAAAATGCCCACATTTAACATGCCCACACACTGATGTGGCAACTTGTAAGTGGTACAGGGTATGGCTTCCACACTGTTGTAGACCACCAAGAACTGCTATATCAGCATGTTGACATTTTAACATACCCACATGTGAGCAATAGATCAAGGCTCCTTTATGAAAGGATAATAGTTAAAACCTGGACGAAGTCGCTATAGATGGCCGATTCGAGCAAAAAATCCACAAGAATGCATATCAGAGTAGACTGTAAAATAAGCATTGTATCAGAAAGAAGAATGTAAAAATGGATAATAGGTAAAGAAAACAAAGAGAACCCACTCCACAAAAAGGAACAGAAGCTATCCCAGCATGAGGACCTGCCAGAGATATAATATTCCTCACCTGTCTCAAATTGACAAAATATAACAATATAGGGCTCAAACTGCAATTACATAACAAGTGCTTAAACTTTATTTTGCCTTTCCGTTGGCCTGGAAAATTTTGAAATGCTTACGGGAGGTCCTCCATCGCAGAGTTCTATGACTCCCCTGCCAACAATATTACCCTGAACAAGTATAAAAATCGAAAAAGTGTTTTAGAATTTTGTCCAATTAAGAAAATTGCACGTCTAGGCGATGATGAAAAGTGAACAATATAAGGATAATTCTAGCTGTACCAATACGCGAGGATGATAAAATGCTGGTGATCATATATCATTCCACAGGATACTGTGACCACTCACTTAGTTGTACAACTAGTATTGTTTATGATATTATTATAGTTAACCTGTGAAAGTCCAATTATGTTGTATCCGTCTTTGAGTTCGCTCATTTTCTTCACCTGCTAGTCGTCAAAAATAATGAGAGAAAATGAAATTCTGGTTCAATGAAGCAAACATGTTATCGAAAGCTTAGTACCTTATTACAGGCAATGGCAGTCTGAAAGTTTAAAAGCAAGAATAAGTTAGGTTATATAATCCCTAAATAGTGCATTTGAAAAGTATATGTGTAACTCAATCGACATATAAGCAATCAATCACCTGTTTTTCAAACGGCATAAACCATGAATCCCATACACCATTTCCAATTTCACTGACAAATGAAATCAAGAAAAACAAAAGAAAAAAAATGGAAAAAGAATAATGATACTATGCATTTATAAAATACGATACAGTAAATAGGTCATATTAGAAAATCAAGAAATTAAATGCACTGTCAACAAGAAAAGTAAACTATAATTTGAGATGCAGATATAAAGAAAGCATGTCTTTGCCAAGAGTGAGTGAGTAGTAATTAGAAAAATACATAAAGGCCGAGTATATAAGCAAGTTTACAAATAGAAAAACACCATTTTCCCATAAAAAAAAAGGTCGAAAATTATGTAGAACTGACGGAGCGTACATGCAATATCCTGGTGAAGCAGACCAGTTGCTAAGAAGCTCGGTGAATTTTGTGACTCCTACATTATCGCACTTGTCCCAGATTCCTGCAAGTAATTGTATACTTCAACTAAGAGTATGTTTGGTAGAATTAGCTGATAAATTAACTCATAACACTATAAAATTTTATAAATAATAAGAATCGAGAAATTGATAATTTTACAAGATATAAATGATACAAATAAAAACGTTTGGCAACATATCTCATAAATAGAAAATTACACAAAAGCATATGTTTAAAATATATTTCTAGAAAATTGTTGTGGTAAAAAATGGAATAAAAAACGAAAAACTTATAAGCTTATTTGAAAAGATAGTAAAAAAACCTTTTCAAATACGTTCGAGTTTTTCAAATAAGCTCGAACTTTTCAAATACGTTCCTCCAACGAAACGGAGCTTATTTAATTAATAGGAACTTATAAATTCTTGAATAAGTTATAAGCTAGTTTATTTGACTTATCAAATATACCCTAAGAGCATCTCCACTGGTATAAAGTGAGTTCACTCATATGACAAGTAGAATAGAAGATGAATAAAATATATTTTCAATAGTGAGCGTGGATTAACGATATAATGATACGCAAATAACTCAATTATTGGTTTAGAAAGACAAATAATAAGGATAATTAATGCAAAATGAAAATAAATAGGATCATGCTACAACACTATAATAAATACCATAATGGTTGACATAATGGATATGTGGCATGATCCTACAATTTCAACCACTCCATTACTTTTAGATGGACGGTTATTAAATATGCCAACAATCATTATGTCAACCATTATAATATTCATTATGGTAGTCCAGCATTTCACAAATAAATAATGTCTGACACACCGTCTTTGAAGCTTTGTGAGACATTTTACGCCACGTGGAACCCCATTTGAGAACTCACTACGCCATTGAAATTGAAGATGCTCTTAATTAAGGTTTCACATAAAGAACCACAAACAATACATATATGGTGAATCGGTTTCTCTTCTACTATGTCCAAATTAACCTCGGATTCTGCTATGCTTCAAATTAATTATTAACAAAGCACATAACTAATTGACCGCAGAATAAAATAGAAACAAGAACCAGAAAATTAAGAAAGAAGTTACCATGGAAGACAACAAAGGGAAGCCCAAATGTAGTTCTTGGAATGAAAGCCAGTGCAATGATGATGATGATGAAAAGAGATCTGCAAATCATCAACAAACACTTAGGACCCATGATTTTATTTTATTTGGCTGCAACCAAACCGAATTGTCTGAGGATAAGGTGTTAGGAGAGGGTTGGGTTAGCTTTTAAAACAAAGATAATCTTTCCAATAAAACAAAAAGAGACAGGAGAGTTTTTAAGTGAATAGACAATCATAAAGGTTCTATTTAAGAAAGTGAAAAAAAAATGCGATTTTACTTTTTCTTGCACACATAGAGATGGAAATGGAACGGGTTCGAGTAATGGACCTCATTTCCCCTCATCACACTATTGAGATTTTTCAATCCCAATTAGTCGGGGTCAGAACAGATCAAGAATCATTGTAATCCCTATTTAAAGGCCTATTTTTATTGTTATTTTTTTAATTTTTCAATTTTCCTTTTCTTTTTTTTGGTTATACATATATATATATATATATATATATATATATATATATATATATATATATATTTGGTAGTATGCATATCACAATTTTTTTTCCTCAAATGAAAAGCCACATATTCGTTAATGCAAATGAACTATTAGAGAAGATATGTAAGTCCTAAACCCTTTTTTTTTTTTTTTGGTCAAACCTAATTTTCAAAAATCGTCTTTGTTGATTATAGTAGACACCAAAAAGATTTAACCAACTCATGATGAATAAAAGAAAATTTAAAGTAAGCGCAAGCACTAATATTCATAATAAAAAATTTTAAAAACTTTTTATTTTCTTTTTTTTAATAAAAAAGGAAAATAAAAAGTTTTTAAATTTTTCTTACTATAACAAGTTTGACTTATATATAAGTCCAAAATAATAATTAAATATTATAATAATCATATTATTAAAAAAAAGAATAATAACCTATAAACATAAAAGTAATAATAATTAAAATTTAATAATTATTTGATATTTAATAAAATATTTATAAGTCACTCACACGTAAGTATTAACATTTAACAACGTCAATGGAGGGCCACCGCATTATTGCTCTTGGAAAGTAACAAGAAACGTCGAAAAGTTAGAGTCTATTATTATATATGATATGATTTACATTTGTAGGCTGGACGGGTTGGGAAGTTCTAGACAAGGAGAGATTGGAATAGATATCATATGATTTATTTATGGATATAAATTATCACACATTTGGCTCTTTCACAAACTTCTTGTGGTTTTTTGTTTTTTTCTCTCCAGTAGGAGTAGACTTGTCGGGATTGATTACTAATATTCTAACATTGTTCCATATATCTATCTTGTTGTTCAATATAGACTAGTAATACTCTTTTCGTCCACAAAGATAGTCCCACTTTGACTTTCACACAGTTTAAGAAAAATACAATTAATATTATTGGAAAAGTAAAGTTCTGTTGTATTTTTTCAAATATGCCCCTACATTTAATAATGTTAATACATCTTCATTAATAACAATGCATATTTAATAAGGTTATAATAGGAAAAATTAAAAAATTAAATATACATAAATAGAAATGGGACTATATTTTGAGACGAATTAAAATGGAAAATTGGATTATCTTTGACGGAGGGAGTAGTATTTTATATTTTGTCAAAGAAAAATAATAATAATAATAATAGCATATTATTTTTCTCTTATCTAGTAAGAAGATTTCGTCGGTATTTATTGTGATGAGAAATTCGAAGGAACAGTTCACATTTTAGAAGAAGAACGAGTAAATTTAATAGGAAGGAATATACATTTTCAGAGTCGAAAACTTCTTTTTTTTTTTTTTTTTTTTTGACTGATGATTAATATTAAATGGTAGTATTATGAATGTTAATAGTATCGAGGCTTTTGCATAGCTGAAATTAACCATTTTTTATTGTTAGTGATTACTGTTAAATTAAATGCTATTGTTAGGACTTCTATTCATTAAAAAAGGTCAATTTATATCGAACCCCGTAAGGCAAAACGCTAACTTTGAGAACTACTATTTATGTACCAAGCTCTTGCAATAATTAAATGTGTCATCCAGAAACAAAGAGGTTGTTCTCTTCCCAGCGGCCGGACCATAACTATGGTCCGTAGTTTTTATTCGGACATCACGATCTCGTTTGAAATCAGAGATCGGATCTGGGTTCAGACGTGAGGTGGTGATTTGGAAAATTTTATCTAGTAGCGGCCGGTGGTGGTCGGTCAAAGTTTTTGGCCACTTTTTGGCCCAAATAGTGCCCAAAACTTTGGCCACTAGATCGCTAAAATTTTTCAATTGCCGGAACTCCTCACTCAGCTAACCAGATCCGATCTCGGATTTCAAAATGGAGATCATATGTCCGAATCAAACTACTGACCATAACTATGGTCCGGCCGTCTGGGACCATAACATTCCTGCCAGAAACAAATAAGAACCAAATACTCACTTTTATTAAGCTCATATTTAAGTGTGATAGAACTAGAAAATTTGTATCTGCTCAACTTGTATAAATAAAGAAGAATATGCATGAGGAGGATAATGACTATTTTATTTTTTAAAATCAATTTTCCAATATATTCAAACAACACCAATTACATATATTAATCGAAAATAAGGGGGTGCCATCAACACGGGATTATATAGAATTTTTAAGTTTTATAGATTCTCATGGATTTCATATATATATATATATAATATCCTCAATTGAGATTGTTATTATAATCATACAATCCATATAATAAATTTTACTATAAAAAAACACAAATACGAATTGTTGGAAAAGAATATATAATCTACTCTTACCTTTTCTTAAGGTATGCCATTTATTAATTATGGAACCATTTAAAAATTTACTAGTATCGTATTGATGTCTGAATTCAAATATTGAGCAACTTTTTTTCTTTTTTATTATATTATTACTACTATTATAGCTGTTGTTGTTGTTATTATTGTTGTTGTTTTTGTTATTGTTACAAGTTGAATATGAACTAGACATAAAAGTAAAAAAAAAAAAAAAAAAGAAAGAAAGAAAGAGAGAAAAACACTGCTTCTTACTTTTTATGGCCATCGCAAACGAATAATCAAAGGTATAGAAAGCCCACTTGAATCCTACCGGATGAGATAGGTTTTTACTAGATCATCAAAATATAACAAAAATTAAAAATATTCAAACTATGGCACTTTTTTAATGAAATATATAACCTTCTCATTTTAAAAAATAAAAAATAAAAAATTGGATCCATAATTTTTTAACTAAATGAACAAATATAATAAAATGAGTTCCCAATTTTTGTATGAATATAAAGTTATGAAACTATATTACGACTTGCTAAATTTGTGTTAATACCTCATTTCAAATATTTGATCATTTATTTTACAAAGGCTAAATATGATGTGATCTTCGAAAATTGAGCGATGAGGAAAAAAGCATAAGTTTCAGTCAATTTGAATTTTACTTATAATTATGAAATTATTTTGAATAATAGTATCTCATCTCATCCATTATTTTGTTTTTCCCCATAAGATTGGATATAATATGGTTTTTCAAAAATGAAAGCAATGAATAGTAAATAAATATGTGTCATCGTGATAATATATGTTTCGTATATTGATCATTTATTTTGCACAAGTTGATTATGATATTATTGTTTCAAAGTTATAGTGATAATGAAAAACAAGTTTCCTCAGTTTATGATTATAAATTTTAATGAATTACTTAAGTTTAAAAGATTACATGATTTGTTGGGAAAAATGAAAATTCATGAAATTCATAAGAATTTGAGGGTGGGAGATACAATTTTGGGAAGAAAATTATTTGTATATTTTTAAGTTTAAAATCCATAGAAATCCATAGAAATCCATCATTTAATAAAAATCCATTAGAATCCATAAACAATTGAGAATACTAGATTTTTTTATAGAATCCACAGAATTCCAAATTGAGAATATTAGATTTTTACAGAATTCACAAAATTATAAA
The DNA here is from genome assembly GCA_018223645.1 of Jasminum sambac. NCBI lineage: Eukaryota > Viridiplantae > Streptophyta > Magnoliopsida > Lamiales > Oleaceae > Jasminum > Jasminum sambac. Next base: position 24,403,364 of record CP073641.1, read on the forward strand.
TTAAGAACACCTATAATTGTATGGATTTCTAAAATCTATTAAATCTATATTGAGAACGCCTCCTAAATCATCTCGTGCAATATCAGAAATCTTCTGTATCTTGCACATCAAATCTTCAAGTGATATTTCCTTAACAAAGTGGACTCTCATTACACGCTGGATCCTAAATGGGCATACCAAATAGGCTAAACAGCGCAAATTATATGACCTATTTTTTGGGTTGTTGTGACTTGAGCAGTGTTCTAAAAAGCGTGAAGCGTGGAAAAGCGTGGGCCTGAAGCTTCAGGCATTGCGAGCTTAAGCGCGCCTTAGCGACGCCTAGGCGTTAAAAAGCGTTTTGTCTTTTTTTTTTTTTAATTTTTTGATTGATCTAAACTATTAAATGATTGAAATAATGTATATTAAAGTTGTAAATACATCTAAAAGGACTAAAATCATAAATATTTTATCTATTTCATGATTTCAACAAATTTAAAATACGATTTATAATTTTCAAAAGTCAAAAGATGGATAATTCCTACATACTAGATTAATTGGGATTAAGTACTTCATACATCCCAACAAAAAATGGTATCAAATCTCAATACCATATGATATTTAGTGATTAGTGATTACATGATTAGTGAGCTCAATCTTCAACTTGTTTCATGCCTTCCGACTAGACACGATTAAGCTTTATAAAGCGCGACTAGCGCGCCTAGTCGCGCCTAGTCGGCGCCTAGTCGCGCCTAGTCGTGCCTAAGCGGTCAACGAAAACCGTTGACCGCTTTTTACACGCTTATGCCATAAGCGGCGCGTTTAGGCGGCGCGTCGCGCCTAGGCGGCGCCTAGGCGCCGCCTAGGCGCTTTTTAGAACACTGGACTTGAGGATCCATTGTCTTAATTTTGATATTTTGATATTATTTCGGCATTTCCTCTAAGAAACTATTTTTGGACAAAAAAAAAAAAAAGGACATACTTGCATTCTCTCTATATAAAATAAGTAAAAAGTTGTAACTGCATAGAAAAGTTTTTTTTTTTTTTTGCACGTATTGATTAGTTCGGAAACTTGAGAGTCTGTATGGACACCTGAAGTAGACCCGGCCACGGTTCCGGAACCGGCGGTTCCGATTTCGGAATCGCCGATTCATCGCTCGGAACCGAACCGCAGTGCGGATTCTGATTCGTTTGAACCGCCGGTTCCCGGTTTTTTTTTTTTTAAGGGCCTTTACCAGTTATTAGTTAACCCCAACCAAAATATAAAAAGAAAAAAGTTAACATAATATAAGGCTTGAATTTAATTTTTTTATTAAAGATGTGGTTTGATACATCTTCACTAAAACCAAACATTTTAGTATAATAAAATAAAAATATAGTATAGAAACTTAGAAAGTGTAATAATAAGAATTGAAAATATAAAGATTACATGTAGAATTGTAGTTGTAGAAATTTAAAAGCAAATGTAGAAATTTGTAAGATTGTAATAATGTAACTTATAATTTGTAAGCAGAAATTTGAATTGAAACTTGAAAGAAATCAAAGAATGATAACTAAGATTTGAGAGATTGAGAATTGTGGTGTGAAAAAAATAGAAAGAATGTGGGATATTTATAGTTAATGAATAAAATAAGTAAAAGAATTAAAAGAAAAAAATAATTTTTTTTTTTAAATATGGTCCGGTTCCGGTTCGGAACCGGACGGACGGTTCAAATCGGAACCGTCCGGTTCCGGTTCGATTTCGGAACCGAAACCGGCCTATTTTGACCGATTCCAAACCTACGGTTTCGGTTTGGAACCGGAACCATAGGTGGGTCTAACCTGAAGTGAGATGGTGTCGACCAATCATAACCCAATTCATGATTTTCACAACTCATTTTTCAAGAGGTATTTAGTCAAGACTTTAGTTAATCTTCGGTCTCTCTCACCGGAGCCGGCATTCAGGGGGGCTTGTGTCTTGGCTGAAGTCTGGTCGCATTTCTTCTGACTGCACCAGAAGATTTCAGAATTTAAAATATTGACATGCCTCATCAATTCCGAGGTCTTCGTTTTCAAACATTTAACCGTAAGAAAATACATAACATTAATTTATTATTTATGTCTTGTTTTATCATTGTATAATAGAGTAGTTATCATTGTCTTATTGTTCAATATATATGTATTATTTGTAAAAGTTGTTGTGCCAGGTAGCCCACCTTTTATTTCAAATTTTTTTTTTTTGGAATTAATCTTTTATTGCATTTTTATTGCTAAGTTTTAAATTTCAAATTTCAAATTTTAATTTCTCCCACATCTTGCAAGCACTATTCGAATATATATATAAGTTGGAATTTAACATTTCCGTTGTTTTTATTTTAAATTCTGTACATGATATGAAAATATTTATTAAAAAAAAAAAGAAAAAAATACATAAGCACGAATTCAGCTATTTAAACACCATATTTCACCTAATTTCCTCTATTTTATTTTTTTTATTTTTACAATATTTCCTCTATATTTTGGTTACTTTTAAGCATTATATTGTAAAATTTCTAGCAAAACATTTTGTTGATGTCGAAATCAGTAAGGACTAATTACTTATCAACTGAGGTGGGTGCCAGAACCTGAGTAGTAGTAACTGAAGGAGTAAAATATACAAGTGTAGTGTCCGAGCTAATTCTTGTTTACAGAGTTTTCTCGTGTGTCAAATGAATGCTAAGTGTTCTATTTATAGTGCAAAATCAGGTAGGGGGCCGTAGATCATAATGGCGCCGGCTCGACCTAGGCCCAAAATAGGTGTAATGATGTCTCTGTGGCACCTGCAAGCCGTCTTGCATTTAAGGCATTGACCTCGGAATTTGGGTGTAGCCGCCAATGCATTAATGGGGACAAGATGCTCTGTCGATTGCAGGTGGTGTCGATGTCGGTGTGTCGGGACACGTGGGTTGTCCTTCTTGTTCATCGTAGCCGGATGGCCGCGCACATGGCCGAGCTGACCTCGGCCCGCCGGTTGGCCATTAGTAATGGGAACAGTTCTCCACGGATTTGCCGACCTGGGCCCAAGGCGGAGTTAGGCGGGCTCGGCCGAGCTGAACTGGGACACTCTGCCGATTCCCTAGTGAGGTGAATCCCAGGATCAATCCGACTTGGGACAATGGACACGTCACCGGCCGACCTGGCACTCCTACACGTCAGCGAGGGTCCGTGTTGGGCGTAGGGCCTGGGACGCGCTCGTGCCACGTCACCAAAGTGCCAACACATTTAAAACCAACGTAACCTCCCCATATTGCTTAGCTTATGGGACAACAAAAACCACCTCTTGTAGACTCGAGTCCAAGCACCGATGATCACCATCCAGACTATGATGGTGGCAAAGTTCTAAAAGGCCCGCCTAGGCACGTAAAGGCTTGGGGCTTGATGAAAACACCTCAACTAGTGAAAGGTGGTCAACTTAACTCCTATGTGCATACTGTTATAAGGGCATATTTCTTCTAGTTTCTCTAGTAGTTATTTTCTTGGATTTCTAAATATTAACACATAAGCCCAAGCTTTTTTTTTCCCCTCAAGACTTCATTATATTATTCTTTAAAATATCAAAATATTAATTTGGATTAAAAAAAAGTATTGAATTGAATGTTTAGAAGTTTGCATAATTTTTCTAATATGCATTATTTTATTTATTTATTAGTCTAAAATAATTAAAATAGTATAAAAAAATGAAAAAGTCCTTTTGACGTCTAGGCTTCGCCTAGGCACAAACATGCTTACAAGACTTGAGGCTCGACCTTACCGCTTTAGTAGGCCTCGAGCCTTGTAGAACCTTGGTTCATGGTGGTCGCTACCTTTCTCGATGATAACTATTGTAAGCAGAGTCACAATAATTTCAAATTCTGGAAGAGCAAATTGCGAGTCGATAACATCTTACGCACGAAAGACTCCTTAATTTTGGAATTCTGCATGCATCCCATAAGACAACTTCTTATTGGTTTATTGCATGAATACATTAACTAAAATTGTTGAGAAATATTAAGTTTGATGAAATCCTTTCAACAGTTCAGGCGCATTATGTTGTCTTTTTGGAATAGGTTCGATATATAGATAGTAAGATAGATTCCATAAAAATAATTAAATTGATTCTTTTGCTTAATATGTAGCTTCCGTCCGTATTGAAGTAATCGGGACCTAGTAAGTACAAAGTACCAAAGTTCATCGTCAGATTTGTAATTCCAGAAAAAGGAAGTCCAAAATCTCACTTTCTCCATTTGGCAGCAGCGAGCTTTGGTCTTTTTGTTACTCTATACAGAAACTGTCCAAAGATTCTCACACATTCTTGCATCATTGCATCATTTGCATGTGATGTCAGTTCCCTAAATTTTGTCAAGAATAACACAATATTTTGACTAGATTATAAACTCACGATTTTGCCTTTTTTTTTTTTTTTTTCCCGAGGTTGGGGTGGGGGTGGCACATGCCCCAATCTGCCGTGTCTATAAACTTCTGCCATAAGTCAAAATCATCTTTTATCGTCATATTTTGTAATACCTATAAATCAACATTCTTTTCTCAAGCTTCGACCATAAAATGTTCGCCAAACCACCGGTCGAGTCCCTTCATTGTCATGTGCAATTGCTCGAGAACAACATGTGTCGTCTCCCACTGCGGATGTGCTTTATCCCCAGCTACAAACTCCAAAACCCTAGTGCCAATCTCAATGACACTACAACCCACCTCTTTCTTTGCCCCTTTCATCTTCATCAACCCTTTGATTTCTTCAACATCTCCCCATCTTCTCTCGGTTGCATACAAGTTTCTCAACATGATATAGTTACCATCATTCCATGGCTCCATGTTTGTGGCTTTCTTCACCACCCTCTCGGCCCTCTTAACGTCCTTCGCATACCCACAAGCAAATATAAATGAACTCAATATGATTCCATTAGCCTCATAAGGCATGGTGTTTATTAACTTTTCGGCTTCCCCTACAAACCCTGCCCGCCCAAGTAGATCCACCATACAACCGTAATGCTCGATTCTCGGTGTGAGGTTAAGTTTCTCCATTTCCTTGAACCATCTTCTTCCTTCGTCGACTAAACCGCCATGGTTACAAGCTGACAAAACGCCAAGCATAGTGACTTCATTTGGCTTAAAACCCCGTGTTTTCATATCAAAGAACGCCTCCAGTGCCTCCTCACCACGCCCATTGATCGCCAACCCGTTTATCAAAGCATTCCACGTTGATGTTTCTTTGTGTTGTACCTCTTCAAAAACCCGTCTCGCAGTGTCAATTTCTCCACACTTAGCATACATATCAATCAATGTTGTACATACATTTGAAGATCTCACCAACTTGTTGCGCTTCACATAGTTGTATACCCAATTGCCCAAATCCAGAGCACCCAAATCAGCAATTGCGGGAAGAACGGTGACAACAGTAACATCATCAGGATCAAACACTCTCTCACTCAGCAACTCGTGAAACAATCTTATCGCCTCGTGGGGCTCATTATTCTGACAATATCCACCAATCATTGCATTCCAAGAATACAGATTCTTCTCCGGCATGGTGTCGAAGAGCAACCGAGCTTCCTGCACATCGCCATTGCTACAATGCCCATCAATCATACTAGTCCAAGAAACTACGCTTCTCTCAGGCATAACATCAAACAGCTTCTTCGCCATCTCCATCTCGTCTAACTTGACATAGCCATCGATCATCACATTATACGCAGCTGCATCCTTCTCACATTCAGGCGTTAGATCAAACAGCTCTTTCGCAACACCCATTTCCCCGTTCCTCACATACCCACCGATAAGCGCAGTCCAAGAAACTGGACTTCTTTCAGGCATTTCATCAAACAGTTTCTTGGCAAAATCCATTTTCCCCAATTTCCCATACATATCCACCAACGCTGTTCCCACATACAAATTCGACTTAAACCCATACTTCACCACATGACAATGCACTTCCATTCCTTCAAATGCACAAAAACTCAAGCCGCAGCATTTCGCTAGAGTCGAAAAAGTATAATTATCTGGCGAAAACTTCTCTTTTCTCCTCAACTCGTTATACAACACAGCAGCCTCAGAAAATTGCTTGGAACTAAGGTGGGCTTTCATCATTGTATTGCAGAGAAAAGTGTCGGATTTTTGCCGGATTTGATCGAAAATGAGGCGAGCGTGGTGTGTCCCATGTTGAGGGTCGAATGAAGAGAGGGTGGTGATGAGCTTTGTGAGGAGGTTAAGGTTCGTTTCGAGGGCGTTTCGGAGTAAGAAGGCGTGGATTTGAAGTAGGGTGGATCTGGTGTGGGTTTTTGTTTGGAGGATTGAAAGACATTTTCTCTCTTTTGGATTCCATATCCATGGCGATTGGGTATAGTTTCCACTCATTGCCTGAATGTACCCACTTCCATTTCTTTCTTGAAAAGCTATTGACAGTTTCGTTTTTCATAGACAGATACGACAGTTTCTTTCTTTGGTTTTCATGAATTAGACCATAATGTAACGGCCCGGCCGTTCGGCGCCCCAAGAACACGCGAGATCACCCGCATGCACCCGAGCGCACTACACGCTAACCTGACTGGCAAGGCGCGACACGATATAATACTTTGGGAAAAGAAATACGAGATATCGCGCATAATAATCCCATAATCATGTCGGCCATTCGGTATATAGGCGTCTCATCTCGCACACGCCCTGCGCCGGGGATGGGGCACGAGCGCTAGGTCCGTGACAAGCTCCCCCACCCAATCCGCTAACGCCCTCGTAGCGGGCCAGAAGACTTCGCCTTCCCACGCGCATTTCCCCATTGAGAGCAAAATTCCCACGCACAAATGCGGCACCACCTCCTCGATGGGCGGGCTCCCCGTTGCGCCCTTGCGCCTGACCTTGATGCTCCATGCACCTACCGCCTCGACACCAACCTTCACCCTATGCCTGGCATTAGTACCTCGGGTTGGACGGCACCTCACGCCATTGCGCCTGCACGCATGTCGAGCCTCTCGGCCGACTCTCTTTCATTTCCACTGCGCTTTCACGAGCTTGCAGAGGGTCAAACCATCACAAAGCCTATCTCGTACCATCAATATCCCAAAGCTTTCCATCAATTCGATGCTTGCTAATCCAACCAACATGCACAGTGGCGCACAACCTCAAAGATCACATTCGATGGAACACTACGCCGAACCTCCCGCAATTTCCTAACGTGATGGCCCAACGCTTGCTCGATACTCAAGTGTGACGGCCATTAGTCGGCCCCAAGAACACGCGAGATCACCGCGCATGCACCGAGGCCGACCTTACCCCAACCCTGGACGTGAAAGCTACACGCAATATAATACTTTGGGAAAGAAATACGAGTATACGCGCACAATAATCCCTGTCAATCGGCCTGATTCGGTATATAGCCACCAATCTCAAGACATGTCAACCTCTGCTGCGCCTCGAGGGTGGGGCACGAGCGCTAGGTCCGTGACAATAAGGTGCAATTACCTTCCACATAACAAAATTTCCACTCATATATATATATATATATATATATATATATATATATATATATATATATATATATATATATTGCAGAGTGATGTTCAAGAAGCATCGATTGTTCCGTACTTATGAAACGATTGATACGTTTTGAGTGGCCATTCGATATCCTTTTTGAAAATCTGAGATCAGATATAGGTCCAGCATAGCGATGGGAACTCTAACAATTTGAAAATTTTTGAAGGCCCATTCGGCATTCGTTTTGGCCATTCGATATCCTTTTTGAAAATCTGAGATCAGATATAGGTCCAGCATAGCGGTGGGGAACTCTAACAATTTAAAAATTTTTGAAAGCCCATTCGGCATTCGTTTTGAAAATTTTGGCCCTCAAAGCGAATCAATGGTTCTATAAGTACGGAACCATCAATGGTGCTTGAACATTTTTGATAAAGAAAAGGATTCTAAGTTTCTAACTAATCTTTTGATAGTTCAAGGATTTTGATATAGTGGTACGGCATTTCTTTATTAGTTTGTCCCGGATTGGATAATTTCCACCCCATCCCACCCACCCATCCACCCCACCTATATGATCTCAAATTTATATTCAAGAGAAAAAAAAAAAAAGGAGGCTAATCTTTCGATAATATCCATGGTTCATTCAAAAATTTCAGTTTCATTAATTCTACAGTAAATTTTATTTATTTAATTTTTAACAAAATATAATGTAGTCAATTAATATTAAATTAATTATTTCACTCATCACTGAGCTTTAGTTTAGTACACATTTTGTTTTTATCACTGTACTTTAAAATCTCGTCGGCTCATCACTCAAATATATTTTTTGGTCCATCGAGACCTTTTGTCTAATTCATCTACAATATGTAACCATCCATGTCGCCAACAGATTGTCACATACTATTTATGTCAATATATTGCCGACAAAGACATCTTACTCGTTAATTTTTTTTTTTTTTCCAATTCTTAGTAGAATTGTCTCTTTTGAATTTAAGATAAATAATCGCACGCGAGATAACTTTGTCAAGGAATTAAAAGAAATCGTACCCTTGAAACTACAGTGACAGAAATAGTTATCACTACATTTACTGCGTGGGGTGATTCAATTAGACATTGTAAATTGAAAAAAATGGGAGTGGTGTACGATTTTTTTTTTTTTTTTTGTAGCTAAGTAATGAGTGTGTAATATTTCAAACAACAATTGTAAAAACAAGATGTGTACTAGTGTTCGGTTTTGATTGAAATATTTTACTCCTTAACATCTACTAGTATTTAAAAATTGTTATAAACAATAGAAAAAAATATATATCAAGTCCCTACCTCAAAATTTCAATTTTAATATGAAAATTGTAAATGCATTTAATCATCAAATTTTCAACACAAGTCTCATTCTCAAGTCACAAACAAAAAATTAAGAAAATGCCCAAATCAAAATTCACGAACCATGTAGAAAAAGAAATCAATTGTAAATGGTTTCAATAATTATTGCGTCCATTTTGCAATAGTAACAAGTTAGGGTACCAGCCGATAAGGCCATACAGTGGGGAATAGGTCTGTGTACCTATCCCAAAAAAAGTATGACGCAAGTAGATGATGCGACCGTATTGAATTCTCTCCATATCCCTCCGAGCCGATAGGTTATTAGGGTGATAGGGAATAGATTATAATAGTTTTTAAAAGTTTTTAATATAAAAGAGGAGAGAGAATGACTGGAGTTGAGTGGTTGAGATTTGTAAATGTGATGAGATATATGAATATGATTGATTTAGGAGAGAAAAAATTAAAAAGAGTGTTTAAAACACTTTTAAAAGAAAGCCTAACGAGGGCTATAACAACTTCAACTACGGGAACTTGGATCCCTCGAAGAAATAAGTGAAGATTAGTGTTGCATGTTAATAATTCAATCATTAATTAACGTCAAAGTATCGCAAATACCCTACTTCAATCTCGAAGAACCTCTCTATTACTTGGTACTCCCTCCGTCCCAAATATATATATGCTTTTTTTTTTTGTGGATATTTCAAATATATAATCTTGTTTCTACATTAAGAAGCATTGTTCTGTTCATTTATAAAACCAACCTTATTTACTTAATTATAATCATTATTTTTTAAAAATGCTCATTAAATGGGGGTAAATTAGGAAACTCGTTGTAAAATTTATTTTTCCAAAAACTTTTCTTAATCGTTGTAAAAGAGTCAACAAGTCCATATAATTGGGACGAATGTAATAATATTTAGTTATAATAATTGTAAACAGTGGTGTAGCCAGGAAATTTGTTCAGTGCGGTCCAAACAAAAGTAAAATCGCAGTAACATAAAAGCAAACTAACTAGTTAACCACACAAAGTAAAAAAAAAAAAACAAAAAAAGAGGACATGTTTTACAATAATTTTTTATAAATACTTAATTGACCAACATTAGAATCAGCTACACTTGATTTGTTTTCAATTAAATTTTCCTCTACATGAGATTTTCTTTTAAAGAAACTCTGGAGTCTTGTTTTCACTATTTCACACTTGATAAGCGAGCAATTAGAGAAAAGTAATAAACTCTATTTAAATTCTAAATTTAAAATCTTATACCTATAACACTATCTGAATTCACTTATTCAAATCCATAACATTTACGCAAAATTTCAAATCCTAACACCAGTAAATTTATTCAAATAGAAAATTTTGATTTTGAATTTGATTTTAACAATATCAATATCACCTCTAAATTGGTATGTAAACCTAAATTCCCAAAATTATAAACCGATGAAACTCACAATTATAAATCAATAACACTTTTTAAAGTTTGAACTAAATCTAATAAATTGTTAATTCAAAGTTTCAAGCTCTAATTTCCAAAGTTTCAAGTCCCAAATTATACCAAACAACTAACACGAATACAAAATTCAAGCATAAACCCAAAATTACTAAATTACAATTAGGGCTTAACACTCTGAAGACTTTGATAGTCTAATAGTAATAAGTAATTCAGCAATTTTAATTGCAAAAAATAAAAATCACAATTCCTATTTCACAGCTTAAGTTCATTGTCCACAATTATCACTAAATCTATTAGTGAAAAATTTACTAATACTGGTCGGTAGATAAACTTTAACTATTTACCTCATTATAAAAATTCAACAACTCAACATGGCATGAGAAAATTCAAATTCCCGACCAAACATCTATTTTCAAATATTATTTCAATTGCGTATCCAATTTGCAAACATAACTAGTAAATACAACAAAAATTGGGGTTAATGGCGAGTAGTTGACTTATCGCTTAAAGATGAGCAATTTCGAGCAACTGGTGGCAAGAAGAGACGGGGGTTTCATTCTTATTGTTTTGAATGGAAGAAACGGATATGTTGAAAAAAAAGCAATTGGTGACTAAAAGAGGCAACCATGTGTAAGTATTCTTTGAAATTTGAGCAATTGGTAATTGGGATATTTTAAACTTTTTTTTCTTGGGTCAAAGACAAAGCCGAAAATAAGAAAAAATTTAAAATCCAGTGTGGCCCATGGACCGCACTGGCCTATGAATGGCTCCGCCGGTGATGCAAACATAGTATTACTCGTTGTTTTAACTAACATTACCTTGCTTTCGGCTATGTCTTTGGCAATCTCTCTAGAGTGCCACTCATCAGCTTCTTTATCCATTTGTTCAAAGTTCTCATGCTCCCATAAGCAACCAAGATTTACTTAAATCACCGACTGTACAATTAGGAGAAAAGACGGAAGAACTGAGTGAAAAAGGAGCTTTCAAGTTTGGAACTGAGTTTAGATTTACTTTTAAACTCATTTAATTCTTGAATCAAATTTCATATGCAGAGATTTTAAGTTGGGAACTTTTCTTACATTGTTTCAGCCAGGCGCCCAGGCTCATGGCATCATTAAGTTCTTTAAGGCACTAGAGTACATTTCCTGGTGTCCGAAAACAGCTATACTGCGGAGGCAAAGGCGGCAACGGTGGAGCCAATGGCGGTGTAAAAGGTGGCTGCAGCGGAGCCCACTGCAGAGGGGGGAAAAAGGCACCACACTCATTGGGTTCATCGTTTACTCTATCTAAGAAAATATAAAAGTCCACACAAATTTATATGGTAAAATATCACATTGCTCTAATAGGGATTGTTGCGTTAATTGGCCAGTAATGCACTAAAAGAGCCTTTACACGAAAAAGCACTATGTTAGGGTGTGGTAGAAAATATGAAAATATGTGTGTCTTAGTATTTCTCATGTATCCAATTCCAACGGTTAAATATTCTTCAATTATAAAATCAATTTTACTCCATTTTTTTCACGTCACTATTCATTAGACCCAAGTGACTAATAACTAATAATCAAATCAGTAAGCCCATTAACTAGTTTTCATTCTCCTGAAATATAATTGGAATCTTCATGAAATCTTGGACCAACATTTCCAGCCAATGAAACAGAAAATTTAACACGATATTGCCACACTACTAAAAAATCAACAAATTAAATAACCAAATTAAATAAAACTTCAAAGCCCAAATATGCCAATATGAATTACTAGTACTTAAAAATCAATAACGCACCTCAGAGGAAAATTGGGATGGTTTCATCTACACATTCAAAGCCTATTTTACAACAACAATAACTAGGGTAGCAACAATGTGAGGGACAGCAATAAATGTAGGTGACTTTTTATTAATCTTCATAGTCGTAATTATAATTAATTATTAACTTTTTGAGATCTCAAAATATAAGTAGCGCTTCCTTTAAAGATATTGTTAAAATATTAGTTGTCTTATATGCCCCCATTTAATGTACATAGTTATTATAAAAATAACTTAATTGAAATAAAACATCCAATAAATGAAGGGGTATAATAGGAAAATAAGTTTAAATTTTACTTTTCCAACACTATTAATTGCAGTTTAATTGAGATAGTAGGATTGCGCACTGAAATTGAGAATCTGACAAATTGAACCGAACTTGACCCGAGAGGTTTGAGATTGCTATTGGGTCAGTTTCAATCCCAACCCAAAACCTGATCGAATTGAATAAAAAATTTAAAAAATCGATTTGGAAACCCAAAAACCGACTTTAACCGAGGGTGTCAGGTTGGTTTTTGAACCCGACTGACCGCATGTTCGGCCGATTTTGGTTTCACCTTTGTGAAATCGGAAATTCTCTATTCGATTCGGATTGGGTCGAAGCCTGATCAAACCTGACCCATGTCCACCCTTGAGATATATAATTGAAAAAATACAAGGAAAATTTACTTTTAAAACCAACCCGATCTTAGTGGAGTGGACAGTGTGATTGAAATTATATTTCATATTCACATCATGTAAAAGTACATTGAAGTGTATTTGTGCATAATGACAAAAAGCCATGTGAAATTTTACTTGAGCTTTTTTTTTACCTACATCTCATTTTTCATGTGACGTGAATTTGAAATTTAATTTCCAATACAATAAAATCCGAATTAATTGGTTGTCAAACAAAATTTAAGGGTTTATGATACGATTATCCATTTAAATGAATAATGCTAATTTTTCAAAGGTCGGGTCTCTTGATCGGAGATGAAAGTACATAAATGTAAAAGTAGGAGACATTTGTTGCAGTTTACCCTTCTTTTGACCCACAACAATAAAAAAATGGGGTAAATGATAGGTAAAGTAATTTTCTTAGGTGGAATTTAAAATCTTATCTAAAACAGATTAATGGTAGAATTGCATAATTACTATAGTGGTACAATTTTGGTAGAGATGAAATGATTATAAATCCTAAATTTTCTACAAAATTAAAAACAATAACTGGTTATGGTTACAAACAAAAATTTGATATTTTTGTGAAAACTGAGAAAAAATTGATTAGCTTTTGAACAAAACAAGGAAGACGAAGGGTAGGGAATAAATTAATACTAAGATTTAACTTTTCAGGGCTCGAAAAGAGTGCCATCTGCAATGGAGGTCAAAGGGTAAGGAATACATTATAGCATAAAAATAATAAAATTAGAATTAAAACAAACAAAAGTCAGGATGGCCGAGTGGTCTAAGGCGCCAGACTCAAGTTCTGGTCCTCGTGAGAGGGCGTGGGTTCAAATCCCACTTCTGACATTCACCCAAACTATTTTTTCACACACATGCCATAGCACGCGGCCATGCGGGTTTCTTTTCTTTATTTATTTAAGTTATTTATTTTTTCAGAGACCATGAACAAAAAAAGTACTCAATCCATTTGGATCAAACCAAAAAAAGAAAAAAAAAAAAATACTAATCGTTCCTACTCAAATTAATATTTTCAACAATGCTTTGAAAAAGTGAATTCTTAAGGACAACTTTGAAAAATGAAAGTCACTATTATTCAAGCTTGAATGACAAATTGCACGGTTAATCTCAAAGTCCTTACGTAATTTAAATATGGAGAAACACGTGTAGTGTACAACAAAGATGTAAAATGACTTTTATACAGGCCATGCAATTCAGTTGTAAGATACATACAAGTTTTATATGCAATATTCACAGACGCACTGTAAGTTAGTAGTAAGCGATAATCTTAGTATTCTCCGGACTTTATAGATCTGGCATAAATTTGACCACATTATAAAAGAAAATACATACTTGGCAACTGTTAATTTTATTAAAGGCGCTTTGGATAAATTTTAGTTTGATGATAATCACGAAACAAGATAATTTGTAGTTTTCGCATTTGTTTCTCAAAACAATAATGGCACGTCGTGAAAGAATATTCAAAACACTGGTAGAAGAACAAATAATTAAAGATTAACATGCACTAGAATTTAATTATATTAAAAAAAAGGGCACTCCAATTTCATTTTCAATTTCAATTTGACTTCTTCTTTTTTTTTTTTTTTTTCAAAGAACATAGAATTGAAAATTGTAAGCCAAGTTATATGCCTCTCGCAAGGTTAGAAATGTGTCTAGAAGAAATTTCAGTCTTAACAAACAGAACTACATATTATTGTGAAAATTAATGTTTTAGGCTAATTTATCCCCAAAAAAAATGCATAGTAAAATTTTGTTGACAATTAATGAGTGACTAGTTGATTTTTCAGTTAAAATTTACGATATTTCTCAACATAATCTATCTATCTATATACATTAAAACGCGGCTGTCATGCACAGTGAAAAATCTTAACACATATTCCCACCTCCTACAACACCTTTCTAGTTTCAAATTTTAGACAGGATTCTAATTTAAGTGTGTGTTAGTGTAGAAATTAAAATGTATTTTGATGAGTATGAAGAGAGAGAATTAGTGGAATTGAATTGTGGAGATTTAAAAGTACAGTTGATATATGAATGAGATTTGTTTGACCAAATTTAAATTTTGAAAAGAATGAATTAAAATGAATTAAAAGTTACATGCTAACATGATGTAAGTCTTACCTATTTTTCAACTTCATGTTCGAGATTTGTAGGCATATGAATAAGTTCTTGATTTATACAAAATTTTATTTACCTTGGTAATTATTTTTTAAATAAAATATTGTAAATATTAAAGATTAACATTCTTCTGAACGTTATTCTACGTCTAATTTAATTTAGTATTAACTGCATTAATTACAACATTTAAAAAAGTCATGCCATCATTAATTATCTCCAAAAAAGTGATGCCATCATTTAAATAGTTTTCGGTTATGTTTTCTGGTATTGAAAAAGACCCGTTCGATTTTTTGGTTCTCTATCTTTCGGTTTCGATTTGGTTTTGGTTCTCAAAATTTTTTAAAATAATTGAACGGTTTCAGTTTTGGTGGTTCGCGTTCCGGTTATTTTGTCCACCCCTAATAATGATTCTCTAATGCATTTTGTGAATTATCATGTGAAGCTTCACTAAAAAAAAAAAATCAATATTAATTGTTTGCATGTGCAAACTATTTGACACGTTATTATGACTAATGACTCGCACCATTTTTTTATTTTTTATTTTTTGAATTTTAATTAATTTAGTTTATGACGTATTGAAAATTGGATGGTTCCACCACCGTCTTTTAACTTTTAAAATAGATGCCAGGTATGAAACCATTGAATTGTAGATGTAATCTATTACCCCACCTATTATATAATAATTTTGGATGCATCATTTAATTGACGTAGAATATATATAAACATTCCAATTTATCCGAATTTAAAATATAATTTGATCAAATTAATCATAATCACATATTATCTAATAAAACCAATATATATGATATAAATCTTCACCACTTATTTCAAAAATTTAAATTTTATTTCAAACTCAACTTTATTGATTATCACCCTTAATAACACTATCTAAATTTCTGAGCCGTAAGCCCCAATTCATAAAATGCATTGAAGATGCACTATAATGCTGGTGAATCCAACTCCAAAATAAATGAAAATTAAATATGGAGTGTGGATTACAAATGTTTAAATTGTGGAGTATAGTAATATTTTCTTAAAACTTTCCAAGGAGAAAATGTTATATTAAAGCGTCTCAACGTCTGCATGGCCATTTGCATTTACGAATGTGGTGGGAGGCGGAGTGGCGCCATGTCTCTACTCTGCGTTTTTATAAGCGTTTATTATTTCTTAGCATATTATTTAGTTTTCAAGTACGACTGTTTTTGAGAAGTGACAAAACTGAACTAACAAAACCATAAAGAATAAATAAAAAATTTGAATGTTTTTAAGGTCTGAAACGGTGAGTTTCAACAACAGCAGCTAAAGGAACCATCCTATAGTCAAGATAAATAGGCCCGTATCAACGCGTACAGCCTAGTCTCTTAAGCTGTCATACAAAATACCAAAATATCTAAATACGAATATGTCAAAGATAGGCATTTTCCCCGTAAGATATTTTACGGAGAATATTATACGGACTTCAAATTATTCAATGTGATAGTGGAAATAAAGTATTGTTTATTTGCTGCTAGATGTGAATTATTAAAAAATAATTATCTGTAAAATAGGTCCCAGAGAAGCACCGCAACTGCACGACTCCATTTTCTTGTCTCTTTAAATTTTACGTGCACACAATTATTCAAAAATATATTAATTATTTTTACCCATAAATTTTGCGGTTCTTATCATTATTAAAAATAATTAATTAATTAACGGAATAAGAATATATTGGAGCACAAACTAAGAGTATGCTTGCATAGATATTTTTGAATAATTGATTTTTTGATATGATTGAAAATTAAGAAAATTTGTATAAAAATAAAAAAACAAAAAGTTATTACTTCCTCTATCTCATATATATAGGCTTATTTGATTCTTTACAAGGATTGAGAAAAGTATTGGAAATATATATTTTGTAAACCATATTTTTAATTTACTATTATTTAATGAATATAATTTAACATGGAGAGTTATCACTAAATATTAAATGTGGATATATTAGTAAACGCTCCCATTCCAATGCTAACAACTTGGCATCGTAAGGTGCCAATTTTTCATATGGAGCATGTGTATTGGTCGAATATAGGTGCAAGTCCCCTCCATTCAAGGGAGGGTGACACATGAAAAAGTTAACACTGTAAGGTATCAATTTGTTCGTAGGAGATACTCAAAATAGTGTAAATTAATTTTCTTAAAAAAGAAATAAATCTATATATTTGGCATATCCCAAAAAGAAAAATAAGTATAAGCATTATATATGGAACGGAGGGAGTGAATAGTTATACGATTAGTTGAAAATGAAAATTAAAAAAATAATTTTTGTTCAAAATTATAAAAATCAAACTCTAAAAATTAAGCGCGGGTCAAGCCCCAAATTAACATTTTTACAGTAAAAATAAAATTAAAATATATAAAAATTTAGAGCCTAACAGACGCTAAATTAAGCAAAAGTGAACGCGGGTGCTAGGAACCTTGTAGAATAGATATTATGCGAGCGTTATTGGTGAGCTTCGGTTACGTGTTAATGGAATTGGAGTAGGACGCGTTTTGTACTAAAGATAGAAAAAGATGATGTTGACCAGATCAAAGTAAAGAAATGGACTTGTAGAAAATATCTGAGCGCAAATATCGTACTAAAGTTCCCAAACTGAACGCTTGATTGGCACCACAAATTGCTATAGTGGTTATTATTGACCTGATGATATTACAACATGTCTCTTTTCTTCAAGCTTTGTTTGTTTCAACCGATAACGAAATTTATTAACGAAAACGGAAAAACTCTACTTTCAAATATTTATTATTGATAAAAAATGATCAAATGCTCCCGGGTGTTTTATAATTATAAAACTCTCGGAACATTTTGAGGATTCAAACGATCTACATTTTGAAATTCGGGATCGGATCTAGATTCATCACGACGAGACGGAGTTTCGATAATTTTCAAAATTTTGCAATCTTGTTGAATCTGCAGTGTGGCCAAACTTTTGGTACAAAATTTAAAATTTAGCTAAAAAGTTTGATCGGCCCAACGGCATTCCACGGTATCGCAAAAATTTTGAAAAAATTACCAAGCTCCTGGCTCGTCAGAATGAATCTAGATTTGGTCCTCGATTTCAAAAGTCAGACGAACTGAAAATGCCAGCACCGTAATTCAACCGGGAGTGTTTGAACAATCCTGTTGATAAAAAATGATCAAGTGTTCCCGGGAGTTTTATAATTATAGAACTCCCGGGACATTTTGAGGATCCAAACGATCTCCATTTTGAAATTCGGGATCGGATCTAGATTCATCACGACGAAACGGAGCTTCGATAATTTTTTCAAAATTTTTGCGATACCGTTGAATGCGGTGGGGCCGGTCAAACTTTTTGGCCAAATTTTAGCTTAAAATTTGGCCAAAAAATTTGACCGCCCACGGCATCAACTACAAAAATTTGAAAAATACCGAGCTTCCGTCTCATCGTAATGAATCTAGATTGATCCCGGATTTCAAAATGGAGTCGGCGACTAGAAAATGCTCGAGCACCGTAATTACTGGCGGAGTATTTGAACATTCCTATTGATAACAAATGATCAAGTGCTCCTGGGAGTTTTATAATTATAGAACTCCCGGGACATTTTGAGGATACAAACGATCTCCGTTTTGAAATTCGGGATCGAATTTAGATTAATCACGACGAGACGGAGCTTTGGTAGTTTTTTCAAAATTTTTGCGATACCGTTGAATGTCGTGGGGCCGGTCAAACTTTTTGGCCAAGGAGCTCCGTCTCGTCGTAATGAATCTAGATTCGGTCCCGGATTTCAAAACAGAGGTCGTACGGGACTAAAAAAGAGCCCGGGTAGCACCGTAATTACGGCGCACCCGGGAGTGTTTGAACATTCCTGTTGATTGATTTAGTGACTTTATTTTTTAATCATACATTTAAAAATTTGCCTTTATATAATATTAATATTTTTAAAAAGCTAATATGATACATTATAAGCAGAGAGTGATCTAGTGTCATGCAGTGTCATCGACGGTATTTTCGGGCCCGATTCGATATCCGTTTTGAAATCCGAAACCGTCCCAAAATTATGGTCAAAACTTTGATCGATCTACGATATCGTCGGAAAATTTTCCAAATTATTGGAGCTCTCCCTCGCCGTGCTAATTCGAGATCTGATTTCGAATTTCAAAACGGATATCGAATCGTGCCCGAAAATGTTATTGATGGCACTAGAAAATCCTTGACATTATAAGATGTTCATTACAACGCATTTTGAATTTTACCGTATACTTACTGGCAATCAAGCTCATTACATTTGCAATAAAGAAAACTTAAAAGGAAAAAGTCCTGCGCATAAGATGATAATAATTAAGGATAAGCATAATTACGATATAATTCTTGGAGATTTCGATGATTTAGGTTTTGGAGTTTAGAAACAACTTAACCATAAATTATATTACTTCAAATGGATACTTGCTTGACTCATGTCGTCTATGCGTTGAAAAATATTTACATCTATTAAGTTAGAAAACTCCTTATGTGTAGTATAAAGAAGGACTCTACACATAACATGTGATGAAAAGTGATCAACAAAAATATTTATTAGAGTATAGTACAACAATCATCCTAGTTACTCCTTGGCACAAGTGTGGGACAAAGATGACTATGTATGTACTCAGTGGAGTCAAACAAAACTAATCCTTACTTGAGGTAAAGCTTCTTCGTTTTGAAGCTTATTTCATTTGTTGTGTTTTTGTTTTCGATTTTTAGATTTTTTTTTTTATCACACTTATTTAGGTTACCTGACCTGGAATAATTAGTTCGTATTTATCATTTTCATATTAACTTTTTTGGTTCTATGTTTTTATTATAGATGGAGACTCAGGTCCAAACAAATGGAAGCTAAGTGGAGTAAATTGACAATGCTTAGATGTAATAGGGACTCAAATGCAGCAAATAAAAGTTATAAAATCAAGCTTGGATCTCAATTGTTGACGTTAGGTACGTGTGGGGGCTAAATTGAGACAATTGAATCATGAGTACAAACTTGATAATTGAAATTGGAGGACAATCAGCGTGTTGTTGTGTTGCGTGGCTTTAGTCATTGCCCATAGGTCGGCCTTAGTAATAGTTGGAGTTGTAATTGTAGTGCAACTATAGTTCTTCCGTCGGCTAGACGGCTATATGTCCCTTCTCAGTAGAATTTCAGTTGAATTTATATCGTTGTGCTTGAATATGGATTTGATGATGTAATTTTTAAAAAAAAAAGAACAAAAGAAATTGGACGACAAAAAGGAAAGGAATTACCTAGAAAAACTCCCTGGAGTTGTACTGATAACCCAACGTAAAATTGGAAGTTTTATATACGACTTGAGGTAGAAAAAAGAAGAGAAATCCTCACATCTTGAAGACACAGTCTTGTATACCCATTTCTACACTTGGTGCTTATGCAAAATTAAGGATTTTCTAGAATATTTTCATGATGCTGTCAAATTCAGGTGATGGTATCAGTTGACTCAAAATGATGAGAAATTAAAATAGTTATGTTCTTGTTCCCTCTGTGGTTATGTACCTACATTGGAAAAAAAATTGATGGACCCCTCACGGGTCCTCCCAACATAAGGGAATATATATTATTTATCCGATCCAATATAGATACTTTTAAAAAAAAAAATTTTAAATTTTCACGCCGATATGAAATCACGGCGTGGATATGTACCCACGTGTGTACCTGAACAAAAACGATAATTAAAAATCTTCTTTGCGCTAGGGTTTCGAGAACTTGTAAACCTTCAATGTCAGATTTTATTTTGGTACTAATGCAATTAGTTAGTTTTTGAATAATAAATTAAATCTAGGTTTGGTAATAATAATAATAATAATAATAATAAATCTAGTTCTTTTTAATCTATATATAATTATTTAGTCAATGATTGTAAATTACTTGTGATTTACATTGGTCAAGGAGATGTGAGATACCTTAGTGAGTAAGTCTTGCATGACTAATTTGATTGAACTAACCTAAAGTTTACGAAAATAAGACAATTGATGAAACGGGCGCAACTACAAAAGGACAATCGAAATCCTTAATATCTGTGCCACGTGTATTAAACACAATATAGAAACAAACACAAAAATTATTCTCCATTTTAATTTTTAACAGACATGTTAATTATGTTTGACAGTTTGCAAAATAACGAAACCTTTTCTTTTTATTTATTGTTTTTACAGGAAGTGGAGGGGAGCATTTCATGAGATTCGATATATTGCTAAGCACACATGGCAAGCAGCAAATCAATAAACTAACCTTTTAAACTAAAAAAAAAGTTTTATTATTATTATTATTATTATTATATACTCCATACCTTTTAATCGGGTAACTTTTAAAGCTGGCTACATTCAATCATTTATGATCATCTATCCCAATTCTAAGAGGTTTTTTTTTTTTTTTTTTTTTTTTAGTGCAGATTCGTGAAAAATTATTTCTACAGGTATGGTTAAAAAGTAAGAAATATATATTTAATAATATTTTAAAAATTATTAAAATATAAGTTAGTGATAAATGATAAAAAAAATAATGACAAAAAAGTGATTTTTGCAATAAATGACGTCATACACGTTGGAATTCTTAAAACTTACTCTATAATATTATCAAGAATTAGCAGTATAAAAGTTTAACAGATAAATTAATAAATAAAAAAATTATTTCATGTTTTTCTTTGTTACAAACGATTAATACTCTTATTATGTCAATTACGAAGGTAATTTAATATCTTAACCACCCGAGTTCTAGAAGACGGGAGATCAAATTCGTAATTACTATATGATATGAGATGATGTTGTTTGAGACTAGAAAACAAATATATGAAGCGAAAGAATTAGCTAATTTTAGGTATTTAATTAAAATAAGTATTTATGGTTATTAATCATGAAAATAGTTAAGATCCACCGAGATTAAGTATTTATGGTTAATTAATAAATTTTACTATTTAAAATCATTATATTCACCGTAATCCAAGTGAGACAATCGGTCGAAAATATAATTAAATACTGGACCGTTGGTTTCGGGGGTAACCCTAACCCCACTCTCCACATCGGCCACCAATACCACGCAAATGTACCGTTTCGCTTCTGCTTTCAATGCAATTCTCTTTAAATTGAGAGAAAATATCTCAACAGATAAACAAGAGAAATTTTCGTCTCTGCATAAAGCCAAATCAAACAGAGAGGTAGAGAGAGAGAATGATATAGTCAAAACAACCTCTTTCCAGGGGCTGTTTTGATTTTAAACAAGCACCCATATCCATATCTGGCTTTGTTTATACAGAGTCGCCGTTGGATTTGGGAAAATTTTCGAATATATCAATCGTTTCCTGATTTGGTTTTTTTGATCTGATCTGATTTGATTTGGTTTGATTTGATTTTTCATCAATGGGTGGTGATACTATGAAGTATATTACATCTGATGAGTTGAAGAAGCACAACAAATCTGATGATCTCTGGATTTCGATCCAAGGCAAGGTTTACAATGTGACAGATTGGGCGAAACAACACCCTGGAGGCGATGTTCCTCTACTGAATCTCGCTGGACAGGATGTAACTGACGCATTCATCGCTTTTCATCCGGGATCTGCTTGGCAATATCTCGACAAATTCTTCACCGGGTACTATTTGGAAGATTTTAAAGTTTCTGAGGTTTCTAGGGATTATAGAAGGCTTCATTCTGAGTTTTTAAAAGCTGGAATGTTTGAGAAAAAGGGGCATGGTGTGATTTATTCGCTTTGCTTTGTTGCATTATTGCTCTTCGCCTGTGTTTATGGTGTACTCTGTTGCAATGGATTTTGGATCCATATGTTATCCGGAGCTGTGTTAGGGTTCTTGTGGATGCAAGTGGCTTATCTGGGTCACGATTCGGGTCATTATCAGATCATGACGACCCGTGGATTCAACAAATTCGCTCAAATTCTCACAGGAAATTGTTTAACTGGAATCAGCATTGCTTGGTGGAAATGGACTCATAATGCCCACCATGTTGCTTGCAATAGCCTTGATTATGACCCTGATCTTCAACACTTGCCAATGTTGGCAGTTTCATCGAAGCTATTTCACTCTTTGACATCCCAATTCTACGGTAGAAAGCTAACATTTGACTCTGTCGCCAGATTTTTCATCAGTTACCAACATATTACTTATTACCCAGTAATGTGTGTAGCTAGAGTGAATCTTTATCTGCAGACTCTGTTGTTGTTGTTCTCGAAGAGGAAAGTCCCCGATAGAGCATTCAATCTTATTGGAATCTTTATCTTTTGGACTTGGTTTCCTCTTCTTGTTTCCTGTTTGCCTAATTGGAACGAAAGGGTGTTGTTTGTTCTCACAAGCTTCTGTGTATGCTCGGTTCAACACATCCAATTCACTCTCAACCATTTTGCAGCCAATGTTTATGTGGGACCCCCGAGGGGGAACGATTGGTTTGAAAAACAAACAAGTGGGACTATTGATATATCTTGTTCATCTTGGATGGATTGGTTCTTTGGTGGATTACAATTCCAGTTAGAACATCATTTGTTCCCAAGATTGCCAAGGTGCCACTTGAGAAGTATTTCTCCTGTCGTACGTGAATTGTGCAAGAAGCACAATTTGCCTTATCGGAGTTTGTCGTTCGTTGAGGCTAACGTGTGGACTCTGAGGACCCTAAGGACTGCGGCGCTTGAGGCTCGGGATTTCTCCAACCCTGTTCCGAAGAACTTGCTATGGGAAGCTGTTAACACTCATGGATGAGGATTTTGCGGTAACGCAAAAGAAAGATGATTTCATTCCGTTTTATAGCTTCTTGAGATGTTATGCAATAATTATACTCAGATTGCACTCTCACAAGAAGCCTTCTTTTGAAAAGTATAAGAATAATTTATTTTTTTTTGTTTTGTTTTTCCTGTTGATTGCCAAATCCTGATATTTATCTTGTTTATTCCCATATGTAGAGATTTTGGTATATAGAGAGAGAGCAACTTTGTACTTTCCGAATATACTGATTGATCTTTTGGTCAAAATTCATTTTCTGTATCAGTGTAGAACTTGGCCAAATTATATGAAATTTTTAGATTAGCTTCATGCATTTTTATTTTTATTTTTATTTTTATTTTTTTGGCCGTATGATTATGATATGGCAATGGGATGTTAATGAGTGTTGAAAATGCGTAGTTTTGAAAATTATGTAGGATTTGAAAAATGTATCCATCTTTCTATTTATTAAAGAAAGGCAAAAGCCAAAGACGAAGACTTCTGTAGTCAAATTGAATTGAGTTTTGAAAATGTTTGACTAAGCCTCAATAAATGACATCAATTATAATGCGTTCGGGTCCCCTTTTATTTATTTAGTTATTTGTTTTTATATAATTAAGTTAAAAACCAACCCCTAGTAGTTAAATAATTGTTGTTGAAATGCAGAGGCCAGAGGTATCCATCTTCCAAAATAATAACGTATGACGAAATTTGTTGTTGAAATGCATACTGATAGCTAAAATATATAGAAATTTGTTGACCTGGTAGGTAGTAGACATGTAGACGTGGGTTGTTCAACTATTATAGGCAGTTGGAACACTATACAGAACAACTTTCTATTCAGATCATTTTGTAATAATAAAGCTACAGCTACTTTGAGCTAGCTGTTTGTAAAATTGAGACAGCTTAATGGATTGGTTGATTGATTATCAGTGTGTCTTTCGATTGCAAAATTGGGTTGTTGCCTAGCATTAGATTTATCAGTATGTTAGCACGTAAGATCTTGCAACATGGATTGATTCTTTGATATGTAATCAAAACCCATCCGCCCCCTGATGGTGGAGGGCACGTGACACCATCCGAACTATATTAAAACTTTATGTTGCCAACATAGTTGTTGGCAACGGAATGAGAGTGTTTTATTGTTATGGATATTAAGAATTGAGGCTTGGATTAGTCTCCTCTTTTTTCTATTTGCTTTCCTTCTTTCATAGCGTTTGTGGAAGCAGTATACTCCAAGTTGAGATTTTCAACTGACACGTAATTCCAGTAACAAAGAAAAGACTGACGGGGAATTTTGTGTTGCGTTGAGAGTTATGTTACACGTATATTAAAATTATTATATAATGAGTTATATAATAATATACTTTGCAAGATCCTATTTTTTACACATTACATTACTTTTTTTTTTACGAGCTATCTCAACCCAAAAATTCAAGTATGAGATAGAATTTTATTAATGTCAAAAAGAAAGATATTACAAAGAAAGGGGGCTTAAGCCTAACCTTCCGAACCAAAGTGAACAATCATAGTCAATTAAACCAAACCAATGCATTTTAATTCTCAACAGATCTTATGTTTGCTAAGCCAATTCTTTCTAAAGTCAAAATACCCTTAATGTGGCTAATAAGATTAGACAATGAAGCAAAGTGATTGAACGATTGGCGTGACCAAGAGAGGCAAAGAAGTCAGTTGTGTAGTTGCCCTCCCTATGAATGTGAGAGAACTTGATTTACATTTTTCCTTGAGGCAATCTAATGTTGTCAGTAGTATATTGCACTATCCATGGCCCTTTAAGTTGAGAGGAGCAAAAAAAAGAATGGAAGATAAGGAATCAGCGTCCACCCAAACTCTTAAAATATCATGCTTCAAGCATAGTTGTAAACTTGTCCAAATCGCTTTAACCTCAGCATAAGTGATGCTAAAATCTCCATACTGTTCATGGAAGGCCCAAAGCATCTGTCCCTTTTCATTTCTAAGAATCCTCCACCAGTAGCTTGAGCGCGTGTTAGCCTACTAATTTTTACAAATTTTTACATATTTTTATAAATTTTTTTCAACTCCGCTCATTCTCTCTCCTATTTCACATCCATATATCTCGTGGAACTTACATGTACTACACAAATCTCCATTATTCAACTCAACTCATTTTCTCTCCTATATTACATAATCCATAAAAATTCATTTTTGCACATACACGAACACGCGCTAATCACAAATCCATCCGTATTCAATTTAAACCAACCAGGTGAAGGCTTGTCCCATTTGACCATTTTAAACGAGATAGTCTTCTTAGATATCGTCGTCAAACCAGCATTAGTCAATCTTTCGATCATAAAATCAACTCTTTTAATAGTAGAATGTACAGTAGGTTTTTTTGCCCTCATGTTTATACTTATTGCGCCCAAACCAAAGGTTCTACAGACTAGTGAGAGGTCTAGTGAAGATGATATCTCTCAGTTGGCCTTTAAAAGTAAAATACCAAAAGAGTGGAAGTTAAGTAGGGTGAGAGCACTACCTCTATTAAATTTTTGCAAATAATGAGTCCAAGAGGAAAGAGTTATGGGACCATCAAAAAAAACATGTTGTACAGTCTCAGCTTGTCTACAACCGTGGAAAATTGAAGGAAGGAAAACATGGAACTTTCTTTGAATAATTTTTCTATAGGAATCCAGTTGTAAGTAAGCCTCCAAATAAAGAAAGAAAGTTTAGGTGAAACCGAAGAATGCTATATGTACTTCATAATCAGTTGTTTTTCTCTGTGTTGAGGCATAGAATTCCAACAAGATGCAATAGAGAAGTCACCAGTGGAGCTATCGCTCCAAAAAATAATGTCTTTATCAGAATTGAGAGGGATATCTGTGATTAATGCAATAATGTGATATGGGAGACAATTTTGAAGTGATGAAATATCCCAATGATTACCCTTGATAAAGTCCTTCACCTTATATGAAATATTTTCCCGAGTTGAATACATCTGAAAGAGTCCAAAAGGAAGCCAATAGTCAAACCAAAGGCTGCAGTCCCCACTACCAATCTTCCAACGAATCTTAGGTTCAACCAAGTGCCTAACTGCTATAAGTCTCTTCCATGTAGGGAATGTTAGAGATTTTACAATCTATTGATCTATACATGCTTAATAACACAAATAGCATATAGATCTATGCGGAAAATTAACAGATCGAAATATACCTCCAGCCATTGATCTCTGTTTGATTAGTAGCCAACTAGAGTTCTTCCAATGCTTTTCACTCTCCAAGAATGATGGTGTATTATTATGAGAATGAATGCACCAGGGACCCTAATAGTCATATATATAGGTTTTGTCCATCACAAAACCCTAAATCTAATCCCAGTTCTAATAGGATTCCAATGGGCTTTTCTTATATAATTTCGGCCCAATAATTTAATTGTCCATAATCGAAATTACTGCAATATTAGTTAGTGGAATATTGGGTCATACCAAAATCAGGAAACAAAACTAACATTCTCCCACTTGGCCCACATATTCTATAATTTGCCAAATTAAGAAACTAACACATGAATCATGGCGATATGTCCTGTAATGGCCCGCCCGAATTCGTCCCGGAAACGTATATGAATACGTATATGATTTCGTATATAAGTCCGTATAGGATCCTGTATATGATGTGAAATGACGTGATGATGTTTCGGTATGATGTACATGTATATGATATGTTCACGATATGAGTTGAAGTGAGGATATGTCCCTTAATGCAGCTTGACCTTGGAAAAAGATGGAAATGGGAAAAGTGCAGGAAGCATAATTACGGTCCGTAAATGTTGGAATTCTGGGCCGTAAATGTCGAATTACGGCCGTAAGGGTCGAAGGTTACGGCCGTAAATGGTGAACAGTGGAAAATGTCCAAAAGTTTCAGAGAGCAAATTACGGTCGTATGATGAAGATACTGGCCGTATGGTTGGAGATTCTGGCCGTAAGGCAGATTCTGGCCGTAAGTCAAGAAAAATGAAATCAGAGGATTTACAGAGAGTTTATTACGCCGTATGATGGTATGATCTGGCCGTATGAATCGAGTTCTGGCCGTAAGGATATGGGGATTCTGGCGATAAGTAAGGGTTCTGACCGTAAATGTGGAAGTTACGGCCGTAATTTTAAGTCGGCATATTGGTATTTCTAGGTGATTCTTGTCATTTCTTGGGCATTTCTCCACCAAGCTCGACTCCCACACTCCCAAAACCCTTCCAAGTCCCTCATGAACCTATGGAATCATCTCCCACTCCATATATGACCTATGTAATGCTTGTGTAATCTATGATTACAAGAAGGAAGGGAAGAAGAGAAAGAAGAAGAAAAGGAAGAGAAGAAAGGGAGAAGAGGAAGAAGATGGTCTCCATGTTTGTTTGAACTTCATCTATGGTGGGTGATGGTTGCTTTCCATGCTATATGATGTATTTGCATGTATATCCTTGATAGAAACAAGATATGGCATGATTATGATGATTAGAGATCTTAGAAGCATGCTAGGATTTCTTGGCCTTGTGTTATGGTTATGATATGATGTGATGATGATATGTATATGTTTACGTGGCCTATGTGACCTTCGTGCCAACTTATATGACTTATGTGGCTATAAGAAACTATATGTAATGAACCAAAGAAGTGAAGCCATGTGTAGGAAGCTATATGTAATGGAACAACTAGAAGGTTAAGCTTGGCGTTCATATATGTTTACGTGGTTCAATATGACGATTATGCGTGTTATGTGATCTTTGATATGTGGCTTGTGCTTACGTGAACCAACGTGAACAAAAATGAATACGTATATCATATGTGGTATGTCGTGACGTTATGTAAAGTAAAGTGCCAACGTTCAATGCACGAATATGTAATGTTTATGCTGGTGCTCACGATATGATCATGAAGCCTTATTTATATGTTACGTATGAATGATGATGATATGAAAGGAACAAGGCGTGGAAAAGGTAACGTTTATGTAAATGTATCACGAGCATATGTGTGTGAACAGTTACCGATAATGTGTTTACATATGGGGCACCTACGCCCATAATGATGTAAGCGGCTACATGGGGACCTCGCCCCATAAAGACGCATTAGTCGGGCTGGATCTACGTGCATGTAAAAGAAAAGCGGGTCTTCGAGGATCTACGCTGTAAAGAAAAGGCCTAGCTTAATGAATAAACGGCGCCACGTATTCACATGATTTGTAATTGGGGCCCAAAATAAGCGTGTGACATGCATTGCATTGCATCTATTATCCATAGTCTTTATGACTCATTATGTGCGTATGTTGTATGTTTGATGAAGGTGCTATGCGTGGAGAGTTGGCGAAAGGTCACATGATGCTATGACGTGGTGTGTGGGCGAAGAATTCAAAGATCTTGCGGTACGTAA
This sequence comes from Jasminum sambac, assembly GCA_018223645.1. Classification (NCBI taxonomy): domain Eukaryota; kingdom Viridiplantae; phylum Streptophyta; class Magnoliopsida; order Lamiales; family Oleaceae; genus Jasminum; species Jasminum sambac. The sequence continues at coordinate 24,432,326 of CP073641.1, forward strand.
TGAAAACCGAAACCCTAGTTGTACGTTATATGTTTTAATGAAAGGAATTTAGGGTTTCGTGTGTGAATGAATGACGGACGCACGTCTAGTTCCACAATGTTATGTATGTTATGAAACGAAGAAAATCGAAAAGAAAAGACGTACACGGCCCAAAGGTGGCCTATATTTATGATACGTGCACGGCGCACTCTGATATGACGTCATTATGACGTATACGTACATGGAACTGGACGGGGCGTTACAGGTGGTATCAGAGCAAGATTCCTCATTCCCCACACACCAATGGACTATTTCGCCACTCCACGATGAGGTATGATGTATGATGCTATGATATGATGTGAATGCAATGAACGTATATGACGATATGAATGCCATGACCACTATGCTATGAATACGGGAGCAATCTTAAATGAATGATTTGACATGATATGGTATGCTATGCTCCCGATGATGTCCCTATGCATATGATGTGGCTTATGCACGTCCCGATGTGAAATGGTACCTGGCCCTCACAATGTGAAAGCATGTTATGTTATGTATGTCATGTTATATGTAATGGTACGGAACTTGGGACGTATAAGACGAAATGTGAATGGATATGGGATGGATGTTATGGACGTTATGTTATGGGATGGAAGTTATGAATGCATGTTATGGGATGTGTTGACCGAGAATCAAAAGAATGTCTCCTCTTTCCCTAAATGTCTCCCTCCGTGATGTGTATGATGATTTGATGAATGAAGATCCGAGTATGAGTATGACATGAATGTGATGACGTATGAACGGCTTGTAGTACTATATGAAAGTTAGCTCCGATGAATGAAATGGGAGTGACTTCATTATGTTGCATAGTGGAACGAAAGGCATGTGGTGTTTAAACCGTAGTTCAACGTCGTTCAGTGAAACGGCATATGAATGTGAAGATGTATGCGACGTTAACGGCTTTCGGATTGTGAACAATGCATGTTGAGCCACATCACTCAACCGAACGTTTATGCAGTATGATACGAAAAGAGCAGAAATGTTATGAACTGAGCGTACTTCGATTGATTAGCGAATCAATAGAGCAGCTCGGAATGAAATGTAAAGGAATGCACCTCGTCACAGATTGTGATGTCTCTCAGATGTCTCATGAACTTGAAAGAGATTGAGCTAGCATATTATGTGATGCATGCTATGGTGCGCTATTAGATGATGTGTATGGATGAATGTTACGTAATGAATGGCCGATATGTTTGTTCATTTATTTCGAACTTGGCCATGAAGCTCATTCGTTTATTTCGGATGTGGCAAGTATTGTTGGTCGTTTATTTCGAACATGACCAATGTGAATGTTCGATTATTTCGAACTTGAGTTAAGACAATGTGTGCAATCAGGCTATATGTTATCTACTCTATGGTATGTTGTGTAATGAAAATGGAACTGACGTTAGTTCGGCTTGGTTTAATGCACGGTGATGTTTAGATGTTCGCTTACGAAATGATGGCACTACTGAACGGCTTATGTTTTCGCTTACGAAATGATGGCACTACTGAACGGTTTATGTTATGCGATGTATTATGTAAAGAAAAAGGGCTCTAATGTGTCCAGTGACAATATGAGTAGCCCGGCCTTTCTTCAATATTATGTCTAAGATTATGTGTTTGATCATGAAATGACAGGGTTTTCCGAAAGGCCTATGTTATGCCGTTTATACTCAGTTGTGCCTGAGGCTCCTGCTTCTCGTTATGAGAGTAGCCGACAGTTATATGTTATGTCATGTGCTAGTGTTCTCCGCGGGACACGACTGATGTTATGTATATATATGAAGTCACGGCCGATGTTATGTATGTCTATGTTATGTATGTTTATATGACGAAGGAAAAGGGCAGATGTATTCTTCAGTTCTTGAAGTTCTCAATATCTCGCCGGACTTCTTGAATAGCTCAGTGTATATGGCAGGTATCGTTTATTTCGATATATAGCCTGCATATGTTTTGTATGATTTATGACGTTATGTATGTATAAGTTCGGCTTCTCTACGGCTTTCTTTATGTTAGTTCGGCCTTCTCTGGTTCGTTGCTGAGTCTATGCATATGTGTGTCACTTCACGTTGTGCCAGTGACTTCGGTTGCTTCTTAATGTAATGTGATCTATCAATCATATGAACGAATCGACCGAGTCTTATGTCTATGTGATGAGTTATGTTTTATGAATGTTATGGGGTTCGTTATGCTTCAGTTAGAAGTTCAGTTATGCTCTATGTTCATGTGATATGTATGTATTCGGCCTTAAGCTACCAGTTGTTTCGGTTGCTTCTTTATGTAACGACCTATGTCGATGGGATGAATGGTAAGAAGGTATATGATAGCCGAATACATAAACCGAGGGTTATGTTCCTCATGGCCGTAGTAAAATGTGACGACATGTATGTATGAACCGTTAGGGAATGGAAAAGCCATGTGATTCGTTATGTGTTCGATAAAAGTGTACTCTCGGTATTCTTGGTATTTTCTATCTCGGGAAATTATGTCGGGAGCAAAGGTATGTTGAAGCTCACGTGTGTATGTCATAGTTAGTTTCCGTCCCGACCTTTAATGTCAAGTAACTCAGTCATGTTTCTATGTTATGTAATGTGATATGTATATGCCGGGATATTCGAAAGCTCATACGTTACGGCTATGTCTATGTTACGGTATGTTACGGATGTTATGTTATAGTTCTGTTACGTCCCGGCAAATGTCTGAATGATACATTCCTATGTTCTTCATCCCGTCGGGGAATTATATGTCAGAACTAATGAGTCATATCCGTCTCGGGAACAAATGAATGACCTTTCTCTTTATGTTATGTTACTCCGGTATGTCCTTATGGTCTTCGTTCTGTCGGGGATTTTTATGTCGGGACATTATATGCTATATGAAATGAATCCGAATGTTTCGAATCCGATGGAATTCGATTGATAGCTATGTTCTTTTGTTGCTTTCCGTATTCTTAATATGTGAAAGAAGCTCAGGGCTATGTAAACGAAAGGCAGAAGAGTGACACGGACACGAGCCGACATGATTATGTAGACGGTATATGTTATGTAATGCACGGAAAGCCCTTGGCTCAACCCGAACGGGATCTCGTATGATTCTTGGCTTTCTATGTTCAATATATGCTTCATCAGGTATACGGCTAATTTTCTACCTGCTTCATGTTATGTATGTATGTTATGTGACGAACTATCAGTTCAGTACGGTATTCTCTTCTTATATGTATGATGTGAACGTCGATGAATGTTATATGTTATGAATGTTACGGGATCTTTGGTTCGCTCAGTTGCATGTGTTATATGCATTCATCTCTTAGCATACCACAATGTGAAGCTTCAGGCGATATATGAACGGATCGGTTTGATATATGTGTCGGAAATGGGAAATTCGCATCAATTCGAGATGTATGTATGTTTATATGCTAATGTTCACGAAAGTCTCATCCGTAATTCTTGTGTATATTTCCTATGTATGCGATTATATGATTTTGTTAGGTTCTCACTCGAATCGGTTTACGAATCGATTTATGAAATGGGACCGTTATATGATATGTGCACCGCCACGTGGGAAGTTACGTATATGTTATATGATATCGCGTATGGAATGACCTTTATCCTGTATATGTATGTGATGAGGAGGAGACATGGGAAAAAAGAGGATAGGAGACACGAATTCGAAGTCAGTTCTAAGCAATTTCGAGGACTAAATTTATTTAAGGGGGAAGGATGTAATGGCCGCCCGATTCGTCCCAGCATTATATGAATACGTATATGATTTCGTATATAAGTCAGATAGGATCCCGTATATGATGTGAAATGACGTGATGATGTTTCGGTATGATGTACATGTATATGATATGTTCACGATATGAGTTGAAGTACAGGATATGTCCCGGAATGCGAAACGGCCTTGGAAAAGATGGAAATGGGAAAATTCTGCAGGAGCATAATTACGGCCGTAAATGTTGGAATTACTGACCGTAAATGTCGTTCACGGGCCGTAAGGGTCGAAGGTTACGGCCGTAAATGGTGAACGGTGGAAAATGTCCAAAAGTTTCAGAGAGCAAATTACGGTCGTATGATCTGAAGATACGGCCGTATGGTTGGAGTTACTACTGTAAGCGCACGAGTTCTACCAGTAAGTCAAGAAAATGAAATGCAGGGATTTCAGAGAGTTTATTACGGCCGTATGATGGTATGATACTGGCGGTATGAATCGAGATTCTGGCCGTAAGGATATGGGTTCTGGCGAGTAAGTAAGGGTTTCTGACTTAAATGTGGAGAGTTCTGGCCGTAATTTTAAGTCGGCATATTGGTATTTCTAGGTGATTCTTGTCATTTCTTGGGCATTTCTCCACCAAGCTCGACTCCCACACTCCCAAAACCCTTCCAAGTCCCTCATGAACCTATGGAATCATCTCCCACTCCATATATGACCTATGTAATGCTTGTGTAATCTATGATTACAAGAAGGAAGGGAAGAAGAGAAAGAAGAAGAAAAGGAAGAGAAGAAAGGGAGAAGAGGAAGAAGATGGTCTCCATGTTTGTTTGAACTTCATCTATGGTGGGTGATGGTTGCTTTCCATGCTATATGATGTATTTGCATGTATATCCTTGATAGAAACAAGATATGGCATGATTATGATGATTAGAGATCTTAGAAGCATGCTAGGATTTCTTGGCCTTGTGTTATGGTTATGATATGATGTGATGATGATATGTATATGTTTACGTGGTCTATGTGACCTTCGTGACAACTTATATGACTTATGTGGCTATAAGAAACTATATGTAATGAACCAAAGAAGTGAAGCCATGTGTAGGAAGCTATATGTAATGGAACAACTAGAAGGTTAAGCTTGGCGTTCATATATGTTTACGTGGTTCAATATGACGTATTATGCGTGTTATGTGATGCTGATATGTGGCTTGTGCTTACGTGAACCAACGTGAACAAAAATGAATACGTATATCATATGTGGTATGTCGTGACGTTATGTAAAGTAAAGCGCCAACGTTCAATGCACGAATATGTAATGTTTATGCTGGTGCTCACGATATGATCATGAAGCCTTATTTATATGTTACGTATGAATGATGATGATATGAAAGGAACAAGGCGTGGAAAAGGTAACGTTTATGTAAATGTATCACGAGCATATGTGTGTGAACAGTTACCGATCATGTGTTTACTTATGGGGGACCTATGCCCCATAATGATGTAAACTGGCTACATGGGGGACCTACGCCCCATAAAGACGTGGTTAGTCGGGGGATCTACGCCCCGTATGTAAAAGAAAAGCGGATCTTTAGGGGATCTACTCCCTGTAAAGAAAAGGCCTAGCTAATGAATAAACGGCGCCACGTATTCACATGATTTGTAATTGGGGCCCAAAATAAACGTGTGACATGCATTGCATTGCATCTATTATCCACTGAGTCTTTATGACTAGGAGTGGGCATAAAAACCGGAACCGAGCGGGTAGAACCGGAACCGAACCGAAAGAACCGGAACCGAACGGTTCTTTTAAAAAAAATTAGGAACCGGAACCGAACCGGAACCAAAAAATATGGAACCGAAAACCGAACGGTTCCTTTGTAATAACCGGAACCGAAATCGATTTAGAATAAGAAATATCAATGTTTCTTTCACTTGATTCATGACTTTTGTAATTTCTTTTGATAAATTCACAATGTCTACAAAAAGATCATAGATAATTGCACTACAATTATGTCACAATCTCTACATTCTACAGCAACAAAGAATACAAGTTAGGTAGCTTATCGCAATTAGCGAGACAAGCAGTCTCGCCGCCGCAATTTGCTTGCTTTGCAATTCACTAACGCTCTGTCGCTTGTCGCAATTGCGGCAAAGAAAGGTCATTACAATAGCGACTTGTTAGCAGCGGCAGCTGTCACGCTTTCGCTACTAATAGTTTCGATTTTTTTTTTTGTTAGGTTTGTTCTTGAATCAAAATTTTTACTTTTTTGTCCATGATTTATAAGTAATAAAAAATACATCACAAAATAATCGAATCGAGAACCGGACGGAACCTGAACCGACGGTATTTTGTTTGAAAGGAACCGAACGGTTCCATTTTACCAAGAACCGGAATTTATGGTTCGGTTCCGGGTAATGTACTACCCGGAACCGAACCCGAAACGCCCACTCCTATTTATGACTCATTATGTGCGTATGTTGTATGTTTGATGAAGGTGCTATGCGTGGAGAGTTGGCGAAAGGTCACATGATGCTATGACGTGGTGTGTGGGCGAAGAATTCAAAGATCTTGCGATACGTAATGAAAACCGAAACCCTAGTCAGACGTTATATGTTTTAATGAAAGGAATTTAGGGTTTCGTGTGTGAATGAATGACGGACGCACGTCTAGTTCCACAATGTTATGTATGTTATGAAACGAAGAAAATCGAAAAGAAAAGACGTACACGGCCCAAAGGTGGCCTATATTTATGATACGTGCACGGCGCACTCTGATATGACGTCATTATGACGTATACGTACATGGAACTGGACGGGGCGTTACATGTCCTCTGAGTAACGAGTATTATCTTCCATGTATTACAATGTATTATATCCTTTAATTCACGCCCATGTAACATAATGAATAAACCCTACGTTTATTCAAGGTCCAAACTAAATTGATATTTTTCCAACAATAAATGCGTATAAAACCAAATATGAAAAATATCACAATTGAGATAGAGTTTCACAAAATAATAACATTGTTACATACAATGAAATCAAACTAAACGACCAAGTCCCATAAGGTCTATCAGATCCTTGAACTTGAACGGTGGCATGCCTTTTGTCAAGGGATCTGCAATCATCAACTCAGTATTAATGTGTTCAATGACCACTGTTTCATTCTTAACACGTTTTCTTATGGCCAAATACTTAATGCCGATATGCTTACTTCGACTACTACTTTTATTGTTCTTGGCCATAAAAACCGCAGCTGAGTTGTCACAGAATATCCTCAATGCCTTAGCAATAGAATCCATAACTCTAAGCCCAGAAATGAAACTCTTCAACCATACACCATGCGATGTAGCCTCAAAACAAGAAACAAACTCGGCCTCCATAGTGGAAGTAGCGGTCAGGGTTTGCTTTTCGTGCTTCTCCACGACACTGCTCCACCAGAAAGCATAAATATGTATTCGGATGTTGATTTTCGTGAATCAACGCAGCCAGCAAAGTCCAAATCAGAATATCCAACTACTTCCAAATTCTCAGTTTGTCTATACACAAGCATGTAGTCTTTGGTTCCTTGTAGGTACCTCAAAACTTTCTTTGCAGCTTTCCAGTGGTCCATACCCGGATTACTTTGGTATCTTCCTAACATTCCAACGGCAAATGCAATATCAGGCCTTGTGCAGACCTGAACATACATCAAGCTTCCAACAACTGAAGCATATGGAATGTTCTTCATTTGTTCCCGTTCAAGGTCATTCCTTGGATATTTATTTAAATGAAACTTGTCACCCTTTACAATGGGAGCTACACTTGGCGAACAACTCTTCATTCGAAATCTCTCCAAAATCTTATTGATATATGTTTCTTGTGACAGACCCAAAACACATTTATGTCTGTCTCTAAAGATCTTTATACCAATAACAAAAGATGCATCACCCATATCCTTCATATCAAAGTTTTTAGAGAGAAATTGTTTCACCTCATGCAACAAACCTCTATCATTGGCTGCAAGCAAAATATCATCCACATAGAGAATAAGGAAACAAGTTTTGCTCCCACTAACCTTCTGGTATATACATTGATCCATGATATTCTCCTCAAAACCGAATGAGGTAATAATACTATGAAACTTCAAGTACCACTGACGGGAGGCTTGTTTCAGTCCATATATAGATTTCTTCAATTTGCATACCAACTGCTCACCATCACTAGAGGATAAACCTTCTGGTTGTTTCATATACACCTCTTCCTCTATATCTCCATTGAGAAATGCTGTTTTCACATCCATTTGTTGCAGCTCAAGATCAAAATGTGCAACTAACGCCAAGATGATACGAAGTGAATCTTTCTTGGATACAGGAGAAAATGTCTCCTTGTAGTCGATTCCCTCTTTCTAAGTAAATGCTTTGGCGACGAGTCGGGCTTTATATCTCTCAATGTTGCCTAATGAATCTCTTTTTGTCTTAAAGACCCATTTACATCCTATGGCCTTCGCACCATCAGGAAACTCGACAAGATCCCAAACTCCATTAGATGCCATTGAATTCATCTCATCTTTCATGGCGTCATACCATAAACTGGACTCCTTACAATCCATAGCTTCTGAAAACGTTTCAGGGTCATTTTCGACTCCAATATCATTGTCCAGTTCTTGTAGATACACAATATAATCCTCTGAAATTGCCGATCTCCTTTTTCTTGATGACCTTCTTAATGTTGAACCAACACTTCCTTGAGCATCACAAGGTCCAACTGGTTGTTCAACCATTTCTGGCACTCCATGAACAACCTGATCGCCAAGATCATCATTAGCAGTTGCAGTGTCATTATCAGCAGGTTGTGGGGTTATATTGGTTGATTGTACAACACTCGTTTGAACTCGAGGAGTATTATCAATAGTCAACCTTTCGCTTTATGTAAGATATTGGTCTCTTTCAGAAAGCACATTATGAAATTGATCACTCCCACTAATCAAGTCATTCTCAAGAAATTTCGCATTTCTTGATTCCACAATCCTAGTACTATGAGATGGACAATAGAATCTATAGCCTTTGGACCTTTCGGCATAACCAATGAAATACCCACTAATGGTCCTAGGATCCAACTTCTTTTCTTGTGGATTATATATTCTTATTTCAGACGGACAACCCCAAACGCGCATATGTCGCAAACTCGGTTTCCAACATTTCCACAACTCAAATGGTGTCTTAGAGACAGCCTTAGTTGGAACTCAATTTAATATATACGCAGCCGTCTTAAGAGCTTCGGTCCACAATGATTTAGGAAGTTTGGATTTGCTAAGCATACTTCGCACCATGTCCAATAATGTTCGGTTTCTTCTTTCAGATACACCATTTTGGTCTGGAGAACTAGGCATAGTGTACTGGGCAACAATCCCATTTTCCTCAAGAAACTTTGCAAACGGACCAGGTGCTTGCCCATCTTCTGTGTATCTACCATAATATTCTCCACCTCGATCCGATCTCACGATTTCTATTTGTTTACCGCATTGTTTCTCTACTTCTGCCTTGAAAACTTTAAAGGCATCTAACGCTTCGCTCTTATTATGAAGCAAGTAGAGATACATATATCGTGAATAATCATCTATAAATGAGATAAAGTATTTTGGATCACGAGCATCCATATCTGGACAACAGATGTCTGTATGTATGATCTCTAAGATGTCAGTACTCATCTTGGCACCCTTATTTGACTTGTTTGTCTCCTTTCCCTTTATGCAGTCCACACAAGTCTCAAAATTAGTAAAATCCAGAGTATTAAGTACTCCATTTTTTACCAATCTCTTAATTCTATCCATGGAGATATGCCCCAACCTCCGATGCCACAATATAGAGGAGTCTTCATTCATAATACAACATTTATTACCAGTGTGAACATGCAAAACATTGTTTATATTACCATGCTTCAAATTAATAGAGAAAAGACCATCAGACAAGATACCGTTCCCAACAAGATCAGACTTATAAAATAAACTGAAGGATTTATCCGAAAATTGAAAGGAATATCCCAAAGGTACAAGTCTTGAAACTGAAATCAAATTTCTAGAGAAACTTGGAATGAAAAATGTCTTTTCCAAATTTAAAACATAACCATTTTCTAAAATTAAACTGCATGTTCCAATAGCTTCCACATGTGTGAGCTCATCTTGTTTCCAGATAAGATGCTTTGCTCACTTCCCACTGGCTTCCTTAGGTTTCGCATACCCTGCAAGGTATTCGAAATATGGATTGTAGCACCAGAATCAGTCCACCATGTATTATGATTGACATCAACCATATTAGATTCATAACAGACAAATGAGATTGATTTACCTTTCTTTTCAAGCCATGCCTTGAACTTGGGGCAATCTTTCTTTATGTGTCCTTTCTTTTTATAGAAATGACACTTCACTTCTTTTTTAATTCCACCCTGGGGTGGAACATTAGATTTTCCCTTGTATTTAGCTTGAACCTGATAATTTCCTTCCTTTCCTTTATGTGTAGTCAACAATACACTCTCACCCGATTCCATAGACAACCTTCCTTCCTCTTGAACACACATGGTCAGTAGTTCATTAATTGACCATTTGTCTTTATGTGTGTTGTAAGATATTTTGAAAGGTCCATATTGCTGTGGAAGAGTATTCAATATATAGTGTACAAGGAAAGAATCAGACATCTCAACCTCTCGAGTTTTCAATTGAGCCGCAATGTCCCTCATCTTTATGATGTTCTCACGCACACCTACTACGCTGGTGAGCCTTAAGGATGAAAATTTCATTATTAAAGTGCTGGCAAGGGCTTTATTTGAAGTTACAAACTGCTCATCAATAGCTTTCAGTAACGCCTTAACATTATCATACTTATCGAAAGAACCTCGAATGCCAGCAGATATTTTGGTCTTTATGAACATCACACTAAGGCGATTAGATCACTCCCACTGTTCATAAAGAGCCTTTTCTTCCGGAGTACTGGTCGCGACAATAACAGGTTTGTCTTTCCTTATAGCATAATCGATGTCCATACACCCCAATTGAAGGAGAATTTTTTCCTTCCAACTCTTATAGTTGTCTCCATTTAATTCGGGAATGTCAATGAAGTTTGCGTTTTGCATAGCTGTAAGGTAAAAAATATCATGTTTATTTAATTGAGACTAATAACCATTTATCATGTCTTACCAATGTAAATCATGTGAAAATATTAAGAACCTAGTGACATAAAACTTGCATGTGGGCTAAGTTTTAATTCAATTAGATTCATATAATATTATGATAAAACTATCAAGTTATGTTCGCTTGATTCCTGTGGGTAAATCAAGAAATATAATTTGATATTCTATCCTGATCAATTACGCAAATATGATAAACGTTCCTGTGGGATAAAATTTACCATATAAAATATAATTAATCACAACGAATGTCTTATATCCATGCGTAATTCAAAACAACTTAATGTATAATTTCTCATAATTAAAGATACTGTGTCTAATCTCTGATTATTTAAAAAATTATACAAATTACAAGACGTTCTACCAAAATTTTAAGATTTAAATCCGTGGCTATATGGATTAAATCTGAAAATTCAAAATTATTGGGATTAAATAGTCAATTTCAAAACTTTGAAATCCAACAAAATAGAATTCAAACCTTCAGGACTAAAATGACGAATTCCAAAACCACAAGGGCTAATATGTAAAATCCCAAATCCTAATATTCAAAACCTTACTGGCTCAAATTCAAAAACTAAAAGTTGAAGGGCTAATTTAATTATTCATTTAAAACCCAGGTCCTTACAATGCAATTAATACTAAAATCTTGAAATTGCAGTTGAGGCCCTTCAAGACTTCAAATTTTCACAAAAAACCCTTGTCCCCAAAATCAGTTGCAGCCTTCACGGCTGCTCAAAACACAACAGCCACGGCGCTGCTGAATTCTAACTCTATCGCCGGCGACCCAAAACTCAACAGCCATATGTATATTTTGTTGAGAAACGAATTTTACAGACGATTCAAAATTCAGATTCCAGTTCAAGGCTCAAGGTTCCATGAACAGACGTGATTATTCAAGAACATATGCCTCTTTGCAGGGATTGATAGATGTCTTGATGAAATCAAAATTGTTATTCAAGAAATTCGAACACGCATAAACACAACCGATTATGAGTTTGAGATTCAAGATGATTTCAAAATATGATATTGCTGAGAAATCTTCAAATTATCACAACGACGCAATACCACCGCTTAAAATTGAATAATACTTTAATCCAAACCTAAGGTATATACCAGGCTATATCACAATAGGCCAAAATAAAATTCATGTTTGAAAACAGAGGGTCAAAGATGGTTGCTATAGAAAATTTCAAATTATGCACATTGTTCGAAACTCACAGTACAGATACAATACCATGGGATTGATCTTAATTTCATATCTCAGTTAATGAACGCGGTCTGGTAAATTAATTGAGAATCAAATTTGTTTTCAGCTTACAATATCAAGACGGAGGCAACAGGCTCTGATACCAACTGTTAGAGATTTTACAATCTATTGATCTATACATGCTTAATAACACAAATAGCATATAGCTCTATGCGGAAAATTAACAGATCGAAATATACCTCCAGTCATTGATCTCTGTTTGATTAGTAGCCAACTAGAGTTCTTCCAATGCTTTTCACTCTCCAAGAATGATGGTGTATTATTATGAGAATGAATGCACCAGGGACCCTAATAGTCATATATATAGGTTTTGTCCATCACAAAACCCTAAATCTAATCCCAGTTCTAATAGGATTCCAACGGGCTTTTCTTATGTAATTTCGGCCCAATAATTTAATTGTCCATAATCGAAATTACTGCAATATTAGTTAGTGGAATATTGGGTCATACCAAAATCAGGAAACAAAACTAACAGGGAAGTCATTGCCTTTAATAGAAACATTTGATGGATGAACACTCAAGCAATATTTCCAATGTAAAACTATACTCCAAAGTGACTAATTTTTTCTAAAGTTAAGCCACAGTTTACAATCAAAGTGTAACGCCCCGAATTCGAAGAACTCGGAACGCTAGTTCTTTCTTTAAAACTAACCATTTATTTTTTTTTTTGTTATAATATAATTAAATGCGGAAAGATAACAAATAGCTAAAATGCGGAAATTTATTTAAATTAATAAAATCAAAAGAGTGTCTCACGATAGTTTCAACACTATCCTCAAAAACATCCAATTAAAGTACTAGTAAATTCAAAACATTCAATAGCCATTACTTCAACAGTTAAAAGTACTCAATTGTCAATGTAATTAAAACGAATTTATTTAAAGGTCCCTAAGAGATTCCCACGCCTCGCCAAGCCTCCGGCTCCTTAATCTGCAATTTGTTCATTTGATAGAGAAAATCGTGAGTATGTTAAATACTCAGGAGATCCCGCGCACCACAATTAATATATATTACAAAATAAATGCACATAATCATCATTTTCATAAAATACTTAACAAGTATAAAATACAAGTTCGCTCATCATCCCTCTTAATCGTGCATCGCCATCATAGTGATTAATAGCACGCCATTATAATATATTAGGTCAAAGACCTATCGTCATAATGCTATTAAATCACGCGTCGTAATTAGGCGAAGAGCCTATCGCCATAGTGCCGAGGAAGCACGTCAAAGTAGGCTAAAAAGCCTATCATCACATAACATTTACATGCGCATTTATAATAATATTAATTGCAATTGCGCACATTTAAAAGAAACTTTTTAGAAAAGGGATCTACCTTAACCTTTAGCCGAGTATTGAGCTTACTAACGGTGAGAAATCAGTCCTCTAATGTCCGTGACGCCTCGTCTAGTCAATAACGAGTTTAATTTATATTAATATTCTTAAATATTAAGTATTTATAAGTAATATAGAAGTTTGTGGACCAAAATGGAAATAATATAAAACTTTGGGGGTCAATTTGAAAGAATTTAATAGTTTGAGGACCTATTATGCAATAAAAGTGAACTAAAAATATTTTTGACTCAATTATAGGATTTTTAAATCATGGGGGACTAATATGCAATTAAAGTCTGGGGTTAGATTAAATAGGAAAAAGAAATTGAAGGATTAAAAGTGAAATAAAAGTTTAGGGGTCAAATTGCAACAATTGAAAGTTAGGGACTTGAAATTAAATAAAATTTGAGGGCTTATTTAAATAAAATAAATAAAAGAGGGGGTTAAGTTTGTAAATAATCTTGAGGGGCTAAATTGTAACAATTAAAAGTGTAGGACTTGTAAAATAAATAAATTATCAGACCAACTTAAACTATTTAATAAAATAGAGGGACTTGGGCTGCAATATTCGGGTTTTAAATGGGTTTTGGCCGGATCCGGGTCAAGACTATCTTCCTCACCCGACATTTCTCGTTTCTCTCTCAATCTCGCACGCTACTCTCGGGTCTCTCACACTCTCGATTTTCAGCGCTTTCCGCCATTTTTTGGTCGGAAAAGGTGAAGTGAAGTGTGGTGAACCTAGTGGTGGTCTTTGATTGAAAAATGGTTCAGTATTTAGGGAGAAATCAAGGATTGAAACTTAGGTAGAAATTTGGGTATTTTCAAAATTGGTTCGATTTGCTAACTATTTTCAAAATCAAACTATACTACGATGTTCTAGGGACGGAGATGAAGGTGTAGGTGTGATTTTTGTGAATTAAGGTCGAGTTTGGGTGTCGTTGATGTTCGTCCGAGCTTGTTTGTGCGTGTTTGTGTATGTATCGTGTATGTAGATGCGTGTGTGGGTGTGTTTTTGGGTCGAGGTGAAGATGATGATGGTGTTCTCGGTGGTGTTGTGGTGGAGATGCCATGTGGTGATGGCGCTGGTGAGGTGGTGGCCGGCGGTTGGCATGTATATACGTGTATTGTGTATGTATATTGCTATTTTGTGTGAAAAATCAAGTGACAACACAAATAGATGATTAATACTTACAACAATAAAATTTAGAAATTGAAATATGAACAAAGTGGCAAGAAATATTACCTCTAGTGGTGGTTGGTTCCTTGAATGGGATAGAGTGAGATGATCTAGAGTGTTCTATTTGGGGGAGAGAGGGGAGGATAGTGGGGCTAGGTCTTTGAAAAACAACTTTAAGTTGTTTAAGTAGGGTAAGAACTAGGTTACACTCTAAATGGGCTTTATTAGAGTGTAAGAAATAGAATTGGACTACAAATGGGCCTCTAATTGGATCTAAAACGAATAATTTCTAAAGTTTGGTCCTCAAACGTAAATTGAAAATAAATAAATAAATATATATATTATAAATTATTATTTTTGTTTTCATTTTAAATAATTCAATATAATAGTAAATTTTATAAAATTTTAACTAGACGAGCGTACGCAGTTTAACTCTATAGGTGAAGTTGTAGCGACACGTTTGAGATTTTACTTTAATTAAATATTTTAATTTAAGGAAATTCGCGGTCACTACACAAAGCCAATACTCTTTTCTCTCAAATTTTGGCATCCAATTCCATCATCTTCATAAGGAAAACATAGTTCCTCCCATCTAGTGCAATGAATGAGTTTTTGCTGACTTCTATCAACCCAAAGATAGGCATTAAGTAGGCCTAGATAGTCTGACAAGAACATTTTTAGAAGGCTCCAGAACTCGCAATAAGTGAAGTGGCATTGAGGAGAGGATATGTTTAATAAGTACAGTCCTACCAGTGGCAGACAAAAGCTTATGTTCCCATCCAAGAATTCTGCTTTTAATTTTAGTAAAGAGAAGGTCATAGAGCTCATTTTTTGCGGTCTTTATGTAAAGGAACTCCCAAACAAATGAAAGGGAAGGACTGCAGAGAAAAACTAGTGACATTAGAGACAATCTACTGATGAGAAGTTAAAGAAGCTGTGAATGAGCTCTTGGCATGATTGACTTTCTGACTAGTAGCTTCAAAATAGAAGGAGAGAAGATTCATCAGCTTTTGCAAAGAGTTTTTAGATCCATTAGTAAAGATAATACAATAGTCTACCAAAGCTAGGTGTGAATCAAGAATTTATCCCCCGTAATGATAATGCATATCAGGATTCTTCACAAATAGATAATTAAGGCTTCTTGATAAAATCTTTGCCAAAATAATAAATAAGGTGGGAGATATAGGATTTCCTTGCCATAATCCTCGAGTTGAGTGGAAAAAACCCATGTAGCTTTCCATTGTTAAGAATTGAATACCAACAATTACTTTTAAGTCTCCACATTTTGGCAACCAATTCCCCATCAAATCCAAACTTCTCCAAAATCAATTAAGGCTGACCACTCCACCCTATCATATGCCTTCATCATATCCAATTTAAGAATAACATTGTCCCTTGTCACTTTTCTAGATATTTGATAAGTCAATTCCTAAGCTAGAAAAACATTGGCTACTATAGATCTCCCAGGAGTGAAACCCGTTTGATTGGAAGAGATGATGAAAAGAAGTAGAGTATTCAGTCTTCAGGAACAAAGTTTTGAGATGACCTTGTAAAATACATTACGTAGGCTAATAGATCTGAAGTCCTTCCATTCATTTGCCTTGGAGATTTTACGAATTAGTACAATTGTAGTTGCAGTGATAGCTTTAGGGAGCTCTCCACCTTTAAAGAAATCCACAACACTATCAAGGAGATTTTAGTATTTTGGTAAAATAAGGCTGGAAAACCATCAGGACCCGCTGTGCTGTGTGGGTCCAAAGAGAAGACCCCCGTTTTAATTCTTTCAAGCTGGGAAGTTGATTTGAAAAATGATTATCTTCTGGGGAAATTAACCTTGGAATATTGCCAAACAAAGGAGAATCAACTGCTACATTCTCAGTCGTAAAAATTTTACAGAAAAAATCTGAGGCAGACTGTGCTATAGTATCAAAATTGTCAATCACTGAACCATCATCCAACTGGATGTGCTTGATTTGATTTTGCAATCTTTTCTTTTTCACAACAGCATCAAAATAACTGGAGTTTCTATCTCCCTCTCTAAGCCATTTAATACCAGCTTTTTGTTTCCAAAAAATCTCTTAGTAAGGAGGGAATTGAGAGAAGCATATGCAAGGTGAATCTGAGCTCTATCTTTCGGAGACTTACTAATATCATATGGATTTTCTTTATGATGAGCAACCTTTTTAGCTTCCTTGATTTGACTGAAAATATTATCAATCAGAGGTTTAACCCATTCAGTGTGGATGAATTCTAGAATGAGGGTCTTTGAGCTGCATATCTTGAAATCTAAATGAGGATTTCTTACCAGGCTCAGGAGGTTTGCATTTCAGAATAAATGGAGTATGGTTTGAGGTGCCTCTATAAACTGTTTCTGGGTCAAAAGTGGGAAAGGCTGATAACCACCAATGATTAATGAGAATTCTGTCAAGGTTATCCCAACCTCTGCCATTTGTCCATGTATATTCACTCCCATTAATATGAAATTCATCAATTCCAAAAGCAATTAGCATTTCATTAAAATATGACATAGAACAATTAATAGGGGAATTGCCACATTCTTTTTCTCCTCTATCTAATAATGTATTGAAATCTGCTCCAATTAGCCATGGTAAATCATTTGATGCTGAAAAGGCTTTAAATTCCTCCCATAATGATCTTCTACGAACTACAGAACACTTTGCATATACCCCAATAATAAGGCATGTAGTTTCTGTCCAATTAACTTCTAAGGTAATTTGTTGATCTTTAGTATCAACCATAGATGCAGAAATGTCTGATGAACAAAAGCACCATCTCTTGTTATTAGGATTAGAGTGGAAATTCTCAAGTCCTAATTGAGAATAATACCACTGAATTTTATTTGAATCTACTATAGGCTCAAAAATGAAGAGTAAGCCCACATTATACTGCTATTTAAGAAACGTTAATCTATTGAGGGAGCTATGAATCCCTCTAATATTCTATATAAGAATATTCATTTAGAATGAAAATGTTTGCGGGGTCTACCTCTTGGTCTCTTCTTGTTTGGTCCAGTCCTCTTATGACTATTTTCAGGGTAGGGTGAGTTATCTTCGTTACTCCCTCGAGAGATAGCTTCTTAAAAAATGGAAGGAGACGAGGCACTCTTAGAAAACTGGCCAAGAAAAAATTGTATATTAGAAACAGCCTCCTCTTGAAGATTATCTTGAAGAGAAGAAGGATCACCAGGGACCTTTTAAGGACAAAGAGTGATGACATCATTAATTTCGAAGAAATTTGAAACCTCTTTATGGTTATCTTCCAATACACAAAATCTGTTAATTGAAGTAATCCCATCATCAGCTTTATTCTCTGGGATCTCAACATTATCCTCAACAATAGGGATAGTAACTTCAAGTGGCTCCACAACATTAAAGATACTATGAACAATTTGAGGAGGGGTTCTATGTGTTTGGAAGATTGGAGTACATTCTCATTGTTAACTGACTTCGAAGAAGCATCTCCTTGTAATTCTTGCTTGTCAGCTACAAAGGTTTTCATCACCCATACTTTAGTTTCATCAGGCTTTTTAAGGATCACCTCCGGGTTAATGGCTGGAGTAGCCAATGGTTTCCAGTAACACTTATCCTCCTTATGGCCAATGTGCTTGCAAAAGACACAATAATCTGGGATTCCTTTATACTCAATATGTTGCCAAATGCCAAACTCATCATTTCCAATACGAAGCCTTTGAATCCTCGATTTAGTAATATCCAACTCCACACATTACATTACTTTTCAATTTTTGGTTATCAAACGAGCTGCATGTGTGTGTTGTACCCCTTATTTTACATGTTTGTTGTACTGAGGGTATGTTTGATAGGGGTTTTTTCCCTACAAAAAAAGAGATGACCCACACATTTTCCAACTTTTGGGTTGTTTGATTGATACTTTTTTCCTGCAAAAGAATTTCCTTGAAAGTGATCACGTGAACCCATTTTACACTTAAACAAGGAAAACATTTTCCTATCTACAAGCCAAGTATTCATTTTCCTGCAATTAAAAAAGGTGGGCTATGAATCCAAGCTCAGTTCTCTCATACATTGAGTAAGGAAAAGGAACTGAATTCCATGTAAAATATTACAAATCAACAAAAAATAGAAAAATAACACTATTTTTCAAGTAAAAGATGATGCAATCAAACACCTATAATTACCAATTTCTACAAAACGAATTCCCTAAAATGCAATTACCTGCAATTCATTTTCTTTGCAACTGAATTCCAACTTTGCACTCAAACACACAAGTGTATGAATCTATTGGCATATAGATTGATGAATAACGAGGGCGAGGTTGAAAGACTGCATTTTCGAAAAGTTGAGTTGATTCAAAATATAATTGTAATTTTGACCTAGGTAAATGGGATAAGATTTAATTCAATAAATCAAACTGACTAGTGAATGCAATCTGCTAACTAAATTAAAATTAAAAATACTGACACAGAGTAAAGGGCTCAGAATGCACTACTCTTTAACCAGGCAATTCCGTAATCATTACTACTTAATTCACAAACTCAATCGAATTGCCCGAGTGAGACTTTTGTCACCCCCTTTAACGGGGGTTAAGATAACCCTTGTTAAAAGGGTTAAAATTGTTGTTATTAAGAAATTAATATAATTAATTAAGTCATGTGGTCCTCAATATTAATATAATTAACTAAGTCACGTGGGCCTCAATCCTTCTCAATTCCATACATGCAAAGGAAACCACTCTTTCTCCCTCTCTATAGTATGTTTTTGTGCGTTATCGATTGCACTGCCGATAGCTACACTACCGTTTCTTCGATCCCTTGTCGACACAAGTACTTGAGTCCGACCATATGAGAATCTTCGTTTTTCCAAATTTTGGTGACTGTGAGTGTAATTTTTCTATCTCTATCATGGGAAAATTTATCTCTGTAACTTTTATATCACTATCATTTTTATAATTTATCAGTGTCCCAATAATTTATATTTTTTGAAAGATATCATATCAACAATTTTTGGTTGCTTGATATGCTGTGAACGTCTATGTTAAAAAAATTTGAGAATTAAATATAACGGGTAAGATCTTCAACCAACAATGTTTGTTTGACGTTAAAATAAATAAATAAATTCCATATTTGGTATATGCATTTTGGTGAATATAATTAAGATGAGTTTTTTTACAAATTTGTTTGTTGCATTTCGATAAAGTAATTGTCCTAAAGTTTATACTTTTAAGACATTAACTCGCTTTTTTAAGACTTAACTTGCTTTACTTGTAACATTTTGGCATTGTGTTCATATATTCATTGGCCAGAAATTATGTATGAACATTTCACAAAGTCTCCTCTCAATTTGAAATAGCTCTCATTTACTTTTGTTTGTCGCGAAAGGTGTTTGAAGGTTATGTTGATGAAGTTGACCAAGACGACGTTGAGAGTAGTGGAATTGTTCATGGAATTCTAGCTTTTTGTTTGTGGTCTTTAAAAATGAGATTATAAAGAAACTTCAACTAGAATGATGTCACTAGGACACTAGTTTGTTTGACATATTGTTGTTGTTAGTTATAGTGTACAAGGTTCAATTCTTGGGCCGGGCTTTTAGTTGTCTTGGGATTCAAGAAACCCCAAGCCCAATAGGTTTGTTATAAACTTATAAATAACTCATTGTAGCCCCATAATACACAAGTTATAATTATTACGTTGTCTCTAAATTCTCTCTAAATTTAGCTAGCACTAAGATTTAGAGAGATCATCCTCCTACGAAGTTGTTCGTTGTTCGAGACGAGTCTTGACGTGTGGATCAACGTTGGAGGCCGTAAGTTTGGACAGTTGTGGAGACGAAAGAACAAAAGAGAGTTACGCCGTAGAATCCGCTTTATTGGTGATCTCTTAATCACAAATCTCATCTAAGAGTCGAGAGGATCCGGTGTTTTGGAATTGATTAATTTTATTTCCGCTGTGCATGTTTTTAGATCAATTCCTAACAGTGGTATCAGAGCCAACTCGATTTTTTGTTGAGATTTGATTTAATGTTATGTAAAACAATTTAGTTTGATTTATTTGTGACGATGTAATTGCATTAAAATTAATTTTAGATTAGATCTACGAATTAATTGTTAATTGCATGAAAAAAAAGAAAAAAAAAGAAAAAGGGTAGTTTTTGGGACGATCGCCGGAGAACCACTAGGGTTTGGCGGCGTGGTCGCCACGCCGCTTGATCTCCTGGCAGCAGATGCCATCGCAAGTAGCGGCGGTGAGTCACCGCCAGAGTACCAAAGAACACCGTAGAAATTGTGCAACAAATGGGTCGCCGCAAGTCAAGCAATGGTGACTTTGCCAGGTGATACAGAAGTGACATCGCCGCGCCGCTGTTGCAGCGATGGTCGCCGGCCGGTTCACCGCCGCGAGGGAACCCTAGCATGACGCTTAAGGTTCCTGGCTTGTTACCCAGGAAGACAAAGTACGTGTGCACACCAAGCCCCCATTCTTATTTAATACGTTTATAATTTCTAGGACCTTTTTGAAACTTACATATTAGTCCCTAATTTTTATTTATTGTGAGAGACAGGTCCTAGGGGAAAATAAAATTTATAAAATTAATAATAAATTAGGATTTTCAATTTTTCTTGGAATTATTCAACTTTGAATATTTATTTTCAATTTAAAAATTCTTATTTGGAAAAAAGTTGAATATTTGAAATTATAATTGTAGTTTATTTTCCCTCGTGTTTTTACAATATTTTATTAAAGTGTGACTTTAATATAGGTCACAAATAAAGTGTTATTTTGTCTGACCCGCATCTAATAATATTTAATTAATTAGATTAATTATTTATTATTGCATGTAATTAATTAGATTAATTTGCAGTTTTTTTGTGTAAATTGTTTAACAATATACGTTGTCACAATAAATTTAGAAACTAAATTGTTTATCAATATTGGATATTGTGGATGATTATGGACCAGACCAATGTGATTGGGCAAATGTATGGTTTTGATCCTTATTTTGAGTTGGGGGGCCTGCGTGCCTATTGATGATTTGGGGCCTGCGTGCCATTTAGTCTTTTTTAATTAATTCCGGACCTGGAAGTCCATATGATATGGCAGTTGTGCCAACTAGTATTAGATACAAGTTCAAGAAAAAGATGGAGATCAATGGAGTTACCAATGGAAGAAGAAGCTTTGCCCCTTAGGATTTGACCAACCAGATTTTTCCTGGTGGCTCGAGAAAATTGGATAGAAACACGTCCATAATCATCCACCAGTTTTATTATGCTTTAAATGTGTGCATGGCTGATGTATGATATTTTGCATGATATTTGATGAGACCGATTCCCCTTAAAATGATATTAAATTCGCGATTAAAGGTTAATAAATGTTTTCCAATGTTACGGTGAAGAAAATTGGATTCTCACAATCGAAGTAAGTTTGTTGAGTGACTCAAGGCTGCTCGATCGTAGGAATCTTTTCTTCATTGTGAGACATGTGATGTCTCTGAACATTGGGTCGAATTTAACTAAAACTCATTTCTTGTTGAGTAACTCAAGGAAATATGATTTTAGAGGCATGTCAAGTTAGTACATAAGATGTATAGGATAATAAGTTATCTGCTTGATGATCCGGGAGTGACATGGAGGTGTGATTGATAGATGCATCTACCTGAACGTCGGTTAGGGCTTGTTGAGTGGCTCAGGGCTCTGATTGAACAATCGGGATCCTGGCCCACTTACAAATTTAAGAAATTTGTTTTCACCAATGTTGGGGATCATTAATTCAGTAGGAGCATAGTTAGTATTATAAAAGTCCATATTTTATTAACTTTGGCATATAGTAATTACTTTATCTTTATCATTACAGTTTATTGAATTATGGCTGGTCACATGAGTTTGACGGGCATACTTGATGCTAACAAACTTAATGGGTCAAACTTTAATGACTCGCACCGCAATCTGAGAATTGTTCTCAAACACGAGAAAATTGCATATGTTCTTGAAGAACAGTTACCGAAACCCCCTGCAGAGGATGCAGCGACGGAAGTAGTGGTGGCATATAATCAACATGTGGATGATAATAACACTGCAGCATGTGTGATGCTTGCAGCAAGTGTGATGCTTGCAGCAATGTCTCCCGAGTTGCCAAAGCAACATGAGGCTATGAATGCCTACACAATGATTGCTCATCTCAAAGAGTTGTACGATGAACAGTCTCGCACCGAAAGATATAAGATATCGAAAAATATTTTCAAGGTTGTGATGGTAGAAGGATCTTCAGTAAGTGCTCACGTACTGCAGATGATTGGCTACATTGAAAAATTAGAGCAATTGGGTTTTGCCATAGACCATGAGCTAAGTGTTGACTTAGTTCTACAGTCACTCCCGAATAACTATTCTCAATTTATCATGAATTTTAACATGAATAAAATTGAGGCCACACTCCCGGAACTATTAAATATGTTGAAAATTGATGAGCCCAACATTGCCCAAACCAATGTGCAAGTGTTGGCCATTGAATCCTCTAGAGGGACTAAGAGGAAGGCAAAAAGATCCTTTGTGAAAGGGTCAAAGAGGGGTAAAGCAAAGGCAAAAGTTGCCAAAATAGAAAAAACAAACAAGAACAAGTCCCAAACTGATGCCGAGTGCTTTTATTGCAAAGGCAAAGGACATTGGAAGAGGAATTGCAAGCTCTACCTTGCTAGCTTGAAGGGAAAGAAGTCTTCTGAAACTTCTGCTTCAGGTATGTACTTCATTGAATTGAATATGACTGCATTTTCAGTCTATTGGGTATTAGATACTGGATGTGGATCTCATATTTAAATAAATATGCAGGGACTAAAGAACAGTAGACCATTGCGGAAGGGAGAAGTAAACCTACGCGTTGGAAATAGAGCAAGAGTTGCTGCTTTAGCCGTAGGAAGTTACTTTTTATCATTGTCTTCGGGCCTTGTTTTAGAATTAAAAGAATGTTATTATGTTCCCACTATTACCAAAAACATTATTTCTATTTCTTGTTTGGACATGAATGGTTTTATCATTGATATTAAGAATAAACGTTGTTCTATTTATCGTAATACTGTGTTTTATTGTTATGGGAACCTAGATAATGGCATCTATATTCTAAACCTCGAACATTCTATAGTGAGCATAGAAAATAAGAGGCGAAAAGTTGATAATAGTATCAACAACTCGTACCTGTGGCACTGCAGGCTCGGGCACATCAACGAAAAACGCAAGGATGGATACTTTGGGGAATGGGATTACGAATCCTTTGAAATATGTGAATCATGCCTTTTGGGCAAGATGACCAAATTTCCTTTTAGTGGAAAGGGAGAAAGAGCTGTAGAAAAATTGGAACTCGTATATACCGATGTATGTGGACCAATGAAAATAGAAGCCAGGTGAGGTTTTTCCTACTTCATAACATTTATAGATGACCATACTAGATATGGATTTGTATACTTGATGAAGTTCAAGCATGAAGCACTTGAAAAGTTTAAGGAATTCAAGCAAGAAGTGGAAAAACAAACTGGAAAGAATATTCTAACACTAAGATCTGATCGAGGTGGAGAATACGTTAAGGGCGAGTTTATGAATTACCTCAAAGAGAATGAGATTCTCTCGCAGTGGACTCCACCTTATACACCACAACACAATGGTGTATCTGAGAGGAAAAATCGCGCCCTACTGGATATGGTAACGTTCAATGATGAGTCAAACATACCTTCCAAAGTCATTCTGGGGACATGCAATTAAAACTGCCTGTTACACACTAAATCGTGCCCCATCTAAATCGGTTGATAAAACACCGCACGAGCTATGGACTGGTAAGAGACCAAAATTTTCATACATGAAGATTTGGGGTTGTGAAGCTTATGTGAAGCGCACAAGCTCGGATAAATTGGATGCTAAGTCCAATAAATACTACTTTGTGGGATATCCAGCAAAAACAGTTGGATATTATTTCTATAATCCCAATGACTTGAAAGTCATCGTGTCAAGACACGCTATTTTCTTGGAAAAGGAGTTTATTTGAAAAGAGAACAGTGGCGCAAAGTAGATCTTGAAGAGGTTCAAGAAACCACGGAACTTGACAACCAATTAGATGAAACAATAGTTGAGACACCATTGGATGAAGTTGAAACTACTAAAAGGGAGACAACAACTCCCAAGGACACGCCAGCTCCTCGTAATTCTAGTAGAATGATACGTCCTCCTCAGAGATTAGATCTCATGATTACTAATGAAACATTATTAATAGAGGAAGGCGAGCCTACCACTTATGAAGAAACGAAGTCAAGTGTTGACTCGAATAAATGGCAAGAAGCCATAGAATCCGAAATGAACTCCAAGTATGAAAACAAGGTGTGGACCTTGATAGATCTGCCTAAAGGGGTAAAACCAATAGGTTGTAAATGGGTTTACAAGAAAAAGATCGACATGGATGGTAAAGTTCAAACTTATGAGGCAAGGCTAGTAGCCAAAGGCTATAATCGAAGACAATGTCTTGACTTTGATGAGACCTTCTCACCTGTAGCCATGTCTAAATCAATTCGGATTCTACTTGCGATTGCAGCATGCCATGACTATGAGATTTTGCAAATGGATGTCAAAACAGTGTTCCTAAATGGGAATCTCAGTGAGGATGTGTACATGACACAACCGAGAGGTTTTGAGTCAAGTGAGCCACATAGGATATGCAAACTGCAAAGATCCATATATGGACTTAAGCAAGCATCTCGGAGCTGAAATCTTCGCTTTGATGACACAATCAAAAAGTTTGATTTCATTCAAAATGAGGACAAACCGTGTGTATACCAAAAGGGTAGTGGGAATAAGATCGTTTTCTTAATCCTCTATGTGGATGATATACTAATATTAGGAAACGATATTCCAATGTTAAAATCAGTGAAATCCTGGTTGTCCATAAATTTCTCCATGAAAGATTTGGGAGAGGCAGCATACGTACTTGAGATTAAGATCTATATAGATAGATCTAGAAGATTGCTTGGCCTATCCCAATCAATGTACATAGATAAAGTCTTGAGAAAATTTAACATGCAAGAGTCGAAGAGAGGACTCCGTCCCATAGGGCATGGGATTAATCTCTCAAAAGATATGTGTCCATAGACACAAGTTGAGAGAGATCGCATGGATAGGATACCTTATGCATCGGCAATAGGATCCATCATGTATGCGATGCTATGTACGAGACCGGATGTCTCATATGCTCTGAGTGTCACGAGCAGGTTCCAAGTGAACCCTAGAGAAAACCATTGGATTGCGGTTAAGAACATCCTTAAGTACTTGAGAAGAACAAGGACATGTTCTTAGTGTATGGCGGAAATGAACTAAGAGTTCAGGGATACACGGATGCTAGTTTCCAGTCAGATAAAGACGACTATAAATCCCAATCTGGTTACGTCTTTACCCTCAATGGGGGTGCCGTAAGTTGAAAAAGTTCCAAGCGAGAAACTACAGCGGATTCAACAACAGAAGCCGAATACATAGCTGCTTCAGAAGCAGCAAAAGAAACGGTCTGGATCATGAAGTTTGTCACCAAACTTAGAGTTGTTCCTAGCATTGTTGATCCGATTCCATTGTATTGTGACAACAATGGACCCATCGCGTGAGCGAAGGAACCGAGGTCTCATCAACGATCCAAATATGTATTGAGGCAATACCATCTCATCAGAGAGATAATTCAGATGAATGATATAAAGATAGAGCGAATCCATACTATGATAACGTGGCTGATCCTTTAACCAAAGCGCTATCGCAGAATAAGCATGATAGTCATGTCTCGTCCATTGGTATATGATACATGAGTGAATGGATTTAGTTTGGATGTCAGTACTCTCATTTAAGACATTTTGAGTATGATTGATTATTTATATATGCACTTTATGTTGTCAGATCTATTATATATATTCGTTGTTCTGCTGTAACAATTAAAATAATAGAGTCCGTAGAATAAGTGTGAATAGACTTGATTAATCGCAAGGAGTTGTGATTGTGAGATGCAAGTTTTAGCACGTATTCTTAAATTATCCCCAGCCAAAACAATAGCAAGACTCGAATATTGTTATTTTGGGTAGACTGGCATATGTTGCATTTCTTTCTTAAAGAAGAAGCAACTGATCTCACAAGTTAGAATGTGGAGACATTCAGATGGACACATGGATGCTTTGTTGGTGGAACAAGCATCTGGATGACCCTCCTCAAGATATTGCATGGATAGTTATCCTTGCGTCAGTAGTTGATCTCTATTGCGCGGTGGTGGAATCGGTCCCTAGACTTGAGGATACCATAGAGCCTTATGCAGGGATCGCTTTACTTAGGCGGACATTGAAGGATACCCTAGTTG
This sequence comes from Jasminum sambac, assembly GCA_018223645.1. NCBI lineage: Eukaryota > Viridiplantae > Streptophyta > Magnoliopsida > Lamiales > Oleaceae > Jasminum > Jasminum sambac. The sequence continues at coordinate 24,459,348 of CP073641.1, forward strand.
TGGGTTGACTGGAAATGTCGTACGGGCATAGTGAGAAATGCATGAAGGTTGTGAGTATTCAATACAGGATTCATCACTCCTGGATAACGGGAGATTATAACATGCATTTCGCCCAATTATGTTGATGTAAATTCCTTGGCCAATGTGGGATTGTAGGATTGAAAAGAGCTTTCAATCACAACCGCTGATTTAATCAATGTTGAGTTGAGAACGAATAACATAGTTGGTTGAATGAGATTGATGTGAATCCATATCTCTAAACCAATCGGGTTTATATTGATGAAGGGATTATAGTTCCACGGTAACCGCACATGTAAAGGTTTCGTCATTTCCACTTGACTTATCCTGTTACATGGATTGCCATGATACATTGCTAGATGTCAATCATGGACGGCGGTGTGAATCGATCGATCTGGGTGAATCGATGATAAATTAAAATAGGGATCTTGTTTATCTCATCCTAATCCGATTAGTATGATGATATCATACCGTTCGACATAGTGAGTGGGAACCTGATGGGTCACACACAAAGTCAAGTAACTCGTATCTTGAATTGGACCTTATCAAAGTGGGAGAATGTTAGTTATAGTGTACAAGGTTCAATTGTTGGGCTGGGCTTTTAGTTGTCTTGGGGTTCAAGAAACCCCAAGCCCAATAGGTTTGTTATAAACCTATAAATAACTCATTGTAGCCCCATAATACACAGGTTATAATTATTAGATTATCTCTAAATTCTCTCTAAATTTAGTTAGCACGAAGATTTAGAGAGATCATCCTACTACGAAGTTGTTCGTTGTTCGGGACGAGTCTTGACGTGTGGATCAACGTTGGAGGCCGTACGTTTGGACGGTTGTGGAGACGAAAGAACAAAAGAGAGTTACGCCATAGAATCCACTTTATTGGTAATCTCTTAATCACAAATCTCATCTAAAAGTCGAGAGGATCCGGTGTGTTGGAATTGATTAATTTTATTTCCGCTGTGCATGTTTTTAGATCAATTCCTAACAGTTGTTTCGTGTATTATGACTATCGCTAGGAAAACAATTTAGGCCTTGCGGATGTATCCATCGTCTTGTACTTGTACTCTTTTGGCTTGTATTAATTGGAAATTAGTTAATTGTATAAATGGTTTTATCCATTTGGTTGCACTTGCTTGGTTGAGTGCGATATGTTTTAAAATTAAATTATGCTAGTGTATGATAGGAATAATTAAATTCATAAATAATTTAATGTGAAATGTGAATTTAAATTATATATGTATTTACACATAATCTCTAACTATTATTATTTATATATTTTGTAGAATTTACTCATATTGTCATACATACCAGATATGTATACGTAATATGTATAATCTAAATTTAAGTGTAGGTGGGAGCTAGGACAAAGTGAAATACAAATATAAATTATGCATTCAATAATTTTTTAAAAGATAAACTTTGGAATAGAAAGAAGCATTATTTCATGTATGTGAAAATGACATCTCAAAAGTACCTATTTTTGGGTACAACTTGTGGGATACATAGGGGGAGAGAGCTTATGTAAGAAAGGGGGAAGAGAGTGAGGATTTGGGGCCACATTTTACTTCATTAATGATACTAAGGGAATTTTTTAGCCCCTTTAACGGGGTTAAGATAGTCCCCGTTAAAGGGGTGATAAAAGTCTCACTCGAATTGTCTACATCACAATTTAATTAATAGAATCATTATTACTCAATTCACAAGCTTAATTGAATTATCTACTTGATAGCCTAATTAATGGAATCTAATATTGTTGTCCCCCTCCCCCGACACCCCCACAACGAATCACCCTCACTCTGTGCTAAAACCACCTCATTTAGGAGCTATACTAGGATTTGTTGCAGTAATTAGATTGAAGAAGATGGAGAATCTAAGAATTACATATCCCAAGAATTGCACGTATCCAAATGTAACCTCACTATAAATAAAAGATCATCATCCAATCCTTCCAAGCACCAAGCATGGATTAAAAAAAGGGAAAAAAATCCAGCCATCACAAATACATAATAGAAACGATAAAAGAAATTAAATTTAATAATATTTGAAAAGCAAACCATGAACGTCAAAAACGCGTTCAAAGAATTAAATAATAAAAAGAAAATCATATAGTCAAATTTGGCTTCGTCCTATTTCTTGGTTGAAATAATTTAGAAAATCATATATGCTCGAAGTGTTTTAATGGTTAGTTGATGTCAAGTGATTATTTAATTTTTGGTTGCAAGTTATTATTTCCATAAATGTATTTACATTTTTCATGACTTACAAATCCAGGAATCTATAGCCTATCCAACACATACGATGTCACTAAAATTATATTGAACGAAGATATTACAGAGATTGTGGAACTTGAGAACAAGTGATAACTATTTGGAATTATTGAAAATGTTTGAATTTATAACTCACCCACTGATATTTTTAATTTCACTCTATCGGGCTCAACATCACGGAGGAATCAAACTCACATCAGATAACTATCATCAATGACACACTAGAGGTTCCCATAGAAGAGGATTCGGCAAGTCCAGATACTAAAGTAGTAAAGATTTATGAACTCATGTTGCTAGAGGAGGTCTGTTAGACACCACATTGTATTTTTAATCATGGCTATTTTTTAAAAAATCTGTTATACCTCCTATTACTATTTATAATGACTTTCAGCAACCTTTTCTCTTTTTTTTTTTTTTTGCCTTCAAAAAAAAGATGTTTGGATCATTGGACATATCACAGTGATTTTATCTAGAAGGGTCTGGTCTTACTTGGCATGTCATGCTTGTGCAAAAAAATTGAAAAAAAATGGTAACAAATACTAGTTCGAGAAATATTTAAAATATGAAAAAACTCATCTCGCGAGTTTTCGCATTAGGGTTACTATTGCTGACAAAAGCATGAGTGCTTCACTGATACTATAGGATAAGGAAGTTCGAGAACTAACAAGAACAACCGTTGTTGCACTTAGGGGGAAGCGGAAATAGTAAGATTTTATTTATACATCATAACCTTTCAAATTTTTCGATCTTTCGCCAAGAAACTGTGACCTCAATTATGTTTTAATATCTGGATGGCGGTGATTCCTATGATTCAAATAAAAGGAAGTCTTCAGACATGTTATCATCTTGCCCACCTAAACTTATGAATCTGGTAGACAGGATAGGTGTTTACAAATTGAAGATAAGTGAACAAAATGTTTCCGGGGCAAACAAGTTTTATTCCGTGGGGAGAATGTCAGAAGACAAGAACCTAAATAGCAACTACAAAGTTGTTGATCATCTTGTGAATCCTATAAGTAAGGTTCAGAGGATATAGAATAAGTAATCAATACTTAAATTTTTAATTAACAGGAAGGTTATATATTATTTGCAGGAAGTTATTGATTTGGAGGCGCTGACAAACCTACAAGAGGAGTCTGTCAATGATGGCGCTACCACTGTGACAAGAGTTCAAGCTCTGTGAAGGTGACACAAATATTGGTTCATCTGGACAGATATCATTAAACAAGCTTAAGAAGGTCAAGGTCAAAAAAGAGTGACGTATGAAGGTCAAGGAAGTTAATTCTTAAGATTTATGTTAAGTTTTTATTGTTTATGTTGGACAAATTATGTCAATATTTCAATTCAATACATTAGGATCTTATTTTCTTTGTTATTTGCATTTGGACAAGACAAGTTTCTTTATTCTGTTTCCATGTACAATTCAAAATTATCTACACCATTAAACTGGCCAATAAGTAATAGCTATAATACTCCATATCTGGAATAATAACACACCATGAACAAGCATGTTCGATGCAAAAGTTTTATATGTAGAGCATATCTCGATTGAGTAGTTTTAGCATATTCAGTCAAATTTTCAAGTTCACAATTTTCGAGCTTAATAAGTTTAAAATATCCTAGGTTCAATACAAACTCTATAATTTTTCCTAACTAATTAATTTATGCATTTAAAATTTTTAAATTAGTATTTAGACACCTTACTCTACATATGTAAGCATGCAAATCAATAATAAGTGATAAAACATTTATTCAATTCTTGAATCTTTTGAGAGATTCCATTACTTTCATAGAGCAATGGACAAAGACAAATGTAAGGAATGAAATAGTTCAACATAAAACGACGTAACAGTATCCAATATCCACCATCAAAATGGACGCATTAAAATATACATACATACACACAAAAGTAGTTAAAGTAGACAATATTACAATACATGCACATCACAACACTAACCCGCTATGTCATAGAGTCTGCGTAATCACAAAAAACTATAAATGTAACTACAACACTAATTAATCAACAAGCATTCAAACAAAAATATAAAAAACAAATACAGCCAACAAGACATACAAAGGTAACACAAATCACAAAAAGACTCTGAATCATGAATACAGATACTTTGCGATCAAGAAAACTCACATCCTTACAACCTCTAACAAATTTGGGTTTGTATACCTTGAAACGGGTCTGTTTTGTTATTTTTACTTGACTATTAGACTCCGTGTTAGTTAAATTTTACTATAATTACCAGAGTTGGATATATTTTTACAAAATACTAGAGACCGTAGGATCTCTTCTCTTACTAGCATTTTGTTGTCTTTTTTTAATTTCCATTTCTAGATTTTCTTGCTTCATATATTTATTTTTGTATTTTGATTATTTATTTTATCAGTAATTATTAATTTTGTGACAGATAATTAAATTTTGAATTAGTCAGATAGTGGGAGACCCACGACTTGAAAACATCTGCAAGTACTAATCCAACTCTGCCCATGTATCTGAGGCAAGTGGAATTCTTCTTTTTTTTTTGGCCGATATATAGATGAATAGTTTTGAAACTAAAACGTCTTAGAAGTCTTTGCTTAGTTTTTCCCAAAAAAGTTCTCATCATTTCTATTTGTAAAAATGTCTTCTTTGTTTTCATTGCTCAAGGATGTTGACGATCGAAAATCCAAATGGGATTTGGGTTCATGTTGCAAAAATGTGGATTGTGTATTACCCGATAGATAGTGATGATATCAGTAGCTTGGAGATGGTGTTAGTTGATGAAGAGGTAATCCATATTTACATATTTCCTTGAAAACACTCTAGTATATTTCTCTCCATTCTTATTTCATTTGAAGAAAAAATTTTAAAGATATGATAAATAGTCATAGGTTTGTATATTTGTGTTCAATGTATAAAAATTGCCAAAACTTGAGAACATGGAATTAATTTGTAATGCAAATTTAATTTTGTATTCTCATAAGACAATTGTTGGAATATGGTGTTTGACAAATTTTGGAACCCACACTTGGTTTCGTTTCATAGATGCCGTGATATTTTAGATGGAGAAAGATGAGAACATGAGAACATGTATTGATAGAAAGAGAGTGAGTGATACGAAGAATGCGAATTTTAGGTTTAAGATTAAGGGCATGGGAAGAATATTGATGTGGCGTGTTTACCAAAATCATACTAAAATTGGTATGCATTTATAATGTGGTGTGTCTTAAATAATTTCTATAGTGTGCATATGTTTTCCCTTTAATTTTGTCCTGCTAGCTATATAAGGAACTCGAATTCAAGCTTTAGTGCACAAAGATTTAACTAATCAATTTTTTAAGAGACTAGAATAACACAATGTGTGTTGCATTAGAAATCTGATTGTTGGTAAAAATCCATCATTGTATCATGTTGTGGAGCATGAATACCAACTGCTCTTTGTGATAACAACTAGACTCTACAAGGACACAAACCCGGATTTCCCATGGAATGTCTTTAACATAAAACCTTTTGACATTCTACCAAATCTTGAAGACATTTGAGAAAGATTTATTTGGTAAGTATATGATTTCATTTTGGTTTTGTACTCTTAATCATAATTATACTTTATTTTCTAACAATGACATTATACAAATGTGATTCGCCATGTTGCTGAACTAGAAATGGCCATGGTTTGGTTTTGAACCAGCGTGATTCGGTTCGGTTCCAAAATTTGGAACTGTAATCCCAGCTTTCGTTCCAAAACCTCCAAAAATGATAAATAAAAAAACAGACTTAGAGCTAACAACTGATGGAACCACAACCTCAGCCTCTAGTGTAGAAAGTGATTAAATTGAATAGGTAAGAGAACTACGTCGACTGATAAGTGCAATTTATGCACTTATTTCGGTCTTTTAAATTATGTATTTTTATTATTTTTAGTCAATTTTATATTTAATTTAGTGTTATTTGTTTCTATTTCAGTGAAAACCTGAATGGAAGAAACTATTACAATTTTGAGCCAAACGGGCACAATTCAGTTGAAGCACCTAATCAGAAGAAATGAAAGCGGGAACGTGAAGAAAAATCAAATGGAAGCCAAGTTGGAGAGATTTAAAAGTTTGGGGACTCAATTGATCAAAGTTGGAAGTTCAGGACTTGCCCTGCAATTAAACTTTGGGGACTAAATTGGAAGATGGCAAAAGTTGAAATCTGTTATAACCATGTGGTCGCACGTGCAACCGCATGCCTTTGGAAATTTATAACCATGCGATCGCACGCGTAATAGCATCGTTATATCGGGCAGATTTTCGGAAAACTTTCCGAAACTGAATTGGACCTGGTTTTCTTGGGCCTTCTTGCATCTATTAATACAGAACTCGACCTAATTTCGGGGGAGAACATTAGTGAACATCAGAGAACAGAGGGGAACGAAAGTTGGAGCAATCATCTAGGAGAAAGTTGGAGAAAAAAGCCATAATTGAAGATCCAAGCTCAAGAACACAACTTTAATTCGGTGATGGCTTTCTCTTTCTGTTTTTCTTCTGGTTTTTATAACATGATAGGCTAAACTTTTCATAGCATTAGGGTAGAGATGAAACTTTGATTTTGGTTTGAATCCGGATTGTTAATTTGATGTTTTGTTAATTCTTATGCTAAGATGAACGTTCGGTTTTGAGTTTTCAATATAATTATGCTTTCTTTTACAACTTGTGGCCAAAGTTGATCTGTGATCTATTTATTGTATTGAGAAATCGTGAATAGATTAGACTTTTGTTGAAAACCACAAAGTCCGATAGGGGATGAGAATACCCCTATGCTTTGTGCGATGTTTTTATGCAATTCTTGCGTTGTAATGCATTTTTATGGCGTTGTTATTATAGAGATATAGTTAACACGTCATATAAATAGGTTGAATTCTACTTGAGAAAGATTATTCAACAAATTTTGTGAATTGAATCGACAAAACTAACTTTCATTGTCAAATTGATAATTCAGAGGATAACTAAATGAAAAGTGGACTCGAAACCTTAATGCTAGTTTTCCCATATTTGATTTAAAACCGTAAAAAATCATTCTTTTAATTTGTTCCAATTTAATTATTAATTTTTAATTTTAGATTTAGCAATTTAATTTAATAATTTAATTTTCGCAAGATTGGGAAATTAATTGATCTCAACTTATTTATTTCGGTTAAGGCTAGTTAAAGTGAGCGTGGGAATAAATCAATCCTCGTGGGTACGACATCCGGACTTTAAAAGTCCACTTTATTACTTATACGATCCGTACACTTGCGGTGTGGATTGATCGCAACATCGACTTTGATTCCTCAGGGAGATGATACGTAGGTAGCTTAATTTTTTATAAGAAAATTAAGTTCAAACCTTTTTTTTTTAGTTCAAACCGCCAAACCGGATGGTTCCTAGTCGAAACCGATGCTTCAAAATCAGAACCGGAAATGGCTCTAAGCCGGTTGCGGTTCAATTCAATAATTTTTGAAACCGGAACTGCCGGTTCCGAAACCGTGGCCATCTCTATGTTGAAAGAGACTACACTAGAGTTTATTAATATGGAAATGCATCAAAATAGATGGACGTCTATTTGAAATTTAAGACAAGTATCACATTTATTATCATGCTTCTATATCAAATTGAAGTAGTATAAAAAAAAACGATTTTCGTGATCCTTACTAACATATGTATTCTAAATACCAAGTAGGAAAAATACAATTCGTTGTGCATTATATGATAGCTATGTTGACATGCTTTTCAATTATTTAGACATTCTAAGATTGAACCTGTGATCATTCTACTACAGACATGCAAGGCCAATTGGGAGGTAATTTTCTTTCCAAAAATAAGAAAATGTTTACCATTTTCCACCTATATTCAAGTTCAGTTTCCACGTGAAAATTAATACATAGGTAAAATGATTATGCAAAATGCACAAAATATGACAACACTACACATCAATGTCGATTTGCCGAAATTTAGTAGTTTCAAAAAAGGTAGAGTGCCAATTAATAATATTTAGGTTATAATAATGTATCAAAATTATCAGTTTTTTTTTTTTTTTTAACTCAATTTGTTTGAAGACAATCAAAAGATAAATTAGTTGTCATTTCCAACTAGCTCTACGATTGAGGATGAAATGAAACGTGAGTCATTTCAAGTGCAATTGCAAAGACCCAAAAGAAATAAGACTAAATCTTAGTTCATTGCTAATGTACAACCTTGTATGTTCCAACACTTATTTTAAGATCCACATAAGAACCCATCACGTTAACGTATTCAGGCACAACAGAAGACACACCTTAGAACCCATCACGTAAATGTGTTGGGGGTCCATCCAGTTAGAGATCAAGTAACAAACGTAAAAAGTTCGTGGTAGTAGAAAGTTTGTTATTGATAACTATGTTATGGCATGTTTTATTGCGTTCAATCTATTAGGAGTTTCTCAATAAATATCTTATATTTAGGGGTAATATCAATATGTCATTGGTCAATTGTTAAGAATATTTCAGTACTGTGTTGTCTATGTTTAATTCTCATTCCAAGTTCATGTCAATATATATTTTTTAATTGTGTTTTTTTCCTGTCCTACCTATCCCTTAAGGATGGAATATTGCTTCAAATTATATCTCAAGAATTGCAATTCTATTCTCTTGACCTTGACATAATGCCGCGGTTTGGTAGTAGATATCCATGCATTATATAGACTTCTCGGGTGTAACAGGGAAATAGAAATAAATTACTTTTGATAAGAATACTCCATCTAGAATCCAAGTCATCGGACAAATGAAATTGAACAAGATGACATTTCAGTAAAATGACTACGATTTATACAATCTTACACCACAAAAAGATTTAAGGAGGTAATAGTTTTGGCACGAGATAGCAACAGTGATGTCCTTGTCCATTATTGATCACCAAGTTGAAAGCAAAGTGCAAGTATTATCATCAAAACACAATTTCCATAGGGAGAAGACCCAACTTGACTTCAATGGCATATTATATCAATTTGATACAGAGCTCCCTTGTTTTCTCCTTTCCTGCAATATAAACATATTTGTAAGATATTTCTAGCGTAAGGCCTATAACTACTGGAAACGAATAAGTGATCTATATATACCCCAATTTTCATGCACCATCCAAATGAAAAATGATTTCACTCATTCTCTTAAGTTTGTGAAATTCCATGAATTAGCTCATCTGAAATAATATTGGGCTGTCATTTCCTATGTGCTAGTCAAGCAGAAGCATAAGCTTCCATTTACATTAATTTCCATCCAATTTGTGCAGAAAGAAAATCTATATCAATGTGGATCGTGTCTTAAATAAATTTTTTACATTATCTATACCACAAACTTCAACTTACACAGTTTTACTCCCATGCAACACATGGGTGTGAAAACTAGTTATATTATATATATTTGAAGTGAACTGAAATTTGAAATTGGAAAATAGCTATAATCAAGTTGTTGTGTTGGAGTTATATGCCACTGCCAACTGTTTTGGTAGTTTATTCTGTCGAAATTTGTTTGAAAATTCTATATAATACATGTGCCAAATTTTTTATTGAGTATATATCATTTCAATTTTTTTCTAATTTCTTTTCCAGCGCGCTTTAGGATATACATGTCAAATTTTTAACTGATCAGTTCATTGCAAAGTATTATCACATCTAGGCGTTTTGTAATTATTTTTTATTAGGTTGTGACCTACAAAAAAAACTTTCATTTTTTTTTTCAAAAAATAACAATTCTTCTCTTAAACACCAAAATAATCATTAGATTATGAAATGATTCCCGATTCAATACTTATGTTAATTTAATGAACTCGCAAAGAATATAAGGTTATTCATAATATGTCGACCAATTATACAAAGAAGTAAAACATAATTATTAAATATATGTTCCAATTAAAAAAATTATTAAATAATTCAATCATAATTAAATTTAATCATAATTATTCAAAACATATTTCAATTGCTACTACAACAATTCAATCATGATTTAATTTATGAAAAAAAAGGATAATAAATAGCAACGATTTGACAGTTTAGAATGTGAATAAATCATTCATCAACTACTTATGTGGGTATAGTGGGGTGGCAAATGATCAAATACTCACATGTATAACTTGATCATTAATAGGTGTTTCCCCTGATGGTGGCACGGGGGACGCATACCAATCATCCAACCACACGTGGGCACCTCCGGATCATGAGCGGTTGTGGTAAAAATTGAAATCCTATAGTAAGATAATTGGTTTACCTTAATTTTTTTCTTAATTTTTTAATCTTTTTTGTAAATATATAAAGTTGATGGATGATAAATGGTTCTTTTTTAACAATTATAATGATGTAGATCAATGATCTACTATGAACAACAAAAAAGGATTGCACTAAGAATAAAGAACCACGTATTTATTCAAAGCCAACCGAATGAAAATTACAACCAAACAACTGTTAAATAACAAAAATATCCGTATGAAACCCTAATACAATAAGACGGGCCTTATGGGCCGGACCGAAATAAAGAAATAACAGAAATACGAAAACAATGGACTAAAAACTATAAAATCTTCATTTTGAGACCTTAAACGACCTCAAATGAGCCTGAAACGTAGGGTCGTAGCGGTAGCGATGACTGTTGTAGATCTTTTTTGTGACGATTCCGGAATGGTTTCATGGGCTGAAACGGACATTGTATGCCAAAGTTATGATCGTTTAAAGTTCGCAGGCCCAAAAGTTATGACCGTTTAAAGTTAGCAGGCCCAAAATTCACACAACATCAAATCCAACTCACAGCGCTCTAGATAGGCCAACGCCATGTCATCAACGCGTATTGCATTGCATCATATAAACTGAAATTTTAATTAAATTTCTTTTCAAATCAGAAAAATTAACACTATGACAATTCGAACTTTATTTAATGAAAATAAAATCATCACAAAAGTTTCATATTCAATGAATTTATACAATTAACTTGCTTTTGATAATTACGCTTTTCTTTCATTCGGTACACACATGCCAATTTCATATAAAGTTACACGGATTTAGGAAATTTATTTGTGATGCAAAAGTTACATTTATAAAAATCATGGTCTAAGTTGTATTTTTTTCTACGTTTTACAATTTTTTTCTTACAAAAGTTTAGATACAAATATGAGCCACAAGCAGTAAATATGACATTGTATCATACATGTACATCCATAACTATTTGATGTCAAACATTGTCTTCAAAATTTCTAAATTTTATATTAATTGCTTTTAGTAATTGAATTTTTAACTTATTTGTAATAATGTAAAATCCATTACGTTTCACTTTTACTTTAGTATTTTTTTTTATATGTTAGTCAATGTATTTTTTATCTGATATTAAGCAAATAATTATTAAGATTTTCTTCCATGCAACGCCCGAGGCCAAATACTAGTTTCCTCTTATTTTTGTGATAATCAAATAAGAAACTGTGTACCCAAGATCTACGTGGTTGTGTGGTCCAACGCCATTTAAGTGGGTTTATCTATGTGGTCGTGTAGTCGAATGCCATTTAAGTAGGTTTTCTACGATCTTTTTTCCGGAGAGCTTTTAAAGAAACAAAAGCCTTTGGACAAACTTTGCAGAAAAAAATCACATTGAAAAGGTAAAATTTAAAAATGGTTTAGACCAGGGCCGGACTTTCCACGAGGCCCGAGAGGCCCCCGCCTCAGGCCCAAAATTTCTAATGTTTTTGGGGGCCCATAATTTCCAAATGTTTTTATGTATATCAAAGCATGTAAAATTAAGCAACAAAATGTTTGGTGGTGTGGTGTGGTAGGTGGGTGGGTAGTTGTCAAAATATTTTTTGGCTATCAAGGTTCGAAACATCCCTGCCACATCAAATGTGTAATTTTTTTTTTTAAATAATTGAGTGCCTTCCATTCAAAAAAAATAAATAATAATAATAATAATATAATAATAATAACAATAATAATAATAATTGAGTGCCTAAATGGGCTTGTACATTCTAATTAGATTTGAGATTACAATTGGGGTATATCACTTGTTAGTAGCGGATTCCAATTCTAATTAGTAGCAAATTCCAATTACAATAATTCATGCACGGCAATTCTTTCAAATCACTTTCTTCAACTCGAAAGACAATGAAATTTGTGCAAGTAATAACCGTTAACTGCCATTACCATTCAATTTTTTGAAGATTATTAAGGTTCGTACGTATTTTGTTGGCATTGAATATTTGATATTACAATTTATATCTTAGAAAATCAAAAACTATAGTAGATTTTTACTCAGTAAAAAGATAACTGCATAAGATTGGCTTCGGTAATTAATTGAATTTACGATATTGTATGGGGCCCAATTTTCCTATCTCGACTCAGGGTCCCGAAACCCAAAGTACGGCACTGGTTTAGACGAAAATACCCTAAAGATAAATATAATACTACTAAACTTATGGGTCTATAATAAATCTATAATACTGATGAGAGACTTATGCCAAAAAGATGGTTTAACTGTATGTAACACTAAAGATAAATTGCAAGGGTTTCTTTTACTTTATTTTATTTTTTTCTTGCATTTTGCATATTTTTAATAGTACTAGTCATAGTCAACATGTGCTGCACGTTATTTTAAATTTTTTAAAAGTATTGTAGATTGTTACCTTCTAAATTAAAAAATTTAACATATAGTAAGTTAATAGAAAAAAAATATATTTAGAAAATATAAACAATATTATTTTTATGATTAAATTTCAAATCCCCTTCTTTTGTGGTTCATCCTAAATTCTAAACTTAATAAAAATAAATAAATTTCTCATATGCATCCAGTGAATAATAGTGTTTAAGACGTAACAAATAATCAAATGTGACTATTTTAATATATGGATATAATTGAAATGATGAAAATATGGCAGGCAATTATATTAGTCATCCACGTAATGATTTGCAACTCATTAGATTTTTAATATATGGTAATTAGATTGGCGCCACTATTTTTATCTGGATGCACCATATAATAATAATTATACCAAGGGGTTCTATATTGTACCCTTAACTATTTTTGTTGTTTTATACATCGATAATTTCACCCAAAAAAATGTTTCCGTAGGTGCCAAAAGAATTATTCACATTCTATAATTTCAAATAAGTAAATATTAAAGAATACAAAAGTGCAAAGTTTGCTTCCTAACTTCATGCCATGCTTTGCTCCCTAACTTCATATCATGCTTACATTCAAAAAAAAAAAAAAAACCTTCAAATCATGGTAACGTAAAATGTTAGTTATAGACCAAGTTAACTATTAGACTATTTATTATAAAGATGCGAGAAAAAATTTGAGGATGCAATTAAAAATCCGACAAAGGTGGAAATGCTTTTTTGCAATTTAAAATATAATGCACTAAATAAAATATGTCTTGTGAATATGATTAGCCTTTGATACATCATCATCATCATCATCTTCTTCTTCTTTTTAGAGCACTAAATAAAATATGTCTTGTGAATATGATTAGCCTTTAATACATCATCATCATCTTCCTCAATCTTATTTTTTAATTGATGATTTAGTAGATAGTTGTGTTAGGTTCCGTGGTTAATGTAAGAGCATCTATATTAGAGTTGTTAAATCATTTCTTTATTTTGGAGTATTAGTTACAATTTAAAATATATCTATAATTTTTTTGATGAAAAATATAGCTAAGTAGAGAAAAACTCCTAAAATTTATAAAATGATAAATTGAATTTATAATATAATATTTTTAATTTTAAAAAAATATCATGCATGAATAAGAAATTTTATAATTTATAATAATTTGCCCATTCATATTTCTTTATTTTATTGGTTAATGAAAATTGAAAAAAAAAAAACTAATATCAAGGTTCATCTATATGCATAAATACATGTATGTGCATTAAAGTTAATAATAATAATAATAATAATAATAATAATAATAATAATAATAATAATGATATAGGGTAAAATTAAAATCTCAAAAGTTAGTGAGGATATTTTTGTCCAAAAATGATTCTCAAGTCTAAAGGGTATGTATATAGATTAAATTTATCAAGCTATAAGAATAACATTACTTACTAATTAATTGTTGAAATTAAAATGTCCGTGTATCTAATACTCTAAGAAATTTTTTAAAAGCTATAATATTAGTGCAAGTAATGTGGTAATAAATGGAAATTTTTCGATGAAAGCTATTCAATTTTTGTAAAATTAATTTGATAAATTTTATTATGGGCCAAAATAAAATAAAAATATATCTAAAAGTATCGTTTTAATCTTCTAACTTAACAAAAAAGTAGGACTAATTTGCACATACATAAAAGTTATGCATTCAACTGCAATTGTTTCTTGTTTATAAGATTTCATCATAAAAAATTTGACCAATTGAAAGTTAAATTAGGGTATTTTTAGTGAAAGGACTTTTGATGTTAATTTTTGAAAAGTTGAAAATTTTGATATACAACACTTTCAAAATTGTAAACGTAATCATATCAACCGTTAACGATTAGGAATCCTTGCTGCATTTTACCCCATTGCAATCCCTCTCTCTTTGGCCTTTTTGAGAATTTGCAATTTACCATTTACCATCTAAATAATCACTTTTTAAGAAAAAAAAATGTAACAACCAATAGAAAACTAGTTTTACCTTTCAGGGAAAAAAAAGGGAAAAGAAAGAGAAGAAAGTTAGTTTTTGGGGAATACACAGAAACCTCACAAATAACTTTTCTAGGTCAGAAATCAATAAAAAGGTTAAAAATAAGGAGCGGGCAACGGCTGTACAGATCAGTAACAGCATATTAGAAATGCGTTTGCCGGGAGTCGAACCCGGGTCTATTGCTTGGAAGGCAATTATCCTAACCGTTGGACTACAAACGCTACTGGTGATTTCTTTGCTACAGATGAATTTATTTAGGAAGATCAGTGTACATATGCTATTACATTGGAGATCGACTACCTAATTCCAACTTTCTCAAATTCTAAATAATAATAATAATAATTCCACTTTCTCTGCCGTCATAAATCATAACTTTATTACCTAAATCTTTAGAGAAATGATAATAAAATAAAAATTTGGTTAAGCAATTTGACACTTTCAATTCTTAAAAAATGAAATAAACAAAATCCATCTTGACCCTTAGAAAAGACGGATTTGCAATTAAAACTGGGAAGAATCGTCATTCATCGGGATCAAATCGAACGACATTGTCCAACTCATTATTATTATTATTTTATTATTATGGAAAGAAAGAGACAATGCCGTTTCGCACTGAATTTTCAAAAATCGATTTGTATTGCCTTTCTTTTACACTAGTACTACACCCGTGTGATGCACGAGAATAATTAAATTTATGTACAATAAATAATTAATATAACATTATAAATTATAAATATATTGAATATGAATGTTGAATTACATAATTGAAGTAATTTATATATAGGAGATTGCATAATTATAAATAATTATTAAAATATATGATATTGTATATTATAGTCAATGCAAAAAAACACGGAGTAAATTCGCAATTGTAAATTAAAAAATTCACGTGCATTGCATAATTTAAAAGTTTATCAAAACGTGTAACTTTAATTCCAGTTGTCGTGCATCGCATTACACAACAGTGATCATGGAAATTAATTAATTGTAAATGAACAATTAGGAATGAATATATATAAATTCTTTGATTATAAAAACATGTCTTTCTCGTTGGTATAAATGAAATTTATATTAAACACCTTTTTTTCTGAAATAGATATTACGCACTCTAAATTTTTTGATTTTTTCATTTTTTAATGATTAGCTGTAATTGCTACT
The DNA here is from genome assembly GCA_018223645.1 of Jasminum sambac. Classification (NCBI taxonomy): domain Eukaryota; kingdom Viridiplantae; phylum Streptophyta; class Magnoliopsida; order Lamiales; family Oleaceae; genus Jasminum; species Jasminum sambac. The sequence goes on from CP073641.1 coordinate 24,475,429, forward strand.
TAATTTTACCTCTATTGTAAAAGATGTATTATGTTTAATTTTATGTAACTAAAGTTTGTAGTAATACCGATAATTTTCCGCATCTACATAATTCATTTGATTTCTTTCCATTTACATAAACTATATTTTAATTTTAGAAAAAAAAGTTTTTATTTTTAATTTTATGTACTTAAAAAGGAAAAACGCATGCAATGCAAAATCCGTTAGTGAGCATATCATATCATCATATTAAAAACGAAAAATTCATTTGATTTCTTTCCATTTACGTAAACTGTATTTTAATTTTAGAAAAAAAGTTTTTAATTTCAATTTTATGTACTTATAAAAGGAAAAACACATGCAATGCAAAATCCCATTAGTGGGCATATCATATCAGTCATATTAAAAACGAAAAATATCAATTAACTTTTTTAATTAGAAACTGTGTCATGTTAGCACTGCCAATAGGGCATCCACCAAATGTGGCACTTCAATTGTAAAAATAAAGATTAATAAATTATTATTTACTTAAAAATCGATAAATTATTCAACATAAATCAGTTATAATTTTAACTACTCACAATTTGATTTTTTATAAAAAAGTAAAAAATACTCACTATTTTTGAATAGTCCAATTCACGTAACCAATCAAAACTATCAAAACTTATAATTTTAACACAATGAAAATAAATAAAAAATATTTATTCTTTAATATGTTGAATTAGAACTTTGAAAATTGAAGTTATATTTAAAATCTTTCCAAAACTAATTGTTTCTCATTAAATATTTTCTTTAAATATTGGTTTATTTTTAATTATATTTTTAATTACTACTAATTAATGTTGAATTATTTACAAAACAAAATTTTTAATTTTTTAAAAATATTTAATGTGTTCCATGTTGGCATCTTTGCCAACGTGGCACTCCAGTTATTTTAATATAAAGATAGAGATTTGTAATAAGATAATAGAAGTAGGAATAATTTTAGGTGTACAATCAATTTGTACAATTAAATAAACAAGGAATAATTTTAGGTGTACAATCAATTCGTACAATTAAATTAACAACCTTCTAAGTCAAAGGGATTTGGCCTAAAAGTAAGCCAACTCTTTAATTATTGGTTTATACCTGGATTTGAGATACTATATGTCATTCCTATAACTAGCTGTTTTATCCGTACGTTGCACTAGGACTGATTTTTCAATAAATAGAATTTTTGATATAAATGCTAATAGTATGCAAGTACACAAAAAATAAATAAATAATAAAAAATGAATTGAATACTGGCCAAAACACAAAATTTAATTAAAATAAATATTGAAAATTTCTAAAAACATTTCGATAGAGTTTCATCTGTATTGGACAATATAACAATTTGTGGTGGAGATTGTGATAATATAAATGCAAACTAATATAACATTAAATTAAATGTTGTAGTTATTTAAATAACTATACTAAAAAGTCTACTAACTTTCATAGAGCTTGTAGTTTTTTATTTAAAATTATTCTATATTATATTATATTCAATTACAAATTTGGGAGATATTAACTACACACCGATGCGATATATGGTGTTTGACAGTGAATATGTGAATAATGGTTTTTAAAATTTTCTTGAGAAAATCAACATATAGATATATTATATAAATGATAATGGAGTGGGTATAGTTCGAAAATCCTAACACCCCGTTTTTGCCCTGCTAGAAAACACTTATCCTCGTCAATGCCACATCCTCATTTAATAGGTCAAGCGAAAATGATATAAGAATTGCAGCAGGATGGAGACTTATCATTCCCTATCCCTGCCGCGCTAGAAAATTCACATCCATATCCACACCTCATCATGTCCGTGTAGTAAAAAATTTTTATTTATACTTTTTAAATATATATTAATAACATGTAAATTTTTCAATAAATACATTCAATACATGCTAATTATTGAAAATGTAAATGAAGTTAATTAGGTACTAATTTTCAATTGACCTGCTCTACAATAAGATGTAATTAATTTTAGAAACAATTTTTTCTTCACTGTAGCAATCTGATTAATTTCAATTATTTTTCATTTTTAAAAATTAATCATATAGCCGCCATTTAGTAATTTAATTAATTTTGATAAATTTTGATCCAGTGAAACCTTGTTAATTAATTTAAAAATGAAATTAATTTTCATTATTTATAATATAATTAATATAATTAATTTTTTTATTTTAGACAATAATTTATAAAAAGAACTTATTATTTCTAAAATAATTAACGTAATATACACAGTTTGAAGAATTGTATGAATCTAAATTTAAAGATATCTTATAACTTAAAAAGTATATTTCAGTTTAAAAGCGATATTTCATTTTTAGGGGAAATTTTGCGAACTCATAGTAATCTATTTAATTTTCATATTTTTTGTTGAGATTAGGATTGTGACGTTGCAGCTAACTCATTTTTACGGCTGACCGAGGCTTTTTGAGAACTCATCCAGGGGATATATGTTCATTGCAAGTCCTGGTACCACCAAGCCAATTTTGGTGGTGTACCAGACTGCAATGAACCCCCATATATCCCTGGATGAGGGGTTCGAATCCTGGGGAGGGCAAAAAGCCTCAATTCCAAGCTGAAATAAGCGCAAAATCATGAGTTGAACGCGTACGGATCACAATCCTACCGTCAACATTTTTAATAGTGGTATTTTATAAAACTGTGTCCAATAAATTTAAACTTTCTAGAATTTTCTTTCATATGAAAGTAACTTTAAAGACATTTTCGGTTTTGAAAGTCATCTTCCAATCTGGAAGATATATTTCATTTTTAGGGGAAGTCTTGCGAACCCATAGTAATCGAATTAATTTTAATTATTTTTTAACTAGCTCTATTTCTAAAACCGTGTTCAATGAAATCAAACTTTCAAAAATTTTCTTTTATATGAAAGTAATTTTAAAGACATTTTAAATTTTGGAAGACGACTTCCAATGTAAAAGATATCTTTCATTTTTAGGGAATATCTAACCAACTCGTAGCAAACTAATTAATTTTTATTATTTTTTGTTTTTAAAATTAAGTATATCTATCCTCTTTTAGCAATATATAATAATTAATTTTGACTAATTTTCATCCAATGAAACCATGTCAATTTTCATCAAATGAAACGTATTCCAATTAAATCTTAACAACATATTTAGTTTTTAATTAATTTAAATATAGTTAATTTTCATTTTTAGATAATTATTCTAAAAAGAAGAATTAATTATTTTTGAAATAATTAACTTAATAGCTACAGCTTTAAGAATTGTATGATTAAATATATTTTTTAATTTAAAAGGTATAGTACAATCCAAAAGATATTTTTTATTTTTTAAGAGAAATCTTGCCAATCCGTAGCGATCTAATTTTATTTAGTTTTCATTCTTTTAATTTAATTATATTTTTCTTCTTTTAGTGATATAATTAACTTTGAATAATTTTGATCCAATGAAATCATGTCGTTTTAAAATTTTGCAACATAATTGATTTTAATTAATTATAATATAATTAATTTTAATTTTTAGATAATTATTTCTAAAAAATAATTATTTATGAATCAATTAGTTTTATCGATGCAATTTTAAGAATTGTATGAATATAATTTTGAAGATATTTTGTAGTTTAAAATATATCTTATAATTTAAAGATATCTTTCATTTTTCAAGCGAAATCTTGCCAACCCATAATAATAATATAATTAGTTTTAGCTGTATTTTATTTTTTAAATTAATACTATTTTTCCTATTTTAGCAATGTAATTAATTATGATTAATTTTTGTCCAATTAAACCTGTCAATTGTCATCCAATGAAGCCGAATTCAATTAAATCTTAACAGTGTAATTAATTCTAATTAATTGAAATATAATTAAATTTAACTCATTTTCATTTTTCAGCCAATTTTAATCCAATTTCCAATTTTATTAAATCTTAGAAAATTGCTAATTATGATTAAAGTTGATTTTGTAGCTAATTTTATTTAAAAACAATTAATTATTTCTAAAATTAATTAAAGGGTCCAATCTAATTTTTTAATTTTTATATTGGACGTTTCTTTTAATTTTTGTAATTCTATTTCACTCCAAAATCAAATCTTAGCAAAATTTCTAAATTAAATTAAATTAATTCCAGTTCCTTAGCTAATTATTTACTAAAATAATTAATTATTTTTGAAAATAATTAAAGGGTCTACTCTAATTTTTAAACTTTAATGTTACACTTTTACTTTAATTTTTGTGTAAAAATTTAATGAATGGTAATTTTTATCACACAAAAATTAAATCTTAATAGAAAAGACACATGTACTACTCGAAAACAAAAATACAGAAGAAGAAAAAAATTGAAAAGAGAGAGAAGAAAAAAATGTTCTAATTTGATAGTTATATTGAACACTTTACATGATAAGACAAATCACTTCATTGTATGGTGGAAGTGTTGCTCATAGCTTAGCGAGCTTTGCGATGGGTTTAAGCACTACTTTTCATTGGCTTGATGCATTGTTATGGTTCTGTTGTAATAGTGATCAGAGACAATCCTACGGTTTTTTTTTTCAATGAATGAAGTGATTTGTAAGATTTGTACATATCAATTGATCAATTAATGCTAGAATAGAATTCATAAGAGGAAATTGGAGAAGAAAATCAATAGAATAATTTTGGATTTTGAAGATCAATGCATAGAAAGGAAACGCGAAGGCCGGATAAAAATTTTATTAGCAGTAGTTTTAATTAACAATTGAAAATAATAGAAACATAGATAAATATAAAAATATTCAATATAATAATTAACAATCTTGAAGTTCTAACGTAATGCTTAATTAATTAAGGACGGAAAAACACTAAGGATGTGTTTGATATGAAAGTCAAATACACCAAAAATCTAAAATTTCTGTGAAGTATGTGATGGGATCCATGCGGGAATGATTCCCTCTTTGTATTGAGAATGCCGCGTTTGGTGCTTGTTTATTTTCTGTTAAAAAGTTTAACTTAAAAAAAAGGAAGTGTCGGGAAAATATGTACAACTTAAATTAAAAATAATTAAAAAATTAAAAAAATAAGTTGTGAAGGGGAAGAAACATGATTTTTGGATATATATAGATAGATTAGAAGATTTGAGAAAATCTAATTTCGATATTTGGAAAATCGAGACTTTGCTTATATATATATATATATATATATATATATATATATAAGATTATCAATTAAATATTAAAATAATGAGAAATGGAGTTTTGAGAGAATGGACGGGAAAACTAATATCAAGAATTAAAAAATAGGATGAAAATTTCCTACTTTTCTTTATATAAAATATAGATATAGATGAAACAATGTAAATTTTCATATAGTGAAATCAAGTCCAATTAAATCTTAGAAGGCAGTATAAATAAATTTAATACTTTCAAAATAATTAATTTTTATTTTTGTATAATTAGTTGAAAAATAATTAGTTTAGTATGTAATTTAAGAGTTATCATGCAATTTAAAATATATCTTTCATTTTTTCAGGAGAAATCTGTTAAACCGTAGTAATCTAATGAATTTTAACTATTTTTATTTTTTAAATTAATTATACTTTTTTCATTTGAAAAATATAATTAATTTTGATTAATCTTTGCCTATTTTTTATTTTTTAATTAATTATATTTTTTTCATTTGAAAAATATAATTAATTTTGATTAATCTTTGCCCACTTGAGGAACCATGCCCAATTAAATCTTAGCAACGTAATAAATTTTAATTAATTGAAAGATGACTAATTTATATTTTCAAATTATTATTTCTATAATATTTTTTTGAAGAATTGTAATAATTAGTTTAATATATGTACTTTTGGGATTTGAAAGAATATAATTTTAAAGATATCTTATAATTTAAAAAGATGCATTGTAATTTAAAATATTTCTTTAATTTTTTTCCAGAAAATTATGTCGACCGTAGGAATTATATAACTTTTAACTTTTTTACATAAATTATACTTTTCCCATTTATCAATATAATTAATTTATATTAATCTTTGTCCATTGAAACATATCAAATTAAATCTTTGTGGTATAATTAATTTTAGTTAATTGCAATGAAATTAATTTACATTTTTATCTAATTATTGTTAAAATTTATTATTTTTTGTTTAAAATAATTAATTATTTCTAAAATAATTAGTTTAATCTTTATCAAGCGAACTTGCAGTTCTTTTTTCCTTAAATTAAAAGAAACGTGTAACATTAAAGTTAAAATATTAGAGTGGAATCACTTATTAAAATAAATCAATGAATTATTTACACTAAATGATATCTACAATTTAAAAGATATAGATATTGAAATAGATATAAATTTAATTAAACAAATATTAGATTAATGTTATAATTAATGAACGATTAATTAAAAAAATTAATGTTACATGTTTCTTTTAGTTTTTGTGCACAAATTTGATGAATTGAAATTTTTTATCACATTAAAATTAAATCCTAAAAAATTTCCAATTTAATTAATTTTCATTTTTTTCTAATTTTATTTTCTTAAAAAATTAAATAAAGGAACCAATCTAATCATCTTACAAGTTTCTTTAAATTTTTATGTGAAATTTTGATGCTTTCTATTTTTGTATCACAAAATAAATAAATAAATAAATCTTAGCAAAATTGATAATTTAGACTAATTTTTGTTCCTTAGCTAATTATTTGTAAAAATAATTAATTATTTCAAAAATCAATTAGTGGGTCGAATCTAATTTTAAAATTTCAATGTTATACTTTTTTTTTAATTTTGTGTAAAAATTTAATGAATACTAATTTTGTATTACACAACAATCAAATCTTATGAGACTGTTAATTTTAATTAATTTTTTTACGAATTAATGTTGGGTTCATAGTTAATTATTTATAAAATAGCTCTTATTCTATATATAGATTTAAATCTTTAGATTTAGATTAGAAAAATAATAAAATAATAATTATCAATACTTGTGTAAGGGAACAAAATTCAGATTTAATATAAAAAATAATTTATTAATTTATTTCTTAGGATTGATTATTAAGTAGTAAAAAAATAAAAAATTATAGAAGATAAGTTCGAATCAGTAGAGATTTGAAAAAATCTAATTTTGACTATAAATATTTTCTTATTTTGGTAAGAATAAAATTTAATATAGATAATGATTAGTTTATTTAGTTATTAAGGATTGATTATTAATTAATAAAAAAGGAAAAATCAAAAGACAAAAAAGGTTTAATTTTTTGTGGGAAAACTAATTAATCTAATTAAAAAATAGGCTGAAAATTTCCTACTTTTCTTTATATAATAATAATAATAATAATAATAATAATAATAATAATAATATATAGATATAGATTTTATTATTTATTAATGATTATCTGACACAATCAGAATTTAATCTTTAAAATCCCTGTGAAAGGAGGATTTGTTTTAAAAAAATTCATAAATAAGGACATATTTTCAAGTTTTATTACAAAATAACGTCTTCTATAAGTTGATGGTATATTTTGATTGTTATGTAGACAATGCGTCGTGCAGGTGCTTGATTTGAAAACTACAATTTGGTTCATAACTTTTGACCTTGTTTACTAGTCATAATTCTTTTTTAAATGATACAAATTGAACTTTAACTTTTTATATATGATTATTTTGACCAACAGTTAAATGTATTGAACTAATTTGGTTTTAATTAAACAATTTTCCACTAACTTTCAATACATTAGTACTTATTTGTGTTAAGATTATAATTTAGAAATTCTTCTAACATAAGGCGGGTGAATGGGAATAGATTAAAAGTGTTTTAAAGTAAAAGAAGACAGAGAATGAGTGGAGGTGAGTGGTTGAGATTTATGGATGTGATGAGATATATGGATGTGATTGATTTAGGAGAGAGAAAAAAGTTGAAAAAAGTGGAAAAAAGTGGTAAAAGTTGTTCCCATTAAATGTCCATAAATTTGTAATTTAATAATATTATTAAAAATAAAAAATAATTTTTCAGAGACAAAATATGTAATAAATGAAACAAAAAAATATATTTACAACAAAATAGTTAAAAATGAATTAAGAAGCGAAAATGCAGCGGCAATCGAAGATTTTTAGACTTATGTGAAACATTATTTGGGGTTTCTATCAATACTTATAATCAAATCTATATAGAGTGAAATTTTAAATTTATGGACATTTTATATTGAAAAAAAAGGACTTTCTTGGTTTTTTCTAGAGCACTGAGCGGCAGGGGCGGTCCTAGGTCTAAGCAGCTTACGCAGCTGCTTAGGGCCCCTAAAATATAAGGGCCCTCAATTTTAAATTTCTAATAGTGAAAACACTAAAAGAAGTAATTTCTTGATATTTTATATTATCATTATTGTAACTTTGAAAATCTTATTAGTAGTTTTTTCTAATAATTGAATTATTATATATAGTTTTTACAAAAAAAATATTTATCAATGGCCTCCCATAAAATTTCACTTAAGGGCCTCCAAATCTCAGGATCGGCTATGCTGAGCAGTCGGCCAGATCGCATATATCTCGGACGGCCACTATGTAAATGATTAAAAATGGTGAAGACACATGTATGCATTCTGCCAATGCAAAGCTATATAACTATGTAAGTGTAAGTTAGTGCGTGGACTGCGTATCATATGGTGGTCAACCGGTAATAATGGGCTTTGGAAACGTCCATGGAAATGCTTTAACGAAGAAGAAAGATTTATATAATTTGGGTTTTGTTGTAACTTTTCTAGTCTAGATCAATAAGTGTGGTTTCTGTCCTTTTTATGCTACGTATCAGAGAGACGGGCCTTTTTTAATGGACACATGGTATGATCTTGTTATTTTATTAATTACATCACTTTTATATCAACCACCAAGATCATGCCATGTATCAATTATGTCAACCATTATATAACTCATTATGTACATCTAGCATTTTCCTTTTTAATTTCTGATTTGCTTTCACTAAAGATTTGTAAGTTTGATTAGGCACTTGGTGGATGTTTGGTTTAAAATTTTTGATGTAAAAATAATTTTTTTCAAAGAATATACGGTTATGAAAGTGTAAATTGACGTAAACGTCTCCCGCTTTTGTATTCATTTTCACTATGATCCAAAACTTTTTAAATATGACTAGAAGACTTTAATTTTTGAAAAATTGGCACCGCTATCCAAACGGATAATTTTATTGTTAAAGCCTTAGAACAAAACTAATAGCTGTAGGAGAGAGAAAATGGGAGGGGGAAAATGGAAGAGCGAGATGAGTGAGGGGTCAAATCACATATTTCTACCTCAAAAAGGGTTAAAATTTAAGTTTTTACGCCTTAGGATTATTTAGGCTTATGGGAACAAGGGAAAATAAACCCAACCAAATTTGGGCTATTCCTTACATTAGATTTGCTCTTTGGTTTCATTCGGCAACAAATTAATTTAGATTTTACTATAATTGAAATTAAATTCCAAATTTACATAACATGGGAAAACAGGAAAGTGACACATGTACACAAAACAATGAAATATGTTAAGTTTTACATGATCTTTTTGTCATTATACACACGGGTCACTTCTATCTATGTACCATCATGTGACCTAAATATGAAATTTAAATTTAATTATAATATGATCCTATTTAATTGGTTATTAAACAGAGTCTAACAATTTTGTCATTCCAATACCTAGAACACAAAATATATGAACTAGATTAAGAAATATTTGAACTATGATTTGTACTTATCATTCAATCTCGTGTTTGGACCTAATAACACAAAAAAAAAAAAAAAAACACCAAAACTATTTTTTTAGGCCATGTATTGATGTAAGAAGTGACCATTCAATGGTTCTCGCTTAAGGAATCCATGGATTAGTTGAATAATCCTGGTTCATAGGGTCTTAACAACATAATTCTTATCAATTCAATAATATCGAGAATAGAAAAGCCACGCTAGATATAAAAACAACAAAAATAAATTAAACAAATAGTTATTAGAGAGAGATTTTTACACTTTTACAAAGATTAAAGATACAAAATTCGAAAATAAGGTGAAATGAACTCAACAATAGAAATTAGGTCTCACAATTGTACTGTGCAATCACACTGCACAAAAATGGGTGATGCCCTATCTTTGTGCCGTGAAATTGCAAAGTACAATGTTTGTGTGATGGCATGACACAACATTTTCTTTTTATCTTTTTCGAAAATGAAACAGAACCATTACACACTCTGTGTAGTTCAATATACAACCATTACATACTCTTGTAATCAATTACACACTTTGTGTAATGTATTGCACACTCTATGTAATAAATTATACACTCTTTGTAATTCATTACATGCCTAGTTAACCATTATACACTTTGTGTAGTTCATTACACAACCATTACACACTCTTCTAATCAATTAAATAGATGTCCAATTAAACACTACTATATACTATTGTAGGTTAACAAGGTCAATTTGAACCAATGACGCTAATTTTTAAAAGGTAGGCGATTGTGTAGTCCAAAAAAAAGGTTGGAAGCCAAAGTGTAAATGAAGAGAGAAGTTGGGACTATTGGTGTCATTTATCTATTTTGAAATAGTTTAGGATGACAAGTAAATGTGGGAATGGAATTGTTTTTTTACTGTATTAAAAATAAAACAAGAATTGTTTTTTTACCATATGAGAAAAACCCTCGTGGTTCCCAATGGTGTGTTTGATTAAGAAATTTTTCCTGAAACGAAGTTTCCAAAGAATTTTTTCATTTGGGTGTTTGATTGGTTTTTTTTTCGCAAACGTTTTCAGTCTGGCGTTTAAAGCACAAAAATCATAATTTTCCTGGAAAACTCAATCCAAAAAAAAAGTAGAATCCATTTTCCAGGAAAACATTTTCCCGAAATTCTATTTCCCGGAATCCTATCAAAGACACCCTAAGTTTCAAAAGGGTTTTGTCAGCTCGAGCAATGTACCCAGGCGGCGCGATAAAAATATCCCAGCCCACAATCCTACTTACCCACATAGCCTCCAGATCCAATACTTCATTGGACTGTAAGCTCGCATAATCAGAAGTTTCGCCCTTAGTCGCCTGTTCCTTGTCGTTCTTCGCCCGGCATCACTGTTTTTCCTCTTCCTTTTACAAGTGCAACTGTGATCGGGTAAGTTTTTCTTTCTCATTTGGCTTTTTGACTTTGGCCGATTGTATTTACCTACTTACTAGCTATAAATAATGTTAGATTCTGATTTTGTTTTTTGATTCTAGAACTCGCCTCATTCAGTATGAGCGATTCTCGTTTGTTGCTTCAGTTGCTAATTGAATGTGTGATTCTTGCAATTTTTTTGCTATTCAGTGAAATTTTGTGCATTTTTGCATATTTTTCCGCCACTGCCCTGATCCAAACATCCCTCAATTTGTCTCTCATACTTTCTCCGAAGTGAGTGTGGTGTGTAGCGGTGCAGATGGAGTACGTGAGCCCTGAAGGACTCCGGCTCGATGGTCGACGCCCAACTGAGGTAGATCTCTCTTCTTCGTTCTTTAATATGCGGTTGATTTTTTTCTTTGGTAGCCTTTTGTTGACTTTCGGTTTTTAACCTAAGAAGGCATTATCTTGTTTCAACATCATTTAATTGATGCATGTATGTATCAGATGAGGCAGCTTCGTGCAGAACTGGGCGTAGTTGCTAGAGCTGATGGGTAATTTACAATTACATTTGATCTTTTCAATTTTGGACTCACATGTTTGAGCCTAATATATTTTCTTAACAAGTAAATTTAAATTCGAGCTTTCTGGGATTAACATTATTCTGGAGAATTAGATAACTAATAAATATTACTTTTAGAAGTTCTTTTTCAAACTTACCATAATATCCTCCGATGAGCTTCAATTTCAGATGGTTTTTTTGATATTCACTGTAATTTGCTGGCAGTTCAGCTTCTTTTGAAATGGGTAACACAAAAGTCATTGCTGCAGTCTATGGTCCTCGAGAGGTGGGAGTCCCTTTCTTCGTATGCTGTTTCATAGTATTAGAGATTCTTTGGCTGAATTATTATTATTATTATTATTATTTTCCCCAAAAAGAAAAAGTGATATTTTAAAACAATCTGTGGTTAAAAAGTAAGAAAAGGATAAGGAAAAAGATGAAAAAGAATTTGTTTCTCGGAGAAATTTTCCTTGTAGAGGAGAGTAAGAAAAGTGATGAAAATTTAACCCTTGTCAAATAAGCTCTGTAATATTATAGATACGATTACATTGGACATCATTTATCGCATAATGGAGCACCAGATGCCATGCGATGTGTTTGTTGATGGGATATAATGTGCTTGATTGAAGTGAAAATTTGATTTACTTATAAGTCCTCAGTTGTTCAAATAATTCTTGTAAGTTTTTTTGCAATCCTGCAGGTAACGAATCATAAAAGTAACCTGCAAAGCGTCCTTTCATAGTACTCACAGAATTGTGTACATTTTTATTTTGCTCACTTTTCCAAAATTCTGTGTCACCAAATTATAACTTCTGAAGGACTAGTTGGGAAGCACTTAGCTTCATTTCACTTATAACAACTAAGGAGGACAGCTTCTTCCTCAAAAAAGAAAGATTAATGCTGTGCCCTACTCATAGGGAGGCTAACTCGCTGCAAGTTAATAAGTTATTCCATTACAATCATGACTCGAGCTTAGGCACCTGCTCGATCTGGTTTCAAAATCAAACCTCGCAAATGGTTCTCCCGGATGGGATTTCACCTCCCTAAATAGAACAAGATTTCCCCTTGAATATGGAGCTTTGCCTTTTCTTTCTATGGATTTCTTTCTCCTTCCATGTATTTTCCTTAAATTCTGTAGAACTACACCTGTAGGTCCTTCTCAAGAAAGTTTTCTATGTAAGTTGATAGCTCTTGGTTGCACTATATATGCAGAATGATATGATGTGTTTACATGTTCTTCTTAACAAATTGTTTGGCGATTTTAAACATTACCCAAACATGCACTTAACTAATTGACAATGAAATATTACTTAAGCATCTCTTTGCATCTACAAGTTCTCAGTTACATCTTCAATCCATTGACCTATTTTTCAGGTCCAAAACAAGGGTCAACAGATGAATGACCAGGCACTGGTGCGGTGCGAGTATAGCATGGCTAATTTCAGTACTGGAGATCGCATGAGGAAACCAAAGGGTGACAGGTAACTTACCTGACAGGTAAATTTATGTATATTGGTTGCCAATTTTTAAAATTTCATGTGACATGCAGGAGATCCACAGAGATCTCTATGGTTATTCGCCAAACAATGGAAGCTTGCATATTGACACACCTCATGCCTCGTTCTCAGGTTTTGCTTCAAACTAACTTTGCGCAAATTTTTACTCTTTTTTTATTTTTTATTTTTTATGTTTTAAATCCATGTTTTATGTTTTGCAGATAGATATATTTGTCCAAGTTCTACAAGCAGATGGAGGGACAAGATCAGCATGCATAAATGCTGCAACCTTGGCACTGGCGGATGCTGGGATACCAATGCGGGATCTAGTAACCTCGTGCAGTGCTGGGTACCTTAATACCACTCCTCTCCTTGGTAAATACCTAGCCTCTATTCAATATTTAGAGCATGTTTGGCCAAAATTAAGGGATTGTTTGGGAAGCATTTAGAGATGTTTTCATTTAATAACATACAGAAATAGAAATTAGTGATGGGTAATCGAGTGGTACATGTGGGTTCTATTAAATGAGAGGTGAAAGCGTTGGTAATATGAAGTTCTTCGAAACTTTTTAGAAAGTTACTTTCCAAACAAGCCCGTAAAGTTATTTTTGGTAGCAAATGATGGTCAAACGTGTTTGAACCTTTTCAGAAGGTGCTTTTGCATTTTAAGATTTCCCAAACACGTCATAGACATTTTTTAGTTGCTCTCATGCTTTAGGTCTGGTTATTACACACTACAGCAATTAATTTTTTTAAAAAATTAATTTAAACAGATTTGAACTATGTTGAAGATAGTGCTGGAGGTCCCGATGTCACTCTGGGAATTCTGCCTAAGGTGGACAAAGTGACTCTACTTCAGGTTTGTCTTGACCATTCTTTAGTATTTCCACCTCAATCTCAGTGTATACTAGCTTTATTGCCCAGATGTGATCGAAATTGTCCATCTGTGGCGTAGTGTAATTTTTTTGGTTAAAACGTTAACAGTTGCTCATTGTAGATGGATGCAAAATTACCTATCGATATATTTGAAAATGTGATGCAACTAGCAATAGAAGGTTGCAAAGCAGTGGCAAATTACATTCGAGACGTAAGGGCTTTCAACTTGATATTCTCTCTTTAGTATTTCTATATGTGGTTTCTATCACTTTTCATTGTCCTTGTTTGAAGTGGAATGTTTCTGAAACGTAGTTTTTGGTCGACAGATATTGCTCGAAAACACGAAGCAATTAGAATTTCGCAGGGGTGTGTAGCTTACAAGGAGAGCATGTGTTTTACTCCTAGTTTGATGACATGTTTTTGACGGTTGTAATTGGACCATGTTTCAACCGTTCTGTCCATCAGTTAAGTCAAATACACAACATAGCTTGCTTATAATCTAGTTTCTTATATATTTTTTGTATAATTCAATATTTTGCAGTAAAATATTGCCCATCGTCTTTTTATAGAATTATGATATTTCATATAATTATATAACTAAAATTATTCTTTTTACTGCAGTCCTGCTATTATGACATCACTCACGGCGTGGTGTAAACTTTTGCACAAAGATATTGTGCAAATAGTTGATGTAGAAATACTAAATCATTCCACATCAGTTGCTTTTGAACTTGCAACATGATGTGATACTTTCACATTCGCTGCTTGCACAATATTTTTGTGCAAACACTTGCACCAAATCAGGTGTGATTATGACATTGCGCGTGGTCGAAAATAAAGCTAGGCAAAAGTGATTGTCAAAATAATTTTAATGAACAAGCAATACTATTTGGAGCAGAGCATAAACAGGGGAACCTCAATCTACTTGATGTACTGAAAACAGAAACTCCGCAGCTTTCTTTTTCCTCATTAAAAAACAAATAATCATTTAATTACTGCAGAGTTTTCGCCTCGTGGGGTCGAAACAGAAAATGGCAGCCAATTGAAAAAAACAACATAGGCTTGACTATATTTGCACTGAAAGATCACAGAACCTAAGGAAATTATAATTGTGGTCAATTGAGGTTAAGATCAAAGTAATCACTGCAAAAACTCGATGGTACAGCCTCAAGTTCTAAACGCCCCGTCCATTCTTCTCCTGGCTTCAACGTAATTGCTTTCTCCACCGCTGCTCCATCAACACAGAGCATCTGCTTGTACTCATCGTCGCCAAAATCTGCCATTGCCTTCGACTTTTTCTCCCATGGATTCCACACAACTGCGTAGAGAAAAAGTATTATATTTTGGAATAATGCTAAATGTACAACCAATTGGTACAATACTCTAATAGAGGGGAGGAAAAATACTATTTTTATCCGCTTGTGTTGGTGGGATCCACCCCTCAATTAGATTGTTGTAACTTGTACCAATTGGTTGTATTGTTTTATATTCTATCCTTGGGATTTTTTTATTATTTATTTATTTATTTATGTGGTTAAAAAAACGAAGTGAATTGAAGCATCTTACCAACATCTGGTAAACCTTCTTTTCTTATTACATATGTTCGCTTCCTTTCATGGTCGAGAACAGCAACGCAATTTGGAGAGCTAAGATAAACGCGATCTATCTCGGATTCAAACGTTAGCGCATCTCCTTGTTCTGTAAAACGTTCTCTTTGGCAAAGGTTGTCTAGATAGTCCAGTGTCTCCAAACCTTCAAGTCTCACTTCACTAACATATGAAATCACAAAAATTCACTTCGGATAATTCCTGCATAGACATCATTAATTTATATTTTTAATTTTTAAATGACAGAATGACATCTCACGTGACACATGATTCAATAATGAAGAGGTGCTCGTGTGCTTTATCATTTAATGCACATCATCATACTGAGTGAAGATGTGTCACGTCACCTGAGGTACTTAAAAATATCAAATTCGAATGTTCAGAAACTACGCATTTTCTTTTTGTGTGCCAGGGTTAAAAAAAGTTTACCTTATGTCGGAAAGGGACAAATATGTATGGTATCCAAACGAGAAGCTAAAAGGTTTCCCATTAACGTTCCTAACACGGGATATCAATGTCAAGTTTCCATCTGACGCCAAAGACACTCTCGAAGGCGGTTCAAAACCATGAGGCCAACACTTTGATTCTTCTTCAGCTGGTTTGAGTAACAAGTCAACAAAGGATTTACCACGCATATCGCAATTCAGCAAAGGTGGGGCATCATCCTCGATGCTCCAAATCTTACTCCTAGCAAATCCTTGTTGTTCAAGTGAAGCGCAGTTTCCAAACTGAGGTGTCATTATTTAGGTACATCAGTCAAGATTCTTCATTAAAAATTGTGTACACACAAAAAAAAAAAAAAAAAAAAAAAAAAAATAATAATAATAATAATAATAATAATAAGTCGCAGTTTACCTGGGGAAAGCAAATGGAGATTCCTCCACGCATTGCTTTTGGGGACTTGAAGATGGCCTATAAAAGATTTAAAGCCTTATTGACAGCAAGTCCTTCAAAATTTAACCATAAAAAGGAGGAAATTTCAACAAAAATTTAATCAGCAGACGTGAAAACTCAAATGGATTTATCATGAAATTGGTTTATTTTACAAAACTCGTGTTTATGGGCAAGAAGTATCATTTCTTTTCAATGACCACAAGCCTAGTAATAATTGAATTTCATGTTACAAGATTGATGTTAATAGATTCAAACGTTTCTTGACGCCATTAACTTCTAAAACATCATATCCTACAAGAATCTGTCAACTGTTGTTACATATGAATAAAAATTCCTGCTCTCAATGGTGGCCAAGATGATGTGGAGATTAGATTGTTTACATATTTTTCCTTTGAGCCACTCAAACCTCAATTATTAACCAAGGAATTAGCTATTCATTTAACCTCAGAGTAACAGTGATTAAAATGAGTTTGAGAATTAAAATTCAACCTTACTGCTGGAGAAGAGGAGTTCTTCGCCAAGATCATTGCGCCACGAGATCACCTGTCCTCCATGCAAATTAACCTGTACAAATATAACAACTTCAATGAAATAGCTCTATAAAGCTAACGACCGGAGAATAATGGGAAAAGACTATTGTACCCTCGCAGATGCCCCCTGAGGATTCCTCAGGATGACCTGATCAATCCCATTCCAATCTTTGGTAACTTGGATTGCAGCTCTGTGATCCCAAACTGCGGCAGAGTGCCCCATTCTTCAATCCACAATTTTACCAAAATTTTCTCTCTATTTTGTCAACAATTTCCTCCTAAACCCAAAAAAATTGTTCAAAATTAGAACAATCAATGATTCAATTCATAACACCAATTCATAAGAAGACGACACATGTCAGTTTGACTGCTAATTTTGAAGCCACCTAATTGCTGATACATTATCCTTATCATCATAACCCCACAGATTCAGAACAAAATCCTTGACCTAAAACGCACCGTTTTGACTCACCGAACGTCACCGTTTCAGCATTTATGCAACAAAAATACCAATAATATAATACAAGAATAGACTATCAAACATATAAAATGAGAAATTCGAATTCACCTCTTCAAAGTTTCAAGCAAATAATCCCTTCAAAGTTTCAACCAAATAATCCCTAAATTGCTCAAAACCTTATTATATAACAATTAAAAACAGAGAGAGCAAAAAAAGGGGGAAAACGAACCCAGTGTCTAAATCTCAATCTCGGGAGAGAAATCTGAGTTACAGCGAAGACACTTCAGAAAAAAACCGACTCAAATTCACCGAATGGGTTTAACTATTCCTCGGAGTACGGAACTTTAAAATGAAGCATTCGTGCTGAACAGAACCGATTTTAAGTAAAAAAAGCAAAAAATGCATTAAATTCAGAAATAAGCAAGAAAAATGTCAACGTAATTCAATACAATGCATCACTAACTACTGTGAAATGAAGGATTTTAATTAAATTAAAAGCAATGAAGATTCAGATTTCAGGGAGGAAGGGGGAAGCGAACCTGGTGTGTGAAGCAAGAATGTGGGAAGATGGGATGGCCAGAAGTAATTAATTAATTAATTAATTTATGAAATATTTTGTATATTTATTTATTATTGTAAAAATAAAATAAAAAGGGGGTGAAGAGGAAGTATTTATAATAATTTTTGAATTGTGTGTTGCGGGGAGAGAGAGAGAGATAGATACGGAAGTAGATGTCACTGTAGAATGCGAATGTGGAATACAGTGTACACGTGGGTGAACAAGTGTACATTGCTTGTAACATAAATCATGCAAATGCATGATTGTTTTATAATTTTAATCCACGTCATCTTGTAATATCAATATCAATATATGATTGGTTTTTGGATTGCATTTAATATTGTTAAAAAATAAAAAAATAAAAAATAAAATAAAAGAAGAAGAAGAAGAAATACTTGATAGGGTTTGAGATATGGATGGAGGTCAAACTTTGGGAGTCTTTTTTCTTGAGATGAAAAGGGATTTCTTTACGGGTTTGAGAAGTAAGAAAATTTGGGAGAAATTCTTTTCTTTCGTGAAATATGGTTCGTTCAAAATATAGAAAAAAAAAATGATTCAATCAATCAATTTCCAACTTAATCAAACGGGCACTTACTTTTTCAATTGGGTCGATTTATTTTATGATGGGTTGAGTTATGAATCTTATGATGTTAGTTTATTAGAGTATATTTATTATTCCTTCCGTCCCATATATATAGGTTTATTTGATTTTTTATAAAAATTAAGAAAAATATTAGAAATATAGATTTTACAAACCATATTCCCAATTTAACCTTATTTACTGAGGAGAATTTAAAATTAATAATTATAATTAAATATTAACTAGGGATACATAAATAAATGTTATAAATTAAACTTCTTTAAAAAAACAAGTAAGTCTATATATTTGAGACATCCGAAAAAATATATGGAACCGAGGGAGTAGAAGTTGTTGAAAAATAATTTTTTAAACTATAAAATTTTATCAGTATTATTAGTATTATTGAGTTAGTGTGGTCTGTGTGGATCTGCCAATGGTTTAAACTGTTTAGACTTGAAATTGCTACTCCCTCAATCTCGTAAAGATACTCTCATTTTCTATTTTTGTGGGTCTCAAAATATAGTCTCATTTTCATAGTTAATTTCTTAGCTTCTTATTTGTCCATATTTGACGTGCATCGTTATCAACGTAGAAGAATTATTAAAGTGGAATAATGAATAAATGAAAGGGTGTATTAGGAAATATGTTTTGAAATATTAATTTTTTAAAGCCATTAATTGAAATTTCTTAATCCTTATGAATATGAAAATAGAAATATCTTTATAGGACGGAGTGAGTATTATTTTTAAGTTACGTTATAAAAAGCATGTTTAAACACAAACATAAACACGTTTAGTTTCATGGTTGTATTGTGTAACTTGTACGATATCGAAGTTTAACGTTTAATTCCATACTTCGAAACTCTCCAGCCTTTTTACACCTTAATTATATTCTACTTTATTACTTAAAGAAGATAAATAAAGAATGGAAGCCTTTTCACCGATGAAATATTTTTGTGCACACTCGAAAGAGGAGATGCTTTTTTTTTTTTTTAGGTATGTAGGAGATGATTTTAGTTAGACGCATCATGCATGTGAAGCATCACTAGCGTGCGGTAACATGGATCACATAGTTCTATAGAAAAGAAAGAATTATGTCGTCACAAAGACATATATAATAAATAGCACAAAGCTTTATATATTAAATATTTGGGCATCCTTTTTTTACACATTGCATAATTTTTGAATCAATGACATATAATTGAACACCTTATCAATCTTCACACTATCTATTATGTCCCGTTAACATATTTCCTAATCAGGCAAGAATTCTTCATACTCTTAGGGCTTGTTCTATACACAATAATATAGATTTATTCCAACGATGTGTGATTGAAAATTTCGAAAAATATATTAAAAATATAAAGTAATTGTGTGAATGATTAAAAATGATAAGAAAAAAAAATTAATAGAAACTAGTAAAAATTTGTTATATATAGAACATGCCCTTAAATAATTAAGCATGATTGACGGTTTTGATCAAATGTCCTACATGGTTATATACCCTACAGAGACAACCCCGCCCCCGGCGCTGAGAATGCTGGGGGGTCCACGCAAATTTTTTTTTCCCTCGCGGCACTTGAAACAAGCTAGCATAATTGAGTAGATTTATCTGAAAGATATATTTGATTGATGGATTTGACTTGATTTTCTATAGTTATTTTTCTTCAAATATATTTTCAACCGTACATGTATGTTAGTGATATGGAGCATCAACATATAACTAATGTTACTTTTTTAACTAGACATTTTTCAGAACTCAATTCTAGTAATCTCTCAAACAACTGAACAGGCACTATATTACAAATTTTTACATAAAATGACAAGTAAACAATATATAATGTCATCCACGTATTGTTTAAATCATTGAAAGGTTTTTGAATTTATGCATAGAGGTAGACAACACGTGTATCCATTAATGTTGGATGCTCATTTGTCTACTCCAAAGATAAATTTTGTTGAAATAATAAATTTATTTAACTGAACTGAGAGAGAATAATAAATACCAAATAATAGAGGTGGGAAGGCTGGGCGTCATGTGTCAAGGAGACACCAGCAAGTTGGTGATTCATGAGAGTCACGTGATCTGGAGAGTACCATGTGGTACTGTTTTGACTTTAGGGAACCAAGTCAAGGGTGGTGGTCAAAACTATGTATTAACTAATCCTGAAAATCAGTTATATTCCCCTTGAATAGTGGATACTAGATTGGGTGGGAACTTGGAAGAAATATTTCCTTTATATTAAAGCCATGTTCTATACGAATTAAAACTTTCATCAACTTACGTTCACTTTTTTCTCTCATTATTTTTAACCATTCAAATATTGATTTGATAATTTATTTATATTTTTTAATACATTTTCTTCAATTCTGAACCACACATCCTACATGAAATTTGAATAAATAAAATTAATTTGCATAGAACAAGGCCTAAATAATTAATTAAAAGGACCATACAGTTCGATCTACAAGTAAACATTGGGTTTATAGTGTCGATGGTGAAAAATCGAGAGTTGACTAGGATGGCACCTTGGTTGACAGAAGTTGCAATTATTCTGTATGTTATATGTATACTAACAATCAATTGTTAAGTATCAAAGATTGTTGGAAAAAATAGATCGGCAACTAATATCATTTCGATGGTCAAACCGCTATAGGGAATTGATGGGAGCAACAATAAGACTGGGAATTAGAATATATGTACCTTCAGTTCGGTAATGATCTCCTCCCCACAGTGGGGAGGAGATCATGCCCACAAAAACACATGGCCCCCCCCGATTGGTGGGAGGCCATGTGTGTAGGTCCCACCACCGGCTCCCCCACCAATCATGGGGGGCCATGTGTATTTGTACGCATGATATCCTTCCCACTGTGTGGAGGAGATCACTACCGACGTTCAGTTATCTATTTACAAAGGGTAAGCACGGGGTAGTAAAATGGAAGGAGAATAATTGTTGTGATCCTTTGAGCGTTACACCAAGATTCCCTTCTTGAATCTTGTCATTCTTTGATTCTTTCCCTGATTCGCGATTCCGTGATTACGTACTTTGATTCTAACTTTTCCATTATGATTTCTAAAATTCCTTCTGAAATTAATAAGCGCTTTGATCGTCCGTTCAATGAGATCGAAGTTTTGTGTGCCTCGTCAGGGATAATGGTCTGGTAGTGGGACAATTAGGCGACAAAGTTTGTAAGGCTTTGGTCCCTTAGAGTGAATCTTGACTTGAAATGACTATTGTATTGGCTCAACTTAACTTACTTGGCAAGAGTGAGAATGGTATGTGCCCAAAAGTAAGGGGTGGAGCCTCTTTGAGGTTGTTATGAGCGCGAGGGCAAACTTCTTCATGTCCGGATACCATGTTTTCGCGTCAAGCAGTGCTTTGGCAAGTACACATTCAGCTCTTGGGTGTTATAAGTCCATTATAGCATGTTCACAACGTATAATCATGGTATTTTCAAAAGAATAATTGACCCAAAACGTCCATATGTTTCACTTGTATTGTGCAAATCATCTATACCTTTAAAATCTTATCATTTTCATCCTCAAGTACACCATTTCTTTGCGCTAAACATCAATTTTATCTTGTAAAGCCTTGCGAAATAACAATTTTACCCTTATCTTTTAAAAAACAAAAGTAAAATGTGTATGGTAAAGAAAAATAAACGAAAAAAAAAAATTATATATTATTTTAAAATGTAAATGAATCTAGTTTTCAAATTAAATAGATATTTGGTTCTCAAGATTGATTATATTAATACTTTTAGAAAAATTTTCTTTACTTCATTTATTTTATTTATGTCTCCTAAAAGATAAGGTTAAATTTGTTATTTACTAGATTTTAGAAAAGGAAATTAATGTAAAAGATGTTTGCAAAGAACTTATCTACTTCAAGATGAAAATGTAAAGATCTTAAAGGTAGGAATAATTTACACAATATAATGATCATGTTGTGGTATTGTCAAGTCATATGATCCTATGTACTTTATCTCGGCTGTCGAGAAAACTTCTAATATCTAATACCACGACGAAATGAAAATATCGGGCAATGTGATCGAACATCTCGTGCTGAGCAAGTTGTCCTTGAGAGTTCCTGAGCTGAACAAGCCGTTCCCCAACAGTTTTTCTTGATAGAACGATAGTTGATCCTCTAATGTATCTAAAGGCGACAACTAGACTAGACCACGGTCTGTGTAGGGTTGGCAACGGTTTGGTTTGGGGACGATTCGGCCAGAACTGCAAACCGAACCGGCTGGTAAAAACCATAACTATAACCGAAGCGAACCGTTGGTGTTTCGGTTCGGCTCGGGTTTCGGTTCGGTTCGGTTCAGGGTTCTGAACCATTTTCAAAACCCTTTTTTTTTTAAAGCCATGTTGGCCTATATTTTTTTAACCAAAAGTTCCTACTCACACTCAAAACACCAATGCCTAAATTGTTTTTATGCTAAAAATATTAAATATTACATCCTCATTTTAATTGACAAATATTCTAACATTACATCCTTATTCTAGCATTCCACCATTGCACCATCACAACTCATTACTCATTACACTTTAATACACTAATAACAAATAATCAATCCATTATCCTTGTCCATAAACAAATACAACTAAAATGTATGAAGTGGTTACTAGTTTTCAAACAAAATAGGAAATCACACACCATGCAAGCAAAATAAATAGTTTTCATCACAATTGACAACTCATTATAGATTTTAGATTTTCAACTTTTGATTTTGGAATTGATAATTAATTTTAAATTTTTACTAAAACAAATATCGATTATTCGGTTCGGGTTCAGTTACAACGCTACTAACCATATCCGTCTCGGGTTTTACTATCAAAAACCATATCCGATCCGCCTATCTATCGGTTTGGATTTTTTCGACCCGTTCAGTTCGGGTAACCGCGATTCTCTGGTTTCTCAACCCGTTTTGCCATCCCTAGGTTTGTGAACGCCAATTCACGGTTTGTGGACGGAGAGAATCGGCACAGAACTGTGCTGGGGACAGGATTGTGCCGATTTTTGAACTTGCGGTTCACAGTTAAAAAAAAATTGACTACTTGATCGTGCTGATTTTTAATCGCCGGTTCAACAGTTATAAAAAATGACACCTTATCCCAAGACTCCAAACAAAATGTAGTATATAAAGTATAATAATAAGAATTGAGATTGTAAAGATTGTAAGTAGAAATTTGTAAATTGCAAAATGTAAACAAATGCAAGTATGTGATGTAACTAGTTTGACAATTGAGAGAATGGGAGTTGACAGATTGAGATTTGAGAGTTATGAGGAGAAAAAATGAAGAGGGAAATGGATATTTATAGATAAAAAAACTTAAAGAAAAAAATAAATTTCCGATTATGATTCAATATAAAATCGAACCAACATGGAACTTATTTTGAAACGATTCTGTGCCGGTTCAAGGCCGTGAACTGGTCAAACCAGTTCGAGGCCCGTTTGACTGGGTCAGTTCCAATGTGGTTCTGTGTCGGAACCGGCCCGTGGAGGGGTCTAGCAACAACCTTACAAGTCATCGAGTTGCTAGCTGTCCATGATACAATAAGCTTTAGCTCTGCACCTATAACCTAGGTCAACATATTATGTTGAGACTGGCTCGTAACTCTAGCATAGTAATTAAAATAATATGATTTTCATAATCTAACTTGAATTTTTGGTGGTGATGTACTGAAACTGGTAGTAGTGGTCGTGCAACTAGATATCTCTAGCGTGAACGGGATCGGATGAGATAAATTAAATGGATATCTTTAGGGTGCATCTTTTGCTGTGGCTTTATAGATATTGTCCACTTAGTTCGACTTCGTTAAAAGGGGTGAAGAAGGCTTGCTTAGATAGCTTCAATCTTTCAGTACACAGAAGAGTGGTTGATCGATCCTCCATACCAAAATTTCAGATATCCTCCAAGCAACTTCGATACTGCTGGAAGCAAATTCAAGTTGAAGATAGTCGGCGATCCATGTTCGAGCCTCGATAATATCGTGCATCGTTTTCTATCAGAATACTTGATTTTCTCTCTCTATATTAAACCCACTTTTTATACAATTACATAGTCTATCACTTGTACACTCCACAAGGGAGATGCTCTGTTCCCCATGGGATTAAACAAAAATTGTGAGCCACACCGTCCCCCACCACAATTTATCCGACACAACATGAATACCAAAAAAAAAAAATTTTTTTTAAGGATGACGTAACGCCACCAGAAGGTGCCACATCAGCGTGGATACAAACCCACGTGGGCAACAGTGCAAAAGCGCACTCCACAAACTCCTTTATTCACGTCGTGTAAGCGCAAGTATGTGCGCGCACGTGTGACAAGTTCACTGCGTACTACGACATAATCCATCAACATGACGCCCAATGTTATCCAAGAAACACCCAACAGAAGACAAACATAAACAATATCAACGCATGTGATAAACAAATACATCACAACTGTAATATATATATGCGCATCAAAGACTGAATAATGCAGAAAATAACTCAGCATGGAGAATTCCCTGTTATTGAATCCACTTTGGTAAAAGCATAAATGGTCATACATTTACTAACTGTAACACACACATAAAATCCCCCTTTGTAATACTAAAACTTAAAACCATGAGAACTACATAGTTTTAAGAGTGTAGAAATTCACAGAGTTTCAATTCCCACAAGCACTCTAGATCTTGTCAATATCCTCGTCCTCAAACTCAATGTAATCATCACCAGCACCATCGTCCTCCTCATCAAGTCCACCCGCAATACCCTCGTTCAGCCTAGTGCTCTCTGGCAGCTCACCATAGGCCTTCAGCAACCGAGCTTCGTCAGGCATGTACTTCAGGATCACGTCAGCCTTATCATCCTATTAACACCAAAGAAGAGATTAAAATCATAACAGATACATACATTATCTTCAACTTCAAGCAATTCATTTAATTGAAAATAGAAATATCTTTACTCATCGTCATGAAATTGGGGTCTGTATATCATATGGCTGAATATTTCTTTCAAAGTTTGAGCTGATTTTCAATGAATTCTAATTGTTTAGCCTTCTTAGATAGGAATTTCTGAATTTTGATCAATTGATTATTTACTTGTTTGCTTTAGCAGTTTAACTTTTTGCCAAAATATCTTTTTCACAAATATAGTTTAATTAAAGTAAACCTTTTCTCATCATTTAGGCATACATTCACTATTCCCTTATTCATCCACTTCTAACAGGTCAAAAAATTATTCTTCAAACATTTCTACCAAAAGGGCAGCTAAACATTCCTCCTTCTTCAGTTCTTTGAAAATGAGCAAACAATCTCTGAATTTTCAGAAGGACATAACATGTAATGAAACGGATAAATCTTAAATATTCCTCCACACATAATAGCACAGAGACGCATAATTTATTGATAATAGCTTGAAAAAATAAACTAATCTATTTCTATGCTTATTTTATTCACAGGCATAAAAGAAATATAACAGAAACAAGAGAATTGGGCAGCATAATAACCATGATTTTCAAACCTTTTTTCCCCTTATCAGTAAAATTGCAATATTATCCAATTCACTTAATCAAACATGTATCAGTTGCTATGTGACCATAAT
Source organism: Jasminum sambac (assembly GCA_018223645.1). Classification (NCBI taxonomy): domain Eukaryota; kingdom Viridiplantae; phylum Streptophyta; class Magnoliopsida; order Lamiales; family Oleaceae; genus Jasminum; species Jasminum sambac. The sequence goes on from CP073641.1 coordinate 24,501,683, forward strand.
TTCATGATAAATCAGTTTTAATTTATGTTGCGAATACATTAAAAAGGGGGAAAATAGAGACCTGATAATCACGAAGTCCGACGAGAATTATATCTCCGGCAGCAATCCAGACCTTCTTGTGCATCTTTCCTCGGATATGGCAGAGACGTTTGGTGCCATCGATGCACATGGCTTCACATCTACCGTTACCCAACATACGCAACACCTGAGCATATTCCTGTCCGTCTTCCTTGAAAACTAGCTCGCGCTTCTCGTCATCGGCCTCGTTCTTCCCCCTTTTCCTGTTCTTTCCTCCCTTTCCCTTGTTCTTCGGCATGATGATAAACCCTAGATCGAACGGCTGTCCTTTCCCCTCTTTTTCTGTAGTTTGATTGATTGGATGAATGATTCACTGCGAAAGAGGAAAGAGGGTATTTGTATGAGCGGTAGTAATATAGCGTTGAAGTTACGTGGGCCTCAAGCATACTTATTGGGTTGGGTTTTGAGCAAGAGCCCAATGGGCCGACCATACGGATGGTCTGGGATGGATAAGTCGATTAGAAGAGAGGCAGCTCACTTCTGAATAACCCGAGAATTTCTACATTCTCGAATATGAAGTCGAGTATTCATCTCTTTTTTTTTTTTTTTTTTTTTTGAATTTTTTGGCCTGTCTGAATGGCCTCTTTACACTATTTATTATATAGTAACGCCCTCTATATAGCATTTAAGGCCTGAGGGATGATAATTGATTAATAAAAAAAAAACTGTTGTGACTCATTCACAAATGGATATTATGAATTATAATAAAGTCGTGAGCCACATCCTTTGTTTTATAATGAATTATTGAAGTAGTTGGATCCCATAGGTTCTTTGTTTGGTTCCGTATTTGTTTGTTTGTAAATTTGAGCGAATTCTACGTATTGTATTCACCACCACAAAGAGAAATTTAAAGAATTCCTCTTCTTTATCATTGAAGTTTTGATTTAAGGTATTACATTTTCTCGTCTTCTACAATAGAAACGAGAAATTCTGATACAAGATATATTTTCATTATTGGGGGACAAGTAGGTGTCCAAATGGTAAATGTATTCATCAACTCAACAGCAAGAGTAGAGGCTGCAGAGCTTTACCAATCCATTCATCTCAAGCAAATTGAGACATGAATGCATGTTGTAGTCCCCAGTGCATTGTGCTATTCTAGACTTCCCATTCATTCAAATTCGTGGGTATTTGTCCAATATGAAGACCATAAAATAATTCCTTCAACCAAGACCTCTCCTTAAAAGTAAAATTTCACAACTTCAATAAGGTTTCTTCTCAACAATAATTCATCGTCCGCTACAACTCTCAACTTGTATTCTGCTCTTGAACAAAAAGAGCCTATATCATTCTTCTCATTGAGATAATGTGTCACAGTCTTATAAAATTTTACATGACTACTATTATTCTATCATCTCACATGAGTTTTAACACATCACCTCGATGCCAAGCATGAGATGAATCATGCAGTGTAAGTGACATTAGTATCCTCAAACCTGAACAAGTGCCTACGTCAATACTACGCTAAAATACTCGCAACTTCCGTTTCTATATGTGGTTCATATGTAGTTTCATGAAACAACCCCCTTGGTTTCGTAAACGCCACATCAATTACAGATTCCTTAAACAATACTTGGGCAGCATTAGACCATTTTCATTTATTGTCCCAATAAATGGGTTAGGTGAAATAGAAAAACTACATTATAGGCATAAAAGTGCAGTCCACCTCTCTACTTGAATAACATATTCCATTCACCACACAATATCTAAAGCCAAATAATCCAATCAATAGCCTGAACAAGACATCGAATTGAAACTTTTCTCAAGCGAAAACACATAAAAGAAACACCAATCGGAATATTATCACATATTTACAGCGTTTCTCTTGATCGCATACTGAGATGCATTTGTCTATGCAATCTTGGGGATCCACTCCAATGCTTAAATTGAATTAACCCCAGAACTAAGAAAGTTTTTCGCCTCTGATCCAAATCGGAGAACTTTGGTGTTACCTTTTAAGCTCTTGTTGTGAGCCAAAGTGAAACACTGCAGGGCGAAACTGGAATTTCAGTGCTTGATAGTAAGCTCAGCCCTGAGGTGGAGTGTGCCATTAATGAAATAGAGGCTGTCCTCAGCAATGAAAGAATTCCATGGTATGCTAAATAAGTTGCGATAGCCAACTGCCTTTCCTCCAGTAAAAGTGTAGTTACCTTTATATTTGCTAACATACTCTTCTGTGGGTTTTGATCTGGCTGCAAATTCATAGTCCACAGCAAATGAAACTGAACCCTTTTCTTGCATCCCAAGAAAGAGACCAAAACAACTGAAATTGTTCTGTTGATCTAAATTGCAATGTGCAGACAAGAAAAACCCTTGTCCACCCAAATGAAAAGCTTGAGAATAAACTCGCCCCGATGGATGCAAATTTGCACATTCTTCCCGCTTAAGATCCAAGTAGACTACACACTGTTGTCGAGGGAGTTCGAACTCAATTACCTTTACGGGTCGATACTTGTATGCCCTCTCGACAAAGCGGCGGCTGGTGGTGGTTGTCTCCTCTATGGCCATCATGCGTTGACGATGTGGGGCGTCAGCCTTGAAAAACAGGGCCTCAAGCACAATTTTGGATGCAAAGTCGTGATCCAAGTCGCTGCAACCTAGAACCTTCTTCAGCTTACGACAAGTCATGTAGGGGAACCGGATATGGCGACCTAGACGTGTACAAAGTATGTCTCGTCGCTCTTCTGGCTTTTGATAATGTGCCCGGGTCCACTTCAAGGCCAAGTCATATACTGCATCCTCTGATGCCACTTGGAGATCGTCGCTTGATAGAATTGCCTCGATTCCAGCAAGAGGCAAATTTATAACCTCCTCTTGAAACCTGATCAATTAGCACAACTATAAATAAGCAGCAAATACTACAAGAAGTGGCTGTAAAACTTCCGAAATAATTGATAAAATAACGCCCAATTTCAAGGGAATGAAGGGATTTTACATCATAAGTTGTTCAGTATTAAACTGAACAGTACACTTCAATTCAGCAGGGGAAAAAAAAAAAGAAAAAAGAAAAGATGGATGTGAAGAATACACACATAAGAAAAACAATGACTTCTATAACAGCCATTTCCGGAAGACAAAAAATAAAAAATAAAAAGAAAAAGAAAAGAAAAAAAAAATTGAAAAAAGGCCAAGAAAATGAATTAGAAATCTTGTTTTCAATCATTCACAGAAGGACCAAATAAAGAAAGGAAATGATAACAACTCACTTCGATATATCTTTGTAACGGGCAGCCAAGAACTGTTTTGCAGCATCAGTCAATGGCTGAACTGCTTCAGCCATTAGGACGCTAGAGGGAAGGTCAAGATATAGTAATGCAGACTCCGGAGTCATAGGCAAGTTCCGCAACAAACGGCTGCAGTGCCTCATGCATGAAGCTACCTCAAATTTATCTGCAGCCATAAGCACATCCAGTAATGCTGGCGCTGTTGTTGCAGTTAAGGTATTGCTATACATAAAATTCAGTAGCTCCATTAGAGCAGCTTCCTCTACACAGAAAGAAGAATGATTAACACCTCGCAATTTCTTAGAGTGAAAAAGAAAGGAACACAGAAAAACATACCTGAGGCATTAATTCTTAGGGTTACATGTCGCTGCTCCGACTCCATCATCCCATTTGAGAAGAGCTACATAAGGAAGGAACAAATTCGTATATAAATGCACAAAAAGAAAATAATACGAGCAAGTCTTGGTTAGAAGTGCTATTGCCTTATAAAAGAACGGACTCTTTGCTGCTAAAATAGGAGAGCTGATATGCAACGTTTTAACTCTTATAACTCCAGTACTATCCTCAGCCACATTCGAATCATCACTATTTGCAGCATCATCTCCTGCACAAGTATTTTATGTGAAAACAATAAGGTTTTACGAAAATAATGAAGGATCATACAAACAAATCAGAATGCAAGGCATCCTTTAAAAAGTTCAAATAGAAATATCACATAACAATAAGTCCTAAAATAAGTGAAGCCAGAAATATAGTATTCTCCTATAAAGGCAAAGATTTTGACTTTCTTCTCAAAAGTTACACTTCTTCATTCATAGACATCATAGGCAAATATAAAATGGCCTAAACAGGTGTACTATAAACAGTTCGTACTTCCTAAGACACTCAGACTGGGGTGCAGGTGTCGATTACAGCTATGGACCTAAGAATTAGATCCTTTATCTTCTAAAGTCAAGGATACTGACACATGGTTGAAAAGGGTCCAAAACTTTGGACACACCTATATATTTATATATATTTAAAACTTAGAAATTTGATTAATTTCCAAAAAAATAAAATAAAAGAACATCATACACTTCACATCTACTTTTTCTTGGGAAGAAAAAAAAATATTAAAAGAGTAAACTCAGATAAGAAACGACTCTTTTTTAATTAAAAAGATTTAATTTTTTTTTTTAAATTCAAAAATCATAATGTAACTATAAATCTACAGCCACATGAATTTGAACAATTAACTTAATATAGGAGAATGGGAGTAAATTAAAAGTGTTTTAAAATGTTTTAAAGTAAAAAAGGAGAGAGAATGAGTGGAGGTGAGTGGTTGAGATTTACGGATGTGATGAGATATGTGGATGTGATTGATTTAGAAGAGAGAAAAACGTTGAAAAAAGTGGAAAAAAGTGGTAAAAAGTGGTAAAAAGTGGGAAAAGTAAGATCCATTCATGCTAAATAGTTGATTCGATCAATTTAATCACCAAAACTACAAATGGGCCTATTCACTTCAGAAGCAATTTCCAAAAGCCCAAAATGATTGCCCAAGCTCACTTAATAAGCCAATAAACTTAAGAGCCCAATTTTACAAAAAAAAAAAAAAAGACAAAACCCATAGCTGTCCATCATCTTCCGTTCTTCCTCGGTAGTCAACACCTCTTAACCAGACAGAGAAAGTCAACGACATCTGTTGTAATTCTGAAGGCTCCTTCACTTCGTCTTCAAGGATTTTCTCTTCTTTGTCCGCCAAATGGTTCTTTCATCCGTCAACAACAGTGAGCCTTCTATCATGTACTTTTCCAGCCGTGACCAACTTTAACACGGAGGATCGGATCCGTATTCAAATGTCAGTATCCGTGTCATGTCATGACGACACGGGTACCACACCGTCTCTGGCGAGTCCGAGCTTCACAACTTCTGAAACCTTAGGCCTACTTTGAGAAGCGTTTATGAACATTTTTGTTTATAAATACTTCTAGTTAAACCACTTTGCTATCAGCATAATTTATAGGATCCATATTTATAATCATTATTTCACAACCAGATATTTATATATATGTATATAAAGACAACTGCTTGTAAATGCTCATCAAACAATCCCATAATTGACAAGCACCTAGGAATTTACAATACATAAGTCAATATCATATGCCCAGTTCCCAGCTACAAAATGTCATTAAAAATTACTCTGATGAAGTATGCAAACTAAAATCTTGCTCCAAGACCATCAAGGGATTTACTTGATTCCTTAGTTTCAGCTGTGTGATACAGAACTTGACTGTTGCTACAATAGGGAGGGAGGGAGTCGCAGCCCACGGGCCGGGCACGATTACAAAACTCTTTTAGTTTTTCCATACAAGAGCGAGAAAGAATTAATTCCCATGGATTCCTTGTTTGAACTTGCTTTTACACTATCCTACACTAATGAATCTATTAATACATGTTCTTCACAGGTCACAACTCCCTGACTGCTATATTTCTCATTCACTCAACTGTGCAACTGATGACAAGCAGACATTCAGAGAGATATTTACATCATTCAGTCAATAGAAAGAAAAGACTAACGCCAATAAATTCACAGGTCCGATGTTGCAATCCGTTCGCCCAATTGGATAATATAATAAATATAAAACAGAAATGCATATGGTATCCATATATATATGATATGGCTTGCATGGAAAACCTACTATCCTCAATTCCCTTAAATGCATTTTCCAGGTTATAACTTATAACCAACATCCCCACCAAATATCATGGAACCAAACATCCAAAACTGAAAACATCTTTTGAGTAGATCAAGACTCAAATAACAGATTCTTAGAGGGCATCTAATGTTCAAGTCACAAATTGGATGGTCAAAAAAAGATTTTGCTGACTTAAGGAATTAATTTAATTCTCTGTTTGTTGACAAATATACCAGAATGTTATAGAAGTCTCATCACTTATTTGATAGAACTATTTTCAGATTACTTTTTCTACACTCATTTTCCTACACAGAATAAAAGAATAATTTTTTGCATTTCTCATACCTGGCTTTCCAGCCACACATTCTTGATAAAAGAATAAAAGAAAACCACTTCCTTTAGAAAGAAAAAAAGAGAAAAAAAGAATTCAAAAAAGCTATCAATATAAGTTTTCTCCAGAAAATGTAAAAGCCATTTTTTTATGCATTTACCGACAACACTATTTTTGGGCCTTACTCATAGATTGTTTGATGAAACTTTTTGAGAAGAAGAGAAATTATTTTCGAAAATGTGTGGTTAAAAAGTAAGGAACATTTTTAAAACAAAGTGGTTTTTTTTTTTTTTTTCTTTGGGGGGGAACTAGTACTAATAATTAGTGTTCCCGCCACTATCAATCTAAAATTTTACTTTTAGCAAACAAAAGTTTACTCCAACACACACTTTATTTTAAGTTTTGTCAAAACAAGCACTTATTATGCCTCGCCAAAACAAGTAGTTATCACGCCTCTCATGTCATCAATGGATATATTATCACCGATGCCGATCAGGAAAGCCAAATTAATCAGTATATTGGCTTATAAAATTAGATAATTAATAAGCTGAACATGAGTTTTTTGACTTTTGCCTTAATAATAATGTTGATGAATGAACTGAAAAAGAAAACTCAAATTAACTTTTTCCCCCAAACCTGAGTGTGCTTCGTCTATCATTGGAATTTCTTCCTCATCTTGATTTTCATCACCCAAACAATCATCAATATCAGGCTGCTGACTATCTAGAATCTGCTCCTCCGGGTGAGTGTTGATGTCCAAAGCTGCAAACGAGTGGCACATGCCTGATTAACATCAGATCAACCATGCCAGCACACAAAAAGTAAGCATTCAACATAATCTCCACCAAAACGCATAATTGATTATTTCAACATATTGCCAAGCTAAGAAACAGGCTAAATGCTCAAAAATGATATTCATATAAAGACAAGTTTGTAGCATGAGCATGAGATCAAGACTTGGGAAATAGAATAGGAAGGTTTCCATTTTAACTTAGGGCTTGTTTGATAAATATTAAATTTAATAAAGTTTTCTCTCTTATCATTTTCAACCATTCATCCATTAATTTGATAAATTTATATTTTTTAATACCTCTTCTTTACTTCTCAACAACAAATCTAAAAAATGAACTAAATTTAATTTGATTTAATTTGTATCAAACAAGCCCTTAATTTATTTCTCTACACATTCCATTTCTCTTAACAAATGAATTCTCAAAATTAAATTATACAAGCAAAACCCAGGGCTCCTATAATTTAGACTTTTAATGCTTAAAGTATGGAACTAAAACTTTGGAATTAGAAATGTCTACATTTGATTGTGTTATTTGTATACTCTTGACCACATCGAACAGTAAACAGAATAGTTGGCGAAGTTCGAGGGTTAGTTTTTAAAGAAACGATTGTAGAGTGCATCCGGTTTCAGGTTTCTATTCTAAATCGATCCTTTTTTTTTCTTTGGTTGCTATGTATTCCTTCTCTTCGTGACAAAATAATTTTAGAAATTCAATTGTACAAGCAAAACACCATGGCTCCTATAACTTAGATTTTAATAATTTAATCAAGTTTTCTGACGAAATTTCAGTTAAATAGCTACCAAGTGTCTTTACCATACTCACTACCACTTATGCGATATGACGTTACAAACAAGCCAAAATCTAGGCTTTCAACAGCTGCCACATTGCCATGCTCTATCGACGGAAGACAAAATGAAAACTCATACTAACACTACTGGGTCGTTGTAGCTTTATTTCCCTTTTGAAAGCTGTTCAGTGGAGGGGATCATGGTAAGCAGATTCAGTCATCAGCCTTTAGTTGTCTCTAAGGACCTTAACAACCTTTCATCACCACTACTAATCTACAGAAATTCTGCTTTTTCTGGCCTTTGAATGAGTCAAGAGTCAAGACTAGACCTTACATTTAAGATAAGGCAGTTAATAGTGAGCTTCGAAGCTCAAGCCTGGTTAGCTAATTTTTCACCACTCACCCTTGAATCATCTCAATATCGGAACAAGCCAAGGTTTACTCGCAAAACACACACATACATGTACACCTTTTCATCACAACCTACATGATACATCTGCCACATAATAACATGTTATGACACAAAACTAAATCAAAATCCACAAACAATCATCCAAATACCACATAATTATCCAAAGCAATTATGTAAAAAAAATTAAATAAATAAAATAAAACAAAATGCTTAAACTTTATACTCAACTTTACTGTGGAATCGCTTACCATTTCCCTTGTTGGTGATGTCGCTTCTGTGACGCTTGCTCTTGCGTGCCCAGTCGGCAAGGATATTAGAAGACACGGACTCGGACTCAGGTCGGGTCTCCGGAGGATCGGAGACTATCTCGATCCGGAGGACCCGGTCGGAAAAGTTGCTGTCGTTGAAGGCGAAAGCGAAGTCTGGATTGCGTGAACCGGTCGGCGACGAATTTTCTGAGTCCATCACTGCCGTTCTCGGGTCAAAAAGATCCAGCACAGAATCCCGCATACTGATTTCTCTCAAAAAAGCACTACCTCCCTCTCTCTAAAAGTAGTACACTGTTTTGTATTGAGTGGACGTGTAGCTTGTGCTACGATTCGTACAAGAGAGGTGATTCTCACACAAATATTTTTAATCCCACACACCCATTTTTTCCTATTACAAAGATACCCTTTCATATAATTTTTTTTCTACCCTCCATTTAACCATACAATGTAATCCCATAGCCGTTCCACTCCATTTCAGCCTTTAACCCACTCGTACTCACTGGTAGCTCTCCAATTCCTGATGAAGACGAAGACAATGGACTTGTCGAACAATGTAAGTAATAATATTATTTTTCCTTACTTTTGTTGAATGGGATTGGATGTCGCTCGCCTACGGCACCTTTGGTGAGCTAATCATCAATGGGAGTGGGTGCATTTGGACACAGCGCCGAGGATGCAAATGAAGGCTCGGTAACAGGCGGCCGAGTTTTTATTTGGACATTCGGCCAGAGTTGGCCGAGTGTCCAGATGGAGGCTCGGCCACCATGGGCCGAGTTTCCAGAAGGAGGCTCAGCCACCCCTGGCCGAGCCTCCTTCTTAGAGCCTCAGCCAGGGCAGGCCGAGGCTCCTTCTAGATGCTCGGCAAGGGCTGGCCGAGCCTCCAAAAGGAGACTCGGCCAGTGCTAGCCGAGGTTGCCTTTAGAACCTCGGCCATCCTGACCGAGCTTCCAAATGCAACCTCCTCTTAACTCTCCAGTGCCTTATTCTTCCCAGTTCTTCCCAGTTCTCTCCAGTGCCCTATTCTTCCCAGACTATATATGTTGTATATGCACGTATCTAATATTAATTTATGTTTTATTTTAATGTATAGGAATCAGATGCATATTCCACAGAAGATAGTGTTAATGATACTATTAGTATTATTGATCCAATGAATATGGCTATAGGTTATACACCAAATTTTACAACTTCCAATATATTTGATTCACGTGATGATTTTATTTGTTGGGCACGTAATATTGGAAAAGATGTCGGTATGATAATAGTAGTACAGAGATCGAACAATGGAGTGGATGGTAGACAACCTAGACTTTTGCTGGCATATGAACGAAGTGGTAAGTATCGGGTGGCCAAAGAAAAAGATGGAAAGGATCGGGTCCGGAAAAAATTGATAGGAACAAAAAAATATGAGTGTCCATTTGTACTACGAGGTAAGCAAATATCTCATTATGGCCATTGGATATCGCAAGTTGTATGCGGTGTACATAATCATCCATGTGCAAAATATTTAGAGGGTCATTCTTTCGTCAATCGGTTAACACCTGATGAAAAGAAGTTGGTAGTTGATATGTCAATATCTAACAGTCGACTGAAATATATTTTGTATACATTGAAAGAAAGATATCCTGAGAATACGCGACAATAAGGACTATTTATAACGCACGTCAAAAGCATAGATTAATTGAGCTCGGCGGACGGACACAACAACAATACCTAATGACTAAGTTAGAGGAGCATGGATATTTTTTTGATGCTAGGCGGTGTGAGGCAACCTATACAGTAAAGGATATTTTCTTTGCTCATCTAAGGAGTGTTAATTTATTGCATGCCTTTCCAAGTATCTTATTGATGGATTGTACATACAAGACTAATCAATATAAGTTACCATTATTGGAAATAGTTGGCGTGACATCCACAGATATGACATTCTCCATTGCATGTGCCTATATGGGGTCCGAGCATGAAGATAAATATATATGGGCATTGTCTTACTTGAAATCACTATTCAACCAATCCTCATTTCCCACAGTTATTATCACTGATCGAGAAATTCCCTTAATGAATGCAGTTGAAAGTACTTTCCCTATGGCGTGACATTTATTGTGTCGATGGCATATTAGTAAGAAAATAGTAGCAAATTGCAAGAAGGAGTTTCGCATCAAGGAAGAGTGGGATTGTTTTATATCTTTATGGAATCTGTTGGTAGTAGCCCAAACGGGAGGCAACATTTTATGATTTGCTTAGAAAATTCCAAGTAGACTATTTGGGTTATGGAGACGCCGTCGGATATACAATGCGCCAGTGGATTCACCCCTATAAAGATAGATTTGTTTCTTACTATACAAATCACATCATGCATTTTGATAATACCACAATAAATAGGTATGCCAATTAAAATAATTTAAATTCTTCATTTTCAATATTGACCGTTCATTAATTTTATTTCTTTTTTTAGGGCAGAGAGTGTACACGCGAAACTAAAAAATTATCTCGGATCGAGTCAAGGTAATTTTGAAATATGTTGGACTAAAATTCAAACTTTGATTGAGACATCGCACACTGAGATAAAACAATCATTTGAGAAGAGTATAAATATAGTCCATCATCGATTCAAACCAACCGTGTTTAAGGGTCTACGAGGTATGGTTTTAATTGCTGCTATGGATAAAATATTGCATGAGATGGATGTTGTAAATATGGTCGGGATCGATCTTTCGCGTTGTGAGTGCGTACTTAGGAAGATATGTGATTTGCCATGTGCGCATGAAATTGCTGAAATCTATATATATATAAAAGCAAGGTTTTTTTCCGCCTTTGCACACATTTTTCTTAATTTTTTAATTCATTTTTTTATTCCAACTCATCAAGTTTTCCCTACAATGCACTTAATTAAGTTTTTAATTCATTATTTAATTACCTTATTTCATCATTATCCTTAAATGGCCATAATTATCCTACCATAATAATTATCTATATTCTATAATTCTATATCTATATTCTATATCCATATCCATAAAAAATGATTTATATTGTTTTTTATTTATTCTTAATTCTCATAACTCATTTTTAGGGGTTAATAAATATTGATTAATCAAAAAATAGATTTTGCTCTATTTGCCTCAATCCTTAAGACTGATTAAAAATTTATTTATATTCACATTTTTTATTTGTTCTGATTTTTTATTAAATTAAATTAAATTAAATTAAATTAAATATTAATAATTCATTGATAAAATTTTCCCCCTTGAGACATTTTTTTTATTTTATTTAATTCTTTTTTTTTAAATTGCGATCCCAATAATTTGTCAATCAATATTTTCCCAAGAAGCCTATTGATGGCATAATCTATATTTATTTCTCGCTCAAACTTGCATTTTTCAAAATAAAAAAAATATTATTTTATTGTTAATTGTTAATATATAGAATTTGGTTCATTGCTTCCCTAATTGCGATGGTTTTTTAACTCTATATAATAATCTTTAAATATTAATTAATTAATAATAACCATGGATCAAATCTCATCCGCATCCCATTTTGCATTCATATCTCGCCCGTAACTCTCGACCTTTATCATCATTTAACGCAATTCCATTTGGGATCCGTAATACCTGCAAATCTCCCAAATTCCATTTAATCACAGAATCGGTTTTCTCAATTACTGGGCCAATTTCTCTGCCAACAAAGAAAAATCATCTTCCTTCTCTCTATACAGGGAACGATTGAGTGATGGATACTACCGATGCATGTGTCTTCTCGCCGGAAAAAGCTTCGACTGCTGACATCTTGCGCTTCAAAACGGTAATAATAGTTCTTCTAATTCATTTTTTCACACAAATCGCACCCAAATCCATTGTCTTATTCTTCTAATTTCAACCTTTTGTCTTTGCCGGATTCCACTGCCGATCGGCGGCAACGCCCTCGATTTTGAACTCTGTTCCTGGCCTCCATCCATTGCAGTAAAAATGTTGCCACCTATTGTGCCATTCAATGCACAGGTATGTCAAGCTATTTATCGTTCACAAATTAGGTTCTAATGAAAAATTGGAAATTGATTTTTAGTTTTTTCCTAATTTCTGATAATTCGATTGCATGCCTATTGTGAATGCTATAACATAGATTTCATTACTAATTTCCTTACTGGAATATGTTGGTTTGTGATCTGTAAATTGAATTTATCTTTTGTGATTTGTAAGTTGAATTTATCTATCTTTGAAGATTTGTGGGTTGCCTATTTTCTTTGTCTTGAAATATATGCCGTAAAAATTTTGATTGTAGACATCGTATATTAGCATCTAAAAGTTCATCTCTTGGGCGCTTTGTAGTCCAGAGCGCTTCACCAAACATGCTTTCTACTTAAAATTGTTCGTTCTTTAGAACAAGTTGGTGCTGAGCGTAATTAGATATCCAAGGGTTAAGGTAATCAAGCTACTACTCTGTTTAATTTACCCATCTTTTATGGAGTAATCTATATATATATAATAGTGAGTTTTTTTCCCGCCTTTGCGCACAATTTTTTTAATTTTTTAATTCATTTTTTATTCCAACTCATCAAGTTTTCCCACCTTTAACACTTTAATTTTTCATTAATTATTATTAATTATTACGTTATCATTATCCTACCTATAATTATCCCGGGCCTAATTAATTATTACCTTATTCTTATCCTAACTGTAATTATCCTAGATTAATTCCTTCACGCTTCGATAATTATCTCTTAATCAAGGAGATAATCTTTTGTTGTTTGACGCACCTTTCCTTTTGTTAAAGAATTATTAGTTGCAGCTGTCTTCAATATCTCCCCAATTCACGGTCAAAGTCCATTCCACATTCAAATTGTCACCTCCATCTTGCACCTCTCGACATTCTACAATCCACAACATCTACTTGATCGTGTGTGCAATTGATATATCCGCCTCTTCTTCTCTCTTCTCACACAATCGTCAGAGATTGTCAATCTTTTTCCCCTTTTGATCGATCTCCCTTCCATTTGAAAGTAATTAGTGTTATTATCTTTTTTTCCCCAGATTTGTTGTTTCTTGATGGTAATCAATTTTCTTATCTTCCAGTCATGGTAACAATCGATTCCTCCGGTGGTTCTCGAAGCAAAGATTAACAGTCACTTCCTCCGACTGTAAATAAGAGCAATTTTGAGCAATTGTCGAATTACTTGGTTGAAATTTTGAACCGGTAAGTTCAAATTTGAGCAATTTCGGAATTAATTTTGTGCCAACTTTTGTAAAATTTGTGCCATCGCTTTTCTTCGATTGTTGATTCCGCTTTTTGATTTAAAATGTCTAGCCCATTGAACTCTGTTCTTGTGATAATTGGGTCTGTGATGAGTTGCTCTCCGCGTAAAATCTCCTCCCAAATAAAATTCAAGTTCGGATTTTTATGACATGGTCTATTTTCAATAGCTGCAAATGGGTGATTTTTTGTGATGAAAAAAAAATTAAATTTACTACATACATAAATACATATATAGAAACATATAATTTTGATTTGATATGGATGGGTGTTTGCCATGTTTTGGATCATCGAATACTGAAGGAAATGGAAAAGGAGTCTTTCAAAGAAGCTTCAACAACTCAGGCTCAGGGGAATAGAGTGAATTCAGGTAAATTATTTCAAGATCATTTTTTTTTTGAATTTAAAAAATATTTCATCTTCATTTTCTATTGTTGCGGTAGTTATTTGTTTCTTCTATAAATCCTATCAGTGTTATTTGTAGATTAGTATATGATTCAAAATGAGCTTAACTTCATCATAATTAACAAAAGTTGTGTTTGGAGCTCAAACCTTGGAAGCTAAGTGATTAAATTTACTATTAATTAAAGTTGAACAAGAATTATGTTTAACTAATTAAAGTGGCTGCTTAATTGCATTTTACTCTTACAATGGAAAATAAGTTGATCCCATTTTTTTTATGTCATGTTTTGTTTCTCTATCTAATTATTAACATGGTTTAAGTGCTTTTTCTCATTCGCGTTACTCATTTCGATCCACGATGATTCTTATGACATCATTGACTTCTTTATTCTAGCCAGGGGACCTATCATAGAGGGACTTACAAACCATTCAAGGTAGCTACTTGTAGATAGCAACATGCCTAAGTATCTATCGTATTATTCCTTTACAAGTTGCAACTTAAATTTTTTTTATTTTTTTATTAGAGTCTAGATCTATAGCTTTGATTTATGTCTAGGCTTTTTTCTCCATAATTGTGGGTGACATTTCATGCCAAATCTTGAAGGCAATTGTGTTGTGGAAAGGTTCAAATGCCCTTTAATGTCTTTTAACTTTTAATTAACATTTTTGCAGGTGCACAATAGAGGTCAAGTCTTTATTTCATACACATGGAAATGGTTTTGCACATCGAAGACTAAACGACCAAGAAAGTAAGTTCTAGACCCTATGAAGAAGTTTAAAATAAGTTTGAATTTGTTGAATTTGCTAGATGTTGTGTTAAAGCAACAATTCCGGGCATTGGGTTTTGATTGCAGTTGAAATATAGGTTTTGGGGAAAAGGTTTGTTGTTATTGTTTATTTTGTTTTGGATATGCTTGTGATCTGTGTTTTCATTTTTGATTGATTAATTGACTGGTTAGCATTTTATGATTGCATCTATGTGCTTTCTAATTTGGATTTGGCATATGTGGCATCTTTGACAATATTTGTGGATAAGCACACATGCTTTTGTGGGGTTTTAATAGCATTTTCAACTATTATATCATACTACGTGTCGTGTTGTGGGAAAATTTAAATAATTGATGTGCTTGCTTGCTTTTATGAACGATGCCTCAGTAATATAGGATATCTGCGAGTTCTGCAAATGACGTGTAGGAGAACTGAGATCCCAACTATGTTTTGATTGGGTTTAGTTTTCACAAAAATCTAGGGTGAAAACTTATCTGATATGATACGCTTTTATCATTATTCATAGTCAAGATAATCCTCAGATGATTTAATTGAGCTTTTAATTTTGTTTTGACACAACAGGCTAGAGTTTGCATAGCTTATATATTGATTGAAGTATTGAACCCTATTAGCCTTGAAGCAATACAAAGTATAAATGCTAGAAAATGATACAATCATGTATCGCTCGTAACCTTTAGAATCACTACAAGGTCGGGCGGAGTTACTTCGTGTGGGAGAGGAGGTCAATGTGCGCGAACCAATCAAAGTTTTAGAATGATGGAATAAGTGATGAACGAGAGATTAGAGATATAGACGGGTTGGATTACTTCTTTAAATGATTCAATGATTCTTTCAAAAAAATGATTCTGCTTAAGTATTTTGTTTATTGTTTATGTCGTGCAGAGCAATGCATATGTGTATTAATAGGGCGGTTTTTTCCAAAATATAAGAGAAACTCTATCGAATTTGTTAAAGAATTATATGAATTTTGTTCTTCCCTTAAAAAAAACATAAGTATTTGATAGGCGTATATTCCCGTGCAACGCAAGGGTGAAAATAGTAGTTGTACATAATGATAGGTCAATCTCTTTAGATGCAGTTGATGGTTTTTGGAGAAAGTTGGACATGAGGGTAGATCAGGGGATAGATATTATTGTTTCAGATGATATTAGTGCCCGTTGGAATCAATTTTTTACGGGTGTTAATACTAAATTTTCAAATGCGGACGAAATGGAAAAATTATTCATGTTGAAGAGATTGATTGAGTTTGCAAAGCCGTCTACTATCTCGATGCTTGAGCCTACTGTGAAGACTAACACTCATGGGTGGCCAAAAAAAAAAAAAACAGAAGCAAGACAAATCAACAAAGTACGACCCCAGTGCATTTGAGTATGTTGAATCCATCCATGATAGTTGTTCAGATCCGCCCAATACTATGGGAAAGCAAACACAAAAGGTAGTGGAATCCATTTATTTTATTTTTTTAATTAACCGCAAGTTTGAATACAGTATGAATAGTTATGTGACAGTCAAATCTTATCTCTCGATTTTTACTAGGTTGTTTGTCGTGGTACAAACACGGTACTTGTTGCTATTGCATATATCGACCAACTACCATCTCATCTGCACGAGTATATTACAGGTACAAGGGATGTAATGGTTGATGGTCACTGTGGTTTTCGCGCGATCGCTGCCCTAATTTATCGTGATGAGGACCAGTGGCCTCCAGTACGACGGGATTTAATAGAAGAGTTCACGATGTTTGAAAAGTTATATAGAGACGTATATGGTGAGTACGGTCAGTTTGAACGCCAGTTTGAGCTGTTGCAATATTTCGATAATCCAGCTCCATTTTTACATTGGATGACTTTGTCGGAGATCGGCTATCTGATTGTGTCCTTATACAATGTTGCCCTTATCGCTTTATCCGAATAGATGTGTTGTACGTACTTGCCATTATGAACATGCGTGATCGATCCGCCTATATGTATCTATATTGGATTCGTGAATCAAAATCATTTCATTCAGGTATATTTTCTTATATATTAATGTTATTCATCGATTAATTTATTTTTTTATAATTAAATATTTTATTTTTATTTTACAGTTTTCTTGCGAGAGGGACATCCGATACCTCCCACTATCCACATATGGTACAGATGGTGTTATCCTTGCGCATCAAGATGGGTCACTGTGTATACCGAACAACTAACAATGTATAATCATATAGTAGGAAGTAATAGTAGAATTAGCGGTACTGAAATAATAGATTCCGACAAGTAATGTTCATTTATATAAACTATTTAGACCTTGAATTTGACAGTTTACTATAAATTATTTGGACATGTATACAATTCAGTGTGTTTGATTATGTTATTAGTTAATGGCAAAAGAAATAGGTTAATAACGTAATACTTAAAGCTAAGTACGATTTTTTAAAGCAAAGTTCATTACATAGTTTAAAGTTGAAAATCATAATACAAAACTAATACAACACAAATCATCTAGTGGATTGACATCTTGAAAATCCACCCCTAGTTCTTGGCCTCCGACGAGCCGGGTGGTCTTCTAATGTTAGTCCTTGGGCTGTAATATATGTTGCTTGAACATCTGGCATTATCCTACATACCGATAGAGACGAATTACCTGATTCTCAACTATATACCAGCGGCTCTAGAATGTTACATGCTCTCGCAAGACTATCCCCCAAATGCATATTAGCTAACGCCTCTGTCCCGCCGCCAATATATAGAGAACGTTTTTCAGGATTCTGAATAATAGGATGTGAAATCTGAATATACCAATCCATATAATTGGGTGCACAACACCATGGTAGACTTGCCTCTCTACAAAGACGATTTTCATTCAATATATGAATGTCCCACATCCTAAACAGCCCCCAAGTGTACCCCACTAGACCTTATACTTTTTGGTTATACGTCCTCTTCTAGCCACTTTTGGAGCAAGAGGTTCTTCAGTAAGGCCGTAATACATCCGCAGTAAAATATAACAATAGCAAGAGGGAATTGTTCCCTAAAATCAACATAGGGGCACCATGATATCTGCATAATATTAAAATAAGACATATTACACAATTTATCTGCCAATAATGTAGAAATAGTATATTAAAAATTTATTCGCTCACATCGTATGTCTTCATCAAATCCAATGTCTCTCTACACGCCATAAGAGCGTCTAGAGATGCCCTGGGATGTCCCTCTGGTAACCACATCATCACAAGCGATTCCCCATCGAGATATTGCATATTGTGACAACGTCTTAGTGTAGTAAAGTGTTGGTATATCCAGGCCTATAATAATATTAAGAGATATATAATATAAACCATAATGAAACTAAAAAAAAAAACTACCTTTAAAAAAGCAAATAATTAAAACTTTGTATTACCTTTAATAGAGTTGAGTATCCTAGCATCTATTTCACATCAGCTCTTGATGCTAATCCTAACCGCCTGTATAGATAGGCAAGGGCAGCAGCTCCCCAAGCATAATTCTGTACTTCATCAAGGTCCTCCAAAAAATATAAGTATTTCGTTGCGACCCGAGTACCTGTCTTATCAGTAAATATAGTGCATCCCAAAAGATACAACAAGTAAGCACTCGCTGTATATTGTATCGTACGCTGATCATCGGACGTAGTGCTTCTATGAAATTTGGCACGCAGCTACTCCAACTTCACTGGGAGACCCTTTACGTTACCGTGTGCATCCTCAGCCTCTTCCGATGTGATCCCCAATAATCTCTACACGAGGTGGTGGCTGGACTCAGCTAATTTATTAGCATCAAATTCCAAAGGACTGCCTTTACATGGTATGCCAATAAGACAATATACATCATCAACTGTAATAGTCATCTCTCCAAATGGCAAATGAAATGTACTCGTCTTAGGATGCCATCTCTCTATAAAAACACTTATTAAAGTCTTATTGGCCTTTCCATATGATACATCTCGCAAAATACTAAGACTTGAATTTGTTAATATATTCAACCATAGGCTCCTTGAATTGCCATCACAGGGCCACTCCTATAATTTATCTGTATGACAATGACATTTAAGTATAACCCTTTCTGTATCAAACCATATCTTTGAGGCCGCATGTGTAACGCCCTGTCCAGTTCCACGTACGCATGCGTCGTATATGATGTCATTCGTACCGTATTGTGCACGTAATATAAATAGAGGGCCACCTTCGGGCCCGCACACGTCATTCTTTTAATTTTCTTTGTTTCATAACATCATGGAACTAGATGTGCGTCCGTCATTCATGTATACATGAAACCCTAAATTCCTTCTTTCAAACATATAATGTAAAGCTAGGGTTTCAGGTTTCATTACGTACCGCAAGATCTTTAATTCCTCTTCCCGCTCACACACCACAACATAGCATCCAACGGGACCTTTCGCCAACTCTTCACGCACAGCACCTTCAAAACATAGCACGTATACACCTAATGAGTCATAAAGACTCAATGGATAATAATTGCAATGCAATGCATGTCACACGCTTACTTTGGGCCCCAATTACAAATCATGTGAATACTTGGCGTCGTTCATTCATTAGCTAGGCCTTATCTTTCATACGGGGCTTAGATCCCCGAAGGCCAGCTTTTCTTGACATACGGGGCGTAGATTCCCTGACTGACCACGTCATAATAGGGCTTAGATCCCCCATGTGGCCAGTTTACATTCATATGTAAATACATGATTGGTAATTGTATTCACATACATATGCTCGTGATACGTTTACATAAACATTACCTCTTTACGCCTTGTTTCTTTCACATCGTCATCATTCATACGTATCATAAAACAAGGCCTCACCCACAGAGTGTAGTATAAACATTCCGTACATTTCATAACAAAGCATTACGTATTCGTGCATTGGACGTTAACACATTACTTCACATAATGCCACAACATTCAAACATATGGGATACGGCCACAAAGTGTTCACATTGGTTCATATAAGCACACGCCGCATATCTTCATCACATAATACACATAACACTTCTTTATATTGACCCACGTAAACATACATGAATGCCAAGCTTATCACCCTCTTTATTCATTGCCTATATCATCCAATAATTAGTTTCTTCTACTTATGGCCAACTAATGCGTAGACACGGCATGGAGGATTGTACAAGCCACATAAACACATACTTATCATCAACATATCAAGCCATTAACATAACATAAGGCCATGAGATCCTAGCATGCTCCTAAGTTCCATAATCATCATAATCATTCCATTTCTTATTTAATTCAAGTATAATCATGCAAATACATCATAAAACATGTAAAGCAACCATTAACCACCATCATTGCAGCATATACAAGCATGGAGATCATCCCCTTTTCTTCCTCTCTTCCTTCTCTTCCTCTTCTTCTTTTTCCTCTTCCTTCCTTCCTTCTTGTAATCATAGATTACATATGCATTACATAGATCAGAGGGAGTGTTTGGGATGATTACATGGGTATTTGGAGGTCTTGGAAGGGTTTTGGGGTCCTTAGAACCGAGCTTGTATGAATAGTATCCAAGAAATGGCAAGAATCATCTAGAAATACCATTTCGGCCGACTTCAAATTACGGCTGTAACTTCACCATTTACGGCCGTAACCCAAATACTTACGGCCGTAACCAACTCTCTGTAAATCCCCTGCATTCGATTCTTCGACACTTACGCCCGTAACTCAATACTTTACGATCGTAACCTAAGTCATACGGCCGTATCACCCTATCATACGGTCGTAATAAACTCTCTGCATCTTTTGGCCGTTCTTCATTTTCAGCATTTACGGCCGTAACCTTTATACCTTACGGCCGTAACCATACTTTTATGGCCGTAAGGAATCCATTTACGGCCGTAATTCTAGTTCTGCTGAAATTTCCCATTTTCATTATTTCGAAGGCCGTTTCGGATCCCGGGACATCATATATACCTGTAGACATGCCGCAATCATCGCATAGCCATTCACATCACATCGATACATCATCATATCATATATGGGGTCACATGCGGTATATATACGGAATCATATACGTGTTGTTACATCTTATTGGGACGAACTTGGGCGGGGCATTACATCCTTCCCTCCTTAAATAAATTTCGTCCTCGAAATTCCTCAGAACTGACCCGAAAATCCATGTCTCATCTCCTATTTCCTTTCCCATGTCTCCTTCTATCATATATAATACATACACGGAACTTGACATATACGACGAACGACACATATAACGGTCCCATGTCATTAACCTGATCCGTGTAAAAGCTGTACAAAGCATTCAATCACATATATAGGCACAATACACAAGGAATTCCGGATAATACGTTCTGGACATTATTATATAAACATACATTCATCTCGGAATTCAATGCGAATTTCCCCTATTTCTGGCAAGCATATCACACTAATCTGTACATATATCAGTTCTGAGCTTCACATTGTGGTATTCTAAGAGACAAATGCATCTGACACATGCAATTGAAGGAACCAAAGATTCCGTAACATTCGTAACATATAACATTCATCGACGTTTACATCATACATATAAGAGAAGAATACCGTACTGAACTGATCTTTATCGTTCGTTGATATATTTTCATTTCGCGAACGAGCCATATACCAGATGCGATATAGATTGAGCATAGAAAACCGAAGGGTCCTATGGGATATCGGATAGAGTTGTACAAACAACTTCTTTATTTCAACATATGCTATAACATACATAAGCATATCATTTCAGCTCGTTTCTCGTTTTGCTTTCACGTTATCTAAGCTTTTTACACATAACGAAAGAAGGCAGCGTAGAGCATAGCTATTCAGCGAACTTCGTTGAAGTTCAAGCTGATCAACCGAATCTGAATTGTTCGTAATCAAACTTTTCACTCGCTATTGTATTTCACTACGTACTAGCTCAACATAGCACTGCCATGCTTGATCCTTCGAATACAAAACAGAACTACATCATCATCACTGTCACCTGATCACATGACTGAGCTCATTTTCAAAATCATATAACATGGCAATTTCATGAGACTCGTAGAACTTCAGGTTCATTTCATATAGCATAACTTCCTAACATACGGTCAAGACACATACGAGCATATCGTCCATATCTTTTTCCGGAGTAACATAACATAAAGAGAAAGGCAATTCATTTGTTCCCGGGATTACCATTATTCTAACATCATCAACATAAACGGAACTTTGTCATACCTCAAAAGAGCTTGAACATTAGTACATGAGCCATGTGAATATCGTGGAGCATATATTTATCACATGACATGAGAATATAACTACCTCATTACAGGTCGCGAAACATTTCCAATTCATGCGGCTCGTAGAACTTTGCAATTCATTTCATAGAGGGTATTCTCATCATTGTGCATATAATCTTCCGACGGAAAGAAGAAACATAGGAACATATCATTCGTGCATTTTTTGGGATTTAACCTAACTGTAGCATAACATCAGTAACATAGACATAGCCGTACCTCAATGTCGCTTGAATTCTTAACTTATGAGCTTTACGAATATCCCGGCATATACATATCACATAACATAAAAACATAGCTGATTTGATTATCATTGAAGCTCAACAAATAAAAGTCGTGACGGAAAGAAACTTCACGTACACGTACAAGTGAGCTTCAACATACATTTACTAACTTCCCGAAATAATTTCCCGAGATAGGAAATACCGAGAATACCTAGAATATACTCGAGAAGTACTATGAGAAGTGGCTTAACGAACTGTTTTCATATAACACAGCGAATCATATGGCTTTCACGTTCTGTAACGGATCATTCTATTTCATAACGGAGCATATATACATGTCGTCACCAACTATATCAAGCACACACATGTTAACATAGCCATGAGGAACGCAATGCGACACCCGATTCATGCATTCGATTATCATATAACTTCTTACCATTCATCCCATTCCGAGTATCCCATCGACATAGTTCATGACATAAAGAAGCAACCGAAATAGCGAACATAACTTGAAGCACAACTGATGGCGATAACACATAAGAAACATGCCAATATAAAGAAAGCCACATTAACATAACATGCCGTGGAGAAGCCGAAAATATACATTTACACATACATGGGCATACGGAAGAGAAGGAAATACATAGCTTCTTGACTCACATAGAACATATGCAGGTTATCTATCGAAATAAACGATACCTGCTATATACTGAGCCATTCAAGAACTTCAAGCCGAAGAATACATCTGCCTTTCTTTTCTTCATATACATACATAACATTGGCTGCGATACACGAAGAATACCGGCCCCCTTTTTCATCACATAACATATATATCATAGGAGCAACATGTGAAGCGTAACCATTTCATACTAACGTAGCTTCAAGGTTGACATAAACAACTGTCATAGCAGCCAAGTTCGAAATAAACGAACAATCATACTAGCCATGTTTGAAATAGACGAACGAGTCTATCGGCCACAATACCAATACATACCCATACCACTGAATAACAGCCGAACGAACAAAATAATTCATAACTAATTAAATCATGTTTCAAAATTACAATTTTAAATATTTTTAAAAAAACCAGGTCCAGGCCCCCTCGGGTTGCCTCGGCCGAGGCTGGCCGAGACACCCGAGGGGGGGCCTCGGCCGAAGCAGGCCGAGGCCACCTCGGGTTGCCTCGGCCTACCCTGGCCGAAGCCCCCGAGGGGGCCTCGGCCGAGGCCTCCTCGGGTTGCCTCGGGGGCTTCGGCCATCCTTGGCCGAAAGCCCCTGACAACACTCCGCCCAGTGGCAGCTCATTTTCTACGTTCAACAAACTAGTGTCGATTTCTATCCTAGCATTCGCATACCTACTCTAAATTTCGCCAGAGAAATATAGAAAAGAAACAAAATTAACTAACCTCTGTCCATGGCCTGTGTGTTTGTGTTGGAAGAGATGGAGGTTTGGCTTCTTGCTTCTTCTTCTGCCTTTTTCTTGTTCGAATACAGTGTGTGCCTTCTTCTTCTTCGCATAGAGGTGCAGATCTAGGTATAGAAATGGGTGGGTGTAAAGAATAAATATGATGATGTTATTTTGAAAAATAAGTGGGTATAAGAAGTAGGTGGGTGTGGGGATTAAAAATGTGAGTGTAAGTAGCAGCACTCTTCGTACAATTAAGGTGAATTTTCAATTGGGTAGGACTATTCACATGGAATTCTTTACTAAACACGCCATAAAAACATTATCTAAGAGCGTGTTTGATTGCAAAGCCTAAAAAAAGCTTTTTAGGAAAATGAATTTTAGATAATTAAATTTTAGGGAAAATATTTTCCGGGATTCGTAATTATGGGTGTTTGATTGCATAAATTTTCAACCTGAAAAATGGTGTTATTTTCTTATTTTTGGTATTTGATTGGTAATATTTTCCTAGAAAAAATCATCTTTTTCTGGAAAACCTTGTTTGATTGACCATTTTTTCCTAAAAAATGCATCATTTTCCATAGAAAAGTTGAGACAATTTATTGGTGTTTTATTCTCGAAGTATACAATTATCATGATATTATGTAAGTGGACCACATGCACATGAATACAAAATAGCTATATAGACAAACCATGAATTTTGTTTTTCCAAGACAATAACAGTAACATTGCCATTTAAAATTGAGAAACAAGTTATTGATCACTTAAAAAAAAAAATTAACTAACAAACTTCATAGCTTTACTAGTACAACATAGCTATATAGACAAACCATAAATTTTGTTTATTTTTCAGGACAATGAATGTAACATTGCCATTATTGTGAAGTTTTGTGTCAATACATCTTCGACTAAAAACTCGAACTCATTCCATATTGGATTTGTTTGGTTGTTCTAAATAAATGGTGGGATTTTATATTAAGTAGAGAAAAGTAGACAATATACTTATGAAGATGTTGAAATGAAAGATTAAAATTTTCAAATTTCTTGAAACGATCAGAACATTTTAAACAACGACGAGGCAAAGCATTACAAAGTTTATGGTGACAAAAAAATATCTTGTAGAACACCCTTTTTTTCCTTCTAGTCCTTCCAAATCATTTTTCTTCATGGAGTACCTTCTAGTCCGTCTAGATCAATTTTCTTCATGTTCTAATACATGTTTTCCATCATGGAAGTAGGCCAAAATAATAGGTACATGATACAAAAACAAATACATACAAAGTTAGGCGGATAAGTTTTTGCATGTACAAAAAATACAAAAGATGAAGTCATAATTCACAGCTGTGGAGGATCTTGACCCAACTCCATAAACACAAACATGCGGTTGAAAGACTCATCGGTGGAGCTCATGAACATCAAAGCAAAAGCTTGGTTATTGTGGAACTTTTTCATCATTCGCACAACGTTAACATTGTCAAGACTCATTCCTTGCCATTTCTATAAAATTAAATGCCAATTGACATGGCTTAGAGTGTCAAATGTGGCTTGAACCTTCAAAGCATTTGCTATTTCTTTTGACGACTCCGCAATGATAGCTAATGCAAGTCCAGTCTCATCAAATGGCTGTGCACGTAAGCCCTTAACTTTGCTACTCCTTTCTTCATTGCGTTGTTTTCGGGATGCTGTTGGACTAGGATCCATCTCGTCAACTATAGGATCAGTCTCATTTGCACTTTCGTTAACTAAAAAATAATAATAATAACATTCAAAACAACAATATATAATAAGGAGAAAATTGAAGAAGTTTTAATATTCTACCAGGCTTGAGAATACATAACGTAACTAGTTGTCATGGCCTACCATTCAAATTTTAAAATCCAACAACAAAATTAGAATTCGGTGCTGTGTATCATCTTTTCCTTAAAGACGAAACTACCAATACGATTATACATCAAACCCATGCTCTTCTTTATAGTAATATAGAATATGATTACCATGCATTGGAGAGGAGATGTCGAACCTAGTCACAGTCCTATCTCTGGTGGCTGAATCATTGCCAAAAATAGCCTTGAAATCATAATACCGAGGGCAAAGTTTTGTCCTCCACTTGTTGAATTGCGGTCTTTCCTAAAAAAGGTAATTGAAATACACATGATCAATTAAAAACAATAGCCAATAGGCAATTAAAAACAATAGCAGCAAGTTGCTGTAAAAAACAACAGTTGTTTTTAACAACAGCAAACAGTAGCTTGCTCTTGATGTTTAACGATCAAACTTATTCGATTTGAGTCCCACCAATTTCCACACTCTATTTCCATGATCAAACAACCCACATTTAGCTTAAAGATAAATAACAACATCAATTTCACTCCCATTTACCTTCGCCAACTGCTCTGCAACCGGGTCCGCTGTGATACGTCCATTTTGTGAATTTATACCAAGACCACTCATATTCATTAGCTCGCAAACTTCAACATAAATCTTCTTAGGAGTCTTCAGCCGTGCCCTAACATTCTCAGCGGTTACAACTATCCTACAATAGTTGAACACGCTATCAACGGCTTTAGACACTTGGAATATGGTGAAGCCATTGTCACTTTGCCAGTGGGTTGACAACAATTGGTGGAGTAGTGAAGTGATCATGGCCATCTATCTCATTGGTCCGATTTAGATGCTTCACCTTTAGTTTAGGGTTAGTTTGTGTAGACATAATTTCAATGTCGTGAAGATCATGGGAAGGTGTGGTCGGTTTGGGAGCACGTGTTTGTCCCACAGAGCTCTGTCTATTATGTGCCATGATAGTACCTTCCAAACCTAATACCTTTGAATAAAATTACAAAGGTCGATATCATATATGTTTTACACAATATGTTAACTAAATCATCAACTCAAAAACAAACAATATGTCAACAATATCAAAATGTAAAGACTTGAGAGAACTGCAACAAAACTTAATAATCAAAATATGCACATTCTTCCCAATTTGAAAAAAAAGCCGTTGCTCAACCATTACATAAGGAAAACGAAAAAACTTTAAGAGAACAAATGATTAGTCAAAGTCAATTACCGGATCGCTGTTTGGAGTATGAGCTGCCCACATTTGGGAAGCAATCGTGTCCCTATTATTTGTCGATGCTTCTTCAATTGTGAAAGTTACATCCGTGTTTGCAGGCTCTTCCTCAGACACATTAGCATGTGTGGGATTAACGTCATCATTGCTGCTATCCTCATCTCCATCACATACGTAATCTACATTATCAGCCGTTAAGAAGTTGTGGATGGCATAACAAGCGAGGATTGTCCTTGCATGTGTGTTGATGTCATGGTACGGTTTCTTCAGCAATACTGCAGAGATGAATGGCGAAAGTTGAAAAGCTCTCTACTATTTTGAGGACGTTGCCCCCTTTTAAGTGGCGGTTGAAAAACCGCCAGTTAAAGTGGGTTTATGCAGCTGTTCAATTGAACCACTGCATAAAGCCACTTTAAAAGGCTTTATGAGGTGGTTCAATTGAACCGCCTCATAAAACCTACGTAAAACTTTAAACGGCGATTTTTCAACCGCCGCTTAAAGTTGGTTTATGCAGCGATTCAATTGAATTGCTGCATAAAGCCTATTTTAAAAGGCTTTATGAAGTGATTCAATTGAACTGTCTCTTAAAGTGTGTTTTCTAAAGCCTCTTTTGTAGTAGTGTGTTTTTATCCAATCAAAAAATAGTAACAATATCATTGAGAGCTTGTTCGTTTAACGACAAAAGTAAATCAAGTGGGTTCAGTGGGTCCCCCACTACAGCAACGGAAGGGGCAGAAGTTTCAATGGCCGTACTTGTTGACCAAATTCTATTTTTTAATTGGAGACTGCTTTTCCAGCTAGGAGCAAAAAAGGGCCTACTAAATGGGATTCTTAGATTTATATCGAAATGAACAAGCCCTGAATTAGATATAGTATGCCTAATCGCTTATATGTGGATTATGCTTATTGGATGGAACAATCAATGATACATAAAATAGAATAGTACATGCTGATTTATAAGCTAGGTGCAGAAGTAAAGAGATGAGAGAGAGGGATTGAAGGGGACTAACATCATAACGGCGAAGAAAGCCAAGATGGTGGGCGCCAGCGTTGCAAGATCCACTATAGTTTCACCGGTATGCCTCGCGTTAACCAATTGAAAAAGTGCCCGAATGAGCTTTTGGTAAGTATTCAACTCACCTAAGGCCACAGACTTCCACTCCATAGAGCAAAACAATATGAACCTTAAAAACATGAACCCCACAACCGTGACAACCAGGTACGATGAATACATCGCAGGAAACAAATGCAAGTACCCAATCTCCATCAACACATAATTAGCCTCAGCCTTCTTATGCTTCTTCCCCAAAATCCATATCAAAAATTGCAAAAACGGCGAAAATAACGTGTTTCCAAGAAGAACTTGTGGCATAAGAATCCAAAGTAGCCCAGAATTTTTACTGAAAACCCTCGTGTTCTCATTTGTGGGCACAAATCCACAACTAGCAAAAGTCGAAACTGCCGTAAAAATCGAAAATGTGAAGATATTAAGACCCTTTCGTCTCAAAACATCTCTTGTGGAAGAAATTTGGGTTACGTAACTCAAAATAGATGCAATGCCAAGAACTTGGATCACGAGAAAATACCCTAAAATTAAAATCCCAAGAAATTTAATGGAGTTGTATTTGATGAAAGGGTTGTGAAAATTAACATTGTAGGGCGATAAAACATTGTTTTGAGAATCAAAACTTGGAATATCGGGGATGACCATAACTACGTTAACGGAATTTAACTCGATTTGATCAAGAAAATCGGATGGCTCAGGTTGTGGGGAAGATGGATCACCATCAATAGAAGTTACCCTAATTCCTTCACTTTTCCAAGATTTAATGATTTTCAGTTTCTTCAAATGTAGTCCAATCATTGAGGTGAAAACTTCATCACCTACGAACATTAAGATTGTTGTTGGCACCCCGGTCATGTGGCACGGACCCAGCCCAGGTCCACCGCGCGATATGGACCTCCTGCTGACGTGTAGGGGCACCAGGTCGGCTGATGACGTGTCTAGTGTCCCAGTTCGGATCGACACCGGAATTCTACCACAAGAGGATAGGTCATGTGTCCTAGTTCAGCTCGTATGGCCCGCCTAACTCGGTCCATGGCCCAGGTCGGCCGAAGCACGGAGGATTGTCCCATCTCCATAGTTTCTGACAGAGGGTCCGAGGTCAGCTCGGCCATGGTGTGCGCCCAGCCCCGCTTGCTACAGTGGCTGACAACAAGGACAATCCACGTGTCATCTGACACCCTGACACCACCTGCAACCGACAGAACATCTTTTCCCCATAAATGCAATGACGGCTACACCCAAGTTCCGAGGTCAACGCCTTAAATGCAAAGGCGCCTTGCAGTACAGCAGATGCAATCATGATGTCTACCCTAGGCACCGTACAGCTGCCTCATGATGACCTACTACTTCCTTCTACATTTTGCACTATAAATAGAACACTTAGTGATTATTTGGGAGACAGGAAAAACCCTATGTAATCAAGGACTAGCTCGGACATAAATACACTTACATTCTTTACTTCTTTACTTCTTCAGTTACTACTAACCAGGTCCTAACACTCACCTCAGTTGATAATTAATTGGTCCTTACTGATTTCGACATCAACAATTAGTGCTAGAGGGAGGGCCTCCCCCTTTGTATCCCAGCAACACGTCCCAACTCTACCACGGAGTATTCCTCACGCGAGAGATGAGCCGCAGTCGCGCGTCCTACGCCTCTACGGACGGGAGCACTTCCGATCCCAACACGGAGTCGTCCTCAGAAGCGCCTCGAGGCGCAGGCAAGCTCGCTCGAGGATGTCACCTCGGCGCAAATTCTGAAGCGACTGGATGACCTCACCTAGGCAGTTACCACGCTCCAACGCGACCCCCACAAGCGCGCCGCTGAGTCCAGCGTCATATCACCTCAGAAAGGACGCTCATCTCGGCGCCGCACCCGGCGTCGCTTGCGCTTCAGTCGCTCCCTCGCCCCAATGCGGACCACAGTGCCGCTGGAGACCCCGACCTTTTCGGAAGCTAGGTTGTCCCGAAGAACTCACAGCGTCTTCGGTAGCTCGCCTTCGCCTCCGCGGCCGTAGCGGCGGCGAGAAGCGGCGAAACCGAATCCGACCCACCCCGATCAGAGCTCTAGCTCCTACGGAAGAGGGTGGCCGAGCTAGAAGCAAGGGAGGCAGCCCCCAGCCCCTCGACCCGGGTGGGGAAGGCCTCCCCGCTGAGCTTGAAGATCTAGACCGAGCCCATGCCTGCCAAATTGAAACTACCTCAACAAGGGAACTACGACGGAGTCAGTGATCCGACGGGCCACATCGATAGGTACGCCACCTTTATGGAGTTACAGGGGGTGAGTGACGAGCTCATGTGCAAGGCCTTCTCGCTGACACTAGGGGATAAGGCCATGAAGTGGTTTAAGAAGCTCCCGCCACATTCCGTGAAGACGTGGGGCGACCTCGCGGCCCGGTTCCAAACAGCTTTTATGGGGCCCGGTTGAGATCGACCCCAAAGCAGAGGCTAGTAGACGTCAAGCAGGGGAGGGATGAGCCCCTGAAGAGCTACGTGGAGCGGTTCAATAACCGATACATATTGATTGGCAGCGTGTCAGATGAAACGGCCCTGGTGCCAGCCTTGGCCGGCCTCCGGTATATGTCCCGATTCTGGTGGTCGGTCCATGAGAACAATCCAGAGACATACCATGAGTTCCTCAGCCGAGTTGAGTGCCATATCAAGGCTGAGGAGGCGTCCGGAGACCCCGAGCCGAAGCCTCAGGACCCCCGACCCGAGAAAGGCAAGGAGAAGGACACCAGCTCGACCCAGGCGCCACGCGTTCAGCACCAGCAGCAGTGCGGGCGAGAGGCCGCTCGACCACCTCCCCAGAGGTTCCAGACCTTCCACGTTCTCAACACCAGCCTGGAAGGCGTACTGATGCACGTGAAGGATCGAGGGGTCCTACCACCCCCGATCCCCATGAGGATCCCCTCTTCGAGCTAGAACCAGGAAAGGTATTGCCGTTACCACAGGTCAGCCGGACATGACACTGATGACCATCGGGACCTAAAAAACGAAGTTGAGGGTCTAATCCGGCGAGGACAGCTGCGCGAGTTCGTCGCCCCACCACCCGACCACGGCCGACCTCAGCCGGGGGCTTCCCACCGGCCTCAATCGCCTACGGGGCCACGGAACGAGATCCACACGTTGGTCATGGGCAACCAACACTTCATCGGGTCGCGGAACCAGCGCAAAAGGTTGGCGAGAGAGGCCTGCACTGACTACCAGTACTCCGCGCAAAAGGACCAAGACCAGCTTCTCCCCGTCTGAACCTCAGGAAGGGATCACCTTTACGGAGGCCGACGCAACCCATGCTCGCCACCCTCACCAGGATGCCCTTGTCATCAGTATGGTCCTCAACGGTACACACGTACACCGGACACTTACTGACAATGGGAGCGGGGTCAACTTGGTATACCTCCGGACCTTAATCCACATGGGCCTCGACGAGCGGCACTTGAGCCCGTGCCCCATTGGCCCTGTGGTTGGAGTAACTGGTCATGCTACTGACCCAGTCGAGCAAATATCGATGTTGGTGGAGCTAGGGGAAAAGCCATGCGTACGGGCCGTCCTGGCCACCTTCATCGTGGTAGACCTCCCAGGCAACTATAATGCCCTCCTAGGTCGGCCCCTCTTGTATGAGCTCAGGGCCTCGACCTCCATTTACCACTATGCCATGACGTTCCCCACGCCAGCGAGGGTAGCGATAGTCCGGGGAGACCAGTCTGCAGCCCGCCGGTGCGACGTCACCCAACCCGCTATCCGCGAAGCGGCGGGGATGACCATAGCCATGGCGAGCTCGGCGACCGTGGCGACCTGAGGCGAAGTGCACAACTAATGGAAGAGGCCGGGCCAGCGGTCGAGGTCGCCAGAGCATCGAAAAGGGTCTTAAGGATCAGGAACGGACTAGCTGAGCCCACGCGCTCCGCCTTGGTCGAGTTCCTCCATGGTAATTCCGACGTCTTCGCTTGGGAGCCCTCGCACATGGTCGGCATACCTGCATCCATGGCTTGTCACCGATTGAATATCGACCCCGCGGTAAGAACTCGGCAATAGCGACGGCGTCCGCTGAACCAGGAACGCTATGAGGCCCTGGCGAAGGAGGTGGATAAGTTCCTTCAAATTGGGTTCATCAGGGAAGCCAAGTACCCCACCTGGGTGGCGAACCCAGTCCTCGTTAAAAAGAGCAACGGTAGCTGGAGAGTCTGCATAGATTTCATCGACCTCAACAAGGCTAGCCCGAAGGACTCATTTTTCCTCCCCTGGATAGATCAGATGGTGGACGCCACGGCGGGGCATGAGCTCCTCAGTATGATGAACGCCTACTCGGGTTACAACCAGATCCCAATGTACCCCCCGGATCAGGAGCACACAGCCTTCATAACTGATCGAGGCCTCTACTGTTACCAGGTCATGCCCTTCGGGTTGAAGAATGCTGGGGCTACCTACCAGCGCCTAGTCAATAAGATGTTCACCTCCCAGATCGGGATTACCATAGAAGTGTATGTCGACGACTTGCTGGTAAAGAGTGTGAAGGCCGCTGACCACATCCAACACCTAAGTAACATGTTCCAGGTACTGAGAGAGTATCGAATGAAGCTGAACCCGGCAAAATGCGCTTTCGGGGTTGAGTCCGGAAAATTCCTCGACCACGTGGTGAGCTTGGGAGGAATTGAGGCAAACCCCGAGAAGATTAGGGCCCTCCTGGACCTGAGACCCCCCACCAGGGTTAAAGAGGTCCAGAGTCTCACCGGCCGGATAACGACCCTGAACCGATTCGTGTCCAAGGCCACGGACAGGTGCCGCCCATTTCTCGAGGCCTTGAAGAAAGGGAAGGACTTCGGATGGACCCCCGAGTGCCAGGAAGCTTTCGAGGAGCTCAAGAAATACCTGGCCCAACCTCCTCTCCTGTCGAAGCCCAAGGCGGACGATGTCCTCTCCATTTACCTCGCCGTCTCTGAACATGTAGCGAGTTCCGTCCTTACTCGTGTTGAGGGGGACATCCAGTACCCGGTCTATTACACGAGTCAGTCCTTCGTTGACCCACAGAAGCGTTACACGCCGATGGAGAAGTTAGCCCTCACGCTCGTCACCAGTTCCAGAAAGCTTCGACCTTACTTCCTCGAACACCCCATCGAGGTGGTGACTAATTATCCTCTACGGCAGGTGCTCCAGAAGCCGGACTCATTAGGTCGGCTAGTCAAATGGGCAGTGGAGCTCGGACAGTTTGATATCTCCTACCGACCTCTGCTCGCGATCAAGGGTCAGGCCCTGGCAGATTTCATGTCCGAGTTCAGTCCCCCATTGTCGAGCCCCAGTACCAAAGTTGAGCCCTGGACGCTCTATGTAGACGGCTCCTCGACGGACGTACACTCCGGAGCTGGGCTCATGCTTCTTAGCCCCTCCTCGCGAATCTTTCTACCAGTCCCTGCGGTTCTCGTTTCCGGCCTCCAACAACAAAGCTGAATATGAGGCCCTGATCGCAGGCCTCAGGTACGCCCGGGCGATGGGTCTCCCCCACCTCCAAGTCCGAAGCGACTCCCAACTTGTCGTCAACCAACTCAATGGTACCTACCTTGCTAAGGACTAGCGGATGACCAGCTACGCCGACCTTGGTGCCACCGAAATAAAGAATTTCGAGGAGGTCACCCTCCGACAGATCCCCCGGACTCAGAACAACCTGGCCGACGCCTTGGCACGCCTCGCTACTAGTGAAGGGATCGAGGAGCTGGAGTTTGTACCGATCAACAGGCTGATGAGGTCTGCCATAGCCCAGCACTCCCATGTGGCAGCCGCAGACCTAGGCCCCTCTTCATCGATAGATGAAATTCTCTCATTTTTAAAGGATGGTAGGGCCCCGGAGGACCCCAGACTGGCCAGATAGTTGCGGATTAGGGCCGCTCGCTACACTATCATCGACAGCACGCTCTACAAACGCAGCTTCTCAGGCCCTCTGTTACGGTGCTTGACTGAGAGAGAAGCGGCCTTCTTACTCGACGAGGTCCACTCTGGAACGTGTGGAAACCACTCTGGTGGTTAGGCCCTGGCACACAAGGTCTTGAGGCAAGGTTACTTCTGGCCAACCCTCAAGAAAGATTCCATCGCCATGCCCAGGTCGGTGGGGCCCCTCCAGCTGAACTTACTCATGTGCTCAGCCCATGGCCCTTTTGCAAGTGGGGAATTGACCTCATAGGACCCATGCTAACTGGTCGGGGAGGAGTGAAATATGCGATAGTGGCCGTGGACTACTTCACCAAGTGGGCGGAGGCTAAGGCCCTAGCTCGGATCACGGAATAGAAAACGACCGACTTCATCTGGAGGACAATCATATGCCGATTCGGAATACCCGAGTCCATCGTAACTGACAATGGCCGACAATTCGACAACCGTAGGTTGAGGTCTTTCTGCGAGGACCTGGGGATCAAGAAGCACGACTCCACTCCGAACCACCCTCAGTCCAACGGCCAGGTGGAAGCAGTGAACAAGATCATCAAGCACACACTCAAGACCCGACTGGAAGAACTGAAGGGAGGATGGGCGGAGGAGCTCCCGGCCGTCCTATGGTCCTACCGGACAACATCAAGGACCAGTATCAGGGAAACCCCCTTCGCATTGGCATACGGGGTCGACGCTGTAATACCGGCTGAGGTCGAGTTACCCTCCTTCCGAACTCTATACTTCTCTGAGCACATAAATGACCAGGAACTTATGCTCAAGGTCGACCTGCTGGAAGAGAAGCGAATTGAAGCCGACTTGCGCACTGAGCTATACAAGCGCCGTAGTGCTCGGTGCTTCAACCAGAAAGTTAAGAAGCGAAGCTTCCAGGTCAGAGACCTGGTACTCAGAAAGGTTTTCCTCGCTACCCGAGATCAGGCCGCATGAGCCCTAGCCGAGAAGTGGGAGGGGCCCTTCGTAGTCCTCAGAGCCCTCTGCAACGGCTCTTACTGCCTCGGGACAGCCGAAGGAGTTGAGCTCCCCCACCCCTGGAACGTTGAGCACTTGAAGAAATATTTCCAGTAGCTATAAAGTTGTAAATGTTGAAAATCAGTTGTAATATCTTTACTTCAGTAATGAATGGAAGTTTTTGAATTGTTGTTTGAATTCGGTGTTCAGTACTTAACTATCATGCCTAGGTCCGCCACGGCGGACCGACCCCCTGAAATGGCCGACCTAAGTTGTCCAGCCTGGGGATAGATCCACCAAGGTGGCATCCAAACAAAATAAAAGAAAAACGACCTAGGTCTGCCACGGCGGACCCACCCCCTGAAATGGCCGACCTAAGTGGTCCGGCCTGGGGACAGATCCACCAAGTTGGCATCCAAACAAAATAAAATTAAAATGTCCCAGGTCCGCTATAGTGGACCCACCCCCTAACCTAGCTGACCTACGAGGTCATGCCTCGAGAAAGATCCATCCCAGTAGCACCCGCGCGTCAAACCGGCCATCGTAATCAAGCGTGCCTAACTTCTTTTGATCAGCCGATCTGGAACCATGTCATCTTGACCGATCTTATTACTTGAATAATTATAGCAAGAAATGGGAAGACCGAACTGGACTCAATCATGAGAACTTCAAATAGAGCGAGTCATCAGATCGGTCACTCAGGCTCACCCCGGTGGATCCGTCACCAACTAAGGCCGACCTACGAGGTACGGTCTGGATACGAATCCACAGGGGCGGGACCAAAACTTGTTAAATTATTGGGTTTTTAAGTTTTTTCTATGACCCCAGCGCGGGGACGACCTAGTGAGATGAGCCGACTTCGAGTACGGTTGTATAAAATTACAATCGAAACGAGATAGGGAAGAACTGAGCGGAAACAATTTCATTCAAGATAAATAGAAAGTTACAAGTGGACCCGGCTCGGAACATCCGAACTGGGTCATGTCCAATACATTACAAAAGAAAAGATTACAAGTTACAAAGAAAGCGGGCCCGAGGCTACTAGCCGATCTCGGGCTCGTTCTCCGGCAGGCCGTACTCAGCCCTGAGCCGTTTGACTTCATCCCTGAGGAACCCGATGTCCCACTCCGGATGCTTCTCCACGATGTCCCTGATGATGTCGTCGGCAGCACCAACAAAGGTGGAGTTCAGCTCGGTAGTGTATTCGTCGGACTGTTTGAAGGTCTCGATCACCTCCTCACGAGACGGTCCGGCGGGTCCAGACTGATCAGCCTTTGCCGCCTCGAGCTCAGCTCGGAGGGACTCAACCTCTGCGGAGTGTGCCCTCTTGGCGTCCTCAAGCTCCTTCGCCACTTTTCTAGCCTTCCTTTGGGCCTCCTTGAGGTCGGATCAAGTCTTGCTCGAGCTGGCCTTTGCCTCCACCAGGGTTGAGTCACTTTCCTTCAAGCTCCCTTGTAGCTCTCGCACGGAGGCCCTCGACTGCTCCCCAGCTCGGATAAGGTGGATCAGAGCTCGACTGGAGTGGAGGGCCGCACTGAGAGTGTTGTCCTCGGCGTCCATCTTGGAGAGGTACTCCTCCTGGGCTGGAGTCCAGGACCTCTCAACGTCGAAGTGGGCATTGGCTCCCGAGATCGGCAGGATCGAGGAGCTCTGCGACCTGGCCGGAGAATTGGAACGATAGAAATCTCAGAGCGGCTTCGGGAGGGTCTCCTTAGTCCCGGCATAGGTGGCCTCCTTGGACTCTGAAGTCCTGAGGTAGGGCAGGTCCCCCATTTGAGGGCCTAGGTCGGGTCGATCGAGCTCCATCGCCCGGCACTCGTCATCGACCCTTTCTCGTAGTGCTTTGGTGGGCGTCTGGTGGCGATGCCGGTGGGGTTGGAAGTCGGGGGTTGCGAGCTCTGTACCTCGACGCGAGGCCTCTTGGCGGTGGGCTGCGGTGGCGACGCCCTCATGGTGGTTGAGAGGAGGTGAGCTGCGAGTTCGAAGCTTGATCTGTCGGTTGTGAAAAATAGGTGAGGACAGCAATAAGTGGTGTAGGAAGGTTCGGACGATTACCTAAGGAAGAAGATCGTTGAGGGCGAGCTCGCGAGAGCCGTGAGTTGAACAAGGTCGGCCGAAGCACGGAGGACTGTCCCATCGTCATAGTTTACGGCGAGGTCAGGGTCCGAGGTCTCGGCCATGGTGTGCGCCCGGCCAGCTACTCTGATGGCGACAACAAGGACAATCCACGTGTCATTTGACACCCTGACACCACTTGTAACCGACAGAACATTGATAAGTGCTAGAAAAACACTTAAATAACTCTTCTATTTTACGTGTTTGTATGTTTTATTAATGTTATATGTTCCGTTTTATGTGTTTTTCCTTTATTGTGGTGTTTAGGGTCACAAAGAATCAAAAGGAGTCAAAATGGATGAAAATCGGATGAAAAGCGAGGCTTCGGGACCAAAAGGCAAGCGAATCAAAGATGGAAGGCCTCATGTAATTTTATGGAAAGTTGTTTTTTACAATTTTTCTTGTGCTAAAGTCGAAGACCATCAAAAGAGGATTCTTACACTCTTTTCGGATCGCAAATCGGAGTTTCCTAGTGAAAGTTATGGCCGTTTGAAGAAAAAGGACTAAAAGCGTCAAAGCCAAAACTGTTGGGGACCAAAGTGTAACTTTTTAGAAGTCTGAGGACCAACGTGAAACTTTGCGAGAATGTTAAAGGACCGAAATGCAATTTGTGAAGGACCCAAATGAACAACATTCAAAAGGTGAGGACTTGGTGTGCAATTTACGGGTGACTCGGGTGACTCAGTCGGCGCCATACGTGTCAGTCGGTAGCCAAGTGACTCGAGTCCGCGTCCGATCATGCTCGATCGGCGCCTCAAGTGATCGAGTCATGCACCTGGCAGATCCCTGGTCCTCTCGTTCATGTGGCGGTGACTAAGCGAATCGCGGCGTGACTCGAGTCGGTAGCGGCGACTCGAGTCACGCTGACACCACAATGATTTTGACCAGCGGACTCCACCTACCATAAAACGTGTTTTTTGGTATTTTCTTGACTTCTTAGAGATAAAACAACCTGAGCACACCACAATAGACTCATGAAGGAAGACTTTTATGATTTTTTAATATTTTTTGGTGTAATATTTTGCTTATAAATAGAGGCATTTCCAAGCTTGAATGACACAACTTGTAGAGAGAATTAGCTTGTGATTCTCTCCAACTTTCTCCTCAATAAAATTCTTGTTGGGGAACTAGGCGCTGCTAATTCCGCCCAAGATCAGTGGGACGAATAAATGCGACTGAGAAAAATAATGGACGCTAAAATAAGCACAAAATAAAACACCGAGATTTAACGTGGTTCGACCAAACTGCCTACGTCCACGGACCCACACCAATATATTTCACTATCTCAAAAGGAGGAGTACAAAAATACCACACTGTATTTTCTCTACCTACGCAAAGGTTTTATCACTCCACTCACTTTTATCTCTCGTGTATAGCTTCTACACTGAAGCTCTCTCTCTACACAAGATCTCTCTATTTTTCTCTCGATTTGTGTTGTGTTGGTGGTGATTACAATGCAAATGAGAGCTCTATTTATAGGCATTCCATCCCCACAATTTCAAACATTGCGGCCGCCTTTGTTGAAACTTGTGTGTTTATATTTTGCTCAATTTTTCTTCAAAAAATGGCGGTTGGCACCAACTTCCTTGCACACCCTTTTTGACAATTGAGGCAGCCAATTGTTTCCATTATCTAACAATCTCCCACTTGGAAACAAATGGATCTTTACCCTGAGACGTCTCATGTCCTTGTGGCTCCTATGAAATGTGGTGTGGGTCATCACATCTGTCTTCATTGTAGAAGACCAACTGAAGCTGAGCACAGCTCCAGTTTTTCTTTGGTTACTGTCTTCGTCATCATGTCGGCTGGGTTCTTGGTACCTTGAATCTTTTCAAGCTTTAATACTCCATCTTCCAAAAGTGATCTGATGAAGTGATAACGGAGCCCAATGTGTTTGGTTCTTGAATGAAATGCTGAATTCTTTGCGGATGTATCGCACTCGACTATCCTTTGTGCAAGACATTCTTCTCTGTTCAAAACCCAGTCGCCAACAAACCTTGTAACCATATCATCTCTTTGCTAGCTTGATTCTTGCCACGTGCTACTGCTATACGTAGTTGATAACGCAACAATCTTCTGTATCTGCGAAATCCAACTAACTGCAGTAGCACCAATTGTAAAGACATAACCGGTCGTGCTTCTTCTGCGATCTACCTCACCAGCAAAATCTGCATCTACGAAACCTCGCAGTTTTACTTCGCCTGCGTCTAAAGCATAAGCATTTCTCGATAGTTCCCGTAGATATCTCAATATCCACTTTATCGCATCCCAATGTTGCTTTCGAGATTTGCCATATATCCGCTCACAACTCCCCTTTGTATGAGCAATATAAATGCAGTACAAACCATGGCATACATCAAACTTCCAATGGTGAGGCATATGGAATTTTAGCCATGAAGTTTCTCTCCTCTTCTGTCTTAGGAGGCTGGTCATTGGATAAGCGGAAATGATTCGCTAATGGCGTCTTGGCGGCTTTACCTTTGCTCATGTTGAACCTTTGCGAGGATTTGATCAATATACTTGACTGCGACAAGCGCAAAACACCTTTTGCTTGTCTCTATAAATTCTCATCCCTAGAATTTGCTTTGCTTCACCCAAGTCCTTCATTTGGTCTGGCGATAGTTGCTTCTTCAACTTCTTAATCTCGTCCATGTCCGAGGGCTACTAACATGTCATCGACATAAAGTAGTAAAATGATATAAGTTTGGACTCGAACACTTTGAAAGTAGCAACAATGGTCGAGCATTACACTTCATGTAGCCATTTTTACGCATAAATCCGTCAAACTTCTTGTACCCTTGTCTGGCGCTTGCTTTAAGCCGTATAGGCTCTTCTTCAATTTGCACACCAACTCCTCTTTTCCTTTCACCGAGAAGCCTTACGGTTCTTTGCATATATATTTCCTCCTCTAAGTCACCATGGAAAAGCGGTTTTCACGTCTAAGCTGCTCCAAGTGCAAGCCCTCCTTTGCAACAATGCTCAACAACGATCGAATTGTTGTCGACTTCTAGCTAGCGAAAATATCTCTGTAGTCAATTCCTTCTTTCTGTTGGAAACCTTTGACTACCAATCTCGCTTTGTATCTTTTCGAACCATCATGTTCTTCTTTGATTCTGTACACCCATTTATTGTTGAGAGCTTTCTTCCCTCTGGGCAACTCAGCTAGTTCCCACGTCTGGTTGGAGATGAGAGACTTTATCTCATCTTTCATTGCAAGCTCCCACTTAACAGAATCTCCCACCTGACATGCTTCGTCATAGCATTCGAGTTCACCGCGTCGATGAGCAACATGTAGTTCATGTTCTTCCGATTCGGAACATGAGGTCGACTTGACCTCCTCACAATGGGAATTGGAGCTGGAGACTGTGGTGAATCAGCCTCTGAGACGGGCTCCTCTGTCTGCAGACTCTCATCTATCTGCTTTGATGTACTTCCTTCTGGAGTGTCGTCCGGAACAACATATGTTGGATCATCATGGATTGTGTCATTGGACTGCATCGCATTTCTGTCCTTATACATCACCTTTTCATTGAATATGACATCTCGACTTCTAATGAGCTTTTTGTTCTGGTCATCCCAAAAGCGGTACCCGAACTCGTCTCCACCATATCCAACGAAAGTATACTTTAGTGATTTGGAGTCTAACTTACTCCTGGCATTATCACTAATGTGCACATATGCGACACAACCGAAAACTTTCAAATGAGAAAGTTTCACTTCTTTCCCGCTCAAACTTCTTCCCAGATCCTGTGCTCCAATGGTACCGAACGGTCATGCGATTAACTAGGTATGCCGCCGTATTGACTTCCGCCCAAAAGCTGCTTTTGGCGAGGCTTTGCATGTATTCTCATGCTTACGGCTCTTTCTGTCAATGTTCGATTCATGCGTTCTGCAACTCCATTACATTGCGGTGTTCACAGCAACGTTCTCTCCAACTTGATGCCATTTTGGTAACAAAATTTCTTGAACGCCAAATTTTCGTATTCTCCACCATTGTCGGATCTCAACTTCTTTACTCTCAAACCAGTTTCATTTTCCACCATGGCCTTCCACTTCTTGAACGCCTCGAACACATCGGATTTGTGTCTCAAGAAGTAAACCCACACCTTTCTCAGTGGTCATCAATGAAAGTCACGGTATGACTTTCCGCCAATCGATGAAAGCTATTTGTTGGACCCCACACATCTGTGTGGACAAGTTCAAGCTTCTCTTTCTTTAGAGTTCTGCCACTTGTATTGAAACTCACCCGTTTCTACTTCCCGAAAATACAACTTTCGCAAAAGTCTAAATCAATAGATTGAAGCCCTGATAGTTTCCCTTTTGAATGCATGTACTTAAGCCCTTTCTGGCTCATATGCCAAAGTCTTTGGTGCCACAAGTTCGCGTCCTTGCTATCGACAGCTGCAATTGTCATACAAGCATTCGCCGTTGTGTATAGGGTGCCACTATCCTTGCCACGTGCGATTATCATGGCGCCCTTGGTGATTTTCCAATTATCACCAGAGAAGCTTGTGTCACATCCTTCTCTCGACAAGCTGCTTGGCGGAGATCAAATTTTTCCTCAACTCGGAATATGTCTCACGTCCTTCAATTTCCATACGAGATCCATTGACATTGATCTGTGCTTCTCCTATGCCCACCACATTTGCCACGGATGATCGTCTCAGAGATATACTTCTCGAGTTTCCCGAGCACATAATTTGCGAAAAAGTGTCGATTTGCGGTGGCATGGAGCGATGCTCCGAGTCTATTACCCAATAGTCGGCCTTCCTCTCCATGGAGCATATCAAAGCATCACGTGCTTCTTCGGTCCGCGACATTGACCTCGGTCTTGTTCTCCATTTCCTTTGGAGCTGCCCTACACTGATTTTTGTAGTGCCCAACCTGACCGCAATTCCAACATTCAACAGACTTTGACTTGTTGGAATTTATGTGATTTTTGGATCTCGGTCTGCCATTCCTCGACTTGCTCCGTCCACGCCCGTGCCCTCTGTTTGAACTTCTGCCTCTACTATCTACATTGAAAGCGGCCCTGGAAGTTGAAGGCGCATCGTGTCTCCGGATCTCCTCGGTCAAGATCATGCTCACAACGATCATCGAACTTCAATTTGACTTACGGCCGAAATTTCTTGATGGGCTGTGACTATGCCATTCCAGCTCTCAGGCAACTGCCCAAGAATTAATAGAGCTCGAACCTCATCACTAAAAGTGATTTCCACCGTGGTCAATTGGTCTACTACCTCATTGAATTCGTTGAGGTGTTCCCCAAATCTCCCGCTTTCCATCATCTTCATATTGAACAATTTCTTGATCAAATGAACTTTATTTGCTCTGACAATTTGTTCATACCGTTTGGATAGAAATTTGCCATGAGAGACGCCGTTGTCTTCTCATTTTTAATATTGAAAGCGACCGACTTTGATAGGGTCAATCTAATTGCGCCGAGTGCTTTTCGATCAAGCACCTCCCACTCGTCGTCTTTCTCGCCTTCTGGCTTTTCTTTCAACGGCTTATATAGGTCCTTCTAATACAAATAGTCCTCCATTTGCATTTTCCAATATCCAAAATTTTTGCCATCAAATTTCTCAATTTTGGAAATTCTCTCGTCTGTCGCCATTACTCCCACTCGAACAAAATGTGATTTTTCAAGAAATCGTTTCTGATGTGGAAGATCAGTCTATACTGCAACCACAGAGCATACTAAGAATTTCAAGAGATATCACAAACAAAGCTCTGATACCAATTATTGGGGAACTAGGCGTCTAATTCCGCCCAAGATCGAGTGGGACGAATAAATGCGTGAGAAAAATAATGGGCGCTAAAATAAGCACAAAATAAAACACCGAGATTTAACGTGGTTCGGCCAAACTGCCTACGTCCACGGACCCACACCAATATATTTCACTATCTCAAAAGGAGGAGTACAAAAATACCACACTGTATTTTCTCTACCTACGCAAAGGTTTTATCACTCCACTCACTTTTATCTCTCGTGTATAGCTTCTACACTGAAGCTCTCTCTCTACACAAGATCTCTCTATTTTTCTCTCGATTTGTGTTGTGTTGGTGGTGATTACAATGCAAATGAGAGCTCTATTTATAGGCATTCCATCCCCACAATTTCAAACATTGCGGCCGCCTTTGTTGAAACTTGTGTGTTTATATTTTGCTCAATTTTTCTTCAAAAAATGGCGGTTGGCACCAACTTCCTTGCACACCCTTTTTGACAATTGAGGCAGCCAATTGTTTCCATTATCTAACAATTCTCTTCATCATTAGTTCTTAGTTCTAGCTTGAAAGCTCTTAGTTTCTCATATTCCGGCGGAAGAAAAAACCTAAATTTAGGTTCGATTAATCAATCGACGATTCTTGACCGAGAATATGATTAGCGGCATTTCTTAGCTAGTTTCTCTCTTTCTTTTATTTTTCTTGTTTGAGAAGTCTAATTTCTCATATATTGTGGAGGTAATACAAGGCGAACACTCGCTAAAAAGTATTTAACCCATATATATGAGTGATTAAACTTCTCTATTTATTTCTTAGCATTATTTACGTGATTTCTATAGTTTGTATATATTACTTGAGATAGTGAAGTATAATCTATCATATTGTGGGAGTAATACAAGGCGAACACTCGCTAAAAAGTATGAAACCCACAAATATGAGTAGTTAGACTTCTCTATCTAGTTCGAGGGGGACGTTGTATTCAATTATCATGTTGTTATCTTTTCTAACTCTTTGCTAACGTTTTATCTATTCCTCTACTTCAATTTGTTGATTTGTTATGCTTTTAAACCCGTTTTGAATTTATGTGATTATTGCATTCACTTTGGCCAATTGAATCAATTAATCTTTAAGTTCAAGTTAAGTGCTAGGATTGGAACTTTTGATCCGTAATTATCACTAGATTCCAATCCACAGTAGCAAACAAATGTCGTGCATATTTGTTAATAAATCAACTTAGATGTATTAATTCAAGTTTGTGAAATTGATCATCTAATTCAACTCATTCTTCTTGTTCATTTCACACTAGCATTGCATTAAATCCTAAGAACTTGTTTAGGATTATCCAATAGCTAGATGTTAAGTTAAAGAACTCACTTTAATTTAATACACTTAAGGAAGAATTAGTTAATCGAGCTTCTTGGTTAATTGAGAGTTGATAAATTGAAGAAGGGATAGTATCGTTGTATGGGAAAGATAAACACAAGATGTTGACACAACCGAACCCGAGAACTAGATATATCTTCAATTGTTTCATTTTCATCTCTTTTATTTTGTAATTTTATTTTCGAATTGCATTCAACTTCACAAAACCCCCATTTTCTATATTAATTGATAAAAATAACTAGATCAAACACCGTTCCTCTTGGGTTCGACCCTTACTTACCACTTCTACATTAATTTGTAGTTTTGAAACCGAGTAAGGAAATAAAATAAATTTTGGCGTACTG
Source organism: Jasminum sambac (assembly GCA_018223645.1). Taxonomy (NCBI): domain Eukaryota; kingdom Viridiplantae; phylum Streptophyta; class Magnoliopsida; order Lamiales; family Oleaceae; genus Jasminum; species Jasminum sambac. The sequence goes on from CP073641.1 coordinate 24,546,183, forward strand.
CGACAACACGCCCAAACATCTTTTCCCCATAAATGCAATGACGGCTACACCCAAGTTCCGAGGTCAACGCCTTAAATGCAAGGCGACTTGCAGTCTGACGAGTGCAATCATGATGTCTCTGTGATGCCGTCTGACGCCTCATGATGACCTACTACTTCCTTCTACATTTTGCACTATAAATAGAACACTTAGTGATCATTTGTGGGACAGGAAAAACCCTATGTAATCAAGGACTAGCTCGGACATAAATACACTTACATTCTTTACTTCTTTACTTCTTCAGTTACTACTGACCAGGTCCTAACACTCACCTCAGTTGATAATTAGTTGGTCCTTACTGATTTCAACATCAATAATTGTCATAATTATCAGTTGTGAGTTTGAAAAAACCTCCATTTCTGCAGTGGACATGCTTGAAACAGTAGCTGTAGAAACAGAGGTGAAGAATAAATCTAGGGTTCTTGGGGTGAAATTATCTGTACTCGGTTTTACAGATTTGAGGATCCAAAACTCCATAGATGAGAGGGAGGGCAAGTAGAAAACGTGGATTGCAAATGCGTTTATTCAGTAAAGGAGATAGCGATATGAATAGAGGAATAAGAAGCGTGTTGATTGGTATAAACATGATAGTTTTGAATATAAACCACTACAAAGATTTTACAGTTTCTTTCTGTAACTGATTAAGATCTTCATTTGTTTATATTTTTGTTTGCAAGTATATGCCGTCAGGAGATGAAGGGTATATAGGGGGAGATGACAGGGATGTTTATTTTAATTTCGAGGTGTTTAAGATTTAAATAAAAAAAATTATAAATGCTTGTGATCTCTAGAGAGTGAATATTCTATGGGATAGTTGAAAAGTGTAATTTGGCTAATTATTAATAGCATGCATTTTTTAAAATTTTTTTAATGTTATTAATTTTTTGAATGAATTATTTTGAATGTTGTTTGTTGACCTCTGGAAATGGGGTCCACAGTTGCTCATCACCTCTGTCTTCTTCCTCCGTCTACCTACACGTTAAGACAGACCATTGGGAACGTTGACCACTGACAATCACCTCCTAGACAGTGGAAAGGATGGTAGCCGTGCACTCTCCAATGGTCAAGTCAGTCATCTTGCAAAATGCAGGTGATACTTGACGTGGGCGGAACTGTGAAGCCTGAATCAAGGTGTTATGGAGATTCGCTCGGGAGGGTTGAGTCCTCTAGTGAGTGAAATAATGGAAGTCTATCTCCCAAAAAAAAAAGAGATCCCCCATTTTTCCTCCCATAGCTTTTATTTATACTATTTCACACAATGGTAGTGGTTGGAACTCTAATGATGACTCGCCACGTGTCCAACAGCTGCTGGTTTTGGGGTCCCATCAAGGGGATGGTCAGATGTGATGATGCACTGACTTTATGTGTTCTGAAGATCTTGTGAGTGGTTTTGTGTCACATCAGCCGCAGGTGTCCATCCCTATGCACGTGGGCGATTTTGACTTTTTAGGCGGGGCGCCTATAGAGAGTGGAACCGCCTTGGAGAGGGATTTCGGGGGCGCCCTCACCCGCCATGATGCCACGTGTGCGGGGAACCATTTGTGGGTCCTTACGCGGTCACACCAGTAAGATAAGTCTCCTAAGCCCAACTCCCTGATATTTATACGGGGTGTTGGGTTTAGTGAGGGTCTTGTTGTTGATGTGGAGTAGTTGATGGTGTGGTAGGGCGGGGTGGGTAGAGTGATGCTATAGGGATTGAGCCGGGGCCTTAGAAGGAGGGCCGATGCTGTAGCAATCAAGCCGGGGACTTAGAAGGCGAGGCGATGCTGTAGCAATTGAATCGGGGCCTTAGAAGGTGGGGGCAGTGCCGTAGCACGCATGTCTTGGAAATTGGAATGGGTCGTATTACAACGGTTGTATGCATTAAATGTGAGCTATCATTGCAGCTATAAAATCTCACGATTTGAGGGCGTATGGGGGGGCACGTCCAATTGAAAGAGCGCCTCGGCTGCAATGACTGCTGTGATGTGAACCGGTGGAGACAGTTTGGGATACGGGATTTGCAAGATTGGGACGTGTGTACGGTTAAGATCGATTATCTTCGCCAATATATATGGGCATCCTTGGTATACTTTCACTTTTCTTACCTTTGCCTTTCGTGTTCTTTGCTCTCTAAGATTTCTGAGTTCTCTGATTCATTGCCTTTCTTCTTGTTGCCTTTTCATTGTGCAGTTTCTAACATTCCAATTGCTCTGAAAATGGTGTCGACAAACATTGACGAAAGTGAGATACTGGCTCCGATTCGTTGGTTGTGTTGGCCGGAAATAGGACTTAGGTGTATTTGTTGGATTCCGATGACGATTTCATTGCGGTAGGTGTCAGGGTGTACAACGGTGGTGATGGGGGTTTGAGTGATGTCACTATGGCAGGGGGTGAGGTGGCGGCGGTGGCCAGAGAGGCTGTTGGTGGTGGGGATGATGGTGATGATAGTGGGGATATGGTGGTAGGCGGCGGCGGTTCAGCTTCCTTGACGTGGGCAGCTGAAAGCTATCCAAGCTATTGGGTCGGACGTGACCCTTTTCCGTTGTTGCTCGGCTATAATTTTATAGTCGGGGTGAAGTTTTGGGTTCCGACAGTGGAAAAACGTACCTGTCATCAGCCGGCGGAGAGGTGAGATGCCGTGGTGTTTTCGACACTGGCACTGAATACGGCGGGTTGCATTTTCCGTTGCATCCGTTTATGCGGAAGGTGCTCAAGAGGTTCAACCTGGCGGTGATGCAGGTGACGGCTAACAGCTTCGCCCACATCATGGGTTCATTGGTCCTGTGGGCCGAGGTAACCGGGGGTCATGAGATGCCTCTGTACGTCTTCGAGACGTACTACGCCGTTAAGAAGACGGCGGATGCGGGGTTCTTCTACATCTCGCTAAGGAGTGGGCTGCCTCCGTTGGTGAAGACCGCATCGAATGTAAAGAAGTGGAAGGAGTCCTGGATGTGGGTCGAGGGGACTTCTAGTGATGCCCATGGGAGAGGAGGGAGTAGTACGCCGTGCCCACGGTTTTTGGGTTGCCGATTAAGTGTTGGGCGTGTTACTTTTACTTTTGTGTTTGATGTTCGTTTGGGTCTGACTAGGTTTATTGCAGGTGCGTCCCAGGTGTTCGACCTCTGTGACGGGGATATAAGGATGCTGGTGGCCATAGTCGGAAGGCCGGAGGAAGAGCGGTCCTATGGTCATCTTTTCGAGAGGGAGCGGCTAGGGCGGGCTAGCCTGCTTCCCAAAGCCCGTGAATGCTGGTCGATTTAGATTGCTTACGTTTTTCAACCAAGTCATTTTGTGACATAATGTTTTTTGCAGGCGAGGAGGCTCGGGGCTCGGCTCAGGTGAAGATAGTGGCCGAGGCAGGTTGCCCCGTCCCAGCGGTGCTGACCGACTCGGCGGCCGAGCTGATGCAGAAGAGGGTGGCCCAAGAATGCAAGGTTGCTACCGCCGGTTCGCAGGCTGGGCCGACCATTCCTGTGCCTCCGCCGGCAATCGCAAAGAAGAGGAAAGTCATATCGATGCCGGCCGTCCCGATGGCGCAATTGATGGCTGCCAAAGGAAGGAAGGCTCGGGTGGCCGACCCGCCGGTCACGGAGGCGAGGCCCGCGGTTGGAGGGGAGGCCCGAGGAGGGAGCGACACTGGTAGTGGAGGCGATGGAGTCTCATGTTGAGGCCTTATTTCGGGAGGGGCACGGTTATGAGGAGTGTTAGGAATACGAACGATAACTGGTAACAAAATTAAAGAACACAAAGAAAGAACACGCAGATTTATTTTACGTTCCCAAGATCTTGGTAAAAAACCCACGGGCAGAGACCAGAGAAAATTTTCCCAAAATCAGAGATGGTTAAAAGAGGAGATAATTTTCTCACTCTTACTATGCAATGCCATGAGCTCTATGGCATGGTATATATAGGAGAAGAACAAACCTATTGTTAGTAGGATAAGAACAATAATCCTGTAGAATGAAGAATATAAATTCTAATAGAATAGGTAAACACCAATATCAGGATAGTATGAATAAATTCCTAATCCCAATAGAATTCTTCGACTTCTCCAAATTTGACTCGAAATAGAATTCGGGTCACAATTCCCAACAATCTCCACCTTGACACGAATTCTGCTAAAGGAGTGCAAAAACCAATATTCGATAAAAACAATTCTCTGTCTCTTCCACAAAAACCCCTAGGGGCTAAACTCAATGACTGATAGGAGTCATGTATAGCTGCTCCAACTTAAACCATAATGCAGTAACAATTATCTCCTTCAAGACGTCCTGTAGAATTTGGTTTGAAAGATAAAGGTTGATCTGATTCACTCTGATACCAGTTTGTTAGGAATACGAACGATAACTGACAACAAAAATGAAGAACACAAGAAAGAACACGCAGATTTGTTTTACGTGAGAAACCCAAGATCTGAGTGAAAAACCCACGGGCATAGACCAGAGAAAATTTAACTGGTATCAGAGCCATGGTTTGATTACTATAATGGCAACCATGAAATATAAAATTCTGCTCTTGGATTGCTACACCAGATTTTTGCTATGCCAGGTTAAGATGTGAGCAACACTGGCTTAGATGGTTTTGGATGACGCACTATTTGGGTTTGATGAGATTCCGACTTCATGGACAGTGGATCAGATCAACCTTCATCTTTCAAACAAAATTCTACAGGACGTCTTGAAGGAGATAAATGCTGCTGCATTATGGTTTAAGTTGGAGCAGCTATACATTACTCTTATCAGCCATTGAGTTTAGCCCCCATGGGCTTTTGTGGAAGAGACAGAGAATTGTTTTTATCGAAAATTGGTTTTTGCACTCCTTCAATAGAATTCGTGTCAAGGTGGAGATTGTTGAAAATTGTGACCCGAATTCTATTTCGAGTCAAATTTGGAGAAGTTGAAGAATTATATTGAGATTAAGATTTTATTCATACTATCCTGATATTGGTGTTTATCTATTCTATTAGGATTTATATTCCTCATTCTACGAGGATTAGTGTTCTTATCCTACTAACAATAGGTTTATTGTTTTCCTACATATACCATGCCATAGAGCTCATGGCATTTGATAGTAAGAGTTAGAAAATTATCTCCTCTTGTAACCATCTCTGATATAGTGAAATTTTCTCTGGTCTCTGCCCGTGGGTTTTCCACTCAGATCTTGGGTTTCCCACGAAACAAAAATCTGCGTGTTCTTTCTTGTATTCTTTATTTTTGTTGCCAGTTATCGTTCGTATTCCTAATAAGGAGGCCCCCACCGCTCAGCCGGCTGTAGTGACAGTGCCGGCCCCATCGGGTGGGAAAAGGAGGTTAAAGGAGAGAATGCTCACGGTGATGCCTTTTGCGGTGTCTACGGCATCGATGGCGGCCGAGGAGGGCGAGCCGCAAGATTGGCAGAACCCTGGTAACCACCGACAGGGAAAGCGCCCTGCTGAGGAGGTTCCGTCGTCGGCGTCCCCCGTGCCGGAAGTAGCCGCCCCGAATGTAGGGTAGCAGGGCCTGGACTCCGCCCCGAAGGAGGCATATAAGTTGGTGGGACCGTCCGGCAAAAAGCTTAATCAAAAGGCAGTCGGCGGTCTCCCAAAGGTTGCTACGGCCGGGGTCAACTTGCTGATAAAGTACGTTCCGAAGGAGGTCGCGGCGTTGATTGCCAAGCTGTCAACGGAGCAGCTGCTGCACGTGGCGGAGGCAGAGAGCAGCCGGGCCTTGTTCCTCGTTCAGAAGGTGAGGAGGGCAGTGGCAGAGACGGCGAAGGATGCCAATGCGGTTGACCAGCTTGAGGTGGAGAGGGGGAAGGTTGCCTTGTTGGAGGAAGAGTTGAAGAGGGTGAGGGATGAGCTCGGTGAGTCGGACCATAACGTTGCCGCCTTAATGAAGAAGCATAAGGCGTCCCTCCAAGAACGGGCACTGTTAAGCAAGGCCTATGAGGAGCGGGGCGTCCTGCTTAGGTCGTTGGAAGCGGTGCGGGCTGGGGATGCCGCCGAGCTGATGCGGCTGTGGAAGGAGATATCGGCGGAGAGGTCACCCTAGGGAGGCCGAGTCTGTCAGGGCCCGAAGCATAGTCGACGAGCTGAAGAGCAAGTTCGACGAGGTGCTGGCGGCAAGGCATTCCTCCGTGGCCGACCTCCGGTAGGAGAATGACTCCAGCGAGCGAACTTGGAGCTCCAGGTCGAGGTGACTCAATATCGGAGCGTCGTAGACGCCTTCCAGCGAGACTTGGGCGAGCTACGTGCTAAGCAGTTCACGCTTGAACATGAACAATTGGAGTGTAATTCTAACCTCGAGGCATTGTTTGTGAATGCATAGAGGCTGGCGGCGGAGAGGAGGGAGATGGAGGGCCAGGTGGCCCGTCTCACAGCCGAGCTCAAGGAGGCGAGGGAAGTCTTTGCTGCAGGGCCTTCGACAAGTGCTCTGGCGGGTCAAGAGTCTGATCGGGCAAAATGGAAGCGGTCCTTTATAGCGACCTTCCATACTTCCGAATACTACCAGCCGCTTTTGGACCACGGGGGGTCGAAGGGGGCAAAGCTCGCCCTAAAGGCCATGGAGGAGGACTATTCTGGCCTGAACCTATCCTCCATCATGAGGGAGCTCGGCATGGAAGAAGATGATGAGGGGTCCAGAGAGGATTTGGGCGGGGAGTAGTGTATATAGTAGTTTTAGCTTTATTGTAAATATAGTGATAAGTGCTAGAAAAGCACTTAAATAACTCTTCTATTTTACGTGTTTGTGTGTTTTATTAATGTTATATGTTCCGTTTTATGTGTTTTTCCTTTATTGTGGTGTTTAGGGTCACAAAGAATCAAAAGGAGTCAAAATGGATGAAAATCGGATGAAAACGGAAACTCGGGACCAAAAAGGCAAGCGAATCAAAGATGGAAGGCCTCCGATGCAATTTTATGGAAAGTTGTTTTTTACAATTTTTCTTGTGCTAAAGTCGAAGACCATCAAAAGAGGATTCCTACACTCTTTTCGGATCGCAAATCGGAGTTTCCTAGTGAAAGTTATGGCCATTTGAAGAAAAAGGACTAAAAGCGTCAAAGCCAAACTGTTGGGGACCAAACTGCAACTTTTCAAAAGTCGGGGGACCAAAGTGAAACTTTTCAAAAAGTTGGAGGACCAAAATGCAACTTGTCAAGGACCAAAATGAACAACATTCAAAAGTTTAGGGACTTGGTGTGAAATTTCTGGGTGACTCGGGTGACTCGAGTCACCGCGCTGTGATCAGTCGTACCGCAAGTGACTCGAGTCACGCCCGAGCATTCTCGATCAGCGCGAACTGCTCGAAGTCATGCCTGCAACCGCCCTGGCCTCCCCTGCTCCGGTGACTAGCGTAATCGCGGCGTGGTCGAGTCACACAGCGGCGACTGAGTCACGCCGACACCACTGCAGATTTTGACCAGCGGACTCCACCTACCATAAAACGTGTTTTTTGGTATTTTCTCTACTTCTTAGAGATAAAACAACCTGAGCACACCACAATAGACTCATGAAGGAAGACTTTTATGATTTTTTAATATTTTTTTGGTGTAATATTTTGCCTATAAATAGAGGCATTTCCGAGCTTGAATCACACAACTTGTAGAGAGAATTAGCTTGTGATTCTCTCCAATTTTCTCCTTAATAAATTTCTCTTCATCATTTGTTCTTAGTTGTAGCTTGAAAGCTCTTAGTTTTTCATATTCCGGCGGAAGTAAGAACCTAAATATAGGTTCGAAAAATCAATCGACGATACTTGACCGTGAATATGATTAACTGAGTATTTCTTCTCTAGTTTCTTTCCTTATTTTATTTTTCATATTTGAGAAAGATAATCTATCATATATTGCGTAGGTGATACACTGATTCACGCCGTTATAAGTATTTAACCCGCATATATGAGTAGTTAGACTTCTCTATCTAGTTCGAGGGGGACGTTGTGTTCAATTATCATGTTGTTATATTTTCTAACTCTTTGCTAACGTTTTATCTATTCATCTACTTCAATTTGTTGATTTGTTATGCTTTTAAACCCGTTTTGAATTTATGTGATTATTGCATTCACTTTGGCCAATTGAATCAATTAATCTTTAAATTCAAGTTAAGTGCTAGGATTGGAACTTTTGATCCGTAATTATCACTAGATTCCAATCAACAGTAGCAAACAAATGTCGTGCATATTTGTTAATAAATCAACTTAGATGTATTAATTCAAATTTGTGAAATTGATCATCTAATTCAACTCATTCTTCTTGTTCATTTCACACTAGCATTGCATTAAATCCTAAGAACTTGTTTAGGATTATCCAATAGCTAGATGTTAAGTTAAAGAACTCACTTTAATTTAATACACTTAAGGAAGAATTAGATTGTCGAGCTTCTTGGTTAATCGAGTTGATAAATTGAAGAAGGGATAGTACACGTTGCATGGAAAAGATAAACACAAGATGTTGACACAACCGAACCCGAGAACTAGATATATCTTCAATTGTTTCATTTTCGTCTCTTTTATTTTGTAATTTTATTTCCGAATTGCATTCAACTTCACAAAACCCCCCTTTTCTATATTAATTGATAAATACAACTAGATCAAACACCGTTCCTCTTGGGTTCGACCCTTACTTACCACTTCTGCATTAATTTGTAGTTTTGAAACCGAGTAAGGAAATAAAATAGATTTTGGCGTACTGCGACAACATGCCCATATAGCAGTAGGAATTGATATAACAGGGATGACTCTGTTTCCCGAGCTATTGTAAACAAAGTATTTTTCATATGTTTTAATAAAGTGTTTTTTTTCCTTTCAATGTTCATTCTAATAAAGTGTTAGCTTGTCTTAATGACTGTAAGCCCTACATATAGTGTTGCCCCGCCAGGGCTATCCCCGCCTTTTCTTATCTCACGTATGACCTAGCCAGCCCTAGGGGTAACCAACGACTACGTGGCGGAGGCCTGTACGCCCAAAGATTAGTTAGGCAGTGAGGGGGCTAGGGCCTCGCGGCTTTACGCGTGGGCCTACACACCCAGAGTTTAGTTAGGCAGTGAAGGGCTAGGGCGTCGGGCCTTCACGCGTGGGCCTGTACGCCCAGAGTTTAGTTAAGCAGTGAAGGGGCTAGGGTGCCGCGCCTTCACGAGTGGACCTGCACGCCTAGAGTTTGGTTTTTGTGAAAATGAACAATTGGCTTCGTAAACGCTTCATTGCAACAGTAAAAACAGATGCCATTCCCCCAAAGGGTTATACATTGTGGCACCCTATTGATAATACTTCCTAAGATGCTCAGTATTCTAGGGATGGGGAAGCTGTTTGCCCCCCATTTCCTCCACCTGGAAGGTTCCGGGCCGGACCTGTTTACCCAGGCAAGTAGGGCCCTCCCAGTTGGGGCTAAACGAGCCTTGGTTTGTGGGGGCGAAGTTTCGTTTGAGAACTAGGTCTTCCTTATTTAAGGGCTTGATCTTAATCCTTTTATTGAAGTAGTTGGACATCTTCCTTTAGTAAGATAAGAGTTTCACCTAGGAAGAGTCCCTTTTTTCTTGGAGCAAGTCCAGTATGGTTTGGTGTACCTCGATGCTAGGGTGCTCATTGTACAGTATCCTCCTTGGGGATTGGAGTCTGGCCTCAACTGGGCTCATTTCCTCCGCGCCATAGGCCATAGTGAAAGGCATTTCCCCGGTGGCAGAATGGGGGTGGTTCGGATCCCCCATAGGACATAGGGGAGTTTATTGACCCAGGCGCCCCTCGTGGTCTCTAGTCTTTTCTTGAGAAGGAGCTTGATCGCCTTGTTGACGGCCTCAGCCTGTCCATCAAACTGTGGGTGATGTGGTACGGAGAAATCCTTTGTTATGCCCAGCTCCTCGCAGAGGAGTCGCACCTTCCAATTATCGAGCTGGCACCCGTTGTCCGTCACCAGAGAGTGCGGGATTTTGAAGCGACAGATTATATGCTTCCATAAGAATTGGGAGGTCTTGGCTTTCGTTATGGATGATAGGGGTTCGGCTTCGACCCATTTGGTAAAGTAGTCGATGGCGACGATGGCGTGTGCCGCCCTGCCTCTTCCCCTGGGGAGGGTTTCGATGAGGTCCATTCCCATTTGGCGAAGGGCCAGGGGGTGGTTACAGGGGTAAACGCCTGATGAGGCTGGTGTGAGACTGGAGCGTGCTTCTGGAAATTTACGCATTTCCTCAAAAAGTCCGCGGCATCTCGTTTGAGGGTTGGCCAGAAGTATCCCTGCCTTAGCACCTTTTGGGCTAGGGATTGTTCGCCAAAGTGATTGCCGCACATTCCTTCATGCATCTCCCGCATGGCGTACAGGGCCTCAGAGGGAGTCACGCACCGTAACAGAGGCATTGAGTACCCTCGCTTGTATAGCACTTCGTCTAACAACACAAAGTGTACTGCCTGTCTCCTAAATTTCAGGGCATCCTCATTCGCGGGCAGTGTCACATCCTTCAAATAGGCGATGTAAGGGGCCATCTAGGCGAGCCCGTCCCCTTCCGCCCTTTCTGCTATGGTCAGAACTTCCTCGATCCTTTCGATCGAGGGCCGGGCTAGCTGCTCTATCGGGATGGTACGGAGTAGCTCGGAGTCTCTACTGCTTGCCAGCTTAGATAGGGCATCGGGGTTGGGGTTCTCAACTCGTGGGACCTGGAGCAATTCAATGCTCTCGAATTGGGGAAAGAGCTTAGTGACCACCTTTAGATATAGAGACATCATCTTTTCTCTCGCGGGAAAATGGCCATTGACTTGGTTAACCACCAGTTGTGAGTTGCTGTAGACTGATAGTCGCTTGACCTTCATCTCCTGAGCTAGGCGAAGGCCGGCTAGTAGGGCCTCATATTCGGCGACATTAATGGAGGCAGGGAAGGAGCACCTGATGGCATAGCTTAGTACATGGCCTTCCGGGCTTGTCAAGACGACACCCGCCCCCAAGCTGTCCTTACTTGAGGACCTGTCCACTTGCAGATGCCAAGGACTAGTTGGGGCGGCTTCGGCCTCCATCGGTTGAGATGGGGGGTGCATCAATTCAGCAATAAAATCTGCCAATGCTTGCCCCTTGACTGCGAATCTTGACTTGAATCTGATGTCGAATTGGCTTAATTCGATCGCCCACTTGAGCATCCTCCCAGAAGCCTCGATCTTTTGACGGATCTTTCTCAGCGGGAAGTTAGTTAGCACCTCAATCGAGTGTGCTGAGAAGTATGGTCAGAGGCGCCTGGAGGCGGAGATGAGGGACAGGGCTAGCTTTTCCATCTCCGGGTACCTCGTCTCGGCATTGAGGAGGACTTTACTCACATAGTATACTGACAGTTGTACCCTGCCTTCCTGCCTGATAAGGACAGAGCTCACTGCCTCATCGGACACCGCTAAGTAGATCTGTAAGGTCTCGCCTCTCTTTGGCTTGGACAGTAAGGGAGCCTTTCCCAAGTACGCTTTCAGTGCCTGGAAGGCCTCATTGCATTCGGTTGTCCATTTGAACTTCTTGTCCCCCTTGAGGACTTTGAAAAAAAGGAGGCATTGATCGGTAGACTTGGAGACGAACCGTGTCAGGGCAGCTATTCGGCCGGTCAGGCGTTGGACCTCCTTGGGTTTCTGGGGTGATTGCATGTCTAGAAGGGATCGGATCTTCTCGGGGTTGGCCTCTATGCCTCGCTGGTTCACCATGAAGCCCAAAAATTTTCTTGAGGCCACTCCAAAAGCACATTTCAGGGGGTTCAACCTCATTCGATATCGCCGCAGTACCTCAAACATCTCCTTTAAGTAGGCAACGTGGTCTTGTGCTTTAATGCTCTTCACTAGCATATCGTCCACATAGACCTCCACAGTCTACCCTAGTTGTTTCGCAAACATTCTGTTGACTTGCCTCTAATAATTAGCTACATCATTCTTGAGCCCGAAGGGCATAACTTTATAACAATGGAGGCCTCGATTAGTGGTGAAGGAGGTATGCTCCTCGTCCCCCGGATTCATCGGTATTTGGTTATAGCCTAAGTAAGCATCCATGAAACTGAGCAATTCGTGATCGGCTGTGGCATCGACCAATTGGTCGGTCCGGGGTAGTGGAAAGCTGTTCTTTGGGCAGGCCCGATTGCGGTCCAGGACTGGATTGGCGACCCACTTAGGATATAAGCATTCTCGGATGAAGCCGCTTTTTAGGAGCTTGTTCACTTCTTCGCATAATGCCTCGTACTTGGCGGCGTTGAGGGCCTAACGTCTCTGGCGATGCCCCGGGTGTAAAGGGTCTACATTGAGCCTGTGGCAGCATACCCTTCGGTCGATACCTACCATATCCTCGTGGCTCCAGGCAAATACATCAAGGTTTTTTCTTAGGAGCTGATCAGCTTCTTTTTATCTGGCCCAGTCGAAATGGTCAGTGGGGAAAGACTCCAGCTTGTCCACGGCCCCGGCAGAGGGCAAATCGGCCTCTATAACCCTAGGTCTAGGTCTTCGGGTGCGTTGGCCTCCTCCATCTCAAGATCCTTGGCCCTAGTGGTTCCTTTCCTTAAGTCGTTTCTGTTCGGCGGGCCGTCGGTCTGAGACTCTGTCATTTCTACATCAAGGAGGACCATGTCCATCTCTCGCCGCTCGACCTTCCTTAGGGAGTTGCGGTAATACCTTCGCGCCTCCGGTTGATCCCTTCGGACCGTGGCCACGCCGTACTCGGTGGGGAACTTCAACCATAGGTGGTGGATGGAGGTTGCGACGTGGAGGTCCTTTAAGGCGGGTCGCCCCAAGACTCCATGATATGCCAAGGGTCGGTCTATGATCAGGTATTCCATGAACAGGGTTCTCGATCTCGGTGCCTTGCCCATGGTGGTGGAGAGGATGATGTTTCCTTTAGGGGTTAGACAATCGTCGGTGAACCCATACAGAGGGTCTGGTGACGGGGTCAGCGGCGTGGCTACTTCCATCTGCTCATAGGTGCTTGAAAAGATGATGGTCATTGAATGAGCCAACTGGAGTCTGCCTTGTTCTCCAATTCCGGGATGTACGACTTTTGGGCATTCCTTGATTGCCCTCTGATGTAGGGTCCACCTATAATGGTGGCAATCTCTCGAATGACAGGAGCGGGGTCTTTGCTTCCGCCTCCCCTCTCGGTCGCCAACTTGGCGTCCCTCTAACGTTCTCTCTCTTGTCGTGGCGGCGGATTTTCATTCCTTTCCCTTTGCCCTTCGGATCTGCGTGGCTCAATCCTCCGATCCTGGGTGTATTCTTGGGGAACGCATTGTCTCCCTAGGGCACGATCTAACCTGTGTCGATTATTTCTTCCACCGGCCTGCCTGCTATCATTCCGGTGCTCGGCGAGGTATTGGCAGTCCTCCGTATTGTGACTGTGGGATCGGTGGAGGTGGCAGTTGGGCCGGGAATCTGCGGGGGCAGCGGAGCTGGGCCCTGCCTCCAGATAGGCCATCGTACTACAGGTCTGGTCGAAATAGACAAGGGCCAGTGGCTGGGGCAGGATGGGCCCGGCAGGTGGTCCTCTGCTGACGATCGCGGTCATGTTTGGAAACCTTCCGAATTAGCCCCCAGGCCTACTGCCCTTCTGATCCCTCTGGGGCTTGTTGCCTAGCCTTTGACTTACATGCAACCTTGGTTTCGTCTGATTGATAGGTAGGTTCCGATTCTGGTTTATCATAACTTGTTCGGAAGCAATCTCCTCTTTGAACATGTCCGTCAGTTGGTCGAAAGTGGCGGGTTTTCTGTTCCTTATATCCCTGAAGAATGGGGTGTTGACATCCACCCCGTCTTTCAGGGTGGCGAGCTCTTTCGGGTAGGTGACGACATCACAGGTGAGCATTGCCTTGTTGAACCTATTGAGATAGCTTTGCATGGTTTCGCTCGCTTGTTGTCTGATGTCATACAAGGGTTGAACCGGCATAGACGGCGGTCTCACCTTGGTGAAATAGTTCAAGAAGCTCTTCTTCAAGTAAGGCCAACTACTAATGCTCCCGTTGGGAAGGCGCGAGTACCACGTCTTGGCCGCTCCGTTGAGGGTGAGGTGGAAGGCCCTGGCCTTGAGAGCGGGGTTGGCTCCCCTGAGGTCCATAGCGGTGCGATAGTCAGTAACGTGCAGGTTTGGGTCGCCCCGTCCGTCGTACTGTGCTATCTTCGGCATTAAGAAGTTTGGTGTGATGGGGGCCCTCAACAGCCTGGTGAAGAGGGGAGAGATTTCATCATCGTTATCGCACTTGTAGGAGCACTATGGAGAGGGCGCTCTCTGTGACTCGCCACTTATAGTGGCGAGGAAAAGCTGCTCGGCGATGGTCTCGGGGACCTGACCTCTTGCACTGATGCCTCGTCCTGGTCCGCGAAACCTGCCCGTCCTGGCGCTCGTCGGGTCCGGAGGGACAGTGCGCTCCTGTCGATGAGGACGGGGACCCCCATTGGGGGTGAGACCTAGCCTGCTAAAGACACTGTGAGATGGCTCATTGTGCGGAAGAGCCGAGTGGTGGGCGGTTAAGGGAGATGCTGACGCCGAGAGTGGCCGCCGGCTATATCTTTGTGGGTTTCGTGATATACCGGAAAGGGGTTCCCCCCATGGCTGTGTTGATCATCTCTGTTGTTCTGTTGATTTTGTAGGTTTGCCAGCATTTCCTGGATGGCGCTGCTGTTTTCGTTCATCTGCGCTATATTAGTAGCCATCTCCCTTACTCGTCTGCGTATACTGCTGGCAGCGCGGGCCTTCCTCATTCTTCTGTCTTCATCCATGGTTGGCTTTTCGAGTAATGTAGCTCCAGGGGTGCTGAATGTCCCTAATACGGGACCGGTGATAAGGGCTTTTGTTTACGCGATATCCTTATGGTTAAGTGTGATTTCCCACAGGCGGAGCCAAACTGTTTTCCTCTGGAAATGGGGCCCACAGTTGCTCCTCACCTTTGTCTTCTTCATCCGTCCACCTACACGTTAAGACAGACCGTTGGGAACGTTGACCACCGACAATCACCTCCTAGACAGTGGAAAGGACAGTAGCTGCGCGCTCTCTTACGGTCGAGTCAGCCATCTTGCAGAACGCAGGTGATACTTGACATGGGCAGAACTGTGAAGCCTTAATCGAGGTGTTACAGAGATTCACTCGGGAGAGTTGAGTCCTCTAGTGAGTGAAATAATGGAAGTCTATCTCCCAAAAAAAAAAAAAAAAGAGATCCCCTATTTTCCTCCCATAGCTTCTATTTATACTACTTCACATAAGGGTAGTGGTTGGAACTCTAATGATGACTCACCACGTGTCCTACAGCTGCTAGTTTTCGGGTCCCATCAAGGGGATGGTCAAATGTGACGATGCATTGGCTTTACGTACTCTGAAGATCTTGTGAGTGTTTTTGTGTCACATCAGCCGTAGGTGGTCATCCCTATGCACATGGGCGAGTCTTGACTTTCTGGGCGGGGCGCCTACAGAGAGTGGGACCGCCTTGGCGAGGGGTTTCGTGGGCGCCCTCGGCCGCCATGATGCCACGTGTGCGGGGGACCGTTTGTGGGCCCTTATGCGGTCACACCAGGAACATTGTTAATAGAAAGAACAAAGCTTAAAAGAAATCAATGTGAGGCAGCGTGATCGAGGAAATGATACGAATGAAAAAGATTGGCATTTAGAGTTAAATTTGAGCATTTAATTTATTGGATTCTTTGCCCATATATAATTTATGCTGTAATCTAATAATTACTTTTTACTAGTGAGTCAAACTGACTTCAATATCAACTAGATATTTTTAGTTGTTATTCATTATTATACATACATTTCGTAATATGTAGATTAATTTATTCAACTCAAAATATTAATTTTTTTAACACAAAAACGAGTATTCAGCTATATGATTGTCTTTCTTATCTCATATAGATCGAGAAAAAATAGTAACTTATTTTAAGCAGAACACATGTGTTGTCCAATATATATAGGTAATAAGTCACAAATTTCCTAGCTAGCTTGGTACGTATGGACTATGGTGATTTAATTGGTAGGAGCGGTCCTAATATTTTGTTCAATGGTAGGGGGCGTTATTTGGATTTGGTTGAACATTACTAGATCAAGATTGAATTTTCTAATCAATTTTATTGCTTCTGTTTACAACAAATTACTAATTTCCTAAATTCAAATAAATTAGACACAGTAAGTAAGTGTGTATATATATATATATATATATATATATATATATTAACAGTACCCAACGACATTCAGGGATGGATGTATACCCATCGGGTAGGGATAATCAGTCCGGTCCTGGGAGGTGGCGACCATCCTCAAGAACCAAAAAGAGGAAGCCCTATGAGTCACTGAGACGACGGCAGGAGGGCCCTATATATATATTGGGATCGTTTGGAAAATTTTCAACTTGAGGAGGCTACAGCTAGCTAGCACACAACGGCCTTAATTGTAACTAATAGCTAGATTGTTGACATTGGGCTTGATATTTTCAACATAATTAAGTATACTTTTTTTTTTTTTTGAAACGAAGTATACTTATTAATTATTAATTAATTACTATGTTCAGATCCACCAATTTATAAATTGCAGCTTGTTATCCATTTGGAGCAAATCTACCAATGTTTTCGAAACTACTTTGTCTGACCTAAATTCTATGTATCTGAGCTGTTGTTAATTAGCCATAATTTTTTGACCAAATAATAACTAATTAATTGAATTATTGCGTTTAATTTTGTTAATTTAAACACAATCAACATGCTGAAATATAATTGATAGACCATATTCGTACTATATGTTTGGAACGGGAGAAAAATAATTCAAAACGATATATACGCAGATATTAATTAGTTCACCTATAAATTTAGGACAAATGGCTCTTCAAATGCCTCTAATTTTATCGAACTTAATTTTTATAAATATTGTAATGCATAAAGAATATGGGATAATCCTGGGAATAAACAAACACGACTTACACGACTTCTAAGGAAAGTGATCTCAACTAAAACTATCTGTTTATAAATTGATGGATCACATTATTCACTAAATTATGACAATTTACGTATAAATAAATAATATTTATTAATTAATTATAAATACTGAATTTTCAGTACTCTGACAATACTAAAAATTTTCCATCATCCTCCAATCCCTCAGTCAATCATTAGTTAGTTGATCCATAATCGAATTAATTATGGGCGGTAATTAGCTTGAGTTGCATCCATTCGCAGCAGGTGACCCATTTGCTTGGAGCGTCACATAAATATAAACGTGCATTGTTGAAGTACTGCAAATGCCTTCAGAATGGAGAATTGTTTCATCTGGTAAATACATCTCTAGAGATCATGTTAAAGAATCACATCACTCTTTATAAGGTTTTTAAAATATATCAAAGGTTTTTTGTTCAATATATAATATATATATATATATATATATATATTTATATATCAAAGATTTTTAATAAAATTTGATGTTTTAAATTTTTTATTTTTTGAAAGTTCAATATTTTGAATCAGTAATGGTTGTACTCGAGTCACATTCTAAGAATATTATATTGTCCTCTTCAACATGTCACAAATTCTAAAGAATCTTCTACATAGCTAATTTCTCAACTAAAATCTATCTATATATATAGAAAAGTAGGGAAGTTCTAGCCTATTTTTTAATTAGATTAATTAGTTTTCCCACATAAAATAAAGTCATTTTTTGTCTTTTTATTTTTTCCTTTTTTTAATAATTAATAATTAATCTCCAATAATCGATTAACTAATCATTATCTATATTAAATCTTATCCGCACCAAAATTAGATTTTTTCAAATCTCCACTGATTTGAACTTGTCTTCTATATGTTTTTTGTTTATATTAAATTCTAAATATTAAATCAAAATTTTTTTCCCTGCATAAGTATTGATAATTATTATTTTATTATATCTTTTTAATCTGAATCTAAAGATTTATATTTATTTATATATGGAATAAGAGACTTTTTATAAATAATTGACTACGAGACGAAAATTAATTCTTAAGAAAATAAAATTAATTAAAATTAATAATTTCACTAATATTTTATTATTGTGTGAGACGAAATTAGCATTCATTAAGTTTTACACTAAATAAAAATAAAAGTATAACTTTTAAAATTTAAAAATTTGATTCGATGCACTAATTAATTTTTTAAATAATTAATTATTTTTTTATCAATGTTTAGAAAATCGAACCAGTCAGCAAATTGGAGAAGGTAGCAGTTCAAGGGTCAAATGGTTGAACCGGGGTCAAGCCGTTTTTAATTAAAAAATCAAAAAATAAATTAAAACCAATTAAAAAAACCGGTTGAACGGTTACTGGGTCACCACTTAAACCGGTTGAACTAGTTGGTTGACCAATTTTGACCAATTTTCTTATAGTCCAGTTTTCAGCTATAATCGGAATTGATTTTGGACTGGTTCATGATTGAACCGGCCGGTCCATGATTGAACCGGTCGGTCTAGTCAAGTTTTCTAAATATTGATTTTTATAAATAATTAGTTAAGAAATGAAAATTAATCTAAATTAGCAATTTGGCTAAGATTTAATTTTTGCGTGATACAAAATTGAAAGTCATTAAAATGTTTCATAAAAATTAAAATGAACTTGTAACATGATTAGATCGGTCCCATTTACATAATTTTAGAAATAATTAATTATTTTCAAAAATAAAATTAGCTCAAAAATAAAAATTAACTAAAATTAGTAAGTTTTTACAATTTCTTTTTGGTGTGATAAAAAATTACAATTCATCAAATTTGTATGCAAAAACTAAAAGAAACATGTAACATTAATTTTTTTAACTAACTATTCAGTTGTAACATTAATCCAATATTTTTAATTAATTGAATCTATACCTATATCTTTTAAATTGCAGATATCGTTTCGTGAAAATAATTAATGGAAATGGGTTTTAATATTGCATTTCAACAGTTATATCTTTTAAACGGATTTTAGATTAGTTTGGATATTTTGTTATTAGATTTAATTAGTAGTCAATCAGCTTTGAGAACGGGTTTTATTATTGCATTTCAACAGTTTATATCGAATTTGAGTTATAGTTCTCATCAAATTTTATGGTTTTTGTTATTTGGATTTGATTAAAAGAACTGATAGTTTTCATTTCTCGAATATTTCTTTTGATGGATTAAGTTTTTTCTAGAAAGCAGGCATAAGTTAAACATTTTGTTAGACTATGTTTCTTTTTTATATTAAATATATAGATCTTGACTAATATTAAAATCCCACCACAAACTACGATGAAGATTGTCAATAAGGACATTTTACTGATTAACGTATTAAAACAATGAACAACGATCAACGATTACATGAGTGTCGTTAACGGAATTTTTAAAATTGTTAAGGTAAATCCGTAGATTCATAGAACTTTCTTCATACTCTTAAATTTATTTTCCTTGGCTCATTTAGTTTTTATGCCAATATGTTCATTGTGAAAATTGATTATACTTCTTTTATGCGGTTGATTAATATTTTTAGTTTACATAATTGGTTACAATTGTAAAAGTCTAATAAATTTTATAATTTTTTATGAAGTTGATTAATTTGCAATGCAACTATTACTATTCAGAAGTATAAAATAAATTAAGATATGAATTGACCGAATTAGGTGGATTGTCTACGGTAAATTGTTGAAACAATTATTCTTTCTCTATACTGATAAATTGCTTTCTCTTTTTTTATTAATTTTTTTTATGCCATTGGGTTGAGATGACACAATTTTTTAAATATTAAAGGTAAATTCGTGGATTGATCGTACTTTTTTCGCACTATTAATTTTTCTTATCTTGGATCATTTATTTTTTATATACATACGAAAAATACTTTTCAATAGTGGAACAGAATTTCAATCAAAAGAGTATTAGACTCACTTATAAAGAAACAATCATAGAGTCTTCGCACTAGAAAAGTTATATATATATATATATACATATATATATGATCAATTTTTTAAGTCAATAATACAAATCGACACAATATTTTAAATTATTAAGGTAAATCCATGTATTTACCATACTTTTTTCACATTATTAATTTTTTTTTACCTTCGATCATTTAGTTTTTATAACAATATGTTCATTGTGAAAATTAATTATATTTCTATGCTTCTTTATATGGTTGATTATATTTTTCGTTCATATAATTCATTACAATTGGAAAATCCAATGTACTTTATAATTTTTTCCAACAAATTAATTTGTAATACAACTATTGTTGTTTACAAATATAAAATAAATTAAAATATGAATCAACCTAATTCGATAAAGTGCTTCCGATAAGTTGTTGTAACAACTATTATTTCTTTAAATTGATAACTTATTTTCTCTATCTCTTCTTTTTCTCATTCATTTCTTATACCATTAGGTTGAGACGACACAATTTTTAAAATAGTAAGGATAAATTTATGGATTGATCGTATTTTCTTCACACGATTAAATTTTTCTCTTGGATCATTTATTTTTTGTGCCCACATGAAAAATGTTTTTCAATAGTGACAGAGTTCCAATCCAAAAAGTGTTGGACTCACAGTATTAAAGTTTTTTCTTTTTTTATTTTTATATAATGATTTTTTTAAACCATTAATAGGAGTCAATACGATATTTTGAATTGTTATGGCAAGTCGGTGGATTAATCGTACTTTCCTTACACTATTAATTTTTTCCTTGGATAATTTGGTTTTTATGCCAATATGTTCATTGTGAATTATACTTCTTTTGTATGGCTGATTAATATTTTTAGTTCACATAATTCGTTGCAATTGTAAAAGTCCAATATACTTATAATTTTTTCCAATAGATTAATTTGTAATGTAACTATTACTTTTTTACAAGTATAAAATAAATTAAAATATTAATCGACCCAATTCGATGGATTATTTTTGACAACTTTGAAACAATTATTTCTTTCTTCACAGAGGTAAATTATTTTCTCTTTTTTAAAATTAATTTTATACTATTAGGATGAGACAACATGATTTTTTAAATATTAAAGGTAAATTTGTGGATCAATCATACTTTCTTCGCACTGTTAAATTTTTTTCTTGAATCATTTATTTTTTGTACCTACATGAAAAATACAGTGGTAGAAGATAGTTCCAATCAAAAGAGTACCGAACTCACTTCGTGTGAAGAAACAATTATAGTTTCTTCGCAATAATAATTTTTTTTTTGTATTATCAATTTTTTAAACCATTAGCGCGAGTCGACACAATATTTTAAACTATTAAGATAAATCCGTAGATTGATCGTACTTTCTTCACAATATTAATTTTTTTGCTTTAGATCATTTAGTGTTTATGACAATATGTTTATTGTGAAATTAATTATACTTTTTTTATGGTTGATTATAATTTTTAATTCACATAATTCGTAACAATTGCAAAAGTTTAATAATTTTTTAATTTTTTTGTAGTAGATTAATTTATAATGCAATTATTAATATTTACAAATATAAAATAAATTGACATCTGAATTGACCCACTTAAATCGATTATTTACGATAAATTATTAAAATAATTATTATTTCTTCATACTGATAATTTTTTTGTATCGTTAATCTTTTATACTTTTAGTTAAGTTGACACAATTTTTTAAATTGTAAAGATGAATTCGTTGATTGATTGTACTTCATTCGCACTTTTTTTTCCATTGAACATTTATTTTTGTATCAAAATATTCACATGTTAACTTAGTAAATTAATACTTCATTGGTCCAATAGACACATCTATCATGAATCAATATTATTAGTTACACAAAATTGAAGCAGAAAAGTTAAGAATATGAATTGTGTTCTTATTCTAATTGTATTATAATGAATTGTTGAATGAATATATATGGGAAAAAAAAGGAAATGAGAGATTTAAAACTAAAAGTACGTATTTATTTAGTTAAATATCAAAGATTATATTTAAAATTGTAATTAATTAATGAGTACTTACACCATCATCTTTGAAATGGATCGATTTAGAATGAGATAAATTATATTATATTATATTATTTTTATTTTTCTAATTCATATAGAGTTATTACAATTTTAAAGTATAAATCAAACCATAATAAGGTAGAGAAACAGGTTTTTAGGTGGTTATTTGTAGTTCTTATATTCTAATTCTTATGATAATACAATATTCAATCAATATATATGAAAAAAATAGATGTTGAAAAATTTGCCCCTTGCACAACACAAGGGTGAAACAGTTGGGGTTTGAATAGAAAATGTATGTTGTAGTCTCGAGGATGACGCATAGGAATCGTTGAAAGTTTGTGATATATGATGACGATGGTTGTCCAACTACCATGACCACAAATATCATCTATAAAGAAGAGTTTAAACTTATAATTTCATACTTATTAATTGCATGAGGTACGTTGTTCGCTTTATTTATTTTTTTACACAAATCATTTATGTCATTCATAGTTTGATATGTGAAGTGAAGGATTGTATTTATATATTATTGTGTTTGTGCTCTTATATTTATCTAAGTATAATGTTCCCGTCACAAATTTGGTGGAGTTATATAAATTGATTATATGTACCATTTATGTATTAGGAGATCCCATACCCACACCGGAAAAAAAATTCGTGCAGGCCACATCGGCCTCCCACCATCAATGACAGTTATGTATTATTCATCTAACTTAACGTAGATATTAAAAAAATATAAAAAAATTTGGTGACGTAGGGCCCTCACGCCATGTAGCGTGGGTACCGTCCCGACGTAGGGAACAGAGCATTAGCGTCTGCATTAGTGGCACTGTGTTCCAAAAAAGTAACTCAATGTACTTAGTAGTCGAAAATTATACTTTTAGTGAGTTTTATTAATTATATTTGAAATATGATGTTATTTCTTATATTTTTATAGGTTTCTTATGCTAAAGCACCAATGTTTATGTAAAAGTGATATCAGAGATATTCCGCTCATCTAAAATTTATTTATTATTTTAGTACAATTCAATTGTATAATAACACAAATTTTTATATTCTATGTGATAATTATGAATGCGATTTATATTTGAGTACATTCACCATTTACGTCAAAATATGAAGATGTTTCTATTTTTTTGTCTTGTGTGTTATCATTAACTATTATTGATGGTGTTATTTTTTGATTTTTTTAATTGTTGATGTCTTTAAGAGTATTGTAAATTAAATTTTATGTTTTTTGGTGAGTTTTCCCCCAATTGTATGCATGATGAATTGGTACAAAATAGAGGGAAACTTTGTCGAAATTTTCCAAGAATTATTTCTTTAGTTATATTAATTAAGTTTATTGTTGCGATTTATTATTTATTTTATTTTTTCAAGATCTTATGTTAATACAACTAGCATCTATTAAAATTGTTATTAACTAAAAATTATGCTCCCGTGCAACGCACCGGTGAAACAGCTAGTTATGATAATATAATGCAATGATACAAAACTAAACGCGATATTAAAAAAAAAACTGAACGCGATATAATATTTAAAATGCATATTAGAATCAATTAAAAATAATAAAATCAAACATCCAAAAGAATTGCTCAAATCGTTCTCAAATCATTGTATCACTAATTGTACCCCCAATTTTATAGTCAATCAATTCTTGAGCATTATACGTATCAAGAACAACTTTAGCATGGTATTTAGACAATTAACTTAGTTGAAGTAGGGCTTCTTTTATATATGGGCAACTAAAAAATTTATACTATTTCTAAATTTACTTAGGAATTTAAACTATTTAAAAAAATTACTTATTAACAATCCATTTGACAATTGAAATTAAAAAATAAATAACTTAACATTCAATTAACGACTAAATTAACAAATTATGACAAATTAAGAAATTTTAAATGAAGACAAATAATTAACCACCACCACCACCGAAGATGGCGGCGATAAGGACTCCAGCATGCTTGATCTAATTCTAGTCAACTAGAACCACCATGGTCAACTATAACCAGATTTGGTTCTACCATGGTGGTTTACGTAGACCACCAAAAAGCCTAGTGGTCATGTTTCGTGCAGACCACCACTGTTGGTGATTTGCACGACCACCAGCAAGTTGCTGGTGGTGGTAGCGACCTGCAAAAATGGTGGTCGTGCAACCATGATGGCAAGGTAGGAGAGGGAGAGAGAGAGAGCGAGAGAGAGCGCCAACCAATTCGAATCTTGAAGAGAATCCATAAAAATGAAAAACAAATAGATGACACCGTATTCTTTAAATTTGTTTAGAATTTTGGACAGTTTATGTAATTTCCTATTTGAGGTATTATACTATTGCTCACTCAGTATTTTTTATAACTAACAAGAAAACATATTAGTAGAATTGTAGAAATATTGTCTTAACTCATTATTGTCAATTTCTACTCTTTACATGGATACTTCTATATGTATAGAATATTACATTGGAGTATTGCAAAATGCACTATCATAACTATAATAATTTATTTAGAAAATTATCATGATACTCAACTCATTTGAAGAACTATATATAATATTCTGTTTTCTTGAAAAAAAAAAAGAAATGAAAGAAAAGAAAAGAGGGATAAGCTGGCTCCGGATAAACGTACGAAATTATTCACGAGATGATCACGCATGTTAGGCTAACATGCCGTCGGAAGCCTTATTGGATAAGAATCATAAGATATTATTTTATTTCAATTTCAATAATCTAAAAATCTAGAATTCAGGATCCACTAATAAAATATTATAAAATAATGGAACTGTTAGACATGGTATCGGGTACAACGTTGTACAAAAATTTATCAATCATTTCTTTCTTTTTCCACTCATTAATTAATTATTATTAAGTTCCATACACTTAGGCCTTGGTTGATTGGGGGTTTAGTTGTTCCGCGCGGTATTCCATGTAAAAATGTGCGGTTAATATTATTTTGGGAAATGTGTGTGTGGTTGAAAATGAGTATGAGGTATACAGAATTGCGTGCGAATTTGGTTAACACCAAATAGAACAAGGCCTTAATTAACCCTTTGTAGTGTGTCCAATCAAAATTTATTAAATAGAGCCGACTCCTCATAGTTTATGAATAAAAGATTAAATTTTTCAAACAAACAAATGAATTAATAGTCACACTCGCACACATGGTCAGTACAGGCAAACTAGTCCGTAGCGTTCACAAAAAATGGCACTCCACGCTGAAGAATTAGATATTGTAGATATACATATATATGACGTGGCCAAAAAAAAAAAAAAAGAAAACAGAAAAAGAAAAGAAGAGGGATGAGGTTGTCTAATTTCAGACTGCTTGTAAGGGACACGAAATGTATAATAATATTTTATTCTGCAAGATAGATATTGAAACGAAATTACGTTACAATTTTAAAAATATTGAGATGAGAGTGATAATAATGATAATAAATGGTGGAGAAAAATTATTTTGTATCAAAAAGTTGAAAAATCGACTGCATGCACTAGCTAGACTAGTCCATACATCACCCTCTATTTCTTTTACTTTCTTGCCATGCATGTAAATTAAAAGTCTATCGTATTGATTGACAAGAAAGTAACATTTCATAAATGTGCATTGGAGATGCGTTTATACTTTGAAGAAAAAATATATAAACATTTATTTAAATTATTTTTAACCACCCTTTTTTATTTATGGAAATCTTTTTCTATACGTTTGAATTCTTCTATATATTTTTTAACTACGCATTCAATAATATTTTTTTTTCAAAAAAATTAAAAATATTGAATATACAGAAAAGTATGTCATGTCTTCTCTTTGGATAATAAGAACACCAATTCAAACCTCGAAATTGAAGTTAGAAACATGAATAGGAAAACATTGTCTTTCATATATCTTTAATTCTTCTTACTTTCAGACATGTTCTCTCGATATATAAATTAAGGTGCCATTTTGTTTACTTTACAAATTTTCAATTTTGTTGGTATGTATTGATTATTAACTTTAAAATTACTTACAGGTAACTTTTTAAATTAAAGTTGGTTCAAACATTCGAAAAATTTAAGATTAAGATTTTACTTAAATATATATATATAAAAAACTCAATAATGATTTAATTTAATAATAACTGTGTCTATCCTTGAGTTCTAAAAAACAAAAAATAAAAAATAAAAATAAAAATAAAAATAATTGTGTCCAAGCCGCGTCCACCTTTTGCCCAATATTTTCTAGTCTATTATTATCTATGTCATGGTGTTTGTTTAAGTAATAAATATATCCAATTATCCACACGCTATTATTATTTTCCATGAGGTGCCTAAGTACACTGTCTTGCCACTTCCTAGATACATAATTGCTCAATATAATATAGACCAATAATACAATTTTCCTAAGTAAGATTTCATGCGAATTACGACCAGTAAAATTTTGTATTTGTGGATGCATGTTGAATTTGTGACTCCTAAGTAAGACTTAATGAATCGGATCTCATATGACAACAAACGTGTTTGATTTAAGCAATGAATTTCATACATTAACTCCACGCATAGTTTTTCTTAGAATTAAATTGATAAATATCTTAATCAGTCGAAGCTGATTCTCAATCCACGTGTCAAAATGAACCTTATCATGGGTTCAGGGGTTGAGGTGACACTAATACAGAAGGGGAAATGAGTGGCGGTTGAAAAGGGGGATGGGTGGCGGTTCTAAAAGCGCCACCTAAAAGCGACACCCAATGTGTGCGAGAATGGATGGGGGGTTCTAAAAGCGCCACCTAAAATGTTTAGTTTTACGTATGCTTTATTTTATAAAACATTAAGAACTGCCACCCATTCCTTTTTTTTAAAACATTTGGGTGGCGGTTTTGCTATTAAAAACCACACCTAAACCCATTTTTAAAATGAAAAATATGAAGAAATTGCAGATATGAGATCAAGGAAAAACTAAAATGAAGCAAAAATGTTAAAGAACTTACAAATTAATTGCAGAAAACGAAAGCAAGATGGAGGAAAAAAATATGAATATGTAAAAATGAATATCTATACATTAAGTTTGCAGATCTGAGATGAACATATACAAAAATCAGAACAAAATCTTGCACATCTAATATGAATCTACACAAAATCAGATGAGCATACATAAAATTCGAACAAAAACTTGCAGATCTTACATGAACCTTTAGCTCGAAATTCTTGGCGAAAGCCAATAATGAAACCAACAACATGTAAATCCATGTTACATACACAAAATCA
This sequence comes from Jasminum sambac, assembly GCA_018223645.1. Taxonomy (NCBI): domain Eukaryota; kingdom Viridiplantae; phylum Streptophyta; class Magnoliopsida; order Lamiales; family Oleaceae; genus Jasminum; species Jasminum sambac. Next base: position 24,573,292 of record CP073641.1, read on the forward strand.
GAAGAACATATACAAAATTCGAACAAAATCAAATGAACCTATGCAAAAAAAAAAAAAAAAACACTACCGCCAGATTTGAGATTTGGGTTTGAGAGCCATGTGGAGAGAACGAGATTTGAGAGCTACCATACCATCGTTGCCGTCTAGATATAATTTGATGTGTTCTTCTTCCGAAAATTGCCAGAAATTCTTGAAAAATTGAAGAATTATTACTCCTTTGTAGAGATAGACGTTTTTAACAGGTTAAAATAAATATATTGGGTGGCGGTTGTAAAATAAGAACCGCCACCAGTTCTAATAAAAAATAATTTTAAAATTAAAAGATATTATTTTGAATAGTAGGTGGCGGTTGACACCACCCGTTCTTCACCCGCCTATTGTTAAAAATAATTTCTTTTTTCTATAAGGGTGGCGGTTTTTTCTAACAATCATCATCTGTTAGTTTTGAGTGGTGTTTTTCTATAAAATCATTATCTAATAGGCGACACCCAATATCAATTATATACTAGTGTCGATTGATTACAGCCTCATAAGTACAAGGTTGCTTCCAACTATCTAAGTGACGTTTAGTTTGAGTTCCTATAACATAGGAAAGTAAATGACTTTACAAGTATATTTGATGATGGTGATGATCTGGTTAATTAATTTGTTGGGGAACTAGGCGCTGCTAATTCCACCCAAGATCAGTGGGACACAAAAAATAATATGCGACTGATAAAATAATGGACACTAAAATAAGCACAAATATGGAACACCGAGATTTAACGTGGTTCGGCCAAACTGCCTACGTCCACGGACCCACACCAATATATTTTACTATCTCAAAAGGAGGAGTACAAAAAATACTACACTATATTTTTCTCTACCTACGCAAAGGTTTTATCACTCCACTCACTTTTATCTCTCGTGTATAGTTTCTACACTGAAGCTCTCTCTCTACACAAGATCTCTCTCTTTTTCTCTCCACACAATATAGTTTGTGTTTTTGGTGTTGATTGTGGTGTAATACTGAAGCTGCAAAAATGTTTCGTATTTATTGGGCGTGTTGTCGCAGTACGCCAAAATTTATTTTATTTCCTTACTCGGTTTCAAAACTACAAATTAATGTAGAAGTGGTAAGTAAGGGTCGAACCCAAGAGGAACGGTGTTTAATCTAGTTGTTCTTATCAATTAATCTAGAAATGGGGGTTTTGTGAAGTTGGATGAAATTTGAAAATAAAATGACAAAATAAAAGAGATGAAAATGCAACAATTGAAGATATATCTAGTTCTCGGGTTCGGTTGTGTCAACATCTCGTGTTTATCTTTCCCATGCAACGTGTTACTATTCCTTCTTCAATTTATCAACTCTCAATTAACCAAGAAGCTCTAATTAGAATTCTTCCTTAAGTGTATTAAATTAAAAATCGTTCTTTAATTTAACATCTAGCTATTGGATAACCCTAAACAAGTTCTTAGGATTTAATGCAATGCTAGTGTGAAATGAACAAGAAGAATGAGTTGAATTAGATGATCAATTTCACAAACTTGAATTAATACATCTAAGTTGGTTTATTAACAAATATGCACGACATTCGTTTGCTCTTGTGGATTGGAATCTAGTGACAATTACGGATCAAAAGTTCCAATCCTAGCACATAACTTGAACTTAAAGATTAATTGATTCAATTGGCCAAAGTGAATGCAATAATCACATAAATTCAAAACCGGTTTAAAAGCATAACAAATCAACAAATTGAAGTAGAGGAATAGAGAAAGCGTTAGCAAAGAGTTAGAAAAGATAACAACATAATAATTGAACACAACGTCCTCGAACTCAGATAGAGAAGTCTAACTACTCATATTAGCGGGTATCACCACTGCTATATGATAGATTATACTTCACTATCTCAAGTAATATATAAAAACTATAGAAACAAGAAAATAAATGCTAAGAAATAAATAGAGAAGTTTAATCACTCATATATATGGGTTAAATACTTTTTAGCGAGTGTTCGCCTTGTATTACCTCCACAATATATGAGAAATTAGACTTCTCAAACAAGAAAAATAAAAGAAAGAGAGAAACTAGCGAAGAAATGCCCCGCTAATCATATTCTCGTCAAGAATCAATCGATTGATTAATCGAACCTAAATTTAGGTTTTTTCTTCCGCCAGAATATGAGAAACTAAGAGCTTTCAAGCTAGAACTAAGAACTAATGATGAAGAGAATTTTATTGAGGAGAAAGTTAGAGAGAATCACAAGCTAATTCTCTCTACAAGTTGTGTGATTCAAGCTTGGAAATGCCTCTATTTATAGGCAAAATATTACACCAAAAAATATTAAAAAATCATAAAGTCTTCCTTCATGGAGTCTATTGTGGTGTGCTCAGTTGTTTTATCTCTAAGAAGTCAAGAAAATACCAAAAACACGTTTTATGGTAGGTGGAGTCCATTGGTCAAAATCTGCGGCGTCGGCGTGACTCGGTCGCCGCGGCCGACTCGAGTCACGCAGCGATTCTACTTAGTCACGCTGCGAACGAGGACCAGGGACGGTTGCAGGCATGACTCGGACGGTTGCGGCGCTGATCGAGGATGCTCGGGCGTGACTCGAGTCACTTGCGGCGCTGACTCGATCACATGCGGCGCTGACTCGAGTCACCCGAGTCACCCAGAAATTGCACACCAAGTCCCTAAACTTTTGAATGTTGTTCATTTTGGTCCTTGAGAAATTGCATTTTGGTCCTCCAACTTTTTGAAACGTTTCACTTTGGTCCCTGAACTTTTGAAACGTTGCACGTTGGTCCCCAACAGTTTTGGAAGTGACGCTTTTAGTCATTTTCCTTCAAACGGCCATAACTTTCACTAGGAAACTCCGATTTGCGATCCGGAAAAAGTTTGGGAATCCTCTTTTGACGTTCTTCGACTTTGGCACAAGAAAAATTGTAAAAACAACTTTTCATAAAATTACATCGGAGGTCCTCCATCTTTGATTCACTTGCCTTTTTGGTCCCGAAGTTTAGTTTTCATCAGATTTTCATCCATTTTGACTCCTTTTGATTCTTTGTGACCCTAAACACCACAATAAAGGAAAAACACATAAAACGGAACATATAACATTAATAAAACACACAAACACATAAAATAGAAGAATTATTTAAGTGCTTTTCTAGCACTTATCAAACTCCCCCACACTTAGACTGTTGTTCGCCCTCGAACAACAACCATACGACACAAAACAACACAGTGATTTTACATGAGATAAACAACTTTAAACATTGAAATCCAACTACAGATAGTGACTTGCTTAATAAACATTCTCCCGAACCATGAAAATTTCACTTCTTCTCAACTACACAATGGCTTGTGAGTGTGTGCAATTAAGGTTATCATCCCATCACTAACTGGAATCAAATGAAAGCTTACGATGTTCTATCCAAATCCTGACCCGAAATGGTCAAATATTTCCTTTCATCTCTCGTGATCACACTCTTATTTTATAATGATTCCCATGGATCCTAAAAATTACTCAGTTCACCAAAAATCATCGACTGTTAGCACTGCAAAGAAAAAAAAAAGGGCATGGCAGGTGTTTTATCGCAAATATGTCTTCAATTTAAAGAGTGTTTAGATTTGGGCACTTCAAACCACTGAGGGAATTTATTTATCTTACTTCACACTTGGGTAGCTATCACATTTCTTTTTTTTTTTTTTTTTTTTTTTTTTTTTTTTTTTTTTTTGATGAAGAAGAAGAAGAAGAGTTTTGCAATTTTCTTTTCAGCTTTTACCCCACAGGTAGCTTTCACACTACCTCTTTCATTGGAGGCAGCCTTCTTCACCCATTCGAGGTGACGACTTCACACTCTGAGGCAGGTAGCTCTTTCTGTGGTCCCTCTCCTTATTTCAACATAAAAGTAAAATTCATTCTCAAAGATAGGTCAATGCTTTTTCCAAACTTTTTAAACTCTGACAATAAAAGACACATTCACAAAAAACAGATACCATGCGATTATAACTCCACCTTGCTAACAATTGATGATTCCAGGTTACTTTGAGCAGGACGAATGGATAGAAAAAAGAAAAGAAAAAAAATTAGTTTACTATGGTCTAGAAAGTTAGAAAAAAAAATCAACATTTTCAACCTTCAATTTGTGTTCCAGAGAATGATAGTAAATTACCTTATAAACGTGCTCAGGTAATTTAGCCAGCTATGGATAGAGAAGAACAGAACACAATAAATTGATTTTTTTCGGGATCCTGCAGTTTTAGCTAAATCATGCAAATTAAACTCAATCATATTCAAAAGTTGCTATCTCATGCAAAATTGTAGACACAAAAAAAAAATCACAAGCAGATCACAATATGCCACTCCCCCACACTTAAATTCTACATTGTCCCCAATGTAGAAATATAAATACCATGTAAAAGAGAAGAGATGGAAACTCCCTATGGTAAGCCATGAGTCGTGTTGAGTGGGGATGGTGGTTGCACAATGTAGCGCTTAGTAGGAACATGTCAATAATCCAAGAGTAAGAGACACACAATCAATATATTTATAGAACAAGAAAAACAACAACTGAATTTTTTTTTTTGTTTTTAATTTTTTTTTTTTTTTTTTGAAGAAGAGAAATATATACAAAGCGACTTTGGGAGTTGACAACCCTCAACATCTTGCGGTAGTATTCACATCAAATTAATGATATGATTCCATCAAGTCGATCCGCATGGAAACTATACGAATCGAGATACTCTCTACAAAGCAGCTTTGACAACCAACCTTAATGAAAAGGTCCTCCATAGCGCCACATGACACATAGGTATGTTTACCATTCAATAAAGAAACAACCCACAAGAACCAACAAATGGGAGAACGTTTAGAGCGTAGCGTCCAACTCGGACACTTCTCAAATGAATGAGACGTAGTTTTACATCTTCGGATGTGTGCTAATGATCACGCTCAAAAGTTCTTTGCCAATGGTTAGGCCATCGAAGTTTGGTTTCCAACAGACGTTGTCGTTGTTCCAACAAATTATCAAACTCTCTCACACCGATTGCGAAAGTTGTTTCTCCCGATAGACTTTTTCGCCCCGCACCTAATCGGTCCATCCTTGAAGAAAACAACATGTCTATATTGTGAATAAGTTTGATTTTGAGTACAATGAGGTCCATCTAATAGCTTTCCACATTTAAAGCAACTCTTAAAGGCGCTTTAGCACGTCGTTCTTGAGCGGTCGGGATGATCCACCCAAAAGCGATAACATTCCAAAGGGCACGCTCATACTTGTCAACAAGTCGAACAATGTGAATCTTGATATCAAGAGGCATAGAGAAAGAGTCGAGTACTTGTAGAAGAGCAACAATACGTAGAGGGGATGCCATAGAAAGAAATGAAAATTGATTACCTTTGTGAGGTATCCGCAAAAGACTTGAAAGAAGAAGGTTAATAGAAGAGAATACAGTTCTTTAAGGTCTACTGAAAAAGACCAGTTTAACGCCTTTGGGCGGGATACATAAACCAGTATCCAAGGTGTTTTTTTCTTTTTTTTTTTTTTTTTTTGTTTATTCCAGAGCGTAACACAGATGTGTTTCCAGAGTTAAACTCCGTATTCTACCATCTGAAGTTAGCTATTCCACATTCATAACCTTAACTCTAAATCCAATCCATTCGGATCTCTGTTCCTTTTGCTTAATTCCTCTAGCCAATTGATGACAGGCACTTCTATATGCATTTGTGGTACATAAGATTCTAATTTCTCCAATAATTCCTCAATTGATGGTGTAATAAAAATCATTTTCAAAGTATTAGGAGAAATCAGCTTTTGATGAGCTAGAAATCCGAGAAATGCCAATAAACCGTCAAAATGGTTTTCAATGTTTAAAAGACCAATTGGTTTAGAGTGTAGTCTCATCTCGGCCCAAGAAATTATGCAAAAGATTTGTTCCAGAGTTTCGAAACCCCCTGGTATTGCAATGAAAGTATCCGAATACATTATCATTAGTGTTAAGCGTTCAAACAATGATCTAGCATGTACCTCAAAACCAATGGTTTTACCATACTGCTGTTTAAAGGTGGCAGTACGATGCGCCCAACCACTTTGTAGACCCTCGTACATATCTTTGACCGAATCGCACATCCTATCACCCCGACATCCTCCTCCGTAGACTAGCTTATACTTTTGATTTCCAAGGAATGTTCCAAACTGTGACTCTTTGGTGAGAGAAGTGTCGGTTTTCCCATATTGATTCCAGAAAGACTTATGGTTGTCAATTTCCTCTTTGAACTCCCGATTCAGGTAGATGTAGTAGCCGCCATAGGTTTTCAACTTTGCACACTAAAGCGACATAAGAACACAAAAAAAAACAATTAAAAATAACAATATGTACGTAGTTGTGATTGTGGCTCACATCTTCCTCACGGTTTCACGTCGAAACGGCTTAAACGCCTTCTATGAGCTCGAGGATAGGCTTCCCATCCGGTTTTCTTATAGACGGCAAGCGGGGGTCTTTTAAAGTCAGATTCCCGAGACTGTATCGTTCTCGTTCCTTTTTGAATTCACTCCACAAATTGAGAAGTTCGATTTGCACCATTCCACTAGGATGCGTCTCAAGAGTTTGATGGATATCATCCAAAGACTCCTTACTCATGCCATCCTTAATGAAATGTATTTTATCTTCTCGATTCGTGGACACAAATCCAATGGAACGGTTACCTGAGTTGCAGGTCCATCGAGTGCATTTATAAGGCCATCTAGCACATTTATAGCACACATTCATTCTTTTTGCCCTTCGTTTCTTGGCAAAATTACTTTTGCCTAACCCTGGTGCATATTTAGTACTTAAACCTGGCATTTCACCTCCTAATCGGACCTTTGCTTCAATCAACCAACGAATGTCCTCAGGCATTTCCTTTTCCATCAACATTTTTAACCGTCCCACTCTAGAATAGTAAATCTCTTTCAAAGCATTCAAAGGTAAGGACGGATAATATTTGTGGATTTTGGAAAGTTTGGTATCCATTGAAAATGCAAGAGTTTTTGAGAAGTAGAAGAAGAAGAATGCTTAGGTTGCCTCCTAAGTAGCGCCTTTGTTTATAGTCGTTGGCTCGACTATAAATTTTTTTTTTTTTTTTTTTTTTTTTTTTTTTAGTTACGTAACACACGAAAGAAAAAGAAACACTGGAGTAATAAGATTAAAACCATCAAAATCAATAAGCATAGTAGATTATCACACTCTTCCATATTTTCAAAGATACTGAAGAAGGAAAAAAAATAAGAAAATTTGAATTACATAATCAATTAATATTAAGAAAAGACATATATATACAAAAATATCACACACGTCCATACTATAAAAACAAATAAGAAGAAGAAGAAAGGAAGAACAAGAAAAAAAAAAATCAAGAGGAAGAAGAAAAATTACCTAATCACTGCTAGAAAGAAGTACTCACAGAAAATGAAGATTGTGGTTGTGGTTTCGAGTGGAGAATGATCTCTGATTTATAGTCAAAGTGAGCCTTTGTTTCAACCGACAATCGTGCATGCAGAATGTGCTGTAAAGAGTACGTTGGAGTGGGCATCCGAGAAAACGCGTTTGACGGATTTGTCCGTTATCAATAATTAACCCCCATTCTTTCCGTAATTGCTGCTAATCACCGAATTATGGGCTATCACGTCTCTTCTCAAATAATTGAGTCTCCTTTCAGCTTGTAAAATACTATCTTTCTCGATCGCTAGATAAAAATTGAGAAATAAAAACAAAACACGAAAATCCAAAGAAAAATAAAAATGCGAGAAAATGCTTGGGTTGCCTCCCAAGAAGCGCTTTTGTTTAAAGTCGTTAGCTCGACTTAGTGAGGGCATGATTAGCTCGGACTTTCCAATGTAATTTCTTCCATATTTGTTGTAGAGAATCCTTCATAGTATGGTTTGAGTCGATGTCCATTCACTTTGAATATCTTATTCGTCTTCAAACTTTTGATTTCAACTGCACCATGTGGAAAAATGTCGAGAACAACAAATGGCCCAACCCATCTAGAACGAAGCTTACGGGAAGAGTTTTAGTCCTGAATGGAAAAAGTAACACTTTTTGTCCAATAATAAACTCTTTTCGGAGATTCGTTGATCATGGAATGCCTTCGTCTTATTCTTGTAGATCATTGTATTTTCATAAGCTTGTTCCAAATTTCTTCCAATTCTTGCGGTTGAAGCTTCCTGTGGTCACCGCCGTTCCCAATCCATATTGCATTGTTTGATTGCCCAGTAAGCCTTGTGCTCTATTTCAACTGGTAGATGACATGGCTTTCCAAACACTAATCGGTATGGTGACATCCCAATCGGTGTTTTGTAAGCTGTCCGATATGCCCAAAGTGCATCATCCGGTCGGTTGCTCAAATCCTTCGATTAGGATTGATTGTCTTTTCAAGAATTGACTTCACTTCCTTGTTTGAGAGCTCGCTTGTCCATTCGTCCGGGTGATATGCAGCTGATACTCGATGTAGAACTCCATATTTTCTTAGCAAAGACTCAATGCTCAGATTGCAAAAGTGAGTACCTCATCACTAATCATGGCCCTTGGAATCCCAAACCTGCTAAAGATGTTAGATTTGACGAATTCTGCAACTACTTTAGCATCGTTAGTTCGTGTGGCTTTTGCTTCTATCCATTTAGAAACATAGTCAACTGCTAGTAAGATATAAGAGTGGCCAAATGAATTTGGAAAGGGTCCCATGAAATCAATACCCCATACATCAAAAATTTATAAACTATGATAGGAGTTTGAGGCATTTGGTTTCGTTGGGACAAGTTACCCGATCGCTGACACTTGTCACAGGATTTGCAGAAGATATAAGCATCTTTGAACAGTGTTGGCCAGTAGAATCCACTTTCTAATATCTTCTGAGCTGTTCTCCGTGGTCCAAAATGTCCTCCACAAGCATATGAATGGCAAAATGTGAGAATGGACTGAAATTCTGACTCTGGTACACACCTCCGAATGATTTGATCTGAACACCTTTTCCACAAATAAGGGTCATCCCATATGTAGTATTTCCTTGGATAAGCCTGCAGGGATTAACCTAGATGCGAGATAGTTAACCAAATCAGCAAACCAGGGAGAATTTACCTCAGCAACAAATAGACTTTCATCCGGAAAGGCTTCTTGCAATGGTGTTTCATTTTCTGTTCTTACGATCCTACTAAGATGGTCTGCCACAACATTCGCTACTCCTGATTTATCTTTGATTTCTAAATTGAATTCTTGAAGTAGGAGGATCCAACGAATGAGCCTAGGTTTTGCATCCTTCTTTGTAAGCAAATATCGTAGAGCTGCATGATCTGTAAAAACAATTACTTTAGTTCCTAAGAGATACGATCGAAACTTCTCTAAAGCAAAAACTACAGATAAAAGTTCTTTCTCAGTTGTGGTGTAGTTTGCTTGGGCTTGATTCAATGTTCGTGAAGCGTAGTAGATCACATGTGCAGCTCTTCCAACTCTTTGCCCTAGAATTGCTCCCACAGCATAGTCACTAGCATCACACATGATTTCAAATGGAAGGTTCCAGTCGGGTGGTTGAATGATTGGTGGTGTTGTGAGTCGTTCCTTGAGTTCATCGAATGCCTTCTTGCATCTATCATTAAATTCAAATGGTATATCCTTTTGCAAGAGATTGCATAGTGGTGATGCAAGCTTTGAGAAGTCCTTTATAAACCTACGATAGAATCCTGCATGTCCAAGAAAAGATCGAATTTCCCGCACACTGGTGGGGTAAGGTAATGCAGAAATAATATCTACCTTAGCTTTATCAACTTCTATTCCTCTTTCTGACACTACATGACCTAACACTATCCCTTGTTCAACCATGAAATGACATTTTTCCCAATTAAGAACGAGGTTAGTGTCGATTGCATCGCTTTAAAATCGATGTCGATTGTCCAAGCATGCATCAAAAGTGTCTCCCCATACACTGAAGTCATCCATGAATACTTCAATGATTTTGTCAATGTAATCTGAGAAAATACTCATCATACAACGTTGAAAAGTTGCAGGAACATTACATAATCCAAAAGGCATACGCCTGTAGGCATATGTTCCAAATGGACATGTAAATGTGGTTTTCTCTTGATCTTCTGGGGCTATTGCAATTTGAAAGTATCCTGAAAACCCATCAAGAAAGCAGTAATGAGTATGTCCAGCCAACTTCTCGAGCATTTGATCAATAAAAGGAAGGGAAAATGATCTTTTCGAAGTTTTAGCATTTACCTTCCGATAATCAATACATACCCGGTATCCGCTTTGCACTCTTGTTGGTACAAGTTCTCCCTCTTTATTTTCGATTCTGATAATTAGGATTTCTTTGGTACTACTTGAACTGGACTAATCCAATTACTGTCTGAAATGGGATAGATCATACCTGCTCCTAATAGCTTCAGAATCTCTTTCTTCACAACTTCCATCATTGGTGGGTTCAATCTCCTTTGGGCCTGTCTTGATGGTTGAGCTCCTTCTTCAAGTAATATCCTGTGCATGCAGACTGATGGACTTATACCTTTGATATCTGCAATCGTCCACCCAATTGCGTCTTTGTGATCGCGCAAGACTCGAACGAGTTTTTCCTCCTCCACTGCAGTTAACTTTGATGACACTATCACAGGGAGTGTTTCACCATCTCCAAGATAGGTGTATTTTAAGTGGCTCGGCAGAGGTTTCATTTCCAATTCAGGTGCCTGCACAATTGAAGGTAACAATTTGTTAGGGGGTTCTTCTAACTGAATGGTGTTGACATTATACCTCTGTGGATTGGTCATCAATGAATTCAATGCTGCTGCAACTGTGTTTTTCAATTCTGCGGTCAGCTCTATCTCTTTGTCTTCAATGTATTCCAGTGATTCACAAAGTGCGGTCTCTAACTCATCTCTGCAATTTAGCTCAAAAACTCTTTCTACAATAGGAGTCATGGTGTTAATGGCATGCACTGTACAAATGTCACTAGGATGTCTCATTGCATCATAGATGTTAAATTGCACCCTTTCCTTGTCAAATTCCATTGTTAAAATCCCATTTCTCACATCAATAATTGCTTGGGAAGTCCACAAAAATGGTCTTCCTAACAATATAGGTGTAGAGTTAGGGGAGTGATCATCATTCATGTCCAAAACATAGAAATCGGCTGGGAATACGAGACCACCTACTTGTACTAATACGTCCTCAACTACTCCATCTGGATAAGCATTAGATCGATCAGCAAGTTGAATGATAACACGTGTTTTAGTTAGTTTAGCCAATTTTAAGGAAGCATAGGTTGATCGTGGCATAACATTAATCGATGCTCCCAAGTCTATTAAAGCTCGATCTAACTTAGTGTTACCAATTGTGCATGGAATTGTGAACATACCTGGGTCTTTGCATTTTGGAGGCAACTTCTTTTGGAGTACCGCTGAAACGGTTTCTCCCATTTTGATCATTTCATTTCCCTTCAATTTCCTCTTATTAGTGCAAAGATCTTTCAAAAACTTAGCATAGCGTGGAATTTGTTTGATTGCATCTAACAATGGAATGTTGATTTCTACTCTCCTTAATGTGTCCAAAATTTCTTTTTTCTTTGTCATCTTTGTTGGTTTTCACTAATCTACTAGGGAAAGGGGGAGGAGTTGTTTTAACAATGATATGAGAGTTAGGACTTGCCTCTTTTTCAAACTTCTCTTCCTTATCTTCATGTGTGGGAACTTCTTTGTGAGGGTTTTCGATCTCTTTTCCACTCCTTAAGGTTATGGCACTAACATTCTTTGGATTCACCTCAGGTTGAGATGGTAACTTTCCTCCAGATTGTGCTTCCAATCGATTGATGGCAGTTGCCAATTGACTCATCTGGTTTTCCAAGTTTTGAATGCTTGATTTGGAATCCTGTTGAAATTTCACAGTGTTAGTTGCTAATGTTTTCACCATATCCTCAAGAGACATACCTGATTGTTGAGGTTTTTGTTGAAATTGCCCTTGAGGTTGGAAATTCCCTTGTTGCTGGAATTGGCCTTGAGGTTTGTTAGGGAAGAATCCTGGGGGTTTGTTGGTTCCATAACTCAGATTGGGGTGATCTCGCCATCCTGGATTATAGGTGTTTGAGTATGGATTGTACTGTGGCCTTGGGAATGGAAAATTGCTTGCTGAATTCACTTGTTCATTGTTATCCACTTGCAGAATAGGACAAGCATCTGTAGGATGTCCTAGGTTTGTGCATATGCCACATGCTTTGACTTGTGGATTGTTTCCTACAACAATTTGTTTGAGAAGATAGGTTAGTTCGTAGAGAGTTGGTTTTCAACATTGGAGTTACTTACCTCATTTACTCTTGAATGTTCAAGCTTTCCCTGGCCTGCAGACCCAATTGTTGAGTGTTCTCAGCCATGTTTGAAATCAATGTTCTTGCTTCAACAGGGGTTTTGTTCATCAGAGCTCCTCCACTAGCAGCATCAACCATGTTTCTGTCTGATTGACATAAGCCTTCATAGAAGTATTGCACTAGGAGGTTTTCACTGATTTGGTGATGCGGGCAGCTTGCAATGAGCTTTTTGAAACGCTCCCAATACTCATAAAGAGTTTCTCCATTGTTTTGGCGTACTCCAGAGATATCTTTCCTGATATTTGCGGTCTTTGAAGCTGGGAAATACTTTTCGGAAAAAGTTGCTTCATTTGATTCCATGTTGTGGCGAACCTGGTGGTAAAGTGTATAACCAATGCTGTATGCATCTTTTAGTGAAAATGGAAAAGCTCTGAGCTTGATTTGCTCTTCAGTGATGCCTGGGGGTTTCATGCTATCACACACCACATGAAACTCCTTCAAGTGTCGATATGGATCTTCGCCGGATCGTCCATGAAAAGAAGGTAGAAGATGTATCAATCCAGATTTTAGCTCGAAAGTTTTACCTTCTTCTACGGTTGGAAAAGTTATACACAATGGTTGTTGAGTAACTTCAGGAGTTGCCATTTGTTTAAGAGTTCTTTCATTGTTGTTATCAGCCATTTCTCGTTCGGTTTGTTTTGCTTGTCTTATTCTTCTTCGAATGGATTTCTCGATTTCTGGATCGAAACTTTCAAGAATTCGATTAGTAGATCGGGTATTATGCATACAAGTGAAGAAGAATTTTTTTTTGTTTTTTTTTTTAAAAAAAAATTAATTAATAAAAGCAACTAAATTTGTTAACCGTTCCCCGGCAACGGCGCCAAAAACTTGGGCGTGTTGTCGCAGTACGCCAAAATTTATTTTATTTCCTTACTCGGTTTCAAAACTACAAATTAATGTAGAAGTGGTAAGTAAGGGTCGAACCCAAGAGGAACGGTGTTTAATCTAGTTGTTCTTATCAATTAATCTAGAAATGGGGGTTTTGTGAAGTTGGATGAAATTTGAAAATAAAATGACAAAATAAAAGAGATGAAAATGCAACAATTGAAGATATATCTAGTTCTCGGGTTCGGTTGTGTCAACATCTCGTGTTTATCTTTCCCATGCAACGTGTTACTATTCCTTCTTCAATTTATCAACTCTCAATTAACCAAGAAGCTCTAATTAACGAATTCTTCCTTAAGTGTATTAAATTAAAGTACGTTCTTTAATTTAACATCTAGCTATTGGATAACCCTAAACAAGTTCTTAGGATTTAATGCAATGCTAGTGTGAAATGAACAAGAAGAATGAGTTGAATTAGATGATCAATTTCACAAACTTGAATTAATACATCTAAGTTGGTTTATTAACAAATATGCACGACATTCGTTTGCTACTGTGGATTGGAATCTAGTGACAATTACGGATCAAAAGTTCCAATCCTAGCACATAACTTGAACTTAAAGATTAATTGATTCAATTGGCCAAAGTGAATGCAATAATCACATAAATTCAAAACGGTTTTAAAAGCATAACAAATCAACAAATTGAAGTAGAGGAATAGAGAAAACGTTAGCAAAGAGTTAGAAAAGATAACAACATAATAATTGAACACAACGTCCCCCTCGAACTAGATAGAGAAGTCTAACTACTCATATTAGCGGGTATCACCACTGCTATATGATAGATTATACTTCACTATCTCAAGTAATATATAAAAACTATAGAAACAAGAAAATAAATGCTAAGAAATAAATAGAGAAGTTTAATCACTCATATATATGGGTTAAATACTTTTTAGCGAGTGTTCGCCTTGTATTACCTCCACAATATATGAGAAATTAGACTTCTCAAACAAGAAAAATAAAAGAAAGAGAGAAACTAGCGAAGAAATGCCCCGCTAATCATATTCTCGGCCGAAGAATCGTCAATTGATTAATCGAACCTAAATTTAGGTTTTTCTTCCACTGAATATGAGAAACTAAGAGCTTTCAAGCTAGAACTAAGAACTAATGATGAAGAGAATTTTATTGAGGAGAAAGTTAGAGAGAATCACAAGCTAATTCTCTCTACAAGTTGTGTGATTCAAGCTTGAAATGCCTCTATTTATAGGCAAAATATTACACCAAAAAATATTAAAAATCATAAAGTCTTCCTTCATGAGTCTATTGTGGTGTGCTCAGATTGTTTTATCTCTAAGAAGTCAAGAAAATACCAAAAACACGTTTTATGGTAGGTGGAGTCCGCTGGTCAAAATCTGCCGCCAGCGTGACTGATTTCAGTCGCCAAGGTGACTCGAATCACGCCTTCGATTCTCGCTTAGTCACAAGGCGAGAACGAGAGGACCAGGGACGGTTCGGCATGACTCGGACGGTTGCGGGCGCTGATCGAGGATGCTCTGGCGTGACTCGAGTCACTTGCGGCGCTGACTGATCACATGCGGCGCCGACTGAGTCACCCGAGTCACCCAGAAATTGCACACCAAGTCCCTAAACTTTTGAATGTTGTTCATTTTGGTCCTTGAGAAATTGCATTTTGGTCCTCCAACTTTTTGAAACGTTTCACTTTGGTCCCTGAACTTTTGAAACGTTGCACGTTGGTCCCCAACAGTTTTGGAAGTGACGCTTTTAGTCCTTTTTCTTCAAACGGCCATAACTTTCACTAGGAAACTCCGATTTGCGATCCGGAAAAAGTTTGGGAATCCTCTTTTGACGTTCTTCGACTTTGGCACAAGAAAAATTGTAAAAACAATTTTTCATAAAATTGCATCGGAGGTCCTCCATCTTTGATTCACTTGCCTTTTTGGTCCCGAGTTTCCGTTTTCATCCGATTTTCATCCATTTTGACTCCTTTTGATTCTTTGTGACCCTAAACACCACAATAAAGGAAAAACACATAAAACGGAACATATAACATTAATAAAACACACAAACACATAAAATAGAAGAATTATTTAAGTGCTTTTCTAGCACTTATCATTTATAGGGAAAGTTTGGAGAAAGCTACACAATCTTCAAGCCACAATCTTTGACATTGGCTATGGTGATTCCAAATTCAATCCACAATTTTTGACAAGCCAATCTTCAAGCCCCTCATTCTTGACTTTCTTTGTTGACACTAACATAATTCATATTGTGCATTAACATTTAACAATATTATCTCACAAATACTATGTCAATCAAAGTGAAAAATGTACATTATTTGCGCTCCGCGGATAGCAAGCCTATTATTATTATTTCTTTTGTTTTTATTTCTATAATAATATAATCTAATTTACTATATCCTCAATAATAGCACCACAAGTGATCTCCTCCCCATGTGGGGAGAAATTCATGCCATGTGTCAGCAGATGAATATATTTGAAAAATTAAGAACGGGATTCCACTGCTGATGCATTAAACTCATTTTTTGACATGTGGTTATGTGGGGAGAATAACTTCTCCCCACATGGGGAGGACATCACTAGTGATAATAGCACTAACCCAAGTTGAAAAATATGAGATGACAAACGCAAAATTTAACAAATTAAAGGTGTATATTCCTTGTCGCTGGAGACTTTGGCAGTTTAATTCGTCATTTGCTATGTTTCTCACTTATCATTATTGAGCTTGAACTTAAATTGTACTAGGATGACGATTCTAGTCCCAGAAACATCATTTTTTTGATGGAAATTAAAAATTGATGGAATCAGTCCTGAAGGCAATCATTTTTAAATGAAAAATGATAGAATCATTTGATGTTTAGAGCATAACGCTAACCATAGATAGTTGTTTTGATATATTGTGAAAGCCATCTCAACAAATTTTCATATTGATTTTCCCTTCAAAACTTTCATTGGAATTTTCGTTTTTTGGATACATCCTTCAATTGTCCCGGTGTTCTAAAAAGCATGATAAAGCGCGCATAAAGCGTACTTAAGCGCGATTAAGTGTGAGCGTGGAGTAAAAAGTTTCGACGAAAAGCTCGCAAAAGCGCGGAAAAAAGTGAGAAAGCTCAAAAAAGCGGGTTTAAGCCCAAAAAAAAGCTTGAAGAGCAGGTTCGCCGCTTCATCGCGCTTTACACTTTTTAGAACCTTGTTTGTAGCATTCATAACATCCCAATTTATGGCTAAAAATGCTCTTAAAATAATAACCATATAATCACCGAACAAGTAATACGTTTAAACTAACTACCCAAGTCAAATTGCTTCTTTTCTTTCTCTCTTCTTGCACTAAAACTTTTAAAGAAGAATAACCTTTTTACAATAATTAAAGGAAAAAAAAAAGAAAATACCTTTTGCAAATAGTATGTAATAGAAGTAAGAAATTTTGTCATGAACCCAAAAAATAACATTGTTTATATATATATATATATATATTAATATATATATATATTAATATATTAATTATAAATGAATATGGAAATGGGCACGAGACAAAAACATGTGTGGGTTGAGGCCCAGAACCCCACCATTTCCTGGGCCTTTAGGTGGGTCAGTCTATAGCCTTGACCACTAAGATTGCTATTGACAAGCAGAACAATATTTAGGGAAATGATCTCACACTTCGAAAATTGAAACGTATGTATAATGTATGTAATCCAAGTATCCAGTGATGACTAATGACTATCCAAGTAGAGTGGTGCTACCTAGTGATGACAGAAAAATCCGATCCGATCCAAATCCGATGGATACCCGATCCGAATGGAGCAATTTTTTGCCGATCCGAAGATCCGTGGATCATTGATCCGTGGATCGGCCGATCCGAGACGGATTTGGATTTGGATTTGGATCGGCTTGATCCGATCCAATCCGATCCGAATTGATTTTTATTTTTTATTTATTTTATTTTATTTTTATTATTTTTTATTTTTTTATAAAAACCTATACCAATATGGATCATATTTGGATTTTTTTTCTTGATCCGATCCGATCCGATCCGATCCGAATCCGATCCGAGGAATTTGGATTTGGATTTGGATTTGGATCGGGGTCTTTGATTTGGATTTGGATTTGGATTAGGCCGATCCGATCCGAACCTGATCCATTGCCAACACTACTGCTACCTATACCCCATTTTTCAATCTTTCACACCTACTTTTTTCCCAATGCCGAGTATACCCTTTGTCTAATGCTACAGCATGAGTGTAAATGAAACATCGGCCAAGGAGGGGTGAGATACATTTTGGATGCTCGGCCATCCAAGAAGGAGCTCGGCCATGCTAGGCCGAGCTTCCAAAAGAGCTCGGCCGAGCATACCCGAGCTCTTTCTTGGATGCTCTTCCATCCTTGGCCGACATCCAAAATGGCATTTTTTTAAAATTGATAATGTAATTAGTTTATATTTAATAATAATGACATGTTAATAATATATAAATATTTATTTATGATAATAATTATTTATATTTAGTAGTAATAATTATTAATCCACCATTTAAAAAAAAATTATTAATCCATGGCCAAGCATCCATGTTGGATGCTCAGCCATCCTCGCTATCGTTCTTTTTTTTTTTTTTTAAATTCATAATATAATGTAATTAACATTTTTTTGATATTATTTTTTAATTTGGGGAAAGAACATGTGATGTACGAGTTGGATCAAAAGGACGAAATCGCACTTTACAGATTTGGTGTCCGAGCTCTATTTTGGACAAATAATATATCGATTTGGGGTAGCTCGATGTCACGAGTGTTTTTATTTTTATTTTGGAGTAATTTAGGTTTTTCGTTTATTTATTTTTAATTTTATTTTATCACCCCGAGTATGCCTATGGTGATTTAACTTGGTTAGAATTAGTTTTCCTTATTTGTTAGTAGTTTTTAATTAATTTATCAATTAGTTTTTTATTCTATAAGTTTTTAACACATGATTATTATTAATCAAATCACATTATGAATTTATAAAAAAAGAAGAGAAGAATGGCATGCTCGGCCACGAGAGGCCGAGCATGCATGTTGCACGCTCGGTCATTCTTGGCCGCGCATCCAAATACTTGATCGGCCAGGGATGACCGATTTTTCTCTTGCTCCCTCGCCCATCCGTAACCGACTTATAAGGGTATGTTTGTCCGCTCGAAAAAATATGGGTGCATAGAATTAAAAAAATGGGTGTGAATAGCACCACCAAGTATCTAACCATATTCCACTAAAAAAAAAAAGAAAAAAAAGAAGAGTATTCTCATTTTAGGTTCTCACTCGATTTTTCTTGTATAACATGCTACATGATACATTGATACTACAAAACTACTGAATATTTATTCTTGCCAAAAAAAAGAAAGAGCTCAATGCATGCTCCAATTATCATGCTTCTACACAATGTTCAGCGAAATGGCCCTGTTTTGTTATTCAGTCTCCTAAAATAATTTTATTTTCATCCTTGATTCTTCAAGATTCACCAAATTCTTCATCATTCAACTCAGGTGTGTTCATTGTTTTCTCTAGAATTTTGATTTGTGATAGGTATTCACACCAAATCCAAATGCTTCACATCCCCCCATCCCCAAATTAATAATAATGAAAATGAAAAATAGTAAAAATAAATAATAAAAATTGAAAAACGAAGGTGAAATTTGTATGTAAGACGAAAATTGAGAACACGATGTAATATTTGAATCTATGTGATATTCACTTTAAACCTAGCAAATGTGGTTTTTCATCCAAATGGTCTCATACAAATTGAGAGTAGGAATGACAACGGGTCGGGTTCGGTTCGGGTCGACTATATCCATATCCGAACCGAGATCCCAACCCTATATCCATCTCCAAACCGCATTATTAGGTTCGGGTTCGGTTCGGGTATCCATTCGGATCAATTTTCATACCCGATCGGGTATCCGCCTACCTGATTTTTTTAAATCTTTTTTTTAACTGGGCCATTGGATGTGAAATGGGGCCCTTGAAATTTCTACGGTATTTTAGTTAAAATTCTCCACCCGACCGACCCAAGTCCAAAAGGGAATCAACCATTCAAACTATGTTAATCTTATTATAATCATCATTATTATTATTACATAAAATGTACAATATGTAATAATATAATATAATAATAAGAACAATTCCAATTCCCATAACTCCATTTTCAAGTTTTTGACTTTTGGCCCAACTATGAATCATCAAGCCTGGCATTTCCTCTTGTAACAATCCACATGCCCTTGGTTTCCTTTTTATAATAATAAAGTTCCCTCATACCCGAATTCCTAATCGATGTGGGATTCCATTTCTTTTCTGTCTTCAGACTTCAATTAGTAACCATTTCCATTTGGCTGTCCGCAAAGACACTGGATTTGAAATGAAAAGAATTTTAATTTTATTATTTTAAGTTTTATTTAACAGAAATTAATAATAAAAAAAATGTATACGGTTATTCGGTTCGGGTTCGGGTATTTCTCTAATATCCATATCCGACCCATATCTGTTTCGGGTTTTATGTTACAAAACCATATCCGACCCGTTGACCCACCGGTTCGGTTTTTTTCGATCTGTTCGGTTCGGTTTTTTTTGATCTGTTCGGTTTGGGTATCCATGGTTTTCGGGTTTCGCGGGTCGTTTTGCCATCCCTAATTGAGAGTGGTCATTTTACCAATAAATTTATAACAAATTGTGACTACTAGCTAGTTTTCTAATTACTCAACTGAAGTTTGGTAGTCAAATATTTGCCTAGACATTAATTCGTGTGCAAATGAGATATTTGTAATTTCGTGTTATTCTTTTCATACTTCAAGTCTTTAACTATTCGAGTATTTGACACTCATTGGAAGTGGATGGAAATTCTCGATAAGGACTATGGGCACCAAAGTTACCAATATGTAGGGTTTATCATGTTAAAATTAAAAGGTTGATGATCATTATATTAAAATAAATATTTAGGCACTAAATGCATCGAATTTGTTCAAGCATAAGACTTCCGTTTTGAAATTCGAAACCAAATCTAGATTCAGTATGAGCTCAACACAACGAGGGAAGGTTCTAACAATTCGAAAAAATTTTCGGCGATACTGTGATTGTCGGTCAAAGTTTTTACCATAATTTGGCCAAAATGTGCCAAAAACTTTGACCAGCGGTTAAGGTGTCGCCAAAAAATTTTCCGAAATGTTAGAGCCCTCTCTCGTTGTGTTGGGCTTAGAGCTAGTGTCGGATTTCAAAATGAAGGTTGTATGCGGCCAAAAACACCCCGATGTTCCCAACTGTGCTTGAACAAAGCTGCTAGATGCATTAGTTATCGGCACTTTACTACACAAAATTTGTTCAAGGAGAAAAAATAAAATGATAAAAATGTAAAATGGAAAGGGGCTAAATGCACCTTCAATCTTTCTAAATACCACCCCAAAATAAACCGATTCCATTTTTTCCTCTCTTTTTTTGTGGGTAACCAACAATGGTCGAAACCACCTGCAATGATGGTTCGGCTGTTCAGCCCCCTTGGTGTAAGGATGGCAAAAAAAAAAATGCGATCCGTATCTAACCCAATGGATATCTGTCCCAAATGGTAAAAATTTTTGTCGATCTGCAAATCGGCAGAGTAATAGCAATTAGATTTTTCAATCTGTGAAGTTTGTGGGGCAATAACAAATCGAGGTCCATCTGCCTCGATTTGCCAAGCTAAAAAATATAATAAAATAAAAAAGTTAGCCAAAAAATAAAATTAAAACGTTTAGATATTGGAACAACTAATCGAATAAGCACCATGCATCACATGTACAATTGACTTTACGCAACCCAAATACCCAATCATCCAATTCTAAATTGTTGGATTAGAAAAGATTGAAGAATGAGAGCAAACTCAAACATCATAATTGCTTAAAAAAAATTTTATGTTATCTTATTTATGTTATCTTTCACTCTTTTGGAATCCTTGAGAGACTATTATTTAGTTTATTCATTGGTCATTTCATCTCTTTACTATTTAAGCAATTAGGTTTATTTGATTATTTTTGTTAAATGTTTTTAACTTGTGAAAAGTTTAATGAGCATGTTCAAAGTTCTCTTTGCTCATTATTGTTATTATTATTATTATTATTATTATTATTATTATTATTATTATTATTATTATTATTATTATTATTATTGAATCACTCTTTATTCATTATCAAATGCTTTGTTAATGTTGAATGACTAAAGTGTTAAACTGATAAATCATAAATTGTTGAAGTATTAATTTATTAGGTGATTAATTTGCAATGGTGTTGGGAAAATAATTTGTCTTAAAAAAAGTTCGCAAATCATTTTGTGGATCAGAAGCTGATTTGCTTTTGCTCTATGATCTACCTCGATCTAATTTGCTTTTCAGTTCGTGGATCGGGGGCAATATTTCTAACAGAATTTCTTCATGGGACAATAATAATTTTCACTAATTTGTTACCGATTTGCCCCATTGCGATCACTACCTTGGTGAATACCAAATTAAAAAAAAAAAAAACAAAGGAAAAAAAGGGAGGTGTATGGATTTGGATTTGTTTGGAGGTGTTTGGATTCGTTTGTAGAATGTTTTGGGGTGTAAATTGCGGATGGATTTGTTTGGTGTGTATTCACAAAAAATCGGGGTGCATTTAGCCCCACCAAATAGATTCGAAAATGACGCGAACACTGCCGCATAGTTCAACGTCGCTCTCTTCTTCAGTTCTCCTGCTACTCAGCCACTCCCAAGCTTCCACTTTACACGCACGTTATTGTGTCAAATCTTGTTATCTACAGAGTGAGAGGTTTTTGATTCTCTGAATTCATATTAGGTCACCAAAATGGAGTTAACACATTGTTCTTCTCTCTCAAATTGTAGACTCAATTTCCCTCCAATAAATTCTTTCCATTTCGGGAGAAGCAAAACAATTTTCGCAGTTTCACAAAAATCTGCCGACAATCCGTTGAAAAAGTTCAACTCCTTGTTAATTGTGAGCGGTGCTACCGATAGAGGTGATGCTGAGACGGCGGTGGTGGTGGAGAAACCTCCACCAAAGCTTGATCGTTTTCAGATGTTTCCTGGTCATCCGACGCCATTCGGTGCAACGCTGAGAGATGACGGTGTTAATTTTGCTATTTCATACAGCAATGCCACGTCTGCCACTCTTTGCTTGATCAAGATTCTCGACTTATCCAAGGTCATGGACTTTTTCCCGCAAATTTTGGCCTCAATTTTGTGCTTGATTTGGTTTTCTGCAAATAAAACTAGTGTTTTCGTGATCTGTTCAAGTCAAATTCAGTTGAATTATGTTACTGTGATTTAATTTAATGGGAAGCATCAGTAAGCAAGTAGTACAGTAGATAAGGAAATATGCTCACTAAGTTACTCTGCACTCAAGAAGAAGTTCACAACAAAGAGGAGAAAACTAGTAGGACCTGAAAGTAGTTATTCTTACCCCACACATATACAGAAAAGAGCTCAAACTGAAAAAACTTAGTTATGTAGTTATTCTTACCCCATAAACTATAAATTAAATAAATTTGGTTATTCTCATACTTTTCAAAATTTAAATTTGGTTAAATAAATTACACCCACATATTTCGTAGGGTCTACTTTTACTATTCAATCTCCACCATTCAACTCCACTAATTCTCTCTCCTCCTACTCATAAAAATACATTATAATTTATATGCTAACACCCTCAAAATGGTTAAAAAAAGTAGCAAAGTAAATTAACAAAATAGTTATCACATAACTAAGACCAGTAATCTACAGCTAGAACCGAGTCTGAAACAATTGATTGAAAAGAAATGGCTGGTTCTGTGTTTAAATGAAAAGAAAATGATAGGAGCGTTTTTGTACACTTTTTGGATGCCTTTAACAGTTTGGAAATGGATAAAACGAGCAATTATCTACTCTTAATGCTTCAATTTGATCTATGTAGGTACAGAACTTGAAACGAGACGGGAAACAAAGAAAAGAGTGGAAAAAGACAAGCCGGGAGCTAAAAAATGGCAAACCTTGGATGCAGGGCAAAATTACGGCCGTAATTACCATTGTTACGGCCGTAATCCATCTTTACGGCCGTACCCAAATTTGTTACGGCCGTATCTCACACGGCTGGACTTTCATTTTGATGCAGAGAGTAAATTACTACGTAGTAAGGTTCGTAAATCTGCCGTAATTTAAACTTACTACTGTAATTTTAATGCTTACTAGTAATTTTACTGTAACTGAGTGCGGTTGTTGACCAACTTTTCACTGTTTCATTTGTTTTGTTTCCCACTTTCTCCTCCAACCTTGGGGCTTTTCTGGGATGTGGAGGCTCCATTTAGGTAGATATTTTTCTAGGGTTGAGGGACACTTGGTTTTTGTTTTTGCTCTCAAGAAAAAGAAGAAAAGAAAGGGAAGAAGCTAGGTTATTTGCTTTTATATCTATAGTTGTGAAGAGGGTGATTGGCTACCTCAAGTTGCTGAACTAAAGGGAGTTCTTATATCATCTTCTTTGCTTTTCATTTGTGAAAACTATATTTTTTGTATATATATATTTCATTGTTAATGATGTTTTTACTTTCTAGTATGGGGTAAAATTTATATAGTTGAGATTGTTGGTAACCTTTGATCATGTTATTGGTTCTAAGCTAGTTCAAATCATTGAGTTAGTTGTAGTTGTGTGTGTATTCCATTGATCTTGATGCTCTCCACTTATGTGGCCAATAAGTGTAGTTGTTGGTGAGTTAATCATGCTTTGAGAAAAGAATAATTAACTTAGACCAAATGGTTTGCACTCCAAGTTCTTGGTGAGGATAGAGATATACCTCTCACCTTGGATGATCCTTTGAATAGTTTCACTATGTGTTATGCTTCGGGTCATCGCTCAATCGACATAGAAATATAGTAGGTTGGACGTGGTCGAAGGGGTGATTTGACATTCGAGAGAGGAATCACTTATTTTAGGAAATTCGGATCTAACATGGACGACAGCTAACTCATGTGAGAACTAGCCGAGCATCAATTACATAACGATCAAATGGCGTCAATAATCTCAACTATAATTATTTTCTTAAGTTATTACCGTAGTGCGTGGTTTTACCTTTTTCAGTGGAACGCTTAAACGTATTTGAACCGATACCAAAACAATTTCCAGTCTCAAAATGTGTTTATATACATATGTATACTATAGTACACAACTAGTATTGACAATTCACGTTAGTCCTTGAGGGAACGATATCCGGACTTTTAGGTCCAAAACTTTACTACTTGAATGATCCGTGCGCTTGCGGTATAAGTTGGCGAGTGTATTTCAACGCCTATCAGAAAACAAGGAGATAAATGAAACTGGAGACAACAAAGAAAAATTTATGCAGAAAGTGAAATTACATGTTACGATCTGCTTTGTGTTCATTAGAAGTTGCAATTTTATATTGTAACAAGTTATCATAAATAGTTGTATGAGTCTAGGGCTTGACTAGCTCTTCACTTGACCCCTTCTCTAATTTTCAATTCTTTCTTTCTAATTTCCACAGATGCACACACCCCACCCACACACACGAAAAGGAAGGAAAGGAAAGGAAAAGAAAAGAAAAGTCACCATATATTGTTTTAGGTGATGAACGCCAACTCTAAAAGTAGAGTTCAGTAGAAACATAGACATAGTCCACAAAGCAGCCACGAGTATTATGTCCTAGGGTTTTTGACTTACTAAAATTTTAGAGTAACCTCAGAAGATTTCAATGAATCCTCAAATGGGCGAAATTGGAGGCTCAAACCTTCTTTGCATTTGGAAATAGTGTCTCCTTGTGCAATTGTCTATAGTGGAACAATGTTATGGCTTTCTGCCTTATAGGAAAATTGCTCTTCAAATATTGAGCTAATGAAGTTGATGGATATACTCCCTATTATTTATCTTCTATCTCGTCGGATATGTTTTTGCATTTCCCAGCACTGTTAGAAGTTTTGTGCAACATAATTTCATTTGAATTGTTTGTATAATTCCCCATTTTCTTATGCTTTTCATATATTCTACACAGATTCTATTCAATTTACCGTATTTAATCCTCAGTTGTGCATTGATGACTTTCAATAGATACTGGGCAACAGAAATGCATGTAGATGGATTCCGCTTTGATCTTGCATCAATCTTGACAAGGAGTGGCAGGTTTATGGTTAAACCATCAATCCTACATGCCTTTCTTTAGATACTGATTATTCTTCTTTTGCTATGGATTTTTATGTCAGTCTCTGGGATGCTGCAAATACATATGGAAATGCAGTTGAAGGTGATATGATCACAACTGGAACTCCTCTTAGTAGCCCAACACTGATTGACATGATTAGCAATGACCCAATACTTCGTGGAGTGAAGGTCTGTTAATTCTTCTATGTGCTCATTTATTAACTTTGACATTTTAGGATGCCAGTTTCTCATCAGAAGAGAGTAAATGACTGCCTGAGTTGGATGACTATCACTAAGTTTTCCTGTGTTGCTTAGCAATTCTTTACCTGTGTTAATGCAAAGGAGGATTATTATGTCGTTTTCATTGTACACTCATAGTATTTGGTCAAACAACTGGCAGTAATTTTTTCTTATTTCCCATCAACATAGTTTTTGTTTTACTTTACTTATACAATGCATCCTTGAGTGATCTATGCTTTGGATTGGAACATATGGTCTTTCATCCTAAGATATCCTTGTTTCTTGCTCAAAACAGCTTATAGCTGAAGCATGGGATTGTGGAGGCCTCTATCAAGTTGGCACGTTTCCTCATTGGGGTATATGGTCTGAGTGGAATGGGAAGGTTAGTCGAAAGTCCTAATTTTGGGGTTTGATCATCATCTCATGTCTTCAATGTCTGGAATTTATTGGTAGTGCTTATAGAAGTTACAATGTTGAAAACTATGAACATCCTGGTTAGCTACCTTCTCCTGCTTTTCTTTTCTTTTCTCAGAAAAATTAATCCTGATAATTTATGTAGAGAGAGTACCATATTTTTCTGATGTTAGAAAATGCAGTTTAGCTGCCAGTTGTTAACTTGCTATGAATTTTCCCTGGGTTCCAGAAAGTTATTACAAAAATTGATAGTTCATTATGTGCTCTGGGAAGTGGCATTCGTAAACTCATTTTCAACACATATTCTACGCGCGCGGGGGTGGTGGTGGGGGGGGGGGATTCATTGTTGATGTTTCGTCGTGACACGTTTCCTATTTTTTGACTACTCACTGCAACAAAATCGCTTCTCAGATGATGTTTACCATATAAGCATGATGTCTATAACAATGTTGTGTTGCTTCTCAGAGGCTTCTTTAACACCCAGTCATTCATGTTCTATTGTACATTAAAGGAAGGATTTAATCAATAAGGGCTTGTTCTATACACAATGAAAAAGATTTACTCAAACGACGTGTTAGATGTGTGGTTGAAAATTGAGAGAAAGGTATTAAAAAATGTAAAGTAATTGTATGAATGGTTGCACAGGATGAAAGAGAAAAAATTAATGGAAATTAGTGAAAGTTTATCGTGGGTAGAACAAGCACTAAATAATGACGTTGTTCATCTATTGTGTTCTGGCACAGTGTAATTTATGATAGATTTATGATAGTGAGATGAGACTTTCCCGAAAATTCTATATCATTCTACTTTTACCATTGCAGGTGATCTGGGGGTTTTCTTGATTTTATGCATCATTTCACTGAACTGTTTTGTAATATCTAATTATTACAGATAACTATGAAATCGTCCAACCAACTGATCTCATTATCTTTCAATTCTCTCTCTCTCTCTGCATTTTCACCAATCTTACCTCAGCATGCTTCAAAATATCTCGCTTAATCGTGTATTATAATCCATTGCGAGATCGTGATGTTGTCTTGGCGAGCTTCATCAAAGGCACCGATGGGTTTTAGGGCTTTTCTTTGAATGTCTTTGTGGAAGTCCTAACTTATATCAGGTACCTGGATGGTTTTAATTACATAGTAATCGATAAGGTTCAACACTATCAAATTGTTGAATGTTATCATTCATCATGGTATACAATTTTTATTCTGATGTTTGAAGCTCCATTACTTTGACCTGCTGCTTTATTATAACTTGTCTCCCATTGTTTTTACGAGTTCATAGTGGAATGCATCTCAATAATAGCTTTTAGTGTTGTTGGGTACACTTAAGTGTATTCTTGTTTCATAGTTCATAAATGTTGATTTAAATCAGGAAGGTGGCAGGAAGCCTTGGAACAGTATCAATTTTGTATGTGCTCATGATGGTTTTACTTTGGCTGATCTGGTGATGTATAATTCCAAGCACAATTTGGCAAACGGGGAAGACAACAACGACGGGGAAAATCATAATAATAGTTGGAATTGTGGCCAGGTAAGTCCTACCATTCACAATGTGAGCAATTATTTGCAGAATCTTTGGTCAATGGGCTTTATACCAGTTAGAAGCAAATATGCAGTAGAAGCTGAAAATAACCAGATGGTGTGCATCACACTGTTCGGAAAGAATCTATAAAATGGGTCAATCTATTAATGGACATAAATGAGTGGTAGATATGTTGATAATACTTATTGGTCGATTGGAGTGTGTGGGTCAAAATTAAGTTTGACCTGTATAAAGCATTTATAAATTATGCTTAAGTGGATGTTTATTCATGCTTCACATGAATCTAAAAATTCTTTTAATATCAAGTCCTAACAATATTGCACATAATATAGGGTCTAAGCTTGTTTGCATTCAAAATATTTAGGCTTATTTAATGATTATAGTTTAGAACAATAAAAACTATTCTCATAATTTTAAGAAGAGAATGTTGTTCATGCAAGTTCTGGTTGTTCAATTTTGAATCTTCGTCCTTTTCTTTGATAACTTGTGCAAAAATTCCATGTTTATGCATCTATAAGTTGCGCAAGAGGGGGAATTTGTAGATACTTCTGTGAAGAAATTAAGGAGACGGCAAATGGGAAATTTCTTCCTCTGTCTCATGGTTTCCCAAGTAAGTAACATTTTACCTATAAGTACTTCCACTTGTGTTTCACGTCTTATTTTAAAATGTATTCTAAGTTATCAATTTTATCATCTATCTCCCAATTTGACTCATAAAAGTTATAGGCTTAGATAATTTTCTTTATCTGCTATTTGTCAGTACATCTGGACTTCTTCAAGTTATAGCAACCATGTATCATGGAATAGAACTCTTGTTGAAAATAGCAAATGGAAAGAAAACTTACAGGAATAGTGCAGCTCGTTGCTGAGGTGACTGCAACTACCATTTTCTAAACATTAACTATTTCTGATGTCTCTGAATCAGTTGTAGATATTTTTCTTCTTTAGAGCTTGTGTTTGACAAAGCTTAAGTAAAAATCATTCATGTTACACTCACTGATTTTCCTTCCATATTCTCTATAAACAAAATTATTTTCACGTTTCTCCATAACCCTTTCTAATTTTTTAATCTCACACTAGAAAAATTACCTTCTGCTTCTCAAAAATCACAAACAAACTCGAGTCTCAAGTTCCTTCTCCTCACTAAATTTTCAAGTACTTTTTGCTCACATTTTTGTTATTTTATCTATTCTTTATTGATGACCAGGTGTTCCGATGATCTACATGGGGATGAGTATGGTCATACAAAGGGGTAACAACAACACATATTGCCACGATAACTTTGTAAATACTCTATTCCCCAACACCATTGAACATCAAAACTCTGTTCCCCAACACCATTGAACATCAAAACAACTCATCTCCAGTCCCCCTATCCCCATTGCTTGCACATTCTTTTCCTGCGGTGTAACCGAAACTTCTACCACAGATAAACCACTTCCGATGGGATAAGATGGAGGAGTCCTTATCAGATTTCTTCAGATTTTGCTGCCATATGACCAAGTTCCGCCAGTAAGCAGTTCCCATCCTATTTATACAACTTATTATGTGTTATTATTATTATTATTTTTTTTTTGGGGGTTAGCTTCAGAGGACCTAATCACATGATCTTTACCTTTTCAGTGAATGTGAATCGCTTGGTTTACACGACTTCCCAACAGAAGAGCGACTGCAATGGCATGGTCATACTCCTGGAGTGCCAGACTGGTCTGAGACAAGCCGATTTGTTGCTTTTTCATTGGTATTCTCTTGGTGATCTATTGCCTTAAGTAGCACTAACTTTTCTCATTGTCTATCAATTATTATCTGGAATAGTATTCAAGAATTCTCAAATATTAACATAACTCACTTAGATATTGAGATGAGTTAAATCAACTCAAATATCTGCAAAAATATATGATTGAAATTATTCATAGACACGGTTGCGAGATGATCTTCTGCGTTATCCATTGGCCAATTTGAGTTCTAGTTCTTTTCTTCTCCACTATGCAAGGATATGCTTATTGTGTTGTTGATTGATCTGGGTTTTCATTGATATATGTACATTGACAGATCGATGCTTCGAAAGGAGAATTATACATTGCCTTCAATGCTAGCCATGTACCTGTCACCATCTCATTACCCGAATGCCCAGGTTACAGGTGGGTGCCCTTAGTGGACACTGGCAAGCCATCACAGTTCGACTTTCTCTCAGATGATCTCCGAGAGAAAGATATAGCTATCAGACAGTATGCTCATTTTCTTGATAGCAATCTTTATCCCATGCTTAGTTACTCGTCAATCATTCTTTTACTTTCCCCAGATAGTAATCCTTGAGTTTGAGTTATCCCCCTAGAGCTGTTTTATGAGAATGCTGCACAGGGAATTGTAACGAATAACTTATTTTGACTCAGCCATCAGTATATATAAATGCATTTGTTAAATTAATCAATCTGAATGATAAATAAATAATGTCATTTACCATGATAGCCTACCCGTCATTAGTGTTGTGAGAGTGACACATTGATTTGTGATTGTAAGTGTTTAAGATGACAAATCAATTAATGTCATGTCACCGCTTATAATAACATAATAACACCTGTGTGTTTCTGCGAATTGCTTTTTGGGTGCACAAATTTCTCAAAATTATCCATGTGTTGTTCAGTTATCTATTAACATTATGAATAGATTTGTTAATACATGGGCCATCACTAGACATTCTCGAACTTTATGCTAAGAGGACAAGGGCATTCAATTAAGCGTCCGTTCTTGTGATTTCTGTTTCTAGTGACTTGTGGGTGTTGTCATAGTATTTATTTATTAATTTTTTTATTTTTTAACAGGAATCAAATACACGCTCCACTGAAGAAAGTATTATTGGTCAAAATAATGAATTGGTTGTTGGTGCTAATAATGAAATGGCAATGGATTATACATCAGTTTTTTGTTGCATATGATTCTTTTAATTCCCATGATGAATTAGTTGATTGGATACGTAGTACGAGAAAAAAAATTGGGATGGTAATAGTTGTTAAGAGATCAGATAGTGGAGAGGGTGGAATGCGCCCTCGGGTATTACTTGTATGTGAACGAAGCGGTAAATACTGTGGAAAGGGTGTAGATTCTATAAAAATGAGTGTATCAAAGAAGTGTGAGTGTCCCTTTGCATTAAAGGGTAGACAAATATCAGTTGATGGTTAGTGGATATTATAGGTTATAGACGGTACACATAATCACCCGTGTGTACGATATTTCGAAGGTCATGCTTATGCTGGCCGGTTATCAGTAGATGAGGAAAAGCTAGTGATTGAAATGTCAAAAATAGATGCTCGACCGAAGGACATATTACACGTTTTGAAGGAGAGATATCCCGTTAATGCATCAACAATGAAGACAATCTACAACATACGCCAGAAGCCTAGAATAATTGATCACGCTGGTCAATCATAATTGCAGTTTTTATTGGGAAAATTACAAGAATATGGATATTTGTTCTATGTGCGGCGGTGTGAGAGTACTGATACAGTGAAGGATCTTTTTTTTGCCCATCCAGTGAACTTAAATTGTTTGCGTGCTTTTCCTAATGTATTGTTGATGGATTGCACATACAAGACCAATCGATATAAGATGCTATTATTAGAAATAGTTGGCGTGACTTCCACAGATATGACATTTTCCATTACATGTGCATATATGGAATATGAGCGGGAGGATAATTACGTATGGATTTTGTCTCTCTTGCAATCAATGTTCGACCAATCATCATCTTTTCCTACGGTGATTGTCATTGATCGAGACATCGTATTAATGAATGCAGTTAATCGTACTTTTCCGACTGCGAGACATTTTTTATGTCGATGGCATATGAGTACAAATATAATGTCGAATACTAAGAAGAAATTTCGACTGAAGAAATGTGAGATTGTTTTATATCCTCGTGGAATTTGTTGGTATTATCTAAATCCGAAGGACTATTTTATTCATTGCTTAAGAAATTCCAAGAAGATTATTCAGAATATCCAGATGCTATTGAGTATTAATGAAACAATGGATTAATTCGTATAAAAAAAGATTTGTAGCTTGTTGGACAAATGAAGTTATGCATTTTGGCAACAATATGACAAATAGGTATGACACTATTAATAATATTAATGTTATATCGCAGATATTACTTTCTTTTTAAAGTAATAGTCTAACCTATTCAATATTCATATTTTTAGGGCGAAGAGTGCACATGCAAAATTGAAGAAACATCTTTGATCAAGTCAGAGCAATTTGGAAATATGCTGGACAAAAATTCGTAGTTTGTTTGAGACGTCATATACTGCAATTAAACAATCTTTTGAGAAGAGCATGCATATAGTCCAACACACTCGTAAAATATCCATGTTTAGATTTTTGCGAGGTATGGTTTCAATTACTGCTATGGATAAGATATTAGATGAGATGAATGAAGTAGATAGGGTTGGAGTTGATCCTTTGATTTGCGGATGCGCGTTGAGAAAATCTTGTGGTTTGCCCTATGCACACGAGCTTGCCAAGTGGAAAAGTGAGAAAACTCCCATTCCTTTAGATGAAATTGATAGTTTCTGGAGAAAATTAGATATGGAACCGCGTGTGGGAGGTGTTATTAGTGTCAAAGATGATATGTAGACTCGTCTGGATCATGCCTTTGTAGATTTTGCAAATTTATTTTTAACGATGAACGAAACAAAGTAGGTGTTCATGCCGAGAAAGTTGACTGAGATTACCAAGCCAACTACAACATCATTGCTCGAACCTGTGGTGAAGACTAATACCCGCGGTCGACCAGCTAAAGGAAGATCAAGAAACAGTAAATCAATAAAGCGTGATCCTAGTGCTTTTGAATATATTGAATCCATCGAGGATAGTTGTTCCCCGCCATTATCGACCACGACGGGTAGGCAAAAACAAAAGGTACGTATTTAATAAATTTTTTTTATTGAATTTAGGGTGTCATTTTTATATGCTTGATTGTGATATCTCATTTTTTATCAGGTTATCCGTCGCCCAGCACGGACCCCTTCTACAATTACGTACATCGATCAGTTCCCATCGTTTCTCCGTGAATATATCACTGGCACTGAGGATGTAGTGGCTAATGGGCACTGTGGTTTTCGTGCAGTTGCTGCACTTCTTGGCTTCGGGGAACATGCATGGTATCGGGTTCGGCATGACCTTCTTGACGAGCTTAATACCTTCAAAACATTATACGAAGATGTGTTCATTGAAAATGGAAGTATGGAGAAGCAAATGTATTTATTGAATTGTTTTGAGCCGTCGGTACATGTATCACACTGGATGAGTTTACCGGATACGGGCTACCTGATTGCATCGAAATATAATATTGCCCTCATTTCTTTATCTGTAGCCTATGCTGTACGTTTTTGCCTCTACGGACCCCTGTTGACGGCCCTCCTAAATGTATCTGCATCGAATTTGTAAATCATAATCATTTCATTCAAGTAAGTTTAATTCTATTTCAATAACATATCTGTGCTACTTTTTTTTACGGCTAAATAAATATTTGTAGGTCTTTATGCATGAGGGACACCCGATGCCCCCCATTATTAACAGGTGGCACTCACGGCGTTATGAGTGTGCAGCAAGTTGGACCTTTTTATATGCAAAACAACTTGCACTATATGATCGTATGGCGGGAAATAGTAGCCGAATTGGTAGCGTTGAGACGATTATACCTGATGAATGATATGTATTCCCACTTGGAATTTTATAGATTATTGGGAAAAATTTTATTAGAGATTGAAGTAACTAGTGCTATTTGTATAACATATCGACTAAATTTGAAACTTAGTATTTGTTCGTACTAATCTAATCATTTATTTACCATATTTTGATGACATATTGAAGCTCTGATTACCATATTCAACGTATTTATTTACTATTCTTTCAGTATATATAATTTTAGGGTATCATATTTGTATAGCATATTGTTACTAAAATAACAAAATGAATAAGCAATTAGAAGCTATCAAAATACAATATTAAAAGAAATCCTGAGTATAAAATTTTCAATATATGATACATATAAAAAGGATAGAAAAAATACAAGTCATTATTTGCACAAGATACATAATATCTCGA
Organism: Jasminum sambac; assembly: GCA_018223645.1. NCBI lineage: Eukaryota > Viridiplantae > Streptophyta > Magnoliopsida > Lamiales > Oleaceae > Jasminum > Jasminum sambac. The sequence continues at coordinate 24,606,999 of CP073641.1, forward strand.
AAATTCATGAAATATAAATTATATGGAAAATGTGAAAAAATATAGATCAGTAGATAAATACAACACATAGGTCCTCGTCGGCGATGTCTATTCGGGGCCCCCTCGGCGATTCTCCCCTATGCTGCCGCCCCTGAGATGGTCTACTATGGGATTGTTCCCGATACTCTTCCAATGTCAATCCTTGCAGCATGAGATAATCATATCTGGGCGTGTTGTCGCAGTACGCCAAAATTTATTTTATTTCCTTACTCGATTTCAAAACTACAAATTAATGTAGAAGTGGTAAGTAAGGGTCGAACCCAAGAGGAACGGTGTTTGATCTAGTTGTTTTTATCAATTAATATAGAAAATGGGGTTTTGTGAAGTTGGATGAAATTCGAAAATAAAATGACAAAATAAAAGAGATGAAAATGAAACAATTGAAGATATATCTAGTTCTCGGGTTCGGTTGTGTCAACATCTTGTGTTTATCTTTCCCATGCAACGTGTACTATCCCTTCTTCAATTTATCAACTCCAATTAATCAATACGATCTGATTAACGAATTCTTCCTTAAGTGTATTAAATTAAAGTGAGTTCTTTAACTTAACGTCTAGCTATTGGATAATCCTAAACAAGTTCTTAGGATTTAATGCAACGCTAGTGTGAAATGAACAAGAAGAATGAGTTGAATTAGATGATCAATTTCACAAACTTGAATTAATACATCTAAGTTGATTTATTAACAAATATGCACGACATTCTGCTTGCTACTGTGGATTGGAATCTAGTGACAATTACGGATCAAAAGTTCCAATCCTAGCACATAACTTGAACTTAAAGATTAATTGATTCAATTGGCCAAAGTGAATGCAATAATCACATAAATTCAAAACGGGTTTAAAAGCATAACAAATCAACAAATTGAAGTAGAGGAATAGATAAAACGTTAGCAAAGAGTTAGAAAAGATAACAACATGATAATTGAACACAACGTCCCTTCGAACTAGATAGAGAAGTCTAACTACTCATATTAGCGGTATCACCACTGCTATATGATAGATTATACTTCACTATCTCACGTAATATATACAAACTATAGAAATCACGTAAATAATGCTAAGAATTAAATAGAGAAGTCTAACTACTCATATATGGGTTAAATACTTATAACGGTAACGCTTGTATCACCTCTGCAATATATGAGAAATTATCTTTCTCAAACATGAAAAATAAAATAAGAAGGGAAATTAGTGAAGAAATGCTCCGCTAATCATATTCACGGCCGAAGTATCGTCGATTGATTAATCGAACCTAAATTTAGGTTTTTACTTCCGTCGGAATATGAAAAACTAAGAGCTTTCAAGCTAGAACTAAGAACAAATGATGAAGAGAATTTTATTGAGGAGAAAATTGGAGAGAATCACAAGCTAATTCTCTCTACAAGTTTGTGTAATTCAAGCTTGGAAATGCCTCTATTTATAGGCAAAATATTACACCAAAAATTATTAAAAAATGGTAAAAGTCTTCCTTCATGAGTCTATTGTGGTGTGCTCAAGTTGTTTTATCTCTAAGAAGTCAAGAAAATACCAAAAACACGCTTTATGGCGGTGGAGTCCGCCGTCAAAATCATAGCGGTGTCGCTTGACTGAAGTCAATACCGATCGAGTCACCGCTACGATTCGCTTAGTCCGCTCAGCTGAACGGGAAGGCCAGGGATCTGCAGCGTGACTCGATCACTTGGCGGCGGTGATCGAAAGCATGATCGGGCGTGACTCGAGTCACTTCTACCGACTGATCACGCGCGGTGACTCGAGTCACCCGAGTCACCCGTAAATTGCACACCAAGTCCCTCAACTTTTGAATGTTGTTCATTTTGGTCCTTGACAAATTGCATTGTGGTCCTCCAACTTTTTGGAAAGTTTCAGTTTGGTCCCCCGACTTTTGAAAAGTTGCACTTTGGTCCCCAACAGTTTTGGCTTTGACGCTTTTAGTCCTTTTTCTTCAAATTGCCATAACTTTCACTAGGAAATTCCGATTTGAGATCCGGAAAAAGTTTGGGAATCCTCTTTTGATGTTCTTCGACTTTGGAACAAGAAAAATTGTAAAAAAAACTTTTCATAAAATTACATCGGAGGTCATCCATCTTTGATTCGCTTGCATTTTGGTCCCGAGTTTCCGTTTTCATCCTTTTTGACTCCTTTTGATTCTTTGTGACACATAAAACGGAATATATAACACTAATAAAACACACAAATACATAAAATAGAAGAGTTATTTCAGTGCTTTTCTAGCACTTATCAATATCCTGGACACCGTTTAGTAAAGCATGTGTATTACATTCCGCAACACCTGAATCCGACGCAGGAACAAATTCCTCGAGAATGTCAACAGTAGCCATATTTCGATCCCAAATATCGACGGTGTCTGCATTACTTCTGCAAACCGGATTTGTAGACTGAAACTCTGGATTCTACACATAGCGATGGAAAATTATTTTATACCAATGCATATAATTATCTACACATTCCCACACAGGCCTGGCCGCATCACCGTGTCGAGCATTAGATAAAATGTGGCTGTCCCACATTTGGAACATACGACCAAATAATTCAGCCGACTCGGCTCCTCTCACTATTGCTGTATCAATAGGATCTTAGGAAATTTTTTGTTTATACCCAAACTGTCTACATACCCGATCCGAACAATAAGGCTCCACAATATTTAAGGAGCTTATACACCCATAAAAAAGTAGAGGGAGGACGTGGAAATTGGAGTCTGATCTGGGATACGGATCCCATATTACCTGCAAAAAAATTAAATATGATACATTACTCTAGAAATTTACCACAAATTTATAGATTTACCACAAATTTATAGAGAAACTATTAAACGTATTGATCTCACCTCATTTGCATCCAACGCATCCAACCTCTTTCTATATGATTTAAGGGTATCTAGATTCGGAGCAGGGGGCCGTGTCTTTTTCCACCTCATCGCAAGGGGATTACCGTTCTCGTAATGCATATTAAATGGAGGCCTAAACTGTGGAAAGTGTTCATATATCCATGCCTGTAGTAAGTTAAAAAACATCCATTATATGCCACAATTAAAACGGAAAAAATATCCATTACATGTCACAATTAAAACGGAAAGATTAAAATTAAATAATCAATTAACTACCCAAAATATATACCTCCAATAAGGTCGAATAACCTGCCATCTGTACAATGGTTGCCCTTGATGCTAGCCTTAGTTGTCTATATAAGTGGGCTACACCAGTAGTTCCCTAAGCAAAGCGATGCACCTCATTAAAATTCTCTAGAAAATGCAGACACACAGGTGAGACTTGATCCCTAGTTTTATCGGCGAATAATGTGCACACCAACGTGTACAACAGATAGGTTCGAGCTGTATATATACCACGATTATCATCATTAGTATAATTCATAAAGGTAGAACGCAGCCACTGCAACTTTATTTTTTCACCCCTTGCACCACTAAATGCATTATTGGCTTCTTGCATTGATACTCCCAATAATCTACGAACCAGATCCATACTGCGAATAGCGGCAACGCCATCTGAGAGCTCCAATACACGACCACCGGCCGGTAAGCCAAGAATGCACCGCACGTCATCTAATGTAATTGTCATTTCCCCAAATGGCATATGAAACGTATTAGTCTCCCGGTGCCATCTTTCTACAAATGCAGCAATCAAATTATTATTTGGCGAATGATATGATATATCACGTAACATATCAATTCGCATATTTGCAAAAAGATTCATCCACTGCTCTTGTGTTTCGGGCTCTAACTTCCACTTGAGTAATTTTTGGGTATGACATTTCATACTAAGCACAGCTCTTTCATTTCCCAACCAAATTTGAGCTGCCACATGTGTTTTATATATTGACAAAATATGTGGATCGATAGGACCTCCTGGAAATGATTCATCCTATTCACTTTGATTATTTTCATCATCTCCACCTTCACCTTCGTCATTTCCAGCCTTCACCTCGCCTTGTGCTCCATCATCTTCTTCGTCACTTTCATTCGGTATTTGAATATCATTCACATTCATATTTTGATTGGGATATAGATCAATTTCTTTATTTTGTGGTATTTGTGGCGGAATAGGTAATTGTGGTATTTCTATAAGATTTTGGTGAGCCAAATATTCTTCCTGCCGACGCTTTCTGTCAGAAGCAGTTGGTGGGAGAAGGGAATAAGTCCGAACTACAATACAAAATAAAAACTTATTAATTACATCAACAATGCTCGATTTATTAAAATATTAGTTATAATAAACAATTCGGTTTGATTATTATAAAATAAATAATTGAATATTTTAGATAGAAGAAAAAAGAAAGAAGGAAAGGAAAGGAAAAAAAGGCCCTGTTCGTCCCCGAGGGGACGAACAGGTTGAGGGTTGTTCGTCCCCTCGCCCATGTTCGTCCCCGGTCTTGCGCATTGCCCGGACACGTAAAAATAAAGGAAAACTCAAACTCAGGCAACTCCATATAGCAATAGTAAGATATATAATTTTGACATCAAATTAAATATATACATTCCTAAATTAAAATTAAATATACCATTATACGAAGACATGGTTGCTGTTGCTCGACTTTTGCGAAAATTTGCTGTTGTTCGACTTTTGCTTGAATGCTAGAAAAGAAGAAGAAGAAAAGTTGTTAGAAGAAATATGAGAGAAAGAAGGAAAGAAGGAAAGATGGAGAGAAAGAAGGAGCTTTACCTGCTGAGAGAGAACGAAGAAGTTGTGAAGAAGCTCTGAGAGGCAATAATGGAAGAAAGGGGGCTTTTTTATGGTAAGGGGTAAAATTGGGATAGGTGGGTGTACAAAGTAATTGGGATAAATTTATGGTGGGTGTATTTAATAAATTGGGTGTATAAAGAAATTGAATGGGTGTGTTTAGCCACGGCCTTTAGGGAAATATCAAATATGTGTGAATAAAAATGGAAAATAATAAATTGAAGTCATGTGCTTATAAAAGTGGTTTGGTTTGGACTGGACGTGTTACACGTGGATCACATCTAAAACAGGCCGACCCATATTTTCTTCTGAAGGTTCCAATTACTGGGTCCACATCTGGAAAATGTAAAATTGTAATATAGCCTTTAGTCTAAGGAGAAATCTGTAATTTCATTTCTAGGGTTTCATTTCATTCTCCTCCCCACTTCATATACTGGAACTCGAGTACTGCCTTCGATCCCCGTCTCTCTTTATTTATCTATCTAGAGAAAATGCCTAATCAATACAGGTCAATGCCGGTCTTTGCCCACTAACTCGGGTCCATTTTTTTTTACCATTAACTACAACATTTTACAAATTATTTTACAAGCTATTTAATTACATATTTTTATGACATTTTTACCATTTTTATAACATTGCTCTCACTTTTTCATTAATGAGCCGATCTCATCTCTCTCTCTCTCTTCACCGCTACTCTCTCTCTCTCTCTCTTTCTTCAGAATGGGGGATCCTCCGCCAGTTTGCCATGTATCTGTATCCATAATCAACTAAATTTGCTTTATTCTTCTCAAATTAGAAATTCAATCACAATAAGAAAACCGAGTATTAAAAATATGATGCGAATAGATGGAGCATATTGTAGAGATTTGGATATAGAAATATTACGGTGAGCAAAAGCCGAGTGTCGAAAACGGGGTTGTGCGAACAAACAAGGCAAGTTAATTTGCCATTTGCAAGTTTCTTGTAAGCAGAAGAATTGAGGCCTTCGATAAGCAGATCGTCGAGTCTTCGCTTCCGGTATTGAGCTTCGAGCCCAAATTTATCGCCAATAAAACGCTCATCTTCAACGTCGATTTTTGTCAGTGACCAAAATCCCTGAATTAGGGCGCGTGATATATAATTAATTATTTGGGACAAATTGAAGAACACTACGTAAAAGCTTGTTTCCCAATGAGCGTGGTGGTAATCTAGAGAGAGAGAAAATATGTAGAGAGAAAGTCGGGGAAGATGGAAGCAATAAGTTGAATGTTGCACGATCGAGATTACCATTCAACATATGCCGTGAATATTAATAATTTAATTTGTACAGTGTATGGATAGAATTTCCAAAATCTATTATTTATAGTTTGTAAATTCTATTTTGTTGCTCATTTTATTTACGTTTTTTGAAAAATAATGCTTGGAAAAGTGAATTTTAATTTATAGAATGCGTGGTTATTATAAAGGTAAGTTAGAGTTAGAGTCACTGGCCTTTTGGTTGTGATTACCATAGTAGGTAATATTATTATCGAGGTAAATAATAATATTACCGGCTTCTGATTGAAATTCTTTTTATCCATTATGGAACCGTAATAGAAATTATTGGGAGTTGTAATAAATTATCGAGGTTGGTAATCTAAAGAGAGAGTGTGTAGAGTGAAAAAGTTGAAGACAAGGAAAGTGAGAAGACGAATGGTAATATAGATTATCGGAAGCGGTAATCTAGAAAAGAAAGCGTAGAGAAAGGAAATCAAAGTTTTTGTGGATGAGATTGAAATTCTAGGGGTTTTTTTCTTTGGTGTTTTTGCTATGTATTAGTATTATTGATAATAATAGTATTATTATCAATAATAATATCACTGGGGCATGTAATAATAGTATTATTATTAGTATTATTGATAATAATATCACTGAGGCATGTAATAATATCGATAATAATATTACTGCTACATGTAATAGTATTATTGTGTAGGTAATAATATTACTCGTAAGTAATGGTGGTGGTGGTCAAGAATATTATTATCTGGTGGGCAATATTGTTATTGGGTTATATAATATTTTTATGATTGATTTCTTTGCTTTTTAGAGAGAGAAAATGTGTAGAAAGAAGGTCGAATGACTAACAAGCGAGAAGTTGAATGTTGGCACATTGTTCCTAGTTTCTTCTTGATTTGGTGGTGGTCATGAGGACGGAGTGGCGGAAATGGGGTGGTGGTGGTGGAGGGTGGTAGTTTGGTTGTGGCGGCGGGGCAATGGTGGTAGAGGAATAGCGGTGGTGGTGGGGTGCAATGGCGGTGGTGTGGTGGGGATAGGGCGGGGGTGGCCGCAACGGCTTGGTGGTGGTGGTGAAAAATTTCAGGGTGGTGGTGGTTGTGGTTGAATGGTGGAAAGATGGTGGTGATGAGGTGGTGGAATGATGGTGGTGGTCCTGGGGTGGTTTGGTGGTGGTTGTGGAATGGTGGTAGTGGTGGTGGCCCTGAGGAATGGTGGTGAAGTGGTGGTGGCGGAATTGTGATAGAGAAGTGGTAGAGGAATGGTGGTGGTGGGATGGCTGAATGTTAGTGGAGTTGAGAAGTTAAATGTTGATTGAGATTACTTGTGGTAGTAAATCTGATTACTTATCGAGGTAATCTGGAGAGAGAAAAAGTGTAGAAAGAGAGAGTCGGAGACATGAATGGAGAAGTTGAATATTAATCCAGATTACTTGTGGGAGTAATTTGATTACCTGGCTAGGTTATTTGGAGGGAGAACGTGCGTAGAAAGATAAAGTCAGAGACAATAAGGGAGAATTTTAATATTGATTGAGATTACTTATAGTGATAATTTGATTATCGGGTGGAATAATCTGGAAAGAAAAAGTGAGAGACGCGGGAAGGGAGAAGTTGAATGTTGGTCGATCTTACTTGAGGCGGTAATTTGAGAGAGAAAGTTTGTAGCGAGAGAAAGTCAGAGACGGAGAAAGAGAAAAGTTGAATTTTGATCAAGATTACCTGTGACGGTAATCTGCAGAGAAAAATGCGTAGATAGAGAAAGTTGAGGATGTGGGAAATGAGAAGTTGAATGTTGAATGAGATTGCTTGTGGTGGTAATCTGATTATTTGGTGAAGTAATCTAGAGAGAGAGTGCATAGAGGAGAAAGTCGGAGATGGGGGAAGGGAGAAGTTTAATGTTGATTGAGATTACGTGGGTGGTAATCTTGAGGGAGAAAGTGAGTAGATAGAGAAAGCCGGAGATGGAGAAAGGGAGAAGTTAATATCGGTCGAGATTACCTACAGTGGTAATCTGGAAAGAGAAAGTGTGTAGGGCGAGAAAGTCAAAAACGGGGAAAAGAAAAGTTGAATGTTGAGTAAGATTATTTGTGATGGTAATTTGGAGAGAGAAAATGTGTTTATTTTATTAGAGTGACATTGCTGTAAATTTGAATATTTATTTTATTAGAGTAGCATTGTTGTAAATTTGAATGTTTATTACTTTATTTTATTAGAGTGGCATTGTTGTAAATTTGGAATTTTTTTATTAGAATGGCATTGTTGTAAATTTGGATGTTTAATTTTATTAGAGTGACATTGTTGTAAATTTGGATGTTTATTACTTTATTTCATTAGAGTAGCATTGCTGTAAATTTGTGTGTTTATTTTATTAGAGTGGCATTGTTGTAAATTTGTAATTTTTAAATTCTATTTTGGTCTTATTGTGTAAGTTAATGATCAAAAAAGAGATGTGCATGATTTAGTGGGCAAATTTTCCCATAAATGTAGTTATTGGTCAAATGCCCATCTATCTATATCTTGCACAAACAATCTGAGAAAACAAAACGATCCAAACGACAACAGAGCAAAGGAATTCGCAGAGAGATGGGAGTGTTTACATTCGTTTGTGGGGAATCGTCCGATGAATGGTCTGCTAAGCAGCTTAGCGGCGAGCTCTAGGCTTTACCCGGTTCCACCTATGAACTCCAACGGAAGCTTGTCCACGCCGCCATGTCGTCTGACTCATCCGGTGCCGTTCAATCTTCTTTCTCCTACATTACCCCTTCCTCCGCCGTTTTCCCGGTTAACTATTTGTTATTATATAAGTTCCGATATCTGTACTACTTATTAGTTTCAATAATGTGGTTCCTATTCTACGTTCGCCCTAGTCTCGATGGCATACCTTTGCTGCTGAGATTCGGAAGTTGTTACAAATCCTTTTTTGCAATAGAAATACCTTTCAATAAAGTTTATTGATCTAATTTCCAATCATTCATGAGTTTGTTGAAACTTATCCCCTCTGTCAACCCTGTATCGCATTTAGTTTTTTGGTGGTGAGTTCATGATTGGAAAGTGTATCTCGCTCGATGTATGAATATTGTAGTTTCTACCTTCCAATAGTCAAATGTTCAAGAGCCATCTTTGATGCTTTTTCTTTAGAATTAGACTTCTTGATCCATTTACTCCTATAAAGTCAGTGTTAATTAGAAATTACTGCTTTGGAACTATGTTTCTCACTTATGTTGATGATGATATGGCTTATATGAAGTTTAGTTAAATGATGGGACTGGTTACCGTCTACATCTTGATATAAAATTTTGCTGTTTGGGCCATCTTTGTTTGGGTTTTGGTTGGAAATGCCTTACCCTTTAAAAACTATTGTTTGGTTTTTTATTAAGCTGTTTGTTTGATGAGTAATTTGTTTGATGATTACTCAAAGATTTGAATATTACACACAGGTGGTTATTGGTGGTGCTAGTGCTGGGGCATTCGTTGGAGGAGGTGGAGCTGCTGGCGGCAGCCTCGCTAGTGGTGGAGTTGTGGAGGCACCTCCGGTGAGGAGAAGAAGGAAGAGAAAGAAGAGAGTGACGACTACATGGGATTGTCCCTCTTGATTAGTTTCGCTTTTATCTAGGATTGCTTAGTACCTCCGCCTCTTCACAAATGTTCATTACTTGCTTGACAATTTTGAATACAATTTGATTTCGTGTTCTGTGTCCGAGATTTTGTCTGTTTTCATTGTGATTGCTTGCATTTTGTTTTGGATGCTAAATCTGCTGTGGAGGGTAATTTTAGATTAATCTTTAGCTTTTGAGAGTTATTTTTGGATTCTGGTTTTGTTTGTGACGCGGATGATGAAGAATTGGCAATTTTCAAATTTATTTAGCACAAAATTGTATTATGGTTTTATGTATAGCTATCATCAAAGGTGAAAGATGATTTTTATATGCAATGTGATAAAAAATGAGTGTGAAAAAGGAAATATTTTTAAGGAAAAAAGGCAAAATAAAATAGGTTACTAGTTTTCCTTGCATTTTAACTGTAAAAAGGTTAGTAGCACCATAAAAAGTGTAATGCGTTGCGAAATTAGAAGACCAATTTTCGAGAGGTCAAGTTTCGGATTCAATCGCCTTTTAAGAGATCGAAGTGGGGTTTTTAAACACATAGCAGTGTTTGTGCCGTGTCTTGCTTCTGACCTTTCTAAAAAGTGCGCATACGATTTACTCTGTTAATGAAAATTTCTTGAACTTCTCTCTATTTCAACATAATTGGATTTGTGTAATATAGAAAGGGTAATGGTTTTCTCCCCATAGTGGGAAGGATATTATTTTCTGGATAATCATATTTACTTCCCGTGCTCTCTCTCTCTCAATATATATATATAGATATATACACACACACACAAATTTTTTTTCCTCTTCTTTTTCTCTTGAAAGATTTGCCTCTCGATTTAGAAGGGTGTCCTCGAGTGAAATTTGGCTACATTTTAAAAGCATTCATTATTGATTTTTCTTTTTAACACATTATTCTACTCAAAAAAAGATATTGTATTAAGCAATTCATTTACTCAATCCATTAAAAAAAATGTTATATCAACAATCGCGTATAGTTCCTAGTGTATAATGTTATATCAACAATCGCGTATAGTTCCTAGTGTATTGTTCCTTCACAATGGCGAAATGGTTTTTCACCTCCTTGTATCTATTGATTGATTCAGCTTTTTGAAAAGAAAAATTCTTCTTTCAAACTTCTTCGTTTTTTTTTTTGAAGCGGATCCATTATCTGAAATAATCCGGCTCACTATGGAGAATTGAGGGACCCTGTGTATTTCCGTCTTTACGTACGATTTTCCATCCAAACCCTAAATTAGGGTTTTAAGTTCCTCGATTCTGCCCCTTTTGTCTTCTTTAACTAATTCAATCCGATCCAAATTCAATTCCAACACATTTGTATTATCGAGATATTGAAAATGCTAAAGAAGAGAGAGAAAAGGTATTTTATAAAAAAAGTTTCTGGGGAATACTCACATATGGGACGGTATAAATCGACATGAGAGAGTACTTAGTAGGTATTAAGCTATATTGGACGTCAAGCACAGAGTAAAGCAACAAGCACTTCAACAAACACCGACAGATATCAGGTAACCCATAGAAATTTCTAGTGAAGAATTAGCAGGAAAAGATTGGGAGATAGATAAGTTTTTAGAAAAGAAAAACCAAACTATAGCACCGAGAGAAGCCATCACTTATAGAAACAAATTTGGAAGAACAAGCTTACGATTCACAGACTATACTACAATCCCTAATACAGAAGCTGAAGATGAGACTGAAAGTAATTATGATACTAACTTAGTAGAAATAGTAGCAGATAGAATCCTGTACCCAAAAGATAATCCGCAGTAAAAAGCCTTTCCTACTGTATTTACGTCATAAAGGCTCTAGACCTATGTTGGCCAGACGTGCCGTTGAAAGGTCTGAATGGGTCGTATATTAGTTGATGTAGGTATTCTAATTCATGGAGTGCCATTGGTGCCGTGATTAGAAGCGGATTAGATACAAGTTACTATATCTCAATTGGTATTTTCAAAAAAAAAAAAAAAAGTTTCTGGGGAATACTCACATATGGGACGGTATACAAGGTTGTAAAATATTTAGTAAATTTGATCTTAAAAGTGGATTTTGGCAAGTTAAAATGCACCCAAATAGTATTGCTTGGACTGCTTTTACTTGTCCTGAAGGACATTTTGAATGGCTAGTAATGCCTTTTGGATTAAAAAATGCACCTAGTATATTCCAAAGAAAAATGGAAAACATATTTAATAAATACAGTAAATTTGTTATTGTCTACATAGATGATATCTTAGTATCTAGTAAAACTAAAAAAGAACATAGAGGACATCTACAAATAGTATTTTCAGAATTTATTAATCACGGTTTAATCATAAGTTAGAAAAAGATGCAATTATTTAAAACATATATAGACTTTTTAGGGATTAATATAGGAGAAGGTAAAATTAAATTACAACCTCATATAGCACAAAAAGCCTTAGGTTTTCCAGACAAACTAGAAGATTTAAAAGAATTGCAAAGATTTTTGAGATTAATAAATTATGCTAGACCCTTTCTAAAAATTTTAGGAAAAATAGCACGACCCTTATATAGTAAAACATCCATAAAAGGACAAAGATATTTTAATACAGAAGATATTAAAAGGTATATTAAGGGCTGTATCTGGACTACAGTAAATAAGACCTTTATTTTTATTCATATCTATTTCACTACTAGCTATAATACTTTGTTCTATATCATCTATTCGTTTATCAAAAATGGTTACTAATTCTTTTCCGCCCATATTTTTTCTCATTTGTCCTTTTACTCCTATAGCTATTAATCCTATATGGATAAAATTATATTTTTTACTAAGAAGTTCTGCTTCTCCTTTTGTGGAAATAACGTTTAATACTTTATGTTGGTCTTTTATACATTGTACAGAAAGTTCTTGACTATGTTTAAAAAATTGCGTAGAATTTTCAAAATAACCTTTGTTATATAAAGTTTCTGGTTTTAAAAGATGTAAGCATTGTGTTTGAAATAACTGTTGATCTTCTTCTGGGTTAATTAATTCTTCTATAGTGTTGTTATATTTTTCTTTTTTACTTAAAAATCTTTCTAATAAGTTTCTTGGTATGAGGGAAACAGATAGTCTGGTATTACTTGATTCTCCTTGATGAGTCATTCTGAATCGCTAAGGGGTTCTTGAAATTGTATAAAATTAAAACTTGTTGGTTCAGATTTTGTAGGTTTTTCTCCTAGTGGCAAAATTTTAATTTGATCTGTAATTTTAGTAATAAGTCCTACTATTTCATCAGTTGCTCCTTTTTCTGTTTTCCCTAATGTCTTATGTAGTTTCTGTAGTTCTTCTAATGTTTGATCTAGCCGTGGTGTTTGTATCTTACTAGTACCTGCCTTATTTAAGATGACTGTATTTTGATCTTTAATATAATCAAAATTTTTATGCAAATCCGAAATAGTTTTATTTAAATTATTTAGGCTGTCTTCGATAATTACTAACTTTTGAGCAAGATGATTAACACCGTTAATTACTAGATCTATTAAACCATTCTGAGACGGATCTGTTGAATATAAACTATGTTTATGTACTTTATCAAAATTACAAGTAAGCTTAAAAGTACTATCTGGAATAGGACTAGCTCTAAAGTGAGGAACAAAATCTAATCCTAAACTAATTAAACTAAGTCTATTAGGTTCCAGTTTATCGTACTACTTTTGCTCTGATACCAAAGGACGAGGGGGTTACCTGATATCTATCGGTGTTTGTTGAAGTGCTTGTTGCTTTACTCTGTGCTTGACATCCAATATAGTTTAATACCTACTAAGTACTCTCTCATGTCGATTATACCGTCCCATATGTGAGTATTCCCCAGAAACTTTTTTTTTTTTTAAAATACCAATTGAGATATAGTAATTTGTATCTAATCCGCTTCTAATCACGGCACCAATGGCACTCCATGAATTAGAATACCTACGTCAACTAATATACGACCCCTTCAGACCTTTCAGTGGCATGTCTGGCCAACATAGGTCTAGAGCCTTTATGACGTAAATACAGTAGGAAAGGCTTTTTACTGCGGATTAAATAATGCTTTTGTACTATACTCAATATGAAATACTTTCACTATTCCGAAAAATACGATATTGGAAAATGCAAATATTTACGAAGAGAATCCCTTTTTATTTGTAAAGGAAAGAGAGATAACAAAAGAATTTACATAAACAAACTATACAAAAGTAGGGGAGTACCTTACATACTGACAATATAAAACATGAGATTTCCCGTTCGGAAATCCCAAAAAGCTGTTTATAAGTACTTTGGATTGAAATTTTCTATACTAAGTGCTTTGTGATACAAAAGAAATGAAGAGTTTCAACACATGAAAGACTTCATTGATTTAGAAGGGTATGATATGCTCTTTCTCTGTTTCTCTGCCTCTCTCCTTCTGAAAGGGATGAAGGTATATATAGAAAATCTGGGAGCAAGGATTACATTATTACTTGTACACGCGTCTGGTAGAGGATAAAAGTCTTGACTAATTGGTGGTGCTGTCGTTCACGTGGTCCGCTTTTTATCTGAATGGAATCTGGCTATAGTGTTGTGCTGAGGAAGTCAAAAAGGCTACAGTCATGGCAGCTGACTATAGTGCCTTTATTATAGGATTTAAGATTCCATGGTTTCTTCGATAGACTGTATTATTCCATAAGTCTTCTAATTGAAATTTTACTTGGCTAAGGTGGTATTCTATTTCTTTCATTCTTTTAGATATGAGATATTTTAGATGTAATGTTAAGTTATTCGTTGTAATTGTACTAGAACTTGGATAGTTATTCATTATATTTATGTTCCAAAATCTGTTCTAATTCATAAACGGTTAAATGTCTTTGTTTAAATCCTTTGTTAATTAGTTCTATTTTTCTTATAGCAGTGTTCAAATGGTAATAATTTGTTCCTACAATTTCTTGTGTTAATTTTAAAGTTTTAGAATGACTCTGTTCTACTTCTTTATTGATTTTAGAATGAAAAGTTTTTATCATTTCTTGTAAATATTCATAATGCTCAATTATTCCTGCCCTTAAATAAAATAATCTTAAATAAAGATCTTCATTAATCTGAATTATCTTATCTGGTTGTGGTTGCTGCTGCCAAGTACTACCGCTTTCTTTGGTTTCGTCAATTCCTGATATCATTGGTCCGTGTTAGTTTTCTAAAAATGTACTAGGTCTAGGTGGTAAATTAGTAGAAAACATAATCTTCCAGTCTTCTGGTGCAAAGTAATCTTTTTCTAAACAGTCTATTATTTTTTATAGAATCTTTTTACAGAATTCTTGTTGTTGCATTAAAGGTATCCCTTCCCTTTCTATTATAGGATTTAATTTTCCTATTCTCATTCTTTCTACTATTTTATTCCAATGCTATTCTATTTGCCAATTTATGTTATTGTAAAGGGTAGTTATTCTAGTATGTTGAGTAGAGATTTGTCTTAGTGAGGAATCAAGAAGATATATTTTTTCTTTGTTCATTAGTTAACTCTTTATTATTCTTTGCTAGCATTAACCTACTTAAAATATCTACTGCTGTGTTATCTTTACCTTTTATATGTTCTATTTCTATTTTTATTCCTGTATTAACTAGCCTATCTAAAAACGTCATCCATCTTCTTCTACTGCTTCATTTGCTATTCGTATTTTTATAAAATTTAACGATTGCTTCACAGTATGTTCTTAAAGTTATTTCTTTTCTAGAAATAATAAATAATTCAAAACTATCTATAGCATAGGTTATTGCTAGAAGTTCTGCATCTATACTAGTGATCTCACCTCTTTCTTTATAAGTTCTACTACTGTATCTACAATTTTTTCTAAATTTTTGTCAGCATATTTATGGGGTTTACAAAGTAAAACTGCTCCCCATCCTTGTTCGCATCCATCTGTTTCTATAATTAGATAGTTTGTTTCTAATGGCGAGTTCTGGTAATGTTTTAATCATTTCTTTTATTTTTTGTACTATTTTAATATCTTCTGTATTAAAATATCTTTGTCCTTTTGTGGATGTTTTACTATATAAGGGTCCTGCTATTTTTCCTAAATTTTATAGAAAGGGTGTAGCATAATTTATTAATCCCAAAAATCTTTGCAATTCTTTTAAATCTTCTAGTTTGTCTGGAAAACCTAAGGCTTTTTGTGCTAAATGAGGTTGTAATTTAATTCTACCTTCTCCTATATTAATCCCTCAAAAGTCTATATATGTTTTTAATAATTGCATCTTTTTCTGACTTATGATTAAACCGTGATTAATAAATTCCGAAAATACTATTTGTAGATGTCCTCTATGTTCTTTTTTAGTTTTACTAAATACTAAGATATCATCTATGTAGACAATAACAAATTTACTGTATTTATTAAATATGTTTTCCATTTTTCTTTGGAATATACTAGGTGCATTTTTTAATCCAAAAGGCATTACTAGGCATTCAAAATATCCTTCAGGACAAGTAAAAGCAGTCCAAGCAATACTATTTGGGTGCATTTTAACTTGCCAAAATCCACTTTTAAGATCAAATTTACTAAATATTTTACAACCTTGTATCTTATTTATTAATACATTCTTATCTGGGATGTTGTAGGCATCGTCTATAGTATTATCATTAAGTCTTTTGTAATTAATTACCATTCTACTTTTTCCTCTAGTTATTTCGGCGTGATTTCTTACTATAAATGCAGCTGATCTATGAGGGCTACTAGATCTTCTTATAACACCTATTTTTTATAAGTCACTAATATGCATTTTAAAGTCTTCAATATCTGAATTCGTTGCTTCAATATTTTTTGTTTTAATTGTATAGTCTGGATTTTTTATTATTAATTCACAAACTACTTTGTCTTTATCCCAATATTTTAAAAGGTCTTCTCCTAAGATTCCCATTTGTTCTAATTTGGAAATCAACTGATTTATGTGTTCTTCTGTAACAGGATTAATATATGCTAGTTCTGTGTTAATAAAAGAAAAATTTGTTTCTATTAACTGTTGGCCTATATCATTGTCTTCTGGGTCGGATTCTAAATTGTTATTATATGTGTCGGTAATTAGTTGGCAAGCATAATCTTCTTTACAAGGGCAAGGTTGTTTTACAGGAGGAGGTCCACCACGCTTCTCAGTGCATTCTGATGGTTGGGAGTGAGGATAGGCAGGGGAAAAATGGGTATGTTTTTGGAGGGAATTATAGTCTTTACTAATAGTAACACAACCGTTATCTTTTAAGATAAAACTTAAACCTAAAATGACGTCAGAACCGGTATAGGTAGAAGGTCTGATCCAAGTATCGTGAGCAGGTAAAGTATATTCTTTACTAAGTCCACAGTTGGTTTCAAAGCTAACTTTACTATTTGGTTTAAGAAGCTCTGTGTATCTATAATATTTACCGTCCATTTGTTGGGCTTCTATTGGGTTTTTGGCAGGAGTAATATATTTTTGTGGTACTAATTTTTTATTTAATAAACAATTTGTACAACCTGAATCTAAAACGCCTAAACATGTAATAAAGTAATTATCTATTCTAATTTGACATTTTAGTTTTATGGTAGATAGTCTGTCTGTGTTACAGATTGTTTGTATTAATTCTGTTTTTTCTTCATCTTCAAAATCTAGTTTTTGTTTTCCTTTAACATGATACTCTAATAATTCTAATTTTTTTTTTTTTAATTTTTGTGTATCTTCTATTGTTTCAACTCTTTTTCGTAAAATTCTAATTTCTTGTTTATCTATTTCAGCTAATGCTTCTGCTTCTGGTTGATTAAATTAGTCTAATTTAATTCCGTTATTAGTTAAACATTTTGTACAGGCTTCTAAATAACAATTAATACATTTTGCTCTTAACAAAATAAAAGGGTATAGATTACATATGTAACATGGAATATTATCATTTCCTATTTGTTTTTTCCAATTGTGTTGACAATCTACTTCTGTATTTACTAATTCTGAGTATTTTGTATTGAGATTATTAAGCATTAAATCTTTTTCTCTAATAAATTCTTGAACAAAATTATAATCTTCATTATCACTATCTGTTTGTTCATTAGTGTCTAATTCTTCTATTGTTACAATACTATAGATAGACTCAGTATCTGAAATGCATTCATCTACATAGATTAGATCTTCATTAACATTTTCTATTAAATTTGTCTTTTTATCATTAAAATTTGTATTCTTTTTTGGACAAGTTCTTGCTAAATGATCTTGGCTATTACAAATATAACAATTTAATCTTTGCTTATATTGTCTGTTTGGTTGAAATTTCCTAACATGTTTTTGTTGATCTAAGTATGGTTTTTTTTTTATTGGACTTTCGTAAGTAGTATTGTTTTTTAGGTAGTTTTCTTTTATTCTTTCTATAAGGTTTTGTTTCTTTTCTTGGTTTGTTATTTATACCATAAGTTTGTGGGGTGAACATATCTTTACAAAATTGAAAATCTGTTTGTTTGAGTTGTTTTTGGATTTGAAGTTCGATACATTTTTCTTCTAAACATCTTACTACGTGTATGGCTCTAGTTCCTATCGCCCATTTTTCGTCTGGATATAATTTTATATTCTTTAGATTATTCCATTTATTAGTTATTTCCATTCCTAATTCTCCAGGTAGTTTATGAAAAAGTTTTTGTCCTAATTCTTGGTTATATGTATTACCTGAAATTGTGAGTAAATAAACATAATGTAGTAAAAATTGTTTTACTTCTTTACCACTAGTCCAGTTATAATGATTAAGTTGTTCTAGTTTTCTTAAAGCTTTCTTTTGAGTTCCCATCTGTCCTGAATTGGGATCTGTTCCAGTTATGATATTTTGAATAGTGTTTACAAAATTATATGGATTTGGTCCAAATTTTCTAATAGTCTATTATATTCTCAGTATTTAGTTCTTTTTTATATGATTCCCACATAGCTTTTACACTGTCTCCTAAAAAAGTTTCTAAATATCTATACATTTCGTCTGTTTTAAGGTCATAATTAACATCTTTAAATCTTCGAAAATAATATGAAATTATAGCATTTTTCTATACTTCCAAAACATTTGTCCAATTTTGAGGGTCATGTGCTGTGAGGTTTAAAATCTGGGCTTTAGCTTCTGTTTGAAATATTATTGGTTGTTCTAATGGTCTAGCAGCTCCTTTTGAGACATATCTATAACCAGTTGGTGGTTCTTTATATCTAGAGTAAGGAATTCTTGATGGATTATCTAATGAAGTTATATATCCTACGGGTACTGCCTGATCAAAAGGTGTTTTATGTGTTGCAAAAATATTTTTATTAGGCATTTCTTCTTCATTTACAAATTCCTTTGGAGTACTATAATTTGTACTAGCATTAGATAAATTATCAATTACCTCTTCTTCTTCTGGATTTGGCTCTTCATCTTCTTGGTCTAATATATTATCTATTAAGTCATTTCCTATTCTAACATTTTGTTCATTATCATAATATAGGTATTCATATTTTGTAATTTGATAAGTTTGGTATAATTGTTCTTCGAGAAGTAGTAATTCTTTGGGTTCTAATTTTAGTTGCAATTCTTTTGGGTACAGGATTCTATCTGCTACTTTTTCTACTAAGTTAGTATCATAATTACTTTCAGTCTCATCTTCAGTTTCAGTATTAGGGATTGTAGTATAGTCTGTGAATCGTAAGCTTGTTCTTCCAAATTTGTTTCTTTAAGTGATGGCTTCTCTCGGTGCTATAGTTTGGTTTTTCTCTTCTGAAAACTTATCTATCTCCCAATCTTTTCCTGCTAATTCTTCACTAGAAATTTCTATTGGTTTTACCATAGTAATTCCTTTACTACTGGCTAACTCGACTACTTTATCTGTGAATATACGATATCTAGCTCCTGACAGTATTGAACATCTTCCTAAAACTCCTATTGCAATTATTAAATTTTTGCCTGTTACTACGTTTTCGTATCCTTTTGTCTGTATACCTATTTTAATATGTTTAGTAAAGTCTGGCATATTAAGGGTAATATCTGGACTACAGCAAATAAGACCTTTATTTTTATTCATATCTATTTCACTACTAGCTATCATACTTTGTTCTATATCATCTATTCGTTTATAAAAAATGGTTACTAATACTTTTTTCCGCATATTTTTTTCTCATTTGTCCTTTTACTCCTATAGCTATTAATCCTATATGGATAAAATTATATTTTTTACTAAGAAGTTCTGCTTCTCCTTTTTAGGGATTAATATGGGAGAAGGTAAAATTAAATTACAACCTCATATAGCACAAAAAGCCTTACGTTTTCCAGTCAAACTAGAAGATTTAAAAGAATTGCAAAGATTTTTGGGATTAATAAATTATGCTAGACCCTTTCTAAAAAATTTAGGAAAAATAGCACGACTTTATATAGTAAAACATCCATAAAGGACAAAGATATTTTAATACGTAAGATATTAAAATAGTACAAAAAATAAAAAAAATGATTAAAACACTACCAGAACTCGCTTTACCATTAGAAACAGACTATCTAATTATAGAAACAGATGGATGCGAACAAGGATGGGGAGCAGTTTTACTTTGTAAACCCCATAAATATGCCGACAAAAATTTAGAAAAAATTTGTAGATACAGTAGTGGAACTTATAAAGAAAGAGGTGAGATCACTAGTATAGATGCAGAACTTCTAGCAATAACCTATGCTATAGATAGTTTTGAATTATTTATTATTTCTAAAAAAGAAATAACTTTAAGAACAGACTATGAAGCAATCGTTAAATTTTATAAAAATACGAATAGCAAACGAAGCAGTAGAAGAAGATGGATGACGTTTTTAGATAGGCAGCTGACTATAGTGCTTTTATTCGTCATTGCTTACGTCTCCTGCTATGTGTCAAAATTATGTCTTTCGATTGTGTCGGCTAAATAACAAACCAAGAAAAGAAACAAAACCTTATAGAAAGAATAAAAGAAAACTACCTAAAAAACAATACTACTTACGAAAGTCAAATAAAAGAAAACCATACTTAGATCAACAAAAACATGTTAGGAAATTTCAACCAAACAGACAATATAAGCAAATATTAAATTGTTATAAAGCCAGCCCATTAGTCAAGAAAATCAGGTCGAAAACCAATACTTTAGTCAAAACTCACAATCACAAACAGATTTAGCCCAGACACAAGATTTTTTAGCTATATTACAATCAGCCCAAATTGAATTAGCCAAACAGCCTGTTTCTCCCCCAATAGATATCCAATTCTCTATAAAAGAACAAGTCCAGCAAGCAGTACAAGAGGCCCTTAAGGAATTAAGACAATGTAAAGATATATTAATGGATCCACCAAGACGGCCCAAAAGCCCAATAGTTCAAGACACTATGGAGACCAGTAGTAAAAATTGTTTTACTTCTTTACCACTAGTCCAGTTATAAAGATTAAGTTGTTCTAGTTCTCTTAAAGCTTTCTTTTGAGTTCCCGTCTGTCCTGAATTGGGATCTGTTCCAGTTATGATATTTTGAATAGAGTTTACAAAATTATATGGATTTGGTCCAGCTTCTTATTTTGAAAATTCTACGCAATTTTTTAAACATATTCAAGAACTTTCTGTACAATCAATGAAGTCTTTCATGTGTTGAAACTCTTCATTTCTTTTGTATCACAAAGCACTTAGTATAGAAAATCTCAATCCAAAGTACTTGTAAACAGCTTTTTGGGATTCCCGAATGGGAAATCTCATGTTTTATATTGTCAGTATGTAAGGCACTCCCCTACTTTTGTATAGTTTGTTTATGTAAATTCTTTTGTAATCTCTCTTTCCTATAAAAATAAAAAGGGATTCTCTTCGTAAATATTTGCATTTTCCAATATCGTATTTTTCAGAATAGTGAAAGTATTTCATATTGAGTATAGTATAAAAGCATTATTTAATCCGCAGTAAAAAGCCTTTCCTACTGTATTTACGTCTTAAAGGCTCTAGACCTATGTTGGCCAGACGTGCCGTTGAAAGGTCTGAAGGGGTCGTATATTAGTTGACGTAGGTATTCTAATTCATGGAGTGCCATTGGTGCCGTGATTAGAAGCGGATTAGATACAAGTTACTATATCTCAATTGGTATTTTCAAAAAAAAAAAAAAAAAATTCTGGAGAATACTCACATATGGGACGGTATAATCGACATGAGAGAGTACTTAGTAGGTATTAAGCTATATTGGATGTCAAGCACAGAGTAAAGCAACAAGCACTTCAACAAACACCGACAGATATCAGGTAACCCCCCTCTTCCTTTGGTATTAGAGCAAAAGTAGTACGATAAACTGGAACCTAATAGACTTAGTTTAATTAGTTTAGGATTAGATTTTGTTCCTCACTTTAGAGCTAGTCCTATTCCAGATAGTACTTTTAAGCTTACTTGTAATTTTGATAAAGAACATAAACATAGTTTATATTCAACAGATCCGTCTCAGAATAGTTTAATAGATCTAGTAATTAATGGTGTTAATCATCTTGCTCAAAAGTTAGTAATTATCGAAGACAACCTAAATAATTTAAATAAAACTATTTCAGATTTGCATAAAAATTTTGATTATATTAAAGATCAAAATATAGTCATCTTAAATAAGGCAGGTACTAGTAAGATACAAACACCACGGTTAGATCAAACATTAGAAGAACTACAGAAACTACATAAGACATTAGGGAAAACAGAAAAAGGAGCAACTGATGAAATAGTAGGACTTATTACTAAAATTACAGATCAAATTAAAAATTTGTCACTAGGAGAAAAACCTACAAAATCTGAACCAAAAAGTTTTAATTTTATACAATTTCAAGAATCCCTTAGCTATTCAGAATGACTCATCAAGGAGAATCAAGTAATACTAGACTCTGTTTCCCTCATACCAAAAAACTTATTAGAAAGTGTTTTAAGTAAAAAAGAAAAATATAACCACACTATAGAAGAATTAATTAACCCAGAACAAGATCAACAGTTATTTCAAACGCAAGGCTTACATCTTTTAAAACCAGAAACTTTATATAACAAAGGTTATTTTGAAAATTCTACGCAATTTTTTAAACATAGTCAAGAACTTTCTGTACAATGTATAAAAGACCAACATAAAGTATTAAACGTTATTTCCACAAAAGGAGAAGCAGAACTTCTTAGTAAAAAGTATAATTTTATCCATATAGGATTAATAGCTATAGGAGTAAAAGGCCAAATGAGAAAAAATCCAGAAGAAGAAGAGGTAATTGATAATTTATCTAATGCTAGTACACATTATAGTACTCCAAAGGAATTTGTAAATGAAGAAGAAATGCCTAATAAAAATATTTTTGCTACACATAAAACACCTTTTGATCAGGCAGTACCCGTAGGATATGTAACTTCATTAGATAATCCGTCAAGAATTCCTTACTCTAGATATAAAGAACCACCAACTGGTTATAGATATGTCTCAAAAGGAGCTGTTAGACCATTAGAAAAACCAATAATATTTCAAACAGAAGCTAAAGCCCAGATTTTAAACCTCACAGCACATGACCCTCAAAATTGGACAAATGTTTTGGAAGTATGGAAAAATGCTATAATTTCAGATTATTTTCGAAGATTTAAAGATGTTAATTATGACCTTAAAACAGACGAAATGTATAGATATGTAGAAACTTTTTTAGGAGAAAGTGTAAAAGCTATGTGGGAATCATATAAAAAAAGAACTAAATACAGAATATAATAGACTATTAGAAGCTGGACCAAATCCATATAATTTTGTAAACACTATTCAAAATATCATAACTGGAATAGATCCCAATTCAAGACAGATGGGAACTCAAAAGAAATCTTTAAGAGAACTAGAACAACTTAATGTTTATAACTGGACTAGTGGTAAAGAAGTAAAACAATTTTTACTACATTATGTTTATTTACTCACAATTTCAGGTAATACATATAACCAAGAATTAGGACAAAAACTTTTTCATAAACTACCTGGAGAATTAGGAATAGAAATAACTAATAAATGGAATAATCTAAAGAATATAAAATTATATCCAGACGAAAAATGGGCGATAGGAACTAGAGCCATACACGTAGTAAGATGTTTAGAAGAAAAATGTATCGAACTTCAGATCCAAAAACAACTCAAACAAACAGATTTTCAATTTTGTAAAGATATGTTCACCCCACAAACTTATGGTATAAATAACAAACCAAGAAAAGAAACAAAACCTTACAGAAAGAATAAAAGAAAACTAATTACCATAAGTTTGTGGTAATTAGTTTTGCAATTACCACAAATACCGACCTATTTTTGTATGCAATTACCATAAGTCTTCAATAGTATGCAATTACCATAAGTCTTCAATATGCACCTATTTTTGTAATTAGTTTATAACATGATACCTGACTTATAAGAAGATCTTTACCTTTTTACAATTTAGGAAGATGTTCAATACTGTCAGGAGCGAGATATCGTATATTCACAGATAAAGTAGTTCAGTTAGCCAGTAGTCCAAGCACCCAAATAGTATTGCTTGGACTACTTTTACTTTTCCTTAAGGACATTTTGAATGGCTAGTAATGCCTTTTGGATTAAAAAATGCACCTAGTATATTCCAAAGAAAAATGGAAAACATATTTCATAAATACAGTAAATTTGTTATTGTCTACATAGATGATATCTTAGTATTTAGTAAAACTAAAAAAGAACATAGAGGACATCTACAAATAGTATTTTCAGAATTTATTAATCACGGTTTAATCATAAGTCAGAAAAAGATGCAATTATTTAAAACATATATAGACTTTTTAGGGATTAATATAGGAGAAGGTAAAATTAAATTACAACCTCATATAGCACAAAAAGCCTTAGGTTTTCTAGACAAACTAGAAGATTTAAAAGAATTGCAAAGATTTTTGGGATTAATAAATTATGCTAAACCCTTTCTAAAAAATTTAGGAAAAATAGCAGGACCCTTATATAGTAAAACATCCATAAAAGGACAAAGATATTTTAATACAGAAGATATTAAAATAGTACAAAAAATAAAAAAAATTATTAAAACATTACCAGAACTCGCTTTACCATTAGAAAAAGACTATCTAATTATAGAAACAGATGGATGCGAACAAGGATGGGGAGCAGTTTTACTTTGTAAACCCCATAAATATGTTGACAAAAATTTAGAAAAAATTTGTAGATACAATAGGGGAACTTATAAAGAAAGA
Source organism: Jasminum sambac (assembly GCA_018223645.1). NCBI lineage: Eukaryota > Viridiplantae > Streptophyta > Magnoliopsida > Lamiales > Oleaceae > Jasminum > Jasminum sambac. Next base: position 24,631,767 of record CP073641.1, read on the forward strand.
GGTGAGATCACTAGTATAGATGCAGAACTTCTAGCAATAACCTATGCTATAGATAGTTTTGAATTATTTATTATTTCTAAAAAAGAAATAACTTTAAGAACATACTGTGAAGCAATCGTTAAATTTTATAAAAATACAAATAGCAAATGAAGCAGTAGAAGAAGATGGATGACGTTTTTAGATAGGCTAGTTAATACAGGAATAAAAATAGAAATAGAACATATAAAAGGTAAAGATAACACATCAGCAGATATTTTAAGTAGGTTAATGCTAGCGAAGAATAATAAAGAGTTAACTAATGAACAAAGAAAAAATATATCTTCTTGATTCCTCACTAAGACAAATCTCTACTCAACATACCAGAATAACTACCCTTTCCAATAACATAAATTGGCAAATAGAACTGCATTGGAATAAAATAGTAGAAAGAAGGAGAATAGGAAAATTAAACCCAATAATAGAAAGGGAAGGGATACCTTTAATGCAACAACAAGAATTCTGTAAAAAGATTCTAGAAAAAATAATAGACTGTTTAGAAAAAGATTACTTTACACCAGAAGACTGGGAGATTATGTTTTCTACTAATTTACCACCTAGACCTAGTAAATTTTTAGACAACTAACACAGACCAATGATATCAGGAATGGACGAAACCAAAGAAAGCGGTAGTACTAGGCAGCAGCAACCACAACCAGATAAGATAATTCAGATTAATGAAGATCTTTATTTAAGATTATTTTATTCAAGAGCAGGAATAATTGAGCATTATGAATATTTACAAGAAATGATAAAAACTTTTCATTCTAAAATCGATAAAGAAGTAGAACAGAGTCATTCTAAAACTTTAAAATTAACACAAGAAATTGTAGGAACAAATTATTACCATTTGAACACTGCTATAAGAAAAATAGAACATAATTTGTACATAGGAATATATAATCATTGTCTTTTTCAAAATATACCTCCTCCAAGGATAGTAAGAACATATATTTATCTGCATGGTCAAGAAATTGTAAAGATAACAAGAATTTTAGCATTATTAACAAATTGTTTTAATAAAAATTTCATTAGTAACGAAACATTTGAATTTTTATTTCACTAACATTAATAACCATGTTTTTTTATTTTTCTAACCCCAATTAACCACGATATCAGCTTTTAACAAGATGAGTAGACCACCACCAAGGCCAGGATTTCCACCAGGAAGCTATGCAGCAGGAGAAATTGCCACGTCAAGACCTCCATACAGCCCAGATTTTACCATCAGCCTTAAATATACAGCGTATTTAGAAAGAGAAAAAGTAAATTTAGAACTTGCCATCCCTAAAACAAAACCAAGGGGTATATCTCCAACCCAATCTAATATAGAGAGGGGTGGGTATTCTCCAACGAATACATTTGGCACTTCTAGGCCACTAAAGCTAGAAGCTAGTCCATCAGAGCAGGCTGATGGTAAAGACAAACCAACTCCTGAAATGGCTATGGGCTTGCCAAAAGCTCAACAGACTCAGAAGACTGTTGATTCTTCTACTAATCATGGCCCATCAGACTATTTTAAAGACCATAATCCACAACGCTGGGACACCCTGGGCCAGCCCAGTGGTAAATTTGATTATCTTGTTAAATATACCCCTTCTCATATCGATCCAAATCCAGTTAAAACAGATCAGCCCAAGAATCCTGAAAAAAGACCAATTATTGAAAGCCAGCCCATTAGTCAAGAAAATCAGGTCGAAAACCAATACTTTAGTCAAAACTCACAATCACAAACAGATTTAGCCCAGACACAAGATTTTTTAGCTATATTACAATCAACCCAAATTGAATTAGCCAAACAGCCTGTTTCTCCCCCAATAGATATCCAATTCTCTATAAAAGAACAAGTCCATCAAGCAGTACAAGAGGCCCTTAAGGAATTAAGACAATGTAAAGATATATTAATGGATCCACCAAGACGGCCCAAAAGCCCAATAGTTGAAGACACTATGGAGACCAGTAGCTCAAATGACGTAAACGACAATATTTCAGATGGCCATTATTCAGCCGACACAATCGAAAGACATAATTTTGACACATAGCAGGAGACTTAAGCAATGACGAATAAAAGCACTATAGTCAGCTGCCATGACTGTAGCCTTTTTAACTTCCTCAGCACAACACTATAGCCAGATTCCATTCAGATAAAAAGCGGACCACGTGAACGACAGCACCACCAATTAGTCAAGACTTTTATCCTCTACCAGACGCGTGTACAAGCAATAATGTAATCCTTGCTCCCAGATTTTCTATATATACCTTCATCCCTTTCAGAAGGAGAGAGACAGAGAAACAGAGAAAGAGCATATCATACCCTTCTAAATCAATGAAGTCTTTCATGTGTTGAAACTCTTCATTTCTTTTGTATCACAAAGCACTTAGTATAGAAAATCTCAATCCAAAGTACTTGTAAACAGCTTTTTGGGATTCCCGAATGGGAAATCTCATGCTTTATATTGCCAGTATGTAAGGTACTCCCCTACTTTTGTATAGTTTGTTTATGTAAATTCTTTTGCAATCTCTCTTTCCTTTAAAAATAAAAAGGGATTCTCTTCGTAAATATTTGCATTTTCCAATATCGTATTTTTCAGAATAGTGAAAGTATTTCATATTGAGTATAGTATAAAAGCATTATTTAATCCGCAGTAAAAAGCCTTTCCTACTGTATTTACGTCATAAAGGCTCTAGACCTATGTTGGCCAGACGTGCCGTTGAAAGGTCTGAAGGGGTCGTATATTAGTTGAAGTAGGTATTCTAATTCATGGAGTGCCATGGTGGCGTTATTAGAAGCGGATTAGATACAAGTTACTATATCTCAATTGGTATTTTCAAAAAAAAAAAAAAACAAAAAAACAAAAATTTTCTGGGGAATACTCACATATGGGACGGTATAATCAGCATGAGAGAGTACTTAGTAGGTATTAAGCAATATTGGACGTCAAGCACAGAGTAAAGCAACAAGCACTTCAACAAACACCGACAGATATCAGGTAACCCCCCATCTTCCTTTGGTATCAGAGCAAAAGTAGTACGATAAACTGGAACCTAATAGACTTAGTTTAATTAGTTTAGGATTAGATTTTGTTCCTCACTTTAGAGCTAGTCCTATTCCAGATAGTACTTTTAAGCTTACTTGTAATTTTGATAAAGAACATAGACATAGTTTATATTCAACAGATCCCAATTCAGGACAGATGGGAACTCAAAAGAAAGCTTTAAGAGAACTAGAACAACTTAATCTTTATAACTGGACTAGTGGTAAAGAAGTAAAACAATTTTTACTACTGGTCTCCATAGTGTCTTCAACTATTGGGCTTTTGGGCCGTCTTGGTGGATCCATTAATATATCTTTACATTCTCTTAATTCCTTAAGGGCCTCTTGTACTGCTTGCTGGACTTGTTCTTTTATAGAGAATTGGATATCTATTGGGGGAGAAACAGGCTGTTTGGCTAATTCAATTTGGGCTGATTGTAATATAGCTAAAAAATCTTGTGTCTGGGCTAAATCTGTTTGTGATTGTGAGTTTTGACTAAAGTATTGGTTTTCGACCTGATTTTCTTGACTAATGGGCTGGCTTTATAACAATTTAATCTTTGCTTATATTGTCTATTTGGTGGAAATTTCCTAACATGTTTTTGTTGATCTAAGTATGGTTTTCTTTTATTGGACTTTCGTAAGTAGTATTGTTTTTTAGGTAGTTTTCTTTTATTCTTTCTATAAGGTTTTGTTTCTTTCCTTGATTTGTTATTTAGCCGACACAATCGAAAGACATAATTTTGACACATAGCACGAGACGTAAGCAATGACGAATAAAAGCACTATAGTCAGCTGCCTATCTAAAAATGTCATCCATCTTCTTCTACTGCTTCGTTTTCTATTCGTATTTTTATAAAATTTAACGATTGCTTCACAGTCTGTTCTTAAAGTTATTTCTTTTTTAGAAATAATAAATAATTCAAAACTATCTATAGCATAGGTTATTGCTAGAAGTTCTGCATCTATACTAGTGATCTCACCTCTTTCTTTATAAGTTCCACTACTGTATCTACAAATTTTTTCTAAATTTTTGTCAGCATATTTATGGGGTTTACAAAGTAAAACTGCTCCCCATCTTTGTTCGCATCCATCTGTTTCTATAATTAGATAGTCCGTTTCTAATGGTAAAGCGAGTTTTGGTAATGTTTTAATCATTTTTTTTATTTTTTGTACTATTTTAATATCTTCTGTATTAAAATATCTTTGTCCTTTTATGGATGTTTTACTATATAAGGGTCCTGCTATTTTTCCTAAATTTTTTAGAAAGGGTCTAGCATAATTTATTAATCCCAAAAATCTTTGCAATTCTTTTAAATCTTCTAGTTTGTCTGGAAAACCTAAGGCTTTTTGTGCTATATGAGGTTGTAATTTAATTTTACCTTCTCCTGTATTAATCCCTAAAAAGGAGAAGCAGAACTTCTTAGTAAAAAATATAATTTTATCCATATAGGATTAATAGCTATAGGAGTAAAAGGACGAATGAGAAAAAATATTGGCGGAAAAGTATTAGTAACCATTTTTGATAAACGAATAGATGATATAGAACAAAGTATGATAGCTAGTAGTGAAATAGATATGAATAAAAATAAAGGTCTTATTTACTGTAGTCCAGATATTACCCTTAATATACCAGACTTTATTAAACGTATTAAAATAGGAATACAGACAAAAGGATACGAAAACGTAGTAACAGACGAAAATGTAATAATTGCAATAGGAGTTTTAGGAAGATGTTCAATACTGTCAGGAGCTAGAAATCGTATATTCACAGATAAAGTAGTCGAGTTAGCCAGTAGTAAAGGAATTACTATGGTAAAACCAATAGAAATTTCTAGTGAAGAATTAGTAGGAAAAGATTGGGAAATAGATAAGTTTATAGAAAAGAAAAACCAAACTATAGCATCGAGAGAAGCCATCACTTATAGAAACAAATTTGGAAGAACAAGCTTACGATTCGCAGACTATACTACAATCCCTAATACTGAAACTGAAGATGAGACTGAAAGTAATTATGATACTAACTTAGTAGAAACAGTAGCAGATAGAATCCTGTACCCAAAAGAATTGCAACTAAAATTAGAACCCAAAGAATTACTACTTCTCGAAGAACAATTATACCAAACTTATCAAATTACAGAATATGAATACCTATATTATGATAATGAACAAAATGTTAGAATAGGTAATGACTTAATAGATAATATATCAGACCAAGAAGACGAAGAGTCAAATCCAGAAGAAGAAGAGGTAATTGATAATTTATCTAATGCTAGTACAAATTATAGTACTCCAAAGGAATTTGTAAATGAAGAAGAAATGCCTAATAAAAATATTTTTGCTACACATAAAATACCTTTTGATCAGGCAGTACCCGTAGGATATGTAACTTCATTAGATAATCCATCAAGAATTCCTTACTCTAGATATAAAGAACCACCAACTGGTTATAGATATGTCTCAAAAGGAGTTGTTAGACCATTAGAACAACCAATAATATTTCAAACAGAAGCTAAAGCCCAGATTTTAAACCTCACAGCACATGACCCTCAAAATTGGACAAATGTTTTGGAAGTATGGAAAAATGCTATAATTTCAGATTATTTTCGAAGATTTAAAGATGTTAATTATGACCTTAAAACAGACGAAATGTATAGATATTTCGAAACTTTTTTAGGAGAAAGTGTAAAAGCTATGTGGGAATCATATAAAAAAGAACTAAATACAGAATATAATAGACTATTAGAAGCTGGACCAAATCCATATAATCTTGTAAACACTATTCAAAATATCATAACTGGAACAGATCCCAATTCAGGACAGATGGGAACTCAAAAGAAAGATTTAAGAGAACTAGAACAACTTAATCTTTATAACTGGACTAGTGGTAAAGAAGTAAAACAATTTTTACTACATTATGTTTATTTACTCACAATTTCAGGTAATACATATAACCGAGAATTAGGACAAAAACTTTTTCATAAAACTACCTGGAGAATTAGGAATAGAAATAACTAACAAATGGAATAATCTAAAGAATATAAAATTATATCCAGACGAAAAATGGGCGATAGGAACTAGAGCCATACACGTAGTAAGATGTTTAGAAGAAAAATGTATCGAACTTCAAATCCAAAAACAAATCAAACAAACAGATTTTCAATTTTGTAAAGATATGTTCACCCAACAAACTTGTGGTATAAATAACAAACCAAGAAAAGAAACAAAACCTTATAGAAAGAATAAAAGAAAACTACCTAAAAAACAATACTACTTACGAAAGTCCAATAAAAGAAAACCATACTTAGATCAACAAAAACATGTTAGGAAATTTCAACCAAACAGACAATATAAGCAAAGATTAAATTGTTAGATTTGTAATAGCCCAGATCATTTAGTAAGAACTTGTCCAAAAAAGAATACAAATTTTAATGATCTAGGCTATTACAAATATAACAATTTAATCTTCAAATCCTAACATGTCGAATTCAGATATTGAAGACTTTAAATAACTTGTGTATCGAACTTCAAATCCAAAAACAACTCAAATAAACAGATTTTCAATTTTGTAAAGATATGTTCACCCCACAAACTTATGGTATAAATAACAAACCAAGAAAAGAAACAAAACCTTATAGAAAGAATAAAATAAAACTACCTAAAAAACAATACTTCTTACGAAAGTCCAATAAAAGAAAACCATACTTAGATCAACAAAAACATGTTAGTAAATTTCAACCAAACAGACAATATAAGCAAAGATTAAATTGTTATATTTGTAATAGCCCAGATCATTTAGCAAGAACTTGTCCAAAAAAGAATACAGATTTTAATGATAAAAAGACAAATTTAATAGAAAATGTTAATGAAGATCTAATCTGTGTAGATGAATGCATTTCAGATACTGAGTCTATCTATAGTATCGTAACAATAGAAGAATTAGACACTAATGAACAAACAGATAGTGATAATGAAGATTATAATTTTGTTCAAGAATTTATTAGAGAAGAAGATTTAATGCTTAATAATCTCAATACAGAGTTCTCAGAATTAGTAAATACAGAAGTAGATTGTCAACACAATTGGAAAAAACAAATGGGAAATGATAATATTCCATGTTACATATGTTATCTATACCCTTTTATTTTGTTAAGAGCAAAATGTATTAATTGTTATTTAGAAGCCTGTACAAAATGTTTAACTAATAACGGAATTCAACTAGACGAATTTAATCAACCAGAAGCAGAAGCATTAGCTGAAATAGATAAACAAGAAATTAGAATTTTACGAAAAAGAGTTGAAACAATAGAAGATACACAAAAATTAATACAAAAGAAATTAGAATTATTAGCGTATCATGTTAAAGGAAAACAAAAACTAGATTTTGAAGATGAAGAAAAAACAGAAGAAAAAACAGAATTAATACAAACAATCTGTAACAGACAGACTATCTACCATAAAACTAAAATGTCAAATTAGAATAGATAATTACTTTATTACATGTTTAGGCGTTTTAGATTCAGGCTGTACAAATTGTTTATTAAATAAAAATTAGTACCACAAAAATATATTACTCCTGCCAAAAACCCAATAGAAGCCCAACAAATGGACGGTAAATATTATAGATACATAGAGCTTCTTAAACCAAATAGTAAAGTTAGCTTTGAAGCCAACTGCGGACTTAGTAAAGAATATACTTTACCTGCTCACGATACTTGGATCAGACCTTTTACCTACACCGGTGCTGACTTCATTTTAGGTTTAAGTTTTATCTTAAAAGATAACGGCTATGTTACTATTAGTAAAGACTATATTTCCCTCCAAAAACATACCTTTTTTTCCCCTGTGTATCCTCACTCCCAACCATCAGAATGCACTAAGAAGCGTGGTGGACCTCCTCCTGTAAAACAACCTTGCCCTTGTAAAGAAGATTATGCTTGCCAACTAATTACCGACACACATAATAACAATTTAGAATCCGACTCAGAAGACAATGATATAGGCCAACAGTTAATAGAAACAAATTTTTCTTTTATTAACACAGAACTAGCATATATTAATCTTGTTACAGAAGAACACATAAATCAGTTGATTTCTAAATTAGAACAAATGGGAATCTTAGGAGAAGACCTTTTAAAATATTGGGATAAAGACAAAGTAGTTTGTGAATTAATAATAAAAAATCCAGACTATACAATTAAAACAAAAAATATTGAAGCAACGAATTCAGATATTGAAGACTTTAAAATGCATATTAGTGACTTATTAAAAATAGGTGTTATAAGAAGATCTAGTAGCCCTCATAGATCAGCTGCATTTATAGTGAGAAATCATGCCGAAATAACTAGAGGAAAAAGTAGAATGGTAATTAATTACAAAAGACTTAATGATAATACTATAGACGATGCCTACAACATCCCAGATGAGAATGTATTAATAAATAAAATACAAGGTTGTAAAATATTTAGTAAATTTGATCTTAAAAGTGGATTTTTGCAAGTTAAAATGCACCCAAATAGTATTGCTTGGACAGCTTTTACTTGTCCTGTTATTCTGTTTTTTCTTCATCTTCAAAATCTAGTTTTTGTTTTCCTTTAACATGATACTCTAATAATTCTAATTTATTTTGTATTAATTTTTGTGTATCTTCTATTGTTTCAACTCTTTTTTCGTAAAATTCTAATTTCTTGTTTATCTATTTCAGCTAATGCTTCTGCCTCTGGTTGATTAAATTCGTCTAATTGAATTCCGTTATTAGTTAAACATTTTGTACAGGCTTCTAAATAACAATTAATACATTTTGCTCTTAACAAAATAAAAGGGTATAGATTACATATGTAACATGGAATATTGTCATTTCCCATTTGTTTTTTCTAATTGTGTTGACAATCTACTTCTGTATTTACTAATTCTGAGTATTCTGTATTGAGATTATTAAGCATTAAATCTTTTTCTCTAATGAATTCTTGAACAAAATTATAATCTTCATTATCACTATCTGTTTGTTCATTAGTGTCTAATTCTTCTATTGTTACGATATTATAGATAGACTCAGTATCTGAAATGCATTCATCTACACAGATTAGATCTTCATTAACATTTTCTATTAAATTTGTCTTTTTATCATTAAAATTTGTATTCTTTTTTGGACAAGTTCTTGCTAAATGACCTGGGCTATTACAAATATAACAATTTAATCTTTGCTTATATTGTTTGTTTGGTTGAAATTTCCTAACATGTTTTTGTTGATCTAAGTATGGTCTTCTTTTATTGGACTTTCGTAAGTAGTATTGTTTTTTAGGTAGTTTTCTTTTATTCTTTCTATAAGATTTTGTTTCTTTTCTTGGTTTGTTATTTATACCATAAGTTTGTGGGGTGAACATATCTTTACAAAATTTAAAATCTGTTTGTTTGAGTTGTTTTTGGATTTGAATTTCGATACATTTTTCTTCTAAACATTTTACAACGTGTATGGCTCTAGTTCCTATCGCCCATTTTTCGTCTGGATATAATTTTATATTCTTTAGATTATTCCATTTATTAGTTATTTCTTTTCCTAATTCTCCAGGTAGTTTATGAAAAAGTTTTTGTCCTAATTCTTGGTTATATGTATTACCTGAAATTGTGAGTAAATAAACATAATGTAGTAAAAATTGTTTTACTTCTTTACCACTAGTCCAGTTATAAAGATTAAGTTGTTCTAGTTCTCTTAAAGCTTTCTTTTGAGTTCCCATCTGTCCTGAATTGGGATCTGTTCCAGTTATGATATTTTGAATAGTGTTTACAAAATTATATGGATTTGGTCCAGCTTCTAATAGTCTATTATATTCTGTATTTAGTTCTTTTTTATATGATTCCCACATAGCTTTTACACTTTCTCCTAAAAAAGTTTCTACATATCTATACATTTCGTCTGTTTTAAGGTCATAATTAACATCTTTAAATCTTCGAAAATAATCTGAAATTATAGCATTTTTCCATACTTCCAAAACATTTGTCCAATTTTGAGGGTCATGTGCTGTGAGGTTTAAAATCTGGGCTTTAGCTTCTGTTTGAAATATTATTGGTTGTTCTAATGGTCTAACAGCTCCTTTTGAGACATATCTATAACCAGTTGGTGGTTCTTTATATCTAGAGTAAGGAATTCTTGACGGATTATCTAATGAAGTTACATATCCTACGGTTGAAATTGTGTTTGGCCAACGTGGCCTTCAGGGGTCCACCAATACCAGGTTAATCCAATTGGCTGTTTTTAATATAAAAACTATGCTTAATGACGATAGGAGTCATGTTAAAACATGTTTGGGTAATTGGGTTTCTGAATATATAATTAAAATCACTAAATATTTTGAGTGAAAATTATGACTATTTATGTTGCAATTACATGAAGCCTGAAGCGAAATATATTTAAAATTATTTTGAACAGATTTACAGGAGAGCTACCAATGCCTATGGCACTTTGTCATCTAAGTTAGGTGATGAATCCTTTTTCTTTGAGAATAGGTAACTCCTCTGTGCTCCTCAGACTCAAGAATATTCATTATATTTTGTTAAAATCTCTATGCAAGTTTTCTGTCTAAAGCAATCTTTTTTATGCAGACCGACGAGTTTGGATGCGGTTGTTCTTGCCCATGTGCTTTTTACACTTCATGCCTTACCTGTGAGTGTTCTCGTCTGCTGTTTTTGAGCAATTATTGCAATAGTCAATTGCACCCACAGTAATTACAACTGTATTTTGCTCAGTTATGAAAGCTATTCATGGAATGTAAACAGTAGTTAAAATCTTATGACATTTGAATACTTTTTGTCAGTTTTAGATATAAATAGGAATTACATTTTCTTTTTATCTTACTACTATCATGACCGTAGGAAACATCGTTACTCAGAAGCATGCTCTTGGATCATAGTAATCTTGTGAAATATGCTGAAAGCCATAAAGCAGAGTATATAGATGCCAGTTCATCTTCATCTTTTTCACAATCAGATCCATCTACATCGGCTTCAAGGCCAAGTCCTTCACAATGGCGTAAGTCACTTGAGATTTCCACTCCATAGTTTTAAAATCCCTGCTTGAATATTCTAGATTGATTAGATCAAAAAACCAATTTTTTATATATTTTTTTGGTATTATTTTCTACCCATTTAGGTTCAAAGCCTAAGAGCAAACCTAAGAGGGAGAAAACAGAGGAAGAGAAGAAGTTTAGAAGATGAGCGAAATACTTTTTAGCCACTCAACTGGTTGTTGTTTTAGTTTTCCTTTCCCTACTCGGTGGATGAGATGATGCTGAAGTTGAACTTGATGATGAAGATGATGCTATCAACTACAACTAAAACAAACAACTCCTACCAACACCCTAGACTTTGTCAAGGTGCTTCTCACCCTGCAGGATCTGGGTACTTTCCTATTTTCTTTCAGTTTTGCATGGAAAATTTTTGGAAGCGCTCTTTGTGACATAATTTGGTGTTATTTTTAGGTCAAGTATGATTTTGTTGTGCGTAAATTGTGCATTAGTATTTTGGAAGAAGAATAAAATGGCCCGTGACATTTTGCTGCGGGATTTTGTGCGCATTTATTAGGATTAGCAAAGTGATTGTGTTGCTTAGTCTCTTAGTTTTTTGGCAAATCAAAGTTAAATTGAGGAGATGTCATGTTTTTCTGCTTGTACGGAGAAATAAAATGTGGCTATCATGAAGTAATTAGTCCCATGAAATGTGAGGAGTAGTAACTCTATTTTTTTTTGGTTTTTTGATTAAAGGAGTAGTAACTCTTTTAATAGTTGTATATAAGTGGTTAAACTTTGACTTTGAATGGTTTCTTTGTTTTGAACGAGATCAATTGTTCCAATTCTTGTCTCTTTCGCTATGTCATCTGATGAAGATAATCCCATTATTGAAGTAACATATTTTGTATTTGAATTGTTTTGATTGAATAGACAATCTACAAGATGGTAGGTCTCGATTTGTTTGTTTTTTCTCGCCTGATCATAATTTTCGGCTTAACCAGCACATGAACCCTTTTGGCATTTTTTGCTTATTATGAATATTGTTGCTAGAGTAATACATTCGTAATAAATGAGAGCGTACATATACCATCATCCATGTTTATAATTATATATCCTTTTGTCTTTGTGTAATTATATTAGATTAGAAGTTGAAAAATGTTCTCCGTCAAAAAAGCAAACGAGAAAAAAAAAGAACTAGAAAAATATTTTATCTTTCTGACCATCAACTCATCTATAGTTCCCAATCTGTTTGCTTTGATTGGTAGCTTTTGTACTCTAATACTTTAAGTGACTAGAAAAATATTTTATCTTTCTGACCATCAACTCATCTATAGTTCCCAATCTGTTTGCTTTGATTGGTAGCTTTGTACTCTAATACTTTAAGTGATTAGTAGCTTTCTTCACTTAGGTTTTTGCTTCATGACAGTTGTCTATGTTTTGCACAGTGGATGGCTCATCCACTCTACTATTGTAATTATATCCTCTTGTCTTTGTGTAATTATATAAGAAGTTGAAAAATGTTCTCCGTAAAAAAAAGCAAAAGGAAAAAAGAAACAGGCGAACTAGAAAAATATTTTATCTTTCTGACCATTGACTCATCTATAGTTCCCAATCTGTTTGCTTTGATTGTAATTGTGAGATGTCATCATCATCAAATTCTCATTTTTTTCCCTATCTCATCTTCTTCTGTTTTTTTGGTGGGGGGATTTGAAACTTATCTCATCTTTTGTTGCCATTAAAAAGTTTATCAATATCTCTTGCTTAATTTTTAAATAGTGCTGCATTCATTCAATGCTATTTTGCTCTTCGAGCTCGAGAGTCCATCGTATTTAAGTCAATAAATCAGGTATTCCTAAAATTTCAATCTCACAAACTCTATAGTTAATTCAAAGTTCATTATCCCAATTGTTACTTCAAATTCAACTCGACCTTTTCAATTTCTTTCTTTGACGTCAAAAAAGAATTCCCATTAAGCAAACTCAAGATCTCTCTCCCAATACATGTAAAACTAGAAAGACTATCAATCCAATAGGAATTACACTGAGACTGAATAGAGTATGTAGCCACAGTGCGGACTAGCATATCCAGTCGTCGTGGAATATAAGAGCAGGTACCACACTAGCTACTAATCAATAATTGTCTAACATCACTAAGAAGAAGGCCATTCGGGGAAAGTAGGTCATCTGCCATGGCAAAATGTTTTGTTGCCCACACATGAGCCGATGTTTGATATGTGTTTCCTGTGATGATTTTTTGGGGGGAGGGGGGGCGTAGGTGGCGCCTGCCCACTATGTGTGTGCATCCTAAGATGCCACATATGAGCAACGAAATAAAACTCATTCTAGCCGCAACGAAGCAAAACTCATTCTGGCCTTACATTTCAATTTCATTTCTCAATGTCAATCACACAAATACAATCTCAATCGCAAGAAGACTTAAGACTTTCTAACCATCTGCAATAGAGATTTTCAAATAAAATTCAATAAAAGAATTCGATGCATTATTACCCTTACATTACATAGAACATTGTGCATTCTAGAGAATTTCTGAAATTCAGAAATTCGAATTTCTCTATGCCAAGGCAACAACAGACATTTGAAATGAGTACATAGTCTCAATATCAATGTGATCAACACAATAGTTGTGATCTTTTATTTTTTATTTTTTATTTTTTTATTATTATAATTTTGTTTTGGTTTTTTGAAAAAATACTTGTGATCCTCTAAAACTTCTAATTTGATATGTTCACACTCAACCACTATAAAATGTTATTATTGTTACGCGTAGGATGTATTCACTTTCATGACTTATTCGTAGTACCCTATTGTCCATCAATTTGTACGGTCTTACATTCAATTTATAATTTCCACTAGATCATATCAAAGCTGGAGCATATACTCGTGGAAACAACATTTGTTTGACTCTGAAATATTTTGAACCATATATAGGCGGATGAGCGGCACATATCCCTCTGATGGTGGGGAGGACAGGTGGCGCCCATTCACCTGTGTGTGAGCAATAGAATTGGAGCTTTGTTTTACTTTATATATTTCAATTTTGGTGGAAAACTGAAAATGTCAACCTAGGCATGATTTGATCTTCTTAATTGTCTCGTATAATAAAAAATGCCCACATACATAATAAGTGAAATACTATGATGAAGTGGACAATTTTAATTCGATATAGGACAATTAATGAGACCAAAGATAGGACAATAGATACGAAATAATGTCAAACCACAAATTATTTTACTCTAATTATATCATCAATGTTGTATTAATTAAATAAATGAAAGTTTATAATATTGCTTTTGTTCACAAAAGCAACATTATTATTATCATCAAATTTAAGCAAGCCTAAATACTCAGTCTTTATTTGATTCAGTCATCGCTTATTTATTCACACTTGATTTAGAAATTTGTTTAGAAATCATGAATAGTGCCCTCTTTTCATCTATAAGTTCATAATGTCACATACTTGTATGTCACTCAAAAGCTAAAAATCGAGATATATGGCTAACAAGACTACTTTTCTCGCTCTCTTCTTCTGCTTCTTCATCATTGCCTAATGTCATGTACTTGTATATCACTCGAAAGCTAAAAATCGAGATATATGGCTAACAAGACTACTTTTCTCGCTCTCTTCTTCTGCTCCCTCATCATTGCTGCCTTCGGTAAGTATAATCTTCACAAGATTTCATCACATCACTTAAAAAATATAAACCTATAAGTAACTCTGTCTATACAAGTAGTGTATTCCTATATATATTTCATTACAGAATAAAATTATAAAGTATTATATTCTTATATCTCATTACAATAAATTATTATTTGTCTGAGCCAATCAAAATTTCATGCAGAGATAGAAAGTGGGGATGCAAAATATTGCGCAAAACGTGGCGAGGGATACAATGGAGTATGTTCCTATGACAAATGCAACCATTATTGCAAGCATGGGCACCATGATTTTATGTATGGTAAGTGTTTCAAAGTGAAGCATCACCACAAGCCAGGTTTTACCTATGCCTGCTACTACTACTACCATTGCTGATAGAGTTGCTAGAGCTCAGATGTGATGATGAGCACCATTTTAATGTTAAATTTGTTGGGTATGATCATATGGTTTAAATAAAAGCTAGCTGCATGTGTGAGTTCTTGCGGTTGTTGTAACTTGTAAGTTTGATTTGTGTCACTCAGTTGTTACTACTTTGATTTGTTGTAATTGTTTCATCAGAGTAACATTAAAGATTGATTGTTTCCTTCACACAACACCCCGCCCAACCCCCCAATGATTGACCTATATATACTTTAATTTAATGATTTTAGAGACTGAATTTGGGTCTAAATTTGAGCTCAGACTATTGCAAGATTGATGTACATATCACTACTTGTTTGAAGTATTAAATGAATCGGGGTTATGTTGGTAGATAAACTTTGATTTTAAATCGAATCAATTGAAAAAGCCGGTTTGATTTGGTTTGAAAAGAAAAACAAAAAAAGACAAGAAAAGAAAAATCTAAACTCGTTTTAAGTTGTTTGGTTTTGGAATGTTGTTCTGAGCTACCACTACTACAAATACTCTATTAACAATATAATAACTTGTTACATATCTTTGAGATGTGTTGCAATTGCATGCACATATATAGAAATTCGAGAAAAAAAGCCCAATTCTAAGATATATTTTGTCTAAGATAAATTTGTAAAAATAAACTAGTATTTATCCCGTGTGATGAACGGAACATATATTTTATAATAAATTACTTAATAATAAATTAAATAAAAAACTAGAAAATGTGAAAGCAAACACAACGTAAAATAAGAATAAATTATTTGTATTCTTGAATTAATGTTAAAAAATTTAACAATAACTAATAATAAAGCTAATCTAAATTTTGACAAACTTCTTTAAATGCGGCGTTCATAGTTGAATTGGTTCGTCCACTAATTTTATTGCAAGTCATAATCTTCAATATATTATGACTTGGAACTTTCAAGGATGTACGTAGCATGAAAACATGAAGCACAACTAACGAATACAATCTTATTTGAAATGACCTCAATTCGTCGTAACAAATTTTAAAAATTTTAAAGCTATCCATTGTCATTTGGACAACATAATTTTAAATTGGTGCAAAATTTTTTAAAAAATATGTTGCCGAAATAATATTATTATTGTAACAAATATTTATGGCCCAAAATTGTTTCAACTAACCTAATAGAGATGTTTTTATAGCTAATAATATTTTAATTAACTTAAAATTATATAACTGAAGCAAATACGACCAAAATATAATATTGAAACCATTTTAGTGAACTTAATATCATATGAAAACTTCTTGTTCGCAAGTTTTTAGTTGTTATTTTACATTTTCTAATGGGCAAACCATGTGAAGGACAATAATATTATAGTCATGCTTTGTTTGCAAGTTGTTAATTGTTAATGCATATTTTCTAATGAGCAAACTAACAAGGCAAGAATATTCTTTGCCTTTGATGCAGCTAGTCATATGAAAAATCTTGTCTGCAAGTTCTTAATTTTCATTGCACCTTTTCTAATGAGCTAGCAAACCAACCTACAAGACAAGAATATCTAGTCATGCTTACTTTCGGTGAAACTCAATTGTATGAAAAGATCTTGTCTGCAAGTTTTGAATGATTAGTGTACTTTTTCTAATGAGCAAACCAACCTACAAGACAAGAATATTCTAGTCATGCTTGTTTTTTGTGCAACTCAATTGCATAGAAAGATCTCTTATGCGAGTTGCAAATTGTTACCGCACATTTTCTAATGAAGAAACCAACATACAAGACAAGAATACTCCGATCATGCTTACCTTCTTTGTAAACCAATTTTGTAATTAAGAAGATGTTAATTTTCTGAATTTCTTAATCGTTGTTACATTGCACATTTTCTAGCGGGCAAACCAACCTACAAGACAAGAATATTTCAATGATCATGCTTTCCTTTGGTGCAAGTACTAAAGGATACAAAAAGATCCTATGATTTGCAAGTTCTTAAAATTGTACCGCACCATTTCCAAATAGTAAACCAACCTACAAGAAAAGAATATTCCAGTAATTTGTGGCTTCGACGAAACTCAAGATATCGCATGAAAAGATCTTGTTTGCAAGTTTTGAATTGTTAATGCACATTTACTAATAATAAAGAAACAATCCTAATATATTCCTACAACAGAAGAATTTCCCAATCATGCTTGGCTTCGGTGCAATTAAATGGTATCAACAATCTTGTGTGCAAATTCATAAATATTAGTAGTACTACACAACTAATTTCTAATACCCAAATTAAACCAACATACAAGACAAGAATATTCCATTCATTCTTGAACGGGTTTAAGCAATTGATGGATTAAGATCAGAAATGTTGCATTTCATGCCTATATAAGATGACGAGTTTTAGAACCCAAATCATTAACAACTTCAAGTTCCTTGCACGCCATTCTTTTCCTCTTCTAAATTGCTCTCTACTCTACGTGTCTCTCTGGAATCAATAAATTCTATCCTTCATATATTTCATTCACTTTGTCTCTTAAATTGCTTTGTCTTCTCTTTTTCTTCCCCTCTCTAGTTCTCTTTCTACTCTCGTCTTTACTTTTCTCTCTATATTTGCTCTCTTTTCACAATCTCTGTAAAAGATGGAAAATGTTGCAAGTGAAGTTGTGAAAATTCTTTTGGACCATTTGGTTGCCATAACCGCTGAAGAATTCAAGCTCGTACGGGACTTTGAACGAGATTTGAAACGTCTGAAAAAATCGTTGCATTCAATTGAGGCAGTTTTAGATGATGCTCGTAAGCGCCAAGTTAAGGATAGAGCCGTCAAAGACTGGCTCGACAAAGTTGAAAATCTTGCCTATGATGCTGACAATGTTTTGGATGAAATCAATTATGAAAATTTACGCCGCATGATAATGATCAAGAAAAAGCCAATGGGGTGCTTAAACATTACTTGTGATCCGCATTTGGTGTTTCGATGGAAAATGGGTCACAAAGTCAAAAACGTAAATGTTGAATTCAACAATCTCAACGTTGAGGCTGATCGTCATAACTTTTTGAAGAGAGTTGCAGATTCCGATTCCTCTTTGCCTAAGGCCAATGAAACTGACAGCAAAAATGACGATCCAGTTTTTGTTGGAAGAGAAAATGATGTATCAAACTTGGTGAAGAAGATAACGAGTCCGTTGGACGCGTGTATTTCAGTCTTTCCCATTCTCGGAATGGGAGGTCTAGGCAAAACCACTTTAGCTCGAAAGATCTTCAATCATCAAAGCACACAACGTCATTTTGATAAAAGGATGTGGGTGTGTGTATCGGATACATTTGACGCGATGCTGTTGTTTAAGAAAATGCTTGAATGCTTAAAAGACACAGATTTTGCTGGAAAGACCAGAGAAGGAGTTGTCGAACATCTTCACATGAAATTAGGCGGACAACGATACCTTCTTGTTCTCGACGATTTGTGGAATGAAGAAACAAATGATTGGGAAGATTTCAAGAACACTTTGTTAGGAATTAATCCTAAGAAAGGAACTTCCATTATGGTCACAACACGTGGAGCAAAGGTGGCGTCGATTGTGAACCCGGATAAAAAGTATCATCATGACTTGCAACAATTAAAAGATGATGAATGCTGGTCGATAATAAAAGCAAAGACATTTGGAGATAAACCAGTGCCAACACCATTTGAGACTGTAGGGAGAGAGGTCGCTCGCCGATGTCGAGGTGTGCCATTAGCAGCCAAGATGATTGGAGGAGCTCTAGCAGCTGCAGGAGAAAACCTACACCAGTGGAACTCGATTAATAAAGATACTTGGCTTACAAATAGTGGAGGAGATGGTGACACTAGTGTGATGGATGTCTTGAAGATAAGCTTTGATCGTCTGCCTTCTTCATCGCTTAAAGCATGTTTTGGCTACTGTTCAGTATTTGAAAAGGATGCAGAGATATGGAGAGACGAGTTGATCCAATTGTGGATGGCGGAAGGATTGCTTCCAGATGTTCAAGGATCTAATATGGAGACCACAGGCAATAGAATTTTTCAAATTCTATTGCAAAATTCCTTTTTTCAAGAGCCTCAATATGATGAAAAATTCGATGGCAATATCGAATGGTGCAAGATGCATGATCTTGTGCACGATCTTGCATCCTCCGTTTCAAACTCAAAAAGTTACATTGTGGATCGCAGATACAGGGGTACTGCCATCATTCCTCTCGTTCGATACCTCAACGTAACAGATGAAGCTGAAGCAGTACCTCAGATTGTGAAAGAGAATACAAGTTATCTACGAACATTGATGATTGGAGGCGGACGGATGTCATGTAGCGAGCTGTGTAAAAATCTGCAAGACTTCAAAAACTTGCGTGCTTTGTTTCTTGTTCCTGGAAAAGAAGAAAAAGGAGATGGTGATTGCCCAATCTCAATTGCAAACCTGATACATTTGAGATTTGTTAATTTGTGCCAAGTCAGAATATTGCCAGATTCTATTTGCAAGCTTTACAACTTACAAACATTATACCTTTCGTGGTGTCCCCTTGAGGAAATCCCAATGCTCGGCCACTTGCCACTCCTCGAAAAGCTACGGTTATATGGTCTAAGTACGGTAAGATCATTAAAACCATCATTCTATGGTGAGAGTTACGGTAGCTCAACGAGTAGCAACGTGACACGGGTATCATTTCACTCACTTAAAATTCTTGAAATACGAAAAATGGAGAACCTAATAGAGTGGACAGGAGCACAAATGAGTAGTGGAGTAAAGGTATTTCCTTGCCTTGAATATTTTAATTTATACGACTGTGGAAAGTTGACTGTTATTCCCTCGTTCCGAGACGGCAGAGCTTCTCTTAAAACACTTAAAATTGAATTCTGCGATGCGTTGGAAGAATTAGCTGATGATATATACAACTTTCCATCTCTTGAGGCATTGGAAATAAATGTTTGTTCCAATCTACAGTTACGTAAACATCAAAAGGGCTCCTTTCCCATTCTTCGAAGTTTGAGGATTTCGTGGTGTGCTGCTGCGAGACTAGGTGAAATATTTACGGGTTGCACGGCATCTCTACAATTTGTAAGGGTGGTGGATTGCAATTCGTATCCTAAGTTGACGGGGATGGAACTCTTTAACAGTTTAAGGGAATTGGAGATTGGGAACCAGTTTTCTCCAACCGTCGAAGCTCAAAGTTCATTTTATGAGTTTTTTGACGCCATCGAATGCATAAAGTCCCTTGAGAAATTAACGATACATGGCGGATATGGTTGTATCTCTCTACCAGATAAGATTCAACATCTCACTTCCCTGAAAAACTTGCTCATATTTCGCTTTGAACTGGAAGCATTGCCCGATTGGCTTGGAAATTTGTCATCTCTCCAAGTATTAGGTTTGCAGTGGTGTACAAAGCTTCTGAAATTACCCTCTCAAGAAATTATGCAACGACTCACCAAATTGAGTTTTATAAAAATTCAAGATTGTAAGCAGCTGAAGATTCATTCCGATTCCGAATGGCCAAAGATTTCTCATATTCCTCGTATAGAGATAGATGGACAAATAATGCATGCGATGGGAGATGAATGAAGCGCCCGAAGTTACGTTACTGTGAGTATATTTTTTTTTTGTCCAGTTGGTGATGCTTGATTAATTGTTGCTCTTATTGAATAGCCTCTCAGATTGATTATATTGTTCAAGCAATTATTTTACTGTTTTTCTTTTAATTTAAATGGCTTTAATTTTCATTTATCATTAAGCAAGACAAATTAATTAAGTACCCATTCTTTCTCGCTCTCTTCTTTTGCTTCCTAATTATTGCCGCCTTCGGTAAGTATAATTTCCGCATAATTTCATTACATCACTTAAAATATATATAAATCCGTGTGTACAAGTAGTAATGTATTCCTATATTCCACTACAAAGTAAAATTACATAGTATACGTTCACATATATATATTCAATTACAATGAAATATTGTTGTATCTCTCATCCAATCAAAACTTGATGCAGAGATAGAAAGGGGGACGCAAAACATTGCGCACGTACAATGTAGTGAGGGATACGATACGATGGAGTATATATGTTCCATAAGCCTTAATTTTACCTGTATATGCTTGCTACTGCTGCTCATTAATTGCTGATAGACCTAATTGCTGGAGCTTGGAGGCGACGATATATATGAGCGCCAATTTAATTTCAAATTTGTTGGGTGTGCTAATATACATATGATTTAAATAAAAGCTGCAATGCATGTGTGAGTTCTCTGCGGCGGTTGTAATAAGTTTAATTTGTGTCAATCAGTTGTTGGTACAGTGATAATTTGTTGTAATTAATGTTGATCTAAATAATGGTAATGATTATTATTTCCTTTTCGATTTCATCAATCTGTAGTTTTTCTTTACTTTAATTATTTAATTTATTGTTATTATTTTTTAAGAATGAAGAATTTTGAGTGCCTCGATCTGAATATTGAGAAAACGAACGTACAATATTTTTGCCAGCTGTTTGAAGTACTATATGAGTCGAGATTTATGTTGATAAATAAACTGCATGTGATATGATTTTGAATTGAATCAATTTAATATGATGTTTGACGGACGTACCGCTTGTTGCATGCAAATGATATAGCCATTCGAGGAAAAAAAAACCACTTGTACGATGTTTTGTGTAGATAATTTTGTAAATTAAAAATGGCCGTGACAGTTTTGTAGTAGTAATTGATATTCAAAATGCATGATGTGATAGATAAAAAATAGATCTCTACTAATTAAGTGTTTATCTATCTCAATATTTGTACAGATTATATATATAAGCCATTGATCAAGTGCACCCGGGTGCACCATATTTATGGTGCTCCCAGGTGCTTTTACGGGCTCGTCCGGTGTCCGTTTTGAAATCCAGGATCGGATCCACATTCAGCACGATGAGGCGGAGCTCCAGGAATTTTGAAAAAAAAAATTTCGACACCGTGATGGCGGTGGTGGCCGTTCAAAGTTTTGGCCATAATTTTGGGCCAAAATTATGGCCAAAACTTTGACCGGCCACCCACCGGCCGCCACGGTGTTGAATTTTTTTTTTAAATTACTGGAGCTCCGTCTCGTTGTGCTGAATCTGGATCCGATCCCGGATTTCAAAATGTCGATTTGAGCTCAGAAAAGTATCCTGAGCACCATAACTATGGTGCACCTGGGTGCAACATATCATTCCTGTATATATATATATATATATATATATATATATATATATATATATATAATTACAAGATTGGAGCTACGTACTGTATTTGATAATCTAGCTAGTGTCGAATAGCATCTTTAGAGACCATGTTAGTGCCAGTATCAAATAGCATCGGTTTGGATCAGATGCCCACTATAGGTACCTTATGGTGCCCACAGTGGACACGTGGCGCCACGTCATCGCACCAAATATTTTTTTTTGAATTTTTTTGGTATCTACGTTAAGTTAGACGAATAATACATAACTGCCCCCTGATGGCGGGGGGTCTCACCTGACCCCATAATTTTGTTTTCCCTGAATGTGGGTACCGGATCATTACCCCAAATAGCATAATGCTTATTAATTAAACCATTTTCATATACATTCTTACTGCTAAACACGACCTCAATAATTAAATGCAACAATTCATGACAAGAATAGATACCGAGTATATATTTCCGGAGCAATTAATGTTAGAGGAATAACCAAATATGTACAATTATCTGTACAACTATCTAATAGAGGGGTTGGACCCCACCAATACGATGGGATAAAAATAGTATTTTCCATACTCTATTAGAGGGTTGTACACCTAGTTGTACAAATTAGTTGTTCCTTTAACATTATCCATATTTCCAATGATGTAATGTGGATTTTTATTGATGTGACAAATAGAATGAAAATAAATTAAAAAGAATATTTCCAGATGGTGGGCGAGGATTGAAGAAGTAATTGCTCATGTATACATCAAAGAAGAGAAATAATATAAATAATTAATGTAAAATGTTAAATAGACAAGGAAAAAAAATACGAGCTAGTAGTTCATTTTTTTTATCCCCGCAAGAAAAACAGGAGTCTATTTTTATACATTTTTATCAATTTTTTTTAAAATTTTTTTATACATGTACCCTTTTGTCATTTTCTACTTATTATGATTATAGTTGCTAGAGTAATTCATTTGTGATAAATCAAAGTGCACATATATCATCTTCCATGTTTATAATTATATATTGATACGAAGCCGGAAAGCTCCACCTCGACCGAACCAATGCGTCGCACGGACCTGGGTTGAAGAAGTGTGTCAACATGTCCCTACCAGGTCATCTCCAGCCTTGGAATGGTCCACAGGAGTTCCCGAGCCAAAAGAAATCCTCCAATTACAAGTCGGGGACGTTGGAACTCAAGAATGCCATGCAGATGACATTTACGGCCGTAACCGAATTAATTACGGTCGTAACTCAGCCATTACGGCCGTAACCTAGGAAGATGAAGACCAGAGATTTACAGAGAGTTAAATACGACCGTACCAGTTGGACATACGGCCGTATCAGCCTATATACGGCCATAACTTTGGGCATTACGACCGTAACGTCAGTTTCCAGCTTTGGGCCAAAATTATGCAGAGAGTTAATTACGGCCGTACTTATTCAGCATACGGCCGTAACTCAAGACGTACGGCCGTAACCATTATCCATACGACCGTAACAAAGAACCCAGTTTGGACAGTTTTGAAGCAGAGAGCTTATTACGGCCGTACGTTTTAGTAATACTGCCGTACCCGAGGATTTACGGTCGTAAATCCTAAACTTACGGCCATAATTTTAGCCAACCTAGGGTTAAATTTTAGATATTTTCGAACATTTTCATTATTTTATTATTATTTCAGTTTTGGGGCATGTATATGAACAAAACAAGCCATTTGTAAACAAGAACTTTGGTTTATATGAAAAGAGAGCTTTATGCTTCTTGTGGAGAACTTGATTTATCTTCCTATTCTTTTGAACAAATCGAACTTATCAAGAGCGTGATCCACTCTTGTAGCGTTCACCCCTGCCGGTTGTCTACTACGCACAGTTGAAGGTGATAGGTTTTAGCCTATTGTTGTCACTTCGTGAGTAGAAGGTCGCCAGGCTCTCGATCGTGACCAGTGTTTGGCTTTTTTGGGGTCTAATCCAGTCTAGATTGGGTTGCATTGGCATTGAGACCAACGAGGTCCGTATCAGTTGGTATCAGAGCATAGATTCTAGTCATCTGGTATCTATCCCGTTGTTTTATGTTTTTATAGTATACGTCCTTTGTTATTAAGTCTTAGATTGTTATATTTTTTATTGTCATCGGATTAGAATATTGAATTTTGGGTTTTAGAATTGTAGGATTCTAGTGTGTGTTCTTGGTGTTCTTGGTGCAAATTGAGTTTTGTGCTTAGAATTCATCCATTCTCTCATATTGTATTGGTATTGTGCTTATAAGTGGTGTGGTAAAAAAAAAAAGAGATAGCCGAGAAAAAAACAATGGCTCCAATGTTGTGTTGAACGAGTGTTAGTCAATCCATTGGCGACACTTCGTATTGTATTGTTGGTGCATTGTCTAGCGGTTGAGCCACATTGTCTTACGTTCTAGGGTTTACATTGAGTTGTAATTTAGTTTGCATTATTCTAGTATAATGTTGTGTCATTGAGTTGTAATCTGGTTGAGTAACTGCTTTGGCATTGTTTTGGTGAACTAACAAGAAGATCTTACCTTGATAAGGTTCGTTGAGTTCGATTGAACAAAAGAGTGTGAGGGCATTATTGAGTGTTGAGTGATATACACGAGTGATATTCACGAGAGGACACTACAGGTCTTGCACACACTTGCACACAATGTCTGATACAGGTTCAGTCGAGGGACACGGATCTAGAGCTGCCACCTTGGATGATATCCAGTCGGTTCTTCAGGCTTCTATGACTGCAATGGAACGTCGGTTGAGTCAACAGTTACGAGAGGATGTTGAGCAGTCGGTAGCTAGGTTTAATGTTCGTAGGCCGGAGTTTGAAGAAGGTGATGAGGATGAATATGAGATGATCTATAGAGATGGTAGAGGTAGAGGTGGCCGAGGAGGTCGAAGTAATGAGGGACCACTTGAGGAAGAGAGTGATGTGAAGAACGTGAAGGTTGAAGTGCCTTCATTCCAAGGTAAAGCCGACCCGGAAGCTTACTTGGATTGGGAAAATAGGGTAGAGTTGGTGTTCCAATTTCATAGAATCCTGGAAGAGAAGAAAGTTCCACTTTTAGTGAAAGAATTCACGGGATATGCTCTTAGTTGGTGGAAACAAACTACTACGGCTAGACGAAGAAATTTGGAAGCTCCGGTGAGTACTTGGAATGAGTTAAGAACGATAATGAGAAAGCGGTTCGTGCCTATATATTACTATCGAGGTTTGTACAATAAATTGCAAACATTATCTCAAGGGGGACGAAGCGTTGAAGAGTATTATCAAGAGATGGAGTCTCTTATGACTAGAGCCGATATAGGAGAAGAAGAAGAGGCTACTATGGCACGGTTTCTAAGTGGATTGAATCGAGAAATTGCCAATCTTGTTGAATTGCATGACTTTGCCGATGTGCAAGAATTGGTACATAAAGCGGCCAAGATTGAGATGCAATTGAAGGGAAAGAGTTTCATTAAACCTCAAGCCGGGGGAAGTAGTAGCTTTGGGAAACCGAAATGGAGTAATGACAAGACTACAACTCCAAAGCCGGTATGGAAAGGGCGGAGTGAAACCCCTAAGTCTTCTCAGGTGGGGGAAGCTAAAGGGAAAAGGCCAATGGGTGCACCACCCCTCCGGAATCGAGAAATCCAATGTTTCAAATGCCAAGGACAAGGACACATTGCCTCAGAGTGCCCTAATCGCCGAACAATGGTGGTGCGGGAGAATGGGGAAATTGAAACGGAGGATGAGGAAGAAAACCCTCCTATTGTGGAGGAGGAGGAGGAAGATTAGGATGGCAATATGTGATGACTATCCCAGAGACTTTAGTTACACGGCGAGCTCTTAGCACGAAGGCGAAGGTGGATGGAGTGACCTCTCAACAGGAGAATATCTTTCACACTTGGTGCCTAGTGCAAGGTAAACCATGTAGTTTGATTATTGACGGGGGAAGTTGTTCGAATGTTGCTAGTTATACGGTCGTTGATAGGGTTGGACTTCCATTGATCAATCACCCGAGACCGTATCGATTACAATGGTTTAGTGATACAGGCGAGGTTCGGGTTACCAAGCAAGTGAAGATCCCTATCTTGATTGGAACATATGAGGATGAAGTGGTATGTGATGTAGTACCCATGCAAGCTACACATATATTGCTAGGTTGACCGTGGCAATTTGATAGACAAGTGACACATGATGGATATCGAAATAGATACAGTTTCAAGTTCAATGGGAAGCCAATTGTACTTGCTCATTTGACACCGCAACAAGTGTATGAGGATCAAGTCAAACTCAAAAAGGAAGCTGGTGAGAAGGAAAATGAGAAACGAGAGTTGAGTGGGAAAAAAGAAGAGAGAGTAAAAGGAGAAAAGAGTGGGCATGAGGAGAAAAAAAAAGAGTACTTCTTTGCAAGGCCGAGAGAAATTGTGAGGGCTCTTTCGGCGGACCAACAAGTGATCTTGTTAGTGTATAAGGAGAGTGGTTGAGTGCTCAATTCTAACCTTGACTCCCTCCCCAATTCTATTGTTTTTCTTTTGCAGGAATACAAAGATATCCTTCCCGAAGAGTTGCCAAGCAGGTTGCCACCCATTCGAGGGATCGAGCACCAAATTCACTTAGTCCTCGGAGCCTCTATTCCAAACCGCCCCGCCTATCGTAGCAACCCCGAGGAAACAAAGGAGTTGCAACGCCAAGTGGAGGACTTTCTCGGTCGAGGGTATATCCGGGAAAGCTTAAGTCCATGCGTCGTACCCGTGCTGCTTGTGCCCAAGAAAGATGAGACGTGGAGAATGTGTGTTGACTGTCGAGCTGTCAACAACATTACTGTAAAATATCGCCACCATATACCTAGCCTTGATGACATGCTTGATGAACTTTATGGTGCTATCATTTTTAGTAAAATTGATTTGAAGAGCAGCTATCATCAAATCCGAATGAAAGAGGGTGACGAATGGAAAACGGCTTTCAAAACCAAACAAGGGTTATATGAATGGTTAGTTATGCCGTTTGGTTTAACAAATGCACCAAGTACATTTATGAGACTAATGAACCACGTGTTACGTGCGTTCATCGGTAAATTTGTAGTGGTGTATTTTGATGACATCTTGATTTATAGTAGGGAGCTCACTGATCATGCAAAACACCTTAGACTTGTTTTGGAAGCTCTAAGGAAAGAAAAATTGTTTGCAATCCTACTAAAAGTCATTTCTATCTTGAAAAGATTGTGTTTCTTAGTTATGTGGTTAGTGCTAAGGGAGTAGAAGTTGACGAAGAAAAGATTCGGGCAATTAAAGAATGACCTACTCCATCTAGCCTAGCCGATGTTCGTAGTTTCCATGGTTTAGCTAGTTTCTATCGTCGTTTTGTTCCTAATTTCAGTACACTAGCTGCACCATTAACTGAAGTGATCAAGAAAATGGTAGGTTTCAAATGGGAGAAAGAGCAAGAACAAGCTTTCCAAACCATTAAAGACAAACTGTGTTCTTCACCCGTGCTTGCTCTTCCCGATTTTAACAAAGCTTTTGAGATTGAATGTGATGTGTCGGGCATAGGTATTGGTGCTATGTTAATGCAGGAACGGAGGCCAGTTGCGTATTTTAGTGAGAAGTAGAGTGGTGCCACCCTCAATTATCCTACATACGACAAAGAACTCTATGCATTGGTCCGAACAATAGAGAATTGGCAACATTGCCTGTGGCCAAAGGAATTTGTCATTCATACCGATCACCAATCCCTAAAGCATCTCAGAAGCCAAGGTAAATTGAACAAGCGACATGCCAAGTGGATGGAATTTATTGAGACATTTCCTTATGTGATCAAGTACAAATAGGGAAAGGAAAACATCGTTGCAGACGCTTTATCACGCAGGTATGCCTTACTCACCACTTTAGATGCTAAATTGTTGGGCTTTGAATTGATGAAAGAATTGTATGAGAAAGACCCTGACTTTAGTAGCATCTATATTGCTTGTAGGAGGAATGGGTTTGAGAAGTTTTATAGGCTAGAGGGGTACCTATTTCGAGAGAGCAAACTCTGTGTGCATTCTAGTTCTATACGAGAGTTATTAGTTAAAGAGGCTCATGGAGGCAGCCTCATGGGATATTTCGGCGTGGAAAAGAAATTGGCTGTGTTGCATGACCATTTCTATTGGCCTAGGATGAAACGAGATGTAGAAAGAATTTGCATGAATTGCATTGCCTGTAGAAAGGCCAAACCCAAGGTATTACCTCAAGGGCTGTACACTCCCCTTCCCAGTCCCTCAATCGCCATGGGAAGATATATCTATGGATTTCATTTTGGGATTACCTAGATCTAGAAATGGTAGAGACTCGGTCTTTGTGGTCATTGATCGTTTTAGTAAAATGGCTCACTTTAGACCCTGTCACAAAACCGATGATGCAAGTCACATTGCCGACTTGTTCTTTCGTGAGATAGTTCGGCTACATGGAGTGCCTAAGACAATTGTGTCAGATCGAGACGTCAAATTCCTTAGCTACTTCTGGAAGACCTTGTGGAAAAAACTAGGAACCAAACTGTTATTTTCAACCACTAGTCATCCCCAAACTGACGGCCAAACTGAAGTAGTGAACCGTACTCTGTCACAATTACTCCGTGCTATCATTAGTCGGAATTTTAGGACTTGGGAGGAATGTTTACCACATGCTGAATTTGCTTATAATCATGCTAAACAGTCTTCAACTGATTATTCACCTTTTGAAGTGATTTATGGTTTTAATCTGCTAACCCCGTTGGATTTAATTCCTTTACCTGTAAGTGAAAGAGTTAGCTTGGATGGAAAACACAAAGCCGAGCTTGTTCGGTCCATGCACGAAAAGGTAAAAATGCAAATCGAGAAAAGGAACCAACAAGTCTCGACTAGGGTGAACAAAAGGCGAAAGAAAGCGATTTTTGAACCGGGAGATTGGGTTTGGCTCCACCTTCGAAAATAACGATTCCCGCAACTACGTCGATCGAAATTGCTACCCCGAAGTGACGGGCCATTTCAAGTAGTTGAAAGAATCAACAACAACACCTACAAACTCGATCTTCCAGGTGAGTATAATGTGTCTGCTACATTTAACGTCTCTGATCTTGTTCCGTTTGATGCAGGAACCGATTCGTGGACGAATCAACCTGAAGAGGGAGGGGATGATACGAAGCCGGAAAGCTCCACCTCGACCGAACCACCCCACGTGCCGCACGGGCCGCTCACGCGAAGCCGAGCCAAGAAAATGGGACGAGCTTTGATGACCTGGGTTGAAGAAGTGTGTCAACATATCCCTACCAGGTCATCTCTAGCCTTGGAATGGTCTACAAGAGTTCCCGAGCCAAACGAAATCCTCCAATTACGAGTCGGGGACGTTGGAACTCAAGAATGCCATGCAGACGACATTTACGGCCGTAACCGAATTAATTACGGCCGTAACTCAGCCATTACGGCCGTAACCTAGGAAGATGAAGACCAGAGATTTACAGAGAGTTAAACACGGTCGTACCAGTTGGACATACGGCCGTATCAGCCTATATACAGTCGTAACTTTGGGCATTACGACCGTAACGTCAGTTTCCAGCTTTGGGCCAAAATTATGCAGAGAGTTAATTACGGCCATACTTATTCAGCATACGGCTGTAACTCAAGACGTACGGCCATAACCATTATCCATACGGTCGTAACAAAGAACCCAGTTTGGACAGTTTTGAAGCAGAAAGCTTATTACGGCCATACGTTTTAATAATACGGCCGTACCCGAGGATTTACGGCCGTAACTCCTAAACTTACGGCAGTAATTTTAGCCGACCTAGGGTTAAATTTTAGATATTTTCGAACATTTTCATTATTTTATTATTATTTCAGTTTTGGGGCATGTATATGAACAAAACAAGCCATTTGTAAACAAGAACTTTGGTTCATATGAAAAGAGAGAGCTTTATGCTTCTTGTGGAGAACTTGATTTCTCTTCCTGTTCTTTTGAACAAATCGAACTTATCAAGAGCGTGATCAACTCTTGTGGCATTCACCCCTCCCGGTTGTCTACTACGCACAGTTGAAGGTGATAGGTTTTAGCTTATTGTTGTCACTTCATGAGTAGAAGGCAGTCAGGTTCTCGATCGTGACCAGTGATTGGCTTTTCTGTGGTCTAATCCAGTCTGGATTGGGTTGCGTTGGCATTGAGACCAACGAGGTCCGTATCATATATCCTCGTCTTTGTGTAACTATATTTGAAGTTGAAAAATGTGAAGGAAAAAAAAAGAAAAAAAAGAAAAGAAACTAAAAAATATTTTATCTTTCCAACCATTGGCTCATATATAGTTCCCAACTGGTTGCCTTGGACTGTAAATCAAAGATGTCGTCTTATTAAATACTTTCAAATAAATGATGTTAAGAAAAAAGCATAACTTTCGGCTTAACCAGCATTCCCTATGTGTCTTTAATCTTTGCAAGCAACAAGGGACGTGTCAATAACAATCAAGAAGGGTGGAGCTATTTTCACCCCAAACATTGCTAATTACACCCTTTTTGGGACAAAAATTAGCTCAAGTAAAATTACTAAATTATCCTTTTTTGTGTTCGACCGGGTTGATTAAACTGTTTCAAAGCTGTTCGACTATGGCTGATCGAACAGCTTTGAAATTGTTCAACTAGCCAATTGCTATTGAAAATGGTAGCAAAAAAAAAAAAGGAGAACTACCCTTTTTTTACTGTAATGTTGCAGCAGTTTGCGGCCATTTCCGATAGCAATTATTTCCGGAAATGACAGTCAAAAAAGGGGGGACCCCCCTCAATTGCTGCAATTTTTTTGCAGTATTTGCTATCGAAAATTGCAGCAATTTTCCACCAACTATGGTAGCTTCTTTTGTTGCCATTTCACAATTGGCAGCAAAGTCTTTTTCTTTCTTTGTTTTGGGAGGAGGAGGGGGGAGTAGGTGAAGGGGTAAAATGCAAATTGGATGGGGTGTATTAAGTAAATTAAGTTTGATAAAAAAAATTTTGGGGTAGGTGTATTTAATAATTGGGTGTGAAGAAAAAAATGGGGGGCAAATAGCATAGGCCGATCGAGAATTGCTGCACCTGTATTTTGTTATGTTTACATACAAAGCATCTTTACACCATCATACAAAAGTGTGATGAATTAAAGCCTCTATATTTAGTTATTTACAAATTTTGAGAATCAAAATGTCATCAACTCTTTTTTAGGCTACCTTGAAACAAAGAAAAAAGAAAAGAAAAAAAAACTCGTTTTTCGATGAATTTCAACTAAATAATGACTTATTTTCGGATTAATGTCTTTCATTTCTGTGACTATCATGCCTCTAATAAAAATAGCTCATGTCATGCAGAAAGTTGTATCAAAAGTAATATGGGTTTTTTTAATATAATAGGGATTGGTTTTTCAAGTGATACGATATGTGGAAGATTAAATTTTTCTATATGTCAATTCGTATAACTTTTTGTTCAATATTTTATACATGTAGCAAACAGCTTCATTTAAACATTAAAGCTTTATTCCTCATTCTGGTCTAATTCTTTCGCAATCGTTGGCTGAATTAGTTACGTTCCTCAGTCTGAGGTTGCTTACTTCGCTTTTATTGTTTCCCCATCACCAAATCCTCAATCTAAGCTTCATTTGAACATTAACGTTATGTCAACCCAGGCATGATTATATATTCTTTCTCATCGCCCAATTTGCGAGATCAATTTTATCATTTTAACTATAGTAAAAGCAAAAATCTTTTCTAATTACAGAGAATACACCAGCCATCTTCTATTAACAGCATGCCGTTTACTTTGTCAATCATTGCTTATAGAGCAATGAATCAAAATGTTTATTGCTACGTATCTTTGAGAAACCGAAACACAATGTGATCAACTTGTTTTTGACCAATTTCAACTAAATAATCGCTCATTTTCTATCTAGCATTTTTGTAATTTATGGGATTATGAAGCTCTGGAGAAAAATATCTCATTCCATTTAAGAAAAAAATATAATTATACAAAAAGTTATACTGAAAGTGATGTGAGTATTTAATAGTGGTTAATTTTTTAACTGATATATAAGATGTGTGAAAAATTATATTTTTGTCACTTGTCAGTTTGTAAAACTTTTTACTACAAGATTTTATACATATAGCAAACTCTTTCAATTAAACCTTCACATTATATTTTTCATTCTGGTTTAATTCCCTCACAACGTAACTCACACTTATCGATTAAAATATTTCCTCAATCTCAACTAATTCTTTGTTGTTATATTTTATCTTTTGTTCTCCTGTATCTCTTACTTGACTTCTCCACATTTTCGTTGTTATCTCTTAATTGTTGCAAAACTCCAAAAATATTTATCAATATCTTCTACTTGACTTTTGATGCTTCTTCTCCTTTCATTGTTGTTGTCTTCTTTCCGTTGGAGCAATGGTGGATCCAGGATTTTTAGTCGGGAGGCTGTAATGCAGAAAAAAATTTAATTCGACTAAAATTATGTATAAAATTTTTTTTCTATACAAACTTTTGGAATTTTTTTTGGTCGGGGGACTACCGCCCATGCGAGCCCCCCACAAGATCCGCCCTTGCGATGGAGAGTCCATCGTTACTCTGAAAAAGTCTTTGCAACTGTCATAAGGATTCCTAACATTTTGAAATTTCTTAAACCCAGAGAATTTCCAAAATCAATTAATGTCAACCGAGGCAAGACTTTCGAAAAAGAGAAATTTTTCGTTTCATATTACATTATTTATTGAGAGTTTTGACACGAATATAATGTTGATATATAACTTTTGTTGTTTTTAAAACTACTTATTTTTAATAACAAGTCGCTTATTTATTGATAAAATTAGCAACTTCAAGATAATAAACTCTCGATTTATAGTGTAATATGGAATTAGAAATTTCACATTTTTCTCTAAATTTTATACATAAAATGCATCCTACAAAATGAAAGTCACCATAACTCTTATTTTGTGAGGATGAACAAATTCAAACTCTAAACACTTCTTTTGTCTTTTCTAACAACAAACGATGTAAAAAAATAATTAAGTACATGATCAATATATATCTCTGTACTGATGGGAAAAAAACAATGCAATCAACACAGTTATGATGTCTTAAACACTGGTAATCTGACATTTTCACACTCAACCACTATTATATGTTATGAACTTATTATGCTTATTATATTTATGTATGATCAGTCTCATGACTAATTCATGGTTACAACATTTGTTATATTTAATCAAATTTTTACTTCAATTTGGGGTACGGAAGTACTTTGAGTATTTCAACCGTCCCGGGACACAACTAGTTTTATTAATTCATATTATATCAATTTAGCTGCATTAATTAAATAAAAGAAAATATTATAATGGTTTATCTTGTGGACTAAACTCTTTCAAAAACATTATCGTCAAGCAAGGCACAATTTATCCAGTCTTGATTGATTCAGTCATCTTTTACTTATTCACATTTGAATATAAAAACAAATAGATGAATTGGTGAATATTGTCTTCATTCTACCTATAAATACATTGTCTCACCTACATGGATATCATCAAAATTAAAACACTAGAAAGCTTAAATCGGGAGTAAATAAAGATGGCAAATAAGACCACTTTTCTTGCTCTCTTCTTGTGCTTCCTCATTGTTGCTACCTTCGGTAAGTAGTCTTGCATCCCACTCGGCCTGTATGGTGCTTAAACATTCCAATATCGAATAACATGTAACATTTCTCTTATCCAATGCAATATATTTATGCAAAGATAGAAAGAGGAGGCAAAATATTGCTCAAAACCTAGCAAGGGATACAATGGAATATGTTCATATGACAAATGCAACCATTTCTGCAAGCACTGGCACTACGATCACCACGATTATAAATATGGTAAGTGTCTGAAAGTGAAGGATGACCACAGGAAAGGTTTTACCTATGCTTGCTACTGCTACTACGATTGCTAATCATCATTTATCTACACTTGTCAGAGTTGAGATTGACATCTGGTCGAAAAGTGCTTCGTATTGTGTTAGGATGTGTGTGTAATAAAATTCGTATTATCGAGTACTTTTGTTGTGTGTGATTTGTATGGTATGAATAAAGTCTGCATGATGTGTTTTGCAGCAAGTTTTAATTGTAAGTTTAACTTGTGTTGAACTGTTGTTGTTGGTACTTTAATTTGTTGTAATTCTTTGATGTGAATAAAATTAAAGAGATGCTATCACTAGTACAGAATGGACGTTAGGAAACGCCCATTAGGTGGCGTTTTTAAAACGCCACCGGAGGTATATGTGGTGAAGATAGGGTGGCGGTTGTGTTGAAATCCGCCACCCTATGTTGAGGTTCGGGTGGCGGTTGTAAACACAACCGCCACCCTAAGTTGAGAAAATTTTTTTTTAAAAAAATTATATATTTAGGGTATCGGTTGCAAACACAACCGCCACCCTAAGTTTGCACAAAAACAAAAAAAAAATTTAATTCCAGGGTTCGGGTGGCGGTTGTAAAAAAAAACCGCCACCCGAAGTAAAAATAAAAAAATAAATATATAGGGTGGCGGTTGTATACAACCGCCACCCGAAATGAAAATAATTAAAAAACAAAAAAATCCAATTGGGTGGTGGTTGTAATGTTACAACCGCCACCATACATTAGTTTAGGGTGGCAGTTGTGCTACAACCGCGACCCTAAACTTGAATAAAACCAATTAACACCACCATTTCCACCAGATCGATAACTAGTCGGCGAAACAAAGGGAGAAATTAAGAACGCACACCCATTTCCACCATTTCCACCATTGAGCTGCAAATTGGTCGTGGGTTGGAGTTACATTTGAAGTAAGATTCTTTCCCTTGATGTATTTCTCCAAATTTCGAGTATTTTGCGGGATTTAACATGAGAAATTGTAGGTATTTTCTTGAAATCAATTTGGAGAATATTGGTTGTTGTTGAAGCACGTTTGGAGAAAGCTCGTCCTCTCTATCAATTGGTGACATATTTTCGTTTTTTGAAGGTTAGAAAATATCATCCCCAAATTCTATTGTTAATTTGTTGCTATTAGATCTATTTTTTGTTCAAATTTCCGTATATTATTTGTTGAAATGGATATATACTTAGGGTTTATATATATTTATTGAATTAGTGTATTATGATAGTTAGGTAGATTGATTATTATTATGTGGGATTTAATGTATATGTATGTGGGATTTATATATAGTATGGTTGAATTAGATGTATTTATTTAGTTAGATTATTTAGCATTAGTTAAATAAGTGATAAGTAATTTTGGATGAATTAATAGTTAATATAGTTATTAAAATTATTATTTTACGGAATAATAATGGCTAGCTTTAATTTTTTGAAATGATCCTAATTTAGTCTTCTACATAGAGAAACTAATGTATACAATATTTATAAATTATGTTGAATTATATTTCAATATATAGTAAATAAATCAATATTACTTTTAAATAAATATAGTTTAGTAAAATAGTAGTTTGGGAATAATATTTCAAGAAAATTAAATAAATTAGTTTGGAATTAAATTTATATAAATATATTTTATTCATGAAATAAATATTATTTTTGGATATGTCCGTAATTTAATCTTCTACATATGATACAATAATGCATGCAATATTTATAAATTATATTAAACTATATATATGTCAATATGTTATAATAAATAAATAAATATTACTTTTATATAAATATAATTTTGCAATTAAAGTAGTAGTTTGGGAATAATATTTCAAGAAAATAAATTAGTTTGGAAATAAATTTATATAAATATATTTTATTCATGAAATAAATTTTATTAGATATGTCCGTAATTTAATATTCTACATATGATACAGTGATGCATGCACTATTTTTAAATTATATTGAAGTATATATATGTCAATATGTTATAATAAACAAATAAATATTGCTTTTACATAAATATAATTTAGTCAAATAGTAGTTTGGGAATAATATTTCGTAGTCATATGATCAATTAGCTTGAGAATAAAAGTATTATTTAATATCATTTTAGTATAGCCATTCTAATATTTTTGTGGTGTAAAAATATCAAATTATCGAATTATTTCTCTATCATTTCGTTATAACGGATCTTATTGTAGTACACCGCACTTTATTTGCATTAAGCTTAGAAAATCGTTTGAAGATAATCTTGTATGTCATTAACTGTGATCAAATTGTTGCACAGTTTAAGATGTACAAGATTATCTTTGAATTCTCCCAGTGGAGAGTTTGTCATCGATCTGCGTATGTCGAACTATGTTAGATTTAATTTTTTGTGTGGACGGTTATGTATTTATGTGAATTTCAGTAGTATCCCCATTCGTTCTCCGGGTGTGGATTACGTTTATGTGAATTACACACTTAGGAGAACTAAAGGGAGATCTCGCTAAATTTACAAAGAAAATACAATGCCGGTTCTACACAAAAAATAACACAGTTTGAAAATTACGTAGAGATGACGAATGGTTTAGGTCCCGACCATTTTGATTAGATACGGAGTTATAAGGTTGATCTAGAACACTTCCATTATATTACATGCTTCATTAAAGAACAATGTCAAGATCATTATCTTTTATGATATAGCTACAGAGTTAATATTATATAATAATAATTCTATAGGTTGTTCGAAATGGATCGGAGTTGGATGTATGGGAATCCTACTTCTCTTGAATATATAAAAGGAGTAATTGAGTTTTTGAAATGTGCCGAGGAGGATAAAATAAAGTATAACAAGGATAAGATTGTATGTCCCTGTTCAGCTTGCAATAATACAATTGGTTTTGACACTGTTGCGGAAGTAAGAAACCATCTATTTAAAAACGGGTTTAAGATGGGGTACACATGTTGGTTTTGGCATGGTGAGAAAATAGTGTGTAGTACAAGCAGTGGTGGCACCGGTTCATACTTGCGCAATGAACATCGGTTGGGCAGTGAGAGTGACGGTCATGCTGAAAATGTAGAGATGAATGTGGAACACGATCGGTTGGATGAAATGTTACGTGATGTGCAAGATGACTTCATTGACAGGCAACATGAGTTCGATAAACTGTTCGCAGATTCTGAAAAGCCTTTATATCCTGGTTGTTTAAAATACAACAAATTATCAGCTGTGTTCAGTTTGTTACATTTGAAAGCGAAAAGTGCGTGGAGTGATCGAAGTTTCACTTTCATAGAGCTTTTAGTAGATATGCTTCCGGATGACAATGAGTTGCCTAACTCAACTTACAAGGCAAAAAAGATGTTATGCCCATTGGGTATGGAGATTGAGAAGATAAACGCTTGTCCAAATGATTGTGTACTATATCGGAAAGAGTATCGGCAATTGCAAGTGTGTCCGAAGTGTGGGGTATCGAGGTATAAGAGAAGCAATCGCAACGGCAATGGCGGGGGTAAGAATGGTTCTCGGCTAAAGTGTTATGGTATTTGCCTGTGATTCCAAGATTTAAACAATTGTTTGCAAATGCAGACGATGCAATAAAATTGATGTGGCATGCAGCAAGAGAGGAAAAAGATGGTAAATTAAGACATCCTGCTGATTCACCTAAATGGTCCAATTTCAACAGGAGATTTCGCGATTTCGGAAATGAAGATCGGAACCTCCGGCTAGGATTATGCACAGATGGAATGAATCCCCACGACGATATGAGCAGTCGATATGAGGCGTATTGTTGGTATCGGTGATGTGGTTGACGAAGATGAATATGACCACTGGGATGAAACACCACCATTTTCTAGTGAACTACCTCAACTAGATCCCCAGGAGCACAATAGTGGAACAAATTACCTTCGTTCGGACCATCAGGAAGGAGAGTACGTGGAATGATAGGTGAATTACTATTTTTGTAAGTTCAATATTATTTCATTGCTATTTAGTGGTAATAGCAATCCATTTGCACGTCATATCTTATCTTTTGTTATAATTGTGATTATTAATGTTATTTTTTGTTAAAGTGCAGGGAGGCGGCGAATTGTGGCAAATATGATGGATTCTTCATCCCCATCGTTCACCATGTGCTACTAACAAAGACAAGACGGAGCAAAGGGTTGACGACCATGTCGAAGTGGAAGGGAAAGAACATTCAGTTAACCAAGAAGATTTCGATGATCTACTCCAGCCGAAGGGGCCGCATAGTACTGGGTTCCGTCATTACATTGGGGTAGTCGCGCGCTCCAAAGTAAATATAAATTACGGTAAATAAACAATGGTGGAAAGCGGGTTGAAGAACACCATTTGGGAAGATATTAAGGTAATAAAAATATAAATTGAAATTTCATTACAGTTAACACCACTTATATTAGTGCTTAGTGACCCGTTTGTTTAATATTGCAGATATCGTGTAATTTGAAGGATGACAACCTTAAAAAGACGGTTGTGTCACAAGCTGGATTACGGATGAGAAATTTCAAAAGTAAGCTCGTGCGGAATTGGATTCGACCAAAGAAACCAAGAACAGACACGCC
Organism: Jasminum sambac; assembly: GCA_018223645.1. Taxonomy (NCBI): domain Eukaryota; kingdom Viridiplantae; phylum Streptophyta; class Magnoliopsida; order Lamiales; family Oleaceae; genus Jasminum; species Jasminum sambac. Next base: position 24,670,493 of record CP073641.1, read on the forward strand.
ACCACAAGTGTATAACTTCATTACCGAGGAAGATTGGGAAGAATTCAAACAAACAGTCAGTAGTAAGGAATTTTAGGTATACTCTAGTGATTACAATTAAATATTTAATAATTTTTCCCTTTTCCTATAAAATAATATTTGTGTACGGGCCACATTAGCATTGAATCCATCGTAATTCTCACTAATGGTATTGCTATTACTTTATTGAAGGACATTAGTGAGAAGGCGAAAGAAACTCAATCGCATAACAAATATCCCCATCACATGGGATCCGTAGGTTATGCAGGCATGAAGGAAGGGTGGGCGAAGAATGATCCTCTGGGGCATTTATCATCATCTGGGTTTGTACCCGAAGAGATTTTGCAGAGTGATCGGTCATGGGATTACTTACGGGCAAGATTACAAGTGCGCCCTGATGGAACTGTTTTGTGTCCCAATGAAATTCAAGAGGTGTATGACAAGATTGTGAGTAATTTCCCTTTCATCGTGTGCATACTTTCGATAAGTTGACCAGTGATAATTATTGACACTTAATTTTAATTTTATTGAAATAGGTGGTTAAGTCTCAAGAAGTCATGGAGGGGACATTCGTCCCGGACTGACATCACGACATACTCTCGGAAGCTCTAGGAAAAGAGGATCATCCGAGTCGGCCGAGGACTTTCGGTGGCTATGTAGGCGGTGTACGGGCAGTTTTTGGGAAAAAATCCGAAAAATACAAAAGACGCACTTCGGATCAGGATGACTTAGATACTCGGGTTGCGAGAGAGGTCCAAAATCAACTGAATGCTGAATTTGATAATAGGGTGCAGCACAGAGTTGTTGATACACTCATACGACTAGGCATCCAATTGCCTCCTGATATTGGAACGACGATGCCAAATACTAGACCTGCAAGAAAAAACAGTGTTTGTCGTGCCTCGGCTGCGCCAGATCCATCCATGACCATTACGGTATTTTAATATTTTTAATTTGTTTTACTTCATTGGTAAGAATTGCAATATTTCACTTATAATTAGTTTTATAATGTTGGTAATAATTGTAATATTTTATGTATAATTAGTTTTTTAACATTGATAATTTTTTTGATCGATAGGAAATTACCAATTGCATACTGTCTATACTATATGGAGGCCAGATACAACAGGTAGGGCAAGGGATTTGCTGTGCTGTTACAAAAGACACTGTCGTGCATGGTTGCAAACTAAAAGAAGGAAATGTTAAGGTACGAGTTGATATGGCTCATGAGCAATGTCATGGGTTGCCTCTTCCGGAGCCAGTTCGAGATGACTTGGTTACCATCGGGGACGCCATTGGAAGTTTTTTTCAGTGGCCAAAATGCATGGTTTGCTTGGAAAATGTAAGTTTTTGAGTTGTTGAGAGTCTTATAATATGTTTTACTTATTTATTTTTAATATTTTATAATTATTTAATACGCACGTTGTCATAACTCGAAGTACTATTGTAGGATACTATTGTGGCTGATAAGGATAATCAATCATATCAACAGAAGAAACCGCAAAGTGTTGTTGTGTCAACCGGTGGTGGATCACGCAATCTCGTTGATGAAGCAACATATCAGACTCTTCCCAGTTCTTGCAAGCTATTGGTCGATCTGATCAATATGATGCCTAGTGATAGTGACACTTTGGTGGTCCCGATCGGCGGCTTGTTTCCTGAATCACCCGATACCGAAGTTTTTGTTACTGCTACTGATGTCGCGGATTTCATGATGATGAACTGGTTGAATACTTCTATTGAGGAAGTATTTCAAATGTGAGCCTTCAATTCCAATTTTAAATTACATAACTCTTTCAATATTCGGGTTACCAAATATAGTATCTTCGTATGTTGTTTAATATAGGTACATCTATCGGAGGTGAGAGCAGTTTGATGTGCCATTCAGCTTTATAAGTCCATCGCGAATATTGGCAGTCATGGTTAGGGCTCAACATCGAGAGACGTCACTCTATATTAACCGGGCATTGCGCCGTTTGAAAGACAGCAAACATATTTTTGCCCCGTCTCATCAAGAGTAAGATCACTCATTTGTTGATATATACATCTAATGTTAATTAATTAGTTCGAAAATTATGAATATGTTATTAAAAAACTAACTATCTCGTTTGTTAGTCATCACTGGTTATTGCTTGTTATCGAACCATCGGTCAATACAAAGATAATGTAGTGGATTCTAGCTAATCAGGAGAGAAATTTGGAGGTCAAATCGCTCATATGCGTGTAAGTGGTTATCCAATGACTTTCATTTCATTTATTGGTTTTCGTATGATAAGTTGGGGTTTAGATCACTTAAGTATTAATATTATTCATATAATTTAAATTTTTAGGGCTTTTAGAGGGATATGGAAACAAATGGGTATAAGACAAAGCAGTGTTGAGTGGAAATATCCTCCGGTATGTATATGCACAAATTTAAACAATAATAATTTTTTTCGTAATTTGGTTCATCTTTTATTATATTGGAAGATATATGGTTTTCTTTCAAACTTTCTTTTTTTCATATTACTTATTTTATTTTTTCGCAATGTACAAATTTTAGTGTACGCAACAACCAGGAGGCAATGAGTGTGGTTATTGTGTCATGAAGAATATGCATGACATACTGATAGACTATGCTCAAGGCCATGAACTACACACGGTATGTTTATTATCATAAAATGTAGAATGTTAATTTAGGCATTCAGTACTTTATTAAAAATGTATATAACTTATTATCTTTCGTTTCACTCGCAGATACATAAAGTTGAAGAGTATTCCCAGAGCGATATCAATATCGTACGAGACCTTTGGGTTCAATTCTTCCGAGAGGTTATGAATTGAAATGATCATTTACATGTTTAATTATACTCATTTTACTTCGATTTTTATAATATTTTCGTGCACGGAATTTCATGTTAACTCTTACACTTGTAGTCATGCAACTATAGCGACGAACTTTATTTAGAGTTTTATGTAAAGTTGTTGTATGTATATAGATCGAGATGCATTGTGTATCGTTTTGTAAGGTATTGTTAGCTCTAATTTGTTAACTAGTTGGATTTGTGTTCTTTGCGTTGTATATAGTATGAATGAGTGGATGTATTTGAGTTGTATGGATATACTTGGGTGATGAAATGGTTGGATTGCAGGTTCAAAAAACTGTATGAAATTACAGTTTTTTAATTACAAAATAATTTTGAAAAAAAAAATTCATAAATCGTGGCGGTTGTATTATGACGACCGCCACCTAAATATTTAAAAAAAAAAAACAAATTCGGGTGGCGGTTGTTTCGTTACAACTGCCACCCAAATTTAAAAAAAAAAATATTCATGTGGGTGGCGGTTGTTTCGTTACAACCGCCACCCTAAATAATAAATATTAAAATAAAAAAATACATTGGGTGGCGGTTGTTTTGTTACAACCGCCACCCGAAATAAAAATAGTTTAAAAAAAACATTGGGTGGTGGTTGTTTTTAAAAAAAACCGCCACCCGAAAAATAAATGGTGGCGTTTTTTAACCGACACCCAAAATCATACTTTGGGTGTTGGGGCTTTTGGTGGCGGTCAAATGACCGCCGCCCGAGCATTAAAACAACCACCACCAGATAATGTTTCTATACTAGTGTATGTATTATGGAGAAATAAAACAGTCATTACTTAAAGAATTCAATGTATGGGGGTTATGTTGGTAGATAAACTATGATTTTAAGCTGAATCAATTGAAAAATGCTACTTGGTTTTGTTTGAGGAAAAAAAAGAAAGAAAAAAATCCAAGCTCGGTTTTTAAGTTGTTTGGTAAACCTTTCAACTTGTAGTACGTTCACTTCTCTAGACTTGTCAGTTAACAACATATATTGCTTCGAGCAGTGATTGTAATGGATTGGGTTCGGATCGAATAAGCCAAATCCAAATTCAAATCAATCACCTCTATCCAAATCCAAATCTAAATCCAAATTTTTCAGATCGGATTCAGATCGGGTTGGATCAGATCGACATATAATTGCACATGATTCATGATTTGATACCAGTCAACATATAATTGAAAAGTCATTACAGTTGTTACTATTTTCAAATTCCTTCAGAGAAATACAAGAACGAAATGTATGTATTCTTTCACATCGCCCAATTTGTGAGATCAATTTTAACATTTTAACTATGCTAGAAAGAAAAAAATCTTTTCTAATTACACAGAATTAATCAGAAGCCATCTTCTATTAACAGCATGCCTTTTAATTTGTCAGTCATCGCTTATAGAGTGATGAATCAAAATGTTTATTGTTACATATCTTATAGAAACGCGATGTCATCGACTTCTTTTTGACCAATTTCAACCAAATAACCATTTATTTTCTGTCTAGCATTTTTCTAATTTATGGGATTATGATGCTCTAGTAAAAAATAACTCATTCCATTTAAGGAAAAATATATTTATACAACCATCAGAATTAGCTTGATGGCTAGAACCTCCCATAGCTAGCAGGAGGTTTAAGGTTCGAAACTCTATAAAGTCATTAATAATGTTATATTTGTGTTTGTGGTTTGTCCACCCTTATGTGGTGATTTGTTTGGTTCTTTCATTTCATTGTCATATGGTGGTTATGGAGCATTGGGATGCGCCCCCAGATTCGTTCTCCGCGAGCCTCAAATGGAGTTTGGAATGGATTGTGCTTCAAATGATTTAATGATGTATTCTGATGTAATATGTCTAGCTTCCAATGTACCATTAAAAATATATATATATATTTATACAAAAAGTTATACTGAAAGTGTCTGAGTAATTAATAGTGGTTAATTTTTCAACTAATATGATGTGTGAAAAATTATATTTCTACCACTTGTCAGTTTATAAAACTTTTTTACTACAAAATTTTATATGTACATATAGCAAACTCTTTCATTTAAACCTTCATATTATATTTCTCATTCTTGTCTAATTCCTTGGCAAGTCACACTTATCGACTGAAATATATAGTTCCTCAATCTCAGCTACTTCGTTATTGTCATAAAAAGATTCCTAACATTTTGAAATTTCTTAAATCTAGAGAATTAAGACATTCAATTAATTAATAATTTTTGCATTACCTGTAGTAAGTTACGACAAACATAAATTGTGCATTAATTCAAATGAATTTCACCCATTAGAAGTTCTTTTCCAGCAACAGACGACATTAAAGAAGTAAGTACATAATCAATATCAATGTGATCGATTGACACAGTCATATGTCTTAAACACATGTAATTTGAAATTTTCACATTCAACCGCTATTATACGTTATTATTGTTAAATGTATCATGATCGCTATCAAGACTGATTCTTAGGACCCTTTTGTCCACCAACTTGTACGGTCTTATATTTCAATTTAGGGATTTTGGCGCAAATAGTCCCAAAAAACTAGCCATATTGCAGATTTAGTCCCAAATAATAAAAGGTAGCGCAAATGGTCCCAAAAAAAACTTTGGTGCGCAAATGGTCCATTTGGATGGAATCCGTCCGTTTAACCGTTAGTCAAAGTCAACTGCTGAAAACTTGGGTGCGCATTTGGTCCATTTCATTTGAAATAAATTGCACAAAAGGACCTAACTTTTGATATTGTTACAATCAAGTCCAAAAATTTGAAAAATGTATACTTTAGTCCCAAATTTAGTTAAATTGTATAATCTTTTATATTTTATTTTTTCTATGGGTATTTATTTGGTCCGTAATTAATTTTATTTAATTAAAATTAGTCCCAAATTTAGTTAAATTGTATAATGATTTATAATAAATATAATTATTGTACCTATATAAAATTATTATTATGAATATAAAATTATTATATTTATTATTAACTATTGGTTAAAATCAAAATGTGCGCATCTCTAATGCTAAAGAAAATTTTCAAAATTTGTGATACTATATTAATACGAACAAATGCTACTGTGTTGAAAATTTTTGATAAAAACCATTCAATCGATATCAAATTAATTCAAAAAAATTAATTACGAACCAAATAAGCACCCATATTTATTAATACGAACAAATGCTACTGTGTTGATATGGGTGCTTATTTGGTCCGTAATTAATTTTATTGAATTAATTTGATATCGATAAATAACTTTTATCAAAAATTTCAATCTGATAACATTTATATGGGTGCTTATTTGGTCCGTAATTAATTTTATTGAATTAATTTGATATCGATTAAATGGCTTTTATCAAAAAATTTCAATACAGTAGCATTTATATGGGTGCTTATTTGGTCCGTAATTAATTTTATTGAATTAATTTGATATCGATTAAATGGTTTTTATCAAAAAATTTCAACACAGTAGCATTTGTTCGTATTAATATAGTATCACAACTTTCGAAAATTTTCTTTAGTATTAGAGATGCACACATTTTGATTTTAACCAATAGCTAATAATAAATATAATAATTTTATATTCATAATAATAATTTTATATAGGTACAATAATTATATTTATTATAAATCATTATACAATTTAACTAAATTTGGGACTAATTTTAATTAAATAAAATTAATTACGGACCAAATAAGCACCCATAGAAAAAATAAAATATAAAAGATTATACAATTTAACTAAATTTGGGACTAAAGTATACATTTTTCAAACTTTTGGACTTGATTGTAACAATATCTAAAGTTAGGACCTTTTGTGCAATTTATTTCAAATGAAATGGACCAAATGCGCACTCAAGTTTTCAGCAGTTGACTTTGACTAACGGTTAAACGGACGGATTCCATCCAAATGAACCATTTGCGCACCAAAGTTTTTTTTTGGGACCATTTGCGCTACCTTTTATTATTTGGGACTAAATCTGCAACATAGCTAATTTTTTGGGACTATTTGCACCAAAATCCCTTCAATTTATAATAATTGCCATTGGATCATATCAAAACGGGAGCATATACTCTGAAAACAACGAATTGTGCTTTATTTTATACTTCAATTTAATTTGGTGGAAGATTTTACGAATTAATGTCAACCGAGGCAAGATTTGCCGCCTTCGAGAGAGAGAAATTTTTTTCGTTTCATATTACACTATTTATCGAGAGTTTCGAAGTTTATTTGTTTGTTATTCGATATATAGAGTTTAGAGAAATAACTATATAACAAATAGCTAATTAGGAGTGGTATTGATTGTTGGCACAATTTTTTGAGTTCGCTTTGGGCCCTTGGAAGGTTCGGTCCAGCTCTGGGGAAAATATCTATAAGTGTATTTATATATATTGCTCGATTGAACTTTGTACTAGAAAATGAAAAAAAAAAAAATTAACATTACATTGTTTGTCCCTTTTTTTCCAGCTTAAATCTAAAGTTGAATTAAATTTGAGTTCATTCAACTAAAGTATAATGGGTTTAGACTTTAGATGCACAAGTGGTCACCCCATTTGCTATTACCTGAATGGAAAGAAAATCCCCGTTCAACCAATTATTCTATATTTGTATTTCAGGGATATGCCGTTGTGTCCATATCTGGCATATATTTGGATAGATTTGTTCTGCGCGGCCAAATCAAATGCAGGCTGTGGTTATTTTGGTAAACGGACATAATTTTGGACCGGCAGTTAGAGCATCTCTAATGGTAATGTAATAGCATCCACTACTACAGATAAGAGAATAGGCGACGGTTATTTAGGTCTATATGCGACGGTTTAACGGGCATTAAATATGTGGGAGTCGCAAGAAGTAGGCTTAATAGCAGTGTTCTAAAAAGCGCGCCTAGGCGTGAAGCGTGACATAAACGCGTCGCTTAGGTTAAAAGCGTGGAAAAAGCGGTCAATGCAAGTTTTGACTGCATAGGCGCGATTAAGCGGCGCTTAAGCGTCGACTAGGCGTGCCTAGGCTCGACTAAGCGTCGCCTAGGCGTGCCTAGGCGCTTTTTTTTTTAATACCATGTCTATCTTTTACTTTTTAAGCTTAAGTCGAGTTCAAAGTTAGAAAATAATAAATTAAATAAAAATGAAAGAAATTATACATCTCACACCATAAATATACAATTGAAAACCTCAATTTAATTTTAAATTTTAAACATCTTGGATTTTTAATCTGACCATGTGAGCACTGTGACAAGAGTATGCAATCCCTATAAATCTATTAAATAGGAATTGTCCATTTTTTTATTTTTTCCATTTGAAAATATTAAAAGTATATTGTAAGTTTGTTGAAATTATAAAGTAGATATAATATTTATGAATTTAGATGTATTTTTTAATTTAGTATATACTATTTTAATTATTTAATACCTTAGACTCATAAAAAAATTTAAAAAAATTAAAAATTTTAAAAAAATTAAAAAATTTGAAAAACGCTTTTTAACGCCTAGGCGCCGCCTATGCGCGCTTAAGCTTCAAATGCTTGAAGCTTCGGGTCGACACTTTTCCACGCTTCACGCTTTTTAGAATACTGCTTAATAGGGGATAGTTTTAACCGTCACCTATTTGATTTTTTAAATATTTTTTTCCGATACAAATAGGTGACGGTTATTCCCTGCAACCATCGCCTATTCCCAAAAAAGGTGACTTGTGATTCAAAAAACCGTCGCCTATAATGTTTATTTATTTTATTTATGTAACAATAGGCGATGGCTTTTGAAAATTCTTAGTTGTCTAATTAATTTGATTTTAGCGATCCAATGGGTCTATTCGTGTTCCTGTTACTCAGATTCAACCTGTTTACATTTACTGTTTAATGTGAGATGTTCTTGTAAATTGTCGTAACCTAGATGCGTCTACGTGAGCAAGATGCGTGTGGGTCGTGATTTCTGAAATTAACAGAATGCAGTACAGAAAACAGTAAAAACACAGAATTTTTAACGTGAAAACCCAATTGGGAAAAAACCACACGCTCGTCGCCTACGAGCAAAACCTGTCCACTAGATCCAATCAGTTTAAATATTTTACAAAGTAACTGCAGGGCAATTTATGCATAAATTAACCAACATCTAAGAAAACAATAGAAAAACTCCCCGTTCTTCATTCTGAGCATGTAATTTGAGCAGACGTCCCGTCTCTCATCAGCAGCTCTTTATAAATCGCGATCCCGCAACAGATCTTCACTCCTTGCAAAGATCTCTATGTGTTGTGGGTTGATCTACTTCGTGGAAAGGACTCCTCTTGGAGATTTAAACCGAGATCTTCAAGATTCAAGGTTGGTGTTCATGGACTTGATCAAGGAATTAGCTTGAAGATGTCATGAACATGGAGGAGCAAGGACACGTTGAATAGCAGATGAAGGGGGCTGATTTTCATGCTCTATTCGTGTCTCTTGGTCACGTGAAAATAGATTATTTGAATTTGAATATTTTCCTCTAGTTTTTCACGTGGACATGCTTGCTCCAATGGGTAATGGCTAGTATATTATATAGAATTAATTGCCTTGAGAAGCAAGCAATAATAACTCTAATAATACTAGAATCCTACATGAAATAAAATATCAAAATTAGTTGCAAGATAAATTAAATAAGATAAAAGATAAGTATGAAATAAACATCTTACCTTATCAAGTTTCAAGATAATATGAAATAAAAATCTTACCATAAAAGCATGATACATTGAACTTGGACCCCAATGACCTCCTAGGCGTGTGTACATGGGTAAGTGTCCGAATTGGACTCTCTTCATTGCCTTGCATGTGTACTAGGAGTATGGTCCATGTAGAACTCCTTTTTGATCAAAATCCAATGCTTAAAAACAATCACATGGCATAATTATCTAATACAATGTTCTAGAAAAATTCTCATGTGATTAAAACACAAATGCTGTTGTAAATATACTTTGGATACTATATATATATATATATATATATATATATATATATATATATATAATATCTACTATGTGAATGCCTATTTTACCCCCTAAGTGTATTGTAATTTACACATTTGCCATTTTGTAACTCTATAAATAGGGGTGTTCTTTCCCCCACTTAACACAATAAAATTCTCTCATTCTCCTCTCTAAATATTCATCTTACTTCCTCTATCTTCATAAATTTTATATCATCCCATCAAATCTGTTATTCCATAACACGTTATCAGCACGACTGCTCTGCCCGGAATATACATCCAACTAAAGGGTAATATAACAACTTATTTTGAACAAAGGTATGTAGAACATCCTTGTAATTTAATTCAAGTTGTGGGATGAAACACCAAATGAAGAACACACACTCTGTATATTAGATAAATAGTTTTACCGCCATGTTGGATGGTTTAGGAAATTCTTTATTGATGACCGCCATGTTGGATGGTTTAGGAGATGGTTTAAAAGATTCTTTATTGATGACCGCCATGTTGGATGGTTTAGGAGATTTTTTTTATATTGATTTATGAATTATTAAATGGTACACCAAGCCACCAAATAGTCTAATTATTTTACAATTCAAATACTGAAAATACCCATTTTCGTGATGAGTACAACTATCACAAATTGGGAGGATACACGAATTCCTACATTTTTTGTGTACTCCTAGTTACCACACTCGAAGGAGGCACTGCCACCTAGTGGAGGTTTAACTAGTTATACAGTTTATATTAGTTAAATTCCCCTACATTTTTTTTGTACTCCTAGTTACCACACTCAAAGGAGGCACTGCCACCTAGTGGAGGTTTTACTAGTTATACCGTTTATATTAGCTAAATTTATTGAAAGCTAATCTATACTATACTATTTGCATTACATTTTTTTTTGGTATCCTACCACATGATTGATAAAGAATTAATTATACTTAAAAATTTTCTCAAGAGAATATTTCTCCTTCAAAACCCAACTTTTATTTTTTTACACTTGCTTTAATTATTACCAAACAACATCATATCAACCCACTATTAATTCACCCAACTTTTATATTTTTACACTTGCTTTAATTATCACCAAACAACATCATATCAACCTACTTTTCTTATAAATTTAACAATAATTAAATATATAATGGCAATTATCTTGTCTAGTTAGTTGATGTAAAAGTAATAATTTTGTCTAGTTAATTAATGTTTTAACTTGTTTTTTTGTTATTTTATAGTATGGCATCAAATATCACAAAATTAGAGTTCGCGGCTCTCGATATTACTGGAAAGAATTATCTATCATGGATTCTTGATGCCAAAATGCATTTAAATGCAAAAGGCCTCGGAGATACAATTAAAGAAAAAAATGAAACATCAGAAAAGGACCAAGCCAACGCTATGATTTTTCTTCGTCATCATCTCGACGAAGCACTAAAAATGAATATCTTACGATTGAAGATCCTTGAACTTTGGAACAATTTAAAGGAAAGATATGATCATCGTGAAAAGCAGTAATCCTCCCAAAGCTCGTTTCGATTGGTTACATTTAAGGCTACAAGATTTTAAATCAAGAATGAATATAACTCCGCTATGTTCAAAATTACTTGACACTAAAATTATGCGGAGAAACAATTACGGAGAATGATATGTTAGAGAAAACATTCTCCACTTTTCATGCCTCAAATGTTGTCTGCAACAACAATATAGGGAGCGAGGCTTTAAAAATATTGAGTTGATATCTTGTCTACTTGTAGCGGAACAAAATAACGAAATAAGTTAATGAAAAATCATGAATCTCGTCCAACGGGATCTTTACCAATGCACAAGTGAACAATATAGCATCTACAAGTCGTGGACGAGGATACAACGGGCGAGGATACGATTTGGCATTAATCGAGGCAGGTCGAGGCCGTGGCCGTGGACGAAATTTTTCATGGCATCGAAATAGTCATGGCAGTTTCCGAAATTTAAGAAAGTAAATAATCATGGTGAAAGAAGGGGAAATCTCTATAAAAGAAATGTGAAGGAATCGATAAGAGAGCGGATAATTCATGCCATAGATGCGGCATGAAAGGACACTGGGCAAAAAGTCTGTCGAATCGCTAAACATCTTGTTGATTTATATCAAGCATCTAAAAGGAGAAAGTAAATAACATTGAGACAAACTTCTCATATAAAGAAGACACTCCACTCTTGGAGCCATCAAAAGCGACACATCTTGAGATTGCAGATTTTTACGAACATAATGAGAATTGATGTTTACTATGGTATCTATATATGTATGAAACCTACTTATGTGTGTCTGTATAATAAATAATGATGTATAATATGTGTGTATCTGAGTATGTATGTGTGTAAGCATTATATTCTGGTTTTATATATAAATAAAATATTATATTCTAAAATTCATCATTTCTTTTGAAGGAGAAAGAATATTGATCGCCTATTGATTGACTCCAAGGTCATGGATGAAGAAATTTGTTTAGCGGATAGTGCTTCGACACATTCTATATTAAGAAACAAAAAGTATTTTTCAAGTTTGGCTATGATAAAGAATGATGTAATAACGATGCTCGAGGTTAAGTGACAATTATTGAAGGCTCCGGAAGAGCAAATATCATATTGAAAGGGGGAACACGAATCATTATCAATAATGCTTTGTTTGCCCCAAAATCAAAAAGAAATCTATTGAGTTTTAAAGACATACGAAGTAATGGGTACCATATTGAGGACAATGAAAAGAAAATAATGCGGAATATCTATATATAACTTCTATGATTTCGAAGGAAACATGTGTTGGAAAAAGTTGCCCGCATACGCTTCCGGTTTATACTATACCAATATTAATACAATTGAAGTACATATTACATCTAGCCGGAAGATTGAAAATCCAAAAGATTTCAATATTTGGCATGACCGTTTAGGTCATCCTGGTTCGACAATGATGAGAAGAATAATTGAAAATTCAAGTGGGCATTCTCTGAAAAGTCAGAAGATTCTTCAATCTAACGAATTTTCATGTGCTGCATGTTCTCAAGGAAAATTGATAGCGAGACCATCACTAGCTAAGGTCGGAAATGAATCTCCAGTATTTCTAGAACGGATACAAGGTGATATATGTGGGCCCATTCACCCATCATGTGGACCATTCAGATATTTTATGGTTTTAATAGATGCATCTACAAGATGGTCCCACGTATGCTTATTATCCACTCGAAACATGGCATTTGCGAGATTGCTAGCACAAATTATAAGATTACGAGCACATTTTCCAGATTATCCAATCAAAACGATCCGACTAGATAATGCTAGTGAATTTACATCACAGGCTTTTAATGATTATTGTATATCAGTTGGAATAAAAGTTGAACATCCAGTTCCTTATGTTCATACTCAAAATGGCCTAGCTGAATCATTTATTAAAAGCCTCCAATTGATTGCCAGGCCACTACTCATGAGAACAAAACTCCCACTTTCTGCATGGGGATATGCTATTTTACATGCAGGGGAACTTGTAAGGTTAAGGCCAACATCCAACAATAAATTCTCCCCATTACAATTAGTCTCGAAAAATGAGCCTAATATTTCTCATTTGAGGATATTTGGTTGTGCAGTATATGTACCCATTACTCCTCCACAACGTACTAAGATGGGGCCTCAAAGAAGGTTGGGAATATATATTGGTTTCGAATCTCCGTCTATAATTAGATATCTTGAACCCCAAACAGGCAATATCTTCAATGCACGTTTTGCCGACTGCCAATTTGATGAAACATTATTCCCACCTTTAGGGGGAGAAGATAAAAAGTTGGAAAATGATGTGACACGCAAAAGGTTGGAAAAGGAAGTGATATGGAATACTACAACATTATCCAACCTAGATCCTCGCACTGGGCAATGCGAGCAAGAAGTTCAAAAGATAATTTACTTACAAGGAACAGCAGATCGATTACCAGAAGCTTTTACAGATGCCAAAGGGATAACTAAGTCACATATTCCAGCTGAGAATGCCCCTATGAGAATTGAGATTCCAAAACAAACTAAAATTGCAAATGAATCGAGAATACAACAAAAACATGGTAGACCTATTGGATCAAAAGACAAAAATCCTCGAAAAAGAAGGGGAGCAAATGCGCAAAATAATCGCATTAAAGAAACAGAAGGTCTTAATAAATCAGTAGATGAAATCAAGCAAGAACCCCCTGAGAAAGTTCAGGTACCTGAAAGCGATGAAATTAAAGAGATCTCTATAAACTATGCTTTCACAAAGAAGAAATGGAATAGAAAAGAAACAATTATCAATAATGCATTTGCATATAATGTTGCACTTGATATAATCAATGAAGTTGAAGATGTTGAACCAAAATCTATTGATGAATGCCGACGAAGAGATGATTGGTTGAAATGGAAAGATGCCATTCAAGCAGAGCTAGACTCGTTAGAAAAACGAAATGTTTTCGGACCTATAATGCGAACACCAAAAGAGGTTAAACCAGTAGGGTACAAATGGGTGTTCGTGCGAAAACGAAATGAGAAAAATGAAGTGGTGAGATATAAAGCACGACTGGTGGCACAGGGATTTTCGCAAAGGCCCGGCATTGATTATGAAGCAACATACTCCCCTGTAATGGATGCAATCACCTTTCGATATCTTGTCAGCTTAACTGCACATGAGAAGCTCAATATGAGACTAATGGATGTGGTTACTGCATATTTATATGGTATAATTGACAATGATATCTATATGAAAATCCCTGAAGGATTGAAGTTGCCTGAAGTATACAATTCGAATGATCGTGAAATTTATTCGATAAAACTTCAGAGATCATTATATGGGTTGAAACAATCTGGACGCATGTGGTATAATCGTCTAAGCGAATATCTTCTGAAAGAAGGGTATAAAAATAATCTTATATGCCCATGCGTCTTTATAAAAAGGTCACCTTCGAGATTTGTTATTATTGCTGTATATGTAGATGATCTAAATATTATCGGAACTGCTGAAGATATTCCAAAAACAGTTAATTATTTAAAAGCAGAATTTGAGATGAAAGATCTTGGGAGAACTAAGTTTTGTCTTGGCTTACAAATTGAACATTTCAAAGATGGGATATTCTTACACCAGTCCACATATACAGAAAAGGTCCTTAAGCGATTTTATATGGATAAAGCTCACCCACTAAGTACCCCAATGAGTGTTCGGTCACTTGATGTGAAAAAGGATCCTTTAGACCCGAGAAGATGATGAAGTGGTCCTTGGACCCGAAAGTACCATATCTTAGTGCAATCGGTGCACTATTATATCTTGCTAATAATACAAGACCGGATATAGCCTTTGCAGTAAATCTATTAGCAAGATATAGTTCTGCTCCTACACAAAGACACTGGAATGGAATCAAACATGTGTTTCGCTACCTTCGAGGAACAGTAGATATGGCCTATTTTACTCAAATAAAACTAAACTGAATTAGTTGGTTATCTTTGATGCGAGGATATTTATCGACCCACATAAAGCAAAATCCCAGACGGGTTATCTATTTACATGCGGTGGAAGCGCAATATCTTGGCGGTCGATCAAGCAGACACTCACGACCACATCTTCAAACCATGCAGAACTGATAGCAATATATGAAGCAAGTCGAGAATGCGTATGGTTGAAGACGATGATACAACATATTCGAAAAGAGTGGTTTATCCTCTACTACAACCAATCCAATTATATTGTATGAGGACAATATCGCTTGCATAACCCAACTAAAGGATGGATTCATTAAAAGCGACCGGACGAAACACATTTCACCAAAGTTCTTCTTCACTCATGAACTTGATAGGAGTAACTTAAATTGATGTACAAATGTATCCGTTCTAGTGATAATCTTGCACACTGTTGGACGAAGGCACTACCGATCGCAACATTTGAAGGATTGATACATAAAATCGGGATCTTGAGAATTAAAGATATCAAGTGATATTATATTGAGGGGGAGAAATTTGAGCTGTACTCTTTTCCTTCGTCCAGGTTTTATCCCACTTTGGGTTTCTTGGCAAGGTTTTAACGAGGCAAGTTTCTAAAATTTTAGTATTACTGTTTTTCACTTAATAAAATAGTCATTCAAGGGGGAGTGTTGTAAATATACTTTGGATACTATATATATATATATATATAATATCTACTATGTGAATGCCTATTTTACCCCCTAAGTGTATTGTAATTTACACATTTGCCATTTTGTAACTCTATAAATAGGGGTGTTCTTTCCCCCACTTAACACAATAAAATTCTCTCATTCTCCTCTCTAAATATTCATCTTACTTCCTCTATCTTCATAAATTTTATATCATCCCATCAAATCTGTTATTCCATAACAAATGCATCCTTTTAAAAAAAAACACAAATGTATGGTTAATTAATTAAATATAAACTTCAATTAATTAAAGTCACATGGATTAGGAAAAATAGAAATGACACCAAAATTAACTTATTAAAAATAAGTTAACAACTTTGATAAATAATCGTCGCCTATTTGCAAACTTTTTTTTCAAATATATTTCAAATTTTACATGTTATTGCAGATTTTATTCTCATTACATGCTTGCATATAAGACCTGCACATTCTGCCTGTACATATACACCACCATTTCGAAGCATTGGAAAGTTCCGAATTCCACAACCACCAAGTATAAGAACACCGTTGTAACATATAATTAAGTAGTAGCTTATTAATTACTTATAATAGAGAAATAAGAGTTGTAATCCAATTTACGTGGAATAACAAAAGGATATTACTCCGTCTTACATAATTATTATGATTTTTTGTTATTAAAAAAATGTATGTAACACATCGGTTATTAATTGTTCATAAACCTTCGATCTAGACGGGTGAGTTAACTTGCAAGCATGAACTACGGTAAGTTCTTATTCTCAATTTAGTGTCTCCTAAAGATTATTCATAATCTTAAAGCTTTTTACAAAATAACACTAATCCATTAAAAAATTTCAATAAGTGAACAAGTTTTTAATTTATCCTATGTCATTAATTACCAAAAAAAAAAAAGAAAAAACCCTCTAAAGTGAGGAAAAAAAAATTTTAAACCCCACAATGGAGCAACAATCTCATGTAAGGGAAGTGAGGAAGAATCTAGGAAACAAACAAAATTGAAGTAATGGCGCCAAAATTTTCATCATTTTCGCCATTGATAGACATGCCACTCATACACTTAATTTTCGCCCATAATCAACGGCAAAAATACATACATTGTGTTACCCATACCCTAATGATGCTAAACGTCCAACAAAATCCACGCTATAGTCTCAAAAATCGAAGATTGAGAACATTAATTGGAAGCCCCAAATTTGGAGGAAAGTGCGAAATTACCTTCATTTTCATGCAAGAGATGGCTCAAACCCGTGGAATGGCTTGTGTTTTACTTCCCAATAGACTTTGGAGTGGAAAATAGAAGAACCACCAGACGAAATTGTGTCAAATTTGGCCTAGAAGTGTGGTTTTGGGCTAAGAAGGAGTATACAATGGAGAATGCCGCTGCTGGTTTTTGTCCCTGTATTTGTAAACAATAATAGGCGATGGTTGTTTAAAAACTAGCGCCTATTTAAAAAAATAAAAAATAAAAAATAATAGGCGACGGTTTGCCATAAACCGTCGCCTATTTTATCAAAAAACATTAAAAATAGAAAACGAAAAGGCGACAGTTTTAATATAATCATCGCCTATTCTATGGAAACTAAATTTTAAAAAAAGTTGAAAAAAATAGGTGATGGTTATAAGAATAACCGTCGCCTAAAGTTCCTTTTTATTTAATTGGCAATGGTTAATGAAAAATCGTCGCCTATTCCATGCCTAGACATATAGGAAATGCTTCCAAACAGCTATAGGCGACAGGACATCGTGCATGTAACTATTGCTTATTCAGTGTCTCCTATAGTCAATTGTGTAGTAGTGATATCTAATGGTCTATTCCTGCTTATTTATTTAATTGTCTATGGTCTATGCCTGCTTATCTAACAATTAAATAGATGAATGTGCAGTTCACGTGGGCCATGACAATATATTTGAAGAATAGATGTTCAACTTTAAAAATCATCTCCAAGAGTTTTTCTAATTATGTCTAAACATCAACTCTACATAATTTTATGGTAAATTGGTGTTGGCTGGATGTGAGAAAGGACATCTAGATTCTAGACGTAGACATCCCATCTCTCAATTATTGGAGAGTTTTTAATTATTACAAGGCATCTATTCAGACATATCAATTAACTTTGAGAACCTAAATAACCATTGCTAAACGCTAAGTCATGGTGAGATGACGCCATCACCAAGTCGTTGATGCCAAACAATCATTATCACGTCTTAAACAATTACCACCACCACTTCACACATTTCATAGCACCTCCAAATTAAGCCACCACTAACTTGTTAGCAAGAGACCACCATGGCTAACAAGAGGCCACTACAAGAGACCACCAATTTTAATTTAATGTTATTAATTTTTTGTATTCGGTATATTTTTACAGTGATATATTCGTAGTAAAATTTTATTTATGTATACCAAAATAGTAAAATTTTATTTGACTAACGATAAAATTGGAGAATTCAGTCCAAATGGACTAAATGCACACTAATTTTTTTTTGACCAATTACGCTATATGTTTTTAGCCAATCTCATAAAATGCTTTAGTTTTTTTGGATTAGGAAAGGAAATCGAAAAATATACGAAGTAAAGATCATAAGAATGAATAAAAAATACTCAAAATTGAAAATATTATGATTTTAATAAGATTCCACGGAAAAATGAATAAAAAATAAAAAATTTTAAAATGTTATTATTTTATTCAAGATTCCGCCGCCGATGAAAAAAAAAGACCTAAGTGCGCAAAGTCGAGTTTTAAATACTAATGTGTCGCCGGAGGTTTTTTAAATACCAAATCATCAAAAGTTTATTTTTTTTAAACGCCAATGTAGTAGTTTGACCCTTTTTTTTATTGAGTTTCGATGTGGGATTCGTATATACATTTTATAAAGAACAAAAATGCATTTTCTTTATCAAGTTTCAATGTGAAATTC
This sequence comes from Jasminum sambac, assembly GCA_018223645.1. Classification (NCBI taxonomy): domain Eukaryota; kingdom Viridiplantae; phylum Streptophyta; class Magnoliopsida; order Lamiales; family Oleaceae; genus Jasminum; species Jasminum sambac. The sequence goes on from CP073641.1 coordinate 24,689,364, forward strand.
ATAACTCATTTACTCCCACTTAAAAGGGAATTAAGAAAAAAATTTAAAAAATGCATACAAATCAACTAAAAAAGGAAAAAATGAAAAACAAATCATTTAGATCGAAACCGACAAAAAAATCAATCAACATCGGCAAAAGTCATAAAGAAACCAGATAGAAAAGCCGATTTAACCCGATAAAATAAAATAATAATAATGAAACTTTTTGAAAAAACTTTTTAATATTTGTATATATGAGTCCACTTGCTAAGTTCCGATGATTGCTCCACATGAAGAAACCAATCTCCATATTTTATAAATAAAAATTTCATCTTCTTTATTAAGTTTCGATGTGGGATTCATATCTACCTTCTATAAATAAAAAAATTCCATCTTCTTTATCAAGTTTCGATGTGAAATTAATATCCCACTTGGGAATTAAGGCAAAAATTTAAAAAAAGGCATAAAAATCAGCTAAAAATTTGAAAAACAAAACATTTATATCTAAACTGACCAAAAAATCAATCAAACCGGCAAAAATCATAGAAACCCAGATTTAAATTGGTAAAATAAAATAATAATGAAACTTTTTCAAAGAACTTTTTAATCTTTGTATATATAAGCCTAATTGCTAAGGCCCGACGATTGCTCCATATGAAAAAACTAACCTCAACTTTTTATAAAACAAAGAATTCAATCTACTTTATCAAGTTTTGATGTGGGGTTCATATCCCACTTAATGGACCGAGTAAAAAAATAATTAAGAAAAAAAGGTTTAAGATCGTAAAAAAAAATAAAAAGAGAAAAAGAGCATTAATTGCGTGTGGCAAGGGTTCTAAACCGTTGCCATGTGCACAGCACTGCACTTACGGCGGTGCTGCAACCAAGGCAGCTGACTGCGTCATTGTTCTAGATGGGAAAATAAAATTTTGAGAAAACTAATGTGGAGGAAACAAAGGTGAACTATGTTGTCAAGGTATATTATTATTTTAGTTAATTCATTATAGCATTCTTATGTAATGAAATTAATTAATGAAGTTAGTTTTTTAAAGTAATCTCGTTCCTTCCTCTTTTTTCCTTTGTTGAAAGGATGATTCTGATGTTGAGGAGATTGCCACGCCATTGAAAGGTGCCAGGACTCCAAATCACGTGAATTGGAGTTTGGGTGGGTGATATGCCATGGGCGAAACGTGCATGTTTTGGTTTTTGGCATGCTCCTTGACCAATGCGAAGAGTAAGAAAACCTGCAAGATGATAAATCAAGAATAGCAAGAGAAGAAGTATTGTCTACCAAAATATTTATTGCTATCTATTAATATGCAAGATGACACATTAGGAAACTAAATTCGTGGATTGATCTTCCTTTCTTCATACTATTAATTTTTTTATTGGATCATTTAGTTTTTATGCCAATATGTTCATTGTGAAAATTAATTATATTTATTTTGTATTGTTGATTAATATTTTTAGCTTATATAATTCGTTACAATTACAAAAGTCCAGCAAAATTTATAATTTTTTTAATAAAACTGACTAATTTGCGGGGTTTGAATCCTGGGGAGGGCAAAAAGCCTCAGTTCCAGACTGAGCGCAAAATCATGAGTTGGATGCGTACGGATCACAATCCTACCGTCAACAATCCTCATATGGAAAATTATTTTCAATAGTGAGAGAGAGTGGCAATAAAAAGAGTGTTGAACTCACTTGTTCCGAAGAAAAAATTGTACCTTCTTCCCACAAATAAAATTTTTTATTTTTTTTATATCATCAATTTTTAAATTATTAGTATGAGTCGATATAATATTTTAAATTGTTAAGAGAAATCCCTGGAATGATCGTATTTTCTTCACTATTAATTTTTTTCTTAAATTATTTAATTTATATATCAATTTATTCATTATAAAAATTAATTATACTTCTTTTATACAATTAATTAATATTTTTTCATTCACATAATATTCATGACAACAGACAACTGCAAAACTCAAATGTGTCACAGTTTCATCTTCATGGCTTTTTGAGTACAGCATGTTCTCACCATGTTTATCCTTTTATTTTTCCCATTTATCGTTATTACTGGACCCCACTCACATTTTCTCGCCATGCTTATCCTTTTATTTTTCTCACTTATGGTTATTACTGGACCCCACTCTTGGTTGATTTTATTTAACCACACATTTCCTAATTGGTCAAAAATTTAGAAGCTTATCTTTTGTTAACTAGCCATGGTTATTTTTCAAACTTGCAGCCTTTTTCATGACTTATTCATGGTTACAACATTTGTCATATTTATTGTATCACTTTCATGACTTTGGTTATTGTATCACTTTCATGACTTATTCATGGTTAATCAATTTTTTTTTTTACTTCCATTTGGATGCGGAAGTACTTTGGGTATTTCAACCTTACTAATTTTATTTATATTAGTGTTTCTACCCGTACGTTGTACGGAGAAATATATATTTAAGATATAATTTAATTAACGGTATTGGGTTTGTGAGAAAGGAATTATGAGATCTGTAAAAATCTTAAGAGCGCGTGAAAGAGATATGGTAAATGTGACTGACATGTGAAGATAGATACGTAATGTAATTCAGATAATAGGTAAATATCAAGATTATTATCCTTTGCGTAATTGGCGTGGGAACATGATTTTTTATTAATTATTTAATTCAAAAAATAAGTAGAATGAGAGGAAAATGTCCTGATTATATTTATATATATAGATAGATATAGATTATCAATTTAGCTGTATTAATTAAAAAAGAAAATATTATAAGATTTTATCCGTGTCAAAAAAATATATATTATAAGATTTTATCTCGTGGACTAAACTCTTTCAAATGCATTATCGTCAAACAAGGAACAATTTACCCGATCTTGAATATATATATTGATTCAGTCATCTCTTACTTATTCATTTGAATTTTTAAAAATAAAGGAATTGGTGAATAGTGCCTTCATTCTACCTATAAATACATTGTCTCACTACATGGATATTATCAAAATTAAAACACTAGAAAGCTTAAATCGGGAGTAAATAAAGATGGCAAATAAGACCACTTTTCTTGCTCTCTTCTTGTGCTTCCTCGTTATTGCTGCCTTTGGTAAGTAGTCTTGCACCCCACCCCGCCCATATTGTGCTTAATAACATTCCAATATCGAATACACATGTAACATTTCTCTTATCCAATGGAATATATATATTTATGCAGAGATAGAAAGGGGGGAGGCAAAATATTGCTCAAAACCTAGCAAGGGATACAATGGAGTATGTTCCTATGACAAATGCAACAATTTTTGCAAGAACTGGCACTATGATCATCACGATTATAAATATGGTAAGTGTTTGAAAGTGAAGGATGACCACAGGAAAGGTTTTACCTATGCTTGCTATTGCTACTACGATTGCTGATCATTATTTATCTACGCTTGCTGGAGTTGTGGTTGATGTTTGGTCGACGACTGCTTCGTACTGTATTTGGATGTGTGTGTAATAAATATTGTATTATCAAATACTTTTGTTGTGTGTAATTTGTATGGTTTGAATAAAGTTTGCATGGTGTGTTTTGCAGAAAGTATTGTAAGTTTAACTTCTGTTGAACCATTGTTGTCAATGCTTTCATTTCTTGTAATTCTTTTGTTTGAATAATATTAAAGATATGTTATGTATTATGAATAAATAAAATAGTCATGTGATGTCTTTTTAGTATAAAAATCTAATTAATTACGTTTCTTTAAATGAAACGGTAAGCAAGTACATGAGATGTACTATTCAATTTGAAGGCTAATTATATTTGGATTAAGGATTGTGGATAATGTGTGATTTGTATAATACAAAAAACATATCTATTCCAATAAAGTAATAATACAATACGAGGGACAGAAAAAGGTCTTTACTGATAGAATGATCACATAGACATGCGAAATTATATGTTGAATGTATTATACTTAATATTTTACTGATAGAATGATCACATAGACATGCGAAATTATATGTTGAATGTATTATACTTAATATTGAGGTAACATGTGTCGTACACAACTTGCAACATGGACATGATAAGTAACCTATGAGAAAAAGGATGAGGAAAGTTGACTTTCTTTTTAAAAAACGTGTAAAAATTGTTCAAACTACTCACGTGTACAGGCAAATCGTTGAAGATTAAACTTTTAAGTTTGGAACATGAAAAATTGTCTAATATGACAAAATAAAGAAATGAAATTTATGACACAGTTAAACATAAAAGCATATTTATTTAAAAAAATAGAAATTTAGTATACTAATTGTTGAAAATGGCCAACCAAATTCTTTGACTTTTTGAGATCCAGATTGATTCCTATTCATTGTTCTAAAACAGAGTTGATCCTTAATGCGAAGGACGTTGGTGACTGGTGGCGGGAAAATATTTTTCAAAGAGAATTAGGGGTGTACAACTTAAATAAGTCAATATTAAAAATATTGGACAAAAATGGAGAATTTTTTTTTTTACCAAAACTGGAAAAAAATAGCAAAATTAAAAAAAAAATTAGAAAAAAGGAAGCATAAATTTTAGATTTTCAAAAGAAAACTTATAATTGGGTGTGTTTGATTAGAAGAAAACATTTTACATGAAAAACATTTTACATGTAAAATGTTTTCCCACCTAAACCCATAGGAAAACATTTTACATGCATTTGGCCAAAATAGTGCATGAAGTGATTGTACCTTGTAAAAAAATGTATTTTACATGTTGCAATTAAACAACAAAAGAATGACAATCAACGCGGATTGCCATTCTTCCTTCCAACACACAGGAGTGTGGGTTAGTTTCAACAATGATCAGTTAGAGACCATTACTACCCATTAGCATACAAATTAAAATACATTATTTTTCATACTTTTTAAAATTCATATTTAATCAAACAAATCACACCCATATATCTCGTAGAACCCACTTATACTATTAAATCTCTACCATCCAACTATACTAATTATTTCGATCTCTTCCTACTCATAAATATACATTTTAATTTACATGCTAACATATCAGTCGGAAAAGTCCTTATTTGTTTGTTTTAGACTTATATGGAGGAGATGTATTTCTAATGAGAATTAAGAACCCGATATCTGACTTGCAACTTTTCTTGTAATTTTTCAATTCAATGACATTAATTACTTTTTGTTTATTGACAGTTACATAGATGAATGTGCAATTCATGTAACATTATATTTGAAAAATAGACATTCAACTTTAAAAATTATCTTCAATGAAACGGCGCTGTTTCATTCTCGTTGTTGCCAAAACGACATCGCTTTTGTTGTCCTAATAGTAAACCTCTATTCTACCTTATTAGAGCATCTACAAGAGGTTCTTTGTATTTAAAGAGCATCTTTTTTAAAATAAAGAAAATTTTTGAATTTAAAGAACGGAATTTTTTATAGTCGCTAACATGCTCTTTATGAATGTATGTGAATAGATATTAAATTTCACAATTAATCTTGAAAGTTGTAAAACGCATATAAATTAAAATTTGTGAGTAGTGTGAATGCAATAAATGATCAAATAAAGAGTGGGCTTGACTCTCCAAATAACTCTCTAAATTTAAAAATTGCAATAAAGAGCTTGTTGGAGGCAATTTTCAAACAATAGCTCTTGAAAATAAAAAGCATTTCCCAATTGAAGAATCCCTTGAAAATAGTCTTAGTTAGTAAGGATATTTAGCTTAATCAAAATCTTCTATGACATAAAAAATTACACATAACTACAACTGGCTGTGTTCATGTCTCTTTCTTGAGTAACTATTACTCAATTGACAAAAATAACCCTACAACGACTATATATACTTGTCACGATTTATTGCATTTCTCGCAAATTAATTACTAGAAGTCGGTGAGATTAATTAATTGAAATGGATAAATCTCCATTTACCAATACGTTTTCCCTTGCCCTTTTCTTTTGCGTCCTCCTCGTTGCATCCAATGGTAATTAAAATTGAAACACAGATATCGATATATAACTGTACTATTTTAACTATCTCCCAAAACATTTTCGACGTGTCACTTATCTTTCTGGTATATGCAGAGGTGCGAATGGCGGAGGCTCAAGGATATGCTGCAAAGATATTTGTGTGTTTGAGGTGGCCACTGGGAGAGCTTTGCCAGAATAACGTGTGCTCTACCGCATGCATGCTGCGGGGCAACGCCGCAGGAAATTGGCATCTTGGAGGATGCTATTGCATCCGTGCATGCCCCAACAACGTAACTAACGAATGAATAAATGTGTGTTTGTGTTAATTCTTATATATGTCCGAAATCAAAGCAATTAAACGTGCCCTCAAGTTTAATTTGTGTCCTCTTGTTCAATATTAGTATTGCATACATGGTCTATAATGTATGCCTGCAAACAGTGTTGTATTTATTTCTATGTATTGTGGCTTGCTTTGTGTTTCCTTGTAATTAATATCGATCCTTTCTCTTTTTAATTAATAATAATATAAGCATTTTTGGGTATTCAGGAGCTCCTTTTGGCCCTTGAAGTCATTAATTTTACACTGCATAATTTTTGGTATTTTGCTCGCAAGATTATTTCTACCTCGAAAAATGATATTTTCTCGAATATGAACACATTTAATTTCCCAGATCAAACCATGCCTTTTTTGCGCTGTCTGTGTTATCTTTTAGCTCCGAAGTCTCATTCCTTTATTAGTGAATAATTTCTCGATATTTGTTCAAAAGATTAATTGTTATCACACTATTTAATACATTATACTCACCAACACGTGCAACGCAGGCAGTGCACTAGTAACTATATTAAAAGAATCACTACCAAATTACTGGTCATGGTATGTAGTACTTAAGGACATGTTTGGCTAAGCCTTTCTTCTTTTAATTTTTTAATTTTTTATTTTTAACTATGTTCAAATCATCAATTATTGTTGACAATTGACTATAACTAATTTGAATGAATAATTCATCTCCTTAACAATCACATTACAATAGTTGGAGTGAGTAAATATTTCATTTCACGGCTAATATCAGAATTCATTTAAACTGTATCAATATCCACAAAACGACTAAGAGTAAAAATTAGCACCATTTACTTTTAAGCAAACTTATAAGCATTTTTGAACATTCAAGTGCTACTTTTGGGCCAGAATGTTAGACTTCTTAGCATTACATGATTAGTAGTATTTTGCATACAAGACCGTTTCTACCTAAAAGATGGCATTTTTTCCCCAATAGACAATGTTAACTTTCCATCAAACCTCACATTTTTTAGCCTTTGAGTATTTTCTTTAATCAATGAAGTCTCACATCTTTATCAATGCATAATTCTCGACATTTACTAAAAATTAAAATATTATTTCTATCACAATTTAACACATTATACTTATGGAATACGTGCAATGCATGTAATCCTACTAGTATTTGTCTAAATACAACTTTTAGCATGGACTGCTAAAGAATGTTGATTTCGTAACAATTCATATCTTTTAAATAAATCCAAATCTTGCTAGTAATAAGGACGTTCATATTTCTAAATTCATTTTCAAACACATTTTTATGATATATTTTAGTTTTTGCCACAATTTAAGCAGTTATGCGTATGCACACTTTCAAACTACGTATACTAAACATTCTCAAAACTAAAACGTAATCTTACCTACATCTCATTTTATTTGTACTAAACCTTCTCAAAGTTAACACGTAATCTTACTAACATTTCATTTTGTTTTGTTTTGTACTAAACATTCTCAAAATTAATAACATGTACTAGTAATTCTTACTGACATATCATTTTGTTTTCAAGGTTTGTTTTCCGTAGTGTGTGCTGATTTTGCAATTGCATAGGACACATACCATATTTGATGGTCAATATACGACTTCAATAAATATGGGTGTGCGTGTGTGTTAATTCTCATATATGTATGAAATAAAAGCAATTAAACGTGCCCTCGCGTTTAATTTGTGTGCATATATGGTCTATAATCTATGCAATCAAACATAATGTGTGTTGTATTTATTTCTTGGTATTGTGGCTTTGTTTGTATTATAAACCATAGGAAAATGATCTCCTACCCACTGTGGGTAGGAGATTCTACCCACAGTAGATACATGTTCTCCCCTGATTGGTGGGGGCTGGTGGGGCCACTCCTCCCACTAATCAATGGGTGACACATACCCATTGTGGGTAGGATATCCTACCCACTGTGGGTAGGAGATCATTACTCATAAACCATAATTACAAATATGGTCTATAATTTGTGTGCATGCATGGTTTATATATCGAATACAAAGAATTAATAAAATCGAATCACAAAATTAAAAATTCATTGTACCTAAGCCCGCATCTTTCTTATAATAACTCTTTTTATCAATAAAATTTATTTTACGAGCTTGGATTTTCGAATATGGATATTTCTAACAAATAAAAAAATTAAAAAAAGAAAAAATATCAATACCCCCTTCCCCACCCCACCCGCCCACCCACCCCCAACCCCTAGGACCACCACCACCTCCACCACCACATATCCATGGTGGCGGTGGTGGTTCTAGGGTGTGGGGGTGGGTGAGCAGGGTGGGGTTGGGGTGTATTGATATTTTTTTATTTTTTTTCATTTTTAAGAAATATCCACATTTGAAAATCCAAGCTAGTAAAATAAATTTTATTGATAAAAAGAGTTATTACAAGAAAGATGTGAAGTGATATATTTTAATAAAATTTTATTTAGGTATAATAATTACATTCATTATTAAATATTGGTTAAATCAAATTGTGCGCCTCTTTAATGCTAAAGAAATGCTACTGTGTTGAAATACAAACAAATCTACTATGTTAAAAATTTTTGATAAAAACTATTTAATCACTATCAAATTAATTTCATAAAATTAATTACAAACCAAATAAGCATATATGTAGAAAAATTAAAATATAAAATTGTAATATTTAACTAAATTTGGGACTAAAGTGTATATTTTTCTAATTTTGGGACTCGATTGTAACAATACCTAAAGGATAGGACCTTTTGGTGCAATTTATTTCAAGTCAAATGGACCAAAGTCGCACCTTATTTTTCGAAGTTGATTTTGACTAACGGTCATTTGGATAGATTATATCCAAATGGATCAAACGCGCACTAATGCAACTTTTTTGAACCAAATCCGCTACTTTTTTTTTTTTTTTAAAATCGAACCAAAACCGCACCAAGGCAACTCTTTTTTTTGGACCAAATGCGCCAATTTTCCTTAAATCTCACTAATTTGTGCTAGCCTTAACTTTAATTTATGCTTGAAAGTAAATTAATTATATAATAAATATTTAATTTTTAGAATCAACATTAATATTTGAATTGAGACTCTCGTGTAATTAAATAAAAATAGATGCAAAAACCTTTTTCTAAACTTTCATGAAAGAACATTCAAAAAAAAAAAAAACTTTCATGAAAGAAATAAAGATTTATAAAAATTGAGAATCCTATATAATTTAAATTATTTAAAATAAATATCTAAATTGGTGAATTTAAGTAAATGTTAATATATCGAATATGCTAAATCGGTGAGTTTATACCGAATATATTAATATACCAGTGGATCGAGTATATTTATAAGGTGTTTATTAAAAGAAATAGATGTTATTAATAAATATTAATACCGAATATGTAATTTTTTCTCACATCAAATTTTTTGTTTAGTAAATGGTGAATGAGATAATGGTGAGACACTTCATCGTGAATTTATAGTTTATGGGTTAATATTTTTCTTCGCATGAGGGTTACAATTTCTTTCCCTTGGCGATTATTTGTTTCCTGTACATTGTTATATTATTCTACGTATTTTTTCAAAGGTATATTTGACTAGATTATTCATCACTTAACATAATTTACAAGATAAATCGAAATTTGAAGGACACAAATAATCAAATTAAAGCTGACGAGGTAAATTTGTAAATTACTTTAGTAGTTAAAATTTATTTATTTTTATTATTTATTATTTATTGTTTTTTAATTTGTAATTTTTTTGTCTTATAAATCTTTTTACTTTTTCAAATGTGATTATTTTATTATTGCCCTTCCCCTTCCATTTCCCTTTACAATGTATTATCAAGGCTTAGCTTTTTTATGTTATTCGCTAAGACTTTCTCGGCTAACCCAAACAACCCTGATGAGTTTCCTATTCTTATGAGCCATCGAGTGTCTAGGGAAATCGAGAGGCACATGTATCCCTTTTACTATTTGGTTTATATTTTAGATTAAACAAAGAAAAGAAAACTGTGCCATTGAATTGAGAATTCTATAACGAGACGAGACTAAATGGAAGCAAAGATAGGAAGGAAGAGTAAATTAGGATATTAAAAAAAATTATATTTAATTATTCCTTGAAGGATAGGAAAAATAATTACAATGCTGATGTTTTATAGTTTAAGCAAGGGTTTTAGATTATTTTATTTTATTGGGCTCGATTACGGATTTGTCAACTTTGTAATGAATAAAGTGGCAATTGTAATTGGAAACCAAAATGGGCCAAAATGCTTGCCGGGTGTTAGTAGGATGGATTTGTGCAAAATATAGGAAAATTCTGCCAAAAATTTTAAAAATGCTTTTGTACTTTTTCTCTTACATAAATTCTAATTTATATCTTGAGCATACATCTCCCTGTAAAATGCACGGGTGAAAACACTAGTATGTTTAAAAAAATTGATCTAACAATTTAACAATCTAACAATCTAAAGTTGATAAGACAAAATAGGTTGTTATCAATCTAACAATCTATCTCTTATTACTTATTCGATAACTAAGGTATGACCATTGATTATTTTCCTGATCAATAAACAACCCTAGGTACAACCGTTAGGATTTAATTTATTGACAGTGTTAAAATCTAGAGAGACGACCAATTCTAACCAACAAAAACATATGATGATTTGTTTAAGCTAAATTGTATATTGCTACAACATTAACTGAAAACTTTGACCTAATCAACTATGTTGGTTGCCACAATTATCAGAAATACTAAACAATTACGAATCTAGTTTTTTGACTGGCAATATATTGAATTGACAATTAAACAATGGATCCTTTGTATAATCAATCAAATCAACAATATCAACAAACACAAGAAACAAGCAAATAGACAAAATAAAAAAAGAATAGTAAAAGTGTTAGATCTCAAAATTTTTTTCTTGAATCAATCTTCAATCAACCTTGAATTGGAAGAAAAATTTAGCTATCCGTGTAGAAGATAAAGAAAATCCTAGAGTAAAAGATACATATGAAAAATGTGTCCTATGGATGATGAAGATAACGTGAGTTTTGCCTAGGAATATAACGTGGATTTTATGTTGTCTTGGGCTGGTCCAGATCTAAAAATTATCTAGGGAAAAAAATAAGAGAGAAAATAAAAGAAAGGAATCTAATTTCCTAATTCTAATAAAAATCTAATTTCCTAATTCTAATATAGTTCTATAATTATTCCATACGAAATAAAAAATAATTGCATCAAAAGTCCCTATAAAATACTCTTATTCTTTTTTGGAGTAGGAATAATTAAATAGGGTCTTCTATCAATCCACCAACTCTTCACTTCAAATGAGTCTTGTTCCTCCATTACTTTGGATCATTTGGATTGATAAGATGTGGCCGCTCCTTAGGCTTGAGGCTCTTATGTTATGTCTATTTATCACTTAACTTCATTCTCTTATAAAAACTTGTAAATTGACTCCATTTTAATCCAATCTTCTACCTAGTCCATAAAACATAAAAACATAATTAAAATTAAGGACTTACACAATTTGTAATAATAAAAGCATGAGCAAATACGCTAATTATATGGAATTTATATGCCTAAATTGAGATTAGATTGAAAAAAGTGAACGTGTGCGATTTCGTTAAGTGTATATAATGAACGGCGGCGGAGGGAGTGATCATGGATGGAAAAGAACACCAGTCTTAAAATTCGATAATTTTTGAAATTTTTTACCCTTAAATATCAAAATCCAAAAAAAAAACAAAAAAGGAAATAATTTACAACTCCAAAATTATACGATAAACCCTATCCAAAAAATGGGGAAAAAAAGAAACCATAAGAAGAATGTTAAGAGATAAACCTCACATGGAAAGATTACAAAATTATAAACCAACGTATAAGGGATTGGGTAACTCTTCTTAACAAAGTTGGCCTTTTAAGATGGAATAACAAGCCTCAATATTATATCAGAGTCCATTAAGCTCAAAACGAGCAATTGGTCCAATTAAGACTCAAATATGAGTAAACAGATTTTAAGATTGGTTTGCTCTAACGAGCCACCATCTTCCAGGGCCACATTAATGGATAAATCTGTCATGAAAAGATTACAACATTATAAACCAACATATAAGATTTTGGTCCAAACCCCCACCTCTCAACCGAAGCGGAGGCGTAAAACCCACGTGAAGGTTGATTGGTGTTTGTTGCAAAAAAATAATAAATAATAATAATAATAAAAATAAATAAATCAAAAACAAGCAAAACATATATAAGGGTTTGAGTTACTCCTCTTAATAGATTGACCTTTTAAGATGGAACACCAAACCCGATAAAGAATACAATGAAAAGAAAACCAAAAATCCAAAACAAATTAATCAAATCAGCATCAATCTCTCTGATGACATTGAATCAGGCTGCGATTTGTAGGGGTGGATCAGTGGCGTAGCCAGCTTTTTAGGTTCGGGGGGGCAAAATTCAAGAATGATGGGTAGACTTGTGGATTCGGGGCAATGGCTCCAAAAGTTTTTATAAAGATATAGGATGTTATAAGGTACAATTTACTTATTAAACATTGTTAATGTACAAAATTTATATCAAATTAATTTCAATTTAATCCGTCCATATACAAAGCGTCATATAGAATATTGTAAGGATATTCCAAATAATTTAGTTATTTTAAAAATTAATTTAATACATATTACCACATCGAATATTGTAATATTTAATTTAGTCCCACGAATAATTATGACGTGCTTTTGCCATTTCGTAAATGAAACAAAGTTATAATTGTACAAATTTGTGTATAAAAAGTCACATTCTTTTTCCTTGATTTTAAATTCTAATTAGTTCTATTCTCGTCGAAATTATTTGCGATTAACAAAAATTAAATTACCTCAATCAAAATTAAAGTAATAAATATGAAATATGAAATAATAAGAATTTGAAATTAAAAATGTTGTTAAATATTAGATTGACAAGAGAGAGAGATTTTTGTATTAAAAATTAATGAAAAAGATTTGCAAAAGAGTGAAGGAGAGAGAATTTTTTTTTATTAAGGAAAATAATAAAAAAACTGATTGCCCTGGGATTTGAACCTCAACCTATTCCATTCTATGTAGTTGGTGTACAAAACCTTTATCACCGCATCAGGTAGTGCTTCTATGTCTAGCATGCGCATCAAATTTATATATTCTATTTTCGAAAATGTCACAGGGGCAAACATAAAGACAACCGCCAATGTCCCGGGGGGGCGACCGCCACCCCCAGCCCCCCTTTAGCTCCGCCTTTGGGGTGGATGGGCAACAGTTTATTGTTTATATGAAAAAATAATAATTATTCTTAATTGATCGAGCTCCAATTGTTTTGAGCTACTGCGTATGCAATGATTTTTTTATTTTTAATTTTTTTTAGAAAATTTTTTTGAAGCGTGTACGCAATAATTTGAAATAAAATATACGAGTCGACTCTAAAAAAAAAAGACATGACGTGCTTTGATTTTTGAAAAGAATTTATCTCAATCTGAATTTTAAATATTATTGTGATATAAATTTTCTGATTTTATTATGCGACTTGTAGGTAAGCTAATAATCTTCTTTATGGCGAATCAAATTCCTTTATATATATATATATATATATATATATAAAATTCCTCCTCCTGTTACACGAGCCATGAATATAATAATTGATTACATTCAAGTCTACGGGATTAATGAAGTGACCAAAATAACCCTGTAACCCCTATACATACTCCTCACAATTTGTGACAGATCTCACAAAATAAATCAATATATACCAAAAGTGAGCAAGAAATGGCTAAATCTTCACTTACCAATTCATTTTTCTGTGCCCTTTTTTTCTGCATCCTCCTCATAGCATCCAAAGGTAAAAATATACTCACTCCGTCCCATTTTGATAGGCTTATTTTCCATTTTCATCCGTCCCAAAATATAAGCTACTTTCCTTATTGGTATAAATATAATTTCTTCATTTCCTAATCTACCCCTATTTATTATGCATGGTTATTAATAAAAGTAAGTTGTCATATTTAATATAGGGGTATATTGAGAAATATACAAGTAAAATTTACCTTTCCAATATATATTAATTTCAAATTCTTAATCCGTGTGAAAGTCAAATCATGCCTATCAAAATGGGACGGAGGGAGTATATTATTAATTAATTTCTTGATATTCATTCATATATTATTGAAAACAGTGAAATTTTTGTAAACAAAATTAAATACGTACGGTTGCATGGCGAGTGTTTTAATTTCAGATGTGAAATGAATCATTCCCATGCATGGATATATGCATAAGAATTCATGATCAAAATTGAAAATTGAAACGCACGTGTTTCAAGAAATTTTATTTTCAGCTAGCATGTCACTTCTCGGCCTGCCGATCGACCGATAATGTATTTTAAATTGAAAATTGAAATGTAAAGGAGATGTATCGAACAGTAGTATCTATTAATTTTAACTTCTCACTGCCCTTCAATTTGTCGTACATATATATAATATATGTAGAGGTGCAAATGGCGGAGGCTCAACAAAGAGCTATTTGTACAGATGTGTTGCGTTTACCCGGAGGGGATTGCGATAATCACGACTGCCAGACCGCGTGCATGGACTCGATGTATGTAGCAGGAAATTGTTGGCGAGGAAGATGCATTTGCAATTTTGCATCTATGCATGCACTAGATCAGCTAATTACGTACCCGACTCAATGAATTAACTGCATGCCTCACACGCACATTAATGTATGTGTGTGTGTCAAATCCGAAATTTTAAGTTCCCATGCGTTCTTAAATTTGTCGCATAATATATGTAGAGGTGCAAATGGTGGAGGCTCAACAAAGAGCTATTTGAACGATCTGGAATGCACGGAGGCGATTTTATAATCACGATCGCTGCACCCATGGACCACGGTCAAAGTTTTGGTGATGATGCATTTGGGGTTTTGCACTTCTATGCATGCACTAGATCAGCTAATTACGCATCGACTCAATGAATTAATCGCCAGTGGTCACCACATTAATGTATATGTGTGTGTCAAATCTTATATGTATATGTACGAAATAAAAGCACTTGTTGCTTCACTGCCAAACATGCCGTTACGTTCGTATAATATATATATATATATATATATATATATATATATATATATATATATTAGTAACGAGTGCACTCGTATGGCGAAAGAAACCCAGGAACAAATGGAAAGCCGGCGTCGGCAAGATAATATTTACCTAATTAAGAATTTTATTTAAATCAATGATTACAATATTAACCTTGTGAAAATATTGTATAACAAGTGACACAACGTACCCAAAGGAATTGTTAGGTTATATCCTTGGTGTAATATAGCACTTCTTAACAAATGACCATCATGAGACGATCCCTCCCAACTCTATAGTACATAAGTAAATTTCATATCAGATGTACAAGCTACCAAGACATTTTGAGAAATCACTTGCTTTTTATTGTGATATCTTGCTTGTTCATGGATAGGGACATTTGCAGCAATGTGTGTACCGTCTATTGCCCCTACAACATCCTATGGAAAAGGAATAAAAAATTTTATGCCAATATAAGAATATTAGGCCACACTTGGAATGAAATAATAAACCCCAAAAATAACTAGTCTCAAAATACGAGAACCATGGCTTGACATTAATTTTCTCGTATGGGGAGTTGTGTGTTGTGGCATTAGTCACAACTTCTCTATACAAACCTAGACAAGCGTGCAACACCTTATGAAAGTAATAACTCACTGTTTGACCAGATCTAAATAAAGTAAATCTTTATGATTGATTACGTTTGTCATGCCCGACTGTGTTGAGAAACATGGCTACTTGCTCCTCAACTAGAACTGACCTACTATCAATCACTCCGAAAGTGCGTAGACGAGTACATAATCTTTGGAATTGACCTTTTGTCATCCTAAGTAGGTCTTTACACACTTTGTCGCTTGTTCCAAACATTCGTGTTAGTGTTACTCCTCTTTCGGTGTCCCAATTTGTATAAGGAGCCCTACGGAGAGATTAGGCATGGTGCCTATTGCGATTATGTATGAAAAGCACCTCTAAGAGCATATTCCAAAATGCTCCCAATAATATTCGTTGATGTCAGCGTCGGTTCCTTGATGTATCCATATTATTGTCTAGCACTTAGTATTGAAATTTTGTAATTTCAATCTTCAAAAATATGTTTCATAGAGCTACTTATAATTGGTGGAAAATAAATGCACTTTTTACTACATTTTCATAGCTACACATGCAGAGGAGTCAAAAGGATTGCATTAAGTGCGTTCACTCAACGAATGAACAACACATAAATATCTAATAATTTACCAATTGCTTTTATTAACAAAAGGAATTCGAAATTATAATGCGTGAAATTATATTTACAATAAAATTGTATCTCGAGCTTGATCGAGTTTTCGAATCGAAATACTTCCAAAAAAATAATAATAAAATAAAATTATAACCAGTGGAGATGGTTCATACATTTGAATTCCATACATGTGAATCTAAAATCATGTTTATGTGATTTCCTCATGTAAGTAACAAACCAAATAAATAATGATGAGAATAGACGAGTGGACCCTACAAGCTCCCCATCCAACCCAACTATTTCTACGTTAAGAAATTTTTCTAGATCAGTCAACATTTTGTTGAGGAATGTCACAGGGGATTTATGGTGTAGTTGATATGCTAGGCCAATCAATCTATAGTCAACTTTTTCATTATTTTAAAGTAATGTCTAATCCTATCGTAAATACCCACTAACTAAGTTAAAACTGTAATCACTAGCTATAATTTGAGCTCCCAGAAATGGAAAGCACAAACCGATTACCAATTGCTTAGATTCATAACTATATGAAGCAATATTATACAAACACGTCAATGACTATGCTCAAATATTTTACTCTACTTTTACTTCTCATATTTAAACGCATACTCATCTAACTTCATAATCATACATTGGGAATATGAGAAGAGTCAAGCTTACCTGTAAACCATTAAGAAAATAGAAATAACTTCTCCTGCTTGAATGGAGCCCTTCGACTCTTTCTCCCCTCTTGCTATCCACCTCTTTGCACCTCTTTTTGAAATAAAGGTTCTATAGCAAGTTCAGCGAATATTTTACTTTTATGTGATGAAAAATATAGAAATCATGCAAGTGCCTTCCTATTGCTTCTTTTAGTTGCAAAGTGCGGGCAAAACAAAAATTTATTGAGGCTTTGTTAGTAGCTATAAGCTGCTGCGCTAACTGCATAGGGAGTTAGAAGCAAGCTACTACAAGCAGCTGTTAGCAACAACTGCTTGCAGTAGCTGCTGCTAAGTAGTTTGTTGCTAACAGCAGCAAACTGCTTAGCAGTTTGCAACCCTTCATCCGTGCGTCCAGATGTCATGTTCGACATGGATTGGGAAAGATTCTGAAAAATAGAGTCATTATAAACCCCGAAGTAAAGAAAACTAAGTTAGACTCATGTCAATTTGTTGATAGACTTTCTCATTCTTTTATCTATTTGGATGACTTAGTATCATTTCCTCCCAAAATTGCTAGTGAGAAACACTAAATTCAATCTTGATTTGACCAAACACACTGTGAAGTATGAACACGTGCCCCACTTCTAAGATAATGGAGGAAATCTTATCCTCTAAGAAGACACTATGCAATTAGCAGTGGAAAAAAGAAGGAAAACCCAAGAGAGAACGATACTTCTCTGACTGGTGTAATCAAAACTTTTAAATTTCATGACTCAATGGAACCAATAACTAAATCAATAATCAATGCTAAAGAATAACTCATTTCGTCATAATGCTTCAGTAAAGCTCTTAAATCCATCCTTTATTTTCTTAAAACTTATCAAGAGCTAGTTTGGCAATGATCTATTGAAAATCAGTTTCACATGCACTCATTTATAATGACACACTCTTTAATGAAAAAGTACTTTCTCAATTTCCACGAAAAGATCCACTTTTCTGCAAAAAATGGCTTTGCCAAACAAGCTCTAAATGAGGAAATTGTAAAACAATTTCTTCCTCAATTCATAGGGGAAAAATCCTATTCATATTCGTATAAGCCGACAAAGCCATATTCATATAAATCGAGAAAGCCACATTTATACAAGCCTTCAATAAAAAATCATATAAGCTGACAACGTTACATTCATTTTCAATAATTTATTAAATGAGGAATGGTAAGTTATTACTTACCTCAATCGTCAAATAGACATATTGCCATAGGAGTAAATGAAAGTAGTGATTTATCACAAATCCTGCAAATAAACATCCATTATCCATTGCAATAATAACCAAATAATCTATTACTTAAAACTCCGTGATAAAATGATAAAAACACAATATATATGCTTATTGAACAAAACACAATAAGGAAAGGGGAACAATAAAGCTCGTTTGCCCCCTTGACAATCATATATGACTTGTAGAAACAAAGCTCGTTTGCTTAAACCATAATCAAAACCACCACCTACAGTCTAGAATATGCAATTTCCAGTATAGAAAAGGGGAACAATAAAGAATGCGTTGCAAAACAAGTTTCAAACTGTAACCTTATCACGAACTCCAATACCAAAGTTATAGAGAACAAAGAGATTAGTATCATTTGGTGGCTTACATAAAGTTTTACAAAGACACATCGGAACACT
This sequence comes from Jasminum sambac, assembly GCA_018223645.1. Lineage (NCBI taxonomy): Eukaryota > Viridiplantae > Streptophyta > Magnoliopsida > Lamiales > Oleaceae > Jasminum > Jasminum sambac. The sequence continues at coordinate 24,708,243 of CP073641.1, forward strand.
AATTTACCAAATTGTAACCCTCACAGTACAAAACACTTTTATCTGCTCGTTGCACATATACAACAACATATGTATTTTACAGTCCCGCCTTTTATTATTAGGTTCTATTATAGTCATAAATAAATAAATAACATTGAGCAATTCATCTAGCTTCAGTTTTCGATAGCCAACTAACCTAGAACCATAACATTAAGTATTGTAGTGGTCTATCAAACACTTGCCCAGTGATATACATTTTCATTCACCTTGACTTTTTAAAATTGGATTCTACAGAAAATGGTTTTTTTACCAGTGTCAACACAACAAAGATGCAATGTTTTGCCATATTCCATTGAGTAATTCAATAGAAAATTTCCAACAATCTGGAAATCAAGAGGACGTTGAACCCACATCCCAAAATCCCTCAAAAATCACAAAACATATATCAATAGAATTCCCAAACCAACAACTTTGGGGCAAAAAATCAGTAAGAAATATGGGCTACATACCTTCGAGTGGAATGATTTTTTGAGTGGAAAGGTTCAGCGAAAATAACTCCCAAGGAAAAAAGATCAATCCATTGACACTTTTGGTGTGCCCTAATTTCGGCCTTTTTTGTCCAAGAGAGAGAGAGGGAGGAGGGACAGGTTGTGAGAGGTTTAGAGAGGGTTGCCGATGGATTGAGAGAGAGACGGGCTGAAAACTTAGGTTTCAATGTTGCAGTTGAACTGAAAGAGGGACAAGAGAGAGGAACATCGAGAGAGAAGCAAAGATGAATTCCAACATGAATGGCATCTAGAAAACCTTTTTTAGGAAAAAAGTTTATCAAACAACACCAAAGTCGAAAAAGAGGGTGGAAAAGTGAGTTTTCTAGGGAAATAATGGTCAATCAAACACACCTTAATTTTATTCGGTCGGAAATCACCTAACAACTTTGAAGAGGTTTGATTGTTCAGCCATGATTGGCCGAACAAAACGAAAAAAAAAACCTAGTGAGCTTTAATTGCCATTTTTGGCAGCAATTGTTACTGGAAATGGCAACCAAAATGGTTTCCCTCCGTTTTGCTGCAAAATTGCAACAATTCTGAAAATCGCAGTAAGTTCTGCTGAAATTGTAGCGGTCACTGGTTTCTTCTTCGTTCTTTTTTTTTTTTTAATTGGGAGGGTATTTTGGGGATATGGTTTCTTGGTGTGTATTTCGAAAATGACTTTTATAAGGACATGTATAGTATTAGGTAAAGTTTTCGATAAAGTGAAAAAATGGACCAAATTACCGCCACTCCCACCCTGCATTCATTGGGGAGGCGGTAATTTGGTCCACTTTTTCACTTTACCTAAAACTTTACCTAACATTGTACCTGATTCTAGAATTATTGTTTAGAAAATGATGGTGTGTGGATAGTCCCATCCTTTTCAATTCTGTTATTTACAATTTTACAAAACATTATTTTATTTTCCAAAATACCTGGAACAAGTTCTGTTCTGTTTTCGAAAACGTTTTTAGGATTCTAAAAAATAGTTAGAATTTTTTTTTGATATTTTCGGTGTTTTCTATGTTAAATGTCGAAAATAAAGAAAAGCATTTTCATATTTTTAAATTCAGCCTTAATTTTTACTTTTTGTACATTTTAGTCATGACCACCACCAACCATAGCTAGCCAACATCAACAATCGCCGAAAATAAAGTCAAACCAGAAGATCTGGCTATGGCGGTGGCTAATGGTGGTTGGACCACCATAAATAGGTTGTTCGACCACCTACTAGTGGTCGAACCACTAGTTGTAAATTTAAAAGGTGTATTCTCTTGTGTGCTCATCTGGATATTGAAAAAAAATGTATATCATGCCATTTAAGGTTTATAAGGAATAAAGAATCAATAATTGAATAAAGAATCACTAACTGGGCTTTGTATATAGTCGAAAGATGATAATATTTGTGTAGTGTGCGTGTTTATGTGTACAATCGAATCTAGGATACAAGTACTAGGAAGACAGGGGCGAGATGTTTTACACTCAGGCGATATGCATGCTTGTCCATTCTTACATAATTCCACACGTGACTACCCATAATGGTGGTTTGATGTAAACCAGGCTCGTCGAAGATTTGTTGAAGGGGAAGAAAGGGGATAGGTGGGGTGGGATTTGGAGCGAGTGTTTGAGGCTGAAGATAAGGAATTTTTTAACAAATTGAAAAGTTTTGGAACTTGTTTGTGAGTTTTATTGTATCAACTTATTAGTTTTTTAGAAGTATAAACCAAATATGTTTTTATTCACTTTTCAACAATAGTTTTTCGAAATAATAAACCAAACACATTTTTAATTTTCTAAAAATAACAATTGAAAATAGAAAATACCAAAATAATTTCGAAAATGAAAACAAAAACACAAAATGAACAAAATGCATAGGTTTGCAATTTTAAAAATAAGGTAAAATTAAAATAATTGTAACAATCTCGCATTTGTGGTCTAGATTGGTCTCTTAATCACGCTGTGCCATTGCACAACATAAATCTAGAAAAAAAGTGTGGCATACGATTGCATGGTAATTTTTTTTTTTAATTCGAAAAATTGCCAACAACTTATAAATGGAAGATAATTCACAAAAAATGATATTAACAGTAGCAAAGTTGGTACCTAGAGCGGGCTCATTGAGAGGCGCAAAAAACACATATTACCCATCTAAAATGGTCACCGTATGTAAACTCAACACTCAAAATAATTATATTACATGATAAGCGTGGTTTTTACACACGTATTTATAGCTCTATACAGTCAAATGGAGTAGACTTCTATTTAATATTTGTGTAATTATTGTGTTTATAGTTCAAATTCCTCAATGTGGAGGAAAATGAAGCTAAAGGAGCCAAATGGGTGAAAATTGCAAAGAAACCCGAAGTTGAGGACCAAAAAGACAGAAGTCAAAAGTTGGAGGACTTCATGTGAAAATTTGTGAAGATCTTCTTAGCCATGTTTCTTCAGCTCATATGGAAGAACACAGAATTATGAGTCCGAAGCTTTTTACGGATCTCAATTCCGAGTTTCGGATCAAAAGTTATGGCCAGACGAAGATCATTGACTATTTTACAGCATTTCAGAATTTAGAGGGCTTGCGTTGCAATTTACGAGGAGAAGAATGCTCAAGAACACAATTTGGGTTTCTTCCCAAGCCGAGTTTGTGTTTAGGAGCTTTGTTTACGTACAAGAGAATCGAAAATAACCAAATTGGCTATCAAATGGTTTGATTCTTCAAGCTAATGCAAGACCGAATGTCCGTTCAACCTAAACAGGAGGATTTTTGATAAAGATAAAAGTTGAGTTGGAGGACAAAATCAACTAGAGAGTTGTAGATCATCGAGTCTAGTTTCAGCGCAATTTGAATCGGCTCATTCGGACAACAGGATCAAAAGTTATTGCCAAAATACTAGACACTGCGCATTCAAAATTGGACAGAAACATTTGTACTACCGTAAATTATATTTGTACGGCTGTAACTCGCACTAGAACAAGCAAAAATGCATTTTTTCTTCTCTCTTCTACCCCTTATCTTCACTGCCTTTTTGGGAATCCTTTGGGGACATAATATACACGATTTTGGGGCCAATATACATGCTTCAATCACCCCAAAGTTCCCTTCTCTTCCTTAGTTTTATGTTTAGGTTTTAATTTCCTCTTTTTCTCTTCTCTTCTTCTTCTTTCTTTTCTTTTCCTTTTCTTTTGGGTTTGGATTGGGGATTACCACTTGGAGGGAAAAATTCTAGTACTCCAAGAGCACCAAATACTCAGTACTCCAGGCCAATGAGAACTATCCATCTACACATAGGGGGCCACATTATTTATGAAATTGTGGCTCCCTAAGTGCATGTAGGTAGTTCTCATTGGCCTGGAGTATCGAGTTGGGTGCTCCACGAGCACTAGAATTTTTTCCCACTTGGAGAGGATGATGATGTTAAGAGGAGGTGGAAGTGATTGGAGCATTCAAGATGGAGGATTCTTCTAAGGGGGAATCTAATCCTTAAATCTTGTTTCTTTCCATTTTATCTTCCACTTGTGTTGTATTTATTTAAGTATTTCTTTCTTTCCATTTTTATTTTTATTTTTTAATTTTGTGATTAATTCTTTGCATTCGATATATTTTTTACGATGATATATTCGCAATAAAATTTTATTTAGGTATAACAATTATATTATATTTATTATTAATTGTTTTTTAAAGAAAAGTTTCGAAAGACCACAGCAGCGGTGATGGTTTCTGGGGTGGGTTTTTCATTCTATTTTTCGTTATTAATTCTTTGTATTTGGTATATTTTTTACTGGAATATATTCCTAATAAAATTTTATGCAGGTATAATAATTGTATTATTATTTATTATTGTTTAAAATCAAAATGCGTGTCTCTAATGCCAAATTGTTTTTTGAATTTTTGAATTTTTTTGTATTTTTTTATTTGAATGGTTAATTCTTTGTATTCTATATATTTTTTTGCAGTAATATATCCCTAATAAAATTTTATTCACGTACAATAGTTATATTTATTATTAAATGTTAGTTAAAATCAAAATATGAGTCCCTAGTGCTGAAGAAAATTTTGGACATTTGTGATATTATATTAATACGAATAAATACTACTGTGTTGAAAATTTTTGATAAAAACTATTTAGTTAGTATCAAATTAATTCAATAAATTTAATTAAATTTGGGACTAAAGTTAACTAAATTTGGGACTATTTAATCAAATTTAACTAAATTTGGGACTAAAGTATATATTTTTCAAACTTTTAGACTTGATTGTAATAATAACCAAAGTTGTAGACCATTTTTCCATTGAAAAATAGCAAATAAGGTGCACATGGGGTGATTTAATAGTGCAATGCTAATGGAGATCCTTAACACGCAGCTGATGTTAAGTTTGGGGACTCAAATGCCAAGAAATAAACCTTAGGTTCTTAGTGCACAGCGACATGCAATGTTGGGTCCTTATGGCGCCAATTACCCAATAATGTAATAATAGTGTACTTATAAAGGATATAAATTTATAACATCTACTATACCATGCTCCTCAGTAGAAAATGCTATACGTACGAGTTCAAGAGGTATAATTTGTCATTGCTTTTGAAGAATATTGATCTTGAGAAGAAGAAGATGAATATAGACACACTCTCGTAGGAAGCAAATAAGGCTTATAAATTATATTTTCAAAGACCATATAAATTATGTTAGGCAACCATTTTTTTAAAGAGATATTAGCAAGATTGCCAAGATTTAATTATATAAATACTATATTAACAAGTAAAATTTACATTTGCAATATTAACAGAAATTAATTAACAAGGACTAAAATGCCCTTTGACTAAAATTAGATCAACTAGCATAGGAATCTTTAGATTTGACATGGGTTTTCACGTCACTATTCTATCTTCTTCTCCAAACCCATTCCTTGTATGGATCTCTTCCAAAATTGACGGAAAAAGCGGCATGAATCCGACGATTTCTAGTTGTTTTCCGGCAAGAGATGTCTAGATTACATGAAGATGGAGTGGTTCGCTTGTACCCAATACCTTGCTCTGTAGATTTGCGCCCAAAATTCGTTCGCCCGTAAGTTTGCTCAAAAACTTTTTTTTTCTGTCTTTCTTTTTTATCGTCAAATCATCAATTGGATATACGAAATTAGGATTTTGGTAATGATGGAAGCTGATTTGTTCAAATTTTTCGAGTTATTTGGGCTTAGTGCTCGTTAGAATGGTTCAGTCCATACTTTCGTTTCCTTTTTTGTTTTTGTTTTTTGTGGCCATTACTCTTGAAATGGTTTTTTGTTGCAGCAAATGAATTTTCTTTTTTTTCAAAAAAAAAAAAAAGAATGTTATGGGCTTTTGGCTGGTTCTTCACTATGGCCTTTTTTTTGCTGATATTATTTGACTGCCTCTATTTTGTAGCCCGACTATTTTGGCTGCTGTTTTGCTACCTGTTATATGTTGGTTGCGTGTTTGGGTGATGTTTGCTTTAGTAGCAAGGGTTTGTTTCCTTGCCTTAATGGCTTTAGTGTTAGGGGTTCTTCCTTCTATATTACAGAGTATGGAATTGATCAAATAGTTAAATTGCAATATGCTGCTTTTGGAATGCATGAGCGTGGTTATGATTGAATATGCTATATTTTTATATCTAAAAAATATGCCTCGGATGAGCTTGAATCACTATCTAAAGAAGAGATCCTTTTCATGTTTGCCTGACTTAATTTTATGCTCAAATTTAGCAAAGAAAAATTTCAAAGTCAAATAGTTAAATGTGTTATTACGATTGAACAGAGATTACAGAGTCTATGCCTTGGTTGTGATTTGGGGAAGTAAAATTTCATTTTCACACCTAGAAGAAAAGACAAACTATATTGAATTCTATATTTACTGGAATCTCTAAGAAATAGGCACCCTAATGTAAAAAGATTCAAGAATTTGATGCTGAAAAAATCAAAGCTTTGAACCAGTGGGTCGGGTCTTGAACACAGCAGATGAAGAAATAATAAAACAAAACCAGCAGACTCTTTCTTCCCAATATTTCTCTATCTTCTCCATCTCCCCTTTCTCTCCGTGGATATCTCTTGTTTATTTGTATTGTACTAGGAAGAGTATTCCATGTATGAAAGGAAAATAGGAACAATATAGGAAGATAAAAATGGACCAACAAAAAAAAACAGGCACGTTTACTTACAAGAAAAGAGTTTGTTAGACAAAATCAAAAGAGTCAAGATTTGCTTGGTTGTTATTATGCATTAAAATGAGGGATAGTCAAAAAGGTATTTGGTGAAAATTTTAGATTTTTGTTAAGAATTTTACTATGGAAACATTTAAGATTTTAGGATTTAAACTTCACTTTTTATTTCTTTTTATTTTTTTAAATAGTGCATTGTACCATATCTTTCACTGCTAATGAAACTATTGGGCAGCTCATTGGTTACTGTTGGCCTTCATTTGGTTTCGCTTAAAATGGTAAAATATATCAAAGCTTGGAAGAAGGAATGAACTGCATTTGTATGTAACCTATTATTTTTAGATGCATGTTAACACTCAATTATCTCATGATTATGTTGTCTTGTCCATCGTCAATAAACATTCAAGTGCTTTTATGTCTTGATAACATATCTTTGTTTCTCAGGACATGAATTTGACAATGTGGACATTGCACAATAGAGATGAAAAAGCTCGTGAGCTTTGAGCTTTGTGTGATCTATGTATAATGTCTCTATTTTTTCGTTCCACCCTTTGAAATATAAATGTGCTCGTGCAGGAAATATCATAGCCCCGACATTTGTAGTCTTGGTTGACGGGTTGGTAGACATTTTCTAGCCGTTTGAGATGTAATGTAGGCTAGTATTTAGTTTCCCAGTATGCTATTAGCTCCACTGTGGTGTATGTTATTCACTAGACGAATGAAGTGTGTATCGAATATTATGTAATTGTTGCTTTGAAATCTGTTTTTATTCTATACTCTATCATCTAAAGTAAAGAACATGCATCGCAGACACTTCAAAAAATTTTCAAAAAAAAAAAAATCATTTTTGAATTTTTAAAATAATTTTATGTAAAATATACAAAGCAAATACAAAAGTGGCATAGCAAAAAGTAGCTTACATCGTGGTGGAAGCTATATTAGCTCACAATTTAGCATATGTACAGGTTAGATTCTTAACTTTAGTTCCATTGCGTTCAATATATATATATATATATATATATATATATATATATTCTTGTAATGACTCTATTATTTTTTTGTTAAAAACATACACAATTATTCTTAACCTCTAATTAATATGATAATAACATAATAAATTAATTTAGAAAAAAAATCATTAACAAAGTATAGTCTACTCAACATAAGAGAAAATGAATTTATGCATTATCCTTTTTTATTTTTTATTTTTGTAAAGAAGCAGTACTGCCGTTTTAATCCCAAATTGTCATTTTATCTGTATAACTTACTCTTACATGGATAATGTTGCTTCAACTCTTCATTCTCTGCCTACTTCTAATAATATTTTGTTTGTTTTATTCTCAATAACTAAATGATTTGTCATTAAGTAGAATTTCATATTAAATGAATGCGGTCGACGTTGATATTCTATTCAAATTTTAGAAATAATTACATAATAATTGGATAGGTTAACAGTCAAATATGGGCAATGAATATTAATTTAAAAAATCATCTTACTAAGCTTTGTGTTTTAGGCTACAATTTCGCCCAAAAAAAAAAAAAACTATCAAATCGGCCTTAAATCGTTGGTTTGGTTCTATGTGGAACCCCCAAAATTTCAAAGAGAATTGCTTCGAAATTGTTTGATTTAAGTTTCAATGTTTGAAAATTATATTGTTTAAGCTGAATCGAATTAATTTTTGGGGTTGTTAAAAAAGATGTATTTTTTATTAGTTATATGGAATCCTAATTTCCCTGAACAGCAATTATGTAGCTATTTCCAAATTCATTCCCGATTTCATGTTGAAAAATTAAACCACAGAAAACAAAATTCAAGACCTATTTACATTTGACGTCCTAAATGTTTTCCGTTCTCGTTTTTCCCATTTAGCAAGCAGTGAAATCTCTAACACGAGTTTGAAACACCACTTCGGGTATGTTTGATTTACAATAAATGAAGAGTAAATTTCATTTACTTGAATTATGCATAAATTGTGTGGTGTGAAATGAAAGATAATGTTAAAAAATATAAAATACTTATATGTGTGGTTGAAAAGGAAGAGAGAGAAATTATTTTAGAAATTTATTGTGAATCAAACATTCCCTTCATCTCCGTCCCAATCCCTTGCATGGATAGTAATCATCGAAGCGTTAACCGTTACCTTTACCTATTTGACTTTCCCTTTCAAGCTCCCAATCACTCACTAGTACACTCAATCTCTAAAACATTTGTCGTTACATTTATTAGCAATGAAGAACAATGTAATTTAAGATCTTACATTATTTTAGTTACCGTTTAAACTAATATATTAACTAGTGTTTCTATTCTAAGGCATTGTTCTTTTGGGAATAAGATTACGCAAAACTTTTCTTTTTCCTCTTTTCAACCACACATATTTTTTAATATAATATTAACCACACATTTTACACGAAATACTACGCATAGCAAATTTATTCCCAAAAGAACAATGCCTAAAATAGTAACATGTTAATAGGTAAACAACAGATAAAAATGATACTAGATGGCAATAAATCGTTTAATAGATTCCTAGTTCCACCCCTAATTCTAAAATATGTTAGTAATATGTCGATAGGTAAGCGACAGATAAAAATGAAACTAAATGAAACTACTTTACTTGCGTCATCCACAGTGAAATAGATCTCTAGCTCCTGTCCTAATTAACATACTACACCAATAAAATACATAGATAATATTTCGCAAATAATTTACACAAACACTGCGTCATGGTATCATTTGAAAATACAACATGTGAACTTTAAAAGGTTTAATACAACACCGCATGTTATATTATAGGGTTTAGAGTTTAGGTTCGAGGGTTTAGCATTTATGGTCTTGGGTTTGGAAATCTATTTTTGTTCTATACTCTATCGTCTATCGTATAGACTCTAATCAGAGACACGGAAACTATATTTTTGAAGAATAAATTAATACTACACCATTAAACACATTGATAATGTCTTTGCAAATCTTTTACAAAGTACTGCATCATGGTAGCGTATCAAAATACAGAATATCAACAAAATAATAGCCATAATCAACAATCAAACAAAATCACAATGAAGATATAATCATGCTACCAAAATACCACTTCGATAGCCAATTCCATTCATCCGGTTTGACACAAATACGAAATCATTGTTGTCTTCCACAAACTCACGAAGACAAGTGAAGGACCACACCCAAGATCTTTTTTCATCTCTGCCTCTACTATGCCCCAAGCTAACAGAAAATGCCAAATCCAGAGCTAAGAATTTTAGTGAGAACCCTTTATGATATTCCCTCAAACTTGCCTTTTGTCGCATTATGACACAAATGCAGTCATAACTAACATCATCTCACAACATCAATGAGGTCGTGCCAATGCGATGCCAACTACCAATTCCCTCCTATATTCTGAAAGTCTCCATCTTAAGACATGATATAACAGTGCAAGGTCATCGCTGAAAAAGTGGAAACATGTAAAATCAATAAACATAACTAAAGGTAGCCAACGTTTATCATTGGTGATATCATCATAAAGTTACCAAAATTTAATGCATTCTAAAAGAAGGTAGCAAAACGTCATCTATATCATTAATGGGTTACACAGTACCGACTATTAAATGACAACGAGTTATGATTTCCTTACCTAGAAAAAGGTAAAATAATAGCACATTGCTTTCCGAGTAATAAATCTTCAAATGAGTTACTTCGATACGATCTTGGTTACCTTGAAAAAATTGGTTACAATATGTTCATTTCATTTCATTATTGCCCTTTGTCACAATGCATCATTCGTAGTATTGTTTAAAAGATCATTGCCAATGTGGAATGCACGTTAAAATTTTTATTGATAATAATGTCATTCGAGGGATCATAACAACACAATATATATAATATACAATACCAACATAAGCATTCACGCATCCAATTTCTAGTATACATATTGAAATAAAATTTCGCCCGCACATTTAGGGTCTTATATCACTAAAATGGCATTTATTTCAAAAGACCTTAATTTAATGCTCAAAAAATTTGATTGCAATATTTACACCTTGAATGTCCAGGACTTCTTTAGCTACAACTATCTCAATAAAATTGCTTACATTTATGGAACCCTTTGGAGCAAGAAAAGTGATGCAGGGGAGACTTTTCGGTCAAAGAAGTGAAAAAAGAAGAAAGTTGGATAAGGAACTAAGGGTGTGTTTGGCGCCAACTAAATGGAGGGAATAAGAGAATTGTTTGGTGTCTTCAAATGTCTATTTAATGCAAACATGGAAGGATATGACATGTATTAAAAACTTGTACTCATTCACGCCGATTGAAGAGCCGCCAAATACACACGGGTAAGGGTAATTTGGGCATGCTACATTTTTTTTATTAGTCTTGCAAATTGAAAAATTTCTTGACTTTCATGCAATTGCAAGTGTAAACTTGTATATATTTGCTAATGCCTCTTTTTTAAAATTTGTGTAATTTTTTACCACTTTTTTATCCATTATTTCTTTATCATAAATCAATCATATCCACATATTACATCACATTCATAAATCTTCACCATTTAATTTCACTCATTCTCTTTCCTCCTTTACATTAAAAACCTTTAAAAACCATTAAAAATCAACCCCTATCACCCTAATAATTTCTCCTCGAAGCACTTCGAGTTTATAGATATCACTTTTCCCAAAAAGGATTGCGTATATGCTCTTGAAGAAGCATGACTCATGCATAGAATATTGTACGCTTTTGAAGAGAATGATCTAAGATCTGAAAAAAAAGAAAGAAAAACTGAAAACACAATCATTAATGTTCCAAAATAATAATATGATTTTTATGCTGTAGATAAGAGATAAAATCGTCCAAATAATAATTCTAATTTAATCTGATTATTATTATTATTATTATTATTATTATTATTATTATTATTATTATTATTATTATTATTTTTTGAAAAGAAATATCTTTCTTTATTATCTTTAATCACAAATATGATGGATTAATCGAAATCTTTGACACAACAATTATGTTTATATATATTATCTATTATCTATATGAGAATAATCTAGTGTGATTATATACCTTTACCGAATATTCTGAATATCTAGAAATATTCTATTTTATTATCTCTCTAATATAATAATCAAATTCACTCCCCGAAAAACACCAAGCCATATATCACAGATGAATTGCTCGACTTACCAAATCAATATTAGATTCCACCAAGATTCATGCTACAAGATATTGCTTAGAGATGCATAGATACTCTTCTAGATATCTCCCCAAGCTGCAATTAATGTTACCTTTAGAGTAGATATTATTTAAATAACGCTACAATCAAAGTTAAAATTAAAATTAGATTATGACACAAATCAATATCAAATTCGACACTAAAGAATATAGGTAAATATATACTCTAGCGATACCATAGTTCTTGATCCAATGCCTAATTTGGGTACCTTAACGTGTTCAAATTATGGCGTGACAAAATATCACATCATAATTTAATCCACAATCAGCATGCTATATCATGTTATTTATGTTGTCATATCATGATTTGAGCACGTTAAAGTGCCCAAATTGGGCACTGGATCAATAGTAAACGATACCATAACAAGAAATACTCTAAAGATAAAATATTCAATGAGTTATAGAAATCTACCATAATTTACCAAGATATATGGAGATATTCTTTATAGACAAAATATTTATAGAATATTCGAAATATCTCGAAATATTTTTATTTTTTTGAAAGAATCTCGAATTTTTTTTATTATTACTTCTTTTTGAAAAACAAAAGTGGTTCTTGATATCTTTATAAAAAATCTGATCGATTGATAAAATTAGTTCCACTACAATTATTTCTATATATTTCGTATTTTTATTATATATTACCTATTTTGATTATATACCTTTACCGCTCCGTTTCATTATCTCTCCGATCTAATCAATTCATTCCCACCAGAAAAACACCAAGTCAGTTGGAAAATTTTTACCAAAGCATGGCTCGATCGACTTTACCGTTCAAAGCCAATATTGGATTCTACAAAGCCAATATTCCGTTCGAAGAATTGCTAGACTTTACCAAATCATTATTGGATTCCACGGAAATTAATGCTGCAAATTAAATATTCCTTATACTTACCGAGATATTCCTTACAGATATCTCTCCATCCTGCAATTTTAAATTTAGCGTAGATATAAAATATATCGAGATATTCCTTATAAACAAGATATTTACCGGTACTTTGAAATATTTCAAACTATTTTTATTATTTTTCCAAAACACAATTATACTAGTTATCCAAAATTACTTGTTTGAGAGAGAGAGAGAGAGAGAGAGAGAGAGAGAGAGAAGAAGAAGAAGAAGAAGAAAAGAAAGAAAGAAAGACAAGTATTAAAAGAAATTAAAGAAAATATGAGTACGCAATAGCGAACCCAACCTCGAGCAATCATGATTAGATAGCATTTTGCCTCCAAGAAAATAATCCTTGTGTTAGGACTTGAAAGAAACAAAAGTAATAGTTTTTAATACTTCATGCAGTCATGCCTTAAAATAATACCAAAGCAATCATATCAAATTGTTATTTCATATTAGCTTGCTACTATTTTAAAAAAAATCAATTTTAGCGGATCTTGATTTTAGATAAGGTTGTGCAAAAAAGGCTTTCTATTTAAAAAAAAAAAAAATTCGGGGGCAACACCCTCAAATCAGCTCGATCCTTCACCAAGTCCTCGCTTCGTCCCGGACGACCAACTTTATCTTCCACTAATCATAGCTGGCATGGCAAAGCAAGATTGTCTTTTAAATCGAACACTAGTACACAATGGAGATTAGGAGACGCCCATTAGGTGGTGTTTTATTATGAAAACGCCACCAAAATTATGAGTGTAGACAAATGGTGGCGGTTGTCACAAAAAACCGCCACTCAAAGCACAAAAATAAATTAAAATAAATGAAGAGGTGGCGGTTTTATACATAAACCGCCACCCTTTATTAAAAAACGGGTGGCGGTTCTTCCACACAACCGCCACCCATTTGTATTCGATAAAAATAAAATAAAATATATTATTTCGGGTGGCGGTTTCTATGGAGAAACCGCCACCCTTTAGTTTTAAAAAAAAAAAATTAAAAGAAAGAGGAGGCCTTGATTTGGACCATGGTGGGTTAGTTTCCACTTTTTTTTCCAAATAGATAGAAAACAAATCCTCTCAAGATAGACGTACGGCCATGGTGGGTTTTCGATATAGAAGACGATTTACCGAAAAATTCCATCTATTAGAACTACAATGGAATTTTTTAGAAAATCGGCTGCTTAATCAGAAGAGAGATTCTGCTGCTGTTTTTTCTCTATGGAAAGCTTTTCTTTTCGCTCGATTCTTGAGCTATTGAGACTCGATTTTCTCTTATTTGAGAAAGTTGGAACCAGAGTACGCAATTTTGTGACAAGTTTCCTCAAGCAATTTTGTGGCGAGTACTCAACCAGAGTTGGACTCTCATGTTTCGCCTCAAAGAACCATTCAAAACCATTCAGATGTGGAAGTTTTTGTTCGAATTTTGTTTATGTTTATATGATTTTGTACAGGTTCATCTCAGATCCACAAGTTTTTGTTCGAATTTTGTGTATGTTTATATGATTTTGTACAGGTTCATATTCGATCCTCAAGTTTTTGTTCTTATTTTTGTGTATTCATCTCAGATCTGCAAGATGAATGTATAAATCTTCATTTTTTACATATTCATATGTATATTTTTACCTTCATCTTGATTTGGCATTCTATAATTTGTAAATTTTTTTAACATTTTTGCTTCGTTGTTGTTTTCTTTAGATCTGCAATGTATTTTTTTTTATTTTGAAAATAAATTTTTGGTGGCGGTTCTTACAATTAGAACCGCCACCTAAAGTTAATTATTATTATTTTTTGAATTAAATAATGGAGAACGGGTGGCGGTTTTTTGATAAAGAACCGCCACCCTTTGTTTTATAAAATAAAAAAAATACACATTAATCACTTTGGGTGGCGTTTTTACAACCGCCACCCATTCTCAGAACATTGGGTGTCGCCCTTTTTGGTGACGTTATTAAAACCGCCACCCTAACCTATTTTCAACCGCCACCCTTTCCTCTTTTTGTACTAGTGGAAGTTTAACATTTTCAATTAAATGTTAGTGGGAATTCATCATTTTTAATATATCTTTATTTGCCCAACAATCATGCATGTATCTCCAAGTCCTCTTTTCTTCCATGACATCTGATCATTGTTAGTGGAATTGTTGTAGGATGATGGTGAGCAAATGGAATTGCTTTTGCCCAACAACTCCATTAGCAAATTAATTAACACAATTAGTGTTAATTAATTGTGCATACGTCTCCAAATTTCTTCCTATAAATAGCTCACCTTTGCATTGGAAATTCACACTACAATCAACACCAAAACACAATAGCCATTGTGCAGAAAGAAAGAGAGAGCTATCTTGTGTAGAGAGAAAGAGAGAGCTTCAGTGTAGAAGCTATACACGAGAGATGAAAAGTGAGTAGAGTGATAAAGCCTTTGTGTAGGCAGAGAAAATACAGTGTGGCATTTTTGTACTCCTCCTTTTGAGATAGTGAAATATTGGTGTGGGTCCGTGGACGTAGGCAGTTTGGCCGAACCACGTTAAATCTCGGTGTTCCATATTTGTACTTATTTTAGTGTCCATTATTTTCTCAGTCGCATTTATTCGTCCCACTGATCTTGGGCGGAATTAGCAGCGCCTAGTTCCCCAACAACTGGTATCAGAGTCGTGTTCGTGATTTCTCCTTAAATTCTTAGTATGCTCTGTGGTTGCAGCGTAGTCTGATCTTCCACATCAGAAACGATTTTTTGAGAAAATGACGTTTTGCGTTCGAGTGGGAGTAATGGCGACAGACGAGAGAATTTCCAAAATTGAAAAGTTTGATGGCAAAAATTTTGGATATTGGAAAATGCAAATAGAGGACTATTTGTATCAGAAGGACCTATATAAGCCATTGAAAGAAAAGCCAGAAGGCGAGAAAGACGACGAGTGGGAGGTGCTTGATCGAAAAGCACTCGGCGCAATTAGATTGACCCTATCAAAGTCGGTCGCTTTCAATATTAAAAATGAGAAGACAACGGCGTCTCTCATGGCAGCTCTATCCAGCATGTATGAACAAAATTGCCTCAAAGAAACAAAGTTCATTTGATCAAGAAATTATTCAATATGAAAATGACGAGCGGAGATTTGGAGAACACCTCAACGAATTCAATGAGGTAGTAGACCGGTTGACTACGGTGGAAATCACTTTTAGTGATGAAGTTCCAGCTCTTTTAATTCTTGGCGCTTGCTCGAGAGTCGAATGGCACAAATACGCATCAAAGACCATCGGCCTTCGACGGTAAAGTCGAAATTGAAGTTCGATGATGTTGTGAGCATGATCTTGATTGAGGAGATCCTGAGAGCTGATCGAATCAACTTCCAGGGCCACTTTCAATTTAGATAGCGAGACGTAAGTTCAAGCAGAGAGCATGGGCGTGGGCCAGAGCAAGTCGAGGAATGGCGGACCGAGATCCAAAATCACGTAAATTCCAACAAGTCAAAGTCCGTTGAATGTTGGAATTGCGGTCGAGTTGGGCACTACAAAAATCGGTGTAGAAGCAGCTCCAAAGGAAAGCGGAGAACAAGACCGAGGTCAATGTCGTGACCGAAGAAGCACGTGATGCTTTGATATGCTCCATGGAGAAGAAGTCTGACTATTGGGTAATAGACTCTGGAGCATCGTTCCATGCCACCGCAAATCGACACTTTTTTGCAAATTATGTGTCGGGAAACTTCGGAAAAATATATCTCGGAGACGATCATCCTTGCAACGTGGTGGGCATAAGAGACGTGCAGATCAATGTCAATGGATCTGTATGGAAATTGAAGGACGTGAGACATATTTCAGAATTGAGGAAAAATTTGATCTCCGTCAAACAATTGTCGAGAGAAGGATGTGACACAAGCTTCTCTAGTGATAATTGGAGAATCACCAAGGGGTCATGATAATCGCACGTGGCAAGGATAGTGGCACCCTATACACGATTTCGCGCGAATGCGTGTATGACAATTGCGATTCTTGATAGCAAGGATGATGCGAACCTGTGGCACCAAAGACTTGGGCATATGAGCCAGAAAGGGTTCAAGTACATGAATGCAAAAGGGAAACTACCAGGGCTTCAGTCTATTGACATAGACTTTTGCTAAAGTTGCGTTTTCGGGAAGCAGAAACGGGTGAGTTTCAATACAAGTGGCAGAACTCTAAAGAAAGAGAAGCTTGAACTTGTCCACACGCAGATGTGTAGGGTCCAATGCAGCGATTTCATCGATTGGCGGAAAGTCATACTTCGTGACTTTCATTGATGACCACTCGAGAAAGGTGTGGGTTTACTTCTTGAGATATAAATCCGATGTGTTCGAGGCATTCAAGAAGTGGAAGGCCATGGTGGAGAATGAAACTGGTTTGAGAGTAAAGAAGTTGAGATCTGACAATGGTGGAGAGTACGAAAATTTGGTATTCAAGAAATTTTGTTATCAAAATGGCATCAAGTTGGAGAGAACGTTGTCAGGAACATCGCAATAGAATGGAGTTGCAGAACGTATGAATCGGACATTGATAGAAAGAGCCAGAAGCATCAGAATACATGCGAGGCACGCCAAAAGCAGTTTAGGCGGAAGGCGTCAATCTGGCATACCTAGTTAATCGTGGACCGTCGGTACCATTGGAGTACAGAATACCGGAAGAAGTTTGGAGCGGAAAAGAAGTGAAACTTTGTCATTTGAAAGTATTCGGTTGTGTCGCGTATGTGCACATTAGTGATAATGCCAGGAGTAAGTTGGACTCCAAATCACTAAAGTGTACTTTCGTTGGATATGGTGGAGACGAGTTCGGGTACCGCTTTTGTGATGACGAGAACAAAAAGCTCATCAGAAGCCGGGATGTCATATTCAATGAAAAGGTGATGTACAAGGACAAAAATGCAGTTCAGTCCAATGACACAACAAATGACGATCCAACATATGTTCCGGACGATACTGCGGAAGGCAGTATGTCAAAGCAGATAGATGAGAGTCTGCAGACAGAGGAACCCGTCTCGGAGGCTAATTCACCACAGTCTCCAGCTCCAATTCCCATTGTGAGGGGGTCAAGTCGACCTCATGTTCCGAATCGGAAGTACATGAACTACATGTTGCTCACTGACGCCGGTGAACCTTAATGCTATGACGAGGCATGTCAGGTGGGAGATTCTGTTAAGTGGGAGCTTGCAATGAAAGATGAGATAAAGTCTCTCATCTCCAATGAGACGTGGGAACTAGCCGAGTTGCCCAAAGGGAAGAAAGCTCTCAACAACAAATGGGTGTACAGAGTCAAAGAAGAACATGATGGTTCGAAAAGATACAAGGCGAGATTGGTAGTCAAAGGTTTCCAGCAGAAAGAAGGAATTGACTATACAGAGATATTTTCGCCAGTTGTGAAGCTGACAACAATTCGATCAGTGTTGAGCATTGTTGTAGCGGAGGGCTTGCATTTGGAGCAGTTAGACGTGAAAACTGCTTTCCTTCATGGTGACTTAGAGGAGGAAATCTATATGCAGCAACCGGAAGGCTTCTCAGTGAAAGGAAAGGAGAAGCTGGTATGCAAATTGAAGAAGAGCCTATACGGCTTAAAGCAAGCGCCTAGACAGTGGTACAAGAAGTTTGACGGATTTATGCAGAAAAATGGCTACATGAAGTGTAATGCTGACCATTGTTTCTACTTGAGTGGTTCGAGTCGGCTATATCATTTTGCTACTTTATGTCGATGACATGTTAGTAGCCGGCTCGGACATGGACGAGATCAAGAAGTTGAAGAAGCAACTATCGGTGGAATTTGAAATGAAGGACTTGGGAGAAGCAAAGCAAATTCTAGGAATGAGAATTTGCAGAGACAAGCAAAAATGTATTTTGCAATTGTTGCAGACCAAGTATATTGATCAAATCCTACAAAGGTTCAACATGAGCAGTGCAAAGCCAGTTAGCATGCCATTAGCGAATCATTTCCGTCTATCCAACGACCAGTCTCCTAAGACAGAAGAGCAGAGAAACTTCATGGCTAAAATTCCATATGCCTCAGCCATTGGAAGTTTGATGTATGCCATGGTTGTACTAGACCAGATATTGCTCATGCAATGGGAGTTGTGAGTAGATATATGGCAAATCCTGGAAAGCAGCATTGGGATGCAGTAAAGTGGATATTGAGATATCTACGGGGAACTACTGATAAATGCTTATGCTTTAGACGAGGCGAGTTGACATTACGAGGTTTCGTAGATGCAGATTTTGCTTGTGAAGTAAATCGCAGGAGAAGCACTACAGGTTATGTCTTCACAGTTGGTGCTACTGCAGTTAGTTGGATTTCCCAGATACAGAAGATTGTTGCGTTATCAACTACAGAAGCAGAGTACGTGGCAGTAACCGAGGCTAGCAAAGAGATGATATGGTTACAAGGTTTGTTGGCAGAATTGGGTTTTGAACAGGAGAAGAATGTCTTGCACAATGACAGTTAGAGTACGATACATCTGGCAAAGAATTCGGCATTTCATTCGAGAACCAAACATATTGGACTTCGTTATCACTTCATCAGATCACTTTTGGAAGATGGAGTGTTGAAGTTTGAAAAGATTCAAGGCAGCAAGAATCCAGCCGACATGATGACGAAGACAGTAACCAAGGAGAAACTAGAGCTATGCTCAGCTTCAGTTGGTCTTCTACAATGAAGACAGAGGTGGTGACCCACATCATATTGTTCACGAAGCTACAAAATGAGATGTCCTAAGGTGAAGCCAGATTGTGAAGACAGATTGAAATCAGTCTTCAAGTGGGAGATTGTTAGTCGAATTGTTGTAGGATGATGGTGAGCAAATGGAATTGCTTTTGGCCAACAACTCCATTAGCAAATTAATTAACACAATTAGTGTTAATTAATTGTGCATACGTCTCCAAATTTCTTCCTATAAATAGCTCACCTTTGCATTGGAAATTCACACCACAATCAACACCAAAACACAATAGCCATTGTGTAGAAAGAAAGAGAGAGCTATCTTGTGTAGAGAGAAAGAGAGAGCTTCAGTGTAGAAGCTATACACGAGAGATGAAAAGTGAGTAGAGTGATAAAACCTTTGTGTAGGCAGAGAAAATATAGTGTGGCATTTTTGTACTCCTCCTTTTGAGATAGTGAAATATTGGTGTGGGTCCGTGGACGTAGGCAGTTTGGCCGAACCACGTTAAATCTCGGTGTTCCATATTTGTACTTATTTTAGTGTCCATTATTTTCTCAGTCGCATTTATTCGTCCCACTGATCTTGGGCGGAATTAGCAGCGCCTAGTTCCCCAACAATCATCACCAAGCACAGCCGTGAACTTATTCTTCCCCAAAGACTCCCTCAACACCAAATCCCTCAACTCCAGGGAAACACAACTGAGTCGAGCGGGGTCCTTGGTTGAAGTTGAAGCATTATAGATGCATAATGGGACTAGCTAGAAGTTTGTATGGAAAGTTTTGATGCTCAATTTTTTGTTTCTACTTTTTGAATTTTAAGAAAATTTTAATTTAATAAATTTATTATCCTTAGTCACGTCTTTAATCTATTTTGTTTGGGTAAATTTCACGTATGGTCTCAAACTTTGCATTTTGTATCGGCTACCCTTCTTCATTTTTTCAACGTCATGGATCCCGGAAATTCACACACGAGGTCCTGTGATACAATTCACAATTATAGTAATAAATAAAAAATAAAATAATTTCTTCCGCGCCATATTTACCTAGCTATCCATCGTCAACCCAATCGGAAATTACAGATTCTTGCAGCATAATTTTTGGGTGGGAGGGGAAGGGAAGGAGAGGAGGGAATTCCCCCATGTCTTCCATTTCTGATAACAAAATCTCAACATTAAGAAAATCGAATCGGGACCTATTGGTTCAACCACAAAATTAGGGAACCAACAAGAAATTAGGTATGGTTAACCTTAAAAATTGACTATTTGAAGAGCAGACTAGAGAATCAGTCAAATCTGGTAAGACGGGAAAAACTTTAAAAAATTGTATTTCCCCTCCTTTCTTGCATAAATATTTGATTTTTAATTATTTTATTAATACTGGATCGACCTCGATTCAATCTTTTGACTTTTGACACACTGTTTTTTCTGATTCGATGACTAGTCCGATTTTTTTAACACTGCAAAATGCATGTCTCCTCTTTTGTCATTGAAAATGGTTGCCAAGATGTATCATTAATAGTGAGTGTGGGTAACTAGGTAGGATGGGAAAGAAACTATTTTCTTTCTCCTTCTTCTTTTTATTTTTATTTTAATTTTTTTTGTTTGTATTTAAATAATAAGGGGCATAAGGTCACTTTTCTGCATTACGGACTTTACATGTGAATTTAAGAAAGATTAGGGATCCACGACTATGAAGAAAACGAATGGTGACCCAACTGATATATACAAAATGCAAAGTTTGGGGATCATAAGCAAAATTTACCCACTTTCTGTTAATCTTTATTGTTAATATTGATTGATTGAAACTTTTCAATTATGAAGTAAATTAGTCATAGACTCCAACCTTTCACTCTTTTTCCATTTTATGTACAATAGATTTTAAATTGTGAACGAGAACTTAATCTTTATTTATTAATGAAATAGTAAAAATAAATATTAAATTATTAAATTATCCTTATTTTATTATGTAAAAATAAAAATGAAATAACAATCTATTATTGCAGGTTAACAAGCTCAATTTATAACTATGACCCAAATTTTTGAAATGTTGTGTCACAAAAAAAAAAAAAAAAAGAGGTTAGGGATCAAAGTGCAAAGAGTGAAAGATTGGGAACCATTGAAGTAATTTACCCTAAATTATTTAGCGAAACCCGGGAATGATTTAGAATTTTTTATAGAACCTAACTGAACTTAAAAAGGAGAACTTGTATTGGAGTTGGAAGGAGGCGACCTCTTTCTTGGGGGGTTCGAGGCAGTGCCCTGATTTCTTTTTTATTTTTTTTCTTATAGAAATTATTTAAAAAATATTATTAAAAATTATCATTCGTTGGATTGATTATGCAAAGTAGAAGCATACTAATATGATATAAAAATTTGACTCGATTGCATTGGTGTATGATAATTGTAAATTAATTTAATTTACAAAATTGGTTTTGTTTCGGTTTTTATAGCATTGACAACTTAACCCATATAAATATCCACCTTCATACCCATAATTATAGCGAATCTCTCACAAAATTTGATGATCTAAAATATTATATACATGAAGATAACATTGCCTAATTTTTTTAAAATATAGGATTATATAAAAATAATTTTTTTAAAATGAAAAATACCAAAACAAGAAGTAGATGGGAACAATTGTTTAACAAAAATTATAAAAGAAGAAGTAGGTGCGGGTATTGAGTCTTAAAGCATAAACTATTGGGTTTGTTAGACCATCTTTAATGGGGGAATGGATAGTGGAAATGGATTGGAAGAGAAAGAGAGGGAGATGGTAATTAGTTTAATTGAAAAAGAATGGAACAAAGTGTGGGGGAAATAGAGGGAAAAGTGAATCTATCTATCTATATATTAATTAATACTGTAAAGAGATGTCGCCTTTGAACGAATTTTTCCGCTAATTTTTCAACCTTTTTAAATATAGATTTTGGAGGGCTTTTTCTCCTTCTATGAGACTTTCTCTATATTTGTTGATTTTTAAATTAAAATTTTGTTTCTTCGCTTATGAGACTTTCGCATTCTATTGGCTGATTTTTTAATTAAGACCTGATTTTTTTTTTATTTTGTTTCTTAATCCATTTTAAATTCATTAATTGCTATCATTAATGACCACAAATATTATTAAATCTATCTATCTATATTCCATCTAACAATAATACACCCTAGAGAGAGAGAGAGAGGAAGAGTTTTTTAATTAACATAATCAATTTTCCTGCCTAGACCTAGGAGATTTTGTTTTAAATTTTTAGTTATATTATTGTTTTAAATTAAAAAATTAGATACGACCAACGGATTATTCTTGAAATAATAAATTACTTTTATAAATACTTAGCTAAGAAATGAAAAATTACTTCAAAATAATAAGTTCACTAAGATTTAATTTTAGTATGATGTAAAATTACCATTGATTAAATTTTTATGCAAAAATTAAAAGAAATTTGTATAGTTAAAATACAAAAATTAAATTTGACCATTAAATAATTTTAGACATAATTAATTATTCGATTATTTTCACAAAATCCCCAATGTTTAAACTAAGTATCACTAGACCTCGTAACTGATAGATTCCATCCAATTCAACCATTAAATTGGCCTTTTTTTTGGTCTTTTTGTGAAACAAAGTTTGGGGATAAATTTTGAAAAAAAAATTTTATTTCACAATTTTATATCTTTTTAAACTTCACAAATTTTAAGATTGTGCAATTTAGGCATAAATCTTTTTAACCGTTACAATTTTAACTTTAATTCTTTTGCAATTTAGTCTTATATTTTTTAATTTCACAATTTCAACATTACTTTTCTAAAATTGGTGGAAATGGCCCAGAAATTTTGCGATTGCTGCGAAATTGATACAAAATAAAAAGGCATCGTGATATTGATTTTATCAAATTAATTAATTGGGAAATTGGCGCAAATAGTCCAAACAAAGTTGTCAAACTGCGCGTTTGGTACAAAATAAAAATGTAGCGCGATTGATCCAAAATTAAAATTTTATGTTCGAATCTAGTCCTTTTGGACGGAATTTATCCACTTTGACCGTTAGTCAAGTCAAATTTTAGCATTTTGTCTTTTTCCCAAAGGTTATTTTGGTCATTTGATTTAATACAAATTGCACAAAGGGTACTAATTTTTAGAGATTATTATAATCAAGTCCAAAAGTTTGAAAAATACATATTTTAGTCCCAAATTTTAATTAAATTGAACAATTTTACTTTTGGATGCTTATTTGGTCAATAATTAATTTTATTGAATCAATTTGATACTGATTAAGTACTTTTTATAAAAAATTTTCAGCATAATAACATGTATTCACATTCATGGTTTAAAAAAAAAAAAGAAAAAAGAGCCACACACGAATGAAAATATGAACCATGATTGAGAAATTCTGATGTAGATATGAACAAACCCTTAAAATTAGAACTTTCCCAAATTCCAACAACCAAAGAATCTCTAAACTAAATCAAATTTCAACAACAAAAGATGGGACAACATAAATCAAAGAGATTCCCAAGAAACACATACCATGATATTGGCATTTCTTTCCAAGCATGGTCTCTAATAGCTTCAAACAAATTGGGTCATCGTCAATAGCAAGAAGACGAAGGCCCACTGGAAATCTATCATAGTTTCCATTTTCAGCACTAATTTCCTCACCAGTCATCTTCAACCCACAAATCGAAAACCCCAAAAACAGAGATGAGAGAGTTCGACGACGTCGTATTTCACTCTATGGGTCACTTTCTCGACAAAAATGCAGTTGGCCAAAAGTTCTACTTTATACGAAGAATCAAGAATTGATACAGATCAAAAGGGGTACAACAAGGACAGGGTGGATTGAGAGAGAGAGAGAGAGGTGGTGGTGGCCGAAAACCACCAGCTTTTGCTGGTGGTTTTGGGTGTTGGGGAGGGGTGGGGTGGGGTGGGGGTTATGGTTTTTTGGTTTTCTTTTTTTTCAATTTTTTGGTTTGATTTTATTTCTTGTTTACATTCGGTATTTTTTACATTAATATATATGTCTAATGAAATTTTATATAGGCACAATAATTATATTTTTTATTAATTATTAGTTAAAATCAAAATATACGGGTTTCTAATGGTAAAGAAAATTATCACAAGTTATGATATGAATGTAAATTAATGCTACTGTGTTAAAAATTTTTGATAAAAAGTATTTAATTGGTATCAAATTGATTCAATAAAATTAATTATAGGCCAAATAAGCATCCAAAAGTAAAATTGTTCACTTTAATTAAAATTTGGGACTAAAATGTGTATTTTTCAAACTTTTAGAGTTGGTTGTAATAATCTCTAAAGATTAGTACCCATTGTGCAATTTGTATTAAATCAAATGACCAAAATAACCTTTGGGAAAAAGACAAAATGTTAAAATTTGATTTGACTCACGGTCAAAGTGGATGAATTCTGTCCAAAAAGACAAAATTCACACATAAATTTTAATTTTGGACCAATCGCGCTACTTTTTTTTATTTTGTACCAATTGCGCAGTTTGACAATTCTTTTTGGACTATTTGTGCCAATTTCCCTAATTAATTTGATACTAATTTATTTGGTTTATAATTAATTTTATCGAATATTTTTAACATAGTAGAATTTAAAATTGTAGTTCTCCAAAAAAATTATTTAGAATTAAAAACATACATATTTTAATTTTAACCAACAGTTAATAGTAAAATTGATTTATAAAATTTTAGTAGGAATATATCATTATAGAAAATAATCCCCGTATATAGAAAAATAATAAAATATAATTAAAACAAACTTAAAAAGAAATTAAAACAAACCCCATCCGTCACATGCCACACCAAACCCCACTCTAACTCGACACAGCAACCCCAACCCAACCAGCAACATTCCAGGTGGCTTTAAGCCGATTTTGTCACCTATCGGTGAAGTCATCGGTTGGTGACAATCTACTGGGCTGATTGTTGATCAGTAAATCAGAGGAAGACCCCTCAATTTGCTAGTATAACCAGCAATTTCAAGCCCAGGGGCTTGGCCTTGGATGGGAGGTCGCAAAATCTCCGTTATGTTTAGGGTTTGTAATTTTAATTTTAATTTTTTCCATTTTATTTTATTATTTCTTTACATTCAGTATAGTTTTTACAATAATTAATTTCTACGAAAATTTTATGTAGATAAAATAATTACATTTATTATTAATTGTGAGTTAAAATTGAAAAATACTCATCTCTAAGGGCAAGGAAAAGTTTGAGAAATTATGATATTAATGTGAAGAAATATTATTTTGTTGAAATTTATCGATAAAAATTATTTAATGGTCAAATAAATTCAACAAAATTAATTATAGACCAAATAAAATTAGCATCAAATTAATTAATTCAATGAAATTAATATCACGCTACCATTTTTTTATTTCGTACCAATTTCTCTGTGGAATATTTCTGCTAATTTTTCAAAAATAATGTTGAATTGTGAAATAAAAATTTTTTGCACTAAATTGAACAAAATTAAAGTTAAAATTTTGAAGGTGAAAAAGATTTAGGACTCAATTGCGCATTTTTAAAATTTATGAAGTTTTAAAAGGATTTAATGTTGTGAAATAAAATGTTGTTTTGAGCTTTTGCCCCTAAAACTTTAGTGCACAAAGGGACAAAAAAGTTAATTTAACCACTGAATTGGATAGAATCTATCAATGGGGGTCTAGTGATACTTAATTTAAAGATTGGGGGGGGGGTTCCAAATTGAAAAAAAAGGGAACGGGGTTGGAATTTTTACATACTCAAAAGATTCATGATGTTTTGTGAAAATAGTCCATAATTATTTTTACAAATAATTAGCAAACAAATAAAAATTAATTAAAATTAGGAATTTCACTAGAATTTTATTTTGGTGTGATACAAAATTAAAATTATTTAAATTTTTACACAAAAATTGAAAGAAACGTTATAACATTAAAATAAAAAATAGATTGGACCGCTTAATTAATTGTAGATATAATTAATTATTTTAAAAATAAAATTAATTAAAAATGTGAAAATTAATTGAAACTAAAAAGTTTAGCTAAAATTTAATTTTTGTGTGATAAAAAATTAGATAAAACCAAAATTAATTGAATTGCTCAACAAGAATAAATTCCTAAACCACAAGATATTTACAGGATGGAATTATCCGAAATACAAGTGAAACTCTGCCGAAATTCTTGTAAGATTTGAATATGCGTTATCTAAATCATGTAATATTTTTGATTGCGATGAGTCTTTTTATAATCATTTACAGTGCCACTAATGCTATTCTATTTATATTTATGAAAATCATGTATTAATTAATATATCTCCCAGTGCAGTGCATGAGGATTACTGCTAGTAAGATTAGAAATATAGTAACAAGTTCAAAAATCTTAATACAATACGAAGAAGTGCCACCTAGGCAAAGTGACTAGGTAGCAATGCCATGTTTGGCATTAGTTTTTAGGAATTAATTATTTTTTTATTTAATTTATATTTCTTTTCTTATTTAGTATTTTCTTATATGTACTTTATCTTTTTTATATATATTCTTTTTTTGAATTCATTTATAAATTCTTTTAATTATTTTATATTTAGTGTTGCATTTCAATTTTTAGATATTACATTTTAGTTATTTTATATACATCTTAATTTTCAAATTAATTATATAGTTGAAGTGTCACTTAGTATAGTGTCACATTGGTAGCGGTAATCTGTTTTTGAAAAAAAGTTAGCATTTTCACATATTTAGAAAATAAAAAAACCATCTTTTTTATAGTTACCATGTTAAGGTGAATGAAATCAGCTAATGGTGAAAAATCAATTCAATATTCAGAATTCAACTCAAACTAAATATAGTACCAATTCAACTCAATATTCATAAAGCTTATGTACCTTATCTTAATAATATAATATAATATAATAATAAGAGAAGTACCACACATGCAAAGTGCCTATGTGGCAATGCCATGTTTGGCATTAGTTTTTAGGAATTAATTATTTTTTAATTTGATTTATACTACTTTCCTTATTTAGTATTTTTTTATATGTACTTTATCTTTTTTATATGTATTCTATTTTTCGAATTAATTTATAAATTATTTTAATTATTTTATATTTAGTGTTGTATTTCAGTTTTTGAATATTACATTTTAGTTATTTTATATACATCTTAATTTTCAAATTAATTATATAGTTGAAATGTCAACTTGGCGTAGTATCATGTTGGTGGCGGTAATCTGTTTTAGAAAAAAAAAAGAACCTTTTCACATATTTAAAGAAAATAAATAAAAAACCATCTTTTTTATAGTTACCACGTTAAGGTAAATGAAATTAGCTAATTGTGAAAACTCAATTCAATATTCAAAATTCAATTCATACTAAATGTAGTACCAATTCAAATCAATATTCATAAAGTTTATATATATGTCTGTGTAGGCCGACCATAAGATCATTATTAATCATATTGGAAATACATTTAAACAATGTATGACTCATAAAACGTGTTATTAAATCCAATTATTTTGTTCAAATAAGTATATTATCTAAATTTTGTTCCCAAATATTATGTTCTTACCTTAAATCAGCAATTGGATAGTTGAAATATATAATATTACATGTGTTTCGTTATTTTTATTATATATTTATAATAATTTATTGTCATAGTTCTAATAATATTTTATATATACCATCTTAATTGTCCCGTGCAACGCAGGGTAATACTAGTAATAATACTAAAATGTCTTTATATATATATATATATATATATATATATATATAAGTTGGACCCATTTATCAATTTTAGAAATAATTCATTATTTTTTATAAATAATTAGCTAATAAATGAAAATTAATTAAAATTATAAATTCCTCTTGGATTTATGCCTTGTTGTACATAATCACAATTCATTAAATTGTTACATGAAAATAAAAAGAAACATCTAACATTAAAATTAAAAATTAGATTGGACCCTTTAGTTATTTTAGAAACAAAACTTAGGAAACATGAAATGTATTTTTTATTAATTTTTTGAGCTTTAATATATAACAGAATCCATATGTAGTAACACATATTTAGAAGTATGGAAATATGCATTAATATACATATGGAGAATTACACAAATGAAAACACGTGTCTACAATGAATATGAAAAAAATCATGATTTTTTAAAAATTTTGTTAGATAAAATATAATATTACTTATAAAGAATATAATAATTTAGTAATTAATATAGACATAATTAATTTCATGTCAAGTTAATTGAATCTTTTTTGTGTTGCAGAAATATTTATTTTAGAAGTCCTTCAAAAATCAAATTCTCAGCTTTTCCTCCAAAAGTTTATACAATATTGATAATTTCTGCTATTGAAAAAATAAAATATCTCACATCTTTATATTAAAAACCTTGCAGTGCCAGCTAGGCGAAGTGCCACGCTGGCACTCGGTTAATTAAAAAAGTATTATTAATTGATTTATAGAATTTCTAAAATTGTTATTAAATGGTCAAATATTTTCCCTAAATAACACATGGTAATAATAAATTAGATCTCAAGATTTTCGTTATTATTGGTCAAAATCGATTAGTACTTTGATTAAGAAACATGTAGCACAAATTGGAAAGGAGCCATTGTTAAGAAACCATAAATGGAAATAATATTAAATAATGAATCTGGACTGTATTGTGCTCATGATTAGACAGAGAATGTAGTTACAAATATGAGTCTATGCAAGCCATAAAATCACATTTGCAATACAAGAGTTGCATACATTTCCAATCGCAAAAGCTAAGTGCAAGTTCGGAAATTCTCAACCAAAAAATAGTACGGCATCGTGGTTGAGCTATGTTGACCAAATTGACAACAAAATGTCGCAATTGGGCATCCGAGTTTTTGTGGCAAGGAAGTCGTTCCTAGAGTTCTCACAACATGATGGGACGCAAGTGAAAACAATGGAATTTTGTCCTTGTGGATGAAAAGGTACATCACTTAACAAATCATTTTTGCAGTTCAATTCAATAAATTACATTACAAATGATTTGTTATAACATATTTATCGTTTTGTTTGCCCTAAGGGCGTAAGAATTCAATCCACTATTGTGGAGGGTCTTATAAACAAATTGAGAGACCAAATTGAAGAGAATGGGTTTTTACAGAATAATGCATTTCACAGTCATTCCAAACAAAGTGTCTTACAAAGCAGCAAAACACGAGTGGAGACTAAAATTCATGAAAAAACCTTTGGTCTACATCGAGCGGAGGGTTAAGTTTTCATTAAATGCATACAACTTCAAAGATATCGGATCCATATTACGTGATTCCAACACTAACATTTCAAAATGTTTGGTATACTTTACAATAATTTTAGCATACAAGTATTTTTCTTTTTTCTCCAATGTAACTGATTCATTAAATTTTATGCCAGATGTCATTGGAAAGATAAGAGATATGGATGACAGTCGTGTGGCCAGATCTAAGTCTTTGGACGTAATCTTATAAGATGGGTAAACTAGAGTTCAGCTCCTATTTTTTCACAATTTTTTTGACTAATGATTCATTATGTGTTATTTTTTTATTTTCTTGTAGAAAGAGCTCGATAACGGTGACTTTGTGGGAAGATCACACCGCAAAAGTCCTTGCATATCTACTCAGTGATTGTTCGAAGCTAGTTGTTATAATTATCCAACTTTGCAAAGCAAAAATTTAGCGAAGTATTTCTCTTTCTCAACCGACTATATTCATCGGGATAAAAGCTAACCTACATAATCATATTAGCGGTTGAACTATTTATGTTAAGGGTGACACATACTTGACTACAACATATTCAAGTAAAGTTATTCTAGACCAAGACATTCCCGAGATCCAAGAGTTTAGGAGCATGTTTTTGTTAATAAAATTGTCATACGGTCTTAAGTCAAGGGTGTTTTTATTTATTTTTTCTTATTTGCCGATGCCTAAGTACTTTCTACTTCTATGCAGGATGACAAATCAAATAGGTAGCAGCTCCATGAAATTTAGAAGTTCAACAGACTCTTTTGCTGCGCAGGAGATTGAAAGTGATCTAAAAGTAAAGAAACTGTCGGAGATTTTACCTTTGAACGAGGTGAGAAATTCTCAACAGTGTTGCTATTTCAATTTTTTCTTTTTCTACATAACTTTCAAACTAGTGATTTTTGGATCGTTGGAACCATTAATGATATCTTGCAAGGAGGCGGTGCTAGCACGCTTGCAAAAAATGCTCGAAAAAGCTAAATACTACCACGGATGGCTTCAAGTGTGAAAATTGCGATATAAAATGTTCACATAGAATCTCTAAGTTTAGGCTTAGGATTCGAGTGGCTGATGAAACCAGAGAGATTGTTCTACTCTTATGGGATGACGATGCACAAACATTGGTTGGAATGACAGCTGACCGAATCAAAGAAAATAATGGGAAGGTAAAAATACAACACCTACTGTATATTATTATAATTTTATATTTCTATCTATTTCCTACTTTTTGTTGACATTTAGTTTCTCTTTTTCATCAGAAAAAAGAAGATGACATAAGATTGCCGGATGAGATCCAATGATGTTTCTAGAGCCACACACTTCCAGTGATGTTTTGGATCCCATCTGGCAATCTTGTGCCATCTTCCTATCTGAAGTCTTGTGCCATCTTCCTTTCTCTGATGAAACAGAGAAACTAAATGTCAACAAAAAGAAGGAAATAGATAGATACATGAAATTATAATAATATATAGTAGGTGTTGTATTTTTACCTTCCCATTATTTTCTTTGGTTCGGTCAACTGTTATTCCAACCAATGTTTGTGCATCTTTAATTTGTCCCATAAGAGTAGAACAATCTCTCTTGTTTCATCCGCCACTCGAATCCTAAGCTTGAACTTAGATTCTATGTGAACATTTTATATCGCAATTTTCTCACTTGAAGCCATCCATGGTAGTATTTAGCTTTTTCGAGCATTTTCTGCAAGCGTAATAGCACCAGCCTCCTTACAGGATATCATTAATGGTTCCAAAGATCCAAAAGTCACTGGTGTGAAAGTTATGTAGAAAAGAAAATTTGGTGTGTGCTAGTTATATAGTAATTGAAATAGCAACACTGCTAAGAATTTCTCACCTCGTTCAAAGGTAAAATCTCTGATAGTTTCTTTACTTTTAGATCACTTTCAATCTCCTGCACAGCAAAAGAGTCTGCTGAAGTTCTAAATTTCAT
This sequence comes from Jasminum sambac, assembly GCA_018223645.1. Classification (NCBI taxonomy): domain Eukaryota; kingdom Viridiplantae; phylum Streptophyta; class Magnoliopsida; order Lamiales; family Oleaceae; genus Jasminum; species Jasminum sambac. The sequence goes on from CP073641.1 coordinate 24,739,896, forward strand.
GGAGCTGCTATCTGTTTGCTTTGTCATCTTGTATAGAAGTAGAAAGTATTTAGGCATCGGTGAATAAGAAAAAATAAATAAAAAGACCCTTGACTTAGGACCGTATGGAAATTTTATGAACAAAAACCTACTGCTAAACTCTTGGATCTCGGGGAATGTCTTGGTCTAGAATAACTCTACTTGAATATGTTGTAGTCAAATATGTGTCACCCTTAGCATAAATAGTTCAACCGTTAATATGATTATGTAGGTTAGCTTTTATATTGATAAATATAGTCAGTTGAGATAGAGAAATACTTCACTAAATTTTTTCTTTGCAAAGTTGGATAATTATAACAACCGGCTTTGGACAATCATAGAGTACATATTAAAGGACTCTTGTGGTGTGATCATCCCACAAAGTTACCTTTATCGAGTTTTTTCTGCAAGTAAATAAAAAGAAATAACACATAATGAATCATTAGTATGAAAAATTATGAAAGAATAGAAGTTGAACTCTAGTTTACCCGTCTTGTAAGATTACGTCCAAAGACTTAGACCTGCCCACACGGCTGTCATCCATATCTCCTATCTTTCCAATGATAGCTATAGCATAAAATTAAGTAAATCAGTTACATTGTAGAAAAGGAAAAATACTTGTTTGCTAAAATTGTTGTAAAGTATACCAAACATTTCTAAAATGTTAGTGTTGGGATCACGTAATTTGGATCCGATATCTTTGAAGTTGTATGCATTTAATGAAAACTTAAACCTCCGCTCGATGTAGACTAAAGTTTTTTTCATGAATTTTAGTCTCCACTAGTGCTTTGCTATTTTTTAAGACAATTTGTTTGGAATGACTGTGAAATGAATTATTCTGTAAAACCCGGTCTCTTCAATTTGGTATCTCAATTTATTTATAAGACCCCCTGCACCAGTGGATTGAATTCTTGCACCCCTAGAGCAAACGAAACGATAAATACATTATAACAAATTGTTTGTAATGTAATTTATCGAACTGAACTGCAAAAATGGTTTGTTGCGTGATGTACCTTTTCATCCACAAGAAGAAATTCCGTTATTTTCACTTGTGTCCCATCAAGTTGCGAGAACTCTAGGAACACTTCCTTTCCACAAAAGCTTGGATGCCTAATTGCGACTTCTTGTTGTCAATTTGGTCAATGTAGCTCGACCACAACGTCATACTATTTTTTTGATTGATAATTGCCGGACTTGCACTTAGCTTTTTCTATTGGAAATGTATGCAACTCTTGTATCTCAAATGTAAGTTTATAGCTTGCATAAACTCATATCTGTAGCTGCATTCTCTTTCTTATCATGAGCACAATACAGTCCAGATTCATTATTTAATATTATTTCCATTTATGGTCTCTTAACAAAGGCTCCTTCCCAGTTTTGTGCTACGCGCTTCTTAATCAAAGTACTGTAACCGATTTTGACAAATAATAACGAAAATCTTGAGGTCTGAATTTGTGTTATTTAGGGAAAATCTTTGACCATTTAATAACAATTTTAGAAATTATGGAAATCAATTAGTAATATGTTCTTTTTTTAATTAAATCGAGTGCCAGCATGGCACTGTGCCTAGATGGCGCTACAAGTTTTTATTGCATCCTATAATCCCTACCAGTTACTGAAACTATCACACGTGGATTCAGTGAAGGGTAGATTAAAGGATTTTGTGCCTTTACAATATAGGTGAATAAAGAATTTGACTTTACATACATATATAACAATCAATATGGGGTATTCATATACATGAAATCAATGACATTATCTACTTAGTGTAAACTACTTCATTTCCTAGGAGCAGTAAACTAATTGATTCACAAGGCAATCGATAAAAGAATATTCGTGCATAAAAAAAGCCACAATCAAAAAGTTCATGTTAATTGTAGTATAATCGTTCACAAGTTTACTACGGCCAAGTTTATTGCTGATCTATATCAATCAACTATAGTCAAGCAATAGAATTAGCTATATAATATGAATGAATCTCAAAAAGCACGATTTATTGAAGCTTTTAAATATAACTTTAATGTGTATCCAGTCAACTAAAGTCGAGCAACACACTAAGGTACTAAGTATGGAAATAAGTTAGCCTATATAGTTTAACTGATAGAGGAAAACTAACATAATTTATAAACGTTGAATTCATATTTAGTGATAAATAATTTTGGAATAGTTAATGCAAATAACAATGTCTAGATTGAAGCCATCACACATTTTCAAAATCATTAATCAAGCAATAAATAATAAGCATTAAATATTGGATGTTATATTTAAATATTGGCCTAAGAAATCGTCAATCAATTGTTTAACAAAACAAAAAATCTACAATTTGGTGATATTGATCCTAAATGGACTCCATTTCCTTTTACTTCTTGATTGCCCTCAAATTATTCTATTCCTAGACTAGAGGGTTACTAACAAAATACTTCCTAAACTCCATTTCCTAGCAATACTCTCAACCTAATATCTTCTTTGCCATTCCTATTACTTTCAAGTTAATATTTTCTGTACTTTCTCCCTTCGTCCCACGCCCCATTTTTTCCATCATCAAACAAAAACAATGAAATAAGGTAGCTCTTGCAAGTCGAGAGTACCTTTTAGTGACATTACGAATGAAGACAGGACAATGATAACTAACAATAGCAGTCGACGAAAGAAATCTAAGAATTCGATGAATGTTATTGCTAATCAAAGTAATAGAAGTTGTATTTCCACAAGTTCTAACCTTGTTTCCCTGGCAAACAGTTCAGGTTTGAAATTCCTTTTTTTTTTTTTTTTGCTTAATGCTGTTCCTATATTTCATTTTGAAAGTGACCAAATTTATTCTGTTTCTACTTAAGAAAAATATATAACATATACTTTCTTGCGATTTTACAAGCAAACGAAAGAAATCCCAAACTGCACAACCTACTACTAGATCAATTGGTAAAAACATTTTTGCAAAATGCAAGTTATACTTTTTTTATTCAATTGGAAAAAATTTTCATTATTGTTTGATGACCCTTTTTATCCACTTCTGGGTTTAGGTAATCAAGGAGATTTAGGACCACTTTCACAAACTGGTGATACAAAGATGTTAATTTAATAGGTCCTTGATTATTTTATGTTTTACTTTTATGTTCACTAAAGTAAGATTTTATGATTGTTTAGGCCTTCAAGGATTACCCACTGGTTTTAATCCAATAGGTAACTTCCTAATTATCTCTATACACTTAGAAATGCTACTACTAATTCACAATTAAGCATTGCAAGGTTACAATTAACCATACATTCAAACACTTAATAAGAAACATGCAAATGCCAGGTTGATTAATAGATATGGGAGTAAAGTATTAGATATACCTTCATCATGCAATATACATTCTTCATCCTGCATGTTGTTTCCACAGTGTAAGACCTATTGATATGTAAAGTATGATGTTAATTTGTATGTCATTTATGTATGTATATTTATACGTATATGTGTATGTATATGTGTGTGTATATGTGTATATGTGTGTGTCTATATATATATATATATATATATGCCAGTCATACAAGGGATATACCTTTCTATGTTACTGAAAATTTTTATTCTTTATTGTAATTCCATGTGGTTCTAGTCTTTGTATGTTGTTTCTTCTTTCTTGACACTTTCATTGATTGCATTATTTTACAAATAAAAACTACAAAAACATTATACATAATCTAAACACCCAGAATTACACATAGATTATACATTGAATCGTAATTAATCACTACATAATTGCACTATAGACTATCTACTCTATAACATAGGTGTCATTAGCTTGGACATAGAGGATTGGTTGATGTGTCATCCTAGTCATCCTGCAAGTTAAACATTATAGAATGAGTTTTGGTGTAGAGATAAATAAATTTTTAAAAAGTAAAATTCAAAGTAATAGCCAGGTTTAAAAGGAGATTAACAGGAGATTAATTTTCAAGTCAACTAATAAAGGCATTGTTTAAAAGGAGGCTAACTAATAGAATCACTGTTGAAGTGAAAACTCAACTAAACACAACTAAACAAGTAGGTTTAACAGGTGTTTAAATTTGAGGTTTACAGAATGAGTTTTGGCATAGAGATAAATCAATTTTTTAGACAATAAAATTCTATGAATGTCAGGCCCTTGATGAAATTGGCAAAAATTTGGTCTAAACTCAACTAAACAAATAGGTTTAAAAAAGGTTAAATTTGAAAGCCAACTGCCAACTGTCCATTTTTTAACTTGCTATTGACCTTTCTTATATGGAGTTTTGATTCGTGGCTTTAATTTATTATGGAATTGTTTGAACTATGCTTCTCTTTTATCTATTTATTAGGAAAATGTACCTCCCATAATTTAGAAAATAACTTTTTTATATCTATGTTTTAACTTATGCATACACATTTTTAGTAAAATAAAAAAAAGATAAAATTTACCTTTGATTTTTATTTTTGCTCTACTATCCGTCGTTCTCAATTTGCCTACTTTGTCATCCAAAGTAAATAGACCAATTTTTCCTGGACTTAAACAACTGATTCATTAGAAAATTAATTTTTTTAATCTTACTATTCTACAACATAAAATAGGTTAAACAAGTAAGTTTTACAACATTGATACTTATCTTTTTACACTGGTTTGATAGTTTTTTGTTCTTTGTTAATGTGACCTATCTATGAAAATATAAAATTTCATCAATAAATGAAAAAGTATAGCCAAAAATAACATGATAACTAAATAATGATAACTAAATAATAAAATTTTTGTGTAAATCCTACCTTTAAATCGTTTCTAATAATATGATTACACAACTTGGTAGATCTACTAGAAAAATAGCTTGAAAATCACATTAACTTTAGCTCCTTTAGAAAATAACATTTTTCAAAATATTACTATTCTAAAATATATAATAAGTTAAATACTTAAACATTAAACAACGGTACTTATCATTTAGGTATGTGCATATTATGCAATCGGTTGTTACAAGTGACATGCTCATCAAAAGTTTTAATTTTGTCAATAAATCGCAAGTAGAGCGAAAAGTAAAACGAAAATGGAATAGTAATATTTTTTTAAAATCTTACCTTTAATTTGAAATTGAAAGATATACCACAACAGTGCTTGGCAGATCTGCTTGAAAAATTAAGATGTAGTCATTTATTCGCATGTTTTTAATTGATGATTCAACTAAAGAGTACAAATTTGTATGAATTCAACATCAGAGCCGCAGATCTTGAGGATATGAGAGGCATACATTTAGGGTTTGTTTGAAAAGAGAACATGAATGACGAGGTGGATGCAGAGATCAGGGGGAGAAGAGGCACATAGGGAGATCTATTTAGTTAGTGGCGAGATTTCAAGCAGTGGAGCAGAGGAGGCGGTGAAGCAAATCTAGGGTTTTGTGCGAGTGCAAGTGAAGGATTCTAAATGGGCTTGCTCCCTTTCATACCAGCTAATATGATTATAATCGAAATACGATTTTCGGTATTTTTTTAAAACAAAAAATTGAACATGGGCGTACAATACATGTAACAAGTTGTATCCATATAGATAAATAGGCCTTCATTGTTTATGTGTTATATCAGTAAAAATAAACCTTTTGGGCTTGATTGTTTCTGTTCTTTGTTACTAGCTTTTTCATCCGTGCATTGCAAGGAAAACTAATATTCCAATAAATAGCGATTTTGATAAATGTTAATAATATGATACAAGCATCACCAAAATAAATTGAATATCGGTCACATGAGACAATTTTTCATAGAGAATATGATCATATAAATGCGAAATAAAATAATATTCGATTAAATATTATAATTATAAAAATAATCACACTCAAAAACTCCACTACCATTTGTAGAGCTTATAGTTTTTTATTTAAAATTATTCTATATTCTATTATATTCAATTAAAAATCTGAGAGATATAGTGATACACCCATGCGATGTATGATATTGACAATAAATGCGTGAATAATGATTTTTAATATTTTATTGTGAAATATTATCAATATACAAATAGATATATTATAGAGTGAAAATATAGCGGGTATAGTACAACAGACCCTAACATCTCATTCATCTTTCACTAGGAAACACTTATCCTTGTCCGCGTCACAACCTCATTTAATCGAGGTAGAACGAAGATCATGTAAAAATTGCAAAAGGATGGGGATTCAATATTCACCGCTTCCGCCCCTGCTAGAAAATTGTCATCCATGTTCCCGCCCAATTGTGATCGTATAATTTGAAACTTTTGTGTGTACTTTTTTTTAATGTATTAATGACATTTAAAATTTTTCAATACAAATCTTCTAAATATACTAAACACATATATTAACATATTCGATATATACTAGATAATTCAACATATTCGACCGATATATTAGCATTTTTTTAAACTCACCAGTTTAAATCAACGACTTAATTGATAAACTTTAAAATTGATATAAAATCTAAACTGATAAAAATTGATACAAAATAAATAATTTAAAATTATTTATTATAAAATATTAGGCCTATACATAAATAACACATTTTTTAAAAACGGAAATCTTAAGACCTTATGAATTGTAAAAAAATAAAAAATAAAGTAAAATATGTTTCATTTTGATAAATTTATATAAACAATATATTTGTAATTTGATTAGCTTTCTATCTTTATTGTCAATCATTATTTTAAATATAATAGAATTTATAACCTTTAAAATTGTAATATATAACTATAAAGTATCGAATATTGATTTTTCAAAAAATAACAACGTGAGAAAACAATTGTTCAACTTTAATGTTACTAATTATTGGTCAATTTGCAACCAACTACAGTTAAAAAGAACAATGATAGAAAATACAAAAATACATGAGAATCAAAGGAAAAATATGTTTTGATAAGAGGATGCTAGTGAAAAAGTAAGTGAAGTTAATTAAGTACTAATGATCAATCATCTCACTCTACAATAAGATATAACACCCTAATTCTAGAAATTGAAAAACTTATAGGTATTGTTTTCAATTTATTTTAAAATGCGGAATAACATAAATGAATTTTGGAAATACATACTTCTTTCCCTTAGCAATCTAATAAATTTTTAAACATTTTTTATTTTTTAAATTAATTATTTTTTTTATTTTTATCAATTTAATTTATTTTGATTAATTTTTGTCCCATCATGAGATTGTGTGAGATTGTGTCAATTTTTTGAGCAACGAAAATGTGTCCAATTAAATCTTAGAAATATAATTAATTTAATTAATTATAATATAATTAATTATAATTAGTTTGTGCTTTTGGCTAATTATTTATAAAAATAATTTTTTATGTCTAAAATAATTAGCTTAATAGTCGTAGTTTTAACAATTGTATGAATCTAATAGTCAAGATATTTTATAAATTAAAAGATGCCTTTCAATTTAAAATGAATCTTTCATTTTTAGAAGAAGTCTATGAAACTATAGCAATCTGATTAATTTTAATTTAATTTAATTTTTTTAATAGAACTATTTTGAAACCCGTGTCTAATGAAATCAAACTTTCAAAAATTTTTTTTATATGAATCTAATTTTAAAGATATTTTGGATTTTAAAAGACATCTTCCAATTTTGGAGATATCTTTCATTTTTTTAAGGAAAATCACGTTAACTCATAGTAATCTAGTTAATTTTAGTTATTTGTTTGTTTTTAAAATTAACTATATATTTCCGCTCTTAGCAATATAATAATTACTTTTGATAGTTTTCTTCCATTGAAACCATGTAAATTTTAATCAAATGAAATTCTCTCCGATCCAATTACATATTAGCAATATAATTAATTTTTATTAATTTTAAAATAATTGAAACTTAATTTGTAGCTAATTATGTTTAAAAAGAATTAATTATTTCTTAAGTAATAAGAGTAATAACCACAATTTGAAGAATTTCTTATTAAAGATACTTTGTAATTTAAAGATGTATTGTAATTGAAAAGTTATCTTTAATTTTCAAGGAGAAATCTTACCAACCCATAGCAATCTATTTAATTTTAATTATTTTTTATTTTTAATTAATCATACTTTTCCCTTTAAGCAATATAATTAATTTTAATTAATGTTTGTCCAGTGAAATTTTATCCAATTAAATCTTGGAAAAATAATTAATTTCAATTAATTTTACTATAATTATTTTAATTAAATTTTATTTTTACAAAATTATTGTAAAAAAGAATTAATTATTTCTAAAATAATTTATTTAATAATCGAAGTTATAAGAATTATATAAATCTAATTTTAAAGAATCTTGAAATTTAAAAGGTGTCTTATAATTTAAAACATATCTTACAAGTTAAAAGATATCTTTCATTTTTTATGGTAAATCTTAGCAATCCCTTGCAATATAGTTGATTTTTATTACTTTTTGTTTTTAAATTAATTCTTATATTTCATGTTTCAACAATATATATAATTAATTTTTATTAATCTTCGACTAATGAAACCGTGTAAATTTTCGTCTAGCGAAACCGACTCCAATTCAAAGTTATCTTTAATTTTTTAGGAGAAATCTTACCAACCCAGAGCAATCTATTTAATTTTAATTATTTTTTATTTTTATTTGACCATATTTTTCCCTTTTAGCCATATAATTAATTTTAATTAATGTTTGTCCAATGAAATCTTATCCAATTAAATATTGGAAAAATAATTCATTTTAGTTAATTTCAATATAATTATTTTAAATAATTTTCATTTTAGCAAATTATAGCACAAAATAGTTAATTATTTCTAAAATAATTAGTTTAATAGTCGGAGTTGTAAGAATTATATGCATCTAATGTTAAAGAATCTTCTAATTTAAAAGGCGCCTTATAATTTAAAAGATATTTTGCAAGTTAAAAGGATATATTTCATTTTTTAGGGTAAATCTTGCCAACCAATTGCAATATAGTTAATTTTTATTACCTTATTTTTTAAAAATTAATTCTTGTTTTTCCTATTTCAATAATATATATATATATATATATAATTTTCATTAATTTTCATTCAATGAAACCGTGTAAATTTTCATCTGGTAAAACTGAGTCCAATTAAACCTTAGCAATATAAAATAAATTTAATGCTTTCAACATAATAAATTTTAATTAATTTTTATAATGTTAGATAATTATTTTAAAAAATAATTAGTTTAATATCTGCAATTCCAAGAATTGTAGTAATCTAATTTTATGTGTATTGTAATTTAAAAGATATCATACAATTTAAAATATTTATTTTATTTTTCAGGTGACATCTAGCTAAACGTACCAATATGATAAATTTTAACTATTTTTTATTTTTCAAATTAACTATAGTTCTCTTATTTGAAAAATATATTGATTTTAATTACTCTTTGCCCATTGAACAATATCTAGTTAAATCTTAGCAACATAATAAATTTTAATTAATTGCAACATAATTAATTTTTATTAATTTTCATTTTTATTTTATTATTTGTATAACAATAATAATTAGTTTCATATATGTACTTTTGGGAATTGTATGAATATAATTTTAAAAACATCTTATAATTTAAAAAATATGTTGTAATTTAAAATATTTCTTTAATTTTGTTAGAGAAATCTTGCCTACCATAGCAATTAAATGAATTTCAACTATTTTTTATTTTTAAATTAATTATTCATTTCCCATTTATCAATATAATTATTTTTATTAATATGTTCCCATTGAAACACATTGAATTAAATCTTCATAATATAATATAATTAATTTTTGTTATTTTCCAATAAAATTAATTACAATTAATTTACATTTTTCTAGCTAAGTATTACTAAAAATAATTAGTTTAATATTTGTGAAGTTAATTTGCAATTCCTTTTTTTAATAAAAAGAAACTAATAAGATTAAAGTTAAAAAATTAGGCGGAAATTATTTCTTAAAAGATATCAATTAATTATTTCCATTAAAGGATATTTGTAATTTTAAAAATATGAATATAGAGATAGACATTGATTTGATTGATTTAAAAATTAGATTAATGTTAGAAGTGAACGATTAATTAAAAAATAATGTTACATATTTCTTTTAGCGAAATTGCAAAAAAATAATCTTAGCGAAATTGCTAATTTAGATTAATTTCATTCCTTAGCTAATTATTTATAAAAATAATTAATCATCTAAAAAATTAAATAGTAGATCAAATCTAATTTTTAAAGTTTAATGTTATAATTTTATTTTAATTTCGTGTAAAAATTTAATAAATGCTAATTTTGAATCGTGCAATAATCAAATCTGAATGAAATTGTTAATCTCAATTTTTTTACCAATTAATTTTGATTTCGTAGTTAATTATTGATAAAAAAGGCTCTTGTTCTATATATAGATATAAATCTTTAGATTTAGATTAAAAACTAATAAAATAATAATTATCAGCAGTTGTGGGGAAGCATAATTCAAATTTTAATATTTAATATTTAACATGGATAATGATTTATTAATTTGTTTGTTTGGATTTATTATTAATTAATAAAAAAGTCAAAAGACAAAAAATTTATAGAAGATAGGTTCGAATTGGTGGAGATTTTAAAAAATCTAATTTTGACTATATACATTTCCTTATTTTGGGAAGGATAAAATCTGATGTAGATAATGATTAGTTAAATTGTTTGTTAGGAATTGATTATTAATGAATTATTATTAATAGAAAGGGAAAAAATTGATAAAAAGGGGTTTGATTTTAGGCGAAAAAGCTTATTAATTAATCTAATTTAAAAAATATATGCTTTAAGTTCCCTGATTTTCTCTATAATATATAATATAATATAATTATAATTAGGATTTTCTAACACGTGAAAATCTAATTTTAATGGTGTCCCTAAAATTTTGTCCATCGTTTAAATTTTTATCATCTCAATCGTGATTATGTGACATTGATAATGAATATAAATTGAGTGAAATTGACATTTCCTTAATATTTTGTTTGTATTCTAATTTTATTTATAGTTGTAATAAACTTAATGGGAATTTAAAATATCAATTTGTTTCTAATTAAGATATTCTACCAAGTTTTGAGAAATGAACTAATTGATAAAAAATATAAAAAATTGTAAGTTTTTGAGGTCATATGTATTTTGTTTCTTATTATACAATGATTCATAAAAATGCATGAGAAATACCATATTTCACTCATTTCAATTCTTTGCACTATTTTTCTATTGTAGAAAAATTAAAAAAGTAACATGTTTAAGACGTTTATTTTGTTAGGGAAGTACAAATATATACATCTTCAAATTTAAGCTATTATGGGGTTCTACTAATAGAGTGTTATAATAAATATATAAATAATAATTGCATTTAAATAATTTTAATTTAGTAGTGTGTAAAACGTATTTCAAATATTGAAATTCAATAAACTCTATGCATATTCCGTATGGCTTGAATGTTTGTATGCTATTTATAATCATACTATTTTGTTATTTCTTACAGATAGTTACTTTTTATTGTTAAATTAATGAATGTTAATTAAGTTAATTTATTAATATACAAATTTGTACAATATGTCGACATATGAGACCCATCTTACCCATATTAGTATTTTAAAAAAATAGATAAGAATGATATATGTGTTTGTTAGGTTATTTATTATGAAATTGCTATTTTCGTTTATTGAACTTCTAATAGTTGTTTCCGGTTAATTAAATTTATATATCTCTAAAATTGTAGAATATAAGGATATTGAAGATGCATGTTGTGTGTGCTAGTATTGCGGTGCAATATTTTAGTATGAAGAGAGACTTGATAGGCGCCACAATACTCTTGAATCGAAGATCTCACTGTGTTATTGAAAGGGAAAGTGCAGCTACCGTTCATGCAAGTTCCTTCGTCGTTCTTGGTATATTTGGTTTATGGGCACGATGAGAGGACGGGACACTTCGAGCAAAATATTCAAATGTACAATTCGATGTTCTCATTTAGATCGATTGGTGGAATAATAGATAAAGGTGTTAACTCTGAAGGGCCCCCAATGTTTAGGTTAGAATTGGTAGTCTATTGTCGTCCCTTGGGGACAATCCAAAGTTTGCTTAGATATACGTATATGACACTGATAATGAAGTACGAAATAGGCTGCAAGCTATTCGGTGAGGGTTTAAATATTTTTTTAAATTATTAATATTTTATTTATCAATTATTCACTTTATGAATTTCTCATTTTACTACTAATTGTTGTGAAATTTATTGAATAGGTCTGATGCCAACGGTGAGACGTTTCAGGAAGGAATAATTGTTGCTGAACTTAAGAAACTATTAGATGGTAATAACTAGTTGGTTAGATCATTTAGATAAAATTCTGAAAGGGTTCGTTCAGAAATGTATGCAGACATGAAGCTGAAAGTAATTTGAAATTGGGCACATGACGGAAGAGCGTACATCTTGCCTACTGCTGATGAAGTTGCTATCTTATATGTCGGCGACTTTGAAATGGATCCTGGTAGCAAGGATACCATTGTAGAAAGTCATTTGGGCATATTAAAGCAATTAAGTGAGCTTCACCCATTTTATCTCGCATTACAATACCTGTTGCTTTTCATCTATGGGTAGGATGGATTCAAAGAAGGTGTTCCCAATAGAAGTAAGGATCTTAATTTTGGAACTGGAAGAAAGAAGTTAACTATGAGGGAGTTTTTTGCATTTCGCCTTCAAGAAAGAGCTCACAAGTTTCTTAATATTTTCTTCTCCAGACGCTTATTTCAACAAATTTTAGTTGATGCTTATACTATGGCTAAAGCCAGAAGATTAGCATATGTACGTCTGCATTAGCTGGAATTGCGAAGTGCCATGTTTAAAGGGTTGAACGATGCTCTCTCTAGAGGTGAGATGGACCCTTCGAATTAGGGGTAGAGAATTTATTTACCATCGTCTTTTTGGGGAAGTCCACATATATGATTTAGAACTACCAAGATGCAATGTCAATATGCAAAGTGATTTGGTTGTTCCGAATTGTTCATCACTTTTACACGCAATCCAAAATGGCCGAGGTTGTCCGGTATTTGGAAAGGAGAAATTTGGAAGGAGAAGAATTTCAAGGTGAAGTTGTGTAGAATTTTCAAGGTGAACCAAACATATTGTGTAGAATTTTCAAGGTGAAGTTGGAAATGCATATGAGAGATATTCAGGAAAATTAGATATTTGGTTTAGTGAGAGCTGGTAATTTTAAATTAATTTCTCTGTTGAATGTATGAATTTTTATTTTTATTGTTCTGCTTATTAATTTAAAGATTTTTTATTCGATTTATGCAGATGTATACGCTAGAGTTTCAAAAATGTTGATTACCACATGCACACATTCTACTATGGTTTCCATACAATCCCAAAAATCGCAATGGCCACGATATCGATGCTATCATTTCAGATATGATTCTAGACAAGGAAGCAGATTCTAAATACTATGCAGCTGTAAGTGATTTAATGATACACGGGCCGTATGGTACCTGCCCAAAGGACTCTCCATGTATGGTTGAGGATTGATGCACTAAGCAATTCCCGGAATAGTTTGTTGTGGAAATGACTATAGACGAGGATGGATTCCCAGTACCAGTATATGGTTGGCAAGATGATAGTCGAACAGTTAATAAGAATGGGATTGAGCTGGATAACCGATATGTTATACCTCACAATCTAGTATCTTTTAATAAAATACATGCATATATTAATGTGGAATGGCGCAACCAAACTTGAGCAATCAAGTATTTGCTTAAGTATGTCAAGAAAGGCCACGATCATGTGACAAAAGTTTTAGCATAATGTGAATGAGGATCCTAATGGTAAGAAGCCCATTGATAAGGGAGCCATGTATTACGACTGTAGGTATGTCTCATCGTGTGAAGCTGTATGGAGAATTTTTGTTTATGATATTCATGATAGGGAGCCCTCTATTGAGCGGTTGCATTTCCACCTTCCTAATGAGTAGAATGTTGTGTTCAAAGCAAATACGTCTCTTCAAGAAGTTGTGAATAAGCCAACTGTTAAAGAGAGAATGTTTACTGCATGGCTAGAAGCGAAGAAGGAGTACAAACTTGCTAGGACTTTGAAGTATATTAAATTTCTAGGGCATTTTACTTGGAAGCCGGACAAGAGACAATGGGAACCGAGACAACGTTAATTGGTGATTGGACGACTTTGTTATGCTCCGCCGGGTGCTGCGAAGTTGTATTATTTGCGTTTGATGTTGAATGTTGCTTGAGGGCCTCCATGTTTTGAAGATATCAGAACTATGAATGGGGTTGTGTATGATACGTGTAGGGATGCATGCTATGCACTTGGTTTGTTAGACAACGATAGAGAATACATCGATGGTATTACTGAGGCTACTGAATGGAAGTCCTATGATATGTTGAGAAATTTGTTTGCAAGTATGCTTATGTCAGATTCTTTGGTCCAACCAGAATGTGTTTGGCAGTGATGTTGGGAATATTTGAAGGACAATATCTCACACATGTGCAGGAATATTTTGGGCCATGAAGGTACATCTAATAATTTCATTGTTATAGAATTTGCACATTATTTGAAATTTTAGCTAGTCTGTTTATTATATTCATTTCACTTTTTTGTGTCATTAAGGTATGAGGTTGTCTATTGAAGAACTCCAAAACTTTACATTTTTGGAGATTCAGAATATATTGTGGGTAGTAGAGGGAGGAGTCTACGCGACTATCCAACGATGCCATACTCCTAGGATGTTGATGCGTCTTTGGCTAATAACCACTCATATTTGATGAACTCAATTACAATAGGTTAGAAATGGCACAGCAGTACAGTTCCTTTGTGAAATTGATGGCGGACGAATAGAGAAATGTGTATGACACAATCATGCAATCCGTTCATCGGCGTAACGGCTATGTATTCTTTGTATATAGGTGTGGTGGGATAGGAAAGCCATTTATATGGAAGACACTATCTGCGGTGTTACGTTCCAAGGGAGAAATAGTGTTAAATGTGGCTTTGCGCGGCATTGCTTTGTTGTTGCCTAGTGGAAGAACATCCCACTCTCGGTTTGCCTATATGGAAGACACTATCTACTGATACGAACCTCGTTGCGCAACCCAATCCAGATTGGATTAGACCCTAGAAAAGCCAATCACTGGTCACGATCAAGAACCTGACGACCTTCCACTCACGAAGTGACAACAATAGGCTGAAACCTATCACTTTCAATTGTGCGTAGTAGACAACCGGCAGGGGTGAACGCCACAAGAGTTGATCACGCTCTTGATAAGTTCGATTTGTTCAAAAGAACAAGAAGAGAAATCAAATTCTCCACAATAAGCATAAAACTCTCTCTTTCATATGAACCAAATTTGTTTTTACAAAATGGCTTGTTTTGTTCATATACAAGTCCCAAAAGTGAAATAATAATAAAATAATGCAAAAATCCGAAAATATCTAAAATTTACCCTAAGTCGGTTGAAAATTACGGCCATAAGTTCTAGATTTACCGCCGTAAATCCTTAGTTACGGCCGTATGATTGAAAGGTATGACCGTAATAAGCTCTCTGCCTCAAAATTGCCCAAACTTGATTCTTGAGTTACGGCCGTATGGACAAGGGTTACGGCCGTAAGTCTTGAGTTACGGCCGTATGCTGAATAAGTCCATAATTAACTCTTTGCATAATTTTGGCCCAAAAGGTGGAAACTGAAGTTACGGTCGTAATGATCAAATGTACGGCCGTATGTCCAAAGGGTACGGCCGCATTGAACTCTCTGTAAATCTCTGGTCTTCTGCTTCCTAGGTTACGGCAGTATGGCTGCATGTTCTGGTAAATCTTGAGTTCTGCGTAATACGATTCTGACCGTATATGTCGTCTGCTGAATTTTCCCCAACTTCATAGCCTGGACAACCTTCCTTGTTTTGGTTATAACTTTCGAACCCGATGTTCGAATGAGGTGATTCAAAGCTTCATGTAATCTAGACTCGACGAGCTTCAATTCTTCAAAAGACTCTGCCTTCGAATTCTTGCTCGTTCCAACGATGTACAGCTTTGAACCCGGTCGAACATCCCAATTTGCGTGAAATTTCTTCATTTCTGCTCCAATTTGGCTTGAACTTGATTTCACTTAGCCTAAACAACCCTCAAAGCTTCCTTGTCGCGCATGGGGACATCCATGATCATATCATCCCCTCCCTCTTCAAGATGATTCATCGCGAATCAACATAGGCGTACTTAACAAAGTTACCCCGGGGTGATACGTCGGCCTTTTTTTGCTTGAATGACCATTCGATTCCTCCCGGGTCCAATGGGAAAGAATGGTCAACTTCACGGATGAAGCATGTGACTAGCTTGTGGGGTGAAAGGAATTCTTCAAGAAGTGGTTGACGCTCAAACTTCGCAAAGATTAAGGAAAATAGAATTCCTTTCGTTCGGCCGGCATCAACCTGAAAAAGAAAGATAATAAAATTGGGGTGGGGTATGTTAGAGGTGTGAGATACAAGGAAGGGATCCTCATACTCACGCTCGATAGTCTCCTCGACCACCCTTTTCTCAAGTGGTATTTCTCTACTCTCCATTCCCTCTTTTTCCCTCGGGTCACTGTCATGGATGTCAACACATTCATCCACAACTACAACCTCTAGCTTCTCCTCCCCTTGCTCCACCGAGCACTCCATTTCTTGTTTCTCCAAAAGATCGATTGGATGTTGAGGACCAACAACCAATTTCATTGTTTCTCTTCCATTCACTTCCGAAGGCTTCTCCGCAACTTTATGTGGACAATGTTGAGCAAGTGTATCATCAACCATTTCAACATTTACATTGCCCTTCTCCAAGTCAGTTCTCGCCTTCCTCCCTTCACTTTTCCCACTTAATTCTTGTCTCTTCTTTTCCTTTTCGTCAGCTTCTTTTTTGAGCTTGACTTGATCCTCATACACTTGTCGTGGTGTAAAAGGAGCAAGTACAATTGGCTTTCCATTGAACTTGAAGCTGTATCTATTCCGATATCCATCATGTGTCACTCGTCTATCAAATTGCCACGGTCGGCCTAGCAATATGTGTGTACCTTTCATGGGTACTACATTACATAACACTTCATCCTCATATGTTCCAATTAAGATAGGGATCTTCACTTGTTTGGTAACCCGAACCTCGCCTGTATCACTAAACCATTGCAATCGATACGGTCTCGGGTGTTTGATCAATGGAAGTCCAACCCTATCAACGAACATATAACTAGCAACATTCGAACAACTCCCCCCATCAATAATCAAACTACATGGCCTACCTTGCAACGAGGCATCGAGTGTGAAAGATATTTTCCCGTTGAGGGGTCGCTTCATCCACTTTCGCCTTCGTGCTAAGAGCTCTCCGTGTAACTAAAGTCTCGGGGATAGTCAACACATATTGCTCATCCGAATCTTCCTCCTCCTCCTCCACAATAGGAGGGATTACTTCATCATCCTCCGTTTCAATTTCTCCATTCTCCCGCACCACCATTGTACGGCGATTAGGGCACTCCGAGGCAATGTGTCCTCGTCCTTGACATTTGAAACATTGGATTTCTCAATTCCGGAGGGATGGTGCATCCACTGGCATTTTGCCTTTATCTTTCCCCACCGGAGAAGACTTAGGGGGTTCACTTTGCCTTTTCCAAGCCGGCTTTGGAGTTATAGTCTTGTCACTACTCCATTTCGGTTTCCCAAAGCTACTACTTCCCTCGGCTTGAGGTTTAATGAAACTCTTCTTCTTCAATTGCATCTCAACCTTGGCGCCTTTATGTACCAATTCTTGAATATCGACATAATCGTGCAACTCCACAAGATTGGCAATTTCTCGATTTAACCCACTTAGAAACTATGCCATGGTAGCCTCCTCTTCTTCACCTATATCGGCTCGAGTCATTAATGACTCCATCTCTTGGTAATATTCTTCCTCGCTTCGTCCCCCTTGAGTTAACGTTTGCAGCTTATTGTACAAACTCCGATAATAGTAGGTAGGAACGACCGCTTTCTCATTATCGTTCTCAACTCATTCCAAGTACTCACCGAAGCTTCAAAATTTCTTCGCCTAGCAGTAGTAGTTTGTTTCCACCAACTAAGAGCATATCCCGTGAATTCTTTCACTAGAAGTGGAACTTTCTTCTCTTCCGGGATTCTATGAAATTGGAACACCAACTCTACCCTACTTTCCCAATCCAAGTAAGCATCCGGATCGGCTTTACCTTGGAATGAAAGCGCTTTAACCTTCACGTTCTTCACATCACTTTCCTCCTCTCGTGGTCTCTCATTACCTCAACCTCCTCGGCCGCCTCTACGACCTCTACCACCTCTATATATCACCTCATATTCATCCTCATCACCTTCTTCAAACTCCGGCCTACGAACATTTAACCTAGCTACCGATTGCTCAACATCCTCTCGCAACTGTTGACTCAACCGACGCTCCATTGTGGTCATAGAAGCCTGAAGAATCGACTGGATATCATCCAAGGTGGCAGCTCTAGATCCATGTCCCTCGACTGAACGTGTATTAGACATTGTGTGCAAGTGTGTGCAAGACCTATAGTGTCCTCTCGTGAATATCACTCGTGTATATCACTCAACACTCTCTCACTCAACACTCAATAATGCACTCACACTCTTTTGTCCAATCGAACTCAACGAACTTGATCAAGGCAAGCTCTTCTTGTATCGTTCACCAAATCAATGCCAAAGCAATTGATCACCTAAGTTACAACTCAATGACACAACACAATACAAACTAAATTACAACTCGATGTAAAACCCTAGGACAATATAACTTGACTACTACACTCACCACAAGACGATGCAACAACAATACAATACTAAGTGTCGCCAATGGATTGACGAACACTCATTCAACACAACATTGGAGCCATTTTTTTTTTTTTTTTTTTTTGAATTTCGGCTCTCTCTTTTTTTTCGTTTTTTTTTTTCGCCACAACACTTATAATCTCAATACCAAGACAATACTAGAAATTGGATGAATTCTAAGCACAAAAGCAATTTGCACCAAGAACACCAAGAACACACACTAAAATCCTACAAATTTAAAATTTGAAATTCAAGATTCTAATCCGATAACAATCACAAGTATAACAACCTAAGGCTTAATAACAAAGGACTTATACTATAAACACAGAAAACAAAGGATAGATACCAGATGATTAGAATCTGTGCTCTGATACCAACTCATACGGACCTCGTTGGTCTCGATGCCAATGCAACCCAATCCAGATTGGATTAGACCCCAGAAAAGCCAATCACTGGTCACGATCAACAACCTGACGACCTTCTACTCACGAAGTGACAACAATAGGCTGAAACCTATCACCTTCAACTGTGCGTAGTAGACAACCGGCAGAGGTAAACACCACAAGAGTTGATCACGCTCTTGATAAGTTCGATTTGTTCAAAAGAACAAGAAGAGAAATCAAATTCTCCACAATAAGCATAAAACTCTCTCTTTCATATGAACCAATTTGTTTTTACAAAATGGCTTGTTTTGTTCATATACAAGTCCCAAAAGTGAAATAATAATAAAATAATGCAAAAATCCAAAAATATCTAAAATTTACCCTAAGTCGGTCGAAAATTACGGTCGTAAGTTCTGGATTTACGGCCGTAAATCCTTAGTTATGGTCGTATGACTGAAAGGTATGGTCGTAATAAGCACTCTGCCTCAAAACTGCCCAAACTTGATTCTTGAGTTACGGCCGTATGGACAAGGATTACGGCCGTAAGTTTTGAGTTACAGCCGTATGCTGAATAAGTACGGCCGTAATTAACTCTCTGCATAATTTTGGCCCAAAAGCTAGAAACTGACGTTACGACCGTAATGACCAACTGTATGGTCGTATGTCCAAAGGGTACGGCCGTATTGAACTCTCTGTAAATCTCTGATCTTCAGCTTCCTAGGTTACGGCCGTATGGCTGCTTGTTACGGCCGTGAATGCTGAGTTACGGCCGTAATTAATATGGTTACGGCCGTATATGTCGTCTGCTGAATTTTCCCCAACTTCACTGCCTGGACAACCTTCCTTGTTTTGACTATAACTTTCGAACCCGATGTCCGAATGAGGTGATTCAAAGCTTCATGTAATCTAGACTCGACAAGCTTCAATTCTTCAAAAGACTCTGCCTTCGAATTCTCCATCATTCCAACGATGTATAGCTTTGAACCCGGTCGAACATCCCAATTTGTGTGAAATCTCTTCATTTCTGCTCCAATTTGGCTTGAACTTGATTTCACTTAGCCTAAACAACGCTCCAAGCTTCCTTGTGATGCATGAGGGCATCCAGGATCATATCATCTGCAGTCCTCCCACAAAATTAATTTCGAAGATTAAGTTGATCAGTTGGGACGAAACACCACTGATGCACAAGTACTATTTTGAAGCTTTGGATCCAAACATACGTGATATTTTACAAGTTGATAATCCTAATGCCGGGTCAACACCATTTACAGGCAAGACAATAGTGTGTGGTGGTGATTTCATGTAGATCCTACCCGTAATTCCCAAAGGTAATCGTCAAGATGTTCTAAATGCTACTATCAATTCATCTTATATATGGGATTATTGCACAGTTTTGAGACTAACGAAGAATTTGAGGCCTCAGAATGTCGCTGATGATAATACTGGTGCTAAATTGAAGAGTTTTTTGATTGGATGTGTGGAATCGATGATGGAACAATTGGTGGTCCTTATGATGGACAGGCATCTATAGACTTATTAGAAGATATTCTTATAAGAGGATATGGGGATGCAATTGAGGTGATTGTCGATGCCATTTACCTCAATTTTCGAAGGCATATAGGCCATGTAGCTTTTTTGCAGGGTAGTGCAATATTGGTACCGACTCTTCAGGTTGTTGATGCGATAAATGAGTATATAATTTCCCTGAATGACTTTGAAGGCAGAGTCGACTTGAGTTCTGATGCGACTTGCAAGGCTAACATAACTGGTGATGTGGTAGACAATATTTATTCTTCAGAGTTTTTGAATGGGATCAGGTATTTCCAATCATGGGTTGAAGTTAAAATTCGGTGTTCCAGTGATGTTATCGAGAAATATTGATCATGCCTCCGAGTTGTGTAATAGAACCAAACTTATTATCATCGGGCTTAGGAACCATGTTTTAGCGGCTCAAACTTTGGTTGGTGCAAATACAGGTCTCAAAGTTCTTATCCCGAGAATGTCCTTAACTCCATCTGATATGAGATTGCCTTTAAAGTTTCAGAGATGATAGTTCTCATTGATTGTATCATATGCGATGACAATTAACGAAAGTAAGGGCCATTCACTTTCGCATATTGGCCTTTTGTTGAAAAAATTGGTGTTCAGCCATGGCCAGTTGTATGTTGCAGTATCTAAGGTTACGTGTTGAGCAGGGCTGAAAGTTCTTATATGCAACAAGGATGGAAAACTGACCAATACAACTATTAATGTTGTGTACAAAGAAGTATTTAAAAATTTGTAATTTTTTACATATTTACAGATTGTGAGATATATATATATATATATATATATATATAGTTTGAAGTTTATTTATAATTGCTATTTTTTAATTGTATTTAAAGTTTGTCACGTACACACTATTAATTTTATAATTGATATTTGGTTTTTTATTTAAAAATTTTACTGCCTCGTGTATCTTACGGATGCAATACTAGTAGTGTAGTTATAAAACAAAAGTGCGTGTATGATTCTATAAAATACTTATTATTACGCAAGAAGAAGTTATAACCAATTGTTATTTGAGGAAATTGGTATCCGGTTTTCCTTCAGTTTAATAATAATTTTTTAATTAAGAATAATGGATGAAAATCCCGTAGTGGTCCCATAATGCACGCCAAAGTTGAGGTTAAAGTACACTTTAGCGGCTTTAAGCTATCAACTGGAATATTGACCACATATTTTGTGCAAAAGTTTATGCAATATGAAAAAAAAAAGTTCTGTATTATTGAAAAATAAAAATACAAATGAAAACCAACTATCAGTTTTTTAGGATAGTTATTAATTTTTACTTTAAACTAATACAAATAAAATAAATATAAAAAAATTGAATTATTGGTTTTTATCACTAAAAAAAATCAATTCACCACTCATTTTTTAAATTTCATTTATAAGTTTTTAATTAAATTCATATTTTTAATATAGAGATAAATTCTATTATTTTTTTAAAATTGAACACTAGATAAATTAATAAAATTCTTGAAATTTATTTTTATTTTTATTTCATTAGATAATATATATTACTTATTAAGAATATAATTTAGCAATTAATATAGCACATAATTAATTTCATGTCAAGTTTATTAAATCTTTTGTGTTGTCAAAAATACTTTTAAGTTGTAAAATATTTATTTCGAAAGTCCTTCAAAAATTAAATTCTTAGCCTTTTGAAATATGGAGGATAGTTTTAGAAATCATTATTAAATTAATAAAATTTGTTAAATTATTCATCAGTTTTTAGAATCGTTTATTTTATTAATAAATAAACTTATAATGTTTTATGATTAATTCGGTAATTACAATTCATGTAGATATGAAAATTTTGGAGTGTTGCAACCATTTTATAGATTGAATTAAAGGATGCCTGGAATAAGTTGAGGTGTAAGAAGTGGAAAGATGATTGTTGGGGCATACAGGTCTGATCTTAACTACCGATGAATTGAAAATTACCAAATCACGAACGGAAACTTAAGGTTGATATTCCTGTAGTATTGTTGAGAAACATTGATCATTTAGTAGGTTTGTGTAGTGGAACTCGCTTGAGTGTCATAAGACTTGGGAACACATGTGGTTGATGCAAAAATTATTTTTGGATGCAATGCTGGTCACAACATATTCATTAATGGAATGATGTTGACTTCATGTAATCCAACATTACAATTTAAATTCTAACAGAGACAGTTCCTTTTGATTGTTTCTTATGCGATGATGATCAACAAGAGTCAAGGACAATCGCTTTTTAATGTTGGCATTTATTTGAGAAGGCCAATATTCAGCCATGGACAATTATTTGTTGCTATCTCCAGAGTTGCCAATGGGAGAGATTGAAAATGTTGATTTGTGACAATGATGGTCAATCGGGAAACTCAATAGTGAATGTGGTGTTTAAAGAAGTATTTCAAAACTTAGAGTGAATTTTATGATTTACAATATTTATTTGGTGTAGATGCATATCACCATAATGTTATTTCACCTATTCAAATGCAGTTTCATCTAATGCTCTTTACATTATAACTGTTTTAGTTCGATTGTCATACAATATTGTTCAACTATATTTTTATATCTAGTAAATAACATATCTTAAATATTTTACATTAATTGCCCAACACTATTTTTCTTTATCATTTCAATTATAATTGCATCTAAATCATGTTACTTAAAAAGATTATCTTTTTCTATTTATAAGACATGCTTTTTAAAATATTTTCATCTCACACAACACATGGGTTGGTTACTAATTAGTGGAAAAAGTCTAAATGTGTGTCTATTTGTGAACATTGCACGGGAGTCAATGAAGAATAAGTGAGGAAAAAATAATAAAAGTGATTTTTAAAAATGGAAAACATGTGGGACCCATGAAAAAATGTGTGTCTATATCTCTTTTCCAATAGACTTCACAGTGGCCTTTTGCATTAAAGATGCTCTTAGATTGTTAACTGCTAAGATTGAATTCCGTGAACAACATATAATTAGTAACGCTACCAACATTATGTTGTATTACAATTATAATGATTACCATTATATATATCTTAATAAAACTTATAAATATAAATTATTATTAACTGAGAAGATTGAATTCCGTGAACAACATATAATTAGTTAAGCTATCAACATTATGTTGTATTATAATTATAATGATCACTAATGTTCTTCATCACGAACATTACAATAAAGCTTCAACACCTGTCATGAATTTCTCATGTTCGGCGCGGATGTTTATAAATTTTGATTGATTTGTACATTTTTTTCAACTTCACTCATTCTTTCTTCTATTTCACAACCATAAATCTCATGAGACCTACATATACCATACAAATTTCTATCATTCAACTCCACTTATTCTCTCTCTCGCTTCACATCAAAATCCATAAAAATTTATAATATCTTACTTCCTTACACACCTTTAATTTCACATGTTTAAGGTATATTGAATAGATTTATTAGTATGCATTAGTAAATTTATTTTTTCTGTATCAATTGAGACCATTTTAATTTTCTATTAACAACCATAAATTATGTAATCAATGAGTTATGATTTACAATTTTGAGGTCTGGGGTGAAGTTTAGAAGTTGGGCCGCCTAATCAAAGAAAAAAAATAGATTAAAAAATTTATAAATAAATAATAATGTTCAAAATAATTTAAACGACTTAAATGTTATTAGCCTTGCTTTTTGTCTTTAACTAGATAGTAAGAATAATATTTTATCAGTTGGACAATAATTTGATCTTTCTAAGAGTATTAGAATTTACTTAATTTTTATGCTTAAAGGTTGTTAGAACCTAAAAAATTGTATTCCACGTGCAACATTACCTTCCATATAAAGGACTGCATTATAAAAATTACATAATGGCTTAAAATAAAAAATTGCATTAAATAAAAGAAAATGCTATACTACCATAGTGGATATCATAATAGTTTAAGCTTACTGTTTCTTTTTGGTCATTATGACAAATTTTCATTTTTTCATGTTGTGCATAGAGTCCATTATTATTTAATTGAAACAAAGAAAGCGCTTCCTTTTGGTAATCCATATGGCCACGTTTGGCATTTTGTCTTTTTTCATGTTGTCGGAACACCAAAAAATAAAATAAAAGAAAATGGGGAAGAAGCTGCCATTTCTTTAAGCTACTATTTTCGATAGCATTTGTTGCCGAAACCTTCTGCCATTGACTAAAAAAAATATCATTTTTTACATTATTTAATACATTATTATATTGACGCCAAGACTATGTGGTCTAATGATATATGGGGTTAGTCTTTCATCTCATACATTAAGAGTTCAATTTCACTCTCCTACACTCCCCCTTGTCATTAAAAAAAAAAAAGTATACTGACAGTATACTACAATGCACGTAATCCAACTAGGGTAAAAAGTTGAAATAAAATAAATCAAGTTTGAATAAAGAAATTAAAACGCAAAAGAAAAAATTAATCAAGAAATTTTTTTAATTTTTTATGCACATAATTACTAAAATAAACTAGACGAAATCTTAAAATTTAATTTACAAAATATAATAAAGAAAACTTCTATTATGCTCAAGTTTAGTGAAGAAAATTATAAAGCTCAACAATTTTTTTAAAACAATATGTTACAAAACTATCAGTGTATAGGACTACACACTCTCTCAACAATTTTTTTAAAACAATATGTTACAAAACTATCAGTGTACAGGACTACACACTCTCCTAAAAATTGATAATATTTGTTCTTCTAAAAGATTACTCAGTTGAAAAAAAGATTAGTGTATATTTTTTTAAAATTAGATCTCGGCGCAATAGCTTGTTTTTTGATGAAAAATTATTTTCGATCTGGAAATGAAGGAAATAGTTATATCAAAAGATTAAATGTTAAACGTATTGTTGGGTTAACCGTTGACATTAAAAATAAAGAAATTACGACAAAAAAGGGAATAGACTAAATGTGTAGGCGCACTAAAGAACAACCCCTTTCTAATTCTCACCTGAACTTTCTTATAGTTTCAACGCTGACATGACGCAGTACCATACCTTTGATTTTGGGGACCTGGACTGAAATAGAAAAAATGACCCCTAAGTTGTAGCATGTTGTCAAATTTTATTTTGAATATTTCTATATAACATCAGTGGTACATAGCATTGCTTTTTTATTTTTTTCCAATACAATAATAAAGTATATCCTAAAATATTATTATTATTATTATTATATGGAATAATAAGATAAGAAATACGTTAAATAATTACTTTGATACAATCACTTACAAAAAGACATGTTTAGAATAAAATTTATTATTTTATTAATTTAATAATTTTTTTATTGACATAAATATTTGGTACTTTTTTAACGGGATATTATATACTTTTTGAAACATCAATTTTTATTTATATTTTTTAAAGAAAAGGAAACACAAAAATTTTTAATAAAGGAAAAAATATTATGAAATATAATGGATAAAAATTATTTAATCACAAAGATTGAAAACCATTAAAATGAGAAAACGAAAAGAAAATATATATCAAATATTTGTTAAGATATAATGCAAGTTGCACAATAAATTATACATAATTCAAATATGTTTAATTGAGAAATACTGAAATGCCGAGAACAAATTTAATTCAATGAGGGAAAAAAAGAAGAAGAAAGAAACTAGAACAAATCAAACATGACTGAACAAAAATAACCAAAATCCCTAGAAAATGCATGGCAGAGAATCAACCCCTAGTCTATGCCTGGCTGATGCAAACATAAATTCAAAGCAAGACCACCATGCCAACTCACTCAGATATCAATCAATTGACACACAATTATATATAAAATAAATTATCATGATTTTGGGCCCCAAAAAATTTCCGAAATTTTGGACATGAGGTGGAATACCACACTCACCTCAGGTCTGACCATGACATGATGCATTCTATCGTTGCCACACAGCAGTAGGAGAGCTGATGAGTGGGTCATAGAACTATGTGATAGCAGAGAACAATGCTACCTCAAGCGTTAGAACTATGACAAAGGTCCAATGCAAGAGGCTTTTATTTAAAAGGGCAAGTCAGACATAACTTTTACTTGAAAGGTCCACACTACATAAAATTTTAACCTATCTAACCAAACAAGTCCAAACTAGCAAATAAAAAAATAATGAAAAGGGAGGGGGGTTTAACCTAACGTCTCTTGCACCCCCGTTATCCCTCTGTTATTATGAAATTCAGTAGGGCAACGCGGTGAAAATAGAAGAAAGGCGGGAAATCGTGGATCTACTTTTATCATTCTCTATGTGAGAGTTCCATCAACTGTATTCTCCATATGGTTTTGAAGAAAATTTGATAATCTCCTTATCAATGTGTTCCTGAGGATTGTTCTTTCATGAGGTATCATTTATATCTGTATAAGCTTACTTTAAAGAGCCATAAAGATTAGAAATTAAATTTTTATAAAGATTTTGTATGTACCAAAGTTACATATTTGATTCTTGCTGGTTTCAGGCTTCACGGCATCTATGCTGTTATCCTAACAATGTCACGACATTCATGTTGTGAAGGCAGTTGCAATAATTACCTCGTTTTCCAGTAGTAATATGTGATTAATAAAATTCGTGTATGTGGTTTGGATTTAGTAATAAGGTGAACTGGAGGTAGAGACATAAACACCGTGATCTTCGCTGTATCACGACATTTATGGCGTTTCAGCAGTTTGATATTCTTTTTTTTCCTCATAGGTTTTTACTGGGTCTGAGTGTAGATAATTTTATCCTAGAAGGTTTATTTTATGTTTAGGGAGATTCATATATGTTGGTTTATGCTAAAATCTAGTTTATATATTATTGTGATGCAACCATGGAAAATGCAGATACACTATGGTTATCAATTTGTCATGGGGGTGATTTTGTGGAGAAAAATGATGGCGGGTAGACATGGAGGCCCTCGGAGAATGGTCCAGCAATGGCTAATCATATTATCATCTCAAAGAGCATTTCATACGTCGAATTGTTCAACAAAATTCGAGAGACAATTGGGGTAGATGTCAACCTACATGAAATCAAAATGAGATCACTTGTACCTAGAATGTCTATGTTTCCACTTGCACCGACTAAGATTGATTGCGGTAACAACGTGTAGTGGTATCTTTGTAAGCGAAGAAGTTCCACTTTGTATATCTCTAAAGCCTAAATCTTTTCATGAGCATTCAGGGAGCGGTAGCTTAGGGGAATATAGAGTGGATGTGAATATGTCATCTTTGTTAGTGCGTAGTGAAGAAGATGTGGAGTTAACAAAAACGGCCATGGAGTTTGAGCAAGTATGCACCGAGGAAAATGTTGAAGACGGAAGTACTGAAAGAATTCATTTTGATTGGGATTCGGTGGATGTAATTCCAACTGGTTGAGAAACACAAGATTTGGTAGAGTTAGTTGCTACACAAGGGACTAGAGAGGATCCTAAAGAACATAAAACTCTTGCTCTAACAAATACTTACAGCCAACACTTGATGCATCTCCACACTTGCCTGGACCAGCAGTAAGAATCTTAGAATCTGATGATTTTCAAATGAAACAAATATACTCAACCAAACTTGTCTTGGTCCAAAAGTTGCAACTCCTTACTGTCAAATGTCAATTTAAGTATAATGTGAAGAAATCATGTAAGTGGAGATATGAAGTCACTTGTCGTAGTGAAAAATGTGAGTGGCGACTCCGAGCTACAAAATTCAAAAATTCTGATATGTTCCAAGTGAGGATATACACTAGCCAGCGTAGTTGCTCCATGACCATTCATAATCGCGATCACAGACATGCTTCATACATGCTGATTGGAAAGCATATTACCTCGAAGTTTGAGGATGGCAATATAGTTTATAGGCCAAAAAACATCATAAATGATGTCCGGAGGGATCATGGAATTACTTTAAGCTATCGTAAGGCATACATGGCAAAGGATTATGCACATGGGCTCATAAGGAGGACGCCTAAAGAAAGTTATGTAAAACTTTCGTCTTATTGTCATGTTCTAGAGCAAAAACATCCAGGGACGCTGACTTGTATTGAAGTTCATGATGATCAGCATTTTAAGTATCTTTTCATCTCATTGGGGCAAAGCATATATGGGTTCCAATCTTCAATTCGACCTGTTATCTCTGTGGATGGATCATTTTTGACATCCAAGTAAGGAGGCACATTAATTGTGGCAATATGTCAAGATGAAAATCACCAGATTTATCCCCTTGCATGGGCCGTGGTTGGCTCAGAAAATATGGATGCTTACACTTGGTTCTTCTTTAAACTTCGTTTGATTACTGGTTATACAGATGAACTAGTATTTATTTATGATTGTGCCAACTGCATTCCAGCTGCTCTTCGAAATGTTTATCATTTTGCACACCATGGGAATTGTAGGTGGCACTTGGAAACTAATTTGAGAAGTCGTTTTCCTAAGGTAGATGTTGTGGAATTATTTCATTTAGCGGCAAAAGTATACACTATTGCAGACTTCGACAATAAGTTCGCTACATTGTATGGGAAAGATGAGGACATCGAAAATTGCTTAACAACTAGCGTTCCGGTTCAATTTTGGGATAGAGCACATTTTGGTGGGGTGAGGTACAATATAATGACAACAAACAACTCCGAATCAGTGAATTATGTATTGAAGGGAGCTCGTGATTATACCATTCTTGGATTAATTAAGCATATCAGACAGATGCTGCAACAGTGGTATCATGATATGCTTGTCGAAGCAGAAAGATGTGGAAGTTGTCTAACCCCGCCTATGGAAGAGATCATGTACTATAAATACAATAAATCAAAGACTTATGAAGTAATTCCAATTCCACCAAACGAGTTCCAGGTAGGTCGAGATTTAGAGATAGATGTTGTGAACTTGCTTGAGTTAACATGCAGCTGCAGGAAGTTTGAGTTGGATAAATTTCCATGCTCACATGGAATTGCTGTGGCTCGATATAATGGAATGGACGGCTATAGCCTTTGCTCTCATTTTTATACCACTTCTTATTGGAGACAATCATATTCACAATTTATATATCCCGTGCCATCAAATGAGGTTGAGTGGCAAATTCCCGATGATGTTAAATCAAGAGTTGTCTTGCCACATGTGAAACGAGGAAAAAGTGGTCGTCCAACGACGAAGAGGAAATTGTCAGCCGGGGAGACAAGAAAGAAACGCAAGTGCAGTAGGTGCCACCAAACGGGGCATAATCGGGCCACTTGTGCAAAAAAACATACCATCAAGCGAGATAAGGGTGGAGTGATGAGATTCTAACTTGCAGCTGGTTGTCTATTATCAAACAAGTAATGCTTTTGTGGTGTTTGATTTTGTTGGATGACCAGTTGCATTTTAATTATGATTTTGTATATTTTCATATATATTCCAAATTTACTTTTGTATATGGAAGAAGGTTCTTGCATCAATCAATGAGTTTATCATGTTACAGGTGCATGTTATCACATAGGAAATGTGGTTTAAAATATAGAGGAGATATTTTGAGGGCATTTTTATGGATAACGGCATACATGCCGTAATTGTTAAACTATAATAGTAATTATGCCATTACAACCTTATTTTGTAAATGATTTTGTGCAAATGATAATATTTGTAGTAGTGTGTTCCCTAAGTTTTTATATTTATTTATATGTAGGAACATTTATTTGTTAAGGAACGTGAATAAGACAAATTTTCATTAACAAAGACACAAATGCCGTTTTTCCTGCACTAACACGGCTTATCTGCTGTTATTGCATTATGTACTGGATTTCGGCCATTCCATTTGCATGTAGAAATTCCATTACATGATAAATGGTTTAGATGGTTGATTTCATAGTACTATGTTCTCACACATTCCTCTACCATGGCTTATATGAAAAATTCGATTTCAAAAATCGATGAAGCAACAACAAAGAGTTCGAACAGAAATAAGGGATGCATTTTATTCACCCAATAATGATCATCTAACACCTACAAAGGTTCGATTGTTCAGATAATGACATTGATGGCAGTTTTTCCAATGTGAGACAAGATTGTCGTTCTGGCGCTATAGAACGACAAACATATCGTATTCAACGAATCTTGCCTCTCCTGTGATGGCGTTTGCACCAAACATCAATATTTGTACAGAAATAGCCATTTCAGCTATGTAGGGAGGGTTTGCATCGCAACCAAACATCCATTTATGGTTTCCAAATCGAACTCTACATCCCTATTGCATGTAAGAAGGATTCCATACCTGTGAAATGCATTTTATTCACCAAATAACGATCCTATAACGCCTACGAAGGTTCGAATGTTCGGAAAATAACATTAATGGCGATTTTCCCAGTGTAAGACAAGATTGCCATTCTAGAAACCTTAGAAAGGCAAATATGCCTTATTCATCGAATCCTGCTCATCCCGTGATTCCGTTTTCAAAAATCATCACCATTTGTATAGGAATAACAATTTCAGTGGTGTAGGGAGGGTTTGCATTTCAAGCAAACATCCGTTTATGGTTTCCCACCGAACTCCACATCCCTATTGGCACCTAAGAGGGATCCTTTATCTGTGAAATGCATTTTATTAACTCAATAATTGTCCTCTAATGCCTACGAAGGTTTTGCTATCAAGAAAATAGCAAAAAACTGGGTTTTCCCATCTAAAGACAAGGGTGCCGCTCTGGAAGCTATAGAACGGCAAACGTGCCATATTCATCGAATCATATTTATTCCGTAATTCTTTTTGTTCCAATCATTTTATTCCACAATTCTTTTTTGTTCCAATCGCTAGTTGGATACGAATAGCCATTTCAGTGGGGTGGCTAAGGTTTATATCACAAACAAGCATTCCTTTCCCAACCACACTCCACGTTCTTATGAACGAAGAGTGATCCTTCACTCTCATTTCCCATGAATGAGAATTTGAGTAGGGAATAGCATGCGAATCATATTTTATTCACCCAATAATGATCCTATAATGCCTACGAATGTTCGAATGTTCAGAAAATGGCATTAATGGTGATTTTCCCAGTGTGAGACAGGATTGCCTTTCCGAAAGCTGTAGAACGGCAAACATGTCATATCATCGAATCTTACTCATCCTGTGATTCCATTTTCACCAATCATCACCATTTGTATAGGAATGGAAATTTCAGTGGTGTAGAGAGGGTTTGCATCGCAAGCAAACATCCGTTTATGGTTTCCCAACCGAACCCCACATCCCTATTGGCACATAAGAGGGATCCCTTATCTGTGAAATGCATTTTATTAACTCAATAATTGTCCTCTAATGCCTAGGAAGGTTTGACTATCAATGAAATAGCAAAAAACTGGGTTTTCCCATCCAAAGACAAGGATGCCGTTCTGAAAGCTATAGAACAGCAAACATGCCGTATTCACCGAATCATATTTATTCCCTAATTCTTTTTCTTCCAATCATCGCTATTTTGATAGGAAGAGCAATTTAACCTAAGAGGTAAGGTTTGTATTGCAAACAAGCATTCCTTTCCCAACCACACTCTCATTTCCCACGAATGAGCATTTGAATAGGGAATAGCATGCAAATCATATTTTATTCACCCAATAATGATCCTATAATGCCTACGAAGGTTCGAATGTTCAGAAAATGGCATTAATGATGATTTTTCCAGTGTAAGACAAGATTGTCGTTCTGGTTGCTGTAGAACGGCAAACATGCTATATCATCGAATCTTACTCATCCCGTGATTCCGTTTTCACCAATCATCACCATTTGTATAGGAATGGCAATTTCAATGGTATAGGGAGGGTTTGCATCACAAGAAAACATCCGTTTATGGTTTCCCAACCGAACCCTAGATCCCTATTGGCACCTAAGAGGGATCCCTTACCTGTGAAATGCATTTTATTAACTCACAATATGGAATAAGTTCGAGTTTTTAGTCGAGGATGTATCGACAGAAAACTCACAACAATGGAAATGTTACATTCGTTGTGTTGAAAAATAAAAAATAAATAAACAAAGATTTTTTAGCGGAAGTTATGCAAGAGATGTGAGGGTTCTCCATGTCGAAATGTTGTTCTATAAAGTAGTCATCTAGTTGTTTGTTATGTGAAAATAGGTTTCATGCTTGTTAATGAAAACAATTTTCACACACATAAAAGTTGGTTTTATACATATGAAATTCATACATATGAAACTATGTTTCATATGTATAAAACCAGTTTATGTGTTCTTTTTCCAGCTCATGTTTCATACGTATGAAACCATATGAAACATGGTTTCATAGAAACATGGTTTCATACGTATGAAACCAATATATGCATTCTTTTTCCGAGCTAATGTTTCATACATATGAAACATGACGTATGAAACATGGTTTCATACGTATGAAACCATGTTTCATACCTATGAAACAAATATGTGCATTTTTTTTCCAAACAATTTGCTACCATTTCATTATTCCTATAAGTTGTTTCTTAATTTTAAATGGCAGTGTCACCATGCTTGTCTTGAAAAATAAAAAAAAAAAAAAATGCGTTTGAATGGGGAATGGCATTCAAAATGCATTTTATTCACCCAATAATGATCTCTAACGTCTACAAAAGTTCAAATGTTCATAAAATGGGATTAATGGCAGATTCCCCAATGCAAGACAAGATTGTCGTTCTGTAACTGTAGAACGGAAAATATGCAGTATTCATCGAATCATGCTTATCATGTTATTTATTGTACACAAATCATGACCATTTGGATGGATTATCAATTTCAGTGGTATATGGAGGGTTTGCATTGCAACCAAACATCCATTTATGGTTTCTCAATCAAACTCCACACTCTTATTGGACCCAAGAGGGATCCGTCACCTGCGAAATGCATTTTATTCACCCAA
The DNA here is from genome assembly GCA_018223645.1 of Jasminum sambac. Lineage (NCBI taxonomy): Eukaryota > Viridiplantae > Streptophyta > Magnoliopsida > Lamiales > Oleaceae > Jasminum > Jasminum sambac. The sequence continues at coordinate 24,773,424 of CP073641.1, forward strand.
TGATGATCCTCTAATGCCTATGAAGGTTTAAATGTCGAAAAAATGGCATAAAACGGGATTTTCCAAATGTAAGACAAGGTTGCCGTTCTGGTAGCTGTAGAACGACAAACGGCAAGTATTCATTGGAATCTATATCAAAAATTCGATAGCATTTCCTCTATATTTTGGAACAAATAAATAAAACCTGTACATATAAACAAACATACAAAGATCTAGAAATAGCAACATAATCCTTGCATTCATCCCAAAATCCACAACCAACTTATGTCATGTTTTACTAGAGATAAACATACATTAGAAACTCTAACATTCACCATAGTTGCTAACTCTACACTACATAAACATACTTAACAAAATTCATGAAAACTATGAAAGTCCAAAACGTCTACGGGTTGAAATCTTGCCAATAAATTTCTGCTGCCAATTTTTTTCTCCATGATGACATATGGGAATGACTAATAAGGTTGATATCGAGCCCTACCTGCATGAATTTGATGAACTTTATCGTGACAATTCCACAATCACCCCTGCAATTCCAATTGATTTTACAAGTTTTAGTATTTACCCGTTGTCTTGTTGAGGAAAAGTGACTCTTTTCCAATTGAATTGGGATGTTTTAAACTTATCATAACAGGATGATTCAGGAGCAGTGGTATGACTATCTGGAATGGTTTCATTAGGTTCCCAAGAGTTGCGGCATAAATCCTCTTCTTCATACTGTCATACACGTTAATTTGCCGGGCATGTAGATCGACATGTAGAGCAAACCAATGGTCACCGGGGACACAATATGGTATATACAGATGAGTACACTCTTTCCATGGCTTTCCGTTTTCGGGAGGGGGGCGCATTCACCATTCACATATCTCACCATGGCTTTTTCAAATTTGAACTCCGATTTTTTCTTGCCAAGTTTGAAAAGTTCACTATAAGCTTTACTTACAAAATACACAAAGTGGGAGTCCATAATGGCACATTCTTGCTGAAAGAGTTTTTTATACTTTGCAGCTCTCTCTCTGATGAAACATTGCAGAATTGACATGCTACAAAGTATAAAAATTCAATTAGTTTCGCATAACCAATTTTAGTGATTGAAAAAGAAAATTCTTAACATACATCATCCGATAGCCACCCTTCCTCGAACATAAGTTTTGTGAAAAACTCATTTCCAGCATCACAAATTTTTAGTGCCACCTTGCAGCTGTTAAAAAATAAACAATTCTATCACTATGTTTTCAACTTTTATGAATTGAATCACAAAAGATTCAACTGATGCAAGCATGATAAATGGACTATGAAATGTACAATTGCAGCTAGTTAAAGTCAGGAAATATTACCTCGGGGTCGCCTCATCATCCAATTTGCAAGATCACTTTCTTTAATGGGATCTACCTGCCGAAATGGGTTATACTTCGTTACATTTTTTAACTTTCTTCTCTTACGGGGATTGGTGAATGGAGCCAACAACGTAGGTGCCAATCTTTTTTTCCTCATGCCTCGCCCCTTCAGTGATGGAATGTCAGGACTATCTTCAATTGTAACAACATCCTCCACTTTACCTATATATTGAACCAAACAAAATTTCTATGACATGCATTTGAAAACATATATAATCAAGTTAACGATTAACTATTTTCATATTACAATTTTATGAGTAAATGGCTTTCAAGATGTAGTCATTACAAACCTTTGCTACAACTTTCTTCAGAATGAATTTTAGAATGGCTGGTCTCCGGTTTAAACCTTAGTTTGTAAGTCACTAAAGCAGATCCCGGATTTGAGACATTGGCTAAAAATACAAAAAGGAAACAAATGTAAATATCTTACACTCAAATTGAAATTTTAAAAAGGCAGCAATAAAATTTAGACAATACAGAGACAATCTACCTCCATCATTTAAATTCTGCTGCTGATCATCTTTAGTTGGAGTGACATGCTCTCCTTCATTTTTAGGTTCCTCAGCGTCATCCTCCTTTGGATCTACTTGCTTGCCATGGGATTCTTCCCTTTGCCCGTTATCCTTTTCTAGAACTCCATCTCTACTGTGGGCGTAGTTATCGAAGCCTTTCATCTCAGATTGAGGCCACGATCTTCTTTAACTAAAGCCACCCCTTTCAGCCGACTTTAGCAACATATCTATTTTGGACTCAATCCTATCACAACGACCATCTAACTGATCACACCTCTTTGTCACCACATCCAAAATCCTCGTCACAAATGCTTCAATTTCCACCTTACCATCTCCTGCCAAGTCACTGTAATTTGAGGTGGATGGCTGATCATGATGTTGTTGGTATGCAGGAGTGGATGGTTGATCATGGGCTGATCTTGTGCGGAAGGAGGTGGCGCATCTTCCTCTGTCTTTTCTACTTCTTCTTCCCACAAATTTTCCATTCCATGCCATAAATAAATGCCGCCTCTATATGTGAAGGCTGTAAAGTGCGCTTTACCTCATTCTTCAGAACTCGGATTTGAAGTTCAAAAAAGATCGAAACTTCTAGCCCAAGTAGATTCTGTTTGGTGAAATTCCACCGGTGCAACCTTGGGATGCTTTCTTCATTTTGTTTAATGGCATACTTCATCCCAAAACTGGGAATAGCTTCAAAAGCCCAAATCTGTGGAAAAGAAACTTTGGTTAGAGTTCACAACTACGCCATAAGATTATGCAAAAGTATAATTTTCAAAACAATGTTACCATGATGGCGAGGGGTAAAACGCGTATATTGTACGGAATATGATTAGATTTCTCATAGTTCTTTATTGTCTCCGCCATCTTGGCCTTGAATGTTTTAATGGTGTACTCGTAAGATAACTTTCCCAAGGAAATTTGTTGAATCAATCTACATCTTCCACCAAATGAAACCACCATAGGTCTAGTGCATTTCCTCTTTTGGTGCCAACAATACATATGCCAAAATAAGAAGGAGACCCATCTTGAACTTGTGACTTTTACCTTTAGTCCTCTTGAATGCGCGAAATAGTTCACTTCTAGTTATCTTTCCTTTGGATTTCTGGAAATACGTGCTCACAATTTCAGAATTCAATGGTAATTCCTCATCAACTCCTTCAATTTGGCCATCCTCCATTTCGGGTTCCGTCGGTTTAAGACCTGCAATCAAGGTAAACTCTCCTAACCCGAATCTTGCTCATTGTTCCCCAAAACTGAACCATACTTCATTCTTTCCCTCCGGGCTTTCTGACCGACGAATTAGCTCGTGTATTATTTGCAATCCCATTTTCATATTCCGAATCTCCAATAAAGTCCGGAAAGCAGAATTTTCGAACTGTATTTTATGGTAGTCATCTAGTTTTTCATAGATTTCAGTAATCTTCCCAATTCGACATCGGTTGGTCATTTTACCTTACACTGTGTCTTCAATCTCCATTTGCTGCATAGCACAAAAAACAATACATAATCAAAATAATCAAATTTAAAATCCAATAAATTTGACATTGCTCATGTTGATCATCCACACTTTTATAAAAATGATAAATTCTTTTATGAAACTCATATATTATAACATCTTTATAGATTTGTCTAACATTGGCAATCGCATAAAGCATTGAATTATAATACAACCATATAAAACAAAGTTATTCATATAATTGAAGTGAATTGAATTGTCATATAAAGATACGAAACACTAAAAATCTTCCGTGGCATTAATTATAATACAAACTCGTGCTCATCTACTTTAAGTTCAATAAAATCCTATAAATGTGTCACAAGATATCAATGATGTTGCTGATGATTACTCTGACTCTGAAGATTAGTGCCTTTATTAGTTTATTTTAGGAAAGGCTAATACCATTCTTAGAACTACAAGTTTCATTTTGTTGTTTGTGAACTTGCTTGCTACCACTGAAAATGCAACTTCCTATGTCGTTATTTCATGGTAAACCATTAAGAATAGAGTTAACGTATTGAAGCAAAAAAAAAAATCTATAATCCACATGAGCTCCAAAATAATCCAGTTTTCTTAATAGGCAATCGATAAAATTCAATTATAGAAGATGGGAACCCCAATTTAACACACAGCATAGCATTTAATCTATGAACCGAAACAAGGATTGAATTGCCATTGCAACACAATTGAACAATGAATAAATTATAGAAGCAGCCCAAAAAATCAAATTGAGTGAAAACATGAAAAAAATTTAAAATATACTAATTAAACGATGGGGATTTGTTTGATTATCTTTAGTGTCAGATTGTGGAAGCTATGAACTCTTGGAAGCTATAAATTCGAGATGATGATGGAAAAATTAAAAATACACTAATTAATCGATGCGCCCATCCACGTAATTTAGTCTTCCTTTGTCGTTTACAATTAAAGCTTCTCTACCTATTTGGAAAGGAATGCATGTTCATATCATAATTCATATCAAGTGTTGGGAGATTATGTGATAAACTAACAAATAATTGAGGTAACTAAAATAATTGAGCTATAAAAATGGAAAATGATAATTTTTTTGAACAGTGCATGGCTGAAAATGAGAGTAACAACTAAAGAAGTAACTAAATTTTAAGCATTGCCGAACAAGCACCAAATAAACGAGAAATCCAACTCAAATTTATATTCTACATAAAAACAAATAAATATTTTTTAAAAAATCAAGTAATAATAATGAATTTAACATGTATAAATATATTACCAATCCCATAAGCTTCCAAAAAATGTGATTTTACATGGACAGGCGCGAACATAGTTCGTAAACCAAATAATGCTATATAAGATTTTTGTTCTCTTCTCTCATCTCCTCAATAAAAGATACCATTTAAGCTTCCCGAGGACAGTGACTAGTTATATGCATCATATTTTTCCAATGGCAAAGGCTGATGTCGGATTAAGTCACCATCTTTCCACAGTTCTATTAAATGCATTCACACAAGTTGTGACACTAATAAATAAGAAACTTCAAAATGGGTAGAAGATGTACCCCACAAAGAGGAGTGGGGGGAGGGGATGGCTATAGCTTAAATTAAATGAAGACAGAAGTTCCAAGTTTTCGGATAAGTTGAAAATGCTAGAGCCTATATACTATCTGCAGAATCAAGGAACACCAATAGGGCATACAGTGTACAACTAAAGTGAAAGGTCAAAACATGATAGACAGCATAGATGATTACCATAATTATAAGAGTTCATAACACAATTCCACAAAAACATCCCCCATCTCCACAAGCCTCATCATCATACTACCTAGAATAAAAATTCTAGCGACGCTTGAAAATGCTCAAAATGTATTAATTTTCTTGCCTACCAGTCCACTAATACAAGGGCAGTGAGACAATTGAAACATTCCACAAAAATATAACACTGATAATAACTTTCATTTCAGACAAACTGTGGTCAGTTATTATTTTTCAACACCTCATGAGACAAAAAACCCATCGTGCACTAGATACTTCTTGTTCTATGCTCTAGTTTCCCAGTCCAAATTGCAGATAACTAGATCACACAATCTAGTCATGAGAATGATAACTTCCCAAAATCTCTGGACAATGATAGGTAACTTTCAACATATTTTCACATATCACAAAACTATCAGCTATGGAACACGTGCTGAAGGTAACCACCAAATTGTCAGACTCTTGAATTCTAGTAGCTAACCCCGTAAAGTTTTTGCCCATCACCAGTGGAAACCGAAAATGCTTGTGCATATATTTGCAGAAGAAATTAGACATTTCCGCGGAGACCCATTAGGCGAGGAAGTGAAAACGAAATCTTTAAACAAATTTAAGAAGAATTGTGATTTAGGGTTTACATTTTGTACAAAAATTGAGTCAAGCTATTCATGGAGAAGTGGTAGCCTTCTTTGAAGTTCTTCTGCGATGGAATCGTTGGGTGAATTGTAGCTGTTGAGAAGTAAAATTTTCAAAAGATTTGGAGTTGATTTTGAGTTAACAGAGGCAAATGGTGAAGAGGATGAAATGGAACTCTCTTGGGTAAATAATTGAACGCATTTTTCATTTTTTTGGGCTTCTGATTGGGTAAATGGGGTCAATGGGTATATAGGGGAAATACGGTTTTGGTTTGGCCCATCCGGGTAATATATTCTCCAATGCTAGGACTAGATCAAATTTGCACTCAAGAATTCTTAAGGTTAAGAACAAATTAATTTTTTCTAATATAACAACAAATTAACTAGAAATCCCAATCCGAAGTGATTGCACAAAATTTTCAATTTTGAATAACGAAAAATGAGAGTGAGAAAATAGTAGAAAATAAAAATGAGTGAGTAGTGACAGTGCTTTGAACTCGTGACGTCACAAGCAGCAGCCATTGATACTTTTTCCCTTGGGCTAAGGCCATCTCCAATGCTGCCCTTCAATTGCAGCCGTCCACAGTAATGCGTCAGTAGAGAGAGAGAAAGAGAGAGATAGGAAGGGGAAAAATATTGGGACCCACGCTTGTTTAAATTTTTTAAATCACTTTTATCTCAATTATTCCATTTTTCTCCATCTTTTCTTCATTGATACCCGTACCACTTCCAGATATAGACGTCCAGTCTAGAATTATTTCACTACTATTTTATTATATTTTTTAAATTTATCTCTATCTCTCTCATCTGTTTCACTTTTCCTTTTCTTTTTTCCATACACTTCCTTCCATCCACTTTTACATAAAATAATTATCTTCTTCCTATCTCTCTCTAACTTCTCTCTACTGTCACACAAGTGCAATTGAAGCTCGATTGGAGATGGCCTTAGCGCATCTCTGTTACAAGCATGGATTGACCATTCTACGTGGCAGAAAGAGAGAGGCCAATATATATATATATATATATATATATATATATATATATATATATATATATACACATAGGTTCACATATTCTTTTATTTTTTCTCACTTTTCTCACATTTTCCCAATTTTTCCATTTTTTTCATAAATTTCCGTGGTACTTCTACATTCTCACATCCACCGTCACATTCTCTACTATTATTTTATCATTATTTTTTAATTTATTTTTACATCTCTTCTATTTTTTCACTTTTCCTCTCTTTTTTACTACATATTATCTATTTTTTTCAATTAAAATAATTATCTTCTCTCTCTCTTCTCAACACTATCCCCAAATTCACATTTCCAATGAAAATGCTCTAAAGTCAAACATTTTAGAATGCTCGTCAAACATTTTAGGCGCTTTGACAAAACATATTTATACAATAAAATAGATTTTGAGGGTGTTAGCATCTCTTTTTTAATGCATTTTAATGTATATTTTTCCAATTTCAAATTTGATCAAACAAATCACATCCATATATCTTTCCACTCATTAAATCTCCATCATCCAACTCCACTCATTCTCTCTTCCTACTCATAAAAATACATTAAAATTTATCCGCTAATGCACTCAAAATATTTCGAGACCCTCTAATAGCGCTTCGCGGGCCTATATTCAGGTACATGAATCTTTGATTTTATTTTATTTTTTCTTTTCAAATGTCAATAATTTCGAAAATCAACAAAATGAGAAATATGAATGGACAAATTATAAAACTATAAAATTTCTTATTTATGCATGAAATATTTTTTAAAGGAGAAAATATCATAAAACAAATAAATCGATCTTGTTGATAGAAAAAAAGAAAATATTAAAATAAATTCAGTTTACCATTTATAAATAAATTTTAGGAGTTCTCCTCCAATTCTCTTTTTTATTATATATACGTGCATTAATCCTACCACTAGAAAGTCACATCACTTGAAAAATCACTTTTATTTTTAATATAAATACCCTTACCAAATCATCATTGTCGATGTCGTCGTAGTCCTCATCGTCGTCGAACTTAATTTAAAATCACATATATGTATTTGCATTATGCCTCTTGATTTTATTTTATTTTTCAATGTTCAATAGTCAATAAAATAAGAGATATGAACAGATAACTTATAAATTTTAAAATTTCGTTTTCATGCATGAAATATTTTTTGAAGATGAAGCATTAAATTACGCATTCAATTCAGGGTTTATAAATTAAAGATTTCTCATCTAATCCTCTTTATATACATTGATACATGTTCCTTCCTTTTAACTATAAATATGATGCAGTGCGCAAGCCTTACATTAATTTACGTGCTGTTCATATTTGTTCTTTTTTTTTTTTTTAAAATACAAATTGAAAAGTGAATTTTTTTGGAACAATACTTGGCAACATCAAAAAAGGTGATCAGAGACACTAGGCAGAAAAGGAAGAAGAAGAAGAGAAGAAAAACCTTAAGCAAAAAGCCAAAAAATAATCTCAAAATCCGAGACAACAAACTCTCTTAAAATTAGTAGCCAAAATATATCATTCTCCACAAAAATGAAAAAAAAAAGTTTTCGTATGGCATTCAGCCTGAGGTGGTTACATATGCTACAGCTATTAAGGTTCAAAAGAGTTCAGTTTCTTCATATTTTGATGACTATCACAACAAAGACGAGTATCATGTTAATGATGACGATGATGAAATTCGACAGCGGTTATCAATTTGTGTTTATTGAAACAAGCATTCACACCCGTGAGATGCACGGAAAGCAATTGCTGGAATATTGCCAAAAATAAATCCAAAAGGAAAAAGGAAAACTTTTGGTTAAAGTCCTAAACCAATTTGAATTAGCAAGTTTTCTCCTAATTTTGGTAGGTTTGGGTTTTTGTTTTCTTATAAATTGATATGTTTTCCATGTACCAACCAAGTATGAGTTGAGAGAAAAATAGTAGTTTAACACTCTAATTTTGTGATTTTTGCAGGCAATGCAAAGAATAGCAACTGGTGAGTGTGATGAGACTTGATATACTTTTCTCTGTAATACTTGGGGTGACCAGATTTAGAGGAAAAGTTGTGATCCTAGCATCTTGAGAGTTTTCTTTTCACTCTTTGTGGTTTGTAAAAAGAGTAGAAAATTAGGTGTGGTAAAGTTCGGGTTATTTTCTATAATACTTGGGGTTGGGGTTTGGGCAAGTGAAAAGTCTATATGATTGTAAAATTTTTGATATAGTGGAAATTCTTAACGGTTCGCCCGTGGTTTTTCTACAGTTTTCGAGTTTTCCATTTAAATCTTGTGCTGTTATTTCCTTGCATATTTACTTCTCATATGTTTTTGGTATTTCTCAATTTGAAAGCAAGATTTTGGGATAAAATTGAAATCATATTTAGGTTTATTTCCCAACAAGTGGTATCAAAGCGAGGTCCTTCAGTGCGGTGGAGTTTGGCGCATACATTTACCAAACTAAGATCGCAGAGTAGAAATATCAAGTTCTAAATTGGGAGTGGAGAAATTTGATGGAAAAATCAATTTTGATTTGTGACAAGTACAAGTCAAGTACATATTGTTTCAGGCTGAGCTACACAAGAATTTGAAAAAAATGCAACCCTATGTTCTAACAAAGTTACTGAAGTCAGTATGGTTGATGATGATTGGGATGATTTAGATTTGATAGTTGCAAGTAGAATACGTGTTCATCTTGCCAATAATGTTCTTATAAATATTCATGAATTATTTGCTATGAAGGAGTTGTGGTATGAATTGAGCACAATGCATCAGGAAAGATATCTTTCAAATCTGTTGCACCTGGAAGAATGGTTTAGTTATGTGGGAATTGGTGTGGGTATTAAAATTCTCAATGGGATCTACTGTGAACTAGTGATTGTTGGAGTTAGAATTGACAAATTGTTTAGATTTATCGGGTTTCTTCTATTGCTTGCTGCTGAAAAGTGGAAGATGGGTAATTCCATAGAGAAGAAAGTAACTTGTTGCAAGTATGGGCGAACTGGTCACATGAGAAAATATTATTCAGGTGGAGTAGATTCTACTGCTGCTCGGATCTCGACAATCCGACTCTCGGTGTGATGGCGGTTGAAAAGTATTGTTAGTAGGATGGTCATCCGTATGGCATGTCGCCAGTTGCCATGATAGAAGATGTGTTACTACTAGGTGTTTTGCACACGACCATTAGCTGTCATCGATTCAGGTGTGTGTTTGAAGTAATGTCGATGGCTGATGAGCTTTGTGGAAAGCCAACAAGAGAGTTGCACCATAAATTTCAGCAGGTTTTATATCGATTGAGCCAATGAAATTCTTAGAATTTGTGAGTAATTCTAAGTGGTTATACTTTTATGGTGGAGTATATTAATTCTCTGGTTTTGAGAGTTGGAATCGTCAAAGTGTGTCAAAGGCTTGCACGGTAATTTTCAAGTATTGTGTACAAGACCGTTAAAAAGAAGATGAGAAGTTTTGGTTTATTTTTGGTAAGATGGAGATTGTTAGAATATTGCCAAAAATAAATCTAAAAGGGAAAAGAAAAACTTTTGGTCAAAATCCTAAACCAATTTGAATTAGGAAGTTTTCTCCTAATTTTGGTAGGTTTAGGTTTGTTATTTTCATATAAATTGATGTGTTTTCTCTTCTTATAAGATGTACCAACCAAGTATGGGTTGAGAGAAAAATAGTAGCTTAGCACTCTAATTTTGTGGTCTTTGTGGGTAATACAAAGAATAGCAACTGGTGAGTGTGGTGAGATTTGATGTACTTTTCTCTGTAATACTTGGGGTAACCAGATTTAGAGGAAAAATTGTGAGCCTAGTATCTTGAGGGTTTTCATTTAACTCTTTGTGATTTGTAAAAAGTGTAGAAAATTAGGTGTGGTAAAGTTCGGATTATTTTCTATAATACTTGGGGTTGGGATTGGGGTTGGGCGAGTGAAAAAGTCTATATAATTGTAAAAATTTTTGATATAGTGGAAAGCTTTGACGCCCGCCCGTGAATTTTTCTGAAGTTTTGGAGTTTTACACATAAATTTTGTGTTGTTATTTCCTTGCATATTTACTTCTCCTATTCTTTTGGTATTTCTCAACTTCAAGGTAAGATCTTGGGATAAACGTGAAATCATATTTAAGTTGACTTCAACAGCAAAAATGTTGAAAAATATCTTCGCTTTTAAATCTAAACCGAAAATACAGTTTTATCAGTATATCATAGAATGTACAATGGAGGGGTTTACATTTTAAGATTAGCCAAACACGATAAGTAAAAATATACATAATAAATTACTAAAGAATCATTTTCACGATTTTCCAATAAAACTGGAAATATGAATGGAGATATATAAAATTTTTTAGAATGTTTAATCAAAGCATGAAATATTTTTGGAAGTAAAAAGTATTAAATCAGATATCCAATTAACGGTTTTTTTATTCCAAAAAATAAAAAATTAACCGTTTTTAGATTTATAACTCTCCGCTGTCTAATTTAGTTTATATTTATGCAATGGCGGATCCAGGATTTTTAGCCGGGGGGGCTGCAATACAGAAAAAAATTTAATTCGACTAAAATTATGTATAAAAATTTTTTTTTCTATATAAACTTTCGGAATTTTTTTTGGGTCGGGGGGCCTACCACCCGTGCCGGCCCCCCCTTAGATCCGCCCTTGTATTTATGTACATACCTTCCGGTCATAAGCAATATTTTTTGTTCAAGAAATTATTACATATACAAATTGGAATTGAAGGACGCAAAGAGAAAAAAGTTTCGATTGTATAAAAAGCGATTTAGCATAAATAATATATATAATTGATATATTTTTTTGAGAAACATATAGATAATTGTTATTAATATATGCTATTATTCAATATCTTTTAATGCACAAAATGAACTCCCATAAAAACCTGCAACGCATGTTGACGATGATTAGGAAGGCCAAAATCACGATGAAATCCACATAAATCAAAATGCAATGCAAGTACATTGGAGATGATCGAATATTAATTTAGGTGTCCACAATTAACAATTTCATACATCTATTGCTGTTTTATTTGTCAATATATATAATGGATGAATTTAAAGTTGGATAAGCACTAATAAAATTTATGGGTCTCACATTTTCTTCTATTTTTCTCACCTTTCTCACATTTTCTCCATTTTTTCTTCATCAATTCTCGTGCTACTTCTACATTCTCACATTCAACTTCACATCTTTCACTATTATTTTATCATTATTTTTGAATTTGTTTATATTTTTTACCTACTTTGCAACTTTTCTCTCTCTTTTCCGCTACATTTTTTTCTTTTTCTCTTCAATTAAAATTAAATAACGATCTTCTCTCTATCTCTCTATCTCTCTCCTCCACATCATCGTTTAACATCCCCATCATCCTTTAAGCTAAGGTCTCCGGAATCAAAACCCAACTGATGTCTAATGCAAAAATATGAGCAAGTGGATTTGCAGCATGTGAATGCATTATATATTAAGCCAAGTGGAAAGCAGAAAAAAGAATAGCTATGCACAATAGCTTATTATAATTGTGGGACTGCTATATGACCATATTTTAATTTATATATATATATAATAGCTTTTCATATTACATCCGTACTTATGACTTAATTTTACTAATGATCATGTGCTGAGGAAGTTGTTACGCGTGCATTTCTATCTTCCACCTTTCTTAATGATCAAAAAAATATTCCAAAATTCGTTTGTCGTCTTTTATCAATAAAGAGAAAGAGTCGTAACCGCCATTTTCTTGAGCAAGTGCTAGATGTGAAAAGTGATTGTTATATATTAAGTGTTATATTTGCGTTTATTTTATAATTTTATTCATATTTAGTGTGTTTAAGCCCATGTTCTCTTACTCATTTTTATATATTTTTATATATTTTTACATATTTTTACACACAAATCTCGTGGGACCTACATGTACTACACAAATCTCCACCATTCAATTTCAATTTTTCTCTCTCCTATATCACATCAAAACACATAAAAACACACACCCTAACACCCTCTATTGTACTTAATTGTGTTTTATTTGATTGGTTATAAAAAACAAATAATATGGATCAAGTGCACTACAAAAAGGATGAAAAAAGGGTGAATTTGAGCAAAATTGAAGAGTTTTGGATCAACATGTGAAAATAATGGGAGATTGAGGACTAAAATTGCAAAAAAGGGAAGAATTTTTTATGGTATAAAAAGTTGCACACGTAAAAATGCTATGTACGGTCGCAAAGATTGAAGAAACAACTCGTTGAGCTTGCTGTAGGCCACACAGCAAAAATTGCTACCTAAGTGTGGCCGCAGGTTCCAAAGTTGCGGCTGTGGGAAATAGAGTTGTAGCCGCAACCTTCCGTTTTCAGAATGTTCGTATTTTTGAAAATTTGTTTCCTAGTTGGACGCTACCTTATACGTGTGGACGATTTTGGGCATCTTTTGAAAATCTAATAGGGACTATAAATATGTATTTTTGATACATGAAAATGGAGTTGTTACACACATCACAATTACGGGATTTCTAGAGAATAAGTCAACCGTTTCGGAAAGAATTAAAGACCGAAGTGGACTCTTGGTGCAAGATTTGCAACTCTTACTTATTTCTTTTTCAAAATCCGGTTATGAACTCTTGTATTTTAGCACACTAGGACAAAAAGTGCCTTTTATACTACACATTCTGCAATGGTTTTAAGAATAGCCGTTGTGGAAAAGCCACGCCGGTGGCATTTTTGTAAAAAAGTGGGAATAATACAAAGGTAATCAGCAACGGTTGAATCTTAAACCGTTGCAAAATATTGAACTAAAGGTAATCTGCAACGGTTCACATTAAAACCGTTGCAGAATGTTAACTTTTAGCAACGGTTCTATATTTGAACCGTTGCTAAAAGTGAATCATCAGCAACGGTTGCAAGGTAACCGTTGCCAATTCCTAATATATACACATCAGCTCATATCATTCTCCCCATTCTTCGATCTCTCCATTCTCAGACTCTTCTTCCTCGTACATGGTCACATTGATTTCCCAGCCAGCTAAATGTACCAGCCCATGACGACGGCTTGAAGGATTATCAAACGACGTCGCACTATTCTCGATCTATATTCTCGACCGAAACCCGCGGCCTGGCCTTCTTCTCTTGCTCCACCCGCTTTTGGCTTCTTATTAGCTATCTAATATCACCTATCTAGCAATGTGGAAGGATTTATCCAACATTATTGCATTATCATCTCAAAGATTAAAGGTAAATATCTCAATTTCCCTTTGGACGAAAATTAGGGCTATATATATTTTTTTCCCTTACTTTGTGTGTTGATATGCATATTAACTCAATTATCATCTCATTCTAGTAACAAGGAAGCAAGATTCAAGCATATTTTTCCAAAAAGACTCAAGGTAAAACTCGCCTCTTTTGCCCCCTTACAATGTGGACGAAAATGGCCAGTATATATGCTCTCTTTGTTGGGTTTTATTTTGCTATTTTGTTGTTAATATATGCATATTGAGCTTGAATAAGAACAAAGGCATTTGACTATTGCGTATGGTTGATTGCTGGTGCAGCAATAGATTGACGCCTGTTATTTTTAGATTTCCAGTTAGGTGGTGATAAGTGCTAGAAAAGCACTTAAATAACTCTTCTATTTTACGTGTTTGTGTGTTTTATTAATGTTATATGTTCCGTTTTATGTGTTTTTCTTTTATTGTGGTGTTTAGGGTCACAAAGAATCAAAAGGAGTCAAAATGGATGAAAATCGGATGAACAAGGAAACTCGGGACCAAAAAGGCAAGTGAATCAAAGATGGAGGACCTCCGATGCAATTTTATGAAAAGTTGTTTTTACAATTTTTCTTGTGCTAAAGTCGAAGAACATCAAAAGAGGATTCCCAAACTTTTTCCGGATCTCAAATCGGAGTTTCCTAGTGAAAGTTATGGCCGTTTGAAGAAAAAGGACTAAAAGCGTCAAAGCCAAAACTGTTGGGGACCAAAGGGAAACTTTTCACAAGTTAAGGGACCAAAGTGAAACTTTTCAAAAAGTTGAAGGACCAAAATGCAATTTATCAAGGACCAAAATGAACAATATTCAAAAGTGGAGGGACTTGGTGTGCAATTTCTGGGTGACTCGGGTGACTCGAGTCACCGCCGCACGTGATGGAGTCAGCGCCGCAAGTGACTCGAGTCACGCCCTATCATGCTCGATCAGCGCCGCAAGTGACTCGAGTCACCGCCGCAAGTGATCGAGTCACGCCTGCAACCGTCCCTGGCCTCCCCGTTCCGCGCGCGCGGTGACTAGGCAGAATCGCGCGTGACTCGAGTCAGCGCGCGCGGCGACTCGAGTCACGCCTGACACCGCTGCAGATTTTGACCAGCGGACTCCACCTACCATAAAACGTGTTTTTTGGTATTTTCTTGACTTCTTAGAGATAAAACAATCTGAGCACACCACAATAGACTCATGAAGGAAGACTTTTATGATTTTTTAATATTTTTTGGTGTAATATTTTGCCTATAAATAGAGGCATTTCCAAGCTTGAATCACACAACTTGTAGAGAGAATTAGCTTGTGATTCTCTCCAACTTTCTCCTCAATAAATTTCTCTTCATCATTAGTTCTTAGTTCTAGCTTGAAAGCTCTTAGTTTCTCATATTCGGCGGAAGAAAAACCTAAATTTAGGTTCGATTAATCAATCGAAGATTCTTGACCGAGAATATGATTAGCGAGCATTTCTTCGCTAGTTTCTCTCTTTCTTTTATTTTTCTTGTTTGAGAAGTCTAATTTCTCATATATTGTGGAGGTAATACAAGGCGAACACTCGCTAAAAAGTATTTAACCCATATATATGAGTGATTAAACTTCTCTATTTATTTCTTAGCATTTATTTTCTTGTTTCTATAGTTTTTATATATTACTTGAGATAGTGAAGTATAATCTATCATATAGCAGTGGTGATACCCGCTAATATGAGTGGTTAGACTTCTCTATCTAGTTCGAGGGGGACGTTGTGTTCAATTATCATGTTGTTACCTTTTCTAACTCTTTGCTAACGTTTTATCTATTCCTCTACTTCAATTTGTTGATTTGTTATGCTTTTAAACCCGTTTTGAATTTATGTGATTATTGCATTCACTTTGGCCAATTGAATCAATTAATCTTTAAGTTCAAGTTATGTGCTAGGATTGGAACTTTTGATCCGTAATTGTCACTAGATTCCAATCCACAGTAGCAAACGAATGTCGTGCATATTTGTTAATAAATCAACTTAGATGTATTAATTCAAGTTTGTGAAATTGATCATCTAATTCAACTCATTCTTCTTGTTCATTTCACACTAGCATTGCATTAAATCCTAAGAACTTGTTTAGGATTATCCAATAGCTAGATGTTAAGTTAAAGAACTCACTTTAATTTAATACACTTAAGGAAGAATTAGTTAATCGAGCTTCTTGGTTAATTGAGAGTTGATAAATTGGAGAAGGGATAGTACACGTTGCATGGGAAAGATAAACACAAGATGTTGACACAACCGGAACCGAGAACTAGATATATCTTCAATTGTTTCATTTTCATCTCTTTTATTTTGTCATTTTATTTTCAAATTTTATTCAACTTCACAAAACCCCCCTTTCTATATTAATTGATAAAAACAACTAGATCAAACACCGTTCCTCTTGGGTTCGACCCTTACTTACCACTTCTACATTAATTTGTAGTTTTGAAACCGAGTAAGGAAATAAAATAAATTTTGGCGTACTGCGACAACACGCCCAGGTGGATAACCAATGTGTCAAAACATTTATCCTTTGTATGTCCAGAATATCCACAATGATCGCAAAATGGCCTTTAGATTTCCAGTTAGGTGGATAACCAATAATTATCTCCAACCAATACATTTGACACAAGGATAGAACCAGGATGATCCGATGGGTGATGAAAATATGGAGATGTGGCAGCAATTGTGCCTTCAGTTGACATTGGTATAGATACCAAAGAATGCCAAAAAATAATAATAATAATAATAATTCTCCTAGGAAATGGGTTAGAACTTCAAACAAATTAGCTCTGATGCCATGTTAAACTTCAGAATATATGAGATATCCCGTATCTCTGTAAAAGGAAGATAATAAATTATACAAATAAAATATACAACAGATTGAAACTATAGTAATTGTACAATGGAAATGGCGGGGATCTAAACGAGTAAAATCTTCTTGATTGTCTCTTGAATGATCAGCCCATTTTCGTCTGCTAGCGACAACAGGCGAGAACTTTCTCTTTGCTTAAATAGCAGACCATTGCGCCGCTACCGAAGAGCCCTCTGCTAAGCGACCTCTTCTGCTAAGTTGCTCGGCTGACCGGTTGCCATTGCTAGCGGCGACCTTCTTATCTTTGTAAGCGGCGAACTTCTTTGTAGGCGTGAGAGAGCTCTTCTTCGCTAAGCTTCGCACAAGCGGCGGCGACCTCTTTGCTAGCACCCAACATGTATTTTTTCTAATACCCAACATGTATTTCTTCTAATTCTCTTTCTTTTTTTTTTGTAAATTATAGATGAATTGGCTCCAAGTTGATGATGTCCTCCAAAAGAGTTTTCAAATTTAGCTAGCAACTAAGTGTCATTAATTGTTACGCTCAACAAGGTAACTACGGACCATATATGTCTTCATTAACACTTAACCATATTGCATATATATAGTTTTGAGGGCAATGCTGCTCCAGATTGGTTTGCTAGTCAGGCTCATTTAGTTAGAAAATTCTCTTTAATTTCATGCCAAAGAGCTTAAAGGTATTATTAAAGATTTTTTTGTTTTGAAATATTATTATGGAATTTTGAAAGTGGATAAGATATATGCCAATATTGGACCATGGAAAGATTGCATTTATTGCTGGAGGGCTTTGATTTTATGCCTTCTTCCTTGATAAAGTTTATAAAGTCAATAAAAAAACATTGAATTAAAAAAAAACATTTTCGGGTTAAAATTCTTTAAAAAAACCATTAAATTTGATTTTTTTTTGAAAGAAATTAAATTAAATTTGGATATCAGTTACCATTGAATTGATTCATCCGGCTGTTTTAAAAAATTTGCATCATCATTAAGTGGATTCTCAAGGCATGATACCGCAATTAAGCATGATTACATTGTATTCCAAATGAAAATAAAATAAATGACAAATAAGAAACCGTGTTATTAACAGAGGCCGCCATATATGCGGTGGGAATGGCTAAGAGAGCGACAAAAGGCAATAAAATATTTTCATCGTGCTTCGTTTTCTATTCCATTAAGTTGATCATGTTATATACCTATGGTAGTGGATATAACATAAACATTTTTTATTCAAATGGTGATGATTCTTTTTCCTTTTCTAATTTGTTTAGGCTATCGAAGATTTTCAATTTGACATATGATTTTTTAGTCTTGATCGAATAGTTCTATAATCCTGCTTTTCTCAGGTATGTCTCCCTTATTTGGTTTATTCCAATTTTTTTTTATTTGTTTCTTCTCTTATGTTGTTTAACATTTATGTTATTTGCATACCCTTGCACTTGTCATCAAGCTTAGAGTACCCGTTTAAAAATTAGTTTATAATTTACAAACCGACAAGACATTTGGACGGTTTGAGATTTATAAACTAATTTTTGAATTGTCACATTTTTGGACAGTTTGTCATTTATTTGTGAATTATGCGATGTGTGCTATCAAAATATATTACAATGCAACTATAATCTCGTGTGTAAAGGCTTCGATTGTATGACCTTATACTTCTCCGGGTGTACACTACATAACACGTAGATCGTACACTTTGGAGAATATAGGGAGGTGCTGTCGAAATTTACACATGAGATTATAGTTGCATTGTAATATATTTTGATAGCACACATCGCATAATTCACAAATAAATGATGAATGGGTTAGGACCCTTACCAGTTAGTAATTGGAGTGATAAGGTGTATTAGGACATTATCATGTCATTTTTCCCTATTGCATCAGATTCTCTATCCATGTTTGTTTGAAATACTCATAATTATAATTGCTTTTCTTGTTAGTTGTCAAATTCATAGTGACAACTTGTTCTTTGTGTGAATTCCTTGCTTGTTCTAAATTGAAGAGGAATGGGTTGTTGGAGATGGGAGTTTGACGTTGGATTTCAGATCGGAAAGGATAAGGTTACATAGAATGGAAGCCATTGACTGAAATGTTTGAGAGCTTTAGAATGTGAAAGGTTTTCGTAAGTCTCATTGTTTTGAAGGCGATTTGATTAGTACTCTTGATAAATTATGGAATTTTATAAGTACTTTTTATAATAGACAATGAATATTTTTTAGGTCGTTGGATATGGATCGTAGAAGTTGGATGTATGGGATCAAACGTACAACACAAGAATATTTGATTGGTGTTGCCGAGTCTATGAAATTGGCTGAGGAACATATGGTAGAGAATGGTGAAGAAATAATGTGTTGTCCGTGCGTTGACTGTAACAATGTGAAACGGTTTCGTAACTCTGCAGTGGTGAGGAGTCATTTAATTAGTCAGGGTTTTAAACAAGGCTACACACGATGGTATTGGCATGGTGAAAGTATGGTTCCTAGCACGAGCGTCGTTGTTAATGAAGGTGTTCAGCAGGAGAATACTTCGAACAATTATGATGATATCATTGCGGACAATGAAGAGAATGATGTTGAGAAAGATCGGCTAGACGAGAGGATGCGTGATGTACAAGAAGATTTCATAGAACGTCCTCATGTATTAGACAATTTGTTCGGCGATTCTCAAACACCTTTGTTTCCCGGTTGTAGTAAATTCTCAAAGTTGACAGCTGTGTTCAAACTTTATAACTTGAAAGCAAAGATGCGGTGGAGTGATAAAAGTTTTACAGAGTTACTAGAACTCTTAAAGGATATGCTTCCGGAGGACAACAAGCTTCCTATTTCAACATATGAGGCAAAGAAACTATTGTTCCCAATGGGTTTGGAAATCCAGAGGATACATGCATGTCCAAATGATTGTGTATTGTATCGCAATGAGTATAAGGACATGCATGTGTGTCCAAAGTGTGGGACATCACGGTATAAGCGAAAGGACGGCGCTGATAGGGGGGATGACAAGAAAGGTACTCCGACAAAAGTGTTGTGGTATCTTCCCATAATACCGAGATTCAGACGCTTGTTCTCTAATGCCAAGGATGCCAAGAATGTGCGATGGCATGCCGAAGAGAGAAAGGAAGATGGAAAATTGAGGCACCCGGCCGATTCTCCTCAATGGAGGAATATTAATAGGAAGTTTCCAGAATTTGGTAACGAAGATAGGAATCTTAGGCTTGGACTGTGTACGGATGGAATGAACCCACACGGTAATATGAGTAGTCGACATAGTACTTGGCCAGTTCTTTTGGTCAATTACAACCTTCCTCCTTGGTTGTGTATGAAGCGCAAGTACATTATGTTAACATTGCTAATTTCAGGGCCTAAACAACCAGGAAATGACATAGATGTGTACCTAGCGCCGCTTATTGAAGATTTGAAATTATTGTGGAATGAAGGTGTCCGTGTGTTTGATGCACAGAGCCAACGTAGTTTCACGATGTGCGCTATGTTATTTTGCACTATAAATGATTTCCCAACTTACGGTAATTTATCTGGCTATACCAATAAAGGACCTAAAGCATGTCCCATTTGTTGTGAAGATACAGATGATCTTTGGTTGCATAACTGTAAGAAAAATGTGTTTATGGGTCATAGGAGGTTTCTTCCCCTTAACCATGCTTATCGAGGAAGGAAGAAAGTGTTCAATGGGAAAACTGAGCGTCGAATGAACCCCATACCTTTATCAGGAAAGGATGTTTACGATCAAGTTAAAAACATTAATGTTGTGTTTGGAAAAACTTCAAAACCTCCACCGAAGAGTCTTTGGAAGAAGAGATCTATATTTTGGGATCTACCGTACTGGGAGCATTTATCTGTAAGGCATTGTCTTGATGTGATGCATATAGAGAAAAATGTTTGCGACAGTGTTATTGGAACATTATTGAACATTCCTGGTAAGACAAAGGATGGTATCAAAGTTAGAAAGGATATGATAGAAATGGGGGTACGACGGGAGTTAGCACCGCAAGAATTGGGTAAACGTACGTATCTCCCGCCGGCGAGCTGTACTTTATTTAAAGAAGAGAAAAGAAGCTTCTGTGAGTGCCTCAAATCATTTAAGGTCCCATCTGGATACTCGTCGAACATCAAAACACTTGTGTCAATGAAGGATTTGAAATTGGTAGAGATGAAGTCTCATGATAGTCATATCATGATGCAGCACTTGTTACCGATTGCAATTCGAGGCATATTGCAACCATGTGTTAGACATGTCATTACACGTCTATGTTTTTTCTTCAATGCTATTTGTAGCAAAGTTATTGATCCAGAAGTGTTAGATGATTTGCAAGCCGACGTTGTTACCATTCTCTGTCAATTTGAAATGTATTTTCCAGCATCATTTTTTGACATTATGGTGTCATCGATGAAATTTGGGAAGTTGATTATAAGGTCCTAAAGATTCCTTTGTTTCGCTGTAAATGGGTTGACAACCGCCGTGGTGTGAGAAAGGATGATTTAGGTTTCACCCTTGTGAATTTAGATAGGCAAGGTTATCTTGATGAACCGTTTATACTTGCATCTAAAGCAACACAGGTATTTTATGTTCCCCGATGTAGCTGATCGTAAGTTTTCAATCGTCCTTCATGGAAAGAGACGTATTGTTGGTATTGATGATGTGGTCGATGAAGAAGACTATGACCACTTTGATGAAACTCCCCCATTTTCTACCGGTATACAACCTTCATCTTCAGGGGACGATATCATTGAGTATGATTATGTCCGTTCAGATCATGCGGAAGGCTTGTGGATTGATCATCGCTCGTGATTATGCAAGGTGTAAGATTTATTTCATTATTATTGTTAACTTTCTCATATCATTAATGTGTTCGTGTCCAACCATGTAATTAATATATTCATATGTGTTGTCGTATCATTCACTTGTTTTCCATAATTAATAATCTTTTGTGTTCTCATAATGTATAGGTACATAAATAATAATCTAAAGCATGGATGAACTTCAGGAGTTGCCATTTGTTTAAGAGTTCTTTCATTGTTGTTATCAGTCATTTCTTGTTCTTGTTTTGCTTGTCTTATTCTTCTTTGAATGGATTTCTCGATTTCCGGATCGAAACTTTCAAGAATTCGATTAGTAGATCGAGTATTATGCATACAAGTGAATTTTTTTTTTTTTAAAAAAAAATTAATTAATAAAAGCAACTAAATTTGTTGACCGTTCCCCGGCAACGGCGCCAAAAACTTGGGCGTGTTGTCGCAGTACGCCAAAATTTATTTTATTTCCTTACTCGGTTTCAAAACTACAAATTAATGTAGAAGTGGTAAGTAAGGGTCGAACCCAAGAGGAACGGTGTTTGATCTAGTTGTTTTTATCAATTAATATAGAAAAGGGGGGTTTTGTGAAGTTGAATGCAATTCGAAAATAAAATTACAAAATAAAAGAGATGAAAATGAAACAATTGAAGATATATCTAGTTCTCGGGTTCGGTTGTGTCAACATCTTGTGTTAATCTTTCCCATGCAACGTGTACTATCCCTTCTTCAATTTATCAACTCTCAATTAACCAAGAAGCTCTGATTAACGAATTCTTCCTTAAGTGTATTAAATTAAAGTGAGTTCTTTAACTTAACATCTAGCTATTGGATAATCCTAAACAAGTTCTTAGGATTTAATGCAATGCTAGTGTGAAATGAACAAGAAGAATGAGTTGAATTAGATGATCAATTTCACAAACTTGAATTAATACATCTAAGTTGATTTATTAACAAATATGCACGACATTTGTTTACTCTTGTGGATTGGAATCTAGTGATAATTACGGATCAAAAGTTCCAATCCTAGCACTTAACTTGAACTTAAAGATTAATTGATTCAATTGGCCAAAGTGAATGCAATAATCACATAAATTCAAAGCGGGTTTAAAAGCATAACAAATCAACAAATTGAAGTAGAGGAATAGATAAAGCGTTAGCAAAGAGTTAGAAAAGATAACAACATGATAATTGAACACAACGTCCCCTCGAACTAGATAGAGAAGTCTAACTACTCATATTAGCGGGTATCACCCTTTGCTATATGATAGATTATACTTCACTATCTCAAGTAATATATACAAACTATAGAAATCACGTAAATAATGCTAAGAATTAAATAGAAGTCTAACTACTCATATATGCGGGTTAAATACTTATAGCAATGCATGTAGTGTATCACCTCTGCAATATATGAGAAATTATCTTTCTCAAATATGAAAAATAAAATTAGGAAAGAAACTAGAGAAGAAATACTCCGTTAATCATATTCACGGAAGTATCGTCGATTGATTTTCCGAACCTATATTTAGGTTCTTACTTCACTTGAATATGAAAAACTAAGAGCTTTCAAGCTACAACTAAAGAACAAATGATGAAGAGAAATTTATTGAGGAGAAAGTTGGAGAGAATCACAAGCTAATTCTCTCTACAAGTTGTGTGATTCAAGCTTAGAAATACCTCTATTTATAGGCAAAATATTACACTAAAAATATTAAAAATCATAAAAGTCTTCCTTCATGAGTCTATTGTGGTGTCTTTCATTGTTTTATCTCTAAGAAGTCGAAAATACCAAAAACACGTTTTATGGTAGGTGGAGTCCATTGGTCAAAATCTGCGGTGGTGTCGGGCGTGGACTGAAGTCGCGTGACCCGACTCGATCAGCCGACTACTAGTCACCGGCAGCGGAAGCAGGGAGGCCAGGGGCGGTTCACGGAGCATGGACTTCGGACGGGATTCTGCCGATCGAGATGCTCAGGCGTGACTCGAGTCACTTGCGGCGCCGACTTCGATCACATCTGGCGGTGACTCGAGTCACCCGAGTCACCTGAAATTGCACACCAAGTCCCTAAACTTTTGAATGTTGTTCATTTGGGTCCTTCACAAATTGCATTTTGGTCCTTTAACTTTCTGAAAAGTTTCACTTTGGTCCTCGGGACTTCTAAAAAGTTGCACTTTGGTCCCCATGTTTTGGCTTTGGCGCTTTTAGTCCTTTTTCTTCAAAGCGGCCATAACTTTCACTAGGAAACTCCGATTTGCGATCCGAAAAGAGTGTAGGAATCCTCTTTGATGGTCTTCGACTTTAGCACAAGAAAAATTGTAAAAACAACTTTCCATAAAATTGCATCGGAGGCCTTCCATCTTTGATTAAGCTTGCCTTTTTGGTCCCGAAGTTTCGTTTTCATCCGATTTTCATCCATTTTGACTCCTTTTGATTCTTTGTCACCCTAAACACCACAATAAAGGAAAAACACCTAAAACGGAACATATAACATTAATAAAACACACGAACACGTAAAATAGAAGAGTTATTTAAGTGCTTTTCTAGCACTTATCAAACTCCCCACACTTAGGCTGTTGTTAAGCCCTCGAACAACAACCATACGACACAAAACAACACAATGATTTTACATGAGATAAACAACTTTAAACATTGAAATCCTTCTACGATAGTGACTTGCTTAATCAACATTTTCCCGAACCATGAAAATTTCACTTCTTCTCAAATACACAATGGCTTGTGAGTGTGTGCATTTAAGGTTATCATCCCATCACTAATCGAACCAAATGAAAGCTTACGATGTTCTATCCAAATCGACCCGAAGTGGTCAAATATTTCCTTTCATCTCTCGTGATCCCACTCTTATTTTACAATGATTCCCATGGATCCTAAAAATTACTCAGTTCATCAAAAATCATCAACCGTTAGCACTGCAAAGAAAAAAAAGAGGGCATGGCAGGTGTTTTATCGCAAATATGTCTTCAATTTAAAGAGTGTTTAGATTTGGGCACTTCAAACCACTGAGGGAATTTATTTATCAAACTTCACACTTGGGTAACTATCACATTTCTTGTGATTTTCTTTCTTTTTTTTTTTGAAGAAGAATAAGAAGAAGAGTTTTGCAATTTTCTTTTCAGCTTTTACCCCACAGGTAGCTTTCACACTACCCCTTTCATTGGAGGCAGCCTTCTTCACCCATTCAAGGTGGCGGCTTCACACTCGAGGCGAGTAGCTCTTTCCTGTGGTCCCTCTCCTTATTTCGAACATAAAAGTAAAATTCATTCTCAGCATAGGTCAATGCTTTTTCCAAACTTTTTAAACTCTGTCAATAAAAGACACATTCACAAAAAACAGATACTATGCGATTATAACTCCGTCTTGCTAACAATTGATGTTTCCAAAGTTACTTTGAGCGGGGCGAATGGATAGAAAAAGAAAAAAGAAAAAGTTAGTTTACTATGGTCTAGAAAGTTAGAAAAAATCAACATTTTCAACCTTCAATTTGTATTCCAGAGAATGATAGTAAATTACCTTATAAACGTGCTCGGAGTAATTTAGCCACTATGCGTGAAGAAAGAACACAACAAATTGATTTTTTTTGGATCCCTGCAGCTTTTAGCTAAATCACGAAAATTAAGCTCAATCATATTCAAAAGCTACTATCTCATGCAAAATTGTAGACACAAAAAAAAAAATCACAAGCAGATCACAATATGCCACTCCCCCACACTTAAATTCTACATTGTCCCCAATGTAGAAATATAAATACCATGTAAAAGAGAAGAAATGGAAACTCCCCTATGGTAAGCCATGAGTGGTGCCGAGTGGGGATGGTGGTTGCACAATGTAGCGCTTCGTAGGAACAGGTCAACAATCCAAGAGTTACAGACCTGCAATCAACATATTTACAGAACAAGAAAAACAACAACTGAATTTTTTTTTTTTCAATGAAGAAGAGAAATATATACAAAGCGACTTTGGGAGTTAACAACCCTCTGAACATCTTGCGGTAGTATTCACATCAAATTAATGATATGATTCCATCAAGTCGATCCGCATGGAAACTATCTACGAATCGACATACTCTCTACAAAGCAGTTTGACAACCTTGACCTTAATGAAAAGGTCCTCCATATCGCCACATGACACATAGGTATGTTTACCATTCAATAAAGAACGACCCCACAAGAACCAACAAATGGGAGAAGCGTTTAGAGCGTAGCGTCCAACTCGGACACTTCTTTGCTCAAAGCGTTCTTTGCTCAATGGTTAGGCCATCGAAGTTTGGTTTCCAACAGACGTTGTCGTTGTTCCAACAAATTATCAAACTCTCTCACTGCGATTCTGTTTGTGTTTCTCTGATAGAATTTTTCGTACATGCCGAATCGGTCCATCCTTGAAGAAAACAACATGTCTATATTGTAAATAAGTTTGATTTAGTACAATGAGGTCCCTCTAATAGCTTTCCACATTTAAAGCAACTTTTAAGAGCGCTTAGCACGTCGTTCTTGAGCGGATCGGGATGATCACACTGCCAAAGCGATAACGTTCCAAAGGGAACGCTCATACTTGTCAACAAGTCGAACAATTTGAATCTTGATATCAAGAGGCATAGAGAAAGAGTCGAGTACTTGTAGAAGAGCAACAATACGTAGAGGGGATGCCATAGAAAGAAATGAAAATTCAGTGCACTTTGAGGTATCTGCAAAAGACTTGAGAGAAGAAGGTTAATAGAAAAGAATACAGTTCTTTAAAGTCTACTGAAAAAGACCAGTTTAACGCCTTTGGGCGAGATACATAAACCAGTATCCAAGGTTTTTTTTTTCTTTTCTTCTTTTTTTTTTTTTTTTTTTTTTATTCCAGAGCGTAACACAGATGTGTTTCCAGAGTTAAACTCCGTATTCTACCATCTGAAGTTAGCTATTCCACATTCATAACCTTAACTCTAAATCCAATCCATTCGGATCTCTATTCCTTTTGCTTAATTCCTCTGGCCAATTGATGACAGGCACTTCTACATGCATTTGTGGTACATAAGATTCTAATTTCTCCAATAATTCCTCAATTGATGGTGTAATAAAAATCATTTTCAAAGTATTAGGAGAAATCGACTTTTGATGAGCTAAAAATCAGAAATGCCAATAAACCATCAAAATGGTTGTCAATGTTTAAAATACCAATTGGTTTAGAGTGTAGTCTCATCTCGGCCCAAGAAATTATGCAAAAGATTTGTTCCAGAGTTTCGAAACCCCCTGGTATTGCAATGAAAGCATCCGAATACATTATCATTAGTGTTAAGCGTTCAAACAATGATCTAGCATGTACCTCAAAACCAATGGTATTACCATACGCTGTTTTAAAGGTGGTACGATGCGCTAACCACTTGTAGAACCTCGTACATATCTTTGACGAAGAATCGCACATCCTATCGACCCATGACAACCTCCTCCATAGACTAGCTTAAACTTTTGATTTCCAAGGAATGTTCAGTGTGACTACGGTGGCGAAGTGTCGGTTTTCCCATATTGATTCCACCAAAGACTTATGGTTGTCAATTTCCTCTTTGAACTCGATTCGGTAAAGTAATGGCGCCATGGGTTGTCAACTTTGCACACTAAAGCGACACAAGAACACAAAAAACAATTAAAAATAACAATATGTACACGTAGTTGTGATTGTGGCTCACATCTTCCTCGGTTTCGTCCGAGCGGCTTAAACGCCTTCTATGAGTGAGGATAGGCTTCCCATCGGTTTTCTTATAGCGCAAGCAGGGTCTTTAAAGTCGATTCCCAAGACTATATCGTTCTCGTTCCTTTTTAAATTCACTCCCGCATGATTGAGAAGTTCGATTTGCACCATTCCACTAGGATCGTCTCAAGAGTTTGATGGATATCATCCAAAGACTCCTTACTCATGCCATCCTTAATGAAATGTATTTTATCTTCTCGATTTGTGGACTGAAATCAATGGAGCAGTTACGATTGCGAGTCCATCGAGTCATTTATAAGGTCATCTAGCACATTTATAGCACACATTCATTCTTTTGCTCTTACGTTTCTTGGCAAAATTACTTTTGCCTAACACTGAATGCATATTTAGTACTTAAAGTGGCATTTCACCTCCTAATCGGACCTTTGCTTCAATCAACCAGCGAATATCCTCGAGGCATTTCCTTTTCCATCAAAATTTTTAACCGTCCTACTCTAGAATAATAAATCTCTTTCAAAGCATTCAAAGCGTGTGTGGATAATACTTGTGGATTTTGGAAAGTTTGGTATCCATTGAAAATGCAAGAGTTTTGAAGAAGTAGAAGAAAAAGAGTCTTGGGTTGCCTCTAAGTAGCGTAAGCCTTTGTTTATAGTCGTTGGCTCGACTATAAATTTTTTTTTTTTTAGTTCACGTAACTTACGAGAGAAAAAAAAACCACTGAGTAAGAAAATTAAAACCATCAAAATCAATAAGCATAGTAGATTATCACACTCTTCCATATTTTCAAGTAAAATAACGAAGGAGAAGAAAAAAATGTGAGAAATTGAACTACATAATCAATTAAAATGAGAAAAATACATATATATACAAAAATATCCCACACGTCCATACTATAAAACTAGGAAAAACAAAATAAATAGAAAGAAGAAGAAGGCGGTGAAAAAAAAAAGAATTACCTAATCATTGCTAGAAAGAAGTACTCACTTCGAAAATGAAGATTGTGGTTGTGGTTTGAGTGGAGAATGATCTACGATTTATAGTCAAAGTGAGCACTTTGTTTCAGCAGACAATCGTGCATGCAGAGTGTCTTTGTAAAATACGTTGGAGTGGGCATCCGAGAAAATCCGTTTGACGGATTTGTCCGTTATCAATAATTAACCCCCACTCTTTCCTAATTCTTTTGCTAATCACAGAATTATGGGCTATCGTCTCTTCTCAAATAATTGAGTCTCCTTTCTGGGTTGTAAAATACTATCTTTCTCGATGCGCTAGATAAAAAAATTGAGAAATAAAAACAAAAACCACGAAAATTCAAAAGAAAAATAAAAATCGAAAATGCTTGGGTTGCCTCCCGAGCGCTTTTGTTTAAAGTCGTTAGCTCGACTTAGTGAGGGCATGATTAGCTCGGACTTTCCAATGTAATTTCTTCCATGTATTTGTAGAGAATCCTTCATAGTATGGTTTGAGTCGATGTCCATTCACTTTGAATATCTTATTCGATCTTCAAACTTTGATTTCAAGCTGCACCATGTGGAAAAATGTCGGTAACAACAAATGGCCCAACCATCTAGAGCAAAGCTTACGGGAAGAGTTTTAGTAGGAATGGAAAAGTAACACTTTTGTCCAATAGTAAACTCTTTTCACGGAGATTCGTTGATCATGGAATATTCGTCTTATTCTTGTAGATCATTGCATTTTCATAACTTACGTTAAATTTCTTCCAATTCTTAGTTGAAGCTTCACGTGGTCACCTGCTGTTCCCAATCCATATTGCATTGTTTGATTGCCCGATAGCCTTGTGCTCTATTTCAAGTGGTAGATGACATGGCTTTCCAAACACTAATCGGTATGGTGACATCCCAGTCGGTGTTTTGTAAGTCATCCGATATGCCCCAAAGTGCATCATCCGATCGGTTGCTCCAGTCCTTCGATTAGGATTGATTGTCTTTTCAGAATTGACTTACTTCCTTGTTTGAGAGCTACCTTGTCCATTAAATGCAGGGTGATATGCGATTGATACTCGATGTAGAACTCCATATTTTCTTAGCAAAGACTCAATGCTCAGGTGCAAAAGTGAGTACCTCTGTCACTAATCATGGCCCTTGGAATCCCAAACCTGCTAAAGATGTTAGATTTGGTAGTGCAACTACTTTAGCATCGTTGAATTCGATGTGGCTTTTTCTTCTATCCATTTAGAAACATAGTCAGCTAGTAAGATATAAAGTGGCCAAATGAATTTGGAAAGGGTCCCATGAAATCAATACCCCTACATAAAAATTTGTAAACTATGATAGGAGTTTGAGGCATTTGGTTCGTTGGGACAAGTTACCCGATCACGACACTTGTCACGATTTGCAAAAGATATAAGCATCTTTGAGCGGTGTTGGCCGGTAGAATCCACTTTCTAATATCTTACGAGCCGTTCTCCGTAGTCAAAATGTCCTCCACAAGCATATGAAAGGCAAAATGTGAGAATGGGTGAAATTGCATTTGGTACACACCTCGAATGATTTGATCGAACACCTTTTCCACAAATAAAGGGTCATCCATATATAGTATTTGGCATCACTCTTTAATCTCGTTTAAGCACTTGGATAAACTGCGGGATTAACCTAGATGCGAGATAGTTAACCAAATCCCGACAAACCAGGAGAATTTACCTCGGCAACAAATAGACTTTCATCACGGAAGGCTTCTTGCAATGGTGTTTCATTTCTGTTCTTCACGATCTGCTAAGATGGTGCCTTACAACATTATTTGCTCTGATTTATCTTTGATTTCTAAATTGAATTCTTGAAGTAGGAGGATCCACGAATGAGCCTAGGTTTTGCATCCTTCTTTGTGAGCAAATATCGTATTTTTATGATCTGTAAAAACAATTACTTTAGTTCCTAAGAGATATGATGAAACTTCTCTAAAGCAAAACTACGGATAAAAAGTTCTTTCTCGGTTGTGGTGTAGTTTGCTTGGGCTTGATTCAATGTTCGTGAAGCCGTAGTAGATCACATGTGCAGCTCTTCCAACTCTTTGCCCTAGAATTGCTCCCCCACAAAGATAGTCACTAGCATCACACATGATTTCAAATGGAAGGTTCGGTCGGGTTGGTTGAATGATTGGTGGTGTTGTGAGTCGTTCCTTGAGTTCGAATGCCTTCTTGCATCTATCATTAAATTCAAATGGTATATCCTTTGCAAAGAGATTGCATAGTGGTAATGCAAGCTTTTGAGAAGTCCTTTATAAACCTACGATAGAATCCTCGCATGTCCAAGAAAAGATCGAATTTCCGCAATCTTGGGGTAATATCTACCTTAGCTTTATCAACTTCTATTCCTCTCTTTCACTACATGACCTAACACTATCCCTTGTTCAACCATGAAATGACATTTTTCCCAATTAAGAACGAGGTTAGTGTCGATTGCATCGCTTTAAAATCAGTGTCAAATTGTCCAAGCATGCATCAAAAGTGTCTCCCCATACAAAGTCATCCATGAATACTTCAATGATTTTGTCAATGTAATCTGAAAATACTCATCATACAACGTTGAAAAGTTGCAGGGCATTACATAATCCAAAAGGCATCGCACAGGCATATGTTCCAAATGGACATGTAAATGTGGTTTCTCTTGATCTTCCGGGGCTATTGCAATTTGAAAGTATCCTCAAAACCCATCAAGAAAGCGATAATGAGTATGTCCGCCAACTTCTCGAGCATTTGATCAATAAAGGAAGGGGAAAATGATCTTTTAGAGTTTTAGCATTTACCTTCCGATAATCAATACATACCCTGTATCCGCTTGCACTCTTGTTGGTACAAGTTCTCCTCTTTATTTTCGATTCTGATAATTCCGATTTCTTTGGTACTACTTGAATCTGGACTAATCCAATTATCGCCATGCGAAATGGGATAGATCATACCGCTCCTAATAGCTTCGTAATCTCTTTCTTCACAACTTCCATCATTGGTGGGTTCAATCTCCTTTGGGCCTGGCCTTGATGGTTGAGCTCTTCTTCAAGTAATATCCTGTGCATGCGGTGATGGACTTATACCTTTGATATCCGGCAATCGCCCACCCAATTGCTTCTTTGTGATCGCGCAAGACTGAACGAGTTTTTCCTCCTCCACTGCAGCTTAACTTTGATGACACTATCACAGGGAGTGTTTCACCATCTCCAAGATAGGTGTATTTTAAGTGGCTCAGAGGTTTCATTTGCAATTCAGGTGCTGCACAATTGAAGGTAACAATTTGTTAGGGGTTCTTCTAATCGAATGGTGTTTACATTATACCTCGTGGATTGGTCATCAATGAATTCAATGCTTTGCAGTGTGTTTTTCAATTCGCCACTCTATCTCTTTGTCTTCAATGTATTCGGTGATTCACAAAGTGCGGTCTCTAACTCATCTCTGCAATTTAGCTCAAAAACTCTTTCTACAATAGGAGTCATGGTGTTAATGGCATGAATCGTACAAATGTCACTAGGATGTCTCATTGCATCATAGATGTTAAATTGCACCCTTTCCTTGTAAAAATTCCATTGTTAAAATCCCATTTCTCACATCAATAATTGCTTGGGAAGTCCACAAAAATGGTCTTCCTAACAATATAGGTGTAGAGTTAGGGAGTGATCATCATTCATGCCCAAAACATAGAAATCGGTGAATACGAGACCACCTACTTGTACTAATACGCCTCAACTACTCCATCCGGATAAGCATTAGATCGATCAAAGAAGTTGAATGATAACACGTGTTTTAGTTAGTTTAGCCAATTTTAAGGAAGCATAGGTTGATCGTGGCATAACATTAATCGATGCTCCAAAGTCTATTAAAGCTCGATCTAACTTAGTGTTACCAATTGTGCATGGAATTGTGAACATACAGGTCTTTGCATTTTGAGGCAACTTCTTTTGGAGTACTGCAAACGGTTTCTCCAATTTTGATCATTTCATTTCCCTTCAATTTCCTCTTATTAGTGCAAAGATCTTTCAAAAACTTAGCATAGCGTGGAATTTGTTTGATTGCATCTAACAATGGAATGTTGATTTCTACTCTCCTTAATGTGTCCAAAATTTCTTTTTCTTTGTCATCTTTGTTGGTTTTCACTAATCTATTAGGGAAAGGGGGAGGAGTTGTTTTAACAATGATATGAGAGTTAGGACTTGCTTTTTTTTCAAACTTTTCTTCCTTATCTTCATGTGTGGGAACTTCTTTGTGAGGGTTTTCGATCTCTTTTCCACTCCTTAAGGTTATGGCACTAACATTCTTTGGATTTACCTCAGGTTGAGATGGTAACTTTCCTCCAGATTGTGCTTCCAGTCGATTGATGGCAGTTGCCAATTGACTCATCTGGTTTTCCAAGTTTTGAATGCTTGATTTGGAATCCTATTGAAATTTCACAGTGTTAGTTGCTAATGTTTTCACCATATCCTCAAGAGACATGCACGATTGTTGAGGTTTTGTTGAAATTGCCCTTGAGGTTGGAAATTCCCTTGTTGCTGGAATTGGCCTTGAGGTTTGTTAGGGAAGAATCCTGGGGGTTTGTTGGTTCCATAACTCAGATTGGGGTGATCTCGCCATCCTGGATTATAGGTGTTTGAGTATGGATTGTACTGTGGCCTTGGGAATGGAAAATCGCTTGCTGAATTCACTTGTTCATTGTTATCCACTTGCAGAACAGGACAAGCATCTGTAGGATGTCCTAGGTTTGTGCATATGCCACATGCTTTGACTTGTGGATTGTTTCCTACAACAATTTGTTTGAGAAGATAGGTTAGTTCAGAGAGTTGGTTTTCAACATTGGAGTTACTTACCTCATTTACTCTTCGAATGTTCGTTTCCGATGCATCAATTGTTGAGTGTTCTCACCATGTTTGAAATCAATGTTCTTGCTTCAAAGGGGTTTTGTTCATCGAGCTCCTCCACTAGCGGCATCAACCATGTTTCGCTTTGATTGACATAAGCCTTCATAGAAGTATTGCACTAGGAGGTTTTCAGATTTGGTGATGCTGGCAGCTTGCAATGAGCTTTTTGAAATGCTCCCAATACTCATAAAGAGTTTCTCCATTGTTTTGGCGCACTGCAGATATCTTTCACGATATTTGCGGTCTTTGAAGTCGGGAAATACTTTTCGAGGAAAAAGTTGCTTCATTTGATTCCATGTTGTGACTGAACCTGGTGGTAAAGTGTATAACCAATCTGTGGCGGCATCTTTTAGTGAAAATGGAAAAGCTCTGAGCTTGATTTGCTCTTCAGTGATGCCTGGGGGTTTCATGCTATCACACACCACATGAAACTCCTTCAAGTGTCGGTACGGATCTTCGCCGGAGCGTCCATGAAAAGATGGTAGAAGATGTATCAAACCGGGTTTATTTCAAAAAGTTTTACCTTCTTCTACGGTTGGAAAAGTTATACACAATGGTTGTTGAGTAACTTCAGGAGTTGCCATTTGTTTAAGAGTTCTTTCATTGTTGTTATCAGTCATTTCTTGTTCTTGTTTTGCTTGTCTTATTCTTCTTCGAATGGATTTCTCGATTTCCAGATCGAAACTTTCAAGAATTCGATTAGTAGATCGAGTATTATGCATACAAGTGAATTTTTTTTTTTTTTAAAAAAATTAATTAATAAAAGCAACTAAATTTGTTGACCGTTCCCTGGCAACGGCGCCAAAAACTTGGGCGTGTTGTCGCAGTACGCCAAAATTTATTTTATTTCCTTACTCGGTTTCAAAACTACAAATTAATGTAGAAGTGGTAAGTAAGGGTCGAACCCAAGAGGAACGGTGTTTGATCTAGTTATTTTTATCAATTAATATAGAAAAGGGGGGTTTTGTGAAGTTGAATGCAATTGAAAATAAAATTACAAAATAAAAAGAGATGAAAATGAAACAATTGAAGATATATCTAGTTCTCGGGTTGATTTGTGTCAACATCTTGTGTTAATCTTTCCCATGCAACGTGTACTATCCCTTCTTCAATTTATCAACTCTCAATTAACCAAGAGGCTCGATTAATCTAATTCTTCCTTAAGTGTATTAAATTAAAGTGAGTTCTTTAACTTAACATCTAGCTATTGGATAATCCTAAACAAGTTCTTAGGATTTAATGCAATGCTAGTGTGAAATGAACAAGAAGAATGAGTTGAATTAGATGATCAATTTCACAAACTTGAATTAATACATCTAAGTTGATTTATTAACAAATATGCACGACATTTGTTTGCTACTGTGGATTGGAATCTAGTGATAATTACGGATCAAAAGTTCCAATCCTAGCACTTAACTTGAACTTAAAGATTAATTGATTCAATTGGTGCAAAGTGAATGCAATAATCACATAAATTCAAAGCGGGTTTAAAAGCATAACAAATCAACAAATTGAAGTAGAGGAATAGATAAAACGTTAGCAAAGAGTTAGAAAAGATAACAACATGATAATTGAACACAACGTCCCCCTCGAACTAGATAGAGAAGTCTAACTACTCATATTGGCGGGTATCACCTTTGTTATATGATAGATTATACTTCACTATCTCAAGTAATATATACAAACTATAGAAATCACGTAAATAATGCTAAGAATTAAATAGAGAAGTCTAACTACTCATATATGGTTAAATACTTATAACGCAGTAACGTAGTGTATCACCTCCGCAATATATGAGAAATTATCTTTCTCAAATATGAAAAATAAAATTAGGAAAGAAACTAGAGAAGAAATAATTGCTAATCATATTCACTAGAAGTATCGTCGATTGATTTTCCGAACCTATATTTAGGTTCTTACTTCATGGAATATGAAAAACTAAGAGCTTTCAAGCTACAACTAAGAACAAATGATGAAGAGAAATTTATTGAGGAGAAAGTTGGAGAGAATCACAAGTTAATTCTCTCTACAAGTTGTGTGATTCAAGCTTAGAAATGCCTCTATTTATAGGCAAAATATTACACCAAAAATATTAAAAAATCATAAAAGTCTTCCTTCATGAGTCTATTGTGGTGTGCTCAGGTTGTTTTATCTCTAAGAAGTCAAGAAAATACCAAAAACATGTTTTATGGTAGGTGGAGTCCATTGGTCAAAATCTGCATGGTGTCGAGCGTGACTCGAGTCACCACGACTTCGAGTCAGCGCGATCTCGCTTAGTCACACCTTGAATCGGGAGGCCAGGGTGGTTCTGCGTGCATGACTCAGATTTGCGCGCTTGATCGAGGATGCTCGGGCGTGACTCGAGTCACTTGGCGACGACTTCGATCACATCTGGCGGTGACTCGAGTCACCCGAGTCACCGTAAATTGCACACCAAGTCCCTAAACTTTTGAATGTTGTTCATTTGGGTCCTTCACAAATTGCATTTTGGCCCTTTAACTTTCTGAAAAGTTTCACTTTGGTCCTCAGACTTCTAAAAAGTTGCACTTTGGCTTTGACGCTTTTAGTCCTTTTTCTTCAAACGGCTATAACTTTCACTAGGAAACTCCGATTTGCGATCCGAAAAGAGTGTAGGAATCCTCTTTTGATGGTCTTCGACTTTAGCACAAGAAAAATTGTAAAAAACAACTTTCCATAAAATTGCATCGGAGGCCTTCCATCTTTGATTCGCTTGCCTTTTTGGTCCCGAGTTTCCGTTTTCATCCGATTTTCATCCATTTTGACTCCTTTTGATTCTTTGTCACCCTAAACACCACAATAAAGGAAAAACACCTAAAACGGAACATATAACATTAATAAAACACACAAACACGTAAAATAGAAGAGTTATTTAAGTGCTTTTCTAGCCCTTATCAGGACTCCAGGTATTTGAAGTTGGGGGCTATTAGTTAATCAATGTTATTGATTTTTATACAACACTAAGATCATTAATTAGTTAGTTATATTGATCTCCAATCATGATGTTTTAATAGAAACCAATCTGTTGTACTCTCGCCGTAAGTGTTAATGGCGAGCCTATACAAGTAGCTGAAGGGACTGTTTGGCCATCCGAAACCAATATTAAGATGCACCATCGAGATCTATTGGAAGGTCATGTGAGGGTAACGGTCGATCGAGTTCTTCCAGATGCAGAAGACCACCCTCTTCCGGTGCCATTTCCACACCACAACTTGGTTCGGGAGGCTGAAGGAAGTTTCACTCATTGGCCTAAAGATCTAGTGCTTTTAGGAGAGGTAATAAATTTTAAGTTTTTTACCAATTTGAGTTACTTTTGATTTTACAATGCATAGTACTTCGTTTCCTTCATTTACTAAATATAGGAAAGTGCACAAAGGAATGTGGGAAAAAATGTTCAAGACCCAAAACAGAAGAAAAGTTTTGAAGTGTCATCGTCTTGCCTTCGACACATGCTTGTTGATAGTGCTACTTATGAGAGGTTAAGTGAAATGTGCCAATCCCTGCATGATTTGCTTCGTAATTTGCCTGCTACTGAAGACATTTACCCAGTCCAGATGAATCGTAATACTTTTTATACCGATTAGGGAGAAATGAATGTCTTCGTCACCGACATCGTCGACTTGTTAAGTATGAAATGGTTGACACAAAACATATTGAAAATATGGGCAATGTGAGACTTTCTATCACAAACTCAACACTCGTCTTTATCTCTATTTGAGTTGTGACTTTTTGTAGAATTATTTCCAGGTATCTGCATAAGTTATGTGAGGATCATCTTATCGAGGGGATTGGGTTTCTGTGTCCAGAGAGAATCGCGGAGGGTATGTGTATGAAGGCGAAAATGTAAATTACATGACTCATGCAATGCATGAGCACAATCGTGTAGATTCATCCTTGCACCTTATTTTCGAAGTGGAATTGTTCATCCTCTATATTTATGTCTCTTTTGTTACTTTTTTTCGATATCATTTGTGATTAAACTTCTTTTATATATATAATGTAGGCAGCACTGGGTTCTACTTGTCATATGTACTCAACAAAGTATGATGTATGTCCTGGACCAGTTGGAGAAACCGAATAAAAGTCTCCAATTAAAGCGTTGGTTGGATATGTAAGTAATTATGAATAAGCGATACAAAAGGTCTTCTTAGAATAAATTTCCGTTGAATTGTTTCTTGATATTGCAGGCTTTCAGACTCCATCATATGCAAGGAGGTCGAGGCGAGGCCCAATTTGCAAAGTGGAAATATCCTATGGTATATAAATACAAAAAAATGTGTGTTAATTAATCACTTCACATGTATTTTTAATCTCATTACTAATGACATTAAGTATATATGCAATGCTAGTGTCCAAAACAACCTGGTGGTAGTGAATGCGGATATTACGTGATGCGGTACATGTTGGAGTTTGTGAAACATCATCATGCAAACAATTCATTGGACAAGGTATACATCCATAAATTATCAAACTATAATAAAGAATTCTTTAGTACATACTTCATCAACTTGTTTTAAACTAATGAAATTACCGTGGTATTCATTTAATCCTTTGTAGGTGAGTTTTGGAGAAGAATCATATACACAAGAGCAAATCGATGAGGTTCGAAATTTATGGGTTGAATACTTTTTGTATGACATGTAATAGTTTGGCTATTTAGTTTGGTCTTGTTAGTATTATTATTTTTTTATTTTGGAAATACGATTTAGGTTGGCCTTAGATCGCCGGATGTTTTGTGGTATTTTGATGCTTTGTGTAATATGGTGTAGTGAATTGTGGATTTGATTTTAATATGGTAGTGGATTTGATCGTTGGATGTTTTCTGGGTATTTTGATGCTTTGTGAATATGGTGTAATGAAATATTGTGGATTTGAATTTAATATGCTAGTGAATGGAGTTAACGAATTATAGTAGTAGTGTTAATGTAGGTATTGATCTTGTAATATAATGCAAAAATGTGGGGTATAGCATTGCTAGTGAAATTCTATTAAAAAAAAAAAATTTATCCGCAACGGTTCCATTAAAACCGTTGCTGAATGTAGACATTTAGCAACGGTTATAAGTGAAAAACCGTTGCCTAATGTGGATATTTAGCAACGGTTCCAGATCAAACCGTTGCTAAATGTCCTGACTTTCTGCAACCCCTTTATACGCAACGTTCGCAGAACCGTTGTTAAATATCAAAATAACTGTTGCAGAATGGGTATTTCTGTACTAGTGGCATTTAGTTTTATTTTTAGTATGTGTAACTAATTCTATTGTTGGGATGAACGATGCAATATAGTTTAAATATTTGATTTCAGTTCTTAGATTTTGCATTAAATTCTTACGTAATGGTTTTACTTCCGCTCTTAATGCGTGAATTATTTGGCCACTTATTCATTGATTTGTGGATTCTAACAAACTAAGAGGTAAGTTAGATATTTAGACTACATACTAAAATCCGGTAATTTATATAAGAGATAGAGATATATTCTTATAATTGTTGTGATCACTTAAAAATCCCTAAGAAATTAAATGCATTTTGTTAAAGAATATTCGGACTATACATAGAGATATGGTAGTTGACTTAACGAAATATGATTATTTTGAACTCGGGAGAGATAAATTAAGTTATTATCGTGAATTCGATCTAACACAACTTTTGGATAAAATTGAGAGGTGAAATCCAATAGGAGAACTATCGATAAATCGGGATTTCCAACTTTGTTCTCCATTAATTAAACCAAACTTTTTAATTTCGTAATTATTTTTGTATTTGCTTTAGTTTTCTCGTTAATAGTTAAAATCTACATTCTTGTCATTACTTATTTATTCTGGTTGAGATTAATTTAGACTAATTTAAATAAAATAGTTATCATGGGTACAATAATCCGGACTCAAAAGTCCAATTTATTACTTGTTTGGAAATATCGTACATTTGCGATTGGTATTTGCACAACATTGTACATTGGAGACCTTATACCCTGGTATGCTGCACTTTAGTAGCAGGCGCGGTCCCTATAATATTATTACCATTTTACCCTCAACTATCACTAGAGTGCGGCATAGTGGGGTGTGAGACTAGGTGTACATGAATATCCCCTTTGAAATAAAGGACACTTGCACGTAATTAGTCATAAGTCCTTGCATAAAAGTAATGAGTCTTTCCAATAGGCAATTACTCGTCTAAACCACCCTACATGCTAGATTGGGAGAAAATAAACTGGTTATAATAAAGCGAAATTTGGTAGCATCGAGTGGTCAAACTCATATTTGCTATCTCCAATTCGGTCTCATTTGCTGCCCTATACAATGAAAATAAGTAACGGGCTCTGGCCCGGGGTTGAATTAAGATAATATATTTAGTTATATATATCACATATTTTCATTGGATCAAACAGACAATAAAATAGGATTTGAAGCAGCAATTCTTCTATGGTGGTTATGTTTTCGCAAGTCATAAAAAAGTATCTAATTGGTTTTTATATATTAGCCTAATAAGTAGCCCCTAGCGACCTTTTGAACAAACTGGATAATTTCTATTTGAACAGAACAAAAGTAAACTGATAATTAAGATATGCAGATAATTAAGTCCATTGAAGATGGCATGTGATGGAATGTCAAGCTCACGTGGCCCTTTAATCACATTGTCAACTCTAACACATTATAAGTACCACCACTTCTCACCACCTTCAGCTCATCCCAACATATCTTCTTCTTCCACTTTCTCTTCCTCCATATTTCATCACTACTATACACACAGATATATAGTGAGAGAGAGAGAGAGAGAGAGAGAGAGAGAGAAACAATGGCTGATCTTGAGGGTTCCATTGGAACTTCACTCCATGGATTAACAGGCAAAGAACAGTCCTTTGCCTTATCAGTAACTTCCCCCACAGTCCCAACTGACACCACAGCAAAATTTGCCTTACCAGTTGATTCTGAGCACAAAGCAAAATCAATCAAAATCTTATCTTTTGCACAACCCCACATGAGATCTTTCCACCTAGCTTGGCTTTCATTTTGCACGTGTTTAATATCAACTTTCGCCGCCGCCCCTCTTGTACCGGTTATCCGGGACAACATTAACCTAACCCGGACCGACATCGGAAACGCTGGTGTTGCGTCAGTTTCCGGAAGCATCTTCTCTCGGCTCGTAATGGGCGTACTTTGCGACCTGATTGGCCCACGTTACGGCTGTGCTGTTCTTAACTTGTTAACGGCGCCCGTTGTTTTCTCTGTTGCGTATATATCATCGGCCGAAGGTTACATTGCCGTGAGGTTTATGGTAGGAGTTTCGCTAGCGACGTTTGTGTCATGTCAGTATTGGACAAGTATAATGTTTAATAGTAAGATAATAGGGCTGGTGAATGGAGTTGCTGCTGGGTGGGGTGATATGGGGGGTGGGATGACTCAGTTGTTGATGCCTTTTCTATTTCATATAATTAAGGTTTCTGGTGCAACTCCATTTACTGCTTGGAGGATTGCGTTTATGATCCCAGGATGGCTTCATGTAATTGTGGGTATTATGGTCTTAACACTTGGCCAAGATATGCCTGATGGAAACCTTAGCACTTTGCAGAAGAAAGGTGCTGTTCACAAGGACAAGTTTTCTAAGGTAAATTTAATTTAATTCTATCATCACCTTGTTTTAGTATTTTGTATGTTGTCTATTTATGTTTTCAGTTATTTGAGGTAACTAATTAGTTAGTTTGTTTCTTCCTAATGCTAATTAGGTGCTCAAATATGCTGTCAAGAACTATAGGACATGGATTTTTGTCTTCATCTATGGCTTTTCCATGGGTCTACAACTTTGCACAAACAATGTTATTGCAGAATACTTTTTTGACAGGTATGATTTTGAATGCTTTTAGCTAAACAATTGCTGTTCTCAATGATGTCCCGTTGCTTGTTACGTAGCCTGTTTTTATTGGATGAAATAGACGAGATTCAAGATTCAGAACAACATATGTGGGCCCTATTAATTAAGTTTATGTCGAAAGTCTAAACTTTTTAAATCAATTCTCTAGGTTCAACCTCAAACTACACACGGCGGGGATCATAGCGGCGAGCTTTGGTATGGCAAACCTTGTTACTCGTCCTTTCGGAGGCTACGCATCTGACCTAGCCGCCCGAAAATTCGGAACGAGGGGAAGGCTATGGGTACTATGGATGGTCCAAACCCTAGGAGGGGTTTTTTGCATTTGGCTTGGAAGAGCCAATTCACTTCCATTAGCCATATTTGCCCTCATACTATTCTCCCTTGGAACTCAAGCCGCATGTGGGGCCGCATATGGCATCATCCCTTTCGTTTCTCGTCGGTCTTTAGGAATAATCTCGGGGCTAATTGGTGCTGGCGGGAACTTCGGTGGTGGACTAACGCAACTAGTTTTCTTCTCGGGCTCGAAGTTTTCAACAGCATCGGGTCTAACTTGGATGGGAGTTATGGCGGTGATATGCACGATTCCGGTGGCGTTTATACACTTTCCACAGTGGGGAAGTATGCTTTTTCCTCCTTTTAAGAATGAAAAATACACTGAAGAATATTATTATGCATCGGAGTGGAATGAGGATGAGAAAGAAAAGGGTTTAAACAGTGCGAGTATGAAGTTCGCTGAGAACAGTCGATCCGAACGTGGCAAAAGGCAAGCCGATATCGCTTCGGCCGCAACACCGCCAAATTCCACACCGGACCATGTTTGATTTTTATTATATTAGATTTTTGTTCAGAATAATCCGTCAAGGTCACTGACATAATTAAATTGCTCGCTAATAAATGTAAAAGAAGGATTGACATTGCTGTCTCATAGTCTAGCTAGTTTGTAATCTTAATCTAATCTCTCTCTATATGGAAGAATGATTAACATCATATACTTATTGAAATATTTTCGTGCAGTTTAATATTTCAATCGTCATTGCATATTAATTACTAGACGTATTGTTTTCATCACTGTTCAATATCTAACCGACCCATGAACCATCTATGAACGTTCCTAGTAAACGTAAACACTACATAAAGAATAACATAATTAAGTAAAATGAGTATATTATCGTTACTCTTTTTTTTTTTTTACATAATCATTAAGGGTAAAATAAGACTTTCATGTCTAATATGTCACCTATTATTGCAAATATTATCCTCAATATAAATCGTATGTGAAGATTCCGTTAGCCACGATGATGGTTGCGTAAGATATTGTTAATGAGATTAAAAATAAAAATTGACAAAAAGAAAATTTAAAAAAAGGCTAAGTGATTGGTGAACAAGATTTTAAAGTACAGTGACGAAAACAACACTTGCACTCAAGTGCAGTGATGATTGAAACATTTAGGGTGTGGTTGATTGTAACTAAAGCCGGAAAACTTTTTCCTGGAAAATCTTTTCCGGGTAAATGAATTCTAGGGAATCTATTTTCCAGGCATTGGTAATTATAGGCGTTTGATTGCACAAATTTCCAACCTAGAAAAGGGTATTATTTTCCTACTTTTGGTGTTTGATTGGCAATATTTTCCTAGAAAAAAGTATGTTTTCATACTAATTGTTGTTTGATTGATATTTTTTTTCCTGGAAAATGTATTCTTTTCCATGGAAAAAATATACTTTTCCATGGAAAAGTTGCACCAATCTACAAACCAAATTTTTGTTTTTTTTTTAATTTTTGGTGAAAATCTATGTAATTTTTTTTTT
Source organism: Jasminum sambac (assembly GCA_018223645.1). Lineage (NCBI taxonomy): Eukaryota > Viridiplantae > Streptophyta > Magnoliopsida > Lamiales > Oleaceae > Jasminum > Jasminum sambac. Next base: position 24,816,337 of record CP073641.1, read on the forward strand.
AATTTTAACATTGCCATTTAAATTAAAAAATTTCTAGAAACGAACCAAATATTGCACTACAAAGTTTATAGTGAAATTGAGAAACGAGTGATTATATCACTACATTTTTGGTTAATTTTTTGTTGACTTCATGTTGTAATACATGTTTAATCCCCTTGTCCTTCCCAAAAACAAAAAAAAAATGATTGGATCATTTTTTTTTTATTTTTGATTTTTTATATTAATTTTTTTAATAAACACAAAGCCAATTCATAAATATAATCTAATCACCCGGTCTTTCCAAAACAAAAGAACATAAAAGAACTACAATATTTGAACCCATTGACAACAACACATGATACAAAACAAAGATCAAAATAATTTTTTCATGGAGTACATTCCAATCCGTCTACATCAATTTCCCTCATGTTCTAGTACATGTTTTCCATCATTGAAGTACGTCAAAATAATGGGAACGTGATACAAAAACAAATACATACAAAGTTAGGTGGATAGTTTTTGCATGTACAAAATACACAAAAGATGGAGTCACATTTCACAGTTGTGAAGGATCTTGACCCAGCTCCTTAAACACAAACGTACGGTTGAAATCCTCATCAGTGGAGCTCATGAACATCAAAGCCAGACCTTTGTCATTCTGGAACTTTTTCATCAGTTGCACAGCATCAACATTGTCAAGACTCATTCCTCGCAAGTTGCACGCCAAAAAAAAGAAGAGCTGTATTAGGCAGCGTTGCCAGAAGAAGCTTCAGCCGCAAGTCGCTTGCAACAGCTGCTGTCGCTTGCTCGCAAGAAGCTTGCATTCTTGTTAAGCAGCTTGCGGCAGCGTGATTACTCTGCCAGGCTTACTTGCTGCAGTGCCTTGCGAAGAATGTCTTCTGCGTCAAGACAGCTACAGTCGCTTTGCTTCTAACAGTAAGCAAGCAAGTAGCCTGATTGAACTTGTATGATAATCTAAGAGCCTGTCATTCTTTTCAAGGCAACAAAAGGAAAAAAATCTCAAATATCAATCCCATAAACACACGCAGCATTAAGTTAAACTATAATCGAATTTCAAGATCAATTCTTACCTAGACCACATACAAGAGTCGGAATGAAAACTTTGAATTCATCATTTCCAAATAAAAAGTCAAAAAAAAAAAAAATGGCCACAAGAACATAAACGAAGAGTCGAAAATTATTTGTTCCAATGTTATTTTCAACCATTCATTACATTGATTTTACAAGTTTTTAAAATATTTTCCTTTTTACTCTTCAACTACACCTAGAAAAATATTTATTTTTCTATAATCTCTATCAAACATACCTTTAAACCAATCTTTGTGTATTTCTAGTAATAAGTTGTTTTAACTCTCTTTGTTTTCCTCTGGGTTTTGATTACCTGTAAAATAATTGTAATAGGAATTTGGGGGTTCCATAGATCGACATCTACAAGTTAAGCTCTTATACCTGCTTAAGAAGGGCTCATTGCATCAATTTATATCGAGTGTTGCAGTGATTTCTACATGAGTTTTTTGGTCAATGCAAACTTTGAAGGTAGATAGTATTTATGAAATATTGAATGTATTTATTTTCCGGAGTTGGTTGTTTCTAGATTGGAACCAATCTTCCTATGGCAGTAGCGCTTCTCTCTGTTGGTTATGGTTTTATTTGTCTATAGTGTGGTCCCCAATCGACGCCCCCGACCCTCAATTCTATTTGTAAGCTTTGTGTTGATAATTTTTGTTTGCTAATCAGGTGGTGAAGAGGTAGCAATGAGTGTAGAAGATGCTTCAGATAAGCATTTAAAACCTCAATTGGTGAAGTTGCAAAAGGCATTTAAAATGGTAACTAATTATTAGAACTTTATATTTAACATTTTTATCTGATTAATCTATACATTAATTTATGCTTAAAAGTGAGTAAATTGATTTTAATAAATATATTTTTAAAATAAAAAAATAACACGTCGGCGCCCATTCTAACAGCAAGCAACACAACAAAGAAGCAATGGTTTGCCTTATTCCATTCAGTGTAGTAGCAGAAAATTTCCAACAATCTAGAAATCAAGAGCAATTCGAACCCACATCCCTAAAGGCCTTAAACATCACACAACATATTTGGGGGGAAAATACAGTAAAGAAAAAACAACCCACAACCGTTGAATTGATAATTAAAATCTGTTGCTACATACCTCGAGTGGAATGAGTTTTCGATCAGAAAGATTCAGCGAAAAGCACTCCCAATTAAAAATCGATTACTCTTGTGGTGGGCCCTAATTTCAGCCTTCTTTGTTCGAGAGAGAGAGGGATGGGTCGGTCACATGTGTAGAGAGGGTCGGCGATGGATTTAGAGATAGAGACGGGTTGAAAATTGGGGTTTCATTGCAGATGATTCAACAGGGACGAGAGAGAGGAACGTCGAGAGGAAGGACGAGAGAGGGAGGAAAGTGAGTCAGCGTGAATGGTGTTTTCCTTTTCCTGGAAAAGCCAATCTGCTCTTTAGGTGGGAATTGATTTTCTGGGTTATGTGGGAAAAACGGGTCACGTGACTAAAAAGATGGAAAACTTATTCCAGGAAAAAAATGCTTATCAAACACTACAAAAGTTGGAAAAATGGTGGAAAATCAAGTTTTCCTGGAAAAAATTGGTGTATCAAACACACCCTTAGAGCATCTCTAATGCAACAATGTCTAACATGCTGATGTGGCCTAGGACATTAACATTAGAACAAAAAATCTCTTCAATGCATACATGCTAACGTTCAATATGTGGCAAATTATTATTTGAGTTTTAAAATAAATGAAGAGAGAGAAATAAAGTAATTGGATATCAAATTTTAAATTAATAGTAGACATTGTCAAGTACAATGTCTAGAGTTAGACATTGCTTTTGACGATGTCTAGTAATTAATGTACCACATAATTACTTTTTAGCCATTTGGCAAAATTTTCTTCCTTAATATTGTTGCATTGGAGATGCTCTTAACTCATTTTCCTATCAAAATGACATTCAAGCCTACTTATAATTTATAAATTGATAGTTGCAACGGTTAAACAAAAATGATAATTTTAGTTAAATGCCTCAGTATCCTATATGCTGTAATAATTAAATACACTATTGCTGTAGATTGTAAAATAATAATAATAAAATAAATCCATATAACAATCTATCTATCAGATCTGATTTGGAACTTGTACGGGCACTGTATTATCAATATATCACTCAAAGCAACTGATATTTTAGCATTTTATTCCTATTGGAATTGCAGTTGGCATATTAATTAAAAATTAGCAAAGTTGAAAGATTCGAACTCAAGATCTCTTATTTTATCTTAATTAATAGTAAATAGCGCTCTGACCACTTAAACTATCACGATTTTATTTTTATTTTCTTTAACACAAATTTAATCTTGAATTTCTAAATTGTAATTTTATTATTGATATTTTATTTGACTACAATACTATTATATAATTCTCTCTGTGTGTATATATATCAAACTCGGATTCTCAGGTTGAGATAGTTCTAAAATATATATATGTATGTGTGTGTGTGGTTGTGTGTACATAATACTCAATTAAAAATATTAAAAAATAAAAAATAAAAAATAAAATTAGATTTAAAAAATTCATTATTTTAACATGTCTTAAATATAATGGCGTGAGTATTTAATTTAATTTAATATATACGTAGAATCTCAGACTATCAGTTCCTTCGGTACCTTAGCTGAGCATGTTTCCCTCACCTAAGACCCTATAACTCTCATATGCTTCAACTTCGGTTTACGAAGTGTATATTACTTGGCTATAGTTCCTCACATAAGGGATACAAGTGTCTCCATCCATCCGGTCGTGTATATATCTCTAGGAATGTTGTCTTTAGTGAGCTTGAGTTTCCCTATTCCATATCACAAGTGTCACACACCTCACCCGATCAGTTTGTTCGACCCAGCCAGTTGAGTCTTGATCTTTTCTCCAAACATGACAGCACTTCTCAAGGGGTAAACCATTGCCATCTGATTCTCCAGCAGAGCACCCCTCACCAGAGCCTGTGCAAACCCCTGACACACCATCTCATATCGATGTCGCTTCCACCACAAATGTTGAATCCGCTTCTGGCGAGCCACGTGATAAGTGCAATTTATACACTTATTTAGGCCTCTTAAACTATATATTTTTCTCATTTTTAATTAATTTCGCATCTAATTTAGCGATATTTGGTTCTATTTTAAGGAAAACCGGGAATTGAAGAAAATATTACAACTTTGGACAAAAAGGGACACAAATCAAAGTTGGAAGGACTCAATTGGAAGAAATAAAAGTTGGGGGAGGTGAAGAAAAATCAAATGGGAGCCAAATTGAAGAAATCAAAAGCTTGTGGACTCAATTGATCAAAGTTAGAAGTTCAGGACTTGCCCTGCAATTAAACTTTGGGGACTAAGGCCTTGTTCTATTCAACATCAACCAACACAAATTTTATTAACTTTTTCTCTCTCATCATTTACAATCACTCATTCAATTATTTAATATATTTTCTCCAAATTTCAACCACACATTCAACGGATATATCAAAAAAATTAATTTTATCACCAATCAAACATACCCTAAATTGGAAGATGGCAGAAGTTGAAATCTGTTATAACCATGCGGTCGCGCGTGAGACCGCATGCCTTTGGAAATTTATAACCATGCGATCGCACGCGCGATAGCATGGTTATATCAGGCAGATTTTCGGAAAACTTTTCCGAAACTGAATTGGACCTGGTGTTCTTGGGCTTTCTTGCATCTATTAATACAGAACTCGACCTATTTCTGGGGAGAACATCGAGAAACAGAGAGAGCGAAAGTTGGAGCAATCATCTAGAGAAAGTTGGAGAAAAAGCCATAATTGAAGATCCAAGCTCAAGAACACAACTTTAATTCGGTGATGGCTTTCTCTTTACTGTTTTCTTGATTTTTATAACATGATAGGCTAAACTTTTCATAGCATTAGGGTAGAGATGAAACTTTGATTTTGGTTTGAATTCGGATTGTTAATTTGATGTTTTGTTAATTCTTATGCTAAGATGAACGTTCGGTTTTGAGTTTTCAATATAATTATGCTTTCTTTTACAACTTGTGGCCAAAGTTGATCTGTGATCTATTTATTGTATTGAGAAATCGTGAATAGATTAGACTTTTTTTGAAAACCACAAAGTCCTATAGGGGATGAGAATACCCCTATGCTTTGTGCGATGTTTTTATGCAATTCTTGCGTTGTAATACATTTTTATGGCGTTGTTATCATAGAGATATAGTTAACACGTCATATAAATAGGTTGAATTCTACTTGAGAAAGATTATTCAACAAATTTTGTGAATTGAATCGTCAAAACTAACTTTCATTGTCAAATTGATAATCTGGAGGATAACTAAATGAAAAGTGGATTCGAAACCCTAATGCTAGTTTTCCCATATTTGATTTAAACCCATAAAAAATCATTCTTTTAATTTGTTCCAATTTAATTCTTAATTTTAATTTTAGATTTAGAAATTTAATTTAATTAGTTAATTTTTGCCAGAGTAGAAATTACGTGACATCAACTTATTCATTTCGGTTAAGGCTAGTTAGAGTAAATGTGGGAATAAATCAGTCCTCGTGGGTATGACATCCGGACTTTAAAAGTCCACTTTATTACTTATACGATCCGTACACTTGCGGTGTGGATTGATCGCAACACCACGCACACACACTTCACCTGTAACTATCGCACATCCTGCTCCACCTCCCCCATCCAAACCTATTGTCCCCACCCACTCTATGACTACCCGTTCCAAGGTCGGTACCTTCAAACCGAAAGCATACCATGTCACAAATCACCCCCTGAGTGTCAATCCTGGTCCCGCTGAACCAACCTCTGTTACTCAAGCTCTTTTAGATCCCAAATGGAAACGAGCCATGGAAGAAGAGTTCGCTGCCCTTCTTCAAAACCAGACCTGGGAACTTGTGCATCCACCACCTCACTGTAATGTGGTTGATAACAAATGGGTTTTTCGCACCAAATTCAAACCTGACGGAACGGTCCACCGGTATAAGGCTCGGCTTGTAGCTAAGGGTTTCCAACAAACCCTTGGCGTTGATTACTCAGAAACATTTAGCCCAGTCTATACTATCGGGGTTGTACTCTCTATTGCTATATCTCAGAATTGGGACTTGCTTCAGTTGGATGTCAATAATGCTTTTCTCAAAAGCCTGCCTTTGTGTGTTGACTAAAGAAAGCTCTATATGGGTAGAAACAAGCCCCTAGGGCCTGGTTTGACAGTTTACGGCATGCATTAACACAGTGGGGATTTCAACATTCCAAGGCAGATACATCTTTGTTCATCCTTCGTCAAGGTGCCTCTATAGTCTTTATTCTCATCTATTTCGATGATTTCATTATTACTGGAACTGATCCTTCTCTCATTCGCCGCATCATTGATCACCTCAATGGTAAGTTTTCTCTCAAAATTCTTGGGCCCTTGCACTATTTTCTCGGGATTGAAGCTCACCGGAACAATCATGGGCTCTATCTGACTCAATCTAATTATACAGTAGACCTTCTTCGCCGTGTTAATATGGAGAATGGCCGCAGCTGCCCCACACTTGCGATCACCGGGAAGAATTTATCCCTTCGTGATGGGGATCCAATGTTCGATCCTACCTTGTATCGCAGTACTCTTGGTGCATTGCAGTATCTTACTATCACTCGTCACGATATTGCTTACATTGTCAACAAATTGAGTCAGTTTCTTAAAAACCCCACATATATTTATTGGCAAGCGTGCAAACGGGTTCTTCGGTATCTTAAAGGTACCATCACTGAGGACTTGCATTTTTTCTCCGTCATCTACTCTCAGCCTTGTGGGTTTCACTGACGCCGATTGGGCTTGTTGCCCTGATGATCTTCGCTCCATCAGTGGCCATTGTATTTATTTGGGTCGCAACCTTGTCTCTTGGAGTTCTAAAAAGCGGCTGTGGTTGCCCGATCTAGCACTTAGTCAGAATATCGAGCTCTAGCAAATGCTACGACTGAGCTAATGTGGGTCCGCTCTCTTCTCTATGAGCTTGGTCTTTCTCCTCCCACTCCTATCATTTGGTGTGATAACCAAGGTGCGGCTGCCTTAGCTGCCAATCCTGTCTTCCATTCTCGAACTAAACACATTGAGCTTGATGTTCATTTCATTCGAGAAAAGGTTTTGAACAAGGAAATCTCCGTGCGTTATGTTCCTTCTGTAGACCAAACCGCTGACATCTTTACTAAACCCCTCGGTGGCTCTCGCTTCTCCATTTTGACGAACAAACTCCACGTGGAAATGTCCCCATTCCGTTTGTGGGGGGATATTGAGACTGAAGACGTGAACCAAGCCCAAGGCCCAATAAAATGAAAGAGGCAAACCCTAGTAGAACTCTCCCTGATATGTAACTCGCTTATAAATAGGTATTGGGTATTGTATTTAATTATATGAGCAAAACAAGTATTCTATACGGGAAAAACTCCCATCTCTTCTTAAATTGTTTCACTACAACTATGGAGGAAGACTCCTTATTACACATTTGGGGTTTGTTGACGACAGCATCGTTTTCTAAAACGGCCAGAAACAGGCAGTTCAACAAATAACTTCGTTTCTAGACTATATACTAGAGCGTTTGGTAAGCTGGTTAAGTGTTAACACACATAAAAGCTCTTTTATTATATCAGCCACTAGGGAAGTATAACTCCTTCTCAGTCCACAACGTCACTTGCTTCCAACAAGCCAACCTTCCCATCACATATCTTGGTGTTCCTCTATATGTTGGGAAAAAGAAGAATTTTCTATATGATGAGGGCTTTATTACGAAAATCAAGAACAAGATCATAACTTATTGGGAAAATCATCTATTACCTAGTGGAGGCAAGGTTCTAAAAGGCGCGATGCGTGTCAAGGCGAGGAGGCCGAGCCTCAAGCCTTACAAGCCTATTCGCCTAGGCATCAAAAGGCGTTTTTCGTTTTTATGCGATTTTAATTATTTTAGACTAATAAGTATGTAAAACAATGCATATCTTAAAAAATTATGCAAACTACTACATATTTTCTAAATTTTTTCCAATAAAAAAAATAGTCCTTAAAATATTCAAAAATAAAATATTACTTACTATTTTCTATTTAGTAACAACCCCGTGCAGTTGAATTCGAAATGAACATAAGGAGATAGTTGACTTTAAAAAAATATAAAAAGAAAAATCCAAACATGAGCAATTCAACCAAAATAAGACATGAATATAGCCTCAATATTGAATGTTAGAAATTAGGAATTAGCAAAGTTCAATTAAATATCATCTTCATCCAAATTAATATTTTGATAGTTAATAAAAAATAATATAGCGAAGTCTGAAAAAGATATGTGATTTTGTAAGTTAACATTTTTAGGTCAAATTTAAGAAATAACTAGTAGAACAACTAAAAAGAACACGTCGTTATCACAGTACGCACTTAAGAGGTGGTCAACTTCAAGTTGACCGCCGTTTTCCTAGCCTTTCACGAGGCCATGCGGTTTGATCAAGCCTCAAGCCTAAGAGGGTCTTTTAGAACAATGTGGAGGTAAACTTGTCCTAGCTAAACTTGTTGTTCAATCCATACCAATGTTCCTTTTTAAAGTTATGGATCCTCCAAATTGAGAGACTCTTCAATAAATTCATTTGGGGAGACGTGTACTTCTCAGGAGAAACGAATACATTGGGCTTCTTGGAACAAATCTTGTTTTCCCACTAATGAAGGTGGCCTTGGCTGCTTTAATATTGCTGATATTTCGAAGGCTTTTGACCGTAAGCTCGGGTGGATTTTTCAAAGTCATAAGTCTCTATGGAGCAAAGTAATGCACGCTATTCATTGTAAAGGCATTCACCCATCTCAAGCTTCTGCCAGAACGGTTGATTCTCAGGTTTGGAAAAGGCTTCTCAAAGTTAGACGAATTGCAGAACCATTGATTGCTTGGAAGGTTGGTCGTGGCTCAATGGATTTCTGGAGAGATTAATGGACTGACCTAGGGCCCCTCTACCATCACACTTTTCCCACCAGATTTCTGTTAAGCTCAGTCAGTGAATTCTACATTAATGGCACCTGGAATCTGGAGAAACTTCAACTGATTCTGCCCCCTACTATTGTTGATCATATCAGGCAAATTTCCAACTCTTATGAGGCTTATTTGAATATTCTATGGACTCCCAACACTTCAGGTTGCTTCTCCACTTCTTCTTGTCTTGATCTTATCAGATAAAAATGTGCTATGTCAATTTACTTTAACGGCTGCTTGGAATTTAGCATTACCTCCTCGTATTTCAGCTTTCGTTTGGCGATTATGGAGAAACTGGATCTTTACTGATGACATCGTTAAAGCTAAACTAGGGATTAGTTTTGCATCTAAATGTCAATGTTGTACTTATGAGGAATCCATTCATCATACTTTTATTTCTGGCCCTTTTGCTGTGGATGACTTCATTTTTTCAACAAATTTGGCTTTAAATGGTGAACATATATGCATCCCATGAATCTTGTATTTCACTGCTACTACAATTGCCGTCTTATCCTAAATGGAGTCAATTTGTCCCCTTTATTCACTACACCATATCAGCCAAATTGTCACACTCAACAATCTAAAGGAGTCACGTTATTTAACCGTAACTAAAATTCTCGCGGATTGTCACGGTTAAAAACCGTGACTCCAATTTTTTTTAAGTTAAGGGGATTATCACGGTTTATAACCGTGACAATCCCCTTAACTTAAAAATAAAAAATAAAAAATCTGAACACACAGACCAGAGGCGGCCACTACGCGAGATCCCCAAATCTGAAAACCCTACTACCTCACGCACAAACCCCAAATCATCCTCACAAATCAATTAGTTCTTCCCCAAATCGATCTCTATTGCCGCTGTAAGTAATGCTTTTACCTAATTAGTGTTCGATTATAGGCTACTATAGCTTCAAGAACGGATGGAAGATCTCTAGCAACTGTTCTAATCTTGACCCAAAATGGGGCAATTCATGACCAACCTACAGCAGCCTCCATGTTCACCAAGTTCATGACCAGTAGGTAAACACTTCTTGAATTAGACTAATTTATTTTTGGTTTTGCAAATTGATTTTGAACATAATTCTCTTGCTCGCTCCTTAATTTGGGCGTGAGACAAAAGTAGCTGAGAGAATATGTATCTTCCATCTTAAACTTAGATGTATCCCTTTACTTATCCTCATAGCAAGGTAAACAATTCAAATAGTTAGCTTGACTCTTTATTACACTATATGGACGACATTGCTTCACTTGAAAGACACTCGTTCTAATAATCATTACTAGTTTTGATGTATGCCCTGACAATAGTTTTTTGGGTTTGATAGTTTTATTGTGTAGTTAGTATATCGAATTTTTGGACACATGTCTAGTGTTATATATACAAGCTCGGTGGTGTGTGCTTAATTGGATATGCAAAATTAATACTATAAAGTGAGTTTGATTAGTCACCAGTTCAATTCTATTATTTTGTGTGTGTAATTAGAGAATGAAATCAAACCCTCTTTGCATTGTTTGTTATCAAGCTTGTTTATTATTGAATCATTTTGTGTACTAAGATTATTCTCTATTTCCTTTATTCATTATTTTCTTTTAAGTTGTTGAAAATTTCAGAGTGCAATCTTGGCTGCTTATTCATAAAAGTGCACTTCATAAAAGGAAAAAAAAGATGACAACAAATAAGGTGGTATAAAAATTCCATAGCAAGAGGTTCCAAGTTTTTAAACTAGGAGCATTTCAAAACCTCAGTGGAATTGGTTTCCACAGTCTTCTTCTTAAATTAGGAGCTAGTTTTTTGGTAAATAATCCATTTATTCTACTACATAGCATGAGTCCTTTGTATTGGGAGCTATGAACAATCTAGTATGTCATGATTGCAAGTTCACTGATTCACATAGCGGCAACAATATAATTCACTTGACTAGATAGTGCCAATATTCTCTCATTTATTCCCTTTGTGTTCGCCTGTCATTATGTTTTTTATTCTTTCTCTTGGCAAAGATATTGCTGGACAGTTACAAACAGCACAAGTTGTGGGTGAGTCAAGAAAGAAAGGTTTGAGTAATTTTTAATTGTATGATAAGTCAAATAAATGATCACATTAAGAATTCTGAACTATATAATCATGACTTCCATATTCCTTTAAACATTTTTATATGTTTGAAAATTGAAAGATAGGATGAATATCCATGTAGTACTAGTTAGTGTGGTAGTTGAAATGTTTGAAGAAGTTTGCTTGTTAAGCTTTTCTATTAAAGTTCAGGTTAGAACTCTTTGGTGTTTGAGATAGTTCTTATGGTTCCTTAACTAGTAAGAAGCTCTAAATTTGGAGAAAATCCAAGGGTATAGGCTGAACTTACTTTTACAGTGACGAAATGGGTCTCAATTTGAAGTGTAGTCAATGTGTGTACTCTTGGCTTCTTAGTTGGCTCCTTAATGATCTGTGATTGTTTTCTCTGATTTAGGCATGGCTTCTATGTGTAGGCTATACTTGCTTTCTGTTGATTCACAGCTAAGAAGACGATAGTTAGCTATTGGGCCTTTTTCCCTCTTCTTAATTCTGATATTTGGGCTTTATTCTAGATATGGTATGTTTCATTATTTCAATTGCAATTTACTAATCATTGATCCCTTTATTCTCAATCCCTTGGTTGTTGTAATTTAATTGAAAGATACGTATTTTTTTTTTCTTGTGCCTAGAAGCAGTTGGATGACAAGTCTGATATGTGAGTATTCTTATACATGAACATGGTTAGAAAGACCACTTGAGCGCCATGATATTCCCCGTCATGAAATAAAGAGGGTTAGTATTAAATTTCATTCATATCATTTGTGTTAAAGATAATCTTGATGCAAATGGGTGTTTGGTTTTTGTAATTCTTTTTAGTTTAAATTTTATTGAAACTTTGATTAATTTTAAAGGGCGGAGATATTATTAGATGCAATGAGACCTTTCGCTTTTGGCTTTGACTTTGTTCCTCATGTATGATATTGGATATCTGTGAAATGTTTGTCATTATTAGTTTTGTTTATGCTTACTTGATAGTATGCTGCTTTGAGGCATATGTCTACATGTTACATGGAATGAAAGTATGGTGCGATAATGTAACTAGTTGCGTGATTACATGGGGATATTCTTTGCTCTTGTTCAATTTAATGCTGTAATGATGTATGTAGCCAAAACCAACCAGGATATGTATGCTAATGTTATTATATATGACGCTCCAACTACTTTGTGGCCTTGTGGTGACTAATTGAGTCATTTTTCCTCCAACTAGGACATAAGCGGCATATATGAATAATTGAGAGTCATTTTGATAATGAAAAGTTTGATTTGTCTAGATATTTAAAAAAGGGAATGGATTGCATTATTACATAACCATCATGCTGCTTAAATTGTTTTCTCTAATTTTTGCTTCAAATTGTTCAATTGCCATTTTTCTTTAGTCTAGGTATTTATCGGAGTTTTCATCAATATTATTACGTTTGTCAATTCTTCAAGAGCAAGAGAATGGAATGTGCTATTCTTTATCTTGACATCAAGCCATGTCTCTTTGTTGCATTTTGGTTAACTATTTGTTGCTTATCATCATACCTTGTACCTATTCGAAAGTTGAACTTGCACTCCATTTGCTAATATAAAACCTTACAGTTCAAAGTGGAATCAACTTGACATTTTTGTATCTGTCCAGGTGGGCAACTTGGCAACTCCAGTTGAAGAAATTGACTGTTGGCGGAACAACATTTACTTCTTTGATGTATGTTGAAAGGAGATATTGTATACTGATAGTCTTGTCATGTAGCTTAAAAATCAACCGACATCTTGTATTTTTGCTTTTTGTTCATGGAAGACTAGAGGCTGTGGGGATTTCAATTGCCCCTTCAACATTTATTTCCCTTTAAGACAATATTTCTGACAAGCAAACATTTCATTTTCATAGACTATAACATCCTCAGATCAAGAACTGCTTTGTTACTTCGTGTCTCTCATATTGGTGGCATTTTCTTCTTTTACAATGTGTATAATGTTAATCTTATGATTATTGTGAATTACAAACATATAGAGATTCAAACAATCAGCTTGAAAGAAATAATTATAATGTTTAAGATATTTATACGGCTAGAATTTTGATTTTTTTTTTAATTTTCTCCACTAATTGGTTGTCACGGTTTTAAACCGTGACCAATTCGTCACGGTTTAAAACCGTGACAACCAATTGGTCACGGTGATTTTTGTCACGGTTTTAAACCGTGACAATTTGAATTTGTCACGGTTTAAAACCGTGACAAACCGCGTGGAATGGTGTAGTGATTGTTTTGTGGAATCTGTGGGAGCGGATGAATCGTTCCAAATATCGAAATTTTGGTATATCTATCAAAAGATGTTGGTATAAATGTGTGATTTGTGTGAAAAAATACAAAATGTAACTCAAGTAAACAATAAGCAAAATAAAGAGAACGTTAGAAGTGGCCTAGCATAGGAGAGTCATGCCGATGACACTGTTCTAAAGTTGTGTTGGCCTCCTCTCGTGCTAGTATTATCGGCGTGATACGGCTCCAGGATAAAACCCCTAGTTCTCTACCGATTCTCCACCTATGAACATGACCACACGGAGATGTAGAACAAACCTTTATCGTATTGCCAAAATAGTATAAAAATATGCGCAGAAAATGAGATTAATACAGACTTATATTAAATCAGGATTGACCAAAAAAACCGAAAGATGGCTACTATATTTTTCTAAAGAAAAGGCAAATAGTGGCTCCAATATGTTAAAGAGGAAGCCAGCCGTCTATTCCATCTCTCATTTGGAATGTCAATATACATATACATATTGAGATTATGAAACTAACCATTAGTTTAAGTCAAAAAAACATGTGGAAATTATAATGGCAATGACCGTTGGTGGTACCCCCGCCCTTCTCATAATTAGAACTAAGAAATATATTACAAATACTTAAAATATACAGGACTATAATTGTTTAAATGGTGGAAGTTTCAATTTTGTAGAAAAATCTTTAAAAATAAAATTGAAAATCATAAATCTTTAAAGTTTCAAAACAATATATTACAACAAAAGAGTCATTTCCTCGTCAGAAGGCCTTATACAGCTCTGAAGGTAGGTGAAAGCCACCACCTTTGACCAAAGAAGAAAAAAAAAAAAAAAAAAAGAGGAATGGTCAAAAATTGTGAGCCACCAACCCCATCTCCACCGCCTCTCTATTTCTATAAATTGGCCACACATTCTCATTTCATGACATCCGATTCTTGAATTACAAGCCTCATGTAATCCCTTGTAGTGAGTTACAAATCCTTTGTAATCTCAACAATTAGAGATAAAGAGAGAGAGGTTTAGAGGACTAGAGAGAAAACAAGGTGTGAGATTTCTCCTAGTAATTCGTGTTCTTTCCTTTATCGAAGAGAGAGTGTTTTCTCCTATTATAAGAGAGAGGTTATCGTCAATTGTACTCTCCTTATATTAGAGAGAAGTTGTTGTAATCCTTTTGTTGATAGTGAAATCCTTCTACCGTTTGCCCGTGGTTTTTACCCCGAATTAATTTGGGGGTTTTCCACGTAAAATCTGGTGTTTCTTGTTGTTCTCATTTCTACTTCAGTTATAATTGTGTGTCCAGTTCCACAACCGATCCTAACAAGTGGTATCAGAGCTTTGGTTGTGATTTTTCATTAAATTCTTAGTATGCTCTGTGGTTGCAAAGCATAGGCGATCTTCCACATCGAAACGATTTTTGAGAAAATCACTAGATCTATAGCCGAGTTCGTGCTAAGATCAGATCCAGTTAGTGGAAAGGAGATATCTATAAAAATGGCGACGAAATATGAAATAGAGAAATTCAATGGGAAAAATTTCTCATTGTGGAAAATGAGAATAAAAGCGATATTGAGAAAAGATAAGCGCTTGGCGGCAATTGGAGAAAGGCCCGACGATATCGCGATGATAAATGGAGCGAGATGGATGGCAATGCTATTGCTAATCTACATCTAGCGCTAGCCGACGAGTATTGTCAAGTGTGGCGGAGAAAAAAACAAAGAGATTTGGGATACTCTCACAAAATTATGCGAGGCCAAATCACTACACAACAAGATCTTCTTGAAGAGGAAGTTATACACCCTTCGGATGATGGAGTCAATTTCGGTGACAGACCACATCAACACCCTGAACACTCTATTTTCACAGCTCACAACAATGGGGCATAATATAGAGACGGGTGAACGTCTTTGAAATTCTACTTGAGTCTACGATTCGTATGATCAACTCATCATCAATTTGACCAACAATTTGGAGATACTAGTCTTTGATGATATTGCAGCCGCGGTTCTTGAAGAAGAAAGTCGGCGCAAAAAATAAAGAAGACAAAATTGGGAGCTCACAGCAAGCCGAAGCTCTAATGATGGCGAGAGGTAGATCAACGGAACGTGGCCCCAGTGGGAGTCAAAATCAGAGTAGATCAAAGTCGAGAAGTAAGAAAAATGTCAAGTGTCATCACTGTGGCAAAAAGGGGCACTACAAAAGGGAGTGTTGGCAGCTCAAGAAGATTGAGGAAGCAAAAGGAAAACGACCTGAGACATTAAATGCTCAGGGTTGTGTAGCGAATACATCGGATGAGGGCGAGATATTATACAGCGAAGCAACGACAGTTGTTGAAGGCAGAAGAAGGTTCACCGACGTGTGGCTTTTGGATTCAGGAGCTACATGGCATATGACCTCTAGGAGAGAATGGTTCCACCAATATGAACCTATTTCAGGAGGATCTGTGTTTATGGGTAACGATCATGCCTTGGAGATTGCTGGTATTGGTACCATCAAATTGGTAATGTATGATGGTACTATTCGCACCATCCAGGAGGTACGACATGTGAAAGGCCTGAAGAAAAATCTATTGTCACTGGGACAATTAGATAGTATTGGGTGTAGTACCCATGTTCGAGATGGGATCATGAAGATTGTTAAAGGCGCGCTTGTGGTGATGAAAGCGAAAGATAGCAAAGCAACTGCACATGCTTAAAGGCGAAACACAACAAGAAGGAGAAGCGTCAACTGCGACGGTGAATTCGGGAGAAGACGTGACGATGATGTGGCACCGTAAAACATGTCTGAACGAGGTTTGAAAATTCTCTCAGGAAGAAAGCTTCTTCCAGGGCTCAAAAGGTATCTTTACCATTTTGTGAGCATTGTGTTACTAGTAAGCGACAGATTGACATTCCAGCTCAATCGCTAGAAGTAAAGCTATACTTGAGTTGGTTCACTCTGACGTTTGGCAAGCACCGGTTGTGTCCCTAGGAGGTGCCAGATACTTTGTATCATTTATTGACGATTACTCCAGGAGATGTTGGGTGTATCCAATTAGAAAGAAGTCGGATGTGTTTGAAGTTTTCAAAATCTTCAAAGCGCGGGTTGAACTTGAATCGAGAAAAAGATCAAGTGTTTGAGGACGGAACAATGGAGGAGAATATATCGGCGATGAATTGGATAACTTCAGAAACAAGAAGGTATCAAAAGGCAATTTACGGTGGCACACACTCCACAACAAAATGGAGTAGCGAGAGCGGATGAATGTAACCTTGTTAGAAAGGACAAGAGCGATGTTGAAAACTGCAGGGTTGGCCAAATCATTTTGGGCTGAAGCAGTCAAGACCGCCTGTTATGTGATCAATCGGTCACCATCAACCGCAATTGATCTAAAGACTCCTATGGAGATGTGGACGGGGAAGCCAGCTGATTATTCTCGCTTGCATACGTTTGGAAGTTCACTGCGTATGCTATGTACAACGCCAAGAAACATCAAGTTGGATCCGAAATCCAGGAAATGCATTTTCTTGGGGTATGCTGATGGTGTTAAGGGGTATCGCCTGTGGGATCCCACTGCCCATAAGGTTATAATCAGCAGGGACGTTGTATTTGCAGAAGATAAGGTGCAAAGTGATGATAGCATTTCAAAGGAGAAACCAGAGACTATCGTAGTTCAAGTTGAAGATCAACTAGAACAAGAAGTTCTAGATTCTTCCGGCAAGCACGAGCACGAAGAACAAGAGCAAGCTGAGTTTGTGACTCCACAAGTTAGACGGTCAACTAGGGAGAGAAGAGGACCAGCTTGACACTCGATTATATTATGGAGGGTAACATTGCATCTGTCTACTAACGAGAGGATGGGGAGCCATCAACTTTCATGGAGGCTATAAAGAGTCAAGATGTTTCTCTGTGGATGACAGCAATGCAAGAAGAAATGGAAGCTCTTCATAAAAATAAAACTTGGGATCTTGTTCCACTGCCACATGGAAGGAAAGCCATCGGAAATAAATGGGTCTACAAGATCAAACGAGATGGCAATGACCAAGTGGAGTGGTATCGTGCTAGATTGGTGGTGAAAGGATTTGCTCGTAAAGAAGGTATTGATTTCAACGAAATATTTTCTCTGTTGTTCGACGACAACGATTAGTGGTTCTGGCGATGTGTGCTACATTTGATTTGTATTTGGAGCGATTGGATGTGAAAGCGCATTTCTTCATGGAGAACTTGAAGAAGAAATTTTTATGCTCCAACCCATGGTTTCAAGAAAAAGGAAAAGAGAACTTGGTTTGTAGGTTGAACAAATCTCTATACGGTCTCAAGCAGCGCCGAGATGTTGGTATAAGAGATTTGATTCCTTCATCACGAGCCTTGGATACAATGATTGAGTGCAGATCCTTGTGTCTATAATAAGAGATTTGGTGATGGTGATTTCATTATTCTCTGTTGTATGTTGACGACATGTTGGTAGCAGTCCCAACAAAGATCGTACATGTAATTGAAGGCTCAATTGGCTAGGAGTTTGAAATGAAGGACTTGGGACCAAAGAAACAAGATTCTAGGGATGCAAATTTACTGAGACGTAAATAATAGGAAGATTTGGCTTTCTCGGAAGAATTACTTGAAGAAAATCTTGCGACGCTTCAATATGCAAGATTGTAAGCCAATCTCTACCCTCTTCCTATTAATTTCAAGTTATCCTCAAGTATGAGTCCTAGCAAAGTGAAAGCGGAGAGGATGGAGATGTCTCGAGTGCCGTATGCATCAGCAGTGGGTAGTTTAATGTTCGCTATGGTTTGTACAAGGTCAGACATTGCACAAGCAGTGGGAGTGGTTAGTCGGTACATGACGAATCCTGGTAGAGAGCATTGGAATACTGTGAAGAGGATCCTGAGATATATCAAGGGTACCTCAGATGCTGCATTATGTTATGGAGGATCGATTTTATTGTCGAGGCTATGTTGATTCGGATTACGCAGTGATCTTGATAAAAGCAAATCCACCACAGGTTATGTGTTTACTCTTGCTGGAGGAGCAGTGAGTTGGGTTTCGAAACTGCAGTCTATCGTGGCTACGTCAACGACGGAGGCAGAATACGTGGCAGCTACACAAGCCAGCAAAGAGGCAATATGGTTGCAAATGTTATTGGAAGAGCTTGGGCACAAACATGAGAAGATTACTCTATTTTGTGACAGTCAGAGCGCTTTGCATTTAGCAAAGAATCCAGCATTTCACTCAAGGACGAAACACATTCGGGTTCAGTATCACTTTGTTCGTGAGAAGGTGGAAGAAGGAAGTGTGGATATTCAGAAAATCCATACGAAAGACAACCTAGCGGATATGTTAACAAAGCAGGTCAACAATGACAAGTTTATATTGTGTCGATCTTCTATAAGCCTAGCAGAAACGTGAGCAGCATGAATATGGCAAGGGTAGAAAGGGTAAAAGGATTGGTACAAAAGGTGACTTTCAAGTGGGAGAATGAAGGTAGGTGAAAGCCACCACCTTTGACCAAAGAGGAAAAAAAAAAAAAAAAAAAAAAAAAAAGAGGAATGGTCAAAAATTGTGAGCCACCAACCCCATCTCCACCGCCTCTCTATTTCTATAAATTGGCCACACATTCTCATTTCATGACATCCCATTCTTGAATTACAAGCCTCATGTAATCCCTTGTAGTGAGTTACAAATCCTTTGTAATCTCAACAATTAGAGATAAAGAGAGAGAGGTTTAGAGGACTAGAGAGAAAACAAGGTGTGAGATTTCTCCTAGTAATTCGTGTTCTTTCCTTTATCGAAGAGAGAGTGTTTTCTCCTATTATAAGAGAGAGGTTATCGTCAATTGTACTCTCCTTATATTAGAGAGAAGTTGTTGTAATCCTTTTGTTGATAGTGAAATCCTTCTACCGTTTGCCCGTGGTTTTTACCCCGAATTAATTTGGGGGTTTTCCACGTAAAATCTGGTGTTTCTTGTTATTCTCATTTCTACTTCAGTTGTAATTGTGTGTCCAGTTCCACAACCGATCCTAACAAGCTCATCATCAGGCTGCATTTTCAAATCAATAAAGGCCCCATGGTTAAACAGACACTTCTTACTTCTTGGAAGAAACCTCCCCCCAGTTTATCAAATTTAACTCTAATGGAAGTGCAATCGAGGGTTCATAGGCAGGTAGGGGCGTTGCTAGAAACTCATCAGGTCAGATTTTAGCTGCTTTTGCTGAAAATTATTGAAAGGGTGATATTGTCATTGCTGAGGTTCTTGCTTTTCATTCTGCTGTTAAAATCTGCAAGCAGCAGGGACTCTCAAATGTCAGATTCGACTCTGACTCTGTATTGTTATGTGATGCTATCTTACAGGGTAAATCTAGTCCTTGGCAGCTTGTATATAAGATTGCTACAATTTAGGACTTCATATCTTCAACCAATTCTTCCATTAACCACATAGAGAAGCTAACAAGTCTGCAGATTGGTTTGCGCACTGTGGTCATCAAGCTCATCAGCTCAAAGTCTTCACGTCCTCGGAATTGAAAGGAGAAATTCTTGGTATTCTTAAACTTGACAGTGAGGAACTTCCATATATTAGGTTGCATAAGTAGCTGGTTTCGTGTCCTTTATTATCAATTTTACTATTGTACGAGAAGTAGTACTTCTCTCACCTAAGCATATAGCCGTTGGATTAAATTTTGCATTTGGTACTTAGCTTTCTGGAAGGTAATGCTCATATGTCCCCCTCTGACTAGGTGTAATTTGCTTTTTTGATTAATAAATCTCATATCCCGAGTTTGAATTTTTGAATCGGGATAGTTTAAAAAAAACAAAAACGTAGAATCTTAAATTATGATATTTTTATTAAAACATGGGAATAACCGTATGTGGTAATTCTTTTAGAAAATAAATTATTTTCACAATTAAAGTATAACATCAAAATATCGTTATTGATACAGTTTGTTGGAAAAGAATTACTTTTTTTTTTTTTTGGTTCAGATTTTCAACTAGACCTATGTCATATCAGTGGAATGTGGATGTGGTTGGTTACCAACATGGATTTTTCAACTTCCCTACTTTATAATTCTGTTTCACCCTCTCTCTAAAATTTGTTAAATATGGTTTTTTCCTCAACTCAGATTAAAGTTTTAGATAATAAAACTATATTTATATTGTTAATTTAAGTCTGGTGATATTGGCACAAATGGTTCAAAAAAAATTATCCCAACTACGAGTTTGGTCCAAAAAACAAAACATAGCTTGATTGGTCCACAAAAAATATGAGTTGTGAATTTGGTCCTTTTGAATGGAATCCCCTTTGTTTCCATTAAATATTTTATTTTGAAGTATTTTGCTTTTATTCAAAGGGGTATTTTGGTCTTTTGGCCATTTTAACTTATGTTCAATTACACAAAAGGTCCCAACCTTCATATATTGTTACAATCAACAATCAAGTCCTAAAATTTTAACCACATATATATTAGTCCAAAATTTTATTAAAATTATATAATTTTATCTTTTATATATATATATATATATATATTTATTTATTTATTTATTTGGTTCATAATTAATTTTATCAAATTATTTTGATACTAATTAAATATCTTTTTATTGAAAATCACACATTTTCATTTTAACCAACAACTAATAATAAATGTAACTATTTAATTGTGTCTCCATAAAATTTTAGTAGGACTATGTCCATATAAAACAATATACCGAATGTATAAAAATAGTAAAATAAAAAAATAATTTTATTTTATATATTTCAATTTTGGGACATACTTGAATTTATCGAATTAATTTAATTTTAATTAAACCATTTCTATCAAAAATTTTACATACATTAATACTCGTACATTTGCATAATAAATGTAATTATTGTATCTACATAAAATTTTGCTAAGAGTACATTACTGTAAAAAGTATACATAATGTAAAGAAATAATAAAAATAAAAAAATTAAAAAACCTTACCGCCCTATCCCCTCTCCCCTTTCCCTCCCAATCACCACCAGCAGCTAGTGGTGGTTTCGAAAAAAACTAGCAAGGTTGGTGGTTTTTAGCAACCACCAGTTGCCGGTGGTTGTCGAAAACCACCACCACCACCACTTGCTATTGGGGTGGGATGGGGTTTTAATTTTTTTAATTTTGTTATTTTTGTTACATTATATATAATTTTTACAATGACATATTCCTATCAAAATTTTATGTAGAAACAATAATTACATTTATTATGCAAATGTATGCGTATTAATGTATGTAAATGTTTTTATAGAAACTTTTTAATTAAAATTAAATTATTTCGATAAATTCAATTATGTACCAAAATTGAAATATATAAAATAAAATTATTTCATTTTATTTTATTATTTCTATACATTCAGTGTATTTTTTTATATGGATATAGTCCTACTAAAATTTTATGGAAATACCATATAATAGTTACATTTATTATTAGTTATTGGTTAAAATAAAAATGTGTGATTTTTAATTAAAAATATTTAATTAGTGTCAAAATAATTTGATAAAATCAATTATGAACCAAATATATATATATATATATATATATATATATATAAGATAAAATTATATAATTTGAATAAAATTTTGGACTAATATGTATGTGTTTAAAACTTTGGGACTTAATTATAACAATATATGAAGGTTTGGATATTTTGTGCAATTGAACATAAGTAATAATGACCAAAAGACCAAAATACCCTTTTGGATAAACACAAAATGCCCAAAAATCTAGGATTTAATGGAAACAGTGAACGGTTCCATCCTAAAAGGACCAAATTCACACCTCATTTTTTTTGGACCAATTAAGCAATGTTTTGCTTTTCTGGACGAAACTCGCAGTTGGGCTGATTTTTTTGGACCATTTGCGCAAATATCTCTTAAGTCTATAATTGATTAACTATTATATGTTTTTGATATAACAATATATTTAATAATTAAAAATAACTAATTAATGTATTTATAATTTTTGTAAATAATGTCACTACTCATTTTCTCCTTTATGGAAAGTTATTCGCCCAACAATGTAACTGAAATTATTCATGATTTTTTTTTTTCATTCAAAAATGTTTTCTTTCACGAAAATGAAATTAATATTTGTATTGCATATTCTCCCCCTTTAAAAAAAATATGTATGATATATATTTGTGAGCTCTTGTTCTCACTTACTAACAATAACTTAAATTCATTTTGACTATAGAGATTAAACTGGATTATTTTTTTATTATTGGCAAATAAGTTTCTTATCTATTTGAAAGAATAAAATATTAGAAAAATGTATAACTTAAAATATGTCATACCTAATTTTTTATTTTGTTAATTTTGCCGTGTAGTGTTTGACCTAATGGTGTTTGTTATTTAAGTAGATGGTCATATATTCTTAATCTATATCAATTTAATGGGTACATCCCAAGGTATTGGTGCACAATTATATGTTTACTTACATTGATTCAATATAATATAATGTGAAAGCCGGAGTGTTGGTGCACTATGGTAGGTTCAAAGATTTATGAAACCCAGACTATTGGTATAGGATGAGGGCTTTACAGCTGCAACACTCATGAAGGCCGTGATAATATTATTAACACGGATTATACGTTATAGTAGGATGTCGGCCTATGTGAGATTGGATATGTACCACTGCACCATTATATTTACTGAGCATTATGTGCTCATGTGTTTATGCTTTATACTGTATATGGAAACAACCTAACATGCCCATATAATAATGGAACTCACTAATGACTTGATACAGTATACCAGTCTCCGACATCCGAGAGCACTTGTCTTGTTACGTTACTGTTAATTAATGAAAATTAAATGGTAATTTTGGTTGGGTCTTGGGGCTTCATTTTATTTCATTTTCTTTCTACATATTTTTGTTACATTCAATGCATTTTAGATAGCATTAAACTATAAATTTATGGAGATATAACAATAACATCAATTATTAATTGGTGGTTGAAATTACAATATGCACCTGTCGAATACAAAGTAAAATTTTCAAAAGCTATAATTTTAACACAAGTGCATTCTAATTTATGGAAAATTTTCAGCAAAGAATATTAATTGCCAAAATTAATTTGATAAATTTTTATTATGAGTCAAGACAAAAATCTTTAGAAAATTAAAGTTAAAATCATGCAATTTAAGAAATATTTAGGACTAACTTAAACATATTTTGAAGTTATGCACCGAATTGTAATTGTTGCTTATTGATGAGAAGAAAATTTCATAATTTTCCCAAAAATTTGACAAATTGACGGTCAAACTAATAGTTATTTATTGTTTTAATAGAAGGATCTTTCATGCTGACTTTTGAAAGGCTAAGAACTCTGGGTGCAAGACATTGAAGATATGAGACCTCATTGTTGCATCCCCAAAAGCTTAGGGACCCCGGCTATAATTAATCCAAAATTTTATTTTGAAGAAGAGAAATTACATTCAACGAGATTGTTTGTAGCTGGCTTGGAATTTAGAGGTTACCACAAAGTCATATCCAATTCATTAGATTATGAAAGGTAAATTCTTTTCATCATATTATGGTCGAGGTTTGAGGAATGCAAACTCAATAGTTTAACTATAAGATGTTTGTTGGATGAGAACGCAAGTCTAACAGAGGTTCTAGGTGAGAGACAATGGCACATTCTAGGGCAAGACGAGTTCCAAAATCAATTTCTCATTGCAACATGTGATCTACTAGCACATCCTATATTTTTGAGCTATACCATACCTCGAAGCTTACTTCCATTGTTACAAAAGAGTTTATGTGTTCTAAATGCTAGATTAAGTAGATGAAATCTTCTTACGAGGATCTGAACACCTTTATTGACACCAAATATCCTGACTCCTTTATTCCACAGACAACTTTCAGAAAATTTAAAGTGACGAACCACTGTAGTGACTATGAGATAAGTATCAAAGGAATGTTTTCTATATATTCATTGAACAATTGTTCACCCATTACATACATGACTATGTAGAAATTTACAAGGAAAAGAATATCATTCACCCTACAATACATGAAAACATAATATCTAGGGATACAACTTGATATAAATGCAAATATCCTAATCTTGATGTGCAAGTAATGAGTCGAAGCATTGTGGAACTTGTGCTATAGTGGACGGCTTAGACCTTGGGCACGTGGTCAAGAGGGACTTAGTAGCAACATCCTTAACATGTCCCCGCAAGACAGAGCTCCCATTATGGATTTTGATCTTGGATCGAAGATGAGAAAAAATAGTGGTAGACAGTGGTTTTATCAAAACATTAGCTCGCTGATCTTTCTTAGAGATGTAGGAGATTGTAAAGGTACCTTGGGAGACACAATTGCTGAAAAAAAAAAGGATAGTTGGAGGTGATCGAAATAAAATATAGTACTTAATTTCTTCCACCCCTTCTCAAAATGTTGTCCAGTGCAAATGGGT
The DNA here is from genome assembly GCA_018223645.1 of Jasminum sambac. Taxonomy (NCBI): domain Eukaryota; kingdom Viridiplantae; phylum Streptophyta; class Magnoliopsida; order Lamiales; family Oleaceae; genus Jasminum; species Jasminum sambac. The sequence goes on from CP073641.1 coordinate 24,841,125, forward strand.
TGTTTGAATTAAATGCAAATCGACGGGTCAATCTTTTTGCTGTAAGGCTTGGTTAGTAGTAAATGGATTTCATCAACGAATCAACGTCTATTATCACACCTTTAGCCCACGTTGTAAAACCCAAAACTATTCACTTCATACTCACTATTGCTATATCCAATGGTATGCCTATCACACAGCTCAACTTTAACAATGCCTTTCTCCATGGTCAATCAATTGAAGAGGTGCTTATGGCTTAACCACTATGTTTCGTCGACGAAAATCTACCCATACCTGTCTTCTATCTACACAAAGTTATTTAGAGTCTTAAAAAAAGGGCCCCAAGCCTACTACGCCACCCATAAAAACTTTCTACTCTCATATTGGTTTCGTAAATTTGAAAGTGATATGTCTCTCTTCATTAATCTACACGAGTCCGTCTTTGTTTATCTTCTTGTTTACATTGATGATATTTTCATCACCTGAAACAATCGATCCGCCAGTCACACCTTCACTCAAAAACTCTCTACCATGTTCTCCATCAAGATGTTCATTTGAAAATGTGTCAAATAATTTCCGCAAGTGTACGGGTCAAACAAATAGTAAAATAGATTTTGAATCCAAGTATAGATCCCACAAAGACTTGATTTAATTATCAATTTTATACTTTATTTAAAAGGACGAATTGATGATTCTTTTGGTTTTTCAAAAATTATAAAAACTTACAAATTAATTTATAAACTAAATAAAATATAAATTACAAGAATTAAATGTTTGTGATATTTAAATTGATGAGTATAGATTAAGAGATTTGAGATTCACAATTTCACCAACTTTGATTCCTCTAATACACGTAATTGGATCCAATAGTGATTTTATTTTCGTTAACGATTGAATTTACTAAAACAAATATTTACCTCTCCTGATGATAGATAAATCTATTCAATTAGGCCAATTTATTTATCTCTAAATAAAGTCGTTATCAACCCTCTAGAACGCATTCAAAGAATAATTCAAATAGGCTGTGTCGAAACTTCACCTAAAGATCATACTAACCGCAAGTTTTTTTCTAAATCTTGTCCCAACTAATGTCCTTTGTTGTCTATTCTAATTTGTATTTTCATTTCTCAAATCCGACACAACCAATTTACAATTTATCAATTGATCAAAAAGATAAATTTATGAACTCAACAATATAAAATTAATGAAAAGTCAATCACGTATTATTAGATCCAATAACGCCTAAACTAGAGTTCATAAAGAGGATTCATTGCTCGTCCCAAGTATAAAAAGCTTAGCTGCACATGAATTTAATAAAGAGGATTAAAATAGAGGAAATATAGAGATACATAATCGGGGTACAAAGAGTTGAGATAGATGTTTCGATATATATTGCACTTCAATGACCATCAAATTCCATTTGCACATCTTCTTTGAATCTTTCAGATGGATTACTTTTTCTCTCGATTTTTTCTAAAAGATCTCTGAAATATTCTGTAAGTTTTTCTCTTCTCTCCAAACTCTTTGCCTCGCTTAATTCTCCAGATTCCCCATTCCCTCTGTTAATCTCTCTATATAACAAACGTGCAATTCCTCTAGCAAAGTCACGAAAAGCAAGTCAAAAGAAACAAACATGTAATGATTATGTTTTCCTTTAATGATGCGTCATGATGATGTCTCCACTTTGTTTCTCCTTTTCCACTGAAAACATAGTAAGCATAACAATGGAAATGATGCATATTTTCCAAGAAGTTCCTCAACTTCAAAAAGTTTGATGCTTAGTTCTCCTAATACAAAAAAAAAGTAAAAATATACTTTAAAACAAACATATAATATAAACATACTAGAAATTGGGAATTAAAACATTAAAAATACAACCTATCAAATACCCCCACACTTAAGCTGCTGTTTGTCCTTGAACAATAAAAATTTAAAAACACACACAAAAGCAAACAAAAATAAATAATCGCAACATCAAACATAGGTAGCTAGTCTTCCATCACATAATCGGCTTGTGAGTGTGTGCAACGAGATAAATCTTTCCAAGATTGTCTGACTAAAAAGGAAAGCTCAAATCACCACAATTGGCCATTTTGTACCTCACACCGCTCGTGAATCCACTTTGTATTCATCAAATGGCTCTGGGTTAGCATTTGTGTGTTAGGAAATCATGGTATGAATTTTATTCATGAAAATTTCTCCAACCCTCATGAGTGTCACCTTCAAACTTTTAGACTAGCATTTCAAACCACTGAATTTGTATAAGAAATGAGATCAAGTACTCTCACCAGATTTTCACTCAAATCACACAAGAAATGTTTACAAGCGGAATTAGATATCTCTCACGTCAATGCACAAAGTAGTCTTACCATATGCTTGCTAATTGATCACATTGGAGCATTCGAGTGTGCACATGCAAGTAAATGTCTTTTCCGGTTGTAATGGGGCTTGGGGACAGTGGAACAAAACAGGATCATTTTAGACTTAATAGTGACGGAATTCCATAAGCTGTATGTACACAAGAGACAATCTCACTTTTTCTTCCCTCGTTTACAAAAGAATTTTATTTTGTCCACCTGAATGCAATTTCCTTGCTTTACTTGTGCAAACATTCATTTTTTTCCCAATGACAAACAAGATCAAATGACATCGGGCTCCCCATTTCTTCTCTTTTCACTCAATGATGTATATCACAATATTCAATACACGTCATTTTTCATCCTTCTATTCTTCGAAATTTTTTTTCTCAATTTTTCGGGCAGCTCACGAAATCCTTCACTTATGGTGCAAAATGGGAATGTAAGAATGAGAATTTCATGGCTAAATTTGTGGCTCCATTTCCAACAAAAAGGCTTCGAAACTCAAAGGGGCTATCAAAGTAGGATAAATGATTGGGTAGGCCCATTTAGATAGCTAAACATTGGCTCATTGTGAAATTTCCTTTACTATCATCTGCATTTGGACACAAGGGCATCACAACACGCATACCAAAGCCAATTCTAGAAGAATTAAACTATGCCTGACAACATACATTTAAAGAATAAGAGTTTAACGAAGTGAACATGCTCTTTCAAGGCTCGCAAGCTCACAATTTATGGATAGTGTGTAATGATCCCATATAATTATTCAGCAAAGGTCAACATTAGTCCTAGTTCTAGAATTTCAATTCTCCCTCAGTAAAAGAAAAGTTCATCAAAAATTCAGACCATAAGACCATAACACATGATTGCTAAAACTAAATGCTTTCAAGTTTCGAGATAAGATGATATTTTCTGTTTAGCATTTCGGGGTTTGCAAAGGTGCAAAATTTGCAAAAAAAACCCGACTTTCAATTATGATCAACAAATAGTGGAAAGACAGACTCAAGGAGAGTTCTCAAAATCTGCAAATTGATGCAAGGAAAACTGACTACAAATTTCACAAGATATCATACACAAATATGCTTTTACATAACAGAAAACACACTCAAAATACAAATACACAACCAAAAACAATAAACAGAATGACAAATCCTCCTCCCTGCCCCCAACTTTGAGAATTATGACTAATTCTAAAAAATCAAGAGTACTAAATTACAAGACTAAACGAAAAGCCCTATAATCAGCAACTGTTTTCGCTAAAGCAAAAGGACAAAGTAGTGTTTTTTAAATTATTATTATTATTGTTATTGTTGTTATTATTATTATTATTATTATTATTATTATTATTATTATTATTATTATTATTATTATAAATAAGGAAGATGCATCTCAAGAGTCTATAGCTCCTCACTCTGCCATCTCAGAAAAAATTATCAAATGATTTATAACAGCACAAAATCCCAACCCCCAAACTGAAACTGACATTGTCCTCAATGTTCAATAAGGAGAATGGGAGATATCACCTGATTGTTATTAGGCAAAATCAAGCTTAAAGGTTGCTACAAAAAAATCGAATGAGAGCATTCCACATTTATAATCTCAACTCTAAATCGACTTCATTGGGATCTCGTTTGTGCTTGTTGGAAGTTTGTTTCCAGTTGATTAGAGGTTGCGTTGAATCTAGTTGGGGTACAAAAGCATATAATTTCTCCAATAATTCCTCAGTTGAGGATGAAATCAAAAGCATGTTTATTGAAACGGGAAAATTTGGTTTGTTTGCAGTTGTAAAATCCAGAAATGCCAATAAACCATCAAAATAACTGTGCACATTTAAAAGACCAATGGTTTATTATGCAAGTTCAACTGGGACCAAGAAAGGATGTTAAAAATTTGTTCCAATGTTTCTAAACCTCTTGGAAGTGTAATGAGTGCATCTGAATATACTATCATGAGTGGTGTGCGTTCATACAATGATTTAGCTTGTACCTCAATACCAATCGTGTTACCGTAGATTTGTGATAAATGAGGTAGAGTGACACCGACCGTTCTGGGTCTTTGTGCTTGAGCAGTTGTAACAATGTGCTCTGGCTGTATCCCCATATGTGTTCCACCAAAGATACAAATGGTTTTTAATTGTACATTAGAAGGTCCTGCTGAGTTGGGAGTGGCTGCCATAATAACTCGAAACAAACATAGAAAAAGTCAAAAACAACAATATAAACAAGTAGATATGCTTCCTATCCAATTTTCTTAAAAGTTGGCAAATAGGGTCTTTTAAAATCAGATTTCCAAGACTGTAGTGTTCGTGTTCTTTATTGAATTGAGTCCATTAATCGAGAAGTTCATGTTGCACAGTTCCACAAGGATGTGTCTCAAGAGTCCAATGATTCCTTATTCAGGCCATCCTTAATGAAAGTTATCTTTTCTTCTCGATTTTTGGACGTAAATCTAAGCGAACGACAACCTGTGTCACATGTTTATCTAGCGCATTTATAGCAAACATTCATTCTTTTCACCCTTCATTTATTTGCAAAACTACTTTTGCCTAAACTTGACAAATGTTTGGTATATATGGCTGGAATTTGTCCCCCTTTTTGGACCTTGGCCTCAATTAACCAACGTGAATCCACAGGCATCCCTTTATGCATCAATATTCTCAATCGCTGTATCCTAAAGGGTAGATTGTTTTCAAATCACTCAAGGGAACGGATGAGTAGCATTTTCGAATTTTTACAATTGCAGATTCCATGTTTAGTGGAAAAATTGAAGAAACAAAAGAAAAGAAGTATGAAAATTTGAATTGCACTCTCAAGAAACACAAGTAGAAGATATATATACAAAAACAAATCACACTCGTCCATATAAGGCTAAATTATTGTATAAGATGAAGAAATTTACCTAAAACAACTACAAGAGAGTAGATATGGAGAGAGAAAACCAAGGTAATTCTAGTGGTGGTGTGGGGAAATGAAGAACTGTGTCAATTTTAAAGGCTAGGTTGAGCTACTATGCCAACCACTAACCAGACAAAGTAAAATGAGCTGTCCGCGGTATCCGAGGGAAAAGGGGCTCGGTGTGATCTACGAGGTAACACATTTGCCTGGTGTCTCCCACCTTTGCCTTTTCTTTTCTTTTTCTTTTTTACCACTTTTACAACGTTCCTCTGCATTTGCCAATAATTAGCATTAGACCAATGCTAATTAACAATTATCATAGATTTTCCTTGGAAGCAAATATTCCATGGTTGCCATTTTTTCTCTCCATATCCGATCATCTGCACACCTTGGTTTTAAAGCTGTAATATCTCTCATTTTCATCAAAATAACTGTACTTAAAAAGGATACAAAGATTAATCGAAAAATAAAATGTTGAAGTAAAGCAAAATTTAAGAAAAACACGAAACTTTCACAAATTCACATTTTAGATAAAAATCAATCAAATAAAACAAGCATAAAATTAAAGAAGTCATGAGGAAGGAAATTGGATTGCCTCCCAAAAAGTGCTTGTTTATAGTCATGAGCTAGACTATGAGGATCACTGCAGCTCTAATACCGTCTTTTCTTTCGAGAAATCAGCCTCAAAGTAGTGCTTTAGGCATTGACCATTAACTCTGAAGGTCTCAATGGTCAGTGAGAGAGCTCGATAGCTCCATATAGAGCCACTTGTGAGATCGTGAATGGCCCCAGCCATCTTGATTTGAGCTTTCTCATGAATCGCTTCAAACGAGCATTGTAGAGTCAACCTTTGTCCCCTACCCTGAATTCTCTCTGTTGGATATGACAATCATGCCATTTCTTGGTATGCACTTTGTAGATTGTCGCATTTTTATATGAATCTAACCGAAACTCATCCAATTCGTTAAGTTGCAACCACCTTTTTTCTACTATTACTTTTATATCCATGTTCAACTGTTTCACTGCCCAGTATGCCTTGTGTTCTAATTCAACAGGTAAGTGGCATGCCTTCCCAAATACCAATTGGTAAAGAGACATACCGATAGGGGTTTTCAAGGTTGTGTGATAGGCTCACAATGTATCATTCAATTTCTTGGACCAATCAGTGTGTGAGGAGTTTACGGTGGTTTCAAGTATCCTTTTTAATTGCCTTTGAAAGTTTCCACTTGTCCATTTATCTGTGGATGATATGGTGTAGCCATTCTATGGTGGACTTCATACTTAGCCAGAATGGACCTCAAAAATTTGTTATTGAAGTGCGAACCCCCATCACCGATCATTTCCCGTGGTGTGCCAAACCTGGTAAAGATATTCTTCTTCACAAACTCCACCATAACTTTTGAGTCATTTGTTGGGAATGCTCGTGCCTCAACCTATTTAGAGTTTTAGACACATAGTCAACAACCACTAGAATGTACTAGTTGTTGTAGGATGATGTGAATGGCCCCATGAAGTCGATGCTCCAAATGTCAAAGATTTCCACCTTGAGAATGATGTTCAAGGGCCGCTCTTGCCGGGAAGAGATATTCCCAGTTCGTTGACATCGATCACAAACCTTAACAAATGAGCATACGTCCTTAAACAAGGTAGGCCAGTAGAAATCGCTTTGAAGCACTGTAGCAGCAGGCTTAGCTGGTCGCAAATGTCAACTGTATGGTGATGAATGAACTTCCTCAAGAATGATCCTTGTCTCATAATCAGGGACACATCTTCTAATTATCTGACCGGTCCTCTCGTGTATAAAAATGGTTTTTCCCAATAGTACTGATGAAGATCATGGAAGAACTTTTTCATTTGTTGATAGAAAAATTCTGGTGGGATGATGCCGCGAACTAAGTAGTTGACATAATCGGAGAACCAAGGGATTTTTTCAGTTAGATATAGTTACTCGTAGGGAAATTTCTCATTGATTTCATCATCTGCGGGCTCTACATCCAGTTGAAGTCTTTACAAGTCATCTGTAACTTGATTTTCTATTCCATTCTTATCCTGAATTTCAATGTCAAACTCCTATAGAAGCAATACCCATTGGATGAGCCTTGGCTTGGCATCATTTTTTCCAAACAAAATAGAATGATCCGTGCAAACCACAACTTTTAGCCCAATTAGGTATGCTCGGAATTTGTCAAAAGCATATACGATTGCAAGTAGTTCCTTTTCTGTAGTGGTATAGTTAACCTAGGCTGTGTTGAGTGTCTTGCATAGTAGATCATTCTAAAAACCTTGTTTTTCCTTTGCCCAAAAGCTGCCCCCACAGCATAATCACTGGTGTCGCACATAATTTCAAAAGGCAAGTTCTAGTCTGGTGCGATGATTATGGGTGCTGAGATTAGCTTTTCATTTAGAGTATTAAAGGCAGCAAGACACTCCTCAGAAAAGTGGAAAGGCTCTTCTTTCTCCAAAAGCCTGCACAATGGCTCCGTGATGGTAGAGAAATCCTTGATGAACTTCCTATAGAATCCTGCGTGGCCAAGAAAACTATGAATGCCCTCCATGGAGCTGGGTGGAGCCAATTGCTCAATTACTTACACTTTGGGGCTTTCAACTTCTACCCCCAATGTTGATAAACGATGGCCCAAGACAATTCCTTCATTTACCATGAAGTGGCATTTTTCCCAGTTAGGTACGAGATTTTGTCTCTTCACATCGCTGTAATACTAAACTCAAATGCTGGAGACACTCGTCGAAGGATAACCTTAAACAGAGATGTCATCCATGAAAACCTCTATAAACTGCTCTACCATGTTTGAGAAGATTGCTATCATGCACCATTGAAATATGGCCGGCGCATTATATAACCCAAATGCCATTCTCTCTGTATGCAAAAATGTGCCATATGGACAAGTGAATGTCGCCTTCTCCTGATCAGCGGGTGCAACGGGGATTTGATTGTATATCGAATATCCATCAAGAAAGCAATAATGTGAATGACCCTCATTGTTCCAACATCTGATCAATGAACCGAAGAGAGAAATGATCGTTCTTAGTTGCGTTGTTGACCTATAGTCAATGCAAACCCTCAAACCAATGACTGGTCTGGTCGAGATTAGTTCATTGTTTTCATTTTTCACCATAGTTATCCCCACTTTCTTTGGTACTACATGAATAGGACTCACCCATACACTATCAGATATGGGATAAATGGTCCCCGAATCTAGGAGTTTGACAATTTCCGCTCTGGCCACTTCCTTCAGAGTAGAGTTCAACCTTCGTTGAGCCTCAATAGATGTTTTAGAATCCTCTTCCAGCAAGATTTTATGCATACATATTGAGGGACTAATCCCTTTGATGTTAGCAACTGTCCATACCAGTGCAGTTTTGTGTGTTCTCAGTACTCGGAGAAAATTTTCTTCTTCTAACTCCATCAAGTTATTAGAGATAATCACAGGCAAAGGTGAAGAATCTCCCAAATATGCTTATCTTAGATGAGTGGGGAGAGCTTTCAATTCAAGGGTCAAGGGAGATTCAACAGATGGCAAAAACTTTTTCGGCGCTTCACCCAAAGGTTCGTAAACCCAGTTTCTTCTACAAGCCATGGTGGGTAATGCCTCCAAGTGATGGGCCATCTCAGCTAGTACTTTATTCTCCATTGTTGTACTCTCCAATTGGACAATACAAGCTTCAAAAGGCTCCATAGATAAATCCTCTTCAAAAATTTCTTTCATCGCTTGGTCAATGACATCGATTTGAAAGCAAGCATCTGTGGAAGAAGTAGAAGAAGGATGTTTAATGCCTTAAAGACATTGAAAGTCACCTATTCTTTATCCACCCTTAACATTAGTGTGCCTTCGTAGACGTCAATCAACGCTCTTCCAGTTCATAAGAATGACCTTAAAAAAATCAATGGGATTTCTTTGTCTTCTTCCATGTCCAAAATGATTAAATCCACCAGGTAAATGAATTTATCGACCTTAACTAACACATCCTTAATAATTCCTACAATATGCCATAGATCGATTCGCCAACTGTAAAGTCACGGTGGTAGGCCTATATTCTCCTAATCCAAGCTTCATATACACGGATAAGGGCATGAGATTGATACTGGCACCAAGGTCGTATAAAGAAAATCAAAAATAGAATGACCTAATGGTGTAGGGAATGTTGAAACTCTTTGGATCTTTCAGTTTAGGAGGTAGTTTTTTTTTAAGAATGACACTACATTTCTCAGTGAGCATCATTGTCTTATGCTTTTCTAGCTTTCTTTTGTTAGAAAGAATTCCCTTCATAAATTTTGTGTAGTTGGGGATATGTGCTAAAGCATCTGCAAAAAGAATGTGGATGTGCAATTTCTTGAAGATTCCAAGAAATTCCTAAAATTGTTTATCAAATTTGTTCTTTTGCTGCCTTTAGGGGAATGGAATAGGAGGCACTTATGCTTTCACAAGGTTTGGGATCCCTTTTCGTCCTTTTCGGAATTGGATTCTTTAGAAGATATCTTACCAGTACTTGTCTCGTTTGTCTCTTCCTATTTTTCATCAGCTTCATCGGTCACCTTATTCTCTCTTCTCTTTACTTTTCTCTCTGGAAGTTGTAGACCATTTATCATTGTAATGGTGTTGACCTCTCTAGGATTTGTCTTTGTATCACTTGGCAATTTACCGAGCGTTCGCCCTACAACTGCTGATGCTAGTTGCCCCATTCGAGTCTCTAAATTTTTTTATCGCCGCATTTTGATTTTGGAGAGTATGCTCAGTCTTCTACATAAAATTACTGTTGACCTCCATGTACTTTGCGAACACCTCTTTTAGAGAGTTCTTCTCCTGTGGTTGGTGGAATCAAGGTGGCCTAACTGGTGCTTGATTGTCGCTCCATGAAAAGTTTGGGTGTTGTCGCCATCCTGGATTGTAAATGGGAGCCTAAAGCCCAAATTGTAGCCTTTGATTACTTCTAACAAACATTACCAGACATTTAGAGGGCCCATTTGAGTGCCTGATAGGACATTCTATAGTAGCGTGATTTGAGCAGAACATTTTGCAACCTACAGATGATTGGACCATATTAGCAGTTGGAACCATCAAACCTTCAATTTTCTTTGACAAAGCTGCAACTTGAGCAGATAGAGTGGCAACGGCATCTACTCCACGAACTCCAACATGTTTAGGCATTGTACGATCAGAATACAACTGATGACGGTTTGCAGCCATTTTCTCAAGAATTGATGATGCGTCATTGAAAGTCTTGTCCATTAGTGAACCTCCTACTACTGAGTCAGCATGTTTCTTGTTTTCATCTCCCAACCCATTATAGAATGTTTGTACTATAAGTCATTCTTGTATCCCGTGATTTGGGCAGTGACTCAATAGATCGTTGACACGTTCCCATCCTTCAACAATCGATTCCCCATGGCGTTGACTAAAAGAAAAAATTTATGTCCTAATCTTCAACATTCTACTTGGTGGGAAGAATTTTTCCAAAAATTTTTGACATAAATTGTCCCAACCAGTAGCGGAGTTGACAAATAAAGCGTAAAATCATGTTTTTGCCTTTCTTGTCAATGAAAATGAAAAAAGTTTCATTTTTATTGCATCCGGTGGCACTTTGTTAACTTTAAATAGGCCACAAATCTCTAAACATTTTCTAATATGCTCGTGTGGGTTTTCGTTAGGTAGGCTATGGATGCTCGTGTGGGTCTTTATCAAGTAGGCCATGGAATTGAACGGTTTATTGAACTAATTGAATAGTTCCTGGTTTGGTCCCAAAGTTGTTTGCAGAATCGCCGGAGGAACTCAACACGTGAAATTATCCCCAATGGTAGGAATAACACAATCGTTAAAAAGACGATATGCAATTATCATTTGATCATCTGTATCGTTGGTCATTTTTCGTTCCAACCTTATAGCACGCAATCCGCAATCTATACCTAAAGGTTCATTCGATTTCTAGGTCAAGAGGAATCAATGGGATGAACTTCTTACTATGCATGCAAATCTGATCAAAAAAATTAAATACAAATAAATACAAATAATAAAAATTCAAATTAAAGTAAAAATCGATTGGTATAGATATTAAATCAAAGTCCCCTTCATTTGCAAATGTGTCAAATAATTTCCGCAAATGTACAAGTCGAACAAGTAGTAAAATGGATTTTGAGTACAAGTATCAATCCCACAAAGACTTGATTTAATTACCAAAATTATCAATTTTATATTTTATTTGAAAGGACGAATCGATTGTTCTTTTGGTTTTTCAAAAATTATAAAAACTTAAAAATTAATTTGTAAACTAAATAAAATATAAATTGCAGGAATTAAATGTTTGCGGTATTTAAATTGATGACTGGAGATTAAAAGATTTGAGACTTGCAATTTCACCGACATTGATTTCTCTAATACATGTAATTGGATTCAATAGTGATTTTATTTTCGTTAACGGTCGAATTTACTAAAACAAATATTTACCTCTCCCAATGATAAATAAATCTATTCTAGTAGGTCAGTTTATTTATTTCTAAATAAATTTATTATCAACCTTCTAGAATGCATTCAAATAATAAATTCAAATTGGCTATGTTGAAACTTCACCTAAAGATCATACTTACCGTAAGTTTATCTCTAAATCTTGTCCCAATTAGTGTCTTTTGTTGTTTATTCTAATTGGTGTTTTCATTTCTCAAATCCGACACAAACCGATTTATAATTTATCACTTGATCAAAAAGATAAATTTATGAACTCAGCAAAATAAAATTAATGAAAAGTCAATCACGTATCATTAGATCCAATAACGTAAATACTAGAGTTCACAAAGAGGATTCATTGCTCGTCTCAAGTATAAAAACTTAGCTGCACATGAATTTAATAAAGAGAATTACAATAGAGAAAATATAGAGATACATAAGTGGGTACAAAGAGTTGAGATAGATGTTTCGATATATATTTTACTTCAATGACCATCAAATTCCATTTGCACATCTTCTTTGAATCTTTTAGATGGATTACTTTTTGTCTCTATTTTTCCTCAAAACTCTCTAAAATATTTTATAAGTTTTTCTCTCTTCTCTCCAAACTCTCTGCCTGGCTTAATTCTCCAGACTCCCCATTCTCTCTGTTAATCTCTCTATATAAGAAACTTGCAATTCCTCCAGCAAAGTCACGAAAAGCAAGTCAAAAGAACCAGACATGCAATGATTATGTTTTGCTTTTCCTTTAATGATGCATCATGATGATGTCTCTACTTTATTTCTCCTTTTCCACCAAAAACACGGTAAGCATAACAATGGAAATGATGCATATTTGCCAAGAAGTCCCTCAATTTCAAAAAGTTTGATGCTCAGTTCTCCTAATCTAAAACAAACACACGTAAAAATATACTTTAAAACAAACATACAATATAAACATACTAGAAATTAGGAATTAAAACATTAAAAATACAACCTATCACAAGGATCTCGGAAACATGAAATACTTTCTTAGAGTTGAAGCCCTCGATTACAGAATTTGTAACTGTCAAAGGAAAGAAGGATGATAATGATGATGAGGCTACCGTAGATGGGCAATGCTAAAGGGGCCACCGATGATGCAACAACTTGGAAGGGGGGAATTTGCAAAGACTTAGTTGTGCTGAAGTGAGAGGTTAGAAACACCGTAGCAGATTGAGACGGCTAGGCAATGGAAGACGACAAAGGGTGAAATGGGCGGTCAACGAATCTTTGACTAGGTGCAGCATCATTCGAGAACGGAGAGTTGCTAGGGAGATTCGTAAGGGTGTTAAGGGAATGTAGTCAAGGCTCAAGTGAGGTAGATGACACTGGCAATGAGGAAGAGGCAAAGTAAAACTTAGGGCCTATTCTCTTTAACGTTTTCCAGTCATGTTCTATTTTCAGTTTTTTAAAATATAAAAAATGCATTTATTGGACTTTTTTTGAAAATGATTGTTGGAAAATAAGCAAACATTTTCCACACAAAACAGAAAATGAAAAAAAAGAAATTTTACACATTTTCCACCAAAAGAAGCCCAAAAGCCCAAAACGCGTAAAACACAAAATCTATTCTTGGTGTCTCTTGGAGGTTTTTTGCTTCCCCTCCCTTTGGTGTTTCTCAACGGGCAACCTCTTTGGTCTCAAGTAAGAATCAAATCATCTAAACATTATCATTAAAATTCATCCTTCTCTTGTTCTACTCCGATTATAATTTTATATGAGTTACTAATTTTGTATTTGAAATTTGGACTTAGTGCTTTGAGCAATTTATTTATTTTTCACTTGGGGTTGTGTCTCGAATCAGAATAACTCAATGGTCGAGAGCTTCGATCGAGGTAAATTGTTTTTATCAATTCTTCTTGTTGGACACTAACTGATTGAAATGTGTGATTGAAATCAATTTTTTTCTTGATTTTTTCTTGTACTATTTTTTTCATATCAGATTGTGATCTTATGCCAATTATTTATTTCCTGGGTTTGAAACTTGTGAATCTTTGCATTCTTGGCTGCTACAGTTTTGAAGCGTATGCTGCTTGGTTTTTTGTAAAAATCCATAGCTGCTTTTGAAGGTTGTATGAATAAGTAGATCAATCTTTAGCATAGCATTTTAGATGTTTCCTGTATTTGTTGTGCATAGCTGGAATAGTTAATGCTTAGGAATAATGGTCCCCAAAACTGAATTGTTCATTTATGTCAATTGATGCCATATCTTTAAATTGTTTGTTCACATTCGATAAGGATAAAGATTTGGAGAAAGGTGCAGTGATTAAAGTGTTTTTACAATTTTAATTTAAATTTTAGTCCCACTTTTGATTCTATTAAATTATACTCTAAAATCTAAAGGAGTTTAATCAATTTTTGTTCGCATTTGGGAAATTGGAGCAAATGGTCCTAATAACTTTCACTTAGTGTGTGATTTATCTAAAATAAAAAAAAAATGTGGCATGAATGGTCCTAAAAGTTTTTCCTTTGGTGCAATTGGTCCTTTTGGATGGACACCATCCAATTTAAATGTTAGCTTTGTTATTTTCTCTTTATTCTGAGGGTCAATTCGGTCGAAAAAGTAAGTTGATGCAAATGGTCCTAATAACTTTCACTTAGTGTGTGATTGGTCCAAGATAGAAATAATAATAATAATAATATATAGCACGAATGGTTCCAAATTTTTTCTCATTTGGCGCAATTGGTCCTTTTAGACAAATCCATATCCAATTCAATTGTTTGTTTTGTGCAATTGTGCGAATGGTCCCAGACTTTGCTATTTTGTCTTTTAGGGAATGGGCATTTTGGGTAGTCCACTGTTTAATGTATTGAGACTAAATTTGCACATTCTTCTTCGTCCTGCGTATGTTCAAATAAAGAACAATACGAAACAAAATAAATCTAGTTTAAAAATTCTAGATATAAAGAACACCAAGACAAAATTATTTTAATTTTCAATTTAGTTCATTTTTTTTCAAACAGTTTTAACGGTTTGTTTTTTTGAATAAATTACTTGGCATTCAGGAAGATTTCTCAGTTTTCTTTATGGACCCAATTGTTACGTGGGGATCTTGGCTATTGCTTGGCAATTTAAAAATCAACAGCTCTTACATTTCTTCCTAATATTGGTTGGTTATTGGCTACGTTTGGTGATTATTTTAATTTTTTTCAATTATTTTGCCTATTGAATTTGACAAGACCCAATTGCTTGCATACGGGTTTTAATAGTGTTGACGGGAAACATGGCCATGTGCTCAACCATGTCACCAATGGATCTTGCAATCATGAACTACCAAAATATGAGTCTATCACTCGGGCGTGATAATAGCAATATCTAGAAGGTGAGAATCTGTAATAGGTCGGGCTTTTGGAATTTAGCAGAGGTATTGATTGCCACCATCGACAACAAGGTCAATATCATGGAAGTTACAATAGTAGAAGATTTAGTTCAACATGTAGCAAAAGTGGAATGTTCAAAATATGATTCTAAAAAGGTTTGGGGGATTCATTTATTTTAGGGTGATTATATTACTACCACACTATTTATTTCCAACACCACAATTTCAAATATATTTTTTTATATCCTTAAATATAATTACAATAATAACCTTACTTAAATATTTCTTGTAAGTAATTTTCCCTTCCCTCACCACAATCACAAACTAACCTTAATTATTTTTAATGGTCTCCAACCATATTTGTCAGCAGCAAATCTTAATTTTAGGCTGGAATGGAACTTTAATTTTTTCTGGTAGTTTTCCCTTTAATAGTATAAGTTTTATATGAGCGATTATATTTGGAATTGTAGTACCGTGGAAGTGATTCCATTATTTTCTATTTTTCTTTTTTGTCATTCCGGATTCAACTTTTCCTTTTGGTGGATTCATTCGGATTCATTCTAAATCTTTGTTCATCAATTAATAAGAATTTGAATCGTGAGTGAATCCAGTACTGCCATCCCATTTCTCTTTAAAAAAAAAGAAAAGAAAAAGTCACTTCTAATTTCTGTTGATATTAATTTGGTCCCTAAAAGAATTTATACAAGAAACACATGATAGTTCCAGGAGTTATTTAATCTAGAAAGCAATCAAAATGTGAAATCCAATAAGAGCCTTTGAGGATTATATGTTCAAAATTCTATTGCAAAACATAGATGGTAGTAGACGAAAATGATTGGGTTGGGTATTTTGCAACTTTCAGTTTTTGTTAGAATATGTGATGCAAGGAGAGAAAATAGAAAAGTTCTTTTTCTTTTAAAATAGGTTGTGGTTGTAATTGTAAAATTGATGTGGTGGGATCATTAAAATTATCATTTATTTGTGGTGGTTTTATAATGTGTTGCGCTAATTGATTTTTGTAGTGGTAATATAATTACCCATTATTTTATTTTCTAGCATGGTTTTGTGTTACTTTATAAATCTTCTGCATTAAAGGTTTTGGAGTTGAATGAGCAAAGCAATTATATAAGTGAGGAGGTTGCTGAGTGAAACACTAATTGGTGGCGGTTGGATTTCGGTGACAGTTGTTGTTGCAGCCAGGGTGGCAATGGTGTCCAGAATGAGTTAGACACGGGTTTGATTGTAATTTTATCTTTTATACATAATAACGTCTTTCTTTGGTCCTCTAAAATTTTGCATTTTGACATTTGGTGATACTATAATGAAATGACGAAAATACCGTTTGGAATCAAGACAAAATAGAAAACTAAAGGTTAAATTTGATGGTTTCAATCCAAAAGGATCAATTGCACCAAAGGAAAAACTTTTAGGACCATTCGTGCTACCTTTTTTATTTTAGACTAATTGCACACTAAATGAAAGTTATTAAGGCCATTTGCGTCAATTTCCATTTTCACATTAAGTCATATTATAATTAAACGACCAAAATGCCCTTTAGAATAAAGACAAAATAACAAAACTAATGGTAAAATTGGATGGTTCTCATCCAAAAGGACCAATTGAGCCAACGGAATTTTTTTAGGACCATTCACGCTACCTTTTTTTAATTTTGGATCAATTGCACACTACGTGAGTTATTATGACTATTTGCAACAATTTCGCTTAAATTTTTGTTAATATATCTCTCCCAATATACATTGGTTAGCCATTTTTTTTTCTCTTTAAGCATTTATTTTTTGAAGGAGGGGAGTTAAACCCTAGACTTAAGGGTGGGAGATGGATACGCATGCCACATGGATTTTTTTTTAAATTACATTGGTTCGCCATTTATTAGGCATACCTCAAGTAACTAATTTGCATATAGACGTAGATAAGAGATGCAACATACGAATAATTATTTTCTTGTGTTTTTTGCTTATATCCTATTCTATATTTTATGCCACTTTGTCTTGCATTATTTCTCTTACCAAGTCAAGTAAATTATTTGTTCCACAACTGCGAATCATGTTACGCATGTATAGTTGAATGTTGTTGCATTTCTTTAGTTGCTATATTTTAGTAGTCTTGATATAGTTTTGAGATACTAAAACTTGATTGGTATCTTATGCTTGCTAGTTTGAGTTAATTATATTTTTATGGTTTCGGTTGTAAGTAATGAGGTTTGCAATGTTACAATAGTCTTTAACACTAGTTAATGCTGATAATTAACTAGTCTGCAACCACATACACATTGTTCACATGTCATTCACTTTTCTAGTCATTGAATTCGAATTGAATTGAATAGACCCAGTTAGCCCATGTTGATGCAAAAGACCCTACAAATCAATTATGTCCCTTAATTTCTTGCAAGATATTTTCTAATGTTCTATTAGCTTTTTTCCCTGCTTATACTAGTGATTATTCTTATAGGCTGCTCATTTTGTATGCCATTCTTATTCCTCTTGCTTGCTAATTCTATTTAACTGAATGTTCGGTTGATAACTTTCTATGATAAAATTATGAAGTACTTCTAAGAAAAGATAGATTAAGGGAGTGGTTTTGTTTCCGTCAAGTTCTTTCTAGGCATTTGAAGAAATCACTTACATTCAGTTTTGATACTTCATTGTATTAAATGATAAAAAAACATATTGTCATTTGTGTTCTCTTTATTTATTTTTGACATAGATAATGGGTGGTCATCGAGGTAGGTTTGAGGAACCAATGTTACCGTCTAATGCAAATGAGAATGCTTTTATTGAAATTCTTTACAATAAGGTGAAATCATGGGATGTTACAATGCTCTACGTTTACAAAAGATGGATAGGGAAAGATTAATGAACTTATGATAGCAACAAAAAATATAGACTATAGCTTAGATTATAGCAGCAAATCATTTGTGAAACATAACACCGTGACATGGGATCCAAAGGCCAACAATCTCGACGTCCCAGAGCAAGTTTGAAAATTCTTTTACACAGTATATATTTTTATTGAAGCTTTATAAATTTTACTTATTTTTAAAGTTTAGTACAACAATGTACATTTGCTTTGCTTTGTTTTTTTATATCAACAAGACAGAGTACAATATGTTTAGGAAGGAAGGATGTAGGCATTATGAAACTCTTTGACAGATATTTAGTTGGACCATAGCTACTGGAGGATTGTCGATGGCATCTACTCAACCTCCACTATATCCGATGATGAAGAGTACATGGAGGATGATTTTCTTACGATGGGACGAATGTATATGCTTTTTGAAAATGATGACGTTACAAATACTTGTAGACGTGAAGAAATTTATACACATGGAGAATGTTGATGCAAAGAACATAGAATCAGTAAGGCGGATAGACTAGAGGCTTGTATGGACTAGTGGTCATGTTTAGTGGGTTTGAGAAAGGAGGAAATTAAACTTAGGAAACTTTACTTCGAAGAAAAGTTTGCAAGGGTACCAGGGAAATCACCTAACAAAATGGGTAGTGAAGCTATTAGTCAGGACCCATACTGTCATTCAATTTGCTTGGACCTTTTAAACAATATGGAAAACGTGTGTAATGAGGTTTACATGAAAGCATTAACAGCCTTCAAGAATCTAAATTTTGGGATGTCATTTTTGAAGATGCTAGAGACTAGGACAAGACCTATATTGGAAATGGTTTGAGATATTTGTCTAGTTAAAGTGTCTAGAAATGTGTTTTTTCAGTTGTCGAGTTTAAATGTGTTCTAGTAAGGTGTTACTCTCATTTGTTTTTTTTCACTTGTTATGATTTAAGTAAAAGTATTGTATTATTTTCATTTTGTGGGAGGAAAATAGATGTAACATAGAATGTGATGTTGGCATGCAAATTTGATATGAGATTCCATTGCATATTTTTGATAGGAAGTATTACTAATGATTCTTGTATTCATCAATACAATCACAAGAAATTCAAACAACTTTCCAATGCCATGAGGAGGTATATTTTTTATATTATAATTAATTTTACTTAATTTTAAAAGTATCGCCTGGAAATCATATTTCATTTGACAGATCAATTTCACTTTGTTGACTCAGCTTATCCAAACATACCTAGTTTTCTAGCTCTTATCGAGGACGAAGATATCATTTGCGTGATTATGGTCGAAGAGGGAGACCGCCTAGAAAGAAAGAACTATTCAACTAATGACATTCTTCATGCCAGAACATTGTTGAACGTTGCATTGGGGCTTTAGAGGCAATATTTCCTATTTTAAAAATGATTTCTAATTTTCCCCTTAGTAGGCAGCAAAAGATCCCTATTGCGAGTAATGCAATTCATAACTTCATCCGAAAAGAGGACACTTTAGACAGACTATTCGTTCGATATTCAGTAGAGAATATGGCTTTTGAAATAAGCTACAGTCAAGTCAACAAAAAGATGCCATCCATTTTGAGGCCCGTCAAATAGCTCAAATGGGACGGGTCAGAGATGAGATTGCTACACAAATGTGGAATGAGTACTCAATGAGGACTGGATGATTCTATCAATTAACTGTTTGTTAGTATTTGTCAATATAATATAAATATGTCAACATACTCTACTATATTAACGTACTTCAGTGCATTCATGAACGTTAAATTTGTGTCAAAATAGTACTACTTCCGTCCCAAAAATATATTCTACTTTTTCTTTTCTGTTCATCCCAAAATATCGGCCACATTTTATTTAAAGATATAGTTAAAATGTTAGTTGTCTTATATGCCTCCATTTAATATATATTGTTATCACTACAATAGATTAGTTGAAATAAAACATCTAATAAATGAAAATAATGTAGTAAGATATGTGGATAGATTTAATAAACATTCATTATTTTTACCATTAGTGTCAAATTAATGTTCTTATTTTCTTACATGAATTTGCAAAGAACACGTTAACTTAAAAATGTGAAAATTACTTAAGATTGTAAATTGACCATTAAAATTTATACATTCATCAATCCAATTTATTAAATAATTTTTTGTTATAAAATGATTTTATAAAAGGTACAAAGCAAAAAAATTTTCTAGTTTTCTATTTCTAAAACCATTTCTAAGAACTACAAGAAGAACGCATTTTCAAAAATTTCAAAGTAGACACTCAAAACAGAAAACTCAAGATGAGTTTAAAAATGGAAAATAGAAAACCGAAACAAAAAGAGAACATGCCTTTAGTTTTTAGGAAGACAACGTGACGAGATGGGTAAATGTGAGATGTTTTGACATCTAAACAAATGGAGGAATGACTTTGATTAACATGGCTGATAAAAACATATGGAGTAGATTTGCCATCAAATATTTTGTGTGCGTGTGCGGGGCTTGAGCCATGAAAAACAATAACAACTGAATGTGCAAAGACCTATGTAACAAGGAGGTTGGCCTAAAATAGCAAAATACAGGTTTGTATACTAAAGATTGGCGCGACGAGCTGATTAATTAAATAGACAACAACTTGGAAGTTATACGACCAGCAAGACCAAGGGACAGATCTTCGTGAAGTAATATGCAACTTGTCTAAATGATGTAGTTGTGGTGTCATTCAGCAACCCCATTATGTTGAGGTGTGGGGACGATGTTTTAAGTTATTGGATGCGAAAAGAGTTAAGCCACCATCGGTGTATTGACTATTGATGTGTGTCTTAAGTAGATTTTCAACATGAGATTTGAAAGTTAGGAAAATACTGTAGAAATTCGATTTTAAACGTAATAGGTAAACCAAAGAAACTTTGAAAGTAAATAAATAAAAATTAAATAGTAGCGATATCCTTTCATAGAAACGACAAGATGTTAGGAATTGCCCAATAAGATATCCTTTTGTCGAAGATACAAGATGTTAGGAATTGCCCAATAAAATATGCACAGCGGAACACAAAGATAGGCAATTCAAAATCGGATCTACTCGTTTATTAGATGAGATTTGTGATTAAAAATTATCCATATAGAAGCGGATTTCACGATGAATCACTCGTCGTTCTTTCATCTCCATAGCCATCCAATTTTCTGGTCTCCAACGGTGATCCACACGCCAATACCCTTCTTGAATCACAAACACTTAGTAGTGGGATACCTCTCTAGAGAATTTAGAGACAATTGTTTAATGAGTTATGAGGCAATAGTGGGTTATTTATAAGTTTCTAATAAACCTATTGGGCTTGGGATTTCTCGAGCCCCAAGATAAGTTAACCTTTTAATTAATCTAATTAATTAATTGGTCTTAAACCCACTAACATTCTCCCACTTGGATAACGTCCAATTCAAGATACGAGTACTTAACTTTATGTGTGATCCACTAGGCTCCCACTCATAATGGCAAACTTCATGGCGTCACTATTTTGATCTTATCAGGATATAATAAAGTAAAATCCCTATTTTAGTTTATCATCGATTCCCCCATATCAATCGACCCATGTCACCGTCCATGATTGACATCTAGCAATCTGTCATGGCAATCCATGTGATGAGATAAGTCATGTTGTAATGAAGAAACCTTTATATGTGCGGTTACCGTGGAACTATAATCCTTTTATCAATATAACCCGATTGGTTCAAAGATATGGATTCGCGTCAATTTCGTTCAACCAAACATACTGTTCGCTCTCAACTCAACGTTGATCAAAACAGCGATTTTAATTGAAAACTCTTTGCAATCTGGCAATCCCACCTTTGCCAAGGATTTTATATCAACTTGAATGGGTGAAATGTGGATTATAATTTCTCGTTATCTAGGAGTGATGAATCCTTTTTTGAATACTCACAACCTTCATGCATCTCTCACTATACCTGTGCGTTATTTCCAGTTGACCCATGGTTAGAGTATCCTTCAATGTCCGCCAAAGTAAAGTCATCCTTACATAAGGTTCTATGGTACCTTCAAGTCAAACGACCAATTCCACCGCCATAGATTAAAGATCAACAACTAACGCAAGGATAGCTATCCATGTAGTATTTCTAGGCGGGTCATCCATATGATTGTTCCACTAATGAAGCATCCATGTGTCTATCCGAATGTCTCCACATTCCAATTTGTGAGGTTAGTTACTTTCTTCTTAAGAAAAAAATGCGACAAATGCTAGTCTATCCGCAATAACAATGTTAGTATCTTGTTATTGCTTTGACCATGGAAAGTTTAAGAATAAATGCTAAAACCTTGGGTCTCACAATCACAATACCTTGTGATTAACAAGTTTTTCCTTATTTATTCTACGAACTCTATTATTTTAGTTGTTATGGCAACGCAAATATGGAAAATAATAGATTCGCCATTCAAGTGCATGTATTAATTAAGTGTTTACGCATAACACTATACAAGATAGATTGCAATACCAGAATCTTACACAAATAGATCCAAATGCTATTGTATCTAAAACATATAGCTTCATTATGACCATCATGAATATGCTATGACATCCACCATGTCAAAGGATCTTTTGGATTCATTTTATCATTTTATCATTTCTGTGTATCATCTCTTCTAAAAAGATATGCTATCTTAATACACACTTTGATCATTGATGAGACTTAGGCTTCCTTCGTTTGTGACATGGCTCCATTGTTGTCACAATCTCTATTGGATCAACAATGGTAGGAAAACATTCACGTTCACTAAGAACTTGACGATCTAAACTGTTTCTCTTGCTACTTCCAAAGTAACTGTGTATTGGGTCTAAGTAGCTGTACTCATCTAGAACTTTTGCTATTGGTTATACTACTTTTATGAGTAATTGTCTATTCGGATTGGGATTAGTATATAGTGTTTCAAGACTGAGAAATGACGCTGCCAAATCTTTGAACTCTCTGTTAAATTTCTCCATAATAACATATATTCCGTACTTCTCAAGCATCTAATAATGTTCTTTGACCACTGCTTAATGTTTTCCACATTGTTTTCTTGGAAACATTTTTCGCCCCAAAATATGTGAATCATTTGGTCTAGTACATAGCATCACATGTGAGATAGATTCTTTTGCAAGTGGATAATGAATCTTATCCGTGCGATCTCTGTCAACTTGTGTTCTCCAACACCTTTTGAGAGTGTAGTCAGATCTTTATAGGAAAGAGTTCTCTCTTAGACTCTTTAATGAAAAATCTTATAAAGATTTCATCCATATACTTGAATTCAGATAGGCTGAGCATTTTTCTAGATCTATCCGTATATATCTTTATCCCAAAATCATATGCAATCTTTTTCTAGATCCGTAATGGAGAAAACCTTGGACTCTCTATACAGGTATCATTTTCTAATAACACATATCCCCGTACCATATTAGAAAGGAGATTATACTCCCACTAACTTTATGTACACACTATTCATATTTATTTTTTATAAAATTAAACTATTTGGTTGTCTCATCAAAATAAAGTTTTCAAGTCCTCTTAGGTCTGCTCACACGTTTAATTTGACCTTTTGGATTCAAAAATTTTAGGTTGCATTAGATACAACTTGATCAAGATCAAGTTTGAAATCCATTTATCAAACAAGTGCTTCTACAGCAATTAGAATCCAAATTAACAAAGGCACGATTATAAATAGGAATTTTATTCTCAAGACCAACATTTGTCTTTGATTGGATCATTCTCTATCAATCTTGCCATATTAGCGTGGGCGTTACGATCCATGTCAATTTATTGTTTGTAAGTTAACTTACAAACTATGCGTCTAACCCATTTTAGCAATCAATTAAAATGCACACTTTGATTTTAGTACATGGAGCTCACATTGAATTCTAGCGTATCAAGCTATATTTTGGAAGTCAAAACTTCGACTTTTACTTTGTATAAACCGCAGGCTTGTCATTCTCGACTAGCAATACCATATTGATAGCCATGAAATCATATCTTCATGTAGATGAATGGCCTAACGTGTTTTACATGGTGCCAATGTGCTCTTAAGAACTTTTCTTCTTTGGTAGTCCGTACCTCATCACATGAAGTTTAGTAACTAGTTCATGTAGTTGGTTAATCTCTTTTGTGGTTTCTTGAACTCTTTTAAGATGTATTCTATTCCCACTTTCCTTTTAGGAAAAACAATTTCACCAATAATAGATCATACTTTGATAAGATGGCTCTAATCTTCCAAGGTGAGAGTAGTGATACCCAATATTTTTCTTCTCAGATATCTCCAAAACAGATGTTTCTATATGCTTCATCTAAGTGTTTATTACTCAAAATTATTTTCAGTTTCATCTGGCAAGCTAGATGGAACATGATTTAGTGTGTCTCTTGCAATCTCTACTGCACATCCCCAAAGCAATTTTGGCCCAGACTATTAGGCATAATGATTAAATTACGGCATATTAATATGAACATTTTTCTCTCATTATACACCATCGGATTAGTGGTGTATACTCCTAAATTCTCTCAAAGGAGAATCTCATTCTTCTTTAATAACTAATTGTATCCTTAAATATTTTCCACTTTGATCATATGCTAGTGTAAGAATACTTTCCAATTACCTTTCGTCTTTCGCTTCAACCCTTTTGAACATTTCAAAACTTTCATACTTGAAGTTCATCAAGTATAAGATACTACATCTAGTATGTAGTCATCCTTGAGCTTGACGACGTAGGAAAGGCTAATATCCGACCTTTGTACATATTTTCCCAATGTGAATTAGGATTAAAATGTTTTGATGTAAAACTTGGATATAATTGTCTTTATACGTCTTTTGTTTTCTATTCTAATAATAGACATTTTGGATTTCGAAAGCCAATATTACTGATCTTATTTCTATAATAAAATCCATTATATGATCGTGAACAACTTTTGTTCTTAATCTTAACGGATCAACCATTCATGTCCGAACATGAACAAGAAATAATGTTCTTCAATAGAACATGATGACAATATTCATTCCAAAATAAAACAAAAGGGTAACGAAAAATAATAGGCCTAGAGTGAAGCAACTTTACTTCATTTCCTACCATAGGTCCAATTATTTTATTTTTTCAAGAAACTTTCCTATTCAAGTCTCAACTACATTTAAATATGGGATCTTCATTCGACATCTGATCACCTAAGAAACTTAAATATGACTTTAATAACCTTAATTTGAAGTAGAATCTTCTCAAAGACTCTTTATCTTCAAAATGGTTATTGTTGCCTTACAGTTCTATGCCAATGTCCTTTGTCTTTACAAAGTATTATTGGCTTCGAATATGTCATTGTGTGCTTTAACTGTTAGTTTGACCTCTCGGAATCTTTCTAAAAGTTCCTTTGAGACTTCCTTTAAGTCTCGTTAAGAGTGTAAGGGTCAAGGCTTAACACATTGGTAAGTTTAACAGTTTTAGCATACCAGACATATTTGTAGGTATCGTGAATCTTATTCATGGTAGCTTGCCGCAATGCACCAAATAATAAATTCCTTACTTGGGTTTAAAGCAATTAAATATAGTAGTGAATGAGTAAGGGTTGAAAGGACGAGGAACGGTGTTTTACCTAGTTGTTCTAACAATTAGAGTGATTTGGGCGGGTTAGTTGGAAAAAACAATTAAAAGTAAACAACTAATAATCAAAATAGGAAAAACGAGATTGAGGAAATTAATTTTGTAGCCAACTATTGCTAATTCTTCCATTGTAATGCGTCACTATTCCTATTCAATTTATGAACCCTAGATAGCCAACAAGCTATAACCATCTAAATTCTTCTTTTAGTGTGTTAACTCAAAACAAGCTCTTTGAGTTAACGTTTAGCTAATGGACAACCCTGAACAATCTCTTAAGGTCTAATGCATCGCTAGCATAATGAACTAGCAGAACAAGTTGAATTAGAAATCAATTGCACTAGGTCGAATTAATTTAACCTAAGTTGATTTGATATTAAATCTGCACGAGACTTAATTGCTACTAATAGATTAGAGCCTAGGAAAATTACGATCAAAGATCTAATCCTAGCACATAACATGAATTCATCAATTAAATGATACAAGTGGCCAATTTGAATCAAGCAACTATATAAATCTAGATTTGGTTTAAAAATGTAACAAATCAACAAATTGAATTGAAATGGAATAGATACAACGTTACTTAAATTGAAACCAAGAATACAAAGTTGGAATGACACAACTTTCCCCATTGAACTAGATCAAAAACTTAGCCGTTCATATTGGTGATAAATCCTTGAGTTTGGGCTCATGAATACAGCTTGATCTTCAACTCTTGTTGTTGAATCTTGATAATCTTGATTTTCTTCTTGTTGTTTCTTCTTGTATTTTCTTCTCTCTTATTGTGCTTCAATTGAGGTTAGACTCCCCTTTAAATAGGTGTCACAAAGGTCGTTAAAAAGCCCAAAATTTTTGCACAAGAAACTACCAAAATTAGAGTTCTAATAAAATAAGGAAATTTGGAATCGAGCAGTGTGTGCCCGCACAAGACCTCCATACTCCCACATGGTACGCCTGTGTGCCCACACCTTTTTTTTTGGAACCCGAGTTTTTCCATTTTGGTCTCCGAATTTCACAATTCACATCAAAATAACCCAAAATTGCATGTTTTCATCGTTTCTTGGCATCTAACATGAGATAAAATAAAATAAACATAAATATGAATCTAAATAAAAACAAACACACATTAAAAATGCAAATTAAAATAGATTAAACACACAACATAAAGACCTATCAAATTCCCACACACTTAAATCATTGTTCGTCCTCGAACAACGACACAAAATTAAATAAAAGAATGACACAAAATTAAATAAAAGAACAACACAAACATTAAAGTCACAACCCACTTTTTTAGCACAAAATCTTCTCTACATAATTGGAGTCTATTAGTGTGTGCTAGAGATGCAAATTAAAATCTCCTCTGACCAGACACGAAAACCCATACATCCCCGGTTCAATCCCTTTACCTAACGTGGTCTATATCCTCTCACAACTCATAGATTCTCTCCATATTCATTCATATGTTCCTACAAAGGTGATAGTGTCACCAGAATCGATCAAGTGTTAACAAAATAGTTGAAAAACTTGGAGAAAAGAAAAAGAATAATTTTAAGTAAACATTTGAAATTGACATTTTCAAGTGACACAATTAATGTGATATATTTTCATTGAATGACAAAGATGACCATTAAATGATAAACACAAGTGTACCTCTATATCGTCTGATAAAATAGTGACACCTGTCACTTAAAAATATTAATTATAAAATATCTATCTCGAATTTTTCAGAAAAAGAAAGGAAAAAACAATCACAATTCAATGAAAAATTCTTTTAGATAAAGATTTAAATCATGGAATGATCATAGTCATATTCAAGAATTTAAAACTTTATCTTAAATCTAATCATATAATCAATGAATTTATTTATGATTATTTGGGATTTTGGATAAATATGCAAGGGATTTTGCATATTTAATCTTTTTTTTGAAAGATATATTTAATCCCAGTTGAGTTACGTTGATTCTTTGCTGAGGCCTAAAAACCAAGTTGAGATTTATTTGATGGTTTTTCCAAATAAAAAAACAAATCCTTGTAGAAGTGTAAATCTCTTCATGATCTTCTCAATCTACTAACTTGTTGTAAAATTATACGATTAAAAAGATCTATTAAGTACCATATACTACGGAAATAAAAAATTTACAAATATATATGAAATGATGAAATAAATCAATCCAGAAACCAATGACTAATCTATATCTATATCTATATATTAATAAAATCAGCACATTTTCCCGCCACTTTCACCTATTTTTCTGAATGAAAAAATCAATTTTTAATTATTGCAACGAGTTTTACCGGTTCTACATGTCTTTTCAACTCGACTTATCACCCCTCATCTTTTGATAGAATCACTTCTTATCCCTTCAAATCCGGGTTATTATCATGTGTGATTTTTAAATCTCCCATCCATATCTTTTACCATGAAAAAAATAAAAGTATATTATTATAATTTTTATTTTACACATATTTTAAATTATAACTTGGCCATAAATCTCCCCGTGCAATGCACGGGAGAAAATACTAGTACTAGTATTAATAAAACCAGCACATTTTCCCGCCACTTTCACCTATTTTTCTGAATTAAAAAATTAATTTTTTATTATGGCAACGAGTTTTACCTCTTCTACATGTCTTTTCCAACTCGACTTATCACCACTTATCTTTTGATAGAATCACTCTTTATCCCTCAAATCCGGTTGTTATCATGTGTGATTTTTTTAAATCTCCCATCCATATCTTTTTACCATGAAAAAAATGAAAATATGTTATTATAATTTTTATTTTACACATATTTTAAATTATAAATTGGCCATAAATCTCCCCGTGCAATGCACGGGAGAAAATACTAGTTCTAGATAAAAGAGGTCAACTATGCCGTCTTTCGATTTAAAAACTAATGTATTAACTAAAAGTCGATCTATATAATACATGTTTATGTATAGTAAATCCTTATTTCATTAGAATTGTGTACCAATCCCTTTCTAGCTACTAGTTTCAATCCAAAACAACCACCACATATTTATTACGACATGACTGAACAAATTGAGTAATCGTGCATCACTATCATATAAACACGATATCTTGCAATGTCAAAGATTTAGGCCTTGTTCTATCCAGGATAAATTTTATCCCACACTCTTCTCTCTTATATTTTCAACCACATATACACTTTTCAATACAATATTAACCATATATTTTATACGGAATACCGCGCGGATAACTTTTATCCCCAATCAAAGTATCAAACAACCCCTTATACTAGCAATTGTTATGTGGGCTAATATACACGAAAATCAAGCTACCTAGGTACTTAGCTATATACTTTTCAGTTATGCAGCAATTTTTTGCTAACGTACAATTAATAAACATAGAAACGGAAAACTCTCTATCCAAGAGTAAGAAAAATGGCACATAAAATTAATAAACTAAGAATTTTACGTGCTTAAACGGTAAATGAAGGTTTTAATATAAGAATTTTCTGTGAAATATCATATTTGTATCCATTGTTGCACTCAACTCCCTTGAGAAACCCTCAATTACCCATTGGATTTAGTTTCATTATTTCACATCTAATGAATTTGACATTTCAATTTCTAACCCCTTTCTAGGCATGACTTTTGTCATCCACAAAGACTAAATATAGTGCCGTTGCAATCGTTAATATATAAAACGAGGGAAGTTAAAATGACATTAGTATAGTTTACAATGGCAGACAAAACGTGATTAAAATTTGCAAATCTCATATTTTGAATTTAGTATTGGATAGTCAAAAAAAAGGCTTTTTCAATGTTTTCCCGGGGGACATTGGCGTTGGATAGTCGAAACTGTGATGTCCACAATGAAATAATAACGAGACAAAATTTTAAATTCTCGGTCTCTATCGAAGAGAAATTAAACCACGCGTAGGGTTCCGTATTAGCCGTACTTCAGTTGACTTGGTTATATTAAAATGCTGATGACATCTATTTTGGATTTCCAAATCTCTCGATACCTATTAAATCTTGCAATGCATGCAAGGTGCAACTTTAGATTAGGTGGTTGTCCCACCAAATTCAAAGACGAGAAATTTTTCAAATATTATTGCGTTGTTTCATTAAAAGAAAGGCTGTGTTTGCTAATTTTCTATTTTTTAAAATTAAAGGTTTTTAGATAAATAGTGATCGAACTAGATTGATAGATATATAGATGATAATGAGTAATGATGTGAGAAATGCCAAGTTTGGCACCCAATAGTGTTAGTACATTATTCTAATTTTGAAATTTGAATTTAAATGAATAAATAAAATATTATTTTTATTTATGAATCATTTGAATATTAAATTCATAGTAAGAGGTAGCACCTTAAGGGCCATCGGTCGCTTTGAGATAGTACGGGCTAGGTGTTTGTGTAGAGAGGCACAAAAGAAATGCCTTTAATGCTTCAACCGTAAACATTTGTCCTATGACCGGCTTACGAGGGTTGGCATCACATTTGGGCTCAAGAGGCCAGTGACTTTACCAATTCTGGCAAACGGTTTGTCTTAATTGTGTCAACAGATCCGGTTAGGAGTGTTGGAATCTGCGCGGGTAACATAGAGAGCAAGCGCATTGGGTTGGACCACAGAAGGTCGACTAATTCTAAGTTATGCCATTACTAAAATAATCAATCGACCTTGCCCGTCTAGTGGATTACCATAGTACGATACGGCTTAGCATATGCTATTCGAGAGGTTCTTCGATGTGTGCCAATGAGTAGGGTCTTGCACAACTGTCCATACCTCGGTATGCTGGGAATCGAAGGGGACCAGGTAGTAGATACTCTACCCTACGGAATCCATCGCCTTGTCGAGATAGGATAAGAGTCTGCATGAATATTCCTTTAAGATAATAGTTCAAAATCTGTGTGCACGGTACTCGAGGACGCCTCAATGTTTGTACCGTCATGAGGTAAGGAAAAAACTGTTAAAAGAATGATAGCTCAAGTGAGATAATAATTAGAAGGGCAAAATGGTCATTTTATCCGTGATGTGATGATTTGATGTCAGATAGGGGTAATGCATTTGAATGAAGTGTTAGAGGATGCAATTGTAGGGTTTACAGAATATTACAACTTCTGTGATTTTATATGTTTACGAGTTTTCAGTTCTCCACCTATAATGGTATAAGTGGTTAATGTCTTTTGGTTCAACATTCAAATGTGGTGTATTAAATGTGATATGAAGAGATCATCAATTTTATATTCTTTTATTAAATTAAGATGTGAAGATGATAGTTGTAAATTCATGGAGTGTAGTTATAAGATTTATTTTTTACTTGTGGTGTGCTTTGAAATGTGGTGTACCAAAAAATTTTGGGGTGTAGATATAATTGCCCTAATCTAGTATTTCAACTAAGAAACTTTTATCTTTTGGTTGGCTTATTGATTTTAACACTTTTGACCTGTGGAACAAGTTAACACGATCGTATATGGAGGAACATAATCATTTAGGTTTCTCATGCATGCAATTATAATTGATTTAATATTTTCAGTCATGCATCGATTATTTTTTCAAAGTAAAACAATTTAGTCATTAGACTCGCCACCCAAATTGGGTGTCAGGGGGGGAGGGTGTGGGAAGGAAAAGTGGAACTGAGTCCGTCCAATGGAATACATCAAACGACTCGACACCAAAAGGAAAGAGCAAGCTTATTCTAGGAACATGGAATATGCTTGATCGATCCGCAACCAAATGAGTTAGACAAAGAGATAATGTTCTCCAAAAAAAAAAAAGAAAAACTAGCGAACAAATTCGTGACGTGCAACCTTGTATGATATATAATGAATCTGTGTAGACAGCTTTGAGATGATAACCTTCCTCCTTGCACATATTATGCCTATAATGCACAGCCAATGCTTTCGCCGCATCCATAGAATAAGCACCATTCATGCCCACTGCGAAAGCCCATGAGATCTGACCATTACTATCCTGAAGGGCACCTCCAAGTCCAATCCGTTCAGATCGAATGGTAACATCACACACCAAAATCAAACTGTTACTACATCGACATGGACCCTTTCATTCCCTTTGCTATTGCTCTCGGTTAGGCCCCAACAAATTGTCCCCGCCTGAACACTGCCCACTGCTGCTAAAAACTCCTGCCAGTTACTCCACAACAATTCCCCAACCACCTCACAAGATCGAATAGTACCATGATGGAAGAGATTATTCTTCTTCGACCGAAGTTTACAAAAACCCATGCAAGCCCGTGTCCATGATCAAGATCTAAATTCAGCAAGAACTGTCAAACGACCTTAGCCATCTCTAGCCTCTACAGCGCCTTCAAAACCTCCCACAAATCAAGAAAATGCCACAAGCCTTTTGCCCAAGCACATTGGTAAAATGTATGGGAATCCGATTTGTATCGACCACACCGAAAGCACGTGAAATTCCCATAGAGGTGCTGTTGTAGCAAGTTGTCCCCCGAGGACAACACTACACATAGAAGACTACATGCAAACATACGCAGCTTGGGGATAATGCAAAGTTCCAAAACTTGCCTCCAACCTTTATGCACCACATTTGACCCCAATGGAAGAGCTTGATGATCAAATTCCTTGAGCATGTGGTAGCCACTTCTCACTGTATACAACTCCGATGACATAAAGTGCCAAATATGTACATCCTCTTTATTACCATGGCTTAAAGGAATAGAGAGGATAGCATCAACATCCCCACTTAAGAAAATTTGCCACACCACATCCTTCCTCCACCATCTATGATCATCAATCAAATACACCACAAACTCTACTTGTGGATTCCTCGGCATTAATGGCTTGAAGAGCAATGAACGTGGAAGCCATGGATCTGAGAACACTCTAAGTTTCACTTCGTTCCCCACTCACCACCGAAGGTCTAACCACAGCTCCTCACAACTGCATAGCAGTCCCCTCCATAAAGGAGAAGCGTTTGGCTTCTCCATAGCATCAAGGACATTACAATTCGAGTAATACTTTGCCTTTAGAATATGGGCCGCCAAAGCAATTGGATACTCCATCAAGTGGGCCTTACTTATTTAGCAATCAAAGCTTTGTTAAACAAAACCAAGTCCCGGAATCCAAGGCCACCATTACGTTTAGACAAGCTCAAAACATCGCATCTAATCGATAGCACTTTCCTATTCAGTCCATTTGACCCCCACTAAAAGTTAGACATTAGTTGCCTAATTTTATTGCAAATTGCAAACAGCACTCGAAACAAACTCATAATATAAGTCGGAATAGCTTGTATGATCAACTTAATCAACACCTTTTTCCACATCTTATCCCTGAAGAAAGCTAAGGACCTCTTTTATCACGGCCAATCATATAAAGAAATCCTAAATAAAGTGCGTGATGATTGGTAGCTTGAAAGCCAAAGGTAGATAAGATGCTTTGCCGTTCATCTGCTAAAATATTAGGGCTAAAGGTGACAACTGTCTTATCCATTAATACACTGCCAGGACGCACGCCAGTAAAGCCGCAAGGCACTCAAAATATTTCAGTATCCCCCCAGGTAGCTCGCGCAATAATGATTGAGTCATCTGTATAGAACAAATGGCTCACCCATGGACCTAGAACGCCGCTACGCGCCGCAACAATCGGACCATCACGCTCAGCTGCATTAATGGAACCCGACAATCCTTTCCTGTAGAGAAGAAACAAGTAGGCAATAGTGAACACCCCTATTGGAGGGCCTGCGAAGGCATAACCAAACTAACATAACTTTGATTAGCCCAAAAGGTAATCGAAATGCACTCTACAACCAATGTCACCTACCAATCGGGAAACCTATGCCTCCGTATAACCATTGCTAGGTATCTCCGCTCAACACTATTATTAGCCTTGCTCATGTCCAACTTCAGAGCCATAGCCCTAACACGATCCTGCTTTTTCAAAGATGACGAATGCATAAGCTTAAATGCAATAAAGACATTGTTCGTAATTAATTGAATCGAAACAAAAACGATCTATATTGAACTAATAACTGACCCAAGTACCTCATTCAAATGATTGGCAATCATCTCCGAAATAATCTTGTAGATCGTGGTGCAAATGCTAATGGCTCAATAGTTGAAAGATATTATGGGGACTTCTTCCTTGAAATACCAACACTCACTGTCTTATTTACTTCTCGAGGTGGCTTTCCTTCATTAAGGACCCCTAAAGAGGCCTGGATAATCTTCTTCCCGATATCATTTCAGTGGCGCTCATAGAAGGTCATATTAAAACCATCAACACGTGTGGCCCTAAAGGGCCTTAAACCCTATCATAGCCAAACAACCTCCTCAGAACTAAACTGCTTGTCCAATATTGAATATCTACCTCAGAAAGACCATCAGTCATCCATATATCCCTATCCTAAGGTTCTCCACTAAAAGGTTTCCATTTATAAACAAAGATCCATAATGGGATTCCATATGGTGGACCATCTCATTCCGCTCATGCAGCCACACCTCTCTACCGCCACGCAACCTCAGGATTCGATTACTCTAAAACTCCCTACTCGCTTTGCATGTAAGAACTTGATATTCTGATCCCCATCCCAAAACCAATCTACCATTAATTGTTGCAAACAATATATATCATCCCTATTCTTTAAACGATCCAACTCACACTCCAAACCCTTAATATGCTCTGTCTAATGACTTGGCAGAGCACCATCATACAACAAGCCCAATTCAATCTCCACTTCCCTCATACGATCGTTCCACCCCTTAAATCGCCTTCTACTCTAGCTTTTAGGAGAAGAACTACAATGGCTCAAACGATGCTAAATCCTAGCAAACTAATTTGATGTCTTCCCCCTCCCACCTGACTCCCCCAAGACTATAGCACCAGATCCTCATGTCCTTCATCCTTGAACCAAAAATGTTCGAAGTGGAATGGAGTGTATCATTGATAGGTGCTTTATTAGCACCAAAATAACTTTTTAATGTCGTTGCTATTATTCCTTGAATGTTTTATAAGTTCATTTTTAGGTATGTTTTTTAATTTCTATGTTTAAGGTCGAGTTGGAGCTTAAATAGGTAAAAAGAAATAAAAAAAGGACTAAAAAGAATGGAGAAACGAAGTTTAAAAAGTTCATTTTATTCAAAGGAGCACATTGTCGGCAATGATATAAGTTGAATTTGGATTTTACTTCTCTTGAAGAATTGTAGCCTATTGAGCCTAGTTTCCAACACGATTCAAATCTGCTCAATCAGACACCGGACGAAAAAGTTATGCTCAAAATACCAAAGACTCCGCGTCCTATCCAGATAGGTTGCAAGCACAATATCAATTTCGTGGATTTTCCTAGTTTTGCTAGAATTCTATTCCAGTAAGGTTTTAGGGTGTCTTGGGCACCAATTCATGACTCATTCTAGACCTTTGAAGAGCCTACAAATAGAAGATAACGAAACAAAAATAGATTTGGAATTTGTAAAACAAGAATCGAGAGATTGAAGAGGAGATCTAAAGAACTAATCCATAAAAGTTCAAGATCTAGATGGCGTATTAAAGATCAATCACCATGGATCTTCACACCAGCATGAGAGGCTAACTATATTCATCCAGCTTAGAGGGATGTCATAGTTGAAGCTTGTTATTCAATTAATGGTTCAGTGACTTTTTTTTCTACTCTTCATTATTAAATTGGTTTGTTATTCGAATCTGAATGTTAAAGATTATTTGAAGTTTATTTAGATTTGGCCAGTTTATGTGAATTTCATTAGATCTATTGCTAGGATTAGCTTTCAATCCGTAATTGTTGATTATTTGTGTAACACCCAAAATCCAGAAACTTAGACCTGGACGTATCACCCTTTAGTTCACTTTAACATGGGGAAAATAAACAAATTAACTTATGAAATATTATTATTTATTTTTTTTCTTTACAAAGTCCTATAAAGATTTCGTCAGAATTTACCCGATAACTGGATATAACCAACCTGTTAAAGAACTGAGCATCTTCACACAAGCTTCAAGAATGTAATTAAATTCTCCAAGACCCCTTTGAAAGATACGAATAAATCAGAAACAGCAATCCTATGTTTAGACTCAAATAACTTCCACCCAATCCATTAGTCTAAAATAACAAAAACCATTAAATCATGGGAAATAATTAAAAGAATGAAACAAATGGCTAAGAAGTAGCTATCCTAAGCGACGATAAGTTTTTTCACTTCAAAATTTAAAACTAGCAAAAGGACACCACCTGAATCTGCCTCCGAGCACATTCCTCGTTCATCTAGCTCTCATCTCCTATAATGAATGAAAAAAAAAATCTTGCATGAGCTAAAACCCAGTAAATAAGCCCCATGCACGTGATGCATGCTTATGCG
Organism: Jasminum sambac; assembly: GCA_018223645.1. Taxonomy (NCBI): domain Eukaryota; kingdom Viridiplantae; phylum Streptophyta; class Magnoliopsida; order Lamiales; family Oleaceae; genus Jasminum; species Jasminum sambac. The sequence goes on from CP073641.1 coordinate 24,876,953, forward strand.
GTGCAAGGTTTAAATTAAACTTTATAATATTTATCCCGTTTTAACTTTTCAAACCTTCTTCAGGCATTTGAATGACTATCTTTATTTCCATCGTGAGCTCACTTGATGTATCACTTAATCAATCAGATGCAGTGGGCGATTCTTATTTCGAACCAGATAAAATTCTACCGGTAGTAACGCAAAGCGGATAAAATTACTTTCGACTTCCAAGTTAACTTACACTTTCAGTTCACATGAACTTTCCATCAGGTACGCCTGGCCCCCGCGCCCCACTTCCCACACACATCTTTCATGACATAGATGTATACCCATATTCTTCAAAATTTTGGGATACATACTTTTGAAAAGAGAGTATTTTCCACACTTTAACATCAAATACTTAGCTTATCAAAAAATCATTGACTAGCACGACTCATGAATGCCATGACATGTCAATTATGTATGCTCCAATGTAAAACCAGATATATTATACATACAAGTAGTAATAGAAGGATTTAAATCAAATAGTTGCACGTAGCACACTAAACATATTAATCACACCAAACATATTAATCACACCTTAAACAATCAAATTCAGTAGAACTTCAAAGAGGGAGTTTACTTACCTGGAGTCCTTACTAAGTTACTTTGAGAAGCAAGTGGAGGTGCATTTCGCCACTCACGGGATCAACGTGCCAAAGATCCCAATTGACATAATTTAGTTTAACCTAATTAATTTCTAGTGAATCACAAACTTGTATACAAATTAACCCGTCGATCTCGACAAGAATAGGAATAACTCCCAAATGAAAACGCAGAATCATGCAATTCCAATTTTCTAGGATAACTAAGTCATTGAGTAATTTCTATCATTAAAATCCCATCAAAACTCCAATTATAGAAGCCAAAACAATTTTTCAACTCTAAGTACAGAAATTGTGGAAAATACACTACTATGGCAGCATGCGTTTATCAAATCATTTAAAATAGTAAAAGACATCATAAAATTCTAAAATTTTTACAAAAGGTAGGAAACTCGTACATATTCATCATACTTAAAAATCGCCTCTTATAAATCACGTTTATGGCATCAAAATCATTTTTAACCAGACAATAACCTGTTCTCGGGTGGAATCTGTCTAATCTCACAAAAAGTATCATAAAATATTCTACAAGATTCGAATGATGTCATACCAATTCCAAATGATAGTAATTCATGGGGGATAATTTTCCAATTTTAATCACCCAGAAATTCCATCTATACTAAAAATTACAGCCTTTCAAAGTTAAGAGCAGAAGCTGGAAAAAGTCATAGGTGCAAAACACATTGGTTTTTCTTTCACGCAATTCATCAAACACTATGAGGGCTTGGTTGATATCAAGTAGTCTTAATCTCATCCCATATCAAGACCTCATGCCCAACTCAAAGTATCAAGTAAATTACTTTTCCCCAACCACCAAAGTCTCAATTAATCCATAAAGCTTCAATTATTTATCCCCCACCAACCTATATTAGGATAGAAAAAGATAAAAGTAGAGAGATTACCTTATTAGAACCAAATAGAGGTCACACAAGAGAGAAGAAGAGAGAGAGAGCCAATGGTGAGAGGAAGAGAGGAAACGTGAGTTGTAGAAGTGAGCTTTGGTAGGTTTTAATTGGGTTTTAATTGGTGAATCCAACTTGGGCTTGTTCTTCATGTTCTTTCATTTCTTGGTATCCAAGACAATTTAGTTTGGGTGAATAGTAAAGGATGTAATACTGGGCTTTTGGATTTTGGGTTAAAGAATAGGCTATTATAAATTAGCCCCAAAGTTAAAATACACAATTCTAACTTCTTATTATTATTTCCTTTGGTTAAATCATGAGTAAATAGTAAAACATTTAAATTGCAAATAATTTAAACAAAAGCGTAATAATATAACACTTAAACTCATTTTCGTTAAATCAAATATTCTAAGTGGCATGTTGAGCATGATATCGTTCGAGTCCCTCCACTGCAAAACAAAACTCAATAGAAATCCATCATAATTATCAATAATAATTATCAATTATAATAAACTATATTAAATTGAGTAAATAACTTACGAATAAAACTCGTAATTATAATGGAAATAATATGCGGTATTACAATCTGATTCATTAGTAGAAATCAACGACCATGCATCATTAGGGTTAGCAAACCATAAGTTAAACAATTCTAGCTTGTGTCATTGTTGCTTAGTTTAGCCTAATTGCCTAGTGATTAATACAACCATTGTCTTAAACTTAGAGAGCTTATTCTAGGTTATTCAATTGGTTAGGACTAATTGAAGAGCTTATTTTAGTTAATTGAATTCGGGAAAATTCAGGTAGTCAAAGCTTGCTGATTGCCAAGGGTTATTTATTTGACTAGAGAGTATGAATGCATTATGATTAATTGGATGTGCAAGTGGAAACTCGACTGATCCGAAGAGCTAAGTGGTTTTCTCTTTATTGATTTTTTCCCATTAATTGTTCTTTGCGTTGTTATTTCATTTCAATTCCTAGTTTTTACTTCAATTGCCAACCACCTCCCCAATCATTATTTAGTGCATTTTAACTAGTTTTACATCATTCTCTTGGGTTCGAGCCACACTTGCCACTACTATATTTATTTTAAAACCGAGTAAGGAAAATCACATTTATTATTTGTTGGTTAAGACAACCACCAATCCTCTATCAAGACCCGTCTCATCCAGACAACCCCTCTGACTACAGTAATACTGTTCGATGATTAGAATAAGATAAAGACAAATAATCCACCACCGCCAAGAGAAAGAGGTAACACCACTCAGTAGTCACCAATAAGCAATCAAGCATTGCCGATATATTGTCATCCCCATCCCTCTTATTATTCCATGTAAAGGCTACACCTCAAAATACCCATAAAAACTAATAAATCTCTAGCCCCTCTCCTGATCTTCTACCAAAGTTGTATCAACATGACCTTTCGAATAAGACTGGATAGTCACCTGCTAATCATCTCTCCACAACAACATAAGATCCCAACTACGTCCCTCACAATCCACCACCAGATCACCATTATGGAAAGCCAAAGAATCGCATACCACATCTGCCTTAGCTCCGAAAAGTTTAGTTTCAGATAGAAAAACTAGACCCAAGGAATAGGTATGCATTAAATGCCATGCAGTACAGACCATGCAGGGATTCCCCAAGCATTGTATGTTCCAACATAATCAACCATTGCTCGGTAGTGTCCTACTGCACATGTAATCATCGCTAAAGTGTCAACTCTAGTAACCGAGTAGTCTATAATCTCTCTACCATCCTTAATTCCTCTAATCTTTTTCCTATAGCAAAAATCCTCGCCACCCTCCATATACATCCTCTATTTGTAGGAGCCATACAAGCCATGCACCCATTCGTTTACATGGTGATGAACTCGAGAATACATGATTATCCTTCCCCATGAGCCCCTTTAATTGGGAGCTGCTATGTTTTTTCACCTTGACCACTTTACATACCGACACACCACCACCACCAGCCATCCCATTCGCCTACATCATCAACTGGCCCAAGACATCCCTTCATCCATCCCAACTTGCGCATGATCTATACTATCTAAAAAAACTAGCCCATATGTCTTGCTATGATCTTTCTCAGTCTCAGCTACCACACATTCTCTACTGCCTACATCATTAACCACTTCCTGCTTAACAACAGTTTCGTCGCTAGCCCTGACATTCGACGAAAGGGTATCAGCACTACTGTCCATAGATTCATGCGAAGCACCACGACTATGGCTTCTCACAGTAGATTTGTGAATAGTCCCAATTGCTCACATCTAGCATCTAGTCACTATACTTTCTCTATATGGCTCTGACCATACTCTAGCTCAATGACAGGCACTAGATATGTCAATGACTGATCAATCCATAAGCCTAGCAGAAATTCGACAACTTCTCATATTGAAAAGGGCGAACACAATCCTATCCCAACTCATCTACACTAATCTTAACTATATGATGCAACAGTTTTTCCACATCAATTCGAAACTGAAACCTCATCGTAATGCCATCCATATCCACAACCAATAGATCACCAGCTACTTACCAGTGAACTTCAAATAGGTATCTGTCAGATAAATAACTGGCAGGTTAAGCACGTAACCCAAAAGGGCACCACGTTGAATTTCATCTAATCAAAGCCGTGTGCCCCAATGGTAACACCGAAGAGATCAACTCCTTATTGGAGAGCAAGACCCCATGGTAAACCTAGATTTCTCTCATTTGAACCCAATGGTAAATAATAAAGCATTCCCAGTCCATATCTCTTCAATGGAAAAAAGGCTCCTCTATATGCTATAGGGACGTAGTTGGGGGGTGCTGAACTGGGCTATAGCCCAGTCCTACCCCTAGCCCACTACAACAAGTCAACAACCCAAAATACAATTAAAAGCAACTAAGCCTATCCCAAATCTAATTTGTAATTTAAAATATCATAAGCCCAAGCTAATAGCCCATTCCCCACTGGCTGACCCAATTACTTGTAAGTTGTATCCGTTACTTTACGTCTTTACCCAATATCACATATTGGCTACCCTATTGATCTGTTCTCAAAAGATCTCTGGCATCGTCTTTCTTGAGTGTCGAACTTTCGCACTCTCGCCTGAACACGTGAACTGTGGATTTCAACCATCAAAAATTCAAAACATTGCCTAAACGGCTGAACCATCATCGCCTGAAGTCTGAACAACCGCCAACAGCCGTGATTTGTAGAAAAAACTCAGCCGCAATTCCTCAAACGATTGGACTGCCAGCTATGCCGATTGCAATTAGGCCCCTTCTTCTTACTTGGTAGGTATCTAAATTCTCATTTCCTTTATTTTATTGCACTTTAAGTTCCTAAAATTTGTGGTTTATCATTTATGAGTTATGACCATGTATTCATTTTGCCCTCCATTCTTTCACAATGTCGAATATGTCATATTTCGGTTGAAATTGGATGTATAGCGTGTGCTGTACTATTGTAAGATTGTTTTATTTCTTAAAAAAATAGAAGAATTGGTGTTGCCTTGTTCTTGTTCAATTTTTGAAATAATGATACTGGCAGTGTATAAATTATAATGGAACTATGACAGCTTCGGCCACTTTGCTAGACTCCATTTGACTTGGCTTTAAGCAAATTACAATTTATAGATTCTATTATAAATGAATTTTGTGCCTCGAGACCTCGGCATGGCCCATTCTAGCAAGTGCAATTTGTATTTTGACTATGTTTGTGCAACCCATTCTACTAGGTGCAATTTGTATTTTGACTATTTTTGCGAGCCCCATTCTAGATGCATTTGTATTTTGGCTATTTTTGTTATATATGAAACTTATTTAATGTCATGAATTTTAAAATTTTTGAACTTTACCCCCTAACTATAATTGCTGGCTACGCCCCTAATATCCTAGATCATGTGTAAAACTCTTAACTATCCATCCCCCAAGGATTCTTGTAATGAAAGATAGCACCATATGCTAGCCCGAACATGTGAATCCTCCATCTTAACCACAGCCTCTAGAACCTCTTCATCATCAAGCCGCAGCATGCACCACTTCACAATCACATCTGGATCTATCTTGTCTGAATAAACAATAACGAGAGGTAGGAAAGAAACTATGAAGAAAAGATGCCACAACCACCAAACAGTGATGGATCAATTGACCGTAGCCATAAAAAACCCTAATCCCAAACCCTAGAGAGAAAAATAGATAGGAAATTTTATCATGCATCGACTATTAATAATAATTTATTCAGATGACTATATTTAAGTGTTCAATTTTATGTAAAATAAATATAGATAAAATTTTGTGGAATAGTGATTGAAATTGGCCTCAAATGATCATCACATGCCTAGGACTCCACACGCCTGGGGGGTGCTTGATGCAGGAAGTTTTCTTGCTCTCAACTTCTTATCCAACTATGGTAAGATTCATATCGAGTTTATTATCTTCTTTAATTAACTTACTTTATCTTGAATAACATATTGTCTGCTTTGATAATATATAATTTCTAGGAAGTTGAGATTGAATACAACTTTGTTTCCTTATTTATCAAGAATACAAGTTGGATAAAATCACAAGGAAAGGAAAGAGGACAGCGGACATGTGCATGCACACTCAAAAGAAATATTTTTGCGCTCTCTATACTTTTCCATGCACATACATGATACTTTGAGAAGATTAGAGTTTTCAAAGATTGATTCATCTGCAAACTTTCAAACAATCCAACCATTTGAAAAGTGCTTTGGGAAGAGTCTAAATCATAGAAGCAGAGTGCCTCAACATTAAAGATCTCAATCAAGGAAGTGTTCAGCAGTTGGAGGATTGTAGCAGTCACAAAGAGAGTTATTGATGACTCATGTGATGCCAGCTGTCATTACATGCCAAAATAATAATAATAATAATAATAACAATAATAATAATAATAATCATCATCATCATCAAGGAGTGATTTATTAATTTTTTGGGTGTTGACCAATTGTACTTGCGGATACATTCCTTTAGTTTTTCTTGTACTAAATTAACACTTTTTTAATCTAGTAGATTGGCTTTGTCCATAGGCTATGGAATAGTAATTTTTTACCCTTCAGATTTTTCCATGTTAACGCTAGGTACGTGGTTGAAAGACGTTAGCAAAATTAATTTTTTTACTATCTGTCGCACTGTTAAACTGGTCGCGTTTGTCGCGGCACGCCAAAGTTTAATTTTTTATTTCCTTACTCGATTTCAAAACTACAAATTAATGTAGAAGTGGTAAGTACGGGTCGAACCCAAGAGGAACGATGTTTAATGTAGTTGCTTTTATCAATTAATATAGAATGGGGTTTTGTAAAATTGAATGAAATTTGAAAATAAAATGACAAAATAAAAGAGATGAAATGAAACAATTGAACTAAATATCTAGTTCTTGGGTTCGGTTGTGTCACTAACTCATATTTATATTTTCCATGCAACGTGTTACTATTCCTTCTCCAATTTACCAACTCCAATTAATCAATACGCTCTGATTAACGAATTCTTCCTTAAGTGTATTAGTTTAAAGTGAGCTCTTTAACTTAACATCTAGCTATTGGATAACCCTAAACAAGTTCTTAGGATTTAATGCCATGCTAGTGTGAAATGAACGAGAAGAATGAGTTGAATTAGATGATTAATTTCACAAACTCGAATTAATGCATCTAAGTTGATTTGTTAATAAATATGCACGATATTCTTTTGCTACTTTGGATTGGAATCTAATGACATTTACGGATCAAGAGTTCCAATCCTATCATGTAACTTAAATTCACAGATTAATTGATTCAATTGGCCAAGGTGAATGCAATAATCACATAAACTCAAAAAGGGGTTTACAAGCATAACAAACCAACAAATTGAAGTGGAGGAATAGATAAAACGTTATTAAAGAGTTAGAAAAGATAACAACATGTTAGTTGAACACAACGTCCCCCTCGAACTAGATAGTGAAGTCTAACTATTCATATTTGTGGGTTTCATACCTTTTAGCGAGTGTTCGCCTTGTATCACCTCCACAATATAATAGATTATACTTCACTATCACAAGTAATATATACAAAATATAGAAAACAAGTAAATAAATGCTAAGAAATAAATAGAGAAGTTTAATCACTAATATATGCGGGTTAAATACTTTTTAGCGAGTGTTCGTCTTGTATCACCTCCACAATATATGAGAAATTATCTTTCTCAAACATGAAAAATAAAAGAAAGAGAAAAACTAGCGAAGAAATGCTTCGCTAATCATATTCACGGCCAAAGTATCGTCGATTGATTATTCGAACCTAAATCTAGGTTTTTACTTCCGCCGGAATATGAGAAACTAAGAGCTTTCAAGCTAGAGCTAAGAACAATTGATGAAGAGAATTTTATTGAGGAGAAAGTTGGAGAGAATCACAAGCTAATTCTCTCTTCAAATTTGTGTCTTCCTCCCTTACAAATGCCTCTATTTATAGGCAAAATTTCATAAGAAAATACAATAAAAAATTACACTCATGCACCATCATGGGTTTATTAAATTGTATCCACCAAATCATGATAATGAAATTTCATCATGGTGTAGTTGGAATTTCCTCTTTTGGATATTTTAATAGAAAGTTATGAATTTTCTACCAAAACATGGCCCAATGAATCCTCCATGCAGAACACTCGGTTTTACCCATTTTTGACCATCATAATGTCTGAATCATCTAAAGTCATGAACACCAAAGTTGTAGCGCTCTGAGTCTTCTTTCCACAGGAATAAGAATCAGGTCAATTTGAGTTTTTGAGCTCAAGTTATGTTCAACTTACTGAACTCTGCTAGTAAATCCGAGTTGCTGATTTTTTTACACTTTTAGTCATTTTTCTTCAAACGACCATAACTTTAACTAGGAAACTCCGATTTGGGATTCGAAAGAAGTTTGGGAATCATCTTTTGATGTTCTTAAACATTGGCACAAGAAAAATTATAAAAATAACTTTTCATAAAATTGCATCGTAGGCCCTCCATCTTTGATTCGCTTGCATTTTGGTCCCGAGTTTCCGTTTTCATTCGATTTTCATCCATTTTGACTCCTTTTGATTCTTTGTGACCCTAAGCACCACAATAAAGGAAAAACACGTAAAACGGAACATAAAACACTAATAAAATACACAAACACGTAAAATAAAAGAGTTATTTAAGTGCTTTTCTAGCACTTATCAAATTCCCCCACACTTAGACGATTGTTCGCCCTCGAACAACAATCATATGACAAAAGATAACAAACTGGTTTTACATGAGATAAATGACTTTAAACGGTGAAATTCAACTACAGATAGTGACTTGCTTATTAAACATTCTCCCGAATCGTGAAAATTTCACTTCTTCTCAATACACAATGGCTTGTGAGTGTGTGCAATTGAGGTTATCATCCCATCACTAACTGGAACCAAATAAAAGCTTACGATGTTTATCCAAATCCTGACCGAAATGGTCATATCTCCTTTCACCTCTCGTGATCCCACTCTTATTTTACAATGATTCCCATGGATCCTAAAAATTACTGTGTTTATCAAAAATCATCAACTGTTAGCACTACAAAGAAAAAAAAGGGCATGGAAAGTGTTTTATCGCAAATATGTCTTCAATTCAAAGAGTGTTAAGATTTGGGCAATTCAAACCACTGAGGGAATTTATTTATCTAACTTCACACTTGGGTAGCTATCACATTTCTTTCTCTTTTTTTTTTTTTTTTTGAAGAAGAAGAAGAAGAAGAGTTTTGCAATTTTCTTTTCAACTTTTACCCCACAGGTAGCTTTCACACTAACCCCTTTCATTGGAGGTAGCCTTCTTCACCCATTCGAGGTGACGATCTTTCACTCTCCGAGGCAGGTAGCTCTTTCCTGTGGTCCCTCTCCTTATTTCGAATATAAAAGTAAAATTCATTCTCAACATAGGTCAGTGTTTTTTCCAAACTTTTTTAAACTCTGTCAATAAAAGACATATTCAAAAAAAACAGATACCATGCGATTATAACTCCACCTTGCTAACAATTGATGTTTCCAGGTTACTTTGAGCAGGACGAATGGATAGAAAAAAGAAAAGAAAAAGTTAGTTTACTATGGTCTAGAAAAATAAAAAATCAACATTTTCAACCTTCAATTTGTGTTCCAGAAAATGATAGTAAATTACCTATAAATGTGCTCAGGTAAGTTAGCCGGCTATGCATAGAGAAGAAAAGAGCACAATTTTTTTTTTTTTCAGGATCCTGTAGTTTCAGCTAAGTCACACAAATTAAGCTCAATCATATTCAAAAGTTGCTATCTCATGCAAAATCGTCGACACAAATAAAAAAAAAAAATCACACGCAGACCACAATATGCCACTCCCCCACACTTAAATTCTACATTGTCCCCAATGTAGAAATATAGAAAGCATGAAAAAGTGTAGAAATAGAAACTCCCCTATGGTAAGTAATGAGTCGTGCGAATCGGGATGGTGGTTGCACAATGTAACACTTTTTAGGAACACTTCGACAATCCAAGAGCAAGAGACCTACAATCAACATATTTACAGAACAAGAAAAACAACAGGTAAATTTGTTATTTTTTTTAAAGAATAGAAATATATACAAAGCGACTGTGGGAGTTGACAACCCTCTGAACATCTGGCAGTAGTATTCACATCAAATTAATGACATGATTCCATCAAGTCTGATCCGCATGGAAACTATCTGAATCAGCATAGTCTCTACAAAACAGTTTGGCAACCAACCTTAATGAAAAGGTCCTCCATATCGCCACATGACACATAGGTATGTTTACCATTCAATAAAGAACAGCCCCACAAGAACCAACAAATGGGAGAACGTTTACAGCAGAACATCCAACTCAGACACTTCTCAAATGAATGAGACGTAGTTTTACATCTTCGGATGGGTGCGGGTGCTAATGATCATGCTCAAAAAGTTGCTACTCAATGGTAAGGCCATCGAGTTTGATTTCCAACAGACGTTGTCGTTGTTCCAACAAATTATCAAACTCCCTCACACTGATTTCGAGCTGGCTGTTTCTCCTGATAGATTTTTCAGCCCTGCACCTAATTGGTCCATCTTTGAAGAAAACAACATGTCTATATTGTGAATAAGTTTGATTTCTAGTACAATGAGGTCCGTCTAATAGCTTTCCACATTTAAAGCAACATTTAAGGCGCTTAGCACGTCGTTTGCGAGCAGATCGGGATGATCCCACCCCAAAAGCGATAACATTCCAAAGGGAACACTCATACTTGTCAACAAGTCGAACAATGTGAATCTTGATATCAATAGGCATAAAAAAAAATCGAGTACTTGTAGAAGAGCAACAATACGTAGAGGAGATGCCATGAGAGAAGTGAGAATTCAATTCTTAAAGCTGTATCTAATCACTGTCAGAAAGGAATGCTCACAAAGGGTTGAGACTATTGGTTGTAGCTTCAAGTAGATAATGGTCTCGATTTATAGTCAAATGAGCATTGTTTCAACCGACAACCATGAACGTAGAGTGTGCTGGAAAGAGTACGATGGGAGGAGTATCCGAGAAGATGCGTTGACAAATTGTCAATTATCAATAATTAATCCCCACACGTTGTCAGTAACTATTGCTAATCACCGATTTGTGCGCCATCATGTCTCTTCCCAAATAATTGAATCCCTGGATATCTTCTTTCTACAGTTTCAAAGCAATATCTTCCTCAGTATGATAGATAAAAAGTTGAGAAATTAAAAACAAAAGTTTCAAAAGAAAAATAAAAATGAGAGAAAATGCTTGGGTTGCCTCCCAAAAAGCGCTTTTGTTTAAAGTCGTTAGCTCGACTCTAAATTTTTTTTAAAAAAAAATTTAATTAATAAAACCAACTAAATTGGTTAACCGTTCCCCGGCAACGGCGCCAAAAACTTGGTCGCATTTGTCGCGGCACGCCAAAGTTTAATTTTTTATTTCCTTACTCGGTTTCAAAACTACAAATTAATGTAGAAGTCGTAAGTAAGGGTCGAACCCAAGAGGAACGGTGTTTAATTTAGTTTTTATCAATTAACATAGAATGGGGTTTTGTGAAATCGAATGAAATTTGAAAATAAAATGACAAAATAAAAGAGATGAAATGAACAATGGAACTAAATATCTAGTTCTCCGGTTCGGTTGCGTCAACAACTCGTGTTATCTTTCCCATGCAACGTGTTACTATTCCTTCTCCAATTTATCAACTCCAATTAATCAATACGCTCTGATTAACGAATTCTTCCTTAAGTGTATTAAGTTAAAGTGAGCTCTTTAACTTAACATCTAGCTATTGGATAACCGTAAACAAGTTCTTAGGGTTTAATGCAATGCTAGTGTGAAATGAACGAGAAGAATGAGTTGAATTAGATGATTAATTTCACAAACTCGAATTAATGCATCTAAGTTGATTTGTTAATAAATATGCACGATATTCATTTGCTACTTTGGATTGGAATCTAATGACATTTACAGATCAAGAGTTCCAATCCTAGCATATAACTTGAATTTACAGATTAATTGATTCAATTGGCCAAGGTGGATGCAATAATCACATAAACTCAAAAACGGGTTTACAAGCATAACAAACCAACAAATTGAAGTGGAGGAATAGATAAAACGTTACTAAAGAGTTAGAAAAGATAACAACAGGTTAGCTGAACACAACGTCCCCCTCGAACTAGATAGTGAAGTCTAACTATTCATATTTGTGGGTTTCATACTTTTTAGCGAGTGTTCGCCTTGTATCACCTCCACAATATAATATATTATACTTCACTATCACAAGTAATATATACAAAATATAGAAAACAAGTAAATAAATGCTAAGAAATAAATAGAGAAGTCTAATCACTCATATATGCAGGTTAAATACTTTTTAGCGAGTGTTCGCCTTGTGTCACCTCCACAATATATGAGAAATTATCTTTCTCAAACATAAAAAATAAAATAAAGAGAAAAACTAGCGAAGAAATGCTCCGCTAATCATATTCACGGCCGAAGTATCGTCGATTGATTATTCGAACCTAAATTTAGGTTTTTACTTCCGCCGGAATATGAGAAACTAAAAGCTTTCAAGCTAGAATTAAGAACAATTGATGAAGAGAATTTAATTGAGGAGAAAGTTGGAGAGAATCACAAGCTAATTCTCTCTTCATAGTTGTGTTTTCCTTCCTTACAAGTGCCTCTATTTATAGGCAAAATTTCATAAGAAAATACAATAAAAAATTACACTCATGCACCATCATGGGTTTATTAAATTGTATCTACCAAATCATGATAATGGAATTTCATCATTGTGTAGGTAAGCATCTTGGCTGAAGTATGCAATTGGAATTTCCTCTTTTGGATATTTTAATAAGAAAGTTATGAATTTTCTACCAAAACATGGCCCAAGGAATTCTCCATGTAGAACACTCTCGGTTTTACCCATTTTTGACCCCCATAATGTCCGAATCATCCGAAGTCATGAACACCAAAGTTGTAGCGCTCTGAGTCTTCTTTCCACAAGAACAAGAATCCGGTCAATTCGAGTTTTGTAGCTCAAGTTATGGTCAAATTACTGAACTGTGCTAGTAAATCCGAGTTGCTGATTGTTTTTACACTTTTAGTCATTTTTCTTCAAACGTTCATAACTTTAACTAGGAAACTCCGATTTGGGATTCGGAAGAAGTTTGGGAATCCACTTTTGATTTTCTTAAACATTGGCACAATAAAAAGTATAAAAATAACTTTTCATAAAATTGCATCGGAGGCCCTCCATCTTTGATTCGCTTACATTTTGGTCCCGAGTTTCCGTTTTTATTCGATTTTCATCCATTTTGACTCCTTTTGATTCTTTGTGACCCTAAGCACCACAATAAAGGAAAAACACGTAAAACGGAACATATAACACTAATAAAATACACAAACACGTAAAATAGAAAAGTTATTTAAGTGCTTTTCTAGCACTTATCGTAAAGTTAGATACATCTCACTGTCACTAGTTAAATAGTAAACGGAATCAAGCTTAATAAATTCTGTAAAACTTAACACCCGGTAAATTGGCCTAAATATTTTGCAAATTAGACAACCTAGTATTTTCCAAGACACGCTGGTTTTCCAGCATGTTTACAAACTAGTGGGTTTCCCCTAGTAAGACCGAAATACAAGATTTTAACACTTTTTTATCAAGGGGTCTGGCCATGCTGGTTTTCCCCCGTTAAAACCAGGGAAAAACCCCTTGTGTGCTGCCAGAAAACTAGATGGTTTGATATGATTTCGGACAATTCCATGTCGACGAGGCACCCCACCAGTCAATCGGACCGGTTACGGGAAGTCGTGCCAGGATGATGGAACGAGTGTTGATGACTTGGGTGGAAGAAGTATGTCAAAATGGCCTTAAGAAGTCATCTCAAAGCTTAGATCGACCAACAGGAGCTCACGAGCCGAAAGAAATCATCTACCTAAGACCTAGGGACATGAAAGAGTAAGAGTAGACAAGTAGACAGAATTCACGGCCGTAACATATATTTATACGGCCGCAACTTCGACTTACCGTTGTAACCATAAACCCTACGACAATAAAATCAGGGCTCGAATAACAGTGTTTTTCAGAGAGTCAAGTACGGTCGTATATTTTTGTAATATGGTCGTATCAGAAGTTTTATAGCCGTGCCGTTCATAATTACGGCCGTGACATTGATCCTGCCAGATTTTGTCCAAAACACGCAGAGACGAATATACGGGCGTACTCTTTTGTCTTATGGTCGTATCATATAATTTATGGGGCGTAAATTAAAAACTTACGGTCGTAATTTTGACCGACTTAGTCATTTTTGTGACTTTTTTGGATATTTTAATATTTTATTATTATTTCATGTCCTTAGTCGTATATGAAGGCAAACAAAATTCATTTGTACACAATTTTGACTTCAATGAAGAGAGAGAGCTTGATGCTTCTTGTGAGAGATTTTGATCTCTTCATCTTGTTCTTTTGAACAAACCGAACTTATCAAGAGCGTGATCAACTCTTGTGGCATTCACCACTGCGGCTGTCTATTATGCACAATAAAATTTTATAGGCTTTAGCCTATTGTTGTCTGCTTCGTGAGTAGAAGGTCATCAGGTTACAGATCACTACCAGTTGTTTAGCTTTTCTGGGTTCGTTTCAATCTGGATTGGGTTGCGTTGGCACCAAGATCAACGAGATCCGTATCATATTTTTTTTTATGGCAAGCAGGGGGTTTCTCCCTCTGGTTTTCACAATTAGTGTGGGGGTAAGAGAGAGGGTTGGAGGTGAGGGCGGGTTTTGGTGATGGCATGGGTGGTTGGGGTAGGTGTTATAGCGTTTGTGTGGAAATTTTGAATAATTTAGTAGAGCTAAGTGCGTTATTTGCATTGGATTCTAAATTATAAAATGAATATGTAATCTTTATTTATTTATTAATAAAAGGGTAAAGCATACGTTATATTAAATTACCACATTACCCTTATTTCATTAAATGAAAAAAAAAAATGGCATAATTACCCGCTATTATAGGTTAACTTGGTAAATATGGAGTGATGCCAGTAATTTTTAAAAAAATTGAGCTGCGTGGTCTCAAAAAATAAAAATCAAAATCAAAAATACAGACCAAAGTGCAAACAGACATCGAAATTTCTTCACACCCAACTTTTTGTAAATTATGATTTGGTTTTTCTTTAATTTTATAACAATCAATTCAAATGAGTCAGATATTTGCAATGTCAATCCGTAGTATTCCAAAAATGTTTTAGTGTGTTGAAGTAAAATTTTTTAATTAATTTTTTTAAAAGTTAAGCATTAGCTAATAAATATTACAAGAGTGTAAATAATAATCGGTGATAATGTGAAATGTAAAATGTATAATTTATATCAATATTTGATTTCGATTTTTAATAATAAGTGATTTTTAGGCAGAAAAAAAAAAAGCTTAAAAGACTGATGAGCAAATTGTTAAACTTTGTAAATGAAGAGACCAAGCATGCACGCTACTACACTAGTCGCTTAATGACGGTCAAACAAGAATGGCGTGCGGCCCATAGCCCCATAGCCAACCCATATTGTTCAATTAAATATTAAAAAATAAAAATTAAATAAATAAAAATATCCAGCAGCATTTGACGTTTATGTACCTCCAACCACTAGGTACGGCCATCAGGAAGCTCTTCACCTATCAATATAAATTATTTTACATTGTATATTATATTTAATCGATTAACAAAAAGATTATTATATAATCATTTTATGCTCATAAGCATGTTCGCCGTACCAAACCCAAATATAAGATGGTCGCTAAACCCGCCGAGTTCAACGCTAATCACCAACTCCCATGTTACATCTTCAATTCGTGTTTTTCTTTCTTTTTAAATTTAGTAATTGATAGCTTAACTGACAAATATTGATACGTCCACAGTCAACGGTCTCACATTGATAGCGTTTCAATTTGCCATCCGTACTTATTCTTGTACAGTTTCATGAACTTGCAATAAGCTTTGCAGCTTTAATCGATCCGTTTCTTGCGGAGTGTAAATTTGTTGATTTTTACAAAAATGAAGTTTATGTTGATTTTCACTCGGACGATGAAATATACGTGTGAAAAATTGAGAAACGTTAAATTTTTATTTTATTTCATATTACAGTACTAATGGTGATTTGGTGAGTGTCCCTTGCGTGAGTCGATTGCTAAACTTTCTTAATCACGCTTGAATACATATCAACTAGTTGTCTAGTGCGTTCGCATCAATGTTCTTCCGATCCTCTTAGTCCGAAACATATCTATATCCGACTAAAAGTTTACTCATTGACTTTAAATTGAATTACAGCTCAATCAATATTTGATATTTTTACATAATGTCAACCTACAAATAAAACCTAGTACATTTTCGTTTAGTTTTTTTTTTTTTTTTTGCTCATTTTATCCACAACAATCATTTTCGCTAGCTAAGTGCTTGTTTGGTAAACAACGTTTTCCATAATAATGTTCCTTTAAAAAAAAAAAAAAAAGGACTTTTGAACTACTCGTCATCCTACAAAATCACTTTTTTTTTTTCTTTTTGGGTCTAAAAAGTTTTTATAATTATTGTTTGTTTGCCAAAGCATCTTTTAAGGAAAAAATGAAAAGGACGGTTTTTGCGATAATTAATAATTGTTTAACAGAATGCAAATTTACCAAAAAAAAATTGCGACCAATAATATTTGAGCACAAAAGTTGGCATGGTGTTGATGTAATTGTAATGAGACAAGTTCTATAAACTGAAATACCTCCATAACTCTTATTTGATCGCTTTACAAGATTTGTATACATAATATCATAACAACCACCTTGTCAGTTCTCGTATCCAAGTAGCATTAGTGATAATATTATATGTCTTCTTTACTTTAATTTAAAAACAGGGTTTAAGTACTAGAGTATGAAAGGTCATCGAAGCTGAGTAAAATTGTAAAAACACATTTTGTCCATTTTCCCATTAACTAATCAGATTAAATATAATCAATTCACATGATGCTTGCTTCAAGTCCGGCGAGGTTGATGCTTCCGCTAATAAAAATGTTTCGGTCTTCCTAGAACTATATACTGACTATTGGCTATATACTTTTATTTATTGATAATGCAGTCCAACAAACAAACTTATATTTCTTTCAAAATGGTCGCTTTATCTCTAAAACTACGTGTGTGGGCCGATTTTCCTTTTCCTCTTTTTCTGGAAGCTTTTCGTTGATTTCTTTTTTACTTGTAACAAATTCACAACATAACTATATAATAATGAATACTAGTTATGAATTGTTAATGAAAGAGGACAAGAGATGAATTAGAATAAACTATATTGAGTTGTGTATATTACAATGAGTATGCAATGTATTTATAAAGTACATGAAGTAGGCTATAAGAAAGTAAAACCCTAGGTGAGCAAATCCTAGACGGTCCAAAGGCCCAAACTATATATCAATATTATACATAATAATATTAACACTCCTTCAAACTCAAGGAGGTAAATAAGAGATCTTGAGTTTGGACAACAAATATTGAAAGCAACGTGGTGGATGGACTTTGGGGAGGAGATCAACCGTTTGCTCTTCAGGTGATATGTGAGAGAGATATACTGTATTCCTTTTCACGTGTTGACGAGTAAAGTGACAATTAGTCTCAATGTAAGTTCGTGAAAGACATCATTTTGAGCTATTTTGTGGCACTATCACTGTCACACCAAATAACTGTTGGAGATGTTTGAGCAGCTCCCATATCTGAGAGGAGCCAGCGAAGCCAAACAAGTTCCTGAGTGGTGTCGGCGAGAGCACGATATTTTGCTTATGCACTGGAGCGTGAAGCCAGGGTTTGCTTCTTACTCTGCAAGGATATCAATGAGCATCCGAGGAAAATACAAAAACCAGTAGTCGAGTATCTATCAGTCGGATTACCAGCCCAATCGGCATCTGAGTGAGCATGAAGCTCGAAAGATGATGAAGATGGGAAGTGAAGTCCATGAAACATAGTCCCGTTGATGTATCGAAGTATGAGAACAACAACCGCATAATGAGTAGATCGTGGTGCTGCCGTGAACTGACTGATAATGTGCACAGCATATGCAATATCTGGACGTGTGACTGTGAGATAAATGAGACCTCCAATAAGTTGTCAATATAACGTAGGATCACTGAGGAGGTTACCATCATAAGGTGTGAGTCTCAGATTTGTTTCTTGAGGAGTGGAAACGGTTTTGCAACTGGTAAGACCAGCTCTGGTGAGAACATCTGACTCATACTTGACCTGTTTGAGATAATAACCAGTAGAATCAGATAGTACTTCAAGACCCAAGAAGTAATGGAGACGATCAAGGTCCTTCATCTCAAAGTGGTTGTTGACAGATTCTTTCAATGAAACGATGCCCGAGTCATCATCCCCAGTAATAATCATATCGTCTACATAGAGAATCAAGAAAATAGCACCGGCAGAACTCTTCTTGACAAAGAGGGTAGAATCATGTTCACTGGAAAGGAACCTAAGTGTGCAGATAGTTGAACTGAATTTCTCAAACCAGGCACGAAAGGCTTGCTTAAAACCATAGAGAGAATGTCGTAGACTACATACCTGAGATGGAGAATGAGAAACACCAGGAGGAGGTTTCATGTATACTTCCTCTGAGAGATCGCCATTTCGGAAGGCATTTTTCACATCCATATGAAACATGTACTATTTTCTAGTTGCTGCAATAGCTATGAGGCTGCGAACAGAAGTTATCCGAGCAACTGGAGCAAAGGTTTCTTCATAGTCAATACCATATTCCTTGGTGAAACCTCTAGCCACAAGTCATGCTTTATAGCGATCCATTGATCCATCGGATTTTGTTTTGATCTTATAAACCCATTTACAACCAAATACGGACTTTCCTGGAGGAAGAGGAACCAATTCCCAGGTCTGGGCTTTTTCTAAAACCTGTAACTCTTCAGACATAGCTTGCTGCCATAGTGGGTAAGAACTAGCCTCTTGATAGGAAGATGGTTCACGGTGGGAAAATATAGTAGAGTAATAGTGATAGTCACGAAGATGATGAGGAAGAGTTCTTACCCAAGTAGACCGATGAGGAGGGATGGTATGACCAGCAGAATCTTCGGGTGAGGCAGGCTCATCAGAATGGTCCGTAAGTGGTATCTCATGAGAAGAATAGTCGTCTGATGCGAATGTCTCAGTGGAAGATGTGGCATTGTCATTAGTGGATGTGATGGTGATATCTGTTGATGAAGTAGTTGGAGTGGTTGTAGTAGAGGATGGTATGGTGATATCTGTTGAAGTTGTGGGTAGCGGAGATGAATATGTATCCATGGAAGAACTAGTGAAGAAGGGAATAGAAGTATCAGAAGTGATATGAAACTTGGAGATAGAGGAAAACATTTTGTATTCCCAAAAGATGACGTGTTGACAGACCCGAAGACACTTAGAAATATGATCCCAACATCCATACCCTTTGTGTTCCATTCCATACCCCAAAAACAACACAGATGTGAATGAGGCTCAAGTTTATAGCGTTCATGTGGTTGGAGTAAAACAAAACATACACACCCAAAAACTTTCAAAAGATTATAGTTAGGTGAGGTACCATATAACCTTTCGTAGGGAGATTGATTTTGAAAAGTAGGAATAGGATGTCGATTGATAGTATAGACTGCAGTCAGAGCTGCTTCCCCCCCCCCCACCCCCCCCAAAACGTTCAGGACAACCACTAGAGATAAAAAGAGTTCAAACAGTGTCTAGAATATGGCGATGTTTGCGTTTAGCACGACCATTCTGTTGAGATGTGCCAGGACATGAATATTGAGAAATGGTGCCTTACTGACGTAAAAACTAGAGAAAGTTGGTTTCTTTGTATTCCATAGCATTATTTGCACGAAATACTTTGATTGTACGAGAAAATTGGGTTTGCACCATTTTAGCGAAGTTGTAATATATTTTTGGTAGATTAGAACAATTTTTCATGAGATATATCCAAGTAAATCAAGTATTGTCATCTAAGAAACACTAGTACAATATGGACATTAGGTGTCGCCCATTAGGTAGCGTTTTTATAGAAAAATGCCACCCAAAAATAATGGGTGGCGGTTGTTAAAAAAAATCGCCACCCAAAATGTATTTTGAAAAAAATAAAAATAACTTCTAACAAGAGGTGGCGGTTCTTAGCCCCTATCCGCCACATTTTCTTCAAAAACGGATGGCGGTTCTTGTCAAGAACCGCCACCTATTACTAAAAATAATTTGTTTATTTTTTTAAACATATTTGAACGAGAACGGGTGGCAGTTGTTATTGCACAACCGCCACCCAAAATGAAATGCCGAATAATTGAACAAACAAATAATTGAAGAGACAATTGCCTGCAATTCACATGAGACAACTTTCTCTCTCTCTCTAACTTTCTCTCGGCCACAATTATTGACCCAAAAGACACAACTCTCCCTCTCTAACTTTCTCCTCTCTCTCTCTCAAACTTTTTCTCTCTCCTAGTTTTTCTTCCATCTACAATTCGATTTTGTAGTCATGGATGGCGGGTTCATTTCTCTTTACGTGCTGTATTTTCAAATCTGAGGCACAAAGAGGCAGCCGCTGGTATACGATTGTCCATACCCCAATAAGCGATGGCGGAACTCCAATTTCGCAGATAATGAAGAAGGCAAAGTCACAAGCTTCAACTTATTCACTCAACAACAAGAACGGTTGAGGTGTTAATAAGCACCAAGAATTATTTGCAGATCTGGGATTTTAAAGTTTTTTTCATTTTTCGATCTATATTTATTATTGTTTGTAGTAATAAACTTGTATAGATCTGTATCTTTTTAATTAGGATTATGTGTTGGAGGTGTATAGATCTGCAAGTTTGTATAGATCTGTAAATTTTGTATTGCATTTTTTAAAATTTCATTTTTTTGGCTTTTGATCTGCAAGCTTAACAAACGGTCCTGTCTTCACAAAAAAAAAAAGACATAAGAACCGCCACCCAAAGTTTTTAAATATATACATATATAGAGAACAGGTGGCGGTTGTTAATCAAAGAACCGTCACCCGTTGTTTTATAAAATAATATATATATATATATATATATTAAATATTTTGGGTGGCGTTTATGGAACCGCTACCTATTCTAAAAACATTTGGTGTCGCCTATTTGTGTGTCGTTTTTTTAACCCCCACCCATTATCCAAAACAACCGCCACCCATTACAAAATCTGTACTAGTGAAAACAACAAAATACCTAGATCCGCCCATAGTGTTATGAGGCGAGGAACCCCATACATCAGAATAAATCAAGTCAAAAGGTGCAGATGAAATAGAATCACTATTATTAAATGGTAAAGTGGGTTGTTTTCCAAGTTGACAAGATAAACAAGAAACCTTTTCGGTTTTAACTATTCCTAATCTACCAGATGCAATAAGAGACCGAAGTCGATTAATAGAAGCATGACCTAATCTTGAATGCCAGAGAGCCAAAGAAGATGTAGCAAGAGTGGAAGCAGTGATAGTGAGGGTGGTTGTGAGTGATTTTGTGCGTAGGTGAACGAGTTCAAGTTCAAACATACGTCCCACTTTACGACCTATCCCAATGATATGCCCCATCCTTGGATCCTGCACATGACAACCAAAAGAAGAAAAAATGACATTTAGGCCCATATCACATAACTGACCAATAGATATAAGATTAATAGTGAGTTTAGGTATATGAAAGGTGTAACGCCCCGTCCAGTTCCACATACATATACGTCATAAATGATGTCATATCAGAGTGCGCCGTGCACGTATCATAAACATTGGCCACCTTCGGGACCGTGCACGTCATTATTTTCATTTTCTTTTCGTTTCATAACATCGTGGAACTAGACATGCGTCCATCATTCATGTATCCACGAAACCCTAAATTCCTTTCTTTCAATCATATAACATAAAGCTAGGGTTTCGGGTTTCATTACGTACCACAAGATCTTTAATTACTTTTCCCCATCACGCACCACATCAAAGCATCTAGCGACCTTTCGCCAACTCTCCACGCACAGCACCTTCAAAACATGGCACGGATACACATAATGAGTCATAAAGACTCAGTGGATAATAGATGCAATGCAATGCATGTCACACGTTTACTTTGGGCCCCAATTACAAATCATGTGAATACGTGACGCCATTCATTCATTAGCTAGGCCTTTTCTTTACAGGTCGTAGATCCCCTGAAGACCCGCTTTTCTTTTACATATGGGGCGTAGATCCCCCGACTGACCACATCTTTATGGGGCATAGATCCCCCATGTAGCCAGTTTACATCATTATGGGGCGTAGGTCCCCCATATGTAAACACATGATTGGTAACCGTTCACACACATATGCTCATGATATGATCATGCAACATTACCTCATTGAGCCTTGTTTCCTTTTTCACATCATCATCACCATTCATAACGTATAAGCAAGGCTAGATGATCATATCGTGAACGTAAACACTTGACACGCTTCATAAACAAAGGACATTACATGAATATAAGGTGGACGCAACACATAACTCATATAACGCCACAACATTCACACAGACCATATAGGGAGATTGACATCATATAAAGCTCGTCACACTCACAAAGCATGCTATCAAGTCAAGCTCATCACCCTCTTTGTTCATAGCTTATATCATCCAATAACTAGGTTTCTTCTACTTAAGGCCAAACAACGTTTAGACATGGCATGGAGGGTCATACGAGGCACATAAACACATACATATCATCAACATCTCAAGCCAACAACATAACACCAAACCAAGGGATCCTAGCATGCTTCTAAGTTCAATAATCATCATACACATTCCATGTCTTGTTTAATTCAAGTATAAAGCATGCAATTGCATCATAAAGCATGTAAAGCAAGTATTACCCACCATAAAAGAAGCTCAACAAGCATGGAGAAGCTCTTCTTCCTCCTTCCTCCTTCCTTTCCTCTTCTTCCTTTCCTTCCTTCCTTTCTTTCTTGCAATCGATGATCAAACATAGATCACATACATGAGAGATGAGGTTGGAGATGATCACATAGATTCATGAGGGACTTGGAAGGGTTTTGGGATCATGGGAGTCGAGTTTGGTTGCTTAATCCTCAAGAAATGACCTAGAAGACCTTAAAACCAGTTTTTGCCGACTTAAAATTACAGCCGTAACTTTCTCATTTACGAGCCGTAAACCCTTACTTACGGCCGTAACCCCATAACCTTACGGCCGTAATAACCTCTCTGAAAATCCCATCTCTTGCCCTGTTTTTCACTTACGGCTGTATCCTTCTTACTTACGGCCGTAACTTCGATCATACGGCCGTATCTCTGAACCATACAACCGTAATTTGCTCTCTGAAACTTTTGGACATTTTCCACTGTTCACCATTTACTATCAGAACCATTATACCTACGGCCAGTAACCATCCTTTACTACCATAACACCTGGACCCTTACGTCAGTACTGACGCGTTACGGCCGTAATACCGACATTTACGGCCGTAATTCCGGTTCTGCAGAATTTTCCCATTTTCCTCATTTCGAAGGCCGTTTCGCATTCCGGGGCATATCCTACACTTCAAATCAGATTGTGAACATAACATATACACGTATATCCTGCCGAAACATCATCACGTCATTTCAGATCATATACGGTACATATACGGAATCATATACATATTCATATACGTTTCCGGGACGAATTCGGGCGGGTCATTACAAAAGGTGGATGGTAGAGAGAGCTTTGAGGTTGAGACTTCTCCTTCGTGACTAACAGACAATTGAGATCCATTTGCTGTTTTGATTGGTGTGATATGTGAAACGGGTGTTTTAGATATGAAGAGAGAAGGGTCATAAGTCATGTGATTGCAGCAACCAAAGTCAAAATACCAAGAGGTACCTGAGATGGTAGACACAGCACTGGAAGGACCAGATAAAACCTATTTCGAAAGATTAGAAAGATCATCATTGTTGATAGCTGATGTAGAGCCTGAGGTCCCTTTTTGCCACAATGCTTGCAAACCCGTTTAGAACAGTAGAGCAGGGCATGGCAAGTCTCGTGGCAGTAAGAGCAAGTAGTGGAAGCCCTAGTATTGGATGACTTGCCTGGTTTGGCATAATGAGTTGCTAGAATAGTATTAGATGCTTGCGATTTCGTACCAAGTCGAGTTTCTTCAGAGATCAGTTCATTGATAACATCAGCAATGGTAGAGGACTACGATGAAGTAGAGAAGCTCGAACAGGTTCAAAAAGTAGGGATGGCAAAACAACCCGAAAAACCCGAAACCGCGGAATCAACGGGTCAAAAACCCAACCGGATCGATGGGTCGGATATGGTTTTTGATAGTAAAACCCGAGACGGATATGGTTCGGATATGGATTTTAGCGTCATACCCAACCCAACCGAATACCCGAATATATATATTTTTCCTAAAAAAAAAAATAAAATTAATAAAATGAAAAATTAATTTTCAAGTGTTGTGTTAGTGTGCATTCTAAATTCTACCAATGAGACTTAAGTATTAACTATATTTGTGAATTGTGAACATGTTGGTTAAAGTTCTATTTACAAAAAAAAAAAAAAAAAAAATTCGGGTAAACGGGTACCCGTTCGGGTATAAAAGCCGACCCGAACGGATACCCGAACCGAACCGACCCGAATTACCCACGGTTCGGTTCGGGTATGGATTCGGGTTCGGCATCGCGGTTCGGGTTCGGGTATGGCCGACCCGACCCGAACCCGACCCGTTGCCATCACTATCAAAAAGATAATTGAGAGCCATGAGTAGTGTGATGATGCGCTGGTTATCTCGATAGGTTGCAAAGCTAGTTGCGTCATCGGTGTTTTTCCATGTAGGCTCGGAAAGGGTCAACTGATCCCATATGACATGCATTCCAGACACAAACTTGTCAATAAATTGATATGGTTGCTAGATTTTGCTGTGAAGTGCAGTCAATAACTGATATTGATGAGCAAGATCCTTAGTAGTATAGCAGTCTCGAAGAAAATCCCAGACTTCTTTGCCCGTATCGAAATGCTCAAGCTACTGACTGATGGAAGGTATCGAAGTATTTCAACACCATGTTACAATATCCCCATTTTTTCTATCACATTCTTCCTCGCATTCTCCGAACTTTTAGTCACTTTCATCTTCCAGTTGAACCGAAGCTATAACAACACCAGTAACAATGCGCCAAGGCCTTTTGGCTTTGAGGAAACTAGTCATAGCCACCCAATGCACGTAGTTGTGCCCATTAAGAGTTATGGCGATGGGATGCGAAACATCAGATCGATCCCTAAGGCTCGACTGTAAATGGAGGCTGAATTTCAAAAAACCGAGGTCGAAAACAGATTCAAAACGGTCCAAAACCCTAGGAATCAGTCAAACTTTGTCAAAAATTGGTCAAAGAAAGGGTGAATCGGTCAAGTCAACATTCGGACCGGTCAAGGTCAATTGAGTCAAAGTCAACGACGATGTGGACTGCTAACGTGGACTGATGACATGTCAGATGATGTGGACTGATGACGTGTCAGATGATGCGAACTGATGACGTGTCAGTTGATGGAGTGTCATATGACGTGGCTAATTGCGTGGGAGATGACGTTTTTGATGACATGTCGGATGAGGTGGGGATGACGTGGTGTTGGTGGCGCGTGTGAGCGCCGATTGACTTGAATCTGATGCGGTTGTGATCGTCTTGTTATGGCGGTGACGATGGTATTGTCAGGTATAAGTTTTGCATACTGTAGGAGGATGAACCACGGTGCAGAAGGTGAGCTTGTGTGTGACCGGATGTTTGCATAGCTTTCCCAAATCTGATGTGATTTTCGTGCAATGGTGATGGTGGAGATGATAAGAGAAGGTTTAAGAACGAGGTTTTGTGTGTTGGGATGGACTAGCTCTGATACCATGTTAATAAAAGAGGACAAGAGATAAATTGGAATAAACTGTATTGAGTTGTGTATATTACAATGAGTATACAATGTATTTATAGAATATATGGAGTAGGCTATAAGAAAGTAAACTCCTAGGTGAGTAAACCCTAGACGGCCCAAAGGCCCAAACTATATGTCAATATTATTCATAATAATTTTAACATGAATTAACAGTCGATTAAGAAATTTACAGCCAGTTCTTTTACAACTTTTAACAAATTTTTACACATTTTAACACATTCACATCAAAAGTCAAACCAATTACATTCACATATTTTCTGGGACCCACTGTACTACATAAATCTCTACCACTCAATCCCACTCATTCTCTCTCCTATTTCACATCAAAACTCATAAATACTCATAAATACACATACACTAACGGGGGGTTAATTTTGATCAAGTGTTAAGAAAAAAAAGAAAATATTTTTAGTCAAAAAACTTAAGAAGAATAGAGGAAAATACTGGGCGTACGTACAGTCGTACATTGTGCCTGGCATAAGCATCTGCTGCCGTGAATTTGCTTCTTGAGTATGTCTTCTATGGTTCAAAAGACGAGTAACAAGCACGAGAGCAAAAACAAAAATGGAAAATGAACCCAAGCCAAAATTGTGAGCACATTCATTATGACTTTTGTAAGCATATTCATTAACTGAACCTGTTGACGCAGAAATGTTGCTCACTACCATTAGACGCAGAAATGTTGCTCACTACCCGTTGACGCAGAAATGTTCCTTTTTACTAGGATTGCAGTAAGCCATACTCCAATTATTTATTATATATTTTTTTAATTGAAAGGCTCAAATTTAAATTCATTATAAACTTGTAGATCAATTTTTTAGTAAAACAACGGACGAATTAAAGTATCGAATCCAAACTTGTAGGTCCATTCCTTTTTAGAAATTTAGGCCCATTTTTTGTTAATGTTTATTTTATTTTTTAAGGCTCATGGGTGTTCTCTGTATTGGCTCTGGTTGATTTTTTTTTCTTTTCTTTTTTTTTTTTTTTTTTGCATTGGAGCTTTAACAAAATTTTTGTATTCTTCCTTGGCTTATTACTATCTATTTGACTAATTCTTACTGCAATCCTAGACTCCTAGTTGAGTTTTGTGTAATAAAAAATAAAAAAATAAATAAAAAGGAAAGCCATTTTTTAAAGGTCGACTAAAGTCCAACAAACTACAGGACCGTCCCTAACTACTATAGATGGTATGTCTTTTATGTTAAAAAATTATTTTATTCTTAAAATCAATGTTGACTATGGTCTTAATTCAACTGATTAGCATAGAGCGCCCCCGCCCCGCCCCCAAAAACCCCGGCTAAAAAAGAAAAAGCCCACCTCCGCTTTTGGTTCCACCATAGGACTGCAGTCAGGTTTGAAATATCTTATAGCATTAATTTTATTTCCATTTGTGTCCTCTTATCATGTTTGATTGTGTATGATTAATTGTTGAAATTATTTCATTTCGGTGAATAAAATGAATTTTTTTAATTATCTAATATTTAACAATAAATTATTATTATTATTATTATTACTACTACGTTGTTCATTTGAATACTTCTTTTATTATTGCTAGAAACCAATTTTGACTTATCATGACATTTCAATTAAATTTAATTAATTAGAAAACTTAATTTCATAATTGTCAGCATAAATTAATTGTTCAAAAGATAGACATAAATAATATGTTTTCATTCATTTTATTTAATTTTTAGAGTTTTAAGTTGGAGATAGGTATGTAGGATAGAGTTTCTGAAACTGCAAAATGGAGTCATGAAATTGCAAAATAAAGGTTTCTGGTTGGAGATGCTCTAAATAGCATGTAACATTCACTATAAGAAATTCTACTTTCAAAAACAAAAATTTTGTTGAAAAACATCTTTTGACTTGTTGCATTGAAAAAATGATCGTCCTACAATTTTTTGGGTAAAAGTTTAGTAGACAAAAATCATTGTTTCTGTAGTATAGGAATTATACATGCCAAACTCTAAAACTTTAACTGACATAGCGCATCCTAGTACAGTCACACAGTAACAGAGGGGGTTGGTAATTAAGTAGATCATGCTACCATATAGCAGCAACAGACAATCGACACGTCACGTGCTCGAACTTTAACAAAATTCTAGCATTAGAAATATATCATTTTCGTTCTACTGTGATTTCTTTTGGGCATATTTTTCTAAATTGGCTTTAGCCTAACTATTCGAAAGTTTCTTAGGCCCACTTCCAAAAATTTTGTAAAACCAACTAGAGATATTCTCATTATGATCATGCTACACTGCCATTAAGAATTACATAAAGAATAACATTATCCTTTAATGTCCTCCTAGTTTACGATAGTTGTTTTCTAGAAACTATTGGGAACAACGGGTATAATATGCATGATAATGATCATTGGTTTCAATTGAATTTGAAAAGAAATTGCTTTTATACCATTTTACGCTCTATTTTGTATAGAGAAATTTGAGAATGATAAGCGCATAAATATCTAGCTCAATATAAATAAATAACTAAATAAAAGCTAATAGTAAAACCTACAAAGCTCAAAATTAAAGTACAACTCAATATATGCCTGATGAGGAATATTCTTGAGCTATGTATATTTGCTAGCTAGACAGTCCATATGACAATTGAGAAACTCGTGCTTCTAAATTCAAGTACGCGAAAATATCTATCTAATAAATTTACAACTAAAGAAAAGGTAGCTGTAATGGGCTGGCAACTTGTAATGTGACTTAAATACGGTTGGTCAGATGCATACGATACTATATACGAAGAGAAATTGTGATATTAATTAATTAATAACCAATAAGTACGGATGGCAGGTTGAAAGCCTATCACCATTAATTGGCCTCTGCATACTCCGTATTAATATATCTACGGTAGTTAAGGATCAACTTGCATTTTATATATTTTAGGCGAGCATTTGCGGGAACTGATTCAGGGAAGGATTTAGGAAAATTAATTTTTTTTATTAAATTATCATTAAATAAAATTTCAAAATTTAGGATTTAAGGATATTTTGGTACAAATATTCTCATTCCCTAATTCATTTCCTAATCCAATTTTTGCACATATCATTTTTCATTTTAGGCGCTTATTATGTATATTCATTTATTTATTTATTTATTTATAATCTTCAACTTAATATGTATACTGATGAAGCTGAATTTCCGAGGAAATCGTGAATATCTTCATAAAATTCCAAAATTCCACCTAATATAGAAAATGCTTTAGGCGCCGATTATTTTCGAATATTAATTCTTTGAATATTCTTTATAGTAAATTATATGTCAATTTTAAAAATATTAATTAAAACATGAAAACTAAATGTTTAATTTTATGTGAATATACAATATATATATATATATATATATATATATATATGTTCCAAATTCCAATAATATAATATATTGTGGTAAATTTGTTTTGGGGGAGTCAAATCCCACGAAAGTGGGCCGAAACTACCTGGGAATGCGACTGCAAACTAAGTTTTATTTCTTTATTAAGGGACGCACAATTTAATATTGACGGAGTTGACTACATGTACTAATTAATAATTCACCAGGGATTTTTTATTAGAAAATACTAACATGTAATAAAAGTGTTTTTTTTTTTTCTGAACGTAACATGTAAATGAAAGTTGACTAATTATTATTATTTAAATATATGACCAACAATAAAATGTACGGACATGTATAAAATTACACGAATGGTTGGCGGACGTCGCAAATACCGGCCGTACCTCTAGCTCTTGGAGAGCCATTATTTCAATTGTAGAATCGGTCCGAAAATTTGAAGGTTCTTAAGCGAAATTTCGCATGAGATCGTTAATAAATAAAATTTTGTCCACAAAAAACCTATATATACTACTTCAAAATAAATATTTTATTAAATAAAAATTTTTGAAATTACAATAATGATAATATAATCCATCAAGAAATTAAAATTCAACTCTCTCTAACTGAACAAGTAACAACTTGATTTTGATTAAAACAAAAATTTCCCTATTCATATAGACTTGTAAATTTAGAAGCCCTTATATTCTAGGGGCCCTAAGCGACTACTTAAGTTGCTTAGGTTCAGGACCAATTCTGTTCAATCGTGAATTTGTGAGATATTCACGGGAGCCAAATAATTAAAAAGTCAAAAATACTAGACTATTATAAGAAATAATATAATAGTTAACGTTAATATTAATTAATGTATAATTATTATAGAAAAATTCATTTTGAAGACTACAAAATTTGTCTTGAAATGTAGATCTACAAGCCTTTTACAGCGAAACACTTAAAAATGCCGTTTGCAACAAAAGTTGTGGTTGCTAAAAGTAACATACATTTCTTTTAGTAAATAGTCATTGATTCAAAAGTGATGTGATTGGTAAAATATCAAGATCAAGTATCTGCTAACTAGGTAAACCACTGTAAAATCAATTAAGTATATCAGGAACTATTACTATAGAGACCATGTCCATGTATCGGCATATCAGATGATATTGAGATTTACACGTACAATATACACTCGACATCACTTCGCCTTTTTGCTTATCACATCACTTTTAAATCAATGATTATTACATGAGTCATGTAATGACCCGTACTGTCTGCATTGTACCAACACGAGCTTTTTCAACATGCTCTGTCCTCACTCGCATGCTCCCCGAGAAAATTTCCCAGGGGGTCACCCATCATAGAATTGCTCCGGGTCAAGCGCGCTTAACTGTGGAGTTTCTAACGATGGGCTTCCGGAAGAGAAGGTGCACCTTATTGGTATGAGTAGTACGAATCAATCCTTTTAACCTCTCCAAATCGGTCTGGCATTCTGGGGTATTACAAGTCATCTATCATTATGTCATCCAATATGTTATTAACTATAAATATGCTAATTTAGCATTTTCCTTCTTCAAAAATTGTAGGGAAAGTTTTTTTTCTTTTCTTTTTCTTTTTTGTATTCATCATTAAAAAAAGTGTTTTTTTTTTTTTTTGTTGGAGTGGGATCAAAGTGAAGTTGAAGTACACGAACATTGATAATTGTTCTGCTAAAACATTATTGTAAGATGATCTAAATAGTGCCACTGGGCGTGTTGTCGCAGTACGCCAAAATTTATTTTATTTCCTTACTCGGTTTCAAAACTACAAATTAATGTAGAAGTGGTAAGTAAGGGTCGAACCCAAGAGGAACGGTGTTTGATCTAGTTGTTTTTATTAATTAATATAGAAAAGGGGGGTTTTGTGAAGTTGAATGCAATTCGAAAATAAAATTACAAAATAAAAGAGATGAAAATGAAACAATTGAAGATATATCTAGTTCTCGGGTTCGGTTGTGTTAACATCTTGTGTTTATCTTTCCCATACAACGTATACTATCCCTTCTTCAATTTATCAACTCTCAATTAACCAAGAAGCTCTGATTAATGAATTCTTCCTTAAGTGTATTAAATTAAAGTGAGTTCTTTAACTTAACATCTAGCTATTGGATAATCCTAAACAAGTTCTTAGGATTTAATGCAATGCTAGTGTGAAATGAACAAGAAGAATGAGTTGAATTAGATTATCAATTTCACAAACTTGAATTAATACATTTAAGTTGATTTATTAACAAATATGCACGACATTTGTTTGCTACTTTGGATTGGAATCTAGTGATAATTACGGATCAAAAGTTCCAATCCTAACACTTAACTTGAACTTAAAGATTAATTGATTCAATTGGCCAAAGTGAATGCAATAATCACATAAATTCAAAACGGGTTTAAAAGCATAACAAATCAACAAATTGAAGTAGAGAATAGATAAAAGCGTTAGCAAAGAGTTAGAAAAGATAACAACATGATAATTGAACACAACGTCCCCCTCGAACAGATAGATAGAAGTCTAACTTCTCATATTAGCTGGGTATCACCACTGCTTATACGATAGGGGATTATACTTCACTATCTCAAGTAATATATATAAACTATAGAAATCACGTAAATAATGCTAAGAATTAAATAGAGAAGTCTAACTACTCATATATATGCGGGTTAAATACTTATAACGTGCTTGTGGTATCACCTTCCGCAATATATGAGAAATTATCTTTCTCAAACATGAAAAATAAAAGAAGAAGAGAAAATTAGTGAAGAAATGTCTGCTAATCATATTCACTAAGTATCGCCGATTGATTAATCGAACCTAAATTTAGGTTTTTATCACTAATATGAAAAACTAAGAGCCTTTCAAACTAGACCTAAGAACAAATGATGAAGAAGAATTTTATTGAGGAGAAAATTGGAGAGAATCACAAGCTAATTCTCTCTACTAGTTGTGTGTTTCAAGCTTGGAAATGCATCATTTATAGAAAATATTACACCAAAAATACTTAAAAAATCATAAAAGTCTTCAGCTTCATGAGTCTATCGCATGGTGTGCTTTCAGCGTTGTTTATCTCTAAAGTTAAGAAAATACCAAAAACACGTTTATGGTAGGTGGAGTCCACGTCAAAATCTGCGGCGGCGTCGGTAGCTTCTCGTGGATCACATAGCGACTCGAGTCACCGCTACGGCCGATTCTCTGTCGCCTGCTGGAATCGGACGATCCTCGGACGCGTCTGGGCGAGCGGATCGGACATGGCCGAGGGTGACTTCGGCAGTTGCGGCGTGGAACGAGGCATGGCCGAGGGTGTCTCGGACGGTTCGGCGGTGACTGAGTCACCAGTCACCGAAAATTGCACACCAAGTCGCTCAACCGTTGAATGCACCCAGTTGGGTCCACTGAAAAAATTGCATTTTGGTCCTTCAACTTTTTGCAACGTTTCACCGTGGTCCTCGAACTTTGAAACGTTTTGGTCCCCAAGCGGTTTGACGCTTTGGCGGCTTCGTTTTAAACGACTATAACTTTCAAACTCATTTGAGATCCGGAAAAAGTTTGGGAATCCTCTTTTGATGTTTTTCAACATTAGTACAAGAAAAATTGTAAAAACAACTTTTCATAAAATTGCATCGGAGGCCCTCCATCTTTGATTTGCTTGCGTTTTGGTCCCGAGTTTCCATTTTCACTTTATTTTCATCCATTTTGACTCCTTTTGATTCTTTGTGACCCTAAACACCACAATAAAGGAAAAACACATAAAACAGAACATATAATACTAATAAAACACACAAATACATAAAATAGAAGAGTTATTTAAGTGTTTTTCTAGCACTTATCAGCCACCATATTGGAAAAAATAATGTAGTGATAATGTGTAATGTGTTGCATATGTTCACTAACGAATTAAAAAAATAAAATTAGCAAACCGGTAAAATATGATTTTTTTTAGAAAAAAATAATAATTATACCCCAATTGTTTCCTGTCCTCAATTAATTGAAGTGTTCATTTTCATATCTAATCTTCAACTGAATGAAGCAATAGATCATAATTAAATATAGCAGAACAACGACAAACTTTGAAAAGGAGAACTTCGGGTTTATTTTATTAGATGTAAAGGAGACGTGAAAAGTAAACAAAATATATACTGATATACATCACAAAGGTCTAGCTAGGTCTTGCACAATATCGATATAATTACTACTACATCTCAGCGAAATTTTATAAAAAGATGCGTTCTAAAAGAACGAGCGCCCAGGCGCTGCCTGGGAGTAAAGCGTCACATGCACAGTTCGTCTAAACCAAAAGCGTGAAAAAAAAAGCGGTCAACGTAAATTTTGATCGCCTAGGCAAAATTAGGCGGCGCGTAAGAGTCAACTAGGCGTGCCTAGGCGGGCTTTTTTTTTTTTTTTTTACCATACACATGTTTTTACTTTTTAAGCTTAAACCGAATTCAAAGCTAGAAAATAGTAAATTAAATAAAAATAAAAGAAATTGAATACATATCATAAGTATACGATCGGTAATCCAATTTAATTTCAAAATTTTAAACATTTTGGATTCTCAATCTGACCATGTGAGCACTGTGATAAAAGCATATAATCCCTATAAATCTATTAAGTAAGAATTATCCATCTTTTGACTTTTTCTATTTGAGAATATTAAAATTATATTGTAAGTTTTAAATATCTTGGATTCTCAATCTGACCATGCGAGCACTGTGACAAGAGCATGCAATCCCTATAAATCTACTAAGTAAAATTGTCCATCTTTTGACTTTTTCCGTTTGAGAATATTAAAATTATATTGTCAGCTTGTTGAAATTATAACCTAAGTATAATATTTATGAATTTAGATATATTTTTTAATTTAGCATATACTATTTTAATTATTTAATAGTTTAGGGTCATAAAAATTTTTTTAAAAATTAAAAATTTTGAAAAACACTTTTTAACGTCTAGGCGCCACTTAGACACGCTTAAACTTGTAATGCTTGAAACTTCGAATTCACATTTTTTGGCGCTACACGCTTTTTAAACACCGATAAAAAGTACACATATATCTCCTATATTTTACAAAGTACAAACCATGCATGACACTTAAAGCTCGTACCTAGCATTTTTGTGTCTAAAATTAAGTACAACAAATTATTAATTCTTCGCAAAAATCTCATATATATATATATATATAAAATTTAAATCAAACATGGTCCGGAGTCAAATTTGGCGGTGTTACGGCCGAAGCGACATTCTTTCGTTTGCCACGTTCAGATCGACTGTTCTCAGCGAACTTCATACTCGCACTGTTTAAACCCTCTTGCTTCTCATCCTCATTCCACTCCGAAGCATAGTAATATTCTTCAGTGTATTTCTCATTCTTAAGAGGTGGAAAAAGCATGCTTCCCCACTGTGGAAAGTGTATAAATACCACCGGAATTGTGCATATCACCGCCATAACTCCCATCCAAGTTAGACCCGACGCTGTTGAAAACTTCGAGCCGGAGAAGAAAACTAGTTGGGTCAGTCCACCGCCGAAATTCCCCCCTGCCCCGGTCAGCCCGGAGATTATCCCTAAAGACCTGCGAGAAACGAAAGGGATGATGCCATATGCTGCCCCACATGCAGCTTGAGATCCAAAGGAGAATAGTATGAGGGCAAATATGGCTATTGGAAGTGAATTGGCTCTTCCAAGCCAAATGCAAAAAACCCCTCCTAGGGTTTGGACTATCCATAAGACCCATAGCCTGCCCCTCATTCCGAATTTCCGGGCAGCTAGGTCAGACGCGTAGCCTCCGAAAGGACGAGTCACAAGGTTCGCCATACCGAAGCTCGCCGCTATGATTCCCGCCGTGTGTAATTTTAGAGTAAACCTAGAGATCAGTTTTTTATAAAGTTTAGATTAGTGAGGTAAACTTCAGAGTTTATATCTGCTATTCCAAATCCTGTTTCATTAGTTGTTTCATCCAATGAAAACAGGTCACGTAACTACCACTGAGACATGATTCAAAACAATATATGTTGACTCGGTTATTTGAGAATATTCATAGTGATCATACCTATCAAAGAAATACTCTGCTATAACATTGTTTATGCAAAGTTGTAGACCCATGGAAAAGCCATAGATGAAGACAAAAATCCATGTCCTATAGTTCTTGACAGCATATTTGAGCACCTAATTAGCATTAGGAAGAAACAAACCAACAAATTAGTTAACTCATATAACTGAAAACATAAATAGACAACATACAAAATACTAAAACAAGATGGTGATATAATTAAATTAAATTTACCTTAGAAAACTTGTCCTTGTGAACAGAACCTTTCTTCTGCAAAGTACTAAGGTTTCCATCAGGCATATCTTGGCCAAGTGTTAAGACCATGATACCCACAATTACATGGAGCCATCCTGGGATCATAAAAGCAATCCTCCATGCAGTAAATGGAGTTGCACCAGAAATCTTAATTATGTGAAATAGAAAAGGCATTAACAATTGAGTCACCCCACCCCCCATGTCACCCCACCCAGCAGCAACTCCATTCACAAGCCCAATTATCTTACTATTAAACATTATACTAGTCCAATACTGACACGACACGAATGTCGCGAGCGAAACTCCGACCATAAACCTCACAGCAATGTATCCTTCGGCCGACGATATGAACGCGACCGAGAAAACAACAGGCGCCGTTAACAAGTTGAGAACAGCACAACCGTAACGTGGGCCAATGAGGTCGCAGAGTACACCCATTATGAGCCGAGATAAGATGCTTCCGGAGACTGACGCAACACCAGCGTTCCCGATGTCTGTTCGGGTTAGGTTAAGGTTGTCCCGGATAACGGGGACGAGAGGGGCCGCGGCGAAAGTTGATATTAAACACGTGCAAAATGAGAGCCAGGCTAGGTGGAATGATCT
This sequence comes from Jasminum sambac, assembly GCA_018223645.1. NCBI lineage: Eukaryota > Viridiplantae > Streptophyta > Magnoliopsida > Lamiales > Oleaceae > Jasminum > Jasminum sambac. The sequence continues at coordinate 24,913,184 of CP073641.1, forward strand.
CATGTGGGGTTGTGAGAAAGATAAGATTTTGAGGGTTTTTGCTTTGTGCTCAGAATCAACTGGTAAAACAAATTTTGCTGTGGTGTCAGTTGGGACTGTGGGGGAAGTTACTGATAAGGCAAAGGATTGTTCTTTGCCAGTTAGTCCATGGACTGAAGTTCCAATGGAACCTTCAAGATCAGCCATACTGTGTATGTATCTATATATGTATATTTATGACTCTGTAAATTAAAGACAATGCAATATGTAGGAGAGAGAAGTAGAGGAAATGTGCTTTGTTGGGATCGTTAGTAAAGGGGTGAAGATGGCTGGTATTTATAATGAGTTTGAGCGTTGACATTGTGAAAGGCCTACGTTAGCATCGATCCCATCACATGGCCTCCTTCGGCGTACTTATCTGCATATAACTTATCAAACATTTTTTTATAGTGGAATTTGTAAATGGGCAACTTTTTTTTTTTTTTTAAATTAGCAATGACAATTAAAAAGTACATATAGATAATAATTCAATACAATGTCAATAGGATTGAATTTTTTATCGCTTATTATGGATTTTTATGTGAAAATTGAGAGAAAAGTAAATGGTAATGGAGCAATATTTTGAACAGATTAGGTAATTAGTAAATTCAAGGCTATGTGCTGGAAGGATTTCTCCAAAATTCAGAAGTGGATAAATCAGGCATATTATATTTTTATTATAGTCATCCAAGTTGTGACAAAAATTGAATGAATAGTTAATTTGCTCTGATTTTCAGATAAAGCTCACAATAGTTCATTACATGTAAAAATGGAAATTTGCACGTAAAATAATAGAATTGCACGCATAAGAAGTATATTTTTTAAAAAAGAAGAAATTTTTCTTGGGAAAATTTAGTCTAAGAGCATCTCCAATTAATAGCTTGGCTATTCTCAAAATGTAGTTCCACATGTACAAAAAATACTTATGTGACACATTTAAAAATAAACAATATAAAACACACTGTCTAAACAACTAAATGGTGCGTTAGACATTTTCTATGTAATCCTTTGTATGATGAATTATTTTCATTCTTTCTTCGTTGGCCAATAATGGCGATGTACACATAATCAATTACTTATTTAATCCATACCAATCATTGAAAATATTTTTTCTTCATTTTTAGTTTATTTGTTACATTAAAAAAAATTACATTACACCATTCGAAGTGTTGTACTCCGATCCTCCCGTCCCATTTTGATATGCATTCATGCAGATTAATAAAACACAATTATTATTATTATTATTGGAAATGTAAAATTATTTTTATAATTTTCCTAAAATATCATTCCAATAAATATATATATACTAACAAACTATATAATAAATATGGGTATTTAAATCAAATAAAATATAAATTAGATTTTGATTTTAGAAATTTGCCTATAATTTTGAACGGACCAAAATAAAAAGTATATTTATCAAAATGGTACGGAGTGAATAACTTGTCATGCAACCATGTTGCTTTGAACTCATCAATCAATGCTGACAAAGTGATAATGCACAAAAACATATGTATCCAAATTCCGTTAATTAATTGCAAACTTTCAAGGCCTTGGAAGTATTCTGTGGATCAGCAACCTAATCCCAAGCGCGCATGCATGCATCAGACGTACGGAGATTTTATAAAGTAAAAAAATGATATCATGAATTTCATGTAACCAATTGAAAGGAAGTACGGCTAATACGGTACCGTACACATCGTTTTCATGTCGCAGTAAAAGATAAACGCACCTTTCATACCCAAGAAACTAAAGGCTTGCTCACGTCTTCGCCTGTATAATGTTTTTGACTAAAGTACAAATCTCTTAAGAGTGGCACATTAAAATATTTCAGGATGAGTTTTCGTGCGTTTGTTAGGGTAGTTTTTCTCTAAAATATATTTCAGATTTGAGATTTTGATAACAATATAAGTATTTGATAGCAAAAATTTTACATAAAAAAATATTTCAAGGTATAACGCCTTAAAACACAAATTTGAATTTATGCATATGCAGAACAAATACTATAAGAAATCAGATTTTTAAGGGTAGCATGTCGCCCTTATAGCTTTGTGCTCATAGAGTATATCACTGCTATTGTTCTACAGGTAGAGGTTATAGGAGTGATAGGTCCCTCTAAAAGTCTTGTTTCTAATAGTAAAAAACTATCGGAAAAGTTTTGAGGGATCTATGTTCACTGGCAATTTCGATGAAAACTCATTCCAACGGAAATTTATGCAAGTTTTTCTTAATTTCTATTAAAAATTGTGCCAAAAATTAAAGGTGTGTTTGATTCACAACAACTTAAAAGCAAAATTTCTCTTCTTCTCATTTTTAACAACACACACAATTGCTTTATTTTTTAATAGATTATTTTTCATTTTAAACCACATAATCTACACGTAATTCGAATAAATAAAACTTAGACAACATTTGTTGTGAATCAAACATACCCTAAGTATGATAAAAATTTTGAGGGATCTTCATTTCTTTCAAAAATGTCAATAGAAATTCATCAAAGCTTTCAGTGATGCTTGATGAATCTTGCAATAGATTGTTTAGTCATTAATGTCCTTTTTTGATAGATTTCACTAATTAATGTACATTGTTATCCACAAAATAGATTAATTGAAGTAAAATATTTAATAAATAAAATGGCGTATCAAGAAAATAATATAAAATTTTACTTTTTCAATATTATATTAATTGTATTTTTCTTAATCTTTATAAAAATAAAAAGTGGGCTATATTTATGGGATGGAGGTAGTAGATTTTTTCCGCTTGAAATATTGAGATTTTTGGTAGTGAGGGTGAATAAAGGACTTCAAAGACATTAGAAGGGAGGGCATACAAAATTCAAGAAATTATGTGACATGCTCAAAAACAATAGAAAGGTGTACACTTGCAACCAAAGTGCAATTTAATTAGAAAATATCAAATATCAACATATTGTTAGTTGCCAACATGTAAGCTAATGATTGACACATGATACGGGACACATGTCAATCATCCAGTATCATGTGCCAATCATCCACCAATTGTTTGCAACTTAAATTATCAATATGTTGGCATTTGATCATTAATGGTAATTTAGTTATGACTTTCGGTGAAAATTAAACATTAGTTTCAATTAAACTTCCTATGGTTGTAGTGATAAATTACGACATAACCAACACGATTTTTTTACTTTTTATGGAAATGAGTTTAATTATTCATTAACGTGAAAAAGTGTTGAATAACGATTTTTATATATAAAAAAAGGATAATAAATAATTAACATTAAGAATATGATTGGTAAGTCAAATAAACTAACTTATAGTGTATTTGGAGAGTTTATAAGTTCTACTCAAATAACCCATGTTTGGTTGGAAGAGTTTATTTCAGAAGCTCGAGTTTATTTCAAATGTTTCTTTTATTAGTTTTTCAAATAAACTCAAAGAGCTTTTCTTTTTTAATTCTATTTTTAACCTCTTTCTTTTTACAAAAAATTATTTTAAACATATCCTTTTATGCAATTTTGTATTTCTGAGCTAGTTTTTCAACTAATTTGGCCAAACACTCATATATACATATCAACTAACTTTTTAGCTATCAGCTATGAATTTTCATTTAACTTTTCAACTATCAACTAGTTTATTAACTTTGTCTACCAAACATAGCCTCACTAAACACATCATACAAGTGAAACTAATAACTTACATGGGAGATTTGATGATTCTTATTACTAGCATTACTCCGTGCGTTGCACAGGAAGACTAAGATAGTATCTTTATATAAAATAATATTATAATATAAGACACTAAATTATTATGCATATATAACAAAAATAAAGAAATATATGTAATATTATAGATTTCAACAACGATTTATAAATTTTGATGCTAAATATTATCTTATAAGAAAAAAGTCATATCAATTATCATAATTGATGATTTTAGAATTTAGATAAGACAATGATATTTGGGGCCAAAATTTAGATAATATACTTTTGGAACAAAAAAATCAACATAATTACATATTTTATGATTCATATATAACTGTTCAAATGTATTTCAAATAGGATTAACAATGATTTTATGATTGGCCTACATATATATATATATATATATATATATATATATATTAATTTTATGAATATTGAATTGATTTTGTATCACATTTAGATTGAATTGAATTCTAAATATTGAATTGATTTTGTACGTTAAGTAAATAAAAAATGGTTTTTCTTATTTAATTTTTTGGAGTGAATGTATACTATAAATATGTTAGATGGCCTTATAATTGTACTCGTTTGGCTTGCAGAGCATGCCATCATTCAATCGGATTTGTGTCCACAAATCAAGAAGATAAAATATGTTTCATTAAGGATGGCATGAACAAGGAGTCTTTGTATGATATCCATTAAACTCTTGAGACGCATCCTAGTAGAATGGTGCAAATCGAACTTCTTAATTTGTGGAGTGAATTTAAAAAGGAACGAGAACATTATAGTCTTAGAGCATCTCCAACGTGGTTCCAAATTGGAGGAATTCCTCCAATTTGGAGGAATTTTGGAGGAATTCGAGCTCCAACGTGGGTACCAAATTGACTCCAATTTGGTGCCCATGAACAGTTATCCTCTAAATTTAGAGGATAACTGTTCATTTGGAGGTATTTTTGGGCCCACTTTTGCATTTATTTTACTACTTTTTCTAGTTTTTCACCTTTTTCTTTTTTTTTTCTTTGACACTTTGTGTGTATTTTGTGTTTACTTTTTCATTCTTCAAAATTTTAAATATGTTATAAAGAGAATTTAAAAAAAAAAAGTCCATCGAATTTGTATGTATAGTTAATTATGATTTAACGTATTGTAGAATATTTTTTAGTGTTAAGTATAAAATATTCCATTGATTTTTTTTTTAGTTAATTAAGGTTAAACTTGTTGCCTTCAAAAAAAATTTGTTCAACATTGTAAAATATTATTTATTATCATGTATAAAATATATATTTATTCTTGTATAATAATAATTTATAAGAGAAAAGTCTATTTTAATAAATGAGAAAGAAAATGGAAATATTGAATAGTGTGAATTTAGAGTAAAATTTAGAGTCGATGGTCGGAGTAGAAATGGTAAAATACTGTAGCAATTATTCTATTCTGGAGGAAAATTTAGAAGAATGGCTTTTATACATTGGAGATGCTCTTAGGAATCTGACTTTAAAAGACCCTGTTTGCAAGTCTATAAGAAACTGGATGGGAAGCTTATCCCCGACTCATAGAACGCATTCAAGCCATTTCTGGACATAAAACCAAAGGAAGAAGTGAGCCACAATCACAACTACATGTACATATTGTTATTTTTTAACTATTTTTGCGCTCTTATATCAGTTTTTAGTGTGCAAAGTTGACTACCTATTAAGGCTACTACTACCATCACAACTGGGAGTTCAAGTAAGAAATTGACAACCATAAGTCTCTTTGGAGGAATCAATCTGGGACAGCCGATACTTCTAGCGTTGATAGTCAAAGCTGGAACGACATTTGGAGATCGAATGTATAAGGTAATATACAAAAAAGGTCTCCGTGGGCTGATAGGATGTGACATTCAATCTGTGTACATCAGAGGATCAACAGTGGTTGCCATTATTGTACTACCATTACAACAAATATATGGTAAAACCATCGGCATCAAAAGTTGACATTGGATCTGTTGGATGTTCATGATATATACTGACTTCAAACCCAATTTTTGCCCATTTTTCCATCGATGTTGCCTAAGAGACAGCAATTGTAGATAATCAAGTTATCTTTCTTTTAGCACTATAATTAGGTCAATCGCATATTTCTAACTCAAGTTATGATCCAAACACTGAAGGCTGCCTAGTGAATCCGAGTTGCTGATTTGCATTTTTCATGCATTCTTCATCCATTTAAACTTGTTTCAACTTTTCTTAGTCCTTAAACATGTAAATAAATCAAAATGCATAAATACAAACTTATAAAATAATTATCACACAATAACAAACGTTATTAGAGAGTTATTAAAGTGCTTTTCAAGCACTTATCATTCCTTTCTTCTTCTTCTTCTTCTTCTAGTGTAGTGAAGTATGACCAACGACTTGTGCAACATTTCTGGAACTTGCAAACTCTTTTGGAAATTTATTCCATTGACCTTTACCATCCGTCTCGAACAAGAAACCCTCATGCTCATCCGTAGACTATGAACATGATATGGGGTGATAGAATTGTATTTTTATAGATTTTTATATAACAGATGAGAGAAAATGAATGGAGTTGAATGATGAAAATTTGTGTGGTAAATATAGGTCCCACAAAATATGTGGATTGTGATTAGTTTGATAAAAAAAGAAGAGATAAAAATGGATAAAATATGTGAAAAAAAGTCCATATAAAATGGAGGCTAACACATGCATAGTCTCCATTTTTAACTCATTTTCATATATTTTTATCCATTTGTTTTCAAATTTAAATTTGATCAGACCAATCACATCCACACTTATCATGACACAATTCAATTCTACTTATTCTCTCTTCTCTTTCACAAAAATAATCAATAAAAACTTCAATCCTATTGGGCACTATATCACTATAGCATCGTTGGTTAGTTAAAAAAACAAAAAAAAAAAAGAAGAAGAAGAAGAAGAAAAAGATTTCAATAGAAAAAAATAGCATCCTTCTTTATACATTTTTTTAGATCCTTCTATTGATCCATCATTATGTATGTTGCAAACCTCGCTTTCCAATTCAATTCAATTTTTTCATTGTTTTTGTAGAAATTAAAGGATTTCGTATATTTGCTCATTATAAAACACACTGCAGAATGAATATCAATAATGGCAACGAACTCTAGGCAACAACCTTAATAAATGAAATGACGGTATTACTCTAACAAAGCAATGTTGACCTAAAATACTTCTAAGACCCTCATCACCCTCACAATACTATCGAGAGTTTTCCAAAAGGTTGACAAAAGTTCGAAGAAAAACGATGCAGATATCCGTTTTCTTGCAATCTTCCAAACTTAACTAATATTGTAAGTCTTGCTTTCTTTTACACAAATTACACTCCCTTTCCGTCAGGCCTGGAGTCACTCGGCACTCCCCCTCCACGTAGGGCTCAAACACGTTCACAAGTTCATGAGCTCGACAAACAATACTTCATCACCACAGAAGCCAAAGCAATAATCCAAACATCACCAAAGTTCCCAACAATGCCAATTCATATACCAATTGCAAATACTAATTCCAAATTCCACCTAAGCAAGTTAGAAAAGAAGAGAGAGAACCAGAGGTCCAACAATTCCAAATTCCACCTAAGCAAGTTAGAAGAGAAGAGAGAAAATCAGATGTCCGTGGGACCAATTGAGAAGATAGGGAGAAAATCAAATTCCAATTCCAAATTTCACTGGACCAATTGAGAAGGAGGAGAGAACCAAATGCCAATTCAGGATGGATTGGACCTATAATACCCCATCCATTTTCGTATGTGCTTTATGATGATATGATGAAGTTTGATAATGATTTAGATGTGATTGGCGTGTTTATGATTGGTTTATTATGGTATGGGATGTATTGGAATTCGATACGGCCTTCAAAAGAAATCTTGAGTTTGATATTTACGGCAGTAAGTTTTAGATGTACGATCGTAAAAGTGGTAGTTACAACCATAAGACTTTATGGTACGGCCATAACAAGTTATGATGAGGATCCAAAAATTTACAAAGTGTTTTATACAGCCGTACAATTGTTGGTTATGGCCGTAAGAATAGAGTTCAGACCATAAAATGCATTATTACGATCGTGAAACCCTAAATTGAAGGAAAGGTACAAAAGTTTTAGAAAGTTTTATATGGCCGTATATTTGAGTCATACGGCCATAAAGAGTATTAGATATGGCCATATGTTTTATGTTACGATCGTAATATCAAGAGGGGAGGATGGCAGATTTACAAAGATTTTTGTATGGCCGTAAGAAGTATTGTTATGGTAATAAAAGTAAGAGTTATGCGATAGTAAATTTAATAGTTATGGCCGGAAATTTAAATCGGCAAAATTGTTGGGATAAGTTTATAACCTTTTTGACTTGGTTTCTTCACCATTTTTGGCCCCAAAGCAATATAACACTCCTAGTGACCTCCAAACTCATTCTTAAGGGTTCTTGAAGTATTTTTGATTTAGAAATCATTTATATCGCCGTGATACCCGCAATTGGCTATTGAAGGAAATAGGGAAGAAGAAGAGGAAGCTAACCATCCATTTCCTAACTTGGTTGTTCAACTCTGAGGTAGGTTTTAGATGTATTTATTTGGTAAAAGGTAAGAACATGCTTGGATAAGCCTTAGATATATGATTTATGCAAGAATTCCTAGTTTTCCTTACTTGTATTGAAATCAATTGAGCTTATGATGGGTTATGTTAATCTTAGCATCATAACATGATATATGTGATGTTATGAATCTCTTAACATCGTAATATGCTATATGTGATATGGTTGTAATGCCAATTTGATATGCCATGAGCTTTACTTGAAATCAAGGCTATTATGATAATGTTTGCATAGCTATATCATTTGGTGTGCGATTAAAGGGTTGTCTATCATGTGTTGCATTATGTGAATGTTTTTAATGAACAATATGGGGGATCTAAGCCCCAATTGTGATATGTTGGCCCAATGGGAGATATAAGCCCCAACTATGATATTAGGCTTGGCCAAATATTATACGACGATGCCAAAGTAAATACATGATTCACAACGGGGCCTTCTTTTTATGAATGTGATAGGCATATGCACTTACATCTATTCCTATTGAGTCTTTGTGACTCATTTTGTATTTGTTGTTATATTTTAGATGATGCCGGTAGTAGGAGGCAGCCGAAATGACGGGGAATTCTTTCGAGTTTGAGCCAAGCTGGTGCGCGGGAGAGGGAAACTAAAGGTTTTTGGCAAATGTATCTATAACCCTCATTTTTTCATATTTTGTAACAAGACTGCTTTTTGATTTTTTAAGATTAAAGCTACATGTACTTCAATGGCAAAACTATCTTTAATATGACCTAGTACTTGTGAGGGTGGTTTCTGTATGTGTAATTCCAGCTCTACTACCGTATATTATATGATATAGCGAGACGTACTAGGGAGGGCGTTACAGGACCAATTTCAACTTTTGGGGACTGCTTCATAAAATATTTGATTTTTTTTTACCATTATTCACCAAACTAAGAACAAAGGACTAACTTAGACAAACATTAATACTAAAACCCAAAGCGACAAGGACTGTATCTGCAAATATCATAAAATTATATCAAAACCTCAAACTCCATTCCCAGCTTCTGTCGTCCTTTGGCTCATTCAATCCTAAGTGCTTGCTACCACAACCAACAACTACCAAATCCTATCGCCAGCATAACACCAAAGATATTAGAACCAACGCAAACACCTACTTCGCCATCTTCCTCATTGGAGAAACCAGGGACGGATCCACTGGTGAACTGGGCTGTGCTGTAGTTAGGCCCAGTTCACCAGCTGGACCCAATAAAAAGAGAAAGTTTTGGTGAGTAGTTAGGTCCAAATCACTTAGTAGTTAGGCCTAAAATTTTGAATACCCATTAGTCCATTATATTAATTATTGAGGCCCAAATCCAGTCCAATGGCTATCAGCAAGTCAGCAACCCAATTTCATATCCGGATTCCCTCATTCCCTCTCGTCATCCACTCTCGCTCTCTACACTCGGGTTGAAGGCACGAAGAAAATCCCCCAATTTGGGAAGAAAAATCCTCAATTCCGAATTAGGATTTGAACTTGATAAATTTGAGATTGTAAAGTTGTTGCTATACTCACGCTGAAGGCATGAAGCTTGGCAAGAAAAATCCCCAATTCGGCAATTTCTAAAACCTAGAGGTACAGTTGCTTCCCAAATCTTCTTCAATTCAAATTACACCAGAAAATTAATGATTAATTTGTAATCTCTTCCTCTAGTTTCGATTCTTACTCTCAAAATTGAAGCAAGGAAGCCTCAAAGTTTCTAACTCTCGTGACTTGATGAGAGCAGACGGCCAGGCATAGCTAACCTAAATTCGTGGTTACTGCTGGTAAGCTGGTTATATATTATGTACTCTTGAGCCTTGATTCCTATTTCTTTTTGTAGATAAGTAGATTGTAAATTGTAATATTTGAGAAAATTTTGGAGAAGACAAGAATTGTATTTGAAAATTTTATTTAATATTTGGCATTTTGTTTGGGAATTTGTCATAAATGATAAGTCATTACTAGATCTCATTGGCCATTGCTTGGATGATTTATTGATTTGAATAATTGAATTTGATATTTTGATTTCAATATTGAATTGTGCAATAATTTCTTATGTAGTAAACTAGCAAAGTAACCTGTTGCTGTTATTTGTTAAGTACTTAAGTAAGGTGCTAAGGTTATTGAAGTAGTACCACAGTAGGCATTTGAGTAGATTGGGTCACTGGGGAGAATATTTTCCAAGTGAAATGGCAACTTTGAAAAATCATTGATGCTTTGAGTGTGTCTCAACGATCGCAATTTCATTAGTTAATATGATGTAATGACTCTTTTTGTTATATATATGAAGTTTATGATGTTACAACTTTCAGTTAGGTCCTAAATAAAATCCTGGATCCGTCCCTGGGAGAAACAAACTCCACCACCACCACAGATCCACAAAGCAAAACACAGCAAACAAACACAACTCCATTGCCAAACTTTCATCAACTAGAAACCAGACAACTTAATTTCAGCGATCTTTGATTGAGGATGGATTTCGCATGTGATTGGTAGATGAATTTTCAGATCCGATTTCATATTTGTAACATATATGGATGAGAAGGAGAAAAAGAGTTGAGGTGAGAATCGAGAAGATTTGCACATCTCGTATCCGGCCAAGAGAGGTTTTCAAAGAGACAAAACAAAAGTCATCATTTTTTGGCTGGACGAGAGCATGATCCAAAAAAAAAAAAAATTACAGATATTGCCGAACGAGAGAAAGACCTAAAAGAAAACCAAACTGATAGACTTTGCCGGACGAAAGGCACAATGCCGCTCATCCAAGAACAGAAGCGCTTCTAGACTAAGGCCAAGATTGAATTATTCAACTCTAATACCATATAGAAATTAAGGGATTTCTTATATTCAATCATTATAAAACACACTATAGAACAATTATAAATAATGACAACAAATCCTAGACGACAACCCTAATAAAGGAAGTTATGATATTACTCTAACAAAGCAACTTAGACCTAAAATACTTCTAATAGTTTCCTTACATAAAAAAAGTTAGATTTTTGCTCTAAATCACAATATACTCGCTATGCATCTCTTCGAGTAGTGTCTATTCTCCACAAGTTCTACGCTTCCTTCTCAACTATTCCTCAAACCTCATTACGTCTCGAATCTTTTATCTCTATAAATTAGGTTTTTCATATCAATAACAAAATTTAACGTAGAAAATATCTGTATTTATAGTTATTAAATTCAAGTTAGTGGTTTTTGGATTTAACTTTCTATGGAAAAAACCTACTTGTTATATATATATAGTGAACCCAACGTAGTAATGGACAGAATATTATAAGAGCTAAATTGGATTTAATGATGATGAAAAATTAATCTAATTTGTTAACTAATTTGTAGCGACCAAGATTTTTAAAATAAAGTTTTATAAACAATGGTTGTCTCAGTTAGGAGTTGGATTTTTCATGTTGTAAGTACACAGTCTAATGAGATTATACATAAGGTATTTATGACTATTTGGAGTGTTTGGAGGCAAAGGAATTCATTGCTTTGGAATGGTTCTCATTTATCCCCTCATCAAACGGTTAGTACGGCGATGAATTATTTGGCAGATTGGATGGTAGTTAAGAGTTCTCTAGTAGCAACAAATACACTGCATTCGAGGGGCTTGATTTGGAGGAAAACACCTGTGGGTTATCTAAAATGCAATGTTGATGTGGCAGTGTTTCGAGAGCAAAAGGTGATTGGTTTCGGCATGATTATTCGGGATGAAAATGGTTGTTTTGTTAGCTGCTACTCGAAGAGTATTTCAGGTTACTCCATGCTAAGGAAGCTAAAGCCATGGATCCTTGGCGAGGCAATTTTGTGGGCTAGAACTTGAAGTTCAAGGAAGATGATATTCAACATGGATGCCAAGCTTGTTGTGGATGCTATGGAAAGTGATAGAGAAAACTACTCACATTTCGGTTCCATTGTCAATAACCGCAAGAGGCTGCTCAGCCAATGCCAAGATTTTTCCATCTCCTTTGCTAAGCGGGAAGCTAATGTACCCACATGCGGCACATGAGCTTGCCAGATTATCTTTTAAGCATGCTAGTACAACCACTTGGATCGAGGCTCCCTCATTCCTAGGGGCTTCTATTTTGTATCATCTCATTTCGAATGAGTAATACATTTATTATTTCAAAAAAAATGGTTGTCTCCACGACTTTTATCAATTATGCATGTGATAAGCAACAAATTTTACCAACTTTTACTATTTGTTTATTCATTTTTATCAATTCATTTTTTTTGTTAAACCAATCACATCTACATATCTCGTGGGACTTACATATACTACATAAATCTACACCATTCAGGCTTTGTTCTTTATACAATTAGTAGAATATTTTAGAATTATAAGTAGATTGTATGGTTGAAAATAAGAGATGGTGTGTTAAAAATTAATATAAAGTAATTATGTATGTGGTTGAAAAGAAGGAGAGAGAAAAAATTTTGAATTTTATGGTAGAAAGATGGTAGAAAGAATAAGACCTCAACCTATTCCTTACTCCAATTAAGCAATTTAGAGCTTAAGTAAACCAATTTAGGATCCAAAATCCCCTCACTTATCCTTGTCAGATTTGGGCAAACGACAGAGACGTGCTTTTCCTCTGTATTTGGTGGCGTCTCTTCCGTCTGCGGACAGTGTGCATCTCAACTTCCATCTCCTACCATCATCTCTTCCTTCCGACTACGTTTCGTGTGCATTTTCTTCCACTAACTCGTCGTTTGTAAGTTCAACACTTCGAATTCTGAAGTTCCTAACTACATTTTGGTTGCTTGACTCTGATTAGTCATTATGTTTGGATGTTTGATTGTATTTTTGTTCTACTCTTAATCTCAATTATATCATTAGTCCCATTTTTATTTTGCTACATTCATTTCTCAGAATTATGATCTATTGAATACAAGTTTTTATGATTTCTAGAGATGGGTTTACTGTTTTGAGTGAATTTGGTACTCAATTTACCAATTACCATGATTAAGGAGATAATTCGCTGGAAGATAAGGTAAAAATTTATTTGAATTGTGACTTTGGTAGTATTTTTAATTGTGATTAGTCTAAAATTGTTGAGTATAAATGTATAGTTTAGAATTTATTATTTAGGCATTTATCCATTTAGCAATTTAAGAATTAGAGCTTGAATTATTGATTTAGGTTATGGATTAAGTGTGACCAGTTTAGGTTTAAGTTTTAAATTTTACGAATTAGCTAAGTTTTAAATTTTACGAATTAGCGCCAAAGTCTTATGTACTGAGTTTTAAGTGTTATTAATTTAGTTTCAAGTGTTATGAATTTAGTTTTAAGTGTCAGAAATTATTACCAAAGTTTTTACAGATTTAGTTTAGTTTTTTGTTATATACTTGAGTAAGTGAATAGAATTATCCAAATAATGTTGTAGATTTAGGATTATATTTGATTCAAACAATGGTTATTATTTTCCTCGATATGTTATACTAGTGGTTTGACGATTTAGGATCCTTGTGTTTCATTGTTGATAGATGATTTGTTTAATTTTTTGCTTATGTGAATTAATTGACTACGCACTCTATAGTTAGAAAATTTTTCTTCATGTCTTAGAGAACAATTGGACATAGTTATAGTGCTTTGGCGCATGTTTTGGTTTTCTGTTCATTTCAAATCTCATTATTCTTATACTATATATCTTATGTTTGTCACTTTATACTTAGTTTGCGGTAAGAAGTTACTATTTGTTATTATTGGGTCCCATTTTTGTAAAGCTTGCCTCAGGCCTTGGAGACCACAGAACCGGCATTGCCCAACTCTTTTAATAGTCAAGGGTAGAGCGAATGTGTTCAACATTTCACTTGTCATGTCATGTTCTTGAATAATTGTTCCTAATTTTTTTACACTCAGGGATTAATTTTTGTACACTCAGGGGGACACATTTTGGCATGCCACAAGATGTGATCTATATTTTCGTATTTTTAAATTTCTAATAACATATGTGTTGGACATTATCCGCGTACATTAGAAATGACTAGTCTTGTTTTGTAACTTTTTTAGGTATATATGAAGTGAAGGAAAATTTGAACCATTAAAACTTGACATATTTGTGCAAGAAAATTAAATGTAATGTGAGGAAAAGAGTGTAAAGTTCAAATTTGGATTTTCTTTTATCTACCATATGAATGCAAATTAATTTAGAGTTCATTTTGATATATAATTTAGAGTTCATTTTGATATACCTCCTCTGTTCCACTAAGATAGACAACTACATATTTTCACACATTTTCACACGGATTACAAAAACATATTGAATGGAGTTGGAATTGCAAACTTTATCTACGCTTTTCCTTCTATCATGCACTATATGACATAAAAGTTAAATTATCATGAGAACTAATAATCATTTTTATTATTTTTTAGTTCGAACTATCTTCAAAACGATATTTTGTTGGCAATAGAGTGACTTAAATTGGAGTGTTTTGGTTAACTAAAAAATAAATTATGCTCTATATAGGGAGCCTGGACTATAATTTGGGACACACGAAAATGGAAACCAAGTCTATCTTAGTGGAACGGAGAAAGATTCAATTACATGTGGAATTTTAGTCATTATAGAATTGTTTCTTCCATTAATATTGCAGAATGGAAATTGCACAGTGTTGGGGAACTAGGCGCTGCTAATTCCGCCCAAGATCAGTGGGACACAAAAAATAATATGCGACTGAGAAAAAATAATGGACACTAAAATAAGCACAAGTATGGAACACCGAGATTTAACGTGGTTCGGCCAAACTGCCTACGTCCACGGACCCACACCAATATATTTCACTATCACAAAAGGAGGAGTACAAAAATACCACACTGTATTTTCTCTGCCTACGCAAAGGTTTTATCACTCCACTCACTTTTATCTCTCGTGTATAGCTTCTACACTGAAGCTCTCTCTTTCTCTCTACACAATAGCTATTGTGTTTTGGTGTTGATTGTGGTGTGTCTACAATGCAAAATGGAGTCTCAATTTATAGGGAAACCTAGGGGGCAAATGTGGAAGAAAATCTTGTACCAAATCAATTTGTTCCAAAACCAATTCACCTTCTTTTTTCTTATCTTCCACTATCAATCCCACTTTCTTTTTGACTTCATCTTCTACCACCAAACTCACTAACAATCTCCCACTTGAAGACTGATTTCAATCAATCTTCACAATCTGGCTTTCACCTTGAGATTTCTCATTTTGCAGCTTCGTGAAAAATATGATGTGGGTCACCACCTCTGTCTTTATTGTAGAAGACCAACTGAAGCTGAGCACAGCTCCAGTTTCTCCTTGGTTACTGTCTTCGTCATCATTTCGGCTGGATTCTTGCTACCTTGAATCTTTTCAAGCGTCAATACTCCATCTTCCAAAAGTGATCTGATGAAGTGATAACGGAGTCTAATATGTTTGGTTCTGGAATGAAATGCCGAATTCTTTGCCAGATGTATCGCACTCTGACTATCACTGTGCAAGACATTCTTCTCCTGGTTGAAACCCAATTCTGCCAACAAACCTTGTAACCATATCATTTCTTTGCTAGCCTCGGTTACTGCCACGTATTCTGCTTCTGTAGTTGATAACGCACCAATCTTCTGTATCTACGAAATCCAACTTACTGCAGTAGCACCAACTGTGAAGACATAACCTGTAGTGCTTCTCCTGCGATCTACCTCGCCAGCAAAATCTGCATCTACGAAACCTCGTAGTGTCACCTCGCCTCGTCTAAAGCATAAGAATTTATCAGTAGTTCCCCGTAGATATCTCAATATCCACTTTACTGCATCCCAATGCTGCTTTCCAGGATTTGCCATATATCTGCTCACAACTCCCACTGCATGAGCAATATCTGGTCTGGTACAAACCATGGCATACATCAAACTTCCAATGGCTGAGGCATATGGAATTTTAGCCATGAAGTTTCTCTCCTCTTCTGTCTTAGGAGACTGGTCATTGGATAGACGGAAATGATTCGCTAATGGCGTGCTGACTGGCTTTGCAGTGCTCATGTTGACCCTTTGCAGGATTTGATCAACATACTTGGCCTGTGACAACTGCAAAACACCCTTTTGCTTATCTCTACAAATTCTCATCCCTAGAATTTGCTTTGCTTCTCCCAAGTCCTTCATTTCGAATTCTATCGATAGTTGCTTCTTCAACTTCTTGATTTCGTCCATATCTGAACCGGCTAATAACATATCATCGACATAAAGTAGCAAAATGATATAACTGGACTCAAATCTCCTGAAGTAGCAACAGTGATCAGCATTACACTTCATGTAGCCATTTTTCTGCATAAATCCGTCAAACTTCTTGTACCACTGTCTAGGCGCTTGCTTTAAGCCGTATAGGCTCTTCTTCAATTTGCATACCAACTTCTCATTTCCTTTCACTGAGAAGCCTTCCGGTTGCTGCATATAGATTTCCTCCTCTAAGTCACCATGAAGGAAAGCAGTTTTCACGTCTAACTGCTCCAAGTGCAAACCTCATTTGCAACAATGCTCAACATCGATCGAATTGTTGTCGACTTCACAATGCGAAAATATCTCCGTGTAGTCAATTCCTTCTTTCTGCCGAAACCTTTGACTACCAATCTCGCCTTGTACCTCTTGAACCATCATGTTCTTCTTTGATTCTGTACACCCATTTATTGTTGAGAGCTTTCTTCCCTCTGGGCAGCTTTCGGCTAGTTCCTCGTCTGGTTGGAGATGAGAGACTTTATCTCATCTTTCATTGCAAGCTCCACTTCACGGAATCTCCCACCCGACATGCCTCGTCATAGCATTCGATTCACTAAGCGTCGATGAGCAACATGTAGTTCATGTACTTCGATTGAACATGAGGTCAACTTGACCTCCTCACAATGGGAATTGGAGTGGAGGCTGTGGTGAATCGGCCTCGAGGCAGGCTCCTCTGCCTGCAGACTCTCATCTTTCTCGCCCGACATCTTCCTCGGAGTATCATCCGGAACATATGTTGGATCGTCGTTTGTTGTGTCATTGGATTGAACTGCATTGCTGTCCTTGTACATCACCTTTTCATTGAATATGATATCCCGGCTTCTGATGAGCTTTTTGTTCTGGTCATCCCAAAAGCGGTACCCGAACTCGTCTCCACCATATCCAACGAAAGTACACTTTAGTGATTTGGAGTCTTAACTTACTCTTGGCGTTATCACTAATGTGCACATACGCGACACAACCGAATACTTTCAAATGAGAAAGTTTCACTTCTTTCCCACTCCAAACTTCTTCCGGTATCCTGTACTCCAATGGTACTGACGGTCCACGATTAACTAGGTATGCCGTCGTATTGACAATTTCTGCCCAAAACTGTTTTGGCAGGTCTGCATGTATTCTCATGCTTCTGGCTCTTTCTGTCAATGTCCGATTCATGCGTTTTGCAACTCCATTCTGTTGCGGTGTTCCTGGCAACGTTCTCTCCAACTTGATGCCATTTTGGTAACAAAATTTCTTGAACGCCAAATTTTCGTACTTTCCACCATTGTCAGATCTCAACTTCTTTACTCGCAAACCAGTTTCATTTTCCACAATGACCTTCCACTTCTTGAACGCCTCGAACACATCGGATTTGTGTCTCAAGAAGTAAACCCACACCTTTCTTGAGTGGTCATCAATGAAAGTCACGAAATATGACTTTCCGCCCATCGATGAAACTGCAGTTGAACCTCACACATCTGTGTGGACAAGTTCAAGCTTCTCTTTCTTTAGAGTTCTGCCACTTGTATTGAAACTCACCCGTTTCTGCCTCCCGAAAACGCAACTTTCACAAAAGTCTATGTCAATAGACTGAAGCCCTGGTAGTTTCCCTTTTGCATGCATGTACTTGAGCCCTTTCTTGCTCATATGCCCAAGTCTTTGGTGCCATAGGTTCGCATCTTTGCTATCAGCAACTGCAATTGTCATACACGCATTCGCCGTCGTGTATAGGGTGCCACTATCCTTGCCACGTGCGATTATCATGGCCCCTTTGGTGATTTTCCAATTATCACCAGAGAAGCTTGTATTACATCCTTCTCTCGACAACTGTTTGACGGAGATCAAATTTTTCCTCAATTCTGGAATATGTCTCACGTCCTTCAATTTTCATACAGATCCATTGATATTGATCTGTACTTCTCCTATGCCCACCACGTTGCAAGGATGATCGTCTCCGAGATATACTTCTCCGAAGTTTCCCGACACATAATTTGCAAAAAAGTGTCGATTTGCGGTGGCATGGAACGATGCTCCAAAGTCTATTACCCAATAGTCGGCCTTCTTCTCCATGGAACATATCAGCGCATCACGTGTTTCTTCGGTCACGACATTGACCTCGGTCTTGTTCTCCGCTTTCCTTTGAGCCGCTCTACATCGATTTTTGTAGTGCTCTAACCGACCGCAATTCCAACATTCAATGCATTTGTTAGAATTTCTTTGATTTTTGGATCTCGGTCTGCCATTCCTCGACTTGCTCCGTCCACGCCCATGCCCTCTATTTGAATTTCTGCCTCTGCTATCTACATTGAAAATGGCCCTAAGTTGAAGCCAGATCCCATTGTCTCCTGGATCTCCTCAGTCAAGATCATGCTCACAACGTCATCGAACTTCAATTTCGACTTACCGGCCGAGCCGATGGTCAGAATCGTGTCATTCCAGCCTCTCAGCAATCGCCAAGAATTAATAGAGCTCGAACTTCATTACTAAAAGTGATTTCCACCGTGGTCAATTGGTCTACTACCTCATTGAATTCGTTGAGGTGTTCTCCAAATTTCCCGCTTTCCATCATCTTCATATTGAACAATTTCTTGATCAAATGAACTTTATTTGCTGCAGACGCCTGTTCATACATGCTGGATAGAGCTGCCATGAGAGACGCCGTTGTCTTCTCATTTTTAATGTTGAAAGCGACCGACTTTGATAGGGTCAATCTAATTGCGCCGAGTGCTTTTCGATCAAGCACCTCCCACTCGTCGTCTTTCTCGCCTTCTGGCTTTTCTTTCAACGGCTTATATAGGTCCTTCTGATACAAATAGTCCTCCATTTGCATTTTCCAATATCCAAAATTTTTGCCATCAAACTTATCAATTTTGGAAATTCTCTCGTCTGTCGCCATTACTCCCACTCGAACAAAATGTGATTTTTCGAGAAATCGTTTCTGATGTGGAAGATCAGTCTATGCTGCAACCACAGAGCATACTAAGAATTTCAAGAGATATCACAAACAAAGCTCTGATACCAGTTGTTGGGGAACTAGGCGCTGCTAATTCCGCCCAAGATCAGTGGGACAAAAAAAATAATATGCGACTGAGAAAAATAATGGACACTAAAATAAGCACAAGTATGGAACACCGAGATTTAACGTGGTTCGGCCAAATTGCCTACGTCCACGGACCCACACCAATATATTTCACTATCACAAAAGGAGGAGTACAAAAATACCACACTGTATTTTCTCTGCCTACGCAAAGGTTTTATCACTCCACTCACTTTTATCTCTCGTGTATAGCTTCTACACTGAAGCTCTCTCTTTCTCTCTACACAAGATAGCTCTCTCTTTCTCTCTACACAATAGCTATTGTGTTTTGGTGTTGATTGTGGTGTGTACAATGCAAAATGGAGTCTCAATTTATAGGGAAACCTAGGGGGCAAATGTGGAAGAAAATCTTGTACCAAATCAATTTGTTCCAAAACCAATTCACCTTCTTTTTTCTTATCTTCCACTATCAATCCCACTTTCTTTTTGACTTCATCTTCTGCCACCAAACTCACTAACACACAGTTGCTGCCACTACAAGAAATTTGACTTTTAAGGGCGACCTGTCGTCCCCATAGTTTCGTCCCTGTAGATAACTAAGGACAACATAAAGACTATTAGGGGCAACATAATATTATGTCCCCCCTAATGATCTACAGGGACGAAGCCATAGGGACGACCTGTCGTCCCTAAAGGCCAAATTTTTAGTAGTGTGCCTGTTGATATGATAAGCAACCTTCCTGACAATGTACTAGATGATATTCTCATGCGGTTGACGACGTATGAAGTTGCGAAAACAAGTGTCTTGTCAAAACACTGGAGGTATAAATGGGGCCAAATTACCGCAGCTCATATTTGACAAGAGACGGCAGCATGGGACGGCCCAAGACATAGAATTGGCTAGAATCAAGTTCTTGCGGATCCTTAACCATATTCTTTTACTTCACCAAGGACCCATAACTGAGTTGAGCCTTATTAATCTATACCTAACTGGTTGTCCACAAATTGATCAGTTGTTCAATTTCTTATCAATGGACAGTGTTGAAGATTTCACCTTCAATATCACTGGGGGGGTTATGAATTTCCTTCTTCATTTTATATGGTTTCACAATTAAAACATTTGAATCTTCGTCCTTGTGTGATTGAACCTCCGCCAACCTTCAAAGGCTTTATACATCATCACCATTTGTGATGATGTATTTGAAAGGTTGATATCTAGCTCCCATGACTAGAACAACTGGTGTTGTCCTGCAACCATAGTGATAGTTAAATATTGATGCTCCCATCAATATGTAAGGTTCTCAAGTTATAGAATCTATGTTTAGATTCATTGGATAAACTCTCTTTACTTCTTTGCTTGATTAGAAGCTCCCCCAACCTTGAGAAAATAAGAATCTCTGTAAGTAATGGACATGGCTTGTTAGAATTTATAATAATCTTCTGTTTCCCAAATTTAACAAAAATACTAAGCTATGTGTTCTTTTATCACATATTGTCCAGATTATTTGTGTTGACATTGATGATGCAAGTCCTGTTATACACCATTTGGAAGTGCAAGACTACTCAGATATATATTTAAATCGACTTGAGGAAGTGAAGGTTAAATTGATTGCTGGCACGATTTCTTTGATGACAATCATTAAACTTTTATTAGAGAAATCGCCTAACCTAAAGAGAATAGTGGTTTGGATGTGGATTAGAAAAGTTGATGATAATGGGCTTGGGGTTTTGACAGAATTGAACATGTTTCGTCGTGCATCATCGAATGCCGAGGTTTGTTTTGAAGCTCAATGAATTGAGCTGGCCTCACTAATTTACTTGCAATCTTGCCATGTAGGCTTTTGACAGACTGGAGATTGCTTGCTATATGTTTGTAAGGGTATTATGTTGGCTAGATTTCATATTTCGAACCATCTCAATTAAAGAGTAATAAACAAGAACAATAAGGGTCTGTAGAACTTGGACAAGATATTATTGATGTAGTGTCAGCAATATATACAGTTGTTTCTGTTCTAGTTATACAAGGTAAAAGATCTCTCACAATCACATTACAATCTCTCAAATATTACATACATCACATAAATGGAAATAAGCATAACTAATACAAGGAAACAAATCACAGTAGCCTTGAGGATCAAGTTTCTTGTGGCTTGCTTGAGACGTCTGTGGATGTAGACAATGTTGTGCTTGCCCAGTCAGCGTCGGTGAAGGCTGAAAGAGATAAATGAGAACACTTTTTAAGATAGAGGCCATGATATATTGTGGCTTTGAGATAACGGAGTATGCGTTTCACTGCAGTCCAATGGGAATCAGTGGGTTTATGCATAAATTGGGAGAGCTTATTGACGGGAAAGGAAATATCGGGACGGGTAATACAAAGATACTGAAGGGCACCAAGGGTTTGACGAAATTGTGTGGGGTCTGTGGGTGGCGAGCCATCATGGAGAGATAAGGACTGAGAGGTGGACATTGGAGTGAGACACGCTTTGGCGCCGAGCATGTTGGTGCGACTAAGAATGTCTCTAATATATTTGTGTTGTGTGAGGAAGAGACCGGAGGGAGTGGGAACGGTTTCAACCCCGAGGAAATAATGAAGGGAACCGAGATTCTTAATAGAGAATCGAGCGGAGATAGAGTGGATAAAGGAAGATAATGCAGAGGGAGAGTTACCAGTGATGAGAAGGTCATCGACATAAACAAGAAAGTAGAGAGTAATGGGAGAGTGAATGTAGAGGAAGAGAGACGAGTCACTACGGGATTCTTGAAACCCATAAGAGAGGAGAAAGGATGTTAACTCGGTGTACCATGCCCGAGGGGCTTGCTTGAGACCGTACAAGGCTTTGTGGAGGCGACAAACATGGTGGGGGAATTGAGGATCAGAGAAACCTGGGGTTGAGTCATGTAGACTTCTTTAGAGAGAGCGCCATGGAGAAAAGCGTTGTTAACATCGAGTTGTTGAATGGGCCAGTTATGATGGAGAGCAATGGTGAGGATGATGCGAATAGTAGTGGGTTTTACAACAGGACTATATGTGTGGTGAAAATCAACACAGGGACGTTGGTGAAAACCTTTAGCTACAAGTCGGGCCTTGTAGCGAGAGACACTACCGTCGGGATTTCGTTTGATGCGAAATACCCATTTACGGCCTATGACATTTTGAGATGGAGAATGATGAACCAAGGACCATGTTTTATTGTGAAGAAGGGCGTTGAGCTCATCATCCATGGCATTACGCCATTCGGGATATTTCAATGCTTGAGAAACACTAGAAAGTTCAATACTATCCGAAGAGGGTGACGAGTGGAGATGGAGTGAAAAAGTTTGGGTTCAAGATGTTGTTTTTGGCGCGAGTGATCATAGGATGAGTGTTAACGGGGGGTGGTGATGGAGAAGCAGTTACCGAGACGGGCGATGAAGGAGAAGGAGGGGGAGCTTGTGAGTTGTGGGCTGGCATTGTGGGAGGAGCTGGAGACACGGAGGCCATTGTTCCGGCGACGGGGCCGTTACGTGGTGTATGAGGTGAAGCACAAATGGGCTGTGTAGTGGATGGAATAGTCACGGCTAAGGGCTCACGTGGAGGGGGAGGAGATGGTAAGTTTTTGACACGAGATGGAGTGGATGGGGAAGTGGACCAGGAGCCTGAGGAAGTGGAAGGGAAGGAAGAAAACGGGAATGTAGTTTCGATAAACCTAACATGACGAGAAGTGTAGAGACGGGAAGAGTGGAGATCGAGACAAAGGAAGGCGTGTTGGTTGGGAGCAAGGCCAAGGTAGACACATGGAGTAGATTTGGGTTCTAATTTGGAGTGGACGTATGGTTTTAACCACAGATAGCATAGACAACCAAAGGTACGAAGCGTGCTATAGTTAGGTTGAGATTGGAAGAGGCGTGTGTAAGGAGAGTCATAATTTAATAGAGGAGTGGGGAAGCGGTTTATGAGGTAGACGGCCATTTGAAATACAAAAGGCCAATATTGATGAGGGATGGTTGCATGATGCATCATGGCGAGACCCGTTTCAACGATGTGATGGTGTCTTCGTTCCGCCACACCATTATGTTGGGGGTATAGGGAGGGGTACGTTGATGAGTAATACCATACTTTGTGAGAAGGGAATGAAGAGCAATAAATTCTCCACCGCCATCCGTATAAAGAATTTTAATTTTTTGTTGGAACGAGTTTTCAACTTGTGCTTTAAAGGTAGGAAAAATGGCAAAGACATCAGATTTAAGACGAAGAGGGTAAAGCCAAATATATTTTGTAAAGTGATCGACAAATATTAAATAATAACGAAAGCCATTAGACGAAGCGATAGGACTTGGTCCCCAAACATAACTGAAAATGACCTCGAGAGGTCGTTGACTCGTAAGACTGGACTCGCCAAACGAAAGCCGATGGCTTTTATTACAATGACATGACTCACAATGGAAATTGCTAATAGACCTAGATGATAGGGGCAACATGCCCGATGTAATTAAAGAGGAAATAATTTGAGATGAGGGATGACCGAGGCGGTTGTGCCATGTTTGTCGAGAGAGACGGGAGTGGGTGAAAATGGTGGGCGAGATGGATGTGAGGGTGCGAGGCCATTCATACACATCACGAATGTTCCGGCGGCGAAACAACGGGCGCCTCGTGCGTAGATCCTTCATAACAAAGAAAGAAGGAAAAAATTCAATAGAAGTGTTATTGGAACGACAAAATTTAGCAACTGAGATGATATTGTGACGCATAGAAGGCGAGTGAAGGACATTAGATGAAGAGAAAGGATGAGAAAGCTTGACAGAACCTGTGTGGGTGATGGCGTGCCCGGAGCCATCACCAAGAACGATGTCATCCGGGCCATCGTAGGTTTCAGCCATGGATAAGTCAGAGAGATGAGTGGTGACATGGTGGGATGCTCCGGAGTCCACGATCCAGTTGTGAGATGGAGCAGCGGATGAAACGAGATTGACATTCGGACGAGCGGGACGGAGATGAGGAAATAAATCCCACCAGCTTTTGGCGTCGTGACCACGACGTCCACAATATTGGCAGGTGACTGGGGCAACATTTTGAGAACGAGATTGGCTGCGGTTATTGGTGGGAGCGGCTTGAAACGGCAAAGGAAGAAGACCGGGATCGGGTGATGGTGGCGGACAACGGGAATTGTTGTTGCTGTTGAAATTTGCACTTCGGCCATGACCGTGAGAGGATGATTTAGACTGAATGGAGCTGGTGAAATTGACTTCAGCTGGCCTGTGGGTGGATTCAAGATCACGAAGGTACGTTTCATGATCGACAAGCTTGTCATATAAGTCTTCAAATGGAACGGAAGAGTCTCGAGAGCGTAAAGCGGCAATTATTTCTTTCTATGTTGGACCAAGACCACGAGTACAATAGATTAAGAGATCATCATCAGAGGGTGGAGATCCCAAGGTACTAAGTTCATCGGCAATGGTTTTGATACGAAGAAGAAAGTCGGTAACGGATTGAGCACCACGAGTGATGTTGGCTAGTTTGTCTTTGAGATGAATGAGATGAGATTGTGAGCCTTTGGCAAAGTATTTGTGGAGAGAGGACCAGGCAGCGGCACTAGACGTGCATGAGGAGACAAGGGGAATCAGCGTTTCAGAGAGGGAAGCGAGAATGGCATGGAGAATGAGTTGATCTTGTCGTTTCCAAAGGACAAAATCGGGGTTGGGACTGAGGGTTTGGTCGATGGTAATGGTCGCTGTAGGTGAAGGAAAAGAGCCATCGACAAAGCGGAGAACGTTGAGACCATATAGAAGAGACACAAATTGGGCGTGCCACGAAGAATAGTTGGAGAAAGTCAGCTTCAAAGTAATTTGAGTGGTAGCATTAATTTGGATTAATGTGTTGTCGTTTGTGATGGTGTGGGGAACAAATTGGGTGGTTTTGGCGTGAGGAGCAGTTTGGGTGGTGGAGGAAGCGTTGTCATCAGCCATGAAGACGAGAGAGAGGGGATAAAAGGAAGAAAAAAAAGGAGAGGTTACTGCCGAAGAGAAAGAGGGATGCCGGACTAGGATTGGATCTCGGTGGAGAGTGTATGCTCTGATACCATGAAAGAGTAATAAACAAGAACAAGAAGGGTCTGTAGAACTTGGACAAGATATTATTGATGTAGTGTAAGCAATATATACAGTTGTTTCTGTTCTAGTTATACAAGGTAAAAGATCTCTCACAATCACATTACAATCTCTCAAATATTACATACATCACATAAATGGAAATAAGCATAACTCATACAAGGAAACAAATCACAGTAGCCTTGAGGATCAAGTTTCTTGTGGCTTGCTTGAGACGTCTGTGGATGTAGACAATGTTGTGCTTGCCCAGTCAGCGTCGGTGAAGGCTGAAAGAGATAAATGAGAACACTTTTTAAGATAGAGGCCATGATATATTGTGGCTTTGAGATAACGGAGTATGCGTTTCACTGCAGTTCAATGGGAATCAGTGGGTTTATGCATAAATTGGGAGAGCTTATTGACGGGAAAGGAAATATCGGGACGGGTAATACAAAGATACTGAAGGGCACCAAGGGTTTGACGAAATTGTGTGGGGTCTGTGGGTGGCGAGCCATCATGGAGAGATAAGGACTGAGAGGTGGACATTGGAGTGAGACACGCTTTGGCGCCGAGCATGTTGGTGCGACTAAGAATGTCTCTAATATATTTGTGTTGTGTGAGGAAGAGACCGGAGGGAGTGGGAACAGTTTCAACCCCGAGGAAATAATGAAGGGAACCGAGATTCTTAATAGAGAATCGAGCGGAGATAGAGTGGATAAAGGAAGATAATGCAGAGGGAGAGTTACCAGTGATGAGAAGGTCATCGACATAAACAAGAAAGTAGAGAGTAATGGGAGAGTGAATGTAGAGGAAGAGAGACGAGTCACTACGGGATTCTTGAAACCCATAAGAGAGGAGAAAGGATGTTAACTCGGTGTACCATGCCCGAGGGGCTTGCTTGAGACCGTACAAGGCTTTGTGGAGGCGAAAAACATGGTGGGGGAATTGAGGATCAGAGAAACCTGGGGTTGAGTCATGTAGACTTCTTTAGAGAGAGCGCCATGGAGAAAAGCGTTGTTAACATCGAGTTGTTGAATGGGCCAGTTATGATGGAGAGCAATGGTGAGGATGATGCGAATAGTAGTGGGTTTTACAACAGGACTATATGTGTGGTGAAAATCAACACAGGGACGTTGGTGAAAACCTTTAGCTACAAGTCGGGCCTTGTAGCGAGAGACACTACCGTCGGGATTTCGTTTGATGCGAAATACCCATTTACGGCCTATGACATTTTGAGATGGAGAATGAGGAACCAAGGACCATGTTTTATTGTGAAGAAGGGCGTTGAGCTCATCATCCATGGCATTACGCCATTCGGGATATTTCAATGCTTGAGAAACACTAGAAAGTTCAATACTATCCGGAAGGGGGTGACGAGTGGAGATGGAGTGAAAAAGTTTGGGTTCAAAGATGTTGTGAAGGTTAAATTTATTGCTGGCACGATTTCTTTGATGACAATCATTAAACTTTTATTAGAGAAATCGCCTAACCTAAAGAGAATAGTGGTTTGGATGTGGATTAGAAAAGTTGATGATAATGGGCTTGGGGTTTTGACAGAATTGAACATGTTTCGTCGTGCATCATCGAATGCCGAGGCTTGTTTTGAAGCTCAATGAATTGAGCTGGCCTCACTAATTTACTTGCAATCTTGCCATGTAGGCTTTTGACAGACTGGAGATTGCTTGCTATATGTTTGTAAGGGTATTATGTTGGCTAGATTTCATATCTCGAACCATCTCAAGAAATCACTCTCTCAATTTATTAATGGCAAATCGATTGAAGTTATTCCCTAGTAAAAAAATCTATTAAAATACAAAATTTATTAATGGAAAAGGTTTCTTTAACAAAACTAGTTTCTTTAATCTGAAAAATACTTTCACATATAATTGAGATATGTGCTTATTAACTACTTTATTTATTTCCATTAAATTCTGACTA
Organism: Jasminum sambac; assembly: GCA_018223645.1. Classification (NCBI taxonomy): domain Eukaryota; kingdom Viridiplantae; phylum Streptophyta; class Magnoliopsida; order Lamiales; family Oleaceae; genus Jasminum; species Jasminum sambac. The sequence continues at coordinate 24,940,740 of CP073641.1, forward strand.
ATACGTACACACATTAAACAAAAATGAAAACAAACACAATCTTAAACACAAACAGGCATCGTATGAGGCGGAGTTGGAGTAGAATCAATGCGTTTACCACGCACGGAAACATTGTTCGCTGAGAAGTGTATACTCGATTATCATTATCCCCATGTACGTTAAGCCAGTGGCGGTCGAGTAACTCGAACTAGTGAAAAATAGTAGTTGACTCGAACCGGAGCCGAAGTTTCCCCCGGCGCGGGTCATGCCAGAAATTATTCCGAGAGATCATCGTGAGATGAATGGGATTATTCCGAAAGTGGCATGCAAGAGCACAAAAGGCATGCGATGCCACAATCGACATACGAAAACACTATCGTGGCCGATAAATTGATCAAGAAAGCGCAACCATAATGGCGTCCTAAAAGATCACAAATTGCACCCATCATGAGCCTCAAGAATATGCTGCCATTCACAGACGCAACTCCTGCATTTCCAACATCGCCCTTTTTAGGTTTAGATTGTCGCAAATTATGGGCACAAGTGGGACTGCCACAAACGTGGAAGCGAAACAAGTGAAGAAGAAGGATATCCAAGAAAGGTGGAAGGTACTCATGTCGGGATTCGCAAATCGAATTTCGCCATGGTGTCAGTTGGCACCATTGGCGACCTGACCGATGAGGCTAGAACTTGTTCTCTTCCACCCACTCCATGCATTGAGCTTCCTGGAGATCCTTCCATTTTTCTCACTCTATCTATTCTTAAAACTTAGTATTTTTTTTTTTTTTTCTAACAAGGATATGTTGTTTGGATTTTGGTGGTACCTTGTTGTCCTTAAATAGTGTTATATAATTTAGCATTGAGATGTGTGGTCATCACTAAAGTTTGATTTAGAAAATAAGTTAAAACAAAAGGGGACACTAATTTCTTACTTCTCATGTCGGTAATACACAATTTCCAGGCAAGATATTCTGAGGGCAAGAATGCTTAAAGCTTCATTAAAGATAAAGAGAGAAGCGAAATTTATACTTGTGGATAAAGATCACAAGAAATCTATGGTAAATAAGCTTAAAAAGTTATTGAGAAAAAAGAAACGGCACTACGCAAATTCTTTAAAACAATGTTGAGTGTGTTTTAATTTCTCACGAGCACCTATTAAAAAATCGCATTATTTATTGTTCACACGTTTCAAATGACCTAGTAAAACTTACCTTTGTATACACGCTTTTGCAAAGGTTCGCAATTTTATGTGGGAAAAAAAGAGAGAAAAGTGAAAAGAGGATATTGGAGACAGATAGAAATAAATTCAAAAATAATGATAAAACAGTGGTAGAAAAAGTCTAAATGCAGGTCTATCTGTATACATTACAACGAAATCAAGTAACGAAAAAGTGTAGTAAAAGTGATAAGTGATTTAAAAAAAAATTGAATAAAATAGAAAAATGAGTAGGGCTCATACAAAAAATTGTGTCTTTATCTCTCTTCAAGTAGACATCACAAAAGACATTATATTGGCATTAAAGATGCTCTTACTAAAGTCTACAGCCGGTTGAGCTGGGTTTCCCCCTCTGTATGGTGAAAAATGTTAGAAAGGGTTGTAATAAGAACGATCAATTAGCTAATTATTTTGGCCCTTGAAAGATAAATTATTGATAGTTTTGAAAGTGTTATCTTATCTAAAAAGTGACTTTCATGTGTCTCATGTGAAAATTGAGGTTGAAATAATTTCTTACTTAACCAAAAAAAATCAAATTTGAGAATAGACCCCAAAGAAAAAGAAAATTTGAGGATCGAAAAACAATGAGAACCGCCTTTTTTATCGAACAACAACAAGGTGGAGATGATAAGATTCGAAACTAGAACCTTCCAGGTTAGGGGTTGAGCCCTTAATCGCTAGGCCAACCACTTATATCCCAATAATGAGAAACCGTAAAAAGAAGGGGAAAAAATGAAAACAATGAGAAACTAAATGAAATTGGAGGACTTGCATGCAAATAAATGAAGAAAAACATGATTAATACCATTTTATTAGTATATACCTTGAAAAAGCACTATTGATCGAAATATAATAATTGAATTTACACAAAGTTAGTCAGCATAAAATTGCAACCGCAAGAATTAAATCATTGCGACGTAATTGAGCACGAGATTTTTTAAGTTGTTGATTTCAATTAGGATTCCTTTCACTATTTACTAGTTATTTCACTCGTGCATTACAAAGGGACATAATTTTTTAGCTAATAATAATATTAATAAATATTAATCGTATTAACATAAGACCTCAAAAAAAATAAAATAAATTATGAGTCACAACAATAAACTTAATTAATATAACTAATGAAATAATTTTTAGAAAATTTAGACAGAGTTTTCCTCTATTTTGTAACAATTCATTCTGCAAATAATTGGAGAAAAACTCACCAAAAAACACAAACTTATAGGGTGATAGGGATTGGTTTTTAATGGGTTTTAAAGGTTTTTAATGTAAAAGAGGAGAGAGAATGAGTGGAGTTGAATTGTAAAAATTTGTGGATGTAACATGATATGTGGATGTGATTGATTTAGGGTAAAAAAACGGATAAAAAAATGGTAAAAAGTGGTAAAATTTTTTTTAAAAGATTCCCTACCACTCTTTTAATTTACAATATTCTTAAAGATATCAACAATTAAAGCAATCCTAACATAACACCATCAATAATAGTCAACAACAACACACAAGATAAAATAAATTCTAGATGAGCGGAACATCTCTAGCATCACTTTTACACAAACACTGACGCTTTAGCATAAAAAAACCTACAAAAATATTAGAAATAACATCATATTTCAAATATGATCAATGAAACTCACTAAAATTGTAATTTTCAACTACTAAGTACGTCGAATTACCTTTTCGAAGCACAATGCCACTAATGCATAAATACTACATATAATCAATTTGTATAACTCCACCAATTTTCTGATGGGGACATTATACCTGGATAAATGTAAGAGCACAAACACAACAATATATAAATACAATCCTTGACTTCATATATCAAACCACAAATAACATAAAGGGTTTGTGTAAAAAACCAATTAAAGCGAACAACGTACCTGATGAGATTAATAAGTATGAAACTATAAATTTAAACACTTCTTTATAGACAACCTTTGTGGTCGTGGTAGTTGGACGACTATCGTCATCATATATCAGAAACTTTAAACCATTCTTGTACGTCACCCTTGAGATTACAATATACCCTTCTTACTCAAACCCTAGTTGTTTCACCCTGTACATTGTACGAGGGACAAATTTTTCAATATCTATTGTTTTCCATATATATTGATTGAATATTGTATTATCATTACAATTAGAATATGAGAACAACTAATAATCACCTAAAAGCCTATTTCTTTACCTTATGGTTTGATTCATACTTTAAAATTGTAATAACTCTATGTGAATTAGAAAAATAAAAATAATAAAATATAATGTAATTTATCTCATTCCACTCATAAGATAATTACAATTTTAAATCTAATCTTTGATAATTTAACTCAATAAATATATACTTTTAGTATTAAATCTCTCGTTTCTTTTCTTTTTCTTTTTCCATATATATTTATTTAATAATTCATTATGATACAATTAGAAAAAGAACACAATTCATACCCTTAACTTTTCTACTTCAATATTGAGTAACTAATAACATTGATTCATGATTGGGGTGTCGATTAGACCAATGAGGCACTAATTTACTAAGTTAACATGTGAATATTTTGGCACAAAAAATAAACGCTCCACAGAAAAAAAAAATTTGAAAGTTCGAAGAAAGTACAATCAATCAATCAATAAATTCACCCTTACACTTTAAAAAATTGTGTCGACTCAACTAAAAGGTATACAAAATTAATGATACAAAAAAAATTATCAGTATGAAGAAATAATAATTATTTTAACAACTTACTGCAAATAATCCATCAAAGTTCGTCAATTCATATTTTAATTTATTATATTCCTGTAAATAGTAATAATTGCATTAAAACTTAATTTGCTACAAAAACTTTGGAAAGTTTATTGGACTTTTGCAATTACGACGAATTATGTGAATTAAAAATTTTAATCAATCATACAAAAGAAGTATAATTAATTTTCACAAGGAACATATTGGCATAAAAACTAAATAATCTCAAGCAAAAAATTTGATAGTTTAAGAAAGTAGATCAATCCATGGATTTATCTTAACAATTTAAAATATTGTGTCGACTCGTACTAATGGTTTAAAAAATTAATAATACAAAAAAAGGAAAAAATTATTATTGCAAAGAAACTATAATTGTTTATTGACACGAAATGAGTTTAAGGAACTCTCTTCCATTGCTGAAAAATATTTTTCACGTAAGCACAAAAAATAAATATTGTCTTAACATAATGGTATAAAAACTATTTTTTTAAAGAAAAAAAGAGAAAACAATTTGCAGGTGTGCATAAAGAATTAATTATTTCAAAAATTAATTTCAACAATTTTTCGAAAATAATCCATCGAATTGGGTAGATTGATATTTTAATTTATTTTATACTTGTAAATAGTAATAGTTGCATTACAAATTAATCTACTGAAAAAAATTGTAAAGTATATTTGACTTTTACAATTACAACGAACTATGTGAATTAAAAAATTAATCAGCCGTACAAAAGAAGTACAATTTACAATGAACATATTGGCATAAAACCAAATGATCCAAGGAAACAAATTAATAGTCTAAGGAAAGTCCGATCAATCGACTGGCTTACCTTAACAATTCAAAATATTGTATCAACTCCTATTAATGGTTTAAAAAATTGATCATATAAAAAAAAAAATTAATAGTGCAAAGGAATTATATACAATTGTTTCTTGACAATAACTGAGTCCAACTCTCTTTTAATTGGAACTCTCTTTTACTATTGAAAATCATTTTCTATGTGGGTACAAAAATAAATGATCCAAGAGGAAAATTTAATCGTGTGAAGAAAGCACGATCGATCCATGAATTTACTCTTAATATTTTAAAATTTATGTCGTCTCAACTGAATGGTATAAGAAATGAATGAAAAAAAAGAAAATAATTTATTACTATGAAGAAAGAATAATTGTTGCAATAACTTACTGGAAGCACTCCATCAAATTGGGTTCATTCATATTTTAATTTATTTTATACTTGTAAACAGTAATAGTTACATTACAAATTAATCTATTAAAAAAATTATAAAGTATATTAGACTTTTGCACTTGTAACGAATTATATGAACTAAAAATATTAATCAACCATACAAAAGAAGGATAGAAGTATGATTAATTTTCACAATGAACATATTGGCATAAAAACTAATAATCCAAGAAAAAAATAATAGTATGAAGAAAGTACGATAAATCCATATATTTACCCTAATAATTTAAAATATTGTGTTGACTTGTATAATAAGTGAGTTCAACACTCTTTTGATAGAAACTCTTGTCTATTGTTGAAAAGCATTTTCCATATAAGTACAAAAATAAATGATCCAAGACAAGAAAAATTAATAGTGCGAAGAAAGTACGATCATTTTTCTAATCAAATCCAAATAACAAAAACCATGAAAATTGATGAGAACTATAACTTAAATTCGATATAAACTGTTGAGATGCAATAATAAAAGCCATTCTCAAAGTTGATTGGCTACTAATCAAATTCAATAACAAAACCATCCAAACTAATCACAAATCCATTTAAAAGATATAAATTGTTGAAATGTACTATTAAAACCCGTTTTTCATTAATTATTTCCACTAAAGGATATCTGCAATTTAAAAGGTATAGATATAGATTCAATTAATTAAAAATGTTGGATTAATATTACAACTGAATGATTAATTAAAAAAATAATGTTACATCTTTCTTTTAGTTTTTGTGTACAAATTTCATGAATTGTAATTTTTTATCACACCTAAATGAAATCACAAAAAATTGCTAATTTTATTATTGAAAATAATTAATTATCTCTAAAATTAAGTAACCGGACTTATCTAATCCATTTTAATTTTTATATAAAATTTCAATGACTTTTAATTTTGTATTCGCAAATATTAAATCTTAGCGAAATTGCTAATTTAGATTAATTTCCATTCCCTAGCTAATAATTTATAAAAATAATTAATTATTTAAAAATTAATTAGTGGATCGAATCAAAATTTCAAATTTTAATGTTATACTTTTCTTTTAATTTTGTGTAAAAATTTAATGAATGCTAATTTTGTATCACACAATAATCAAATATTAGTGAAATTGTTAATTTTAATTAAATTCATTTAGTTAAGAATTAATTTTCATTTTGTATTTAATTATTTATTTATAAAAAGTCTTTTATTTTATAGATAGATATAAATCTTTAGATTCAGATTAGAAAATATATAAAATAATAATTATGAATACTTATGTAGGGAAACAAATTTAGATTTATTATTTAGCATTTAATATAAATAATAATTTATTAATTTTTTTTTGTTAGGATTGATTATGAATTAATAAAAAAGGAAAAAAATCAAAAGGCAAAAAACTTACAGAAAATAAGTTCAAATCAGTTGAGATTTGAAAAAATCTAATGTTGACTGCACACATTTTCTTATTTTTAGGAGGATAAGTTTAATATAGATAATAATTAGTTAATTTAATTGTTGGGGATTAATTATTAATTGCTAAAAAAAGAAAAAATCAAAAGATGAAAAAGAACTTTATTTTAGTTGAGAAAACTAATTAATGTAATTATAAAATAGGTTGAAAATTCTCTATTTTTCTATATATATAGATATAGATTTCTTCTGAACAAATCTTAGCACTTTTTTAAACACACAAATTAAAGTAGGATGATAAAAAGGATTAGATTGTCAAATTAAAAAGGATTTTTGCAACTTTAAAAAATTAGGTGAGACTTTAGAAGGAAAGAAGTTGAATTTAAGTAATTTTGAAGTTAAGTCAAGTCTTGGTGCAAGAGCTTAAATGAATCTTCAATGAATATAGTTCAAATATTTGATTTCAATTCTCCAAATGCAACTAAAATTCTATGCGTCTTGATTTTACATCTACAATTAATATTTAAATTGCTTTGTCAATGACTTATTGACTTGCGAGTAGTTACAAATCGTGAGATAAGTTACTCCCTCCGTCACAATCATATAGAATTGTTGACTTTTTTACAAACATTAAGAAAAAGAATATTATCCAGCACGAGCGGCCGCGTCGGCTCAACACCCTTGGATCCGTCCGTGAGGAAAATACCTTCCTTGATCTCTCTCACGGATCAGTGGAATAGCCCACCCACCTATTGGTGGAAAATAACATTACCCTTTAAAAACAACAATTATGATCTAGTGCCCAATTGGACATGAGTTTATTGTGCCCACTTAACACATGTCATCTCAAAATTGGATGTGTGAAATAATCACCTAAATATTATCCAACGCTGAGATGACATGTGTTAATTGGCCATATTAAATCCGTGCCCAATTGGGTACTAGATCATAAACAAACCTAAAACAACGGAGAAAAGGAAGCGAATATTGTCTCTGTAAGTGAGAGAGAGAACAAAGATTAATCTTGCATTGACCCTGCATCAAGTATCAAGCACGTGCTTACTGAAAAAAAATTTAAAAAAACAAAAAAGGAAAAACCCAAGCACGTTGTAGCAGGGAACCAATAGGAAATGCCACGTTAAAACCACAGAAACTCTACAAGCCTTTATTTGTTATGGACCATATTTAAGCTCCTCCATATTGAAGCAATGAGGAGCAACCAAGGGAGTCCACACATACCATAATACAGACTATACAAAAGGAAATTACAAGGCCAAGGTACTGTTTAGTAACATGAGAACATCCACTTTAAGACAAAAAAATTTCATGCTATACAAGATATACACACAGATTTTAGTATCTCTCCCCTCTTGTCAAGTTAAACCATTTTCACAATCCAAAGGTTGAGTTTCTTTATATACAGATAAACAAGCGCGGGACCGATCAAATCTGCATTCCAGAGACGTTTGCAGAGGTTCAAATAAGTGCCAACATTTCCTCTTCTCCTTAAACCCTGCAACACAGCAGCTCGATACGACAATTCTGGACAGAAACCCAAGTCGAGCATTTTAACTAGCGTCTCAGCAGCACTCTCGAAATGACCACCTTTAATATAACCCCTCAACAACCACGAATACGCATTTTTCCTCCTTACAGAACTCATCACCTCGACTCGTGTAAGCAATCTAGCAATAGAACTCACCTCTTTCTTAGATGCACATATTGCCAACACAATGTCATAAATATCTTCTGCAACTTCTTTGCCAAAAAGTTTCATTTCCCACAATTGTCGTTCAGCGTCGCTTCCATGTCCAGCCCAGATATACATGGCAACAAGTTGTTCACAAACCAAGCCATGGATGGATGAGTTGCCTTGGGCCTCTTCGATGGCCCAGTTGGACAACCGCAGCCCAGTGTCCAATAAGTCTTCTTGATACTTCTTGATAAGCCCAACGCTTTCTGCATCCAGTTCAGCTATCATGCCGGATTTTGAGCACAAGGCTTTTAGCTTCCGTAGAGCTTTGCCTAATTCGTTCAACTCTTTCTCTACGGCTTTCATTGCAATTAAATAGCTATATAACTCTGGCTTCAAACCACATTCTCTCAGGTGAATCACTAATTTGGCTGCGTCCACGTAGTTTCCATCCACCTGAAACAACGAAGGCTTCACATTATTATGACTGCTTAATTCTCATGTCATCACGACTAATAATTTTTGAAGGGCGAAAAAAAAGAAAAGAAACCCAGCATCAGAATCATCCTTATTACAACTTGTAATGTTCCTCTGAATAAATGGTAAATTATATTTTTCTTATTTTCTTCCGTGTAGGTTGATAAAATAAAAGAATCCAAAAAGCATTCTAAGTTATTAAGAAACAACTTAAAACGCTTAGGCTTATAATTAAATGTCCCAAAAATGCAATGCAATGCAAACACACACCAAATAACATAAAAAGGAAAGCTAAGGCAAAATAATCAAACGTTTTAAAAAATACAAACAAACACCTTGATTGGCCAGAGCAGAGAAAATTGCAGCAGAAAATAAGCAACATATATGGATCTGAATACAGGAGTTTATGAAAAGATAGTGAGAAGCAGCAGAATGATGAAAACTACAGCACATAAATGGCAGTAATCTTGCAGAAAGTTCCCCAAAAATCAACATATACCATGTTCTGTGATTCAATATAAAAATGAAATAAGATGGAGTCTTCATGTACATCCACCGTTGCGAGCGGAGGTTTAGAAAGAGGAGATACAAATCTACAGAGAAGCTTCATAAAAAGAAGGATTCATCAGGTAGGCATATAGCTGCCTCCAAATTGTAGAGTATATGGCATTTCTATTCTAAATTTATATTTTCTTAATATTTGGTTCCGACTTTTGGACATAAGAATTGATTTTCTAGAAGAATATGAATTCCAAATGTAACAAGAAAGTGAGAAAGCAGGTCCTACATGTGGTTAATAACTAATTTCGTGGAAATTTAACCTTGTTAAAAATCTAAACGACACAAGTTCTTAGTCCTTAATTTTCACAATTTTCATGTCGAATTCCAAGCTCCACTCTCTGTCAATAGTAATATAAAAATCGACGGAACCCCCATTTCAATCATAAGATTCATACAATAGACATTTCATATAAGCATTATATTTACACCTCAGCTAATCAACTCCATCCGAATCTCATATTATAAAGCTGGAGTTGAAAAGGTAACCATTCAATAGAAAAGCAATTCTTAAGTTTCAATCGACAAATCAACAGTCAACTGGTTTTAATCAGCAGAAAAGGAGATCCACCACACTCAAAATTAATGGTACTTTAACATGTGATCAAATAATGAAGTCCCCTGGACCCTTCTCTCGGTCAATCATGCTAAAGGCATATACCATGAAAACATATCTATATGGAAACCATTTCATCTAACCACTTGATCATCACATTTAATGCCTCATGATAGTTGGACAAAAGAAAGAAAAACAATGGAATCACTTACCTAGGTTTATCGTAGTTAAGCATAGTGTAAGGATGAAATCTATACCCAGTTTCAAATTGGGAAGACAGAAACTCAGGAAAGCAAATATCAGTAAATAACAGTATAATGCCTTGTAGATGAAATTAACCATGCATTTGATTATTCGGTAATGCGAATATCAAGAAACAAAGCAGCTGATGTAGGAAAAATAATAAATAACATGAACAAGATTTCAGTGTGACTATGAATTACCATCATATTCCACGCAAGATATCCAACAGGGCCACCTTTATTTTCCTCATTATCACCATCCAAACATGTAATCCCTCTCATCAGCACCTCTTTAACAAACAAAACTGCACCATCTTTATCTCCCAGTTCCCAATAGAAACAAATCACCTTCTCAATCATGCTGAAACTTGGTTTCAATCCAACACAATCAATCTCCACCAAAAGGTCAACCACGTCACCAACCTCTTTCTTCCTCTCAATCAAGTTCTTCATCCAACAACACATTATCGACACCATCAATTCCATTGTTTCCTTATCAACCCTATTCTCCTTCTGCAACCACTCAAACACCTCCAATGTGCACCAAGAATCCCTCCCTTCCTGTGAAAAGTACACCAAAACTAACTGCAACTCACGGGCTGATAATTTATCATTCATTTCCTCGAGCACATCAGAAGGTTCCCGAGTCATGCGTTCCAGTTCCTCAATTGCCTCCAAAAATCCTTCACCCATTTCATCCTCATCGTCACTGGTTACACACGTGTCAAATTCCACAGACTTCAGGTTCCCAAACTTCCGATTTCTGTTTGTAATTGCAGAGTTTGAGCTCTCCCGATTGCAAATTTTTGCACGAGATTTCACTTTGAGTTTGTTGGGATTTAGGGTTCCGAGAAATTTGTACTGTCTTGATGAAGAAACGTGAGTCAACCGTAGGTTGTTGATAGGAGCAATCCCACTAACAGAAGACATTTTCGCAAACGGAGAAAGGGTATTAATGGTTGCCGGAGAAAGGGGTTTAGGTCAATAGGGGGAAAAACAGAGCATATAGCTGAAGGAAATAAATGGATAAAAATTCATAGAAATTAGCAAGTTGAAAATGCAAGCAAAGTATTCCGCAGAGAGTAACGAGCAGTTTAGTGGACGCAAACTAGAAATATGAGACGTATCCAATTGCAGACAGTCCAAGGAATCGCTGGGGTTCGGACTTTGGTTGAACGTAAATCAGTCGCTCTCAAGCCCCCAAACTGTTATTCTCACGAATTGAAGAAACATTGTTCATTATGAAGAAGAAAAGGATCTTCCTGTCCCAAATTGTTTTAAATGTTTGTTCATTATTCTCAGGAATTGAAGAAAAATTCTTCATTGGAGAATAGGGCTGGCCATCCGAACTATAAATGGTCGACCCGAATCGACCCAAACCAACCCGAGTCGGTTCGGGCCCCAGGTCGGGTCGGGTCGGGTCGGGTTGGAAAAATCCACCCCGAAAATCGATCGGTTCACCAAAAAGAAAAATTAAATTTTGCGCACTACCCGACCCATTGGTTCAGTTTCGGTTTGGATTTTTCCAAACCAAATTTTTCGGATCAAGCCTGAACCCCGACCCAACCGACCCCATGCCTATTCCTATTTAAGATTATTTGGCAAGAATTGTAATTAGGTACCGAGGACTTAAATTTAAAATGGTTTAAATGAATAGTGGAAAATAGTGTAAAAAGTTCAAATAATTATACGCCAAACTATCACATTGGTATTTAAAATAATACCGGCGACACAAAAGCATTTAAAATTAAACATCCGCGCACATCGACCCGAATTCCTCGCCCTCGACCAAACACCCATTAAAATGTTAATTTCGTTAATTTTATTAATTCTTTTCTTTTTCCCTTTTCTTAAAACCTATCGGGCCCTAAAAATTCTTCAGACCCATTACCTTCTTCAAACCAATTGGCGATTTCTCAGGGCTTGGCTTAGGAATCTTGAGCTCAAATTTGGGAAAACCACTAATTGCTTCATATCCATGTGAATTCGAGGTCGATATCTTACAATGGAGTGCTCGTCATCTTCTTCTTCTACATAGGTTGTCTCAATTCCAACCTCTCTATTTTTCTTCGTATCCATTTGAATTTGATCGATTGATAGATTGATTGATCGATTTATTTATTTTTTGGTGGTTCGATCACTTATGTAGGCAAGACAAGGCAGTGGTGTAAACAGTTTTCTATGTATTAGGCAATGGAATCAAATTGCATCAAGGGAAATGTTTCTTCACTGTAATTGTACGAGAAATGTGCAAATTTTACTTTGATAGCAGAGGCCAACAAAGTAAGACTATTTGATAGATGTGCTAGAAGAAGGAATTGTGGCTATAATTTTTTTCATTGGATTGATCCCGAGACATGTGCTCTAGGTCGAAGATTGGTCCATTTAATGGTAGATGATTTGGTTTTGTTGAAGAGTAAAGGGGGAGTAGATGAATCATTGGTTGAATTGATAAGTGCTAGAAAAGCACTTAAATAACTCTTCTATTTTACGTATTTGTGTGTTTTATTAGTATTATATGTTTATTTTTATGTGTTTTCCTTTTATTGTGTGTTTAGAGTCACAAGAAATCAAAAGGAGCCAAAATGGATAAAAACGGAGCGAAAACGGAACTTGGGACCGAAATGCAAGCAAATTCAAAGATGGAGGGCCTCCGATGCAATTTTATGAAAAGTTGTTTTTACAATTTTTATTGTGCCAATATCAAAGAATATCAAAAGAGGATTTCCACATTTTTGTCGGATCCCAAATCGGAGTTTCCTAGTGAAAGTTATGGCCATTTGAAGAGAAAGGACAAAGCGTAAAAAATCAGCAGCTCGAATTTACTGCCGCAGTTTAGTAATTGGACCATAACTTTTGCTACAAAATTCGGATTGACCTGCACTCTATATTGTTGGAAAGGACACTCAGAGGGCTACAACTTTGATGCTGACCTCTTCAGATGATTCGGATTATATCATGGTAAAACATGAGCAAAACCGAGAGTGATGTGAATGGAGGATTTCTTGGGCCATGTTTTGGTAGAAAATTCATAACTTTCTATTAAAATATCACAAAAAGGAAATTCCAATTGCACAATTCAGCCAAGATGCTTACCTATACCATGATACAATATTTGAACTAATGGAGCAATTTAAGATCATGATTTGGTGGTTACCAATTAGTGGAATCATAATGGAGTAGTCGTACAATTTTTTATCATGTTTTCTTGTGAAATTTTGCTTATAAATAGAGGCATTTGTAAGGAAGGAAAGACACAACTTAGTAGAAGAGAATTAGCTAGTAATTCTCTCCAATAAAATTTTCTTCTTCATTTGTTCTTAGTTTTAGCTTGAAGATTTCAGCTTTTCATATTCCGGCGGATCAATTCTTCGCTAAGTTCTCTTTTTCCTTTTATTTCTCTATTTATTTCTTAGTATTTATTTACTTGTTTACTATATTTTGCATAATCTATCATATAGTGGTGGTGATACAAGGCGAACACTCGCTAAAAAGTATGAAACCCCGCAATTATGAGTAGTTAAAACTTTTCTATCTAGTTCGAGGGGGACGTTGTGTTCAACTAACATGTGGTTATCTTTTCTAACTCTTTGCTAACGTTTTATCTATTCCTCTACTTCAATTTGTTGATTTGTTATGCTTTTAAACCCGTTTTTGAGTTTATGTGATCATTGCATTCACTTTGGCCAATTGAATCAATTAATCTTTAAATTCAAGTTAGTTGCTAGGATTGGAACTTTTGATCCGTAATTGTCATTAGATTCCAATCTAAAGTAGCAAATGAATATCGTGCATATTTATTAACAAATCAACTTAGATGCATTAATTCGAGCTTGTGAAATTATTCATCTAATTCAACTCATTCTTCTCGTTCATTTCATACTAGCTTTGCATTAAATCCTAAGAGCTTGTTTAGGGTTATCCAATAGCTAGATGTTAAGTTAAAGAGCTTACTTTTAACTTAATATACTTAAGGAAGAATTCGTTAATCAGAGTTTCTTGGTTAATTGAGAGTTGATAAATTGAAGAAGGAATAGTAATACGTTGCATGGGAAAGATAAACACAAGTGGTTAACACAACCGAATCCGAGAACTAGATATTTATTTCAATTGTTTTATTTGATCTTATCTTTTGTCATTTGATTTTCATTCAAAATTCTCAAAACCGCACTTTCCTATATTAATTGATAAAGACAACTAGATTAAACACCGTTCCTCTTGGGTTCGACCCTTACTTACCACTTCTACATTAATTTGTAGTTTTGAAACCGAGTAAGGAAATAAAATTAAACTTTGGCCCGCCGCGACAAGCGCGCCCATGAATCTTATGAAAATAGGATAAGAGCTTAGAAAGAGGAAGTTAGCTCTTTGAAGGAAAAGTCGCAAGGTTGAAGAATGTTAGTATGAAATCGGGATCATTCTAAAATATGTTTCCCATTGTATTTATTTTGGTAATATTTTTGTTGGTTATTTTGATTTTGAAGTAGTGTTGTTAGCTAGCATTCTCAAATAAGTGGTGTGAATTTTAAAGTGATGCCGTGGTGTTGTTATTCTCTTGTAATAGTTTAGGACCTTATTATTCGGTAAATGTTCTATCTCGTAATGTTTTAAATAGTTAGTGTTGTAAAGTAGTCGGTTATATAACTTTGGATTCCAAAAGAAACTGCCAAATCTTTTTTACATAGCAAAATACTAGAAAATTGTACTTTCTACTGCTGCTTAACAGCTTGCTACTTACTGTGCTACAAACTGCTAAGTAGTGTGCAACTGCTGCTAAGCAGTTTGCAAACCCTGCAAGCAGCTTGCCGCTTACTACTAGTAGTTTGTAGCAAGCTGCTTAGCAAACTGCTTAGTAGATTGCTCCAATTGCTAAGCAGTTGCCAGCAAGTTGCTAAACAGCTGCTAATTGCTTAGCAGTAGTAATAAAATAAGCATGTTTCTAAAAAGTGTTGCTTGAATCAATATTTTTTTGCCGACACTTTGAAACTAAAAAAGGCACCACAAAAACTAGAAGCTCCAATGAAATGAAATGAAATTATAAGCTAATTTCATTTCATACTCCCATTGGGCACTACATATAGTCATCAAAAAAAAGATCCAATGAAATGATAAGCTAAATATATTTCATATCCCCAAAAAAAGCATTACATATAGTCGTCAGAAAAAAGGGAGGTCCAATGAACTGGTAAGCTAAGTGCATTTCATATTCCCAAAAGAGCACTACATATCGTCATCACAAAAACAAAAAGCTCCAATGAAATGATATCCTAAGTGCATTTCATATTCCCAAAAGCACACTACAATATTACATATAGTCATCACAAAAATAAGAAGTTCCAATGAAATGGACTTCATTACAAAAAGTTCCACTTAAACATTGTGCATTGTTTCACTATTTAATAACATGTCAAGCATCTGAGGTGGATACATAAACTGTTTCTCCTCCTTTTCCAATGAGAACGCCAACTCCACTAGGTTTTTCCTTTAGATCTCTTTCTACCCGATGCTCTCAAATTCCTAGATACTGCAACAGTCTCCAGCCAACGTCTTCCTTGTGAATTCCTTTGTGTTGGAATTGGTTCTTCGCCATTTTTATTTTAAACCAATAAGCTTTCTTCTGCAGGACTTGGCATTTTGTCGATTGGCCTTCCAGTTCTATTTTTGCTCTCATTTGGTCCGCGTCTTGTCGTTGTATCGATTGAATCATTTTGAGTAGCCCGTATTTTTAATTCGAAAATAAACAATAATAGAGAAGGAATTAAATGAATTAATTACAAGAAAAAAAATTCATGAATAACAATTATGACAACTAATAAAAAGGTTTCAATTAATAATGTACCTGGCTTGGCTATGAGTTCGGCGGAAGAGGAGGCAAAGGACACTTTCTCTTGGTATATTCATTCGAGTCACAGTTACAACAATGCGAAGCTATCCCTTTTCTACTAAATTTTTTTGCTTTCTTCAGTGGTTCATTCAAATCTCTTCTTCTTGCAGTTTTTCTCCTCCTCATTTTCTTTCTTTCAATTATCGGAGGCCATCACGCTCATGATCCCAAAATGTTATCCCAGGCACAGGTTTCAAAAGAGTTGAGTAAGTAGGATTGTAGTAGTCTTCCAAATACCACTTTGCCACATAATGTTCGGATTGCTTGCCCCTATATATGATTGCACTCATTCCGTATGTACAAGGAATACTAGTCAGGTCCCATGATCTACATGAGCAACTTCTCTTTGCTATGTCAACTACATGGCCTATCCCATTATGTATTACTTCAAACTCACTATCTTCATTTCCTCCATTCCATTTACACAAGCAATTTTTTTATGCATTGTTACGGTCCTCCCACTTTTGACTAATCCTAGGGGCAATACCAGCAACAAATTTCAATGCCATGTTTCTCTTAACCCTCATTCTATCCATTAAACCCAATCTAATATCTTCAAACACACTAACTATTGGCTTGTATCTAGCTAGCAATATGAAAGAATTGAAAGTTTCAGGCATGTTATTGCCCACACAGTCACAAGAAGGATGGCACTTAAAATATGATTTACAGAATATTTGTGGATCTCTTAATATAAAATCCTCATGCGCTTTTTTGACATTTCATACAATTTCTTACTCTCAGTCTCAAACTTTCCCATAGAATTAGCTTTGACAATTCTCCAAAATTGTCTGTGCAACTCATTCCTTTATGGAATTTCTTCCAATTGGTGTATATATCCCTAGCACACTGTCTATATTTGGCATTTGGCCATATTCCATGTATTGTAGGAATTAGACCCTAAAAAAATAAAAGAAAAGAATAAATATGGTAACATAACATATAATTTACATACAAATGCATAAGCAATGAAAAATTATTACCTTCTGCTGATCAGACAAAGCAGTCCAGCCCTCACCACATCCCATGGGTAGATCTTCAGATACAAGTCTTAAAAACTACCCCCATATTGATTTTGTCTCTTTGTCAACTACTGCCCATGCCACTGGAAACATATGATTGTTTCCATCTCTACCCACTGCACATAGTAACTGCCACCACAAACATGCTTTAAAAAATAGCCATCAACCCAAATAATTGGCCTACAATACTTCACCAAATTTTCTTTCAATGCTACAAAACAAACATAAAACCTTTGAAATCTAGATGGTGAATTCATTTTAGAATTTTCAGTTTTCAACACACATGTTGTCCTAGGTTTGATCTCACTAGCTCCATTAAATAGGGCTTCAAAATTCCGTATTGTTTCTTCATCAAGTTCTCAACTGCATTCAAAGCCTTGTCTTTTGCCCTTTCACATTTCCTTATTCTAACAACAACTTCAAACCTCTCCTTTATGTCTTCTTGTATCGTCCCAAGCTTTATTTTGGGATTCCTAAAGATCTTCTCCATGTGTTGCTTTAATAGCGAATTATTGTCTACAAGTCTATATTTGAAAGTCTTTACAGACTTGTGAATAGGTTGCATTGATTTAATTTTGCCACCTTTCTTTCTGTTCAAGATCATGTCCAACACTAATCTCCTAGTGGCAATCTACACACCCAATATGTATCCTCTTGTTGTCATTTTTAATATATACTATGTCCTTGTGCTGCTAAATTGAATACCAAAATATGGCCTCCTTGAGGATCTTTCCACTTTCAAACTTCATACCAACAATAAACTTCACATCTATCATATCAATCAATTCATTGAATGTTTGGTAGTTCACTTTCTTTTGCCTTTCTTGCACAACTTTTCCTTCATCATCTTTATCACTTAGGGGCCCATCATCATCAGACTCTCTCTGATCAGTTTGATATCCTCCTTCAAAGGTTGTCAAAAAACTAGGCCAGTTTGATCCTCTATATCTCATATTCTTATTACCCTCTCCTTGCCTAAAACCCTCATCAACTTCTGCCTCCATACCATCAGTAGTCCTTTCTTCACCATATCTTATTTCTCCCATATATGGGTTTGCATCATCACCATCTAAACCAACCTTGGCCCCTACATAATCAGGCTCCCCTTGGTAAAAAATGTAGGCTTTTGAAACCCCTATCTCTTCACCCTCACAATCCCCAACACCTACATATACAATATATGAAAGACCACCCAAGTCATTTCTCATTCCAAAAGTCCTTTTATCACCTTGATAGTTCTTCCTAACATGTTCTTTTCTTTTCAACCTATTAGCTCTTCTAACATCCAACATTTCCTCGTCATCATAAAGTAATTCGCCTGCAATCACACCATCATGCTCAATTGAATCATCAGAATCAACAACCTTCTCATCAAAAGTTTTTTCAATTTGCAATTCTTGTTCATCTACGTTCACCTCACTTTCTACAACATGCTTCTTTCTTAATGAACATCTTTTTCTTCCTCTCTTTTTCAAACTGCCTACCATAGCACAATTCATTTCATTTAGATCCATTTTGTATGTCTCATCCTCTATAGTGTCATCATCGGAGGAGGTAACCCTTTTCCCATCATCACTACCATCTTGTTCTATTTCATCAACCTTCTGGCCGACATTTGATATGACATTTAGTTTGTTAAATCTTGGACTCCACCTTGTAGGAGTAACCTTTTTTCTTCTAGGAGTAAGTTTTTTGTTTCTTGGTGTTTTCTAGATAGCTAATGGCTCAATCAAAGAACTGGCTTGAGCAATTGAAGGAACCTCTGGACTTCTAGGAACATCAACATTACGGCTTCCACCGAGCTCTTCACAAGGACCTTCAACATTCACCGCAATAGCCCTGCAAACAACTTCACCAAATCATGCAAAATTCCATCTGAAATATAAAAAATAAATAAATAAATTTATAGAACAACATTGTACCCAATAAAACCTTAACCTAATTTTAATATTCAATGACCTTGAAATATATAAAAAAATTGGTTGCCAATGTTTAATTAATCAATCAGAGAATCGTGCATATAAGTTTGAATTAAACATAATCAACAATCACAATCCCAATTTTAGATACATTCTACAAAACCAAACGGAAAAAACTAATAATCAGAGAGAGATGGGAAAACTAAACAACTACCTTTTGTGATGTTCTTCAACAACGAAATCCATCACAGTTGGGTTGCGTGAATTCCTAAACCTAGCCTTGAAAAATCGCTGGTTGGTTTGAAGAAGGGAATGGGTTTGAAGAAAATTTGGGGAGGTTTTAATAAAAGGGAAGAAGAAAAGAATTAAGAAAATTGAAGAAATTAATATTTTAATGGGCGTTTCGTTGGCGGTGAGGAATCTGGGTCGATGTGCGCGGATGTTTAATTTTAAATGCTTTAAAGTTATCAGCGTTATTTAAATACCAATCTCGCAAGATGGTGTTATTTTAAATACCAATGTGGTAGTTTATCGAATAATTATCAAATCAATGAAATAGGTTATTAACAATGAAAGTTGAAGCCAATGAGACTTTGAGCTTTAGTTGATTGGTCTAGGAAGCCCAAGGTGAAACTCTAAAATTTAGAGGTTTCAAGTTTGATTCCCTAATATGAGAACTTTATCACTCCAATAAGGGATTTATATTACCTCAATAGGGGGTCACACTTTGTACTATTATATGTATATTGCATAAAAAAAAATAACAAACTAAGCCTTATTCCCTATGAGTAGGGGTCGGCCGTGTGGAGCCATATAAGAAAATCACGCCGGGTCGCCAATATGAATTTTAGTACGCCATGCACTCCTATCTACGGCTAGTTGCTCATCTACCTGCATAACATGCATATCCTTGCGAATAACTTGCATCCATGTTGTTAACGGTCTCCCTCTACCTCTCCTTACACTTCCTACCCTAATACTCTCACTCTTCCGAACGGGTGCGCCCTCAGGTCTCCGCAGTATATGTTCATACCATCTTAATTGAGTCTCTCTCATCTTATCCTCAATGGGGGTCACTCCTAATCTACCACGAATCTCTACATTAGCAATTTTATCTTTTCTCGTCTTGCCACACATCCACCTCAGCATACGCATTTCCGCCACACTCAATTTTTGTTCATCCACCTTCTTAACTGCCCAACACTCACTACCATATAGAAACGCCGACCGCACATGCAATATACTATATGTATATTGCATGTTGTATAATAATTTTAAGAAGGGTAAAGTGGAAAATGGTGGTTTGAATTTTTTAAAGAGACTACTAAATTTTAGGGTTGTTTACAGTTTTATAGAACTTTAAGTTTGAAATTTCAAAAATAAGGTGAAATGAAAAGAATTACAAAAATTATGCATTTTTGGTTCGGTACATGCACTCGCAATCACGTTTTGTGATCGCACAACACACATCCTGGAAAAAAAGAAAAGAAAAGAAAAATTATGTCACGCGATTGCATATGCAGTCGCATAGTACAAATTTTTAAAAAAATTTGAAAAGTTTTCAACAATTCACAAACGAGAAGATAATTTGTAAAAAGAACGGATATTAACACTTGCAAAGCCAATGGTTGGAATGAGCTCGTCCAGAAAAGAAACGCGAAAAATATATATTATCCATCTAAAGTGGACATTGTATGTAAATTCTACACGAAAATAATTTAAACTATTACACACCTCTTATACAACAATTACATCATACACAATCATTACATATCATTACACAAACATTATATACCAATTATGCACTTTGTGCAATTTTACACACCCATTGCACACTATGTTACACTGTGTAATTTCACACACATAGCACATACATTACATAACCATTACACAATTATTACACATTATATCTAAGAAATTGACAATTAAATCTGGGTGTCATTGGGATTTTGTGTGATGTGATCACATTGCATTAAATCTCGGTGTTGCCCAGATTTACAACATGCGATCGCACATACCGGATTTTTGCAATTAACTGGGTTTTGCATGATTTTTGAAATATTAAACATAAAAATTGCATTTTTAATAATTTTCTCTAAAATTAAATTTCTGTGGAACATACCCAAATACTTTCGGAAAATTGTCTTTTTGATGTATATGTATACATATATATGAACTTGAGTGAATTTTTTCCAATATCGCGTTTCTAGTTTTTTTTTTTTTTTTTTTCAGAGTTAGATAAAAGTTGATACAATTGAAAAAACTTGGAAGGGTCATGACTCGAACCAGAGACTTCCTTACTGACATAGGTGTGCTTGCACTAATATCATCCTTAGTCTAGCATCTGATGAACCATAGGCTATAGCCTATACATATTTGAATAGGTGATGAACTATATATTTTAATATATGTTGGTCATTAAAGTTTGGAGTTTTATTAAGTTAATTGACACATTAATTTAACCGGCTATATTTATGATCGGTTGTTCAACAATTAATAAATTCTATTTAATAAAATAAAACTTAATTGTTGGTTATAAAATAGTTCATATATAATAATTTAAGTTAAATGTATTTTGAAAATCAGTTTTAAAAATTTACATTATTTACCGATTCTGTTAACTAGTTTTAAATTATTATAATTTTAGTATTAATTTGTACGTTTTGCGTATTAGAATAGTTTCCAATTACCACTAATTTTTTGAAAAATGTAAATGTTTTGCACATTTGTTGATGAGTAATATTATTATTATTATTATTTTTCAAATATAATAATATTATCAATAATTTTTATTCAAACAAATATTATCAATAGTTCAACAAAATATATATATAATATTATCATAATAGAAATGATAAATATATGATATATGACTATGAACCACACATTTACTTATATATGATATATTTGTGAGTATATATATATATTTTTTGAATTTATTATCATAATATAATTATCTTATACTAATGATAAATTTTTTTACTGTAATTCTATTATGTATTTATTATACATATATGAATATCCTAAAAAAAAATTATATTAAAAAGTTATATTATTTCAATATGTCCTAAATATAGTGGAATTCGTATTTAACTTGATATATGAAGAATCATAAGTAAAGACATTTTTATTTTCAAATTTAAACTATAACAAATTTATAAAATTACTAGTTTTTTTCACCCGTGCGTTGCACGGGAAACTAATGTATCAATAATTTTAGGATTGGATATACATTAATACTATATTAATAGTACCACCAAGACAATAAATCGAGTACTCGTGAGCTCACAAAACTTCTAAATTAATATAATTTATGAGAGAATTTTAGAAAAAATTCAGCAGAGTTTCCCTTATATATCGTACAAATCGTACCTGTAAAATATGCAAAGAACAAATATCCAACAACAAAAACACTTGATTTACAATTGTCCGCAACAACGCACATAATAGAAAAACAACACCATCAATACCAGAATTGAGTCAGTTAAATCTAAATCTCAACGCTAACTTTCCCCACAAATATAAACTTCATGTTAATTTTCAAATGCATCGTAATATGATAATAACATATATTCTTATCTCGAACTTCAAATATACCTAAATGCTCATGGTCTTATATGACAAACCCGTAAAAATATGAAGATATAGTATCAAAAGTTAGATATAATCAATCTAACTTGCTCTTGATGGTGGAATTTCCAATAATGAAGCAGGCCTACTTATCGTAGTTCCAGCTCATCTAAACTTTCGTAGAGCCAATGATTTTTTCTTTAATATTATTCTATATTCTATTATACGCAGCTACAATTTTTGAGAGGTATTACTTATACCCCCGTGCGATGCATGATACTGATAATGAATGTGTGAATAATAAATTTTTAAAATCTAATTATGAAATATAATTAACATACAGATACAATATATAAATGATAATATAACAAGTACAGACTCCAATACCCTGTTCTTGTCCCCGCTTGGAAATACTTATCCTCAACCCCACCGCATCCTCATTTAATCGAGGCTGACTGAAGATGATATAAGAATTGCAACAGGATGGAGACTCTTATTCCTTGTCCCCGTCCTGTTAGAAACTTCTCATTTTCCGTCCACGTTCCATAGTGATCGTTTAATTGGATACTTTGACTGTTAGCAGTAACCCCTGTGCGCGGCACGGGGAGACATATCTATTAATACATGGTTCCCATAAATATAAATAGAATAACATTAATAGTGTTAAAAATGATTATAAAAAAGTCACCACAATCTAGAACATTACACGATATAAGTAACACAAATTCAAATTTTGTAAGAATTTTGACAGAGTTTCACTTGTATTTCGGATAATTCCATCCTGTAAATATCCAATAATTTAGGTATTTCTTTACTATTTAGCAATATAATTAATTTTGATTAATTTTTTATTTAATATTTTATCACACAAAAATTAAATTTTGGCAGAAATTTTTAGCTTTAATTAATCTTTATTTTTTAATTAATTTTATAATAATAATAATAATTAATTATATCTAAAATTAATTAAAGGGTCCAATCTTTTTTTAAAAAAATTTTAATGTTACACGTTTCTTTCAATTTCTATGCAAAAATTAAACAATTTAATTTTGTATTACACCAAAATTAAATCCTTACGAAATTCATAATTTTAATTATTTTTTATTTCTTCACTAATTATTTCTAAAAATAATTAAGGGTTATTTTCATAAAATCCCCAAATATTTCGAGTTTGTAACAATTGCAATTACATCCCATTTTTTTAATGTGGAACCCCCCAATTTTTAGATTAAGTGTCATTGTACTCCCCACTGACCGATTCCATTCAATTTAGCATTAAATTAACTCTTTGTAATTTTCTGTACTAAAGTTTGGGGGTAAAACTTGAAACAATATTTTATTTCACAATTTTAAATCTTTTTAACTTCACAAATTTTAACATTAATGTACAATTTAGCTCTAAATCTTGTTCAACATTATAATTTTAACTTTATTTGACAATTTAGTCCTAAATTTTTTTTCGTTTACAATTTCAACATTTTTTTGAAAAATTGGTGGAGATGGTCCATAAATTTTGTGATTGCTAAGAAATTGGTACGAAATGAAAAAAAGGTAGCACTGTATTAATTTCGTTGAATTAATTAATTGATACTAACTTTATTTGGTCTGCAACTAATTATATTGAATTTATTTGACACCTATTAAATAATTTTTATCGATAGTTTTCAACAGAATAACATTTCTTCATATTAATATCTAACTTCTCAAGCTTTTCCTTAGCATTCGAGATGTGTATATTTCAATTTTAACTAACAATTAATAATTAATATAATTATTTTATCTCTATAAAATTTTAGTAGAAATTTATCATTGTAAAACCTATATCGAATATAAAGAAATAATAAAATAAGATAACAAAAATTAAAATTAAAAATTAAAAACCCTGAATATGACATCGATTTCGTCGCTGAGCAACTAGAGGAAAGCCTCTCGGCTTGAGATTGCTTGTCATACCAGCAGATCAAGGGATTTTCCTTCTGATGGGCTTTCCTTCGAATTTGCTTATCAGCAATTAGCTAATTGTACCATCAGCAGTTAGCTGGTTGTACCAGGTAATGGTACAATCAGTAGGTTGTCACCTGCCGACGACTTCGCCTATAGGCAACAAAATTAGGGAAAAGCTACCCGGATTATCGCTGGTAGGGTAGGTGTTGTTGGATTTGGTTAGAGGTTGGGTTTGGTGCGGCTGGTGCGGGGTTGGGGTTTTATTTATTTTTTATTATTTTTTAAAGTTTGTTTTAATTATATTTAATTATTTTTCTATATTCAGATTATTTTTTATAGTGATATATTCCCTACTGAAATTTTATAGATTATATTTACTATTAACTGTTGGTTGAAATTAAAATGTGCATGTGTTTAATTGTAAATAATTTGTTTGAAAAATTATGATATTAATGCGATTAGATTCTACTATGTTGAAAATGGTCAATAAAAATTATTTAATTGGTGTCAAATAAATACGATAAAATTAATTATAGACCAAACGAATTAATATCAAATTAATTAATTTGATGAAATCATGGTACTTTTTTTTTATTTCGTATCAATTTCGCAGCAACCGTACAATTTATGGGTCATTTCTACCAATCTTCCAAAAATAATGTTGAAATTGTGAAATTAAAAAATTTAGGACTAAATTGAAAGTTAGAATTGTGAAGTTTAAAAAGATTTAGGACTAAATTGTACAATGTTAAACTTTGTGAAGTTTAAAAAGATTTAAAATTGTGAAATAAAAATTAACAAATTATTAATGCAAAAATTTCCATTAATAATTTAAAAGAGTGTGTTTAGTGAACTTAGTGACATAAAGAATTAATGATAAAATAATATATAGGAATGTAGAGGAAAATGATGAGTTAAAAATAAAAAATTTAAAAAAGGAAGGATCCAAATTAATGATAGAAAGCATGTATGGAGGAATATAGAGGAAAATATAATGAATAAAGAAATCAAAAAATTAAAAAAGGAAGGGTGCAAATGCGGGAAAAAAGTCTCTTTATATATATATATATAGATTTATTTTTAATACATTCGATTCTAAGTGTTTAATAAATATAGAGAATTGTGGTCATTAAATAACACGAATTAGTATTAGTAATGCTAAAAATTACCTACGTATTATTTTAAACTTGATTTTTGTTGAGATGTCATGATGCCAACACACAATCTATCCACTTTTGGGTGGACCCTACATGAACTTTTGAATTTTGTATGGGAGTCGCATCCCATAGGATTTGACTCTGGAATATTAGGAGTCTTTTGTTTTGTATATTATTACTAAGATTGAAATCTATACTAATATATAATAGGTATTCCACCAGTGTGTGAAATCACTCATAGTTTATCGACTAGGATTTATTTATTTATTTATTTTATTTGTATAAATATGATTGGAGGCTAGAATTTATCGATGATAATACGCGTTTACCTTTAATATGACTTTCCACGATTAATTTGGCTACAATAAAATTCCAGTACATTAAATATGAAATGTTGAAATCATAAATCACCTATCAAACCAAAATCACAAGAATAATAGTAAAGTAACCATGCATATCTAAAAGGCACATAAATTACAGAATTAAAGCTTTACAATCCCAATCTCAATCAAAGCTTTACAATCCCAAACACAGAATTAACTATACGAGCTGTGATTTCTTGCCAAAATTACACGTTGTGATATCTTTCCAAAACTCATTCGTTGTTGAGGGAAAAAAAGGGACTGTAAAGTTAATTCTTTGATTTAACTTTACATAATTAACTATACAAAAGTAACTTTACACAAATTTTAACTATACACAGAATTAACTATATAGAATTAAATTTACAATTCTTGCCATTTTCCATTTTTAATTATTGAGAGAAAGTAGATTAGATTCTCGATCATAGAATTAAATCCAATAAATTTGTGATTTCTTTCCAGCCCTGTACAAAAAAAAAAAAAAATTTATATATTTGCATCTCAAAATATGCAAGCCTACTTACCATAAACAGCCCATAGACGAGACCCAACTAGCATTATATAAAGCACAATAGCATAGTTAAGAGGGCATGGCTTTGAGATTTTAAAGAGTACCTTTCAACTTCCAAAAAATTGCCTCAACTTTTCCTTTACTTTTTGCATTAAACAATGGCTGCAATTGCACGTGACACTTTTCTGTAGTCAACCCAACCCGCGTGGACTGGGGGTTTAGAGTTCGCATTATCAGGAAGTATGAATTGCCAAGTTATACCAACAAAAATATGTTCATTTTAGTGGAGTTGGTCTTTCAAGACCGTGAGGTGAGGTATATTATTAAAACATTGTCTTAAATAAAGAGGATTGTGTCTAGAAGGTTGAAAACTAATTGTAGATTTGCTTTTGTCTTTTTGTTTTTTTGTTTTTTTGTTTGTTTGTTTGTTTTTTTTTCTTTTTGCAAGGCACACGCATACATGCTAGCACAAGCTGAGGATGAAGGTTTTCCATCATTCATTTTCCAATCCAAGCTATTTAATGAAATCATTGGCAATCACACGCTAGATGATGGTGAATCATTTGGTAAGTATAGTTAGTTTAATGTTACCTATCAAGTTAAAGTTAATTTTAGAGTTATTGGTAATCACACTCTGGATGACAATAAATTGTTTTGCAGATGCATTGAAGAGATAATACGAAATGATACTGTGAAAACGCAAGGGACTATAGAAAAACTTTAAAAAAAACTCATTGATCTTGAAATTCAAGATTCGGAGTAAGAATTTTTAATTTTTACACACAGTTAAGCCTTTTTTTTTTTTTTATATTAAGGCTTCATTGTTAACTTTTTAATAATTTTACATGTTATGTAGGGATAAACGATTCGCAATGATTTTGTGGGGTGAAGAGGTTGATATGGTCGATGATGCAATAAAAATGTCTAGTAAATGCTCTGTTATTCTGATATTGTAGATAGGTCATGCGAAGAATTTTAAGGGTATTGGTTTTTTTCAATTTTAAGAAATAATTTTTTATTTTAAAGATTTATTATGCATTTAATTGATTTTTTTTGTTTAATTACAAATGATACGAAAGTTTGCAACACTTTTTACCTTTCCAAAGTGTTTGTCAACCCCCTCTATTCCCTTAGGTTCAAGAATTCCGCGAGAGGTTTGTTGTCGTCTATATGTTCTTTTTATGTGAGATGAAAGGTTATTTTTAATTTTATTGCTTAATTTATTTTAAAATAAATTGTAGGCTATTGAATAGAAAAGGTGCACTGTAACGCCCCGTCCAGTTCCACATACATATACGTCATAAATGATGTCATAATCAGAGCGCTCTGTGCACGACATAAACATTGGCCACCTTCGGGCCCGTGCACGTCATTCTTTTCATTTCTTTCATTATGGAACTAGACGTGCGTCCGTCATTCATTAAATACGAAACCCTAATTTCCTTTCTTTACAACTTATAACATAAAGCTAGGGTTTCGGTTTTCATTACATACCGCAAGATCTTTCGATTCTTTGCCCACACACCACGTCATAGCATCATGTGACCTTTCGCCAACCCTCCACGCACGGTACCTTCAACAAACATACAACATACGTGCATTAACGTTAACTTCACATAAGGCCACGACATTCAAACATAGAGCATACGATTACAAAGTGTTCACGTTGGTTCACGTTGGTTCATATAAGCGTACGTCACATATTGTCGTCACATAACACGCATAATATTCCACGTTGAACCACATAATCATACATGAATGCCAAGCTTATCACATTCTTCGTTCATTACATATAACATCCACTAACTAGGTCTCTTTTACTTAGGACCAACTAATGCTTAGACACGGCATGGAGGATCATATACGTCACACAATCATGTACACATCATCAACATATCATGTCAACCACATAACACAAGGCCAAGAGATCCTAGCATGCCTCTAAGTTCCCAAATCATCATATTCATGTCATATCTTGTTTAATTCATGTATAAATCATGCAAATACGTCATAAAGCATGGTAAGCAACCATTACCCACCATAAAAGAAGCTCAACAAGCATGGAGAAGCTCTTCTTCCTTCCTCCTTCCTTTCCTCTTCTTCCTTTCCTTCCTTCCTTTCTTTTGTAATCCTAACTTACCTTCATGTGAGATGGAGTTTGGGATGATTACATGGGTGTTTGGGGTTCTTGGAGAGGTTCTTGGGTGTCTTATGGATCTTAGAGACACATTAGAGTGGAAGAAATACCCAAAAATATCAAGAAAAGTCGAGAAAACTCACTTTGCCGACATGAAATTACGGCCGTATGTCCTTGAATTACGGCCGTAATGCCTTCTGCTGAAAATTTTCTGCATTGGCGGCCGTCAATGTTTGGGTCATAACTTTTGCATCCGATGTCCAAATGAGGTGATTCAAAGCTTGTTGCAATCTAGACTCAATGGAATACAACTCTTAAGAAGACATCATCTTAAAAATACAATTCGTTTCAAAGATGTGTCGTTTTGAACCTCGACACTTTCTTCTTTCTTCTCCCTCTCTTCTCTTGTAATCAAGGTTACATAGGGATTACATGCACTTGTTTCTTGATTTAGATCATGGAGAGGGTTTTGGCATAATCTTGGGAATGTTATGGGAGTGCTTGAACTGAGCTCACATGAATAATCCTCAAGAAATGACCTAGAAGACCTTAAAACCAGTTTCTGCCGACTTAAAATTACGGCCGTAACTTTCTCATTTACGGCCGTAACCCTTGACTTACGGCCGTAACCCAATATCCTTACGGCCGTAACACAGCCTCTGCACTTCCTGTTCTTCCCCTATTTTGACCTTACGGCCATATCTCCGTGCCTTACGGCCGTAACTCCAATCATACTGGCCAGTATCTTGAGATCCTACTACCGCTATTTGCTCTCCAAACTTTTGGACATTTTCCATCGCTTCACCATTTACGGCGTAACGCCGACCCTTCTGGCGTAACGACATTTACGGCCGTAATTCCAACATTTACGGCCGTAATTCTGCTCCTGCAGAATTTTCCCATTTTCTCATCTTCGACGGCCGTTTCGCATCCCGAGGCATATCCTGTACTTCAACTCATATCATGAGGATATCATATACATATACAACATGCCGAAACATCATCACGTCATCTCATCGCATATACGGGATCATATACGGTATCACATACGTATTCACATACGGTTTTCGGGCCGAATTCGGGCGGGTCATTACATGCACCATCACAGGGTATCAGCCAAATTTCTAGTCTGAGTATGTACTCAACTATGGACAATTTGAATAGTGGCACCCACGAGTTTAGAACCATTGAACAGTTGATTGAAGGGAATGGGATATGTGTAAAAAATGTTTTAATTGAGAAAATTAGATGGAGCTAGAAATTAATTGACTTTATACATGAAATATTTCTAGAAGTTGCTAGAAATTTGATTTTCTGCATTTTGATTTTTAAAATTTGAATATTTCAAACATTTGAAATACTCAACATTATATTAACGTTTTCTTTGAAAAATGCAGGTTACAAAATATTGGGTTATTGTAACTATTCAAGAAGTGGAATCGGAGGAGGATTAGTGGTACTTAGGATGCAAAAAGTGTTCAAAGAAGTCGGTTGTCCAAGATAAAAATTTCTATTGTGAGAAATGTAAAGTGACAAGTTCATCTAGTGTTCCTAAGTAAGTTATGCATACACTTATTTATTGATCTTTCGTTAATTTTTAAGCACGGTTGATTTTCATTTGTGAAAGGCAAATTTTTATTTTCGAAGGAAATAATTTTTCAACAAAAAAATTGCAAATTTAAAATCTGAGTGTAAGTTGGTGATGGCCCTGGAAGTGTTGTTCTATTAATGTGGGATAAAAAGTGTGTGCAATTGATTGGCAAGACGACCGAAGAGTTGAGAGAGTGTGGTGTTGGGCGCTGATACACACGCAATAATATACTACAAGCGCATGGGCCGTACAAGTGATAAAATAGATTCAATGAGTCTGGATATCATACCCACAGGGATTGGTATTCGTAATAAATTGCTTATTCTAGCATGAAAGAAAATGAAGAAAGAAGGAAAAGGGAAACACACAGTTAAGATGTGGAAGGAAAGATAACTAATTAGACTAACTACAAATGCAACTAAAACTAATGACATGTATTGCAGGAATGAATGGGGATAAAACCAGACAAAGAGTAGTTGGGAATCATGATATCACTTAACATTAGCTTAACTAATCCGTTGATGAACTAAACGTAATACTCATCTTCAATTGTAGACCCGCCCCTCCAAACTCAACTAGTTACCTCTCTCGAGTGTCAAATTAGTTCTAATAGATTAATCCAACCTAATATATCTCTATGTCGATTGTCAACTAATCTATTGCATTAAACATTGTGAGGGTATCTTAGAACATCACATAGGGTTAGGAGTATATCTCTATTTCCTACAAGAACCTTTGGCGGTTGCTTCCACCATCCAAAATGTGCCCAATCTTTCAAATAATGACACAAATTGCACATACATAAATTCATTGATCAAGTGAATCATGGAAATAGCTCAAAAGCAACCACACATGAATTGAGTAAACAATCAAACAACAATTTCATTAACAACATTGGATTAATTAAAATTAGGTTAAACTCAAACAAGCATCCCAACATATACAAGTTCAGCCCATAGTAAAGGAATTCATAGATACATATACAATTAAAGCAATGGAAATAGAAATGGAAACAATAAGAACAAGATTATAGACAATCTCCCTTTTTAAAGATTAAAGCCTTACTTCTTCAATTCCAATCCATCTCCTCTTGATTTACTCTTTTTCTACTCCAAGTGTTCAACCCCAATTCAAGCCCAAAAGAAAAGTAAAGGAAAAGAAAAGAGAAGAAAGAAAGAAAAGAGAAGAAGAAAAAAAGAGGAAGAAAAAAAGAAGAAAAACCCTAAGCTAATCTACGAATGAGAATGAGGAATTGGGGTGAATTAGTGTGTTAAAATGCCACAAATTCGTGTGTCCATTTATCCCCAAAAGATCCGTCAAGTGACATGAAATAAATGGCATTTTCGGGTATTTTTTGTGCAGAAAAATGGACCATACGACTGTAAAAATTTCCCGTACGGTCGTACAAATGTTCTGCCCAATTTTTAGCATGTGCAGGTTTTAGTATTTTGACCATAACTTTTGATCCCGATGTCCGATTAAACGGATTCAAATTTCGCTGGAACAATGACCTACAACTCTCTAGTGATTGTGTCCTCCAACTCAACTTGTATCTTCATCAAAAAGGTTCCTCTTTGTGTCCATGATCTTCACCTGGCCAAACCTTTTGATTCGAAACTCGGAATTGAGATCCGTAAAAAGTGTCGACCTTATCATTCTATGTTCGTCTATGTGAGCTCAAGAAATGCGGTTGAGAAGATCTTCACAAATTGCACCTGAAGCCCTCCAGCTTTTGACTGGTGTCATTTTGGTCCTCAACTTCGAGTTTCTTTTGCATTTTTCATTCGTTTGGCTCATTTAGCCTCATTTTCCTGCACATTGAGGAATTTAACCTATAAATACAATAATTACACAAATATTAAATAGAAATCCGCTCCATTTGACTGTATAGAGCTATAAATAATTGTACAAAAACCCCACTTATCATGTGTGTTACTAAGGTAATCCACAATATACACACCTCAGTTTTTTTTTTTTGGTTTTTTTTTAGACCGGATTTTTATTATGATGTGTATTTTTTAATCTTCATTTCAATTTATGGTAAATAGGATGCAAGAACATACCTAATTGATATTGACTCTTTGGTGGAATGCAAATTATTGTGCAAAGTGGAAGTTAGAGCTCAAAATATAGTTGGGAACGATGGCGTTCATAATGTTCTCAATTTCACAAGTGATCCTAACTTGATATCAAAATATGACGTCATACTTCGTGAGCAAGCACAAGTTTAGTTGTTTTCACTGTTAGTTGGTTATTTTATATTCTTTAGTTAGCCGTTTTCACTGTTAGTTGGTTGTTTTATATTCATTAGTTGAAGGATTCATTGATATTTTGATTAAATTTTTTTTCCAATAAAAAACAAAGTTGTCAATGTATGATGGGCATATTGGTTGGGTTCAAAGGTATTGAACTATAAGCTGTCATTTTTTTATTACACTAAATATTATTGACTGGTGTTATTTTGACCCGTATTCCAAATACCAATTATGATTTGTAGGATTCTATGTCCAAATATGATATTAACACCCCGGGTCCCGGGAAGTAGTCAATCGGAACATGGAAGAGTAAATGGAAAGGATAGGGAAGGGTTTCTAATTGAAAGTGTTGAAGCTGGACCCTCAAGCTCCATGTCAACAAATAAGACCCGTGGCATTGTGTAGATTGGAAAATAAGTGCTTTGAAGATTATTTTATTATCTATGAGTTTACTTGGTTATCCATTTTGTTAAAACCATTATCAATTTGCTATTTTCAGTTTTTTTGGCATTGTGGTCCATTTGATCACTCTACCTTTTTTTTAGTTTAATAATAAATTAATTTTTATTCGTCATCTTCTTTTTTTTATAAATTTCTATTGTTCTATTTAAGTTCATACACTAATTCTAAAAATAGGTTTAGTAGATAAAAATTTAGAGAAAACATATAAAAAGAAAAAGGGATCCATAGCAGAAACAAAATCAGTAATTAAAGGTATGCAAGCACAAATATGGATTTCATAAACAATTCATCAAGGGGCGGAAAAATAAGGAGAGAATGTTGAAATATATTAACTTTCTTTCCTTATATTAATCTTTCACACATTAATTCTCAAAACAGGTTTACAAACACTTAACGTACAAATCGAAACTTCATAAATAATTAATCAAGGGGCAAAAAGTAAGGAAAGAAAGTTAAAATATATTAACAAATCAATTGAGGGAAAGAATACATTTCTAACCTTTGGTTATATTTTAAAGTCTTGGACTTAAACTTTTGATCCCAAGTAAATTGTCCCGCAAATTAAGATAGTATATGAAAAACAATGGATGATAACTTGAAAATATTTGAAGATATCAAAAAAATAATAATAATCATTCTATTAAGGTGAATGCTAGCAAAAACTAACCCAGCAAAACCAGACACTTTTTGTTTTCTTATTTGCATTATTAAACTGATAACATTATTGACTGTTTGTTAATGAAACTAAAGGTTAATTTAATCCCATGTTTTAACATTCTTAGGGGCCCATTGTTCATTTTGATCATATAAATCTATTTCTCTAATATGAATGGATATCAAAATATTTTAGATTTGATTAAAAGGAATGATTTATTTGTCCATCTCATAAGTAAAAAGTGTAGATATTACAAGAACAACTATTGTTCGTGATAACAAGTGTAGACGAGATATGCAAGCAGACAAATGTATGTTCTGTGAAAGCCAATTAGGTTAGGTTTTCTCTTCCGTTTTCTTCTCCTCACTTCTTTCTTTCTTCGTTTCTTCTTCTTTTCTTTTCCTTTTCTTTTGGGTTTGGATTGAAGATTACCGCTTCCAAAGGAGATGGAAGAGATTGGAGCATTTAAGATGGAGGATTCTTCTAAGGGGGAATCTAATCCTTAAATCTTGTTAATTTCTTTCCATTTTATCTTCCATTTGTGTTGTATTTGTTTATGTCTTGTATTATCTTCATGTCGAGCTAGTATTGTATATGTTGGGATGATTGATGGATTTTAACCTAGTTTGATCAATGAATTTGTTTATGGTTTAGATGGTTGTTCATTTCATTTTGTGATTACTTTTGAGCTCGATTCCATTTGAATGATTGACCACCCGATCACCATTTGAATGCTTTGTGATTTGTGTATCTACTTGAGAGAGAGTGCATAGATTAGATCACGGAGTAATTGCCCTCGATTCTTGTAGGGGATAGAGATATACCTCTAACCCTAGGTTGCCCTTTGAGCTACTTTCACAACGAGTAATGCGGTTAGTTGATAACATATTGATACAGAGATGTAGTAGGTTGAATCAACTAATTAGGGCCAGTTTGATGCTTAAGAGAGGTAATGGGGCTAAAATAGGAAAGTCGGGTCTAATAATTGAGAATGTGCATTATCTAGAGGCTAGACATTGAAATTGATTAGATTATGGTTGAATGAAGTCATAAATCCCAACTATCCGTTAATCCGAGTATATCTCCATTCATCCCCATGCATGTCATCTAGGTTGTAGCTTAGTTGCATTGTTAGTCTAGTTTAGTTAATCCACGTCAACCTATCAATTGTGTTTCCCTTTTCTTTCATTCTTCATTTTCTTTATATGAGAATAAGTGATTTAATTACATATACCAATCCCTATGGGATTGATAGTCGGACTCGTTGAATCCACTTTTTTACTTGTATGGCCCGTGCACTTGCGATATATTATTACGTGTGTAAACATCCATCAGTCTATATTTTCTTAAGTCATATAAACTTCTTAAATAAAATATTGGCCATTGATGATTATGAAGGCAAAATTAGTTCATGCCTGAATAGGATTATAAGGTAGTGTTAAATGTTTATATTCTAATTTGATATTTTTAATTGCCACAGTTATTTGTCATACTTTCATTCGATATGGATAACTAAATTAAAATGATAAAAACATATACACATGCTTATCACTCGATAAAAAACTAACACACCACCGTATGAGTTAAAAAGATCAAATGACCATGCACATCACTGTAAAAGGCTTTGTTGAATGCATGAAACTAATTGCAATATGAAAAGATTGTACATATGATGGTTAAATCTAATGATTCATACCAAAAAATTATAGTATACATTTTTGAAAGTTTCCATATTGATAAGTGCTAGAAAAGCACTTAAATAACTCTTCTATTTTACGTATTTGTGTGTTTTATTAGTATTATATGTTTCTTTTTATGTGTTTTTCCTTTTATTGTGTGTTTAGAGTCACAAGAAATCAAAAGGATCCAAAATGGATGAAAAGAGAGCGAAAACTGAATTTGGGACCGAAATGCAAGCAAATTCAAATATGGAGGGCATCCGATGCAATTTTATGAAAAGTTGTTTTTACAATTTTTCTTGTGCCAATATCAAAGAATATTGAAAGAGGATTTCCACATTTTTGTCGGATTCCAAATCGGAGTATCCTAGTGAAAGTTATGGCCATTTGAAGAGAAATGACAAAGCGTAAAAAAATTCTGCAACACGAATTTACTGCCGCAGTTTAGTAATTTGACCATAACTTTTGCTATAAAAATCGGATTGACCTACAATTTATACTGTTGTAAAGGAAACTCAGAGGGCTACAACTTTGATGTTGACCATTTCAAATGATTCGAATCATATCATGGTCAAAAATGGACAAAACCGAGAGTGATGTGAATGGAGGATTTCTTGGGCCATGTTTTAGTAGAAAATTCATAACTTTCTATTAAAATATCAAAAAAAGGAAATTCCAATTGCACAATTCAGCCAAGATGCTTACCTATACCATGATGCAATATTTGAACTAATGGAGCAATTTAAGATTATGATTTGGTGGTTACAATTTGATGACTCATGAAGATGCCATGTCAATATCATGACTTGGTGGTGACTCATGATGGAGTAGTTGTACATTTTTTATCATGTTTTCTTGTGAAATTTTGCCTATAAATAGAGGCACTTGTAAGGAAGGAAATACACAACTTAGTACACAACTTAGTGGAAGAGAATTAGCTAGTAGTTCTCTCCAACTTTCTCTTCAATAAAATTATCTTTTTCATTTGTTCTTAGTTTTAGTTTGAAACTTTTAGTTTTAGCATACAAGAGAGTTTGATAGAGAGGAATTTAGTAGAGAAAAATACGAGTGAAGAAAGATCTAAACACATTCAAGGAGCGAAGGAAGGGAGACAACACCGGAAGCTACACATTCATTTCCACTCGTCGTAATCCGGTTATGTATCTCTTTACTTTCTCTATTGAAATTCTCGTATTTAAATTTATGGGTAACTAAGTTTCTATACTTGGGACGAGCAATGAATCCTCTTTGTGAACTCTAATATTTCGTTATTGGATTTAATAGTATGTGATTGATTTGTCGTTAATTTTATGTTGTTGAGCATATTAATTTATCTTTTTGATCAATTGATAAATTATAAATTGGTTTGTGTCGGATTTGAGAAATGAAAACACAAATTAGAATAAACAACATAGAACACTAATTTAGACAAGATTTAGAGATAAACTTGTGGTTAGTGCGATCTTTAGGTGAAGTTTCGACGGAACCTATTTGAATTTATTGTGTAAATGCGTTCTAGAGGGTTGATAACGAATTTATTTAGAGATAAATAAATTGGCCTAATAGAATAGAATTATTTATCCTCGAGAGAGGTAAATAGTTATTTTGGTAAATTCGATCGTTGACGAAAACAAGATCACTATTGAATCCAATTGCGTATACTAGAGGGATCAAAGTTGGTGAAATTGTAAGTCCCAAGTCTTATAATTCCCATCTTCGTTATATTATATATTGCAAATATTAAATTCTTGTTATTTAGATTCTCTTTGGTTTTTATAAAAAAGAAAACAAACAAAACAATTTTCAAATCGTCTTTTCAAATAAAGTATAAAATTGATAATTTTGGTAGTTAAATCAAGTCTCTGTGGGATCGATACTTGGACTCAAAAATCCATTTTACTACTTGTTCGACCCGTACACTTGCGGCATTTATTTCAACACATTTCACACCGAACACATATTCTTACACGTTATGACACATCATCATCATCATTTTTTTTTTTGAGTACGACACTTCATCATTGTTAAGAAGACAAATAATCACTATACTATTATTAATTAATTAGAATTATAGGCCTTCAAATAACTGTGCACGTTTTAAGTTTTGGAATTGTGGTGTAATATAAGATGGTTCTTTTTTTTTTTTCCCTTCTTTTTAACAGTAATTTACTAGTTAAGGATTACAAATAAAATCGTGAGTATCCAGTGTGATGTGTGTAATTATATAGTTGACTCGAAATTGTATATATAATTATTTGATGTTACTTCAAAAAAATAAAAATAAAATTTATTTGATGTTACCGTTTTATTTCCCATAACAATTAATAAGCGTTTTTTTTATTTTATTTACGTTGTTTCTTTTTTAATTTTGATTTACGTTGTTTCTTTTATTTTTAGAATGTTAATTGAAGTGATACATCCTTTGTTATTTTATTTTCACTGCAGCTCTCTTGCACACTCGTTCATGCACACACACTCATGCACACTCCGATAAAAAAATTCGTGGGGGCCACATGAATCCCTCCCATCAGAGAACAGTTATATATTATTCATCTCACCTAACGCATATACTAAAATTTTTTTAAAAAAATTGATGACGTGGCGCCCTGTGATGGTGCCACATCATTGCTGTGTAGCCTCTCCTGCACACTAGTGTGCAGGAAAGCAGCCACAATTTTATTTTATATCTTTGTGGTTATAATTTTATTACGCTGCAATAGTTATAATAATTCATCTTGTGGGTCCATCATGTATTTATTCTCAAATTTTTTTTCATACAATTATTTTCAATTCATTATTATATGTGGTTTCTTTACATTATAATTTTATTTGATAAATTTATTTTTCTGTGCATTGTGCAAATTATGATATTAGAGATCCTCATGCAATGATTCATGTGTAGAGGTGTGCTATTTTGGTATGGAAAATGATCTGGGAAGCATTAGATATGGCACTGTCAAGGCAAAATTTTCTCTCTGTTCCAAGAAAGGAAAAATTGAGTTTCCATTGATGCAAAACCTACTAGCAAGATAAAATTCAGCAACGAGAATTCATAGAGTTCAAGGAGTGATAAGGTTGGTTGATTGCTCTCTTGAACATGCCCTGGTGAAGAAGGAGGATTAGTATGTGATAACCAAGAATCAAATATGCTAATAACATGAGGTGTAGCAAGTACACCAGTGGGTTTTTGGGCAAATTTATATGGAAAGCACAACTCATCAAAAGCAACATGTCTAGATATAAAAAATTTCCTGCTTGATGGATGAATATCCAATGAAAACACAAGGCACGGTCTTGGGGGCAAATTTGTTTCGTCGTGTGTCCCAGGTGTAAGGAAAACATTTTGAGCCAAACACACGGAGAGAAGAGTAAATAGGATGAGTTTCATGCAATGCAAAATAAGGTGTGGTCATGTTTAAGGCAGAAGAAGGTAGTTTGTTAATCAAATACATGGCAGTAGAAAATGCTTCAACCCACAAAAAAAGCGGTACTCCAAAATGAAATAACATAGTCGTACCCAATTCCCGTACGTATTATCCTATGCCTTATTTCTACCATGTAAATTGGACCAGAAATGCAATTTGAAAACGTCTTGAAGTCATTCAAATTGTGAAATCCGTTTTGATTGGATTCAAGTTGAAAATTCTGGTTTGTTGAAATATGTCCCTGAAGATAATATTTTGCCTATGTAAGGTTTTAATCGAACATGTGGGCTAATATATGTAATTATTGTGTATTAAATTAAAGGCTATCACATTTGGTTAAGCCCCGTTTAAAGTGATCTAATACGGTTTCGTATATTGGACTTTTATGCATCAAATTAAAGTGTGGGCTTTATATGTGTGGATACTAGGCCCATGGTTCCTAATTCTATGATGGGCTGAATTAGGTTAACGGGCCGTCATATACATATATGGTTATGGTTCCCAGGTTACAAGTGTGTGTTGTTCATTCTTTCTGACTCTCCGTCACCAGAGCAAAATAAGGAGCCGCTTGTTGACTTGGAAGATCAAAACCATTAGATTCCAATACTGCAAGCAATGGCTGATTCAGGTACGCTTCCGCTTCAGTTTATATACGTTCTTGATAATCCAGCACGATAGATCTGGGAAATCTATTCTTACAAGTGGTATCAGAGCAATTATCGTTGTAACGCCCGCTCTCAAAACATACGTTTATAACCATAACGATTAGCAACGGAAGCTAAATAGCGTTACAAAACCTTCTTTGTCCAAACTCATGAGTACTTATTTACACATTTACATCATATTGTAAGCAAAA
Organism: Jasminum sambac; assembly: GCA_018223645.1. Taxonomy (NCBI): domain Eukaryota; kingdom Viridiplantae; phylum Streptophyta; class Magnoliopsida; order Lamiales; family Oleaceae; genus Jasminum; species Jasminum sambac. Next base: position 24,980,246 of record CP073641.1, read on the forward strand.
TACACTATATCATGGCCATTGGACACGTGCAAAAGCGGCCTATACAGGATCGGGAGCTTCCTTTGGTTTCCCCTCCACGTCACGTCCTCGAGGATTCCCCTCCATCCCCAAGTCCACGGTCTCGGCTCTGGTCACCTATCATATATCATAACACATCGTGAGCCACGAGGGCCCAGTGGGGAGCACAATCATATGCAATGCATGACATATTCGTAATCGTGGGCCCGTTGCGAACCATATGTTTATATTGGCGCCGTAACATACATTCATACTTTAATTGGCCAGACCCCAATCCTTTGTGGGACCTCCATTTGGGTCAATTGTCTCAGACCTTTGTGAGACGAACATTATATAAACATTTGGTAGGCAACCCTAATCATCGTTTTTCATGCATGATCGTGCTTCAATGTATACACACAAATGAACACATATAATATCATATGCATATTAACATAAAATGGGTACATAAACATCAAGGTCCTATAAACCCCAAATTGAGTATCTACATGCTATACCAACCCTATAGTCATATCTACTCAACCAAAGCATCAACATCATTAATCCTACCTTAACACTTGTCTCTTTACCTATTTATTGCAAACCAACCAACATTAGGGTATGATCTTACCTCAAAACACTTTAAGTGCTCTACTACCCACCTTAGAAAGATAGGACCACCAAGGAAAACTAGGTAGATGATGGACTTGCTTTCTTCTTCACCTTGCTCCTTGAGGACTTCAATGATCTTCTATACCAACACTTGATCCAAGTATGATATTTGGATGGACTTCTAGAGATGGAGGATCTCCAAAATGTCTTAGATGGATGCTTGGCTCGAAAATGGGGTTAACCATCAAGAAAAGTGCCTTTTTGACCAAAAATCCACATTTGCCGACTTAAAATTACGTAGAATCTCTCCTGTTAGTAAATTCCAAAATTACAGTAACTCAATAAATTACTGGCCAGAACTAGGCACACGCGACCGCGCTTCCGGTCACGCGACCAGCAGAGAATCAGCCCTTTAACCATCATTCTTGACTTACGGCCGTAACCATAAGACTTACGGTCGTAAATCTCACATTTACGGCCGTAAATGAGGAATTACGGCCGTAAATCCCAGTTTTTCTGCATTTCTCTTCTGGCTCATTCTTGGCGACCGTACCTAGTTCCAACATACATGGGGCAACCCAAAACACATCCTAAACATGTCATACCCATCAACACCATCTCACGACATATTCACATCATCACGACCCATTCCCAAAAACACAAACGATAAACATACGAAATCATATAAAATCGTGAGGAGATTTGGCGGGGCATTACAATTTCCCCTCCTTAAAAGAATTTCGTCCTCGAAATTTACCTGAAAATAGTTCGGGGTAGTGTTGTCTCATCGCTTCCTCTCTCCCACGTCTCCTCTTCAATGGTCGCACTTCGCCACAAAACACGTACAAGAGGCACTTGTTTCCCTCGTAATTGTTTGACGCTCCGATCAACGATTTGCACGGGTTTCTCTTCTTAAGACAGGTCCGGTTGAAGATCTAATGGAGGGTCTGGTAATACATGGGAGGGATCTGCAACATACTTCCTCAACATGGAGACATGAAATACGTTGTGCATTCGATCCAAATGAGTTGGCAACTTCAACATATACGCTACTTCTCCAACTCGTTCAAGGATTTCATAGGGACCAATATACCTTGGGGTCAACTTGCCACGCTTTCCAAACCGAAAGAGTCTCTTGATTGGCGAGATACGAACGAACACTTTGTCGCCAATCTCGAATTCCAGTGGCCGACGTCGATTATCTGCGTAACTTTTCTGTCGATCTTGAGCTATTCTCATCCGTTGCTTAATCTTTTCAACTGCTGACAGCATGTCTTGTAGCATTTCCGTTCGCATCAACCTCATTTCTCCCACATCATCCCAATGAAGAGGGGATCTACACCTTCTACCGTAAAGAGCTCAGAGGGAGGCATTCCAACCGAGGAATGATAGCTATTGTTATAGGCGAACTCAACTAACGGTAGGTAACGGTCCCAACTTTGGGAAACTCTAAAACACAAGCTCTCAACATATCTTCGAGCCGCTTGGATTGTTCGTTCCGTTTGTCCATCCGTTTGAGGATGAAACGCCGTACTGAATTGAAGTTTCGTCCCCAAGGCTGTATGTAATTCCTTCCAGAAATGTGATAGATATCTCGAATCTCGATCCGAGGTGATTGTAACCGGGACCCCATGTAATCGAACAATCTCCTGCATATACAGTTGAGCCAATTGCTCCATTCGATAGGTCGTCTTGATTGGGAGAAAATGGGCAGATTTGGTGAGTCGGTCGACTACCACCCAAATAGCATCGGACCCCTTACTCGTTCTTGGTAACCCGCTTACAAAATCCATAGTAACATCATCCCATTTCCACTCTGGAATCGGGAATGGTTGTAATAGTCCAGCCGGCCTCTGGTGTTCTGCCTTGACTTGTTGACAGACCAAGCATCTCGCTACAAACTCCGCTACACTCCATTTCATGCCTGGCCACCAATACAATACCTTAATGTCCCGATACATCTTAGTCGAGCCTGGATGGAGAGTATAGGGGGTCATATGAGCCTCGAGACAAATCTCCTGCCTCAACTCCTTTGTAGCCGGGACGTAGTATCTATTCTTATACTTAAGAATCCCTTGTTGAACTTGAAAGTCCGGACTTGGTTTCTCCTGAAGCTTCTTCTTCGTCTTAGTAGCCCAGTCATCAGTTTCTTGCGCCTCCTTGATACGATCTATAAGCGTCGACCGGATTGACATAGCCATAAGTCGGGCTTCATCCGGGTCTAACACCTCAAGATCCAACTTCGCTATTTCATGTTGCAGCTTACGGGATCTTTGTTTCGGCGACTTCCTACTTAAGGAATCCGCTACTACGTTTGCTTTACCGGGGTGATAATGGATCGAACAATCATAATCCTTCACGAGCTCCAACCACCGTCTTTGTCTCATGTTGAGCTCCTTTTGGGTGAAGAAATACTTTAAACTTTTGTGATCCGTAAAAATTTCACATCGAACCCCGTAAAGATAGTGGCGCCAAATTTTCAAACCAAATACTATCGCGGCTAACTCCAAATCATGTGTTGGATACTTCTCCTCATAACTCTTCAATTGGCGGGAGGCATAGGCTATAACCTTATCATTTTGCATCAAAACACACCCAAATCCTTGTTGAGATGCATCACTATAAATGGCGAAAACACTTGAGTCGTCCGGGATTGCCAAAATAGGAGCTGTGGTGAGGCGAGTCTTCAACTCTTGAAAACTTCGCTCACACTCGTCTGTCCATTGGAAAGGCACGTTTTTCCTCGTCAACCGTGTCAATGGAGAAGCAAGCTTGGCAAAATCCTTGACAAAACGCCGATAATACCTAGCCAAACCTACAAAACTCCGTATTTCCGTGGGCGTCGTTGGTTGAGACCACTTCAAGACGGCCTCCACTTTACTAGGATCAACGGAAATACCATCCTCCGTCACCACATGTCCTAGAAACACCACTTGTTTCGTCCAAAATTCACATTTCGAGAACTTCGCGTACAACTTCTCGTCTCGAAGAGTTTGCAAAACAATGCGGAGATGGTTCTCGTGCTCCTCCCGGGATTTAGAGTAGATGAGAATATCGTCGATAAAAACAATAACAAACTTGTCGAGATAGGGCTTGAAAACTCGATTCATCAAGTCCATGAAAGCAGCTGGAGCATTCGTAAGCCCAAAAGGCATAACCAAAAATTCAAAGTGGCCATACCGAGTGCTAAAGGCCGACTTCATCACATCCCTATCACTAATTCTTAACTGATGATATCCGGAACGAAGGTCAATCTTCGAATAAATTGCCGAGCCTCGGAGTTGATCTAGTAATTCATCAATGCGGGGTAATGGATACTTATTCTTCACCGTGGCCTTATTGAGCTCTCGATAATCAATACATAGCCTCATGGATCCATCTTTCTTCTTCACGAATAACACCACAAGCACTTACATGGCGAAGTACTCGGTCTAATGAAGCCCTTTTCCAACAACTCATTCAATTGGATTCTAAGCTCCTTAAGTTCCGAGGGAGCCATACGGTAGGGAGCTTTAGAAATGGGCGACGTACCCGGAACAACCTCAATAACAAATTCAATCTCCCGGGGTGGAGGTAAACCCGACAAATCTTCCGGAAATACATCCAAGAATTCAAATACTACCGGGACTGAAGCTGGCGACACGAGTATCTCCGTCTTTGCACTATACAAAGTGACTACGTAAGCTTGGCATCCTTGACTAATCAATCTCTCGGCCCTCATAGCCGATATCATAACTCGTTTGGAGCGCTCTAGCTTTGGAAAGATAATTGGTTCACCATCCGGAAACCTCAAAGAACGGTTAGGGCAATCTAACATAACCCTATGTTGAACTAACCAATCCATCTCGAGAATCACATCAAAATCTCGGAGTTCCAAAGCTAGTAAATCAATGGATGTCTCATTCTCTCGAACCCAGTATAGGAACATTAGGAAATAACTCACGACGACCGGGTTCCGTCCGAGGGTAAAATAACATCAAAAGTACACCACAATGGCTTCGGGACCATATCCATTCGTAAGGCATAGGATAATGATATAAAAGAGTGCGTAGCTCCGGAGTCAAACAAGGCATAAGCAGGTAATGCATAAAAATAAACAATACCTGCAATAACATCAACCTTCTCGGGCACCTCAGGTTGTACCAACGCAAACACGCGTCCGGATTGCCTCGGTGGAGGGAGTTGTTGAGGCGCTTGATTCTTCGCCTCCGGACAAGCTCTACTCATGTGTCCCTTTTTACCACAATTATAACATCGATTGGTGCCGTAGTAGCACGGTCCCCCATGAGGCTTCCCGCATGTTTGGCACGTCGGCGAGGGAGAAGAACTTGTTCCTTTCTTAGCCGGGTGGTCGGGAGGGGGAGCATTACCCGCCGGCCTCTTATTATTCCTCCCACGACCTCTATAATTAGAACCTCGTCCTCGACCGCTCGTAGATGAACCTTGTGAAGAAAAGGATTGTCCTTGAGCCGGTTGCGAAAATGGAACCGATTGGCTAGCGGCTTGACGAGCTTGAGCAATTCTCGCTTCGGCTCGTTCCGCGACATATGCCCGCTCTATCACCTCAGTGTAGCTCGTGGTTGCCATACTGGCCAACTGTACATCTCGAGCTAACTCCGGCTTCAAACCCATTATGAACCGAGCAACTTTGCGAGCCGGGGTATTCACCATGTGCGTAGCAAATCGGGCGAGCTCATCGAACTTCTTACTATACTCACCCACCGACATAGCACCCTGCTGAATTTGAATGAACTCATTCAACTTTTCGTTTGAGCCGCATCCGAGAAATACTTGGTCCAAATCTAGTACAAAAATCCGTCCATGCCGTGAATCCGCAACTTCCTCTTCTTCTCTCTCACGGTATCCCACCAAAAGCCCGCCGAGCCTCGAGCATAAAGGTCGCACAATTCACCTGCTCAGGCTAGGGAATGTGGGCATACTCAAACATCCGCTATAAATCGTCGAAGCCAATTCTCGGCGTCAATCGGATCTTTCGCATCCTCAAAGATAGGCGGATTTAGACGACGGAACCGATCGGATGAAAACTCCTTATCCCTATCTTCTCGGGTCTTCTCAACACCCGGAGCACTCACTGAATTGCTTCCATTAGCATTATGATTCCCACTTGCGTTTGTCATCATCTGCTGCATCATTTGGGACTGTTGTTCTACCAACCGAGTCAACCTTTCAATAACTGGTGCCTGATCATCCGCCATCTATCCATCACAACAAGGAAACATCTCAACTCACATCACCCTACTCATCTCCTTCGCATAGTACACAGAGCATCATAACATAGCATATCATAACAATAAAGTATGCACACATAAACATATTACCAATCCAACCATAACCTGGAGAGGCGAAGGGAGTCCTCAAATGTGTGGGGGAAACGAAAAGGAAGCCGGCTCTGATACCATCCTGTAACGCCCGCTCTCAAAACATACGTTTATAACCATAACGATTAGCAACGGAAGTTAAATAGCGTTACAAAACCTTCTTTGTCCAAACTCATGAGTACTTATTTACACATTTACATCATATTGTAAGCAAAATACACTATATCATGGCCATTGGACACGTGCTAAAGCGGCCTATACAGGATCGGGAGCTTCCTTTGGTTTCCCCTCCACGTCACGTCCTCGAGGATTCTCCTCCATCCCCAAGTCCACGGCCTCGGCTCTGGTCACCTATCATATATCATAACACATCGTGAGCCACGAGGGCCCAGTGGGGAGCACAATCATATGCAATGCATGACATATTCAGTAATTGTGGCCCGCTATAACCATATGTTTATATTGGCGCCGTAACATACATTCATACTTTAATTGGCCAGACCCCAATCCTTTGTGGGACCTCCATTTGGGCCAATTGTCTCAGACCTTTGTGAGACGATCATTATATAAACATTTGGTAGGCAACCCTAATCATCGTTTTTCATGCATGATCGTGCTTCAATGTATACACACAAATGAACACATATAATATCATATGCATATTAACATAAAATGGGTACATAAACATCAAGGTCCTATAAACCCCCAAATTGAGTATCTACATGCTATACCAACCCTATAGTCATATCTACTCAACCAAAGCATCAACATCATTAATCCTACCCTAACACTTGTCTCTTTACCTATTTATTGCAAACCAACCAACATTAGGGCATGATCTTACCTCAAAACACTTTAAGTGCTCTACTACCCACCTTAGAAAGATAGGACCACCAAGGAAAACTAGGTAGATGATGGACTTGCTTTCTTCTTCACCTTGCTCCTTGAGGACTTCAATGATCTTCTATACCAACACTTGATCCAAGTATGATATTTGGATGGACTTCTAGAGATGGAGGATCTCCAAAATGTCTTAGATGGATGCTTGGCTCGAAAATGGGGTTAACCATCAAGAAAAGTGTCTTTTTGACCAAAAATCCACATTTGCCGACTTAAAATTACGGCCGTAAATCTCCCTGTTACGGCCGTAAATTCCAAAATTACGGCCGTAACTCAATAAATTACGGCCGTAACTAGGCACACGCGACCGCGCTTCCGGTCACGCGACCAGTGAGAATCAGCCCTTTAACCATCATTCTTGACTTACGGCCGTAACCATAAGACTTACGGCCGTAAATCTCACATTTACGGCCGTAAATCCCAGTTTTTCTGCATTTCTCTTCCGGCTCATTCTTGGCGACCGTACCTAGTTCCAACATACATGGGGCAACCCAAAACACATCCTAAACATGTCATACCCATTAACACCATCTCACGACATATTCACATCATCACGACACATTCCCAAAAACACAAACGATAAACATACGAAATCATATAAAATCGTGACTAGATTTGGCGGGGCGTTACAATCGTTGTTGGATTAGTGAGATATATCGATCTATGATATTATTTCTTTGGGTATTTCGTGTATTAGCATCCACGTACACATTTGGAATCTGTTTTGAGGCCACATGAAACTCATTATATGTTAATCACGTGGCTTGTTTAAACACTGATATTATGAAATCAGTTATTCATTAATTCGTACATGGATCCAGGCGTGCATATATTAATTTTCTATGCCATAGCCTGGAATAGATTCATATTCTGCATATATATTTGCAATATATACATACACAGTATATGTATATCCAAATCCGTATGTATTCATCCATGCTTGAATCTGGATTTATATGCATCAATGTATTGTGGATTAGAATTATGCATATAATTTGCCTATTGTATATATAATTTCTTGCATATGTATATATATTCATATACGTTTTTGGACCATCAGATGCGTATATATCTATGCGTGTATATATCTATGTGTATATACAATCCTAGCATGGTACATCGTTTTGCAAAATATTCCATACGTGTAACAATTAAATCGAAATTGGGATCGGCGTGCATTAGAGAATTGTGGAATTATTTGATCGAACTCGCCCCTCTTTTCGAATCTTGTTTTTCATCGCAATAAAATAAGGTGAAGGGTTTTTCTGACTTGGTCGTCACCGGTGGTCGCCGCCCTCGCCATAGGTTGCATAAGATCGACGATCAAGCGGCTAGGGTTTCGCAGTGGCGCAGGACCTTAGGGAGAAATTAAGGCTCAGAGGACCTCGCTGTACAATTCGGGGTTTTTGGTTAATTGCGCCAAAGTCCTCAATGTTGTCAAGCGTGTAAGTTGGTCCAACAATTCCTTTCACTGCCTCTGTCCTCGCGTTTTAAATCTGTTGATTTCAGTCCCCACCAACTTCCAGATTCGTTCATTTCAGTCCCTAAAGTTTTAAAATAGTTAATTTGAGCCCTATAAGTTATAAGATTAATAATTCAGTCCCTAAAGTTTGGAAATTATTCCATTTTGGGCCGTTTAAGTTCCAAATTTTGCAATTAAAGTCCCCAAAGTTTTAAAACTAATTAAATTGGTCCTCAAAGTATTGAAATTTTAATTTTTGGCCAATAAAGTTTCTAAAATTGCAATTCTAAGCCCTTAAAGTTTCAAAATTCTTAATTTTGACCCCCAAAGTTTTGAATTATTAACTTATTAGACCCTTAGAGTTCCCAAAAGGCTTATGTATGAAAAATTAATTATTTTCTTCTCAAATTTTGGTACTAAGGACTCTTTTGAAGAGGTATAGTATTCGAAAGTGATTAACTGAAGCAACAAGTTGCCAAAGCAACCTCGATTGTGGAAATTAATCAACTTAGAATATTAAAAGGTATTTGTGTGTGTGTGATTCGTGCGAATATTGACCGGCCCAAAGGAAGGTTAATATTTGGCTGAATTCCATACGCAGCTGTGGTGATAATCATGTGGTGATTATTTGGTTTAACGTGTGATCTATAAATCCGTCCAAAGATAGGTTTATTGATTGACATGTCTTATTGCCTGTGTTTGATCACTACACCAAGAGTGCCACTTACAAATCAATATTTCTATCAATAGATTAAATATTGATGTTGTGCTAGGCATCTTGTGATGTGCCCTACCACTATTTGAAAATTATTATTTGCATATGAAAATATTCATGTGAGCCATTTTAATTGTTCTCTATTCAGTTTCAAGTTCTACTTCTAATATCTCTGCTAACATCAATTCCATTCCAATGCTCAATGGCACAAATTTCAAAGTATGGCAAGAGAACGTATTGATTGTTCTCGGAGTCATGGATCTGGACCTTACTTTGCGGGTCGATCAACCTACCGCACTTATCGATAAGAGTACCTCTGATGAAAAGAGGGAGATGGAAAGGTGGGAACGATCGAACCGCATAAGTCTAATGGTCATGAAGCGTGCTATTCCCGAAGCATTTCGGGGCACCATGTCCGATCAGGTGACTACGGCTAGGGGTTTCCTTGAGGATCTCGAGAAGAGATTTGCCAAGAATGAAAAGGCTGAAACTAGTACATTTTTGGCTAACCTTCTCTCAATGAGGTATAAAGGAAAAGGAAACATCCGGGAGTACATTATGGAAATGTCTCACACTGCTTCAAAACTAAGGGCACTCAAGTTGGAGTTATCTGAAAGTTTCTTGGTGCACTTAGTTCTGATATCCCTTCCGGCACAATTCAGTCAATTCAAGGTGAGTTATAATCAAAAAGGACCCATGGTCCCTTAATGAGCTCATCTCCCACTGTGTCCAGGAAGAGGAGAGATTGAGGCAGGACAGAACGGAGAGTGCTCACGTAGCCACCACCTCAAAGGACAAAAGGACCAAGAAAAAGAAAACTGATAAGGAAGCTGCGGTTGCGGCACCACAGAAGAAACAGCATAAGGAGCCAACTGAGGATGGTTGTTTCTTCTGTGGAGCTGCATATCACAGGAAGAAGAATTGCACCAACTATCATGCATGGCGTGCAAAGAAAGGTACTCTTCTTCATTTGGTTTGTTCTGAGGTTAATTTAACTTCGGTACCTAGACACACATGGTGGATTGATTCGGGTGCAACAACTCACATCAGTGTGTCTATGCAGGGCTGCCTGAGTTGCCGAAAACCAAATGATGGTGAAAGATACATCTACGTTGGCGATGACAAGACGGTGGAAGTAGAGACAATAGAAAAATTTAGATTATTGTTGAGGACTGGATTTTATTTGGATCTTGATGAGACATTCGTTGTACCGTCTTTTAGACGAAATTTGATTTCTATTTCTGCTTTGGACAAATTTGGTTATTCTTGTTCATTTGGGAATGGAAAATTTAGTTTGTTTCATGATTCAAAATTGGTTGGTTCCGGTTCTCTGTCAGGTTACGATAATCTTTATTTAATTGATACAATTGCCTCCTTTAATGAATCCTAGCATATAAGTACTCGAGGTGTAAAGCATAAATTAACCTGTGAGAATTCGGCCTCATTGTGGCACAAGAGATTATGTCACATCTCCAAAAGGAGAATTGAGAGACTTGTGTCCGACCAAATTCTCGATTCCCTTGATTTTATAGACTTTGACATGTGTGTTAACTGTATAAAAGGAAAACAAACCAATAAAAGGAGATATCAAGCCAATAGGACTTCAGACGTCTTAGAACTTATCCATACGGATAATTGTGGACCGTTCCCTACGGCTTCTTGGAATGGTCAACAATATTTCATAACGTTCATAGACGACTTTTCAAGATATGGCTATATATATCTCATTCATGAAAAATCACAATCCTTGGACGTGTTCAAAAATTTTAAAGTTGAAGTTGAGAACCAACTCAGCAAAAGGATTAAAAGCGTCAGATCTGACCGTGGTGGTGAATACTATGGTAGATATGACGGTTCAGGTGAACAACGTCCAGGACCATTCGCTAAATTCCTAGAGGAATGCGGTATCGTCCCACAGTCCACCATGCCTGGGTCACCCACTATGAATGGTGTTGCTGAGAGACGAAATAGAACGCTTAAGGGCATGGTAAGGAGTATGATCACTCATTCTACCTTACCAGAATCACTTTGGGGAGAAGCATTAAAGACCGCAGCATGTATACTCAACAGCGTTCCAACTAAGGTAACTGATAAAACCCCATATGAGCTTTGGATGGGTAAGAAGCCTAGTTTGAAGCACTTACACATTTGGGGGTGTCCAGCTGAGGTAAGGCCTTGTAGGCCAAATGAAAAGAAACTGGATGCCAGGACTGTTAGTTGCTATTTTATTGGATATTTTGAACGGTCCAGGGGCTACAAGTTTTATGATCCCACAACTAAGACAATTTTTGAGACAGGGAATGCTCGGTTCTTTGAGAATGTTGAGTTTGCGGGGGGAGAAATGGTTACGGACTTTGTCTTTGAGGAGGAATATGTTGAAATTCCTCCAATTGCCATTGACAATTATCAGGATCAGGTTCCTATCCCTGACGTTGTTCAAGAAGCAACTCCGGATCAAGACAATGTCATGTTATCTCCAGGAGAACAAACTCTACAACCTCAAGAACCCATGCCATTAAGAAGATCCACTAGAGAGAGGAGAAGTGCAATTTCAGATGATTAAATTGCTTTTCTCCAAGAACATGAGGTTGACGTTGGAGTGGTGGAAGATGATCCAATCAACTTCCGTCACGCCATGGAAAGTTCTAACTCTCAAAAGCGGCTCGATGCCATGAATGAAGAGATAAAATCTATGAAAGACAACGACGTATGGGACCTCGTTCCATTGCCTGAAGGTGCGAAACCCATTGGTTGCAAATGGATATTTAAGACCAAGAGGGATTCGAAAGGCGATGTAGAGAGGTACAAAGCTCGTCTTGTCGCGAAGGGCTTTACACAGAAAGAAAGCATCGATTATAAAGAGACTTTCTCTCCGGTTTCCTCGAAAGACTCTTTCAGGGTTATAATGGCATTAGTGGCATATTTTGATCTTGAGTTACATCAGATGGATGTTAAGACAGCGTTTCTTAATGGTGACATTGATGAGACGATTTATATGGTGCAGCCAGAAAACTTTGCATCAAGTGATGCGAAGCAAATGGTTTGCAAATTAAAGAAATCCATCTATGGACTCAAACAGGCGTTTCGACAATGGTATTATAAATTTCATCAAGTGATCATCTCATTCGGTTTTGAGATGAATCTGGCCGATGATTGTATATACCGCAAGTTCAGTGGGAATAAGTGTATTTTTCTAGTTTTATATGTCGATGACATACTGCGTGCTTGCCAGCAATGATGTAAGCTTATTGCACGAAACCAAGTGATTTCTAGCAAAGCATTTCGAGATGAAAGACCTTGGTAACGCCTCTTTTGTATTAGGAATCCAGATACATCGAGATCGCTCTCAGGGTATTCTTGGATGATCACAAAAGAATTACATCGAAAGGGTACTTAAAAGGTTTGGCATGCAGGATTGTAAACTAGGTGATACCCCCGTGGCTAAAGGAGACAAGTTCAGTTTAAGTCAATGCCCCAAAAATGACTTGGAAATTAAAGAGATGCGGAAGATTCCTTATGCATCAGCAGTAGGGAGTCTGATGTATGCTCAGGTTTGTACGCGTCCAGATATTGCATACATTGTTGGAATGTTAGGGAGATATTTAAGTAACCCGGGAATGGATCATTGGAAAGCAGCCAAACGGGTCATGCGGTACTTACAGAGAACAAAGGACTACATGCTCACATATAGGAGATCGGATCAGCTGGAGATCGTTGGTTATTCTGATTCCGATTTCGCGGGATGCCAAGATAGTAGGAGATCCACTTCAGGCTATATCTACCTGCTTGCTGGAGGTGCTATCTCCTGGAAGAGTGCCAAGCAGACACTGATAGCTACCTCCACCATGGAAGCGGAGTTTATAGCATGTTATGAGGCATCAAATCATGGAATATGGCTGCGAAATTTTGTCACTGGGCTGCGCGTTGTGGATAGTATCGAAAAACCACTTAAGTTATTTTGTGACAATAAATCTGCACTGCTATATTCCAATAAGGGATTTTGGCGCAAATAGTCCCAAAAAACTAGCCATGTTGCAGATTTAGTCCCAAATAATAAAAGGTAGCGCAAATGGTCCAAAAAAAAACTTTAGTGCATAAATGGTCCATTTGGACCATTTGCGTTTCCCTAAATCAATTTTGCTAATTCCTTTTGTCTTGAGGATATTTTTGGTCAAAAACATTAGAAAAAATTACACAAATGATCCTCACCTTTGCGGGTTATTAAAATCGAGTCCTAAAGTTTTTAATTTTGTTGCATTAGTCAAATTTTAATTAAATTATATAATTTTATATTTTACCTTTTTAGTAGATGTAATTTGGTCCACAAATAATTTTATCGAATTAATTTGACACTAATTAGATAATTTTACGAAAATCTTCAACGTAATAACATTTATTTATGTTTTCTTTTGCATTAGATATGCGTATATTTTGATTTTTAATCAATCGTTAACGATAAATATAATTATTGTATCTTCTTAAAATTTTAGTATCGTGTATTCTTGTAAAAATAAAAATATAAAGAATATAAAAAATAAAATAAAATACATACGTGCACATTTGATTTGAAAACAGATATAAATGAATTGTTGTACCTAAATAAAATTTTATTAGAAATATATCTATGTAAGAAAAATATCTTTGGATACAAACAATTAATTAAATCAAATAAAAAATAAAATAAAACCCAAATCCACCCACCCCACTCCAACACACCCCACCCCATCCCAAACCACCACCACCATCGGTGGTGGTGGTGATCTCACCACCGATTGGTGGTGGCGCCACCACCAAATCTGGTGGTGGGAAGCCACCACCAACAGATCTGGTGGTCACCAATCACCAGATGGTGGTGGTGGTTTTGGGATGGGGGTGGGGGTGTGAGTGTAGTGTGATTTGGGTTTTTTTATTTTTTTTTTTATTTGATTTAATTAATTGTTTGTATCCAGTATATTTTTTATTTTTTATTTGATTTAATTAATTGTTTGTATCCAGTATATTTTTCTTACATAGATATATTTCTAATAAAATTTTATTTAGGTACAACAATTCATTTATATCTGTTTTTCGAAATCAAAATGTGCACGTATGTATTTTATTTTATTTTTTATATTCTTTATATTTTTATTTTTACAGTAATACACGTATACTAAAATTTTAAGAAGATACAATAATTATATTTACTGTTAACGATTGATTAAAATCAAAATATACGCATATCTAATGCAAAAGAAAACATAAATAAATGTTATTACGTTGAAGATTTTCGGTAAAATTATCTAATTAGTGTCAAATTAATTCGATAAAATTATTTGTGGACCAAATTCGCATCTACGAAAAAGGTAAAATATAAAATTATATAATTTAATTAAAATTTGGACTAATGCAACAAAATTAAAAACTTTAGGACCTGATTTTAATAACCCGCAAAGGTGAGGACCATTTGTGTAATTTTTTCTAATGTTTTTGACCAAAATATCCCTGCACAAAAGGACAAAATAGCAAAATTGACGGAAAAAAGGTGCGCAAATGGTCCAAATGGACCATTTGCGCACCAAATTTTTTTTTGGGACCATTTGCGCTACCTTTATTATTTGGGACTAAATCTGCAACATGGCTAGTTTTTTGGGACTATTTGCGCCAAAATCCCTTCCAATAACAATAGGCGCTCAACGAAGTCAAAGCATATAGAGATCAAGTTCCTAGCTGTTAAAGAAAGAGTTCAGAGTGGACAGGTGTCAATAGAGCACATTAGAACAAACTCCATGATTGCGGATCCGCTCACTAAGGGATTAACAACCAAGGTCTTTCACGAGCACACTGCTCATATGGGTGTGATGTCTCTTGAGAGTATATAGTTTCAGTGGGAGTCTGTGTTTTTTGTGCTTTTCATATTAGACGCATATACTGTCGTTTTGGATAAAGTTTATGGATACAGTTATTTCGGCTATAAAGTTAAAGTCTTATTTTGTTGTTATCTCTGAACTCGTTTGAAACGATCTCACTAAGGTATAAAGGTGGATCAGTTGGAAATAGGCATGTTTCAGATCACGTTGCGTGAAATTTCTATGGTACACATCCATACTTGATCCATGTCATTCAATTATATTGGTTTATGTGCCCATTGATGGCTTTAGTTACCTATCTAAGTGTAACGAAGACCGCTTTGATCCTAAATTGATATAATTGATGGACCGGATTGTTTGTGGATGCATTCGGTAATGATAGCAAAATTCTGAGTACTCATAAGGTTATGCACAATTATAAGGTGACATATATAGCCCAAGTGGGAGATTGTAAGGTTTTAATCGAACATGTGGGCTAATATATGTAATTATTGTGTATTAAATTAAAGGCTATCACATTTGGTTAAACTCGTTTAAAGTGATCTAATACGGTTTCGTATATTGGGCTTTTATGCATCAAATTAAAGTGTGGGCTTTATATGTTTGGATACTAGGCCCAGGGTTCCTAATTCTATGATGGGCTGAATTAGGTTAACGGGCCGTGATATACATATATGGTTATGGCCCCCAGGTCACAAGTGTGTGTTGTTCATTCTTTCTGACTCTCCATCACCAGAGAGAAATAAGGAGCCGCTTGTTGACTTAGAAGATTAAAACCATTAGATTCCAATACTGCAAGTAATGGCTGATTCAGGTACGCTTCCGCTTCAGTTTATATACGTTCTTGATAATCCAGCACGATATATCTGGGAAATCTATTCTTACAGCCTAGACTTGGTTTCAACTTTTATTCGAAAAACCTTAAATAAAGAGAAGCAGTTATGACCAATTAAATAGTTTAATTACTACAATTTTTATTTAAATATTTTTTGGTAGCCACTAGCTACTACCTTCTCCAAGTAAAATAATTCCATCCTTGAAATTTAACTATTTCTCACCTTCATCCTTATACTTTGACATCCGTGGTTAACTCATCGTTCATCTCCTAAACTTGATAACCAGAGAATATTGGATATAATACAAGTTTGATTTCATGCTAATGAAGGTACGTACTAAATGTTCTGATAAATAATAGAATCAAAATGAGGACTGCCTCTATAGGAACACGATCGCGTCAATCTCAAATATTGGATATTTAATTCATGTGGTCTTAGTACCTTAACGTTAAGTATGAAATCATACTCATTTATCTATCATGTGTACCCTACTAGACTTTGCCTAGTGAAACTTTTTGCATTCTCTATACATAGGAAAGAGGACGGAAGGATTGGTATTGATTATGGCAATCTCAGGTTTAATTTTTGGTCGTATGATACTGCGATAGCTGAAATTGAGGTTTTAATACTATTTCGAAGTTTTGAAAAGTTGATTATTCAATTTATTTGGCATATCTAGGATATGACGTTGATGACATTGAGATTTATTTGTTATGAAAATTTTCGCTTGCCAGCAAAATAAATGCCAACAAATGTCAGCACAGAGACAGCCCTCCTGAATGTGGAGGATCCAAGAAGGCTATCTCTTGCTTGCTTTTGTTGCCAAAATTTTTGCTGGCAAGAGAAGCAAGCTGTTATTTCTTAACTGCAATATGCGGAAAGAAGTACTATCATATCTATGCTAACACAAAATAAATAAATTCTTCAAAATGATACCTACACAAACTTATCCTTAACCACTTTTCTTTGATTCGAATGTGACCTTTGTATTTGGAATGAGCATCTCTTGAGTGGAACAAGTTGATTTAAACTTATTTTTATCCACTAGTTTATCTCAAAATTTAACTTTTCGAGAAATCGATCATTTCTCACAGACATACCACATATTTACAAAAATCATTTTCAATTCGTAAAATTGGAACCATTAGTTTTCTCCGTAGAAATCTATTTTTAAAGTACACCTTCTATTCTTACATTTCAGTCATTCCCAAAAATTCAAATCGGTACATTCTAGGTTTCCATTCAATTCTCAAAACCCAAACCAAATACGACATTCTACAATCATTTTTCAATTATATTTTCCAGTGTTTGAACAATACTCATATTGAAAATTCAATGTTCAAAATGCATTTTCTATTTTGACATTCTATTAATTCAATTCCAAAAATAAAAATCATATGGCCCACCAAATCGTACATTTTCCAACAAATTTCATCTTTTGAAAATTTAATTCAAGATGTCAAAATAGCACATTCCGTAAAATTACCTCAACAACGTCAATATTCAAAACCAAATTCATGCATCCTCCCACTGTTTCACAAAATCGTAAATACTTTCCAAATCAAAATTGTGCATTTCCATTGAAATGTTTCTATTTTGATTTACCCAAAATAATCATTAAGTAGTCACAATAATGACCTGTTCCCCACAAGTGGGACCTTATGGTACCCACAAGTGGGGAAAAAAATTCATAGGGGATCAGGTGAGCCCCCACCATCAGGGAGCAGTTATGTATTATTTATCTAACTTAATATAGATAATTGAAAAAAATTGGTCTGGTGACATGGCGTCACCAAAGTTTGCCACATGGGCATGGGCCCACGTGGGGAATTGAACAAAAGCATAATTAATCAGCACATGATCTTACTTCAACTTATTTGCTACTGATCAATGTTTCCCAAAATTTTCCAAAATCAATAAAATCCTCTCGGATCTATAAATCCTTTCAATCCTCAATATCAAGTTCCACCAAATTGTCATTTCATAAGACCCGACTCAAAGACTCTATTATCGATTGGTCTTCCGTCTAATAACCTTAATCCAGGATTCTCTTTAAGAATCCTCAATCCTAACTTCAATCCATTATGACTTTTGCGAGATATCCTCAAGTGAGAACTTAGTCCCAAATATGTCCTTGAATCCCAAAATGAAGTAAATTGGGTACTATTCTCAAATACTATTCGACGTCAACATTTTTATCATGCAGCACAGGTCACCAAATTCAGATCAATTCACATATACTAGATAAATCTCCACCGCCCATTTTTAGAAAATCTAATTCTATTTAAAATTAAAATTAGCTTGCGATGGGAAGCAACCAGCTTTCCCGGTGGAAGCCGACGGTGGACAGTGAGAGGCTGATCTCAAGGCCTGATTTTCCTAATTTTCTCAAAGGATAATACCATACACAAGTAGTTGGGTTCAAATGTGTCATTGGGTGTGAATAACAACACTTACACTGAGAAAGAGCAATGTGAGTGTTATCAAATACACAACACGGAGACTAACATATCACAACTAGTTTGTAGTGGCAAGATTTTTCTTTTTTTCTTTTTGGTACTCAAAATCTCAACAAAAATTCATATGCACAATCATTATCCTCCATCTCTTGACATGGAAGTTGTTTTGTAAATTAGTAAGGAGAGAAGATTGGGGAATGATTATAAACTTTAACTAACATTTCGCCAAGGCATGTTAATAAGAATGTCACCAACATTCGGAGGTGGAATGTTATAACGAACCTGAGAAACATTCCATGGTGGAATGCTACAACGAATCTTGTCAACGAGCGATTCCCAGTAATTGTCTCTCAGTGGACAAGCAAACTTCAAAATTGAACAAGTGCTTTTGAGAAATTCAACCTCAGAGCCGATGCTTGGATCCATCTCCATGACCGCACGACGAACAGCGTAGCTGGGACAGTACTTGAAGTAGATAAGATCCAAAAGGGCGTCCAAAGCATTGATAAACTTTCTTCTATTCGCGATAATATTAATCTGGATTTCGTTCAAGCGATCTTCTCTCCTACCTCCCGCATCAATATCATCATCAACCTTAGCAAGAACGGCCTCAAAAAGTTTATCCAACTCTCTATCATCAACCTTAAACTCCTCGTGAAGGTACTTCAGGTGTATCCAAGAAAATTTGTTTTTAGGTTCCCTCAAAATGGCTTGTAAAACATACTTTATTTCATCAGACACTGCTTCTCGATTATATCTTGTCACCACAAAGATCCTCTGCAAAAGACAGCATTGGAATATAACCGAGGAGATACAAAACTTGAAAGAAACACACTACACTACACACAAAGTCCTTGAACTAAATCACAAACCAAAACCCCCAAAATTTCTAAAAGCTCTCTTAGAAGTTAGAACTAAGCTACTAGCTAGCAGACTCCATCATTCGAACAAATAAGAAAGAACCAAAAGTGTACCTGATCCCAAGCATACTCATTACAAATGTCAGCTTCAAGAAATCTATCACAGAATGCAATTTCATTTTCCCATCCTCCAAATGCCCTAAAAACACACTGCATAAACAAAGTAACCATAAAACTCTTGTTGCAAATGCTAAAATAATAATAATATGGAAAAAGGAATTTTCCCCCACACACATGTTGAACTCAGAACTACCTTTCTATGGCACCACGCATACTTGTTCTTTGGATCAACAGATAAAATCTCCTCTGTGAATTTAAGTTCGCCAATCTTAGAATCAATTCCAAGCTTCTCAGCGAGCATCCGCCTCGTACGCCTTTATTTGTTAGGAAAATAATTTTATTGGAGAATTTAAGGTTGAAAAATAAGTTTGCGGAAATTTTTTCTTTGCTTAGGCATCTATTTGATACATAGAAATTACTAAACCAATAAATTAAATCTACCACGAGCAGGCGCTTACCATGATTCATAGTCATCGGGTTTCGATTTGATACGTGACCCAATCGAATCCAAAGAACCTTGCAAATCATCATCGGGAAACTCAGTCATTTTTGCTTGATCTCTATTCTCTCGAACGCCGTGAGCCTCTGTATCTGGGTTCTTTCTTTGATAGGATTGAAACTCGCGAATTTTATTGATAGTAGGAATGAATAAGACGTTTGCAAGAGGCCAAGAGCCGTGCTTATATCGGAACTAAACAGAGTTGAATAAGGAAACTAGAATAAACAAGGAGAAATACGGGGTGTACTGGTTCTTTGCTGTTGGCGGTGGCAACAAACGGTAAGATTTGAGACGAAATCATAATTGAAGAATATGATAGTGAAGACGGAGACAAGATTATTAAAAGTTCTAAACAAATAAGGAAAACGAATTTTAATCATTATTCAAAAAATAAAAACAATAAAATAAGAGAAAAAGAAATCCTAATCAGACGGCATGTTCTACCCACAATTTTTCGGATTTACTTGAACGACATATTGGATGTGTCGTTAAAAATTGGGAAAATATATTAAAATATGTAAAATAATTGTATGAATGGTTGAAAATAATGAGAGAAAAAAGTTAATAGAAGTTAGTGAAAATTAATTGTGTGTAAAACAAATCGTAAGTCACCTTAGGTAAGTCGGGGTTGAAATTAAAATTAAAAACAAATAAAACAAAAACACCAAAAATAACAAGAAAGTAGAAAAAATTGCAATTTGATGGCCTAAACGATCTTGGAGGACCGACATCCACGGTGCATCATTGGCTAGCAACCCGTGACTTGTGTGGGAATTGCGGTAAATGAGGCTAGGTTTGAAGGATTTTCGATTTATTTTCAAACAAAACCATTTTGAGCTGTCTCTAACCACACAAATAATTTCTTTTTCCAAACCATACCCATTCAAACAATTTTTTGCGGTTTGGATAAGATATATAGTACAATTTATGTATCTACATAATAAAATGAGTCGCAAAGAAGAAAGTTTGAACAAATTGCAATATTAAAAAATGACTAAATCTTTCAAAAGCTAAGGGCAAAGGTTATTTTTCATTTTGAACAAGCTAGACGAAAGGTGTCAATGTGACTCATTTTCATCAATGTTACTCCTTCTCATCATGGCATGGGTATTTTCAGACTTCATATTATGGGTGCAATTTTTATAAAAGAGTTATCAGCATATGAAGACGGATGGTCGATCAGAGTGACAATAGACCTGAAAGAGTTTAAGAGAAACATATTAGATTAATGATGATCAAAAGGTTTATATTTTGATGCTAAACTTAATTCATACAAAGCGGTAAGTCGGTAACTTTTTAGTTTTACAAATATATGTTTTCTCTTTATATGGTATTTAAATTTTTTGGCATTTAATACATAACATTTTTATGGGAAAATAAAATCTAGGCAACGTCATTGAATGAGACAATCCATATATTTTACAATGTTATTGAAAATGGAAATTCTTATATTATCAGAAATTGCAACATAAGGTCTAAAGAAAAACACCAAAATGTAAATGACAACATTGAGTTGTCCTTCACGACTGCTACGGAGGTTGAATAAATCAATGGATGCGCATGTGATGAATTGTCAGATTCATTCCTACAATTTAATGATGCCAAGTTTCAGTAATAGAAACACATTATATTGCTTGGTAATTTAGAGTTTCTTATTAATTTACTCGTGTATAGATAACTATTGGCCAGCATATTGGTAAGCATGCATTCCTTCCGTGCATAGTCGAGCCCTACAATTGATGAAGGATACTCATTCAAACTCAATACTAGATAGGTACATATATGTTTGTCTTTCTTTTGCAATGAAAATAGGCAAGGCTCAAGGACGAACAAATCCCCCACAACATATACACCAATTCTTATGGTCAATTGTACATCGCACTGTCAAGGGGAATTTGTACGACGAACAGCTTTCAATAAAGTCGGACATTAATCTTTATCATGCAAAAAAAGATTTAGACAAGGAGATTCTCACGTAATCAGCAACTTTTTTATTCCTCTTACAGATTTTCTTCCACTAAAAAAATAACATTTTGTAACGAAGCGCCCATTTCTTCTCTTTCTATTAACCACATGTTTACCACTTATTTATAAGTTGTTGTATTAAGAAATATTGCAAACGTCTTCATCTATCACTGTATTCTTAATTTTTTTTAGTTTTTTTTATATGCTTCTAATATTTATTACATCAATTCTTTTATTCATTTTATGGAATTTAGTTTTCAAATGTGCAACCAATGGATTCTTTTACGAGTTCAAATGAAAGGTCAACTAATGATATAGTGAGATTAAAATTTCAATTTAAATGTGAATGAGTGTCCGCAACATGCAATGAGACTGCACCGTCATTTTTGTTATCGGTAAGTGAGTTTTTGTGTAAATTGTTATGCTCTTTATTCCATTTCTTAGTTACCATTTTCGGATAACTTTGAAGTTTAATGTTCAAAGTTTTGGTGCTCTCTCCATCTCATAAAGATAGGCTTGGTTTGATTTTCTTAAGAATTAAGAAATCATACTTGAAATTGTTGGAAAAGTAAACTTTAGTTTTATTTTTTCGTATAGAACCCTATATTAAATGATAATAACATACTTTTATTAATAACAATGTTTATTAAATAAGGGTATAATAGGAAAAATAAAAAAAATAAATAGACATAAATAGAAAGTGGTCTATATTTTAAAACGGATGAAAAAGGAAAATAAGTCTATCTTTATGGGACGGAGGGAGTAATTTGTTTCTAAGTTTAAATCTTTCATTATTAATTTCTTGGAGATCGACAACCACTAGCCGCCAATATTTTTGTGCCCATGAAGTCATGGTTTTGATTTGTCATTGACATAATGTGTAATGAAATTTATTTATGGTTGAGTAATTGTATTTTAGATTTGAGAATGAAAAATGTAATAGGCATTTTTCCCTTTGTAAATCTAATTTACTGTTATATAGTAGTTTGCTAAAATGTCCATTTAGATTTTAGTGTTTTAGTAATTATATTTCATGATGGATGTCCAGAGGTCGAAGATGCGGGGGCGATGATAGTGCCTATTGGACTTTAGTTTGCACATAGACACGGCTTCCAAATCCGGGGCTTCTCACTGATATTTTTTAACTTATTATGTACGTATATGGTTGGATGTGACTCTTGCAATTACG
Source organism: Jasminum sambac (assembly GCA_018223645.1). Classification (NCBI taxonomy): domain Eukaryota; kingdom Viridiplantae; phylum Streptophyta; class Magnoliopsida; order Lamiales; family Oleaceae; genus Jasminum; species Jasminum sambac. The sequence continues at coordinate 25,003,045 of CP073641.1, forward strand.
AAAATTTAACTCCGGTGAATATTTATTTTATATGTGAAAATAAAATCTCTCCTTTTTCTTCACAAAATATATTTATATTACACAAATATTATATGTACAACGTACATCGCACCTGTGATTATGACTAATTCTTGAAAATTTCAAAAGTGTCACTCATTCTAGCCCGAAATTTTTATGTTACAAGCTTTGGCACGTGCCAACGTGACCCAGCCCCCCCATCCCCTGATTGTAGGGGGGGCTGAGGCACGCTGGCAGGTGCTAACGCTTGCAAAAGAAAGAAGCTACATTCTAGCCAGAGTGACGAAAAGAACCAAGGAATAAACTGCTGTAGAAGATTGACTTATATCAAGCATAATTGTCATAAGCCATTAGGCAAGTAACCCTTTCAGAGCTTATCTGTGCAGATAAGTAACCAGCTAAATATGATTAAATTAACCATACCAATTAAATTTTAATTAGTATAATATATACAATTGTTATTCAAAACGACGACGTTAATCAAGACGCCGTTACTAATGAAGAATTACAAGTTGAGTCCATGTCAATCTTGCAAAGCCGAATAAATGTCGTTTGACAGTCTAGAGATCGGTTTAAGTGTACACGAACCCAACTTGTCTCCCAAACAAAGATGAGCGAATGCAACAACCAATCTTTCGCTAGGTTTGTAGCCACAGTTCATAACATACCAAAGTGTTTCCAAAGTATTTACATAAATTCTCGTATTTTTCATGTCATATCCGTGATCAATGACACCAGATATTTCACCCAATACGAACTCAAAAACCGATTCGAGCCTTTTATCATGAGAGCCTGATGTCACGTAAAGGCTTCGAAGATACATCCAAGCAAATCCGTTTCGGGATCCTCACGGATGACCGTCCCAGCATATTCTACTTCCCGAGACCTACTAGAACGCTTCATACCCAAGTGGTCTCTCCTCATAACAAAAGATCTCTAGAAATAACACAATATAAAAATTAGGGGGAAATGACAGCGTAGTATAATTCAAGAAAGTGGTATAAAAGCTCACATAGTAACTGAAATAAGAGGGTTAAACTAAGAAACAACAAGCGTGGTGAAATGAGATGTACATAAATAAAATCAATGGTCAAAGTCAGCTATAAAATTCAGTTAGTTTGAGGCGGGAGCACAGTACGTTCCTACAGAAGGGAAATGCATTAGAGTGTTCTGTGTTCATTCAATTTATTGGAGGGTAGCCAAAAAAAAAAAAAGGGCAGAAATATTATAGAGGAGAAACAGAGAGATATGAGCTAGGGGCTGCAAGGGAGATACAAGAGCAATAAGTATAGTTTTATAAGAATTTACCACATTGAACTTGAAAAGCCTATTTATTCTCAGAAATTAGAACCTATGCTATTATGTTATTTCTTATGGATTGTTTGTATTAACAATCACATTCTGAGATTTTGAAAAGCTTGTATTTGGACGAAAAAGAACAGAGTACCTGATTCCAAGCAGACTCGTTATAAATGTCACGTTCAAGGCATTTATCACAGTAAGCAAGTTCCTCTAGCCATCCTCCAAATCCCTTTAGCCATCCAAATTTCTCAAGATACCACTACATCAAGAACATAGTCTAAGCCTCTTGTACTAAATAAACAAAACAGACTAACTAAAAAAATGGTTTTTCGAAAAAAGTTACCTGTCTATGGCACCAGGCAAAATCATTCTTTGAATCCTTAGATAAAATTATCGCTGTGAAACTAAGTTCATTTTTTGAACCATTTATTCCGGCTTTCTCAAAAACCCATCGTCTGTAGGACCAGACATACTTGTTCTGTGGATCTTTAGATAAAAGAACCTCAGTGAATTCAAGTTCATGACTTAAAATAGCAGTTCCAGTTAGAGTTCCAATATCCACTAAACGTCGCCTGTAGAACCAAGCACGAGTGTTCTTTCCATCAGCAAGCAAAATCGTATCCACGAATTTGAGTGCTTCGCCTATGATATCATCCCGGAGCTTCCAAGCCAAATTCATCATGTATGACCAAGCATTTTGATCCTTCGAATTTTTTGATAAACGCTTCTTTGTCAATTCAACTTCCAAATGTGCAGCAGACGCTTCAAGCCTATTTGTCAGCAAGCTTCTGTGGTTCCAGGCATACTTGTTTTCCTGATCCGTAGATAAAATATTTGTGGTCAGCAAAAGCTCCTTATGCAGAAACTCCTTTCCAAACTTCTGAGAAAGCTGCTCCATGTTAAGCCAAGCACTCTGGTGCAATGGATTCCTAGCTAAATTGTCTATTGTGAACTCAAATTCCTTGCGCATAGAATTAACTCCAAGCTTCTCGGCAATCCAGAGTCTATGTTGCCTGGAAATTTACCGCATTTAACATTCCATAGTTAGAATCATCATATAAAGAACACGAATATATAGTTAACCAGACAATAACCAAGATATATAACAAGAAGATTATTGCTAAAGGATGCACTCATACGCTGCATTTAACACAACATCAAGAGGTTTATTACTTTCATTTCAATAGAAAAGAAAGAAAATTAGAGAATGTGTGGTTGAACAAACAAGTGAGAATTCTGAGAGTTTAGGGATAAGTGATTTTGAAAGATCATACCAAACAAGCTCCATATAATTTACAAGATAAAAAGCTTAAGCATCCATAAATCCGATACAATTAACTTACCATATAGGACTGTGATCAACTTCGGAGGCTATCGGAAGGGACGCAATACAATCATATTCTTTATGCAACTCAGAATAATGTCCCTTAACTAGTATGTCACGCCGGGTTCTCCATACCTGAAATACAAAAGACTAGTTCTTTATATCCATTTGCCGATGATAGCTCATAGCTAACAATACATTTATAATAAAAAAGAAATCGATGCATTTTTCTCCAGACAAAATATCCTCTCTTTATTTCAAGCTTTTGTGATAATAACTTTCCATGTATATTGCCTAAAAATACAATGAAGCAACTAGATCTCAAAGATAAAATTACAAATTACAATAAAATCCCAAAAATAGGAAATTAAATTTCTCGATTTAAATTAATCCAAAATTAACAAACAAGTATTCACGAGCCAAAAGAAGCATTACCAACTCATTATCGGGATTCAACTTTATGGCTTCCCATGTGAGTTCAAGGCTCCGAATAGAGTAACTGTGGGATAAGTAAACCATGATTTCTTCCTTACACGATGCTGATGCAATTTGCTGCACAAGTTTTTCGGTATCAACCTCGGGTGTCCATTGCTCAACTTCGGATGTCCGTTGCTTTCTTTTTCTGCCGTAACATTGCTAAATAGTTATGTATTGATAGAAAAAGAAAACATTATGGCATATTGAAGAAAGAATAACCCCAACCTGAAGGGAGAGCGAGTCTCCATAATCTCAGAGATGAAGTGAATATATATGATTGAAAAGCTAAGCACCTGTGTACATATTGGTACCACAAACGAAAGGGAAATCAAGGAGAAGACAAGAAAATCATTAGATAAACCAAAAGAAACAAATTCAACATGACAGATAAAAGAAATAAAAATTAATCAACAACAACCTAAAACAATCTTGGACTCACCTCCCACAACCAAAATAACCACTAGCGAAGAGGAATTTTCGAAATCTGATTAAAAATTGTTCTGGAATCCATGGCCGGTTTAACGTTTGTATTTGAACTCAATATGTATACATAATTTTCGGTTTCCGTTTGGGGTAATTGGTAATGCCCGCTTCTTATTTTTATATGACCCAGCTAATTGGGCCAGAATCAACCCGGCCCATTATTTACAAATTCCATTATGTATGCTATGTTACCAAAAGGATGAAGAGCAATTTTCATAGACTAGTATATCGTTTCTCCAGTAGTGATTGTGACCATAGAGCTAATGCAAATTTTGAAAAGCATATGCAAGAGATTGAGGAGGATGAAGAGAAGAAGGTGGAGACGGAATGACGGGATGGACAGATGTATATGCAATTGTTTTATGCTTGTAGATGAGAAAACCTCCATTTAGCCAGTGATTATATAGTTAGTAATAAGCTCAGTATTTATAGGAAAGGCAACGTTTCGCCCGGGGGACAGGGGGTGCGGAAGAGGAGGAGAAGAAGGATGCAATGCCATGTTAGAGTAGAGGATTTCAGCATAAATAGCAACCTAGCTACTTGTTGAAATTTTATGTTAAACTTAACTTCATCACTAGCTATAAATGTTACAATGTATGTCACCTTAAAAAAATTACTACAAATGGCAAGTAATTTCTTTCGACTACGCTAAGGTGACATACGGAATGCCATAAAGAACGCCATAATGGGATAAAATAACTTTAATACATTTTATCTCAATTATCAATACAATCATTGATACGACCCCAAGGTCGAGAACCCCTAGACTGGATCTGGTATGATCGAGGACAACCCGAAACTCTCCGGCGAGGAGGAGGATCCCTCGACTCGACTCGACTGCGCCTTCAAATCACGGGGGTGAACACCACGAAGGTTGATCACGCCTTCGGATAAGTTCGGGGTTCCTTAGACGAGATGGCAACGGAGGAGCACGGCTACAACTCAACAAATTGCAATCAAGATCAAGGAAATAAAGGTGGGGAGCAAGGCTACAACCCAAAGAGGAGCAAAGGCTACACTCAAAGCTAAAGAGCTTCTTTGAACAAAAGTTATCCTTACAAATGGCCTAAATTAGCTCATATACCTCTAAGACTAAGAAATAATAGTAAAATAATGAAATATCTAAAAAGTAGACACAAAAGCTAAAGTCGGTCAAAAGTTACAGTAGTAATTCTTGGATTTACTGGTAGTAAATCGATGATACGTATGAAGGAAAAATATACGGCGTATAAAACCTTTCCTTCAAATTGGCCAAAGCTGGATCTTCATGATCGGCCAGTATGATAACGTTACGGTAGTATATCTGCTTTACTGGCCAGATATTATGAAGTTCTGATCGTAATTTGCTCTCTGAAGATTTCTGTCCAAAAGCTGTCCCGGGAGTTCTGGCCGATGCAAATCGGGGTTACTGGCCGTAAAGGTCGGGTTACTGGCCGTATGAACAAAAGGTTACGCCGTAATTTTGCTTCGCAGATTCTTGACTTGTTTTCCGAGCTCGACCCGCTCTCGACTTCGTCTTCGTTTCACGTCTCGGGATGAGTCAAAAGTGAGGGTTCTTCCAGGCATATCCGCTTTTCTTGACATCTTCACCTTATCTTACTTAGTTCAAGCTCGTTTCGTCTCGACCGGCTTTCTCCGCGTGTTGATGATGTCGAGCTAACCTGCATCATATCATCCTCTCCCTCTTCAAAAGGATTCGACCCGAATCATATGATTCTTCATTGTACATATACCTCCACCCGGGTCGAATGGAAATGTTGTTTCATCAATCCCAATCACGAAAATATGAAGCCCCGGGATTGGTATGAAACCTCCCTCGAGAATTGGAGTGGCTATCACAAGAACTAAAGTTGTGTACGTGGCCATCCAATTCTGGACATTAACCTGCAAGAAGAAAATAAGAAAATTGGGGCGGGGGTTGTTAGCAGTTCGAGCCACAAGGAATGGATCCTCATACTCAAGTCGACTTATTTCCTCATCCGCTTCCCTGTCAACATGACTCTCCGTTTCTTCTTCAAGTTCAACCTCTACCTCTTCCTTTTCCTTCTTTCTCCACTCCTCGACCTCGTTTTCTAGCTTCAATCGGTCAAGATTTACTTGCTCCGGGGACAAAGGAGCAAGCTCCATAGTTTCGCCTTTCCACGTGAAGCTATAGCAGTTTCTATAACAATCATGTATCACTTTGAGATCAAACTGCCAAGGCCTTCCGAGCACCAAGTGAGCAACTTCCAATGGCACCACATCACACACCACCATATCCATGCATTGCTCAACGTGCAAGGGAACTAGCACTTGTGTATCCACCCTAATTTTTCCCGACTCATGCAACCAATGCAATTCATAGGGGTTCGGGTGTGGGAATCTAAGCAATTCCAATTTCTCCACAAGCAATGTGCTAGCTAAATTTGAGCAACTACTTCCATCAATAATCAAAGTGCAAGGATTACCTCTTATAGAACATCGGATATGAGATAGATTCTCACGTTGTGACATATCATCGCAACTCCGAGCATGTGTTGGAAATTTCCTTGCAAGTAGGGATTCGGGCACTTTGACAACAAATCGATCATCGCTACTTTTGTCCTCTTCATCCACGATTGGGCTTCTTCCGTTTGGACTCACTTTCTACCTCCCCATTCGTCTTCACTAAAATGGTCCTTCGATTCGGACACTCGGACGCATAGTGACCTATCCTTGGCACTTGAAACATTTGATGTCTCGGGTTGGTGGGTGGTGCTCCCATTTTGCTCTTGCCTTTGTCTTCCACGCTAGGGCTTGCTTTCGGTGTTTCTTTAGGCAGTTCATTCCTTCCTTTCCACGGTCCTTGGTCTCCCCGAATGTCACCCCACTTCGCCTTTTCATAGTTGCTACCACTCTTGGGATGAGGCTTGTTGGATACTCTCCTTTTGTTGTGCCTCTACCTTTCGGCTTTGTGTAACAACTCTTCAAGGTTCGTATACTCTTGTAGTTCGGTGAGGTTGGCAATCTCCCGGTTCAATCCACCAAGGAACCTAGCCATGGTAGCTTCCTCTTCCTCCACAACATCGGCCTGTGTCATTAATGACTCCATCTCTTTGTAATATTCCTCCACGGTTCTTCCCCCTTGATTTAGAGCTTGTAATCGTTGATGCAAACTCCGGTTATAATGTGAAGGAACAAATCTCTTTTTCATTATGAACTTCAAATCTTCCCAAGACTCAACGGGGTAGTCATTATTTCTTCTTCTGGCCGTCGTAAGTTGTTGCCACCAACTTAACGCATAACCTGTGAACTCCCTAGCCAACAATAGCACCTTCCTAGCTTCCGGAATTCTATGACATTGGAACAAAATGTCAACTCGTCCTTCCCAATCTAGATAGGCATCCGATCCGACTTTCCATGGAGCGGAGGAATTTCAATCTTCACATTTTCATTTCCCCTTCGTCCTCATTTAGCCTCGTCGACCTCTTCCCTATCTCTTCTCACATTTATCCGAGGCTCTTCTTCTTAGCCTTCGAATTCACTATCCCGACTTTCTTCACTTCCATTTCCTCCTCTAGGCCGTCGTTGCCCAAGTTCTAGTCTATCAATTAGTCTACCAAGTGCGGCGATAGAGCGATCAAGCTGAGCTTGTATATCCCGATTGCTTTCTTGTAATAAGGTTCTCAATTGATCCACATCACTTTGAATCTCGACCTTCACCTGTAGTAGAACGAAGACTCGCCATTTTGTGCTTGAGTGTGTGCTAATGTCCTCACGTGTTTCTCACTCGTGTTTGATTCACACAAAAGCTCAATCCCTTCACCAAACAATACAATCTAATCACAAACTCACACCTAACTACTACAACACTATGACAATCTCAAACAACATAACAACTCAAACACATAGACAATGGACAATACACTTCACAACTCAAACATAAAAGATAAAACTAAGTGTAGTCAATGACTCACACTGCTCAACATTGATTTCATTCTTTGTTTTTTTTTTTTTTTTCTCTACTTGTTTTTTTTTTTTTTTTTTTTTTAACAATAACAACACAAACAACACAATAACACTACTACTACACAATACTAAACAAGTTGATGAATTCTAAGCACAACAATCACTTTGCACCAAGAACACCAAGAACACACACTAAAATCCTACAAAGTATAAACTCACAAACAACACTAAATGACCTTGATCAAGCTCCCGCACAAGACAAAGATCAAATAACAACAACAACTACTACTAATCAGATAAAATAATACCAAATCCTTAGAGGCTAGCTCGATACGGATGATACGACCCCAAGGTCGAGAACCCCTAGGCTGGATCCGTATGATCGAGACAACCGAAACTCTCCGTGAGGAGGAGGATCCCTCGACTCGACTCATTGCGCCTTCAAATCACGGGTGAACGCATACGAAGGTTGATCACGCCGATAAGTTCGGGGTTCCTTAGACGAGATGGCAACGGAGGAACAGGGCTACAACTCAACAAATTGCAATCAAGATCAAGGAAATAAAGGTGGGGAGCAAGGCTACAACCCAAAGAGGAGCAAATGCTACACTCAAAGCTAAAGAGCTTCTTTGAACAAAAGTTATCCTTACAAATGGCCTAAATTCGTTCATATACCTCTAAGACTAAGAAATAATAGTAAAATAATGAAATATCTAAAAAGTAGACACAAAAGCTAAAGTCGGTCAAAAGTTACGGTCAGTAATTCTTGGATTTCTGGTCAGAAATCGATGATACGGCCGTATGAAGGAAAAATACGGCCGTATAAAACCTTCTGCTTCAAATTGGCCAAAGCTGGATCTTCATGATACGGCCGTATGACCAACGTTACGGCCGTATATCCTGTTTTACGGCCGTATATTATGAAGTTACGGTCGTAATTTGCTCTCTGAAGATTTACGCCCAAATCGTCTCGGGGTTACGCCCGTAGCGGGATTCTGGCCGTAAAGGTCGGGTTACGGCCGTATGAACAAAAGGTTACGGCCGTAATTTTGCTTCTGTAGATTCTTCAGCTTGTTTTCCCGAGCTCGACCCCGCTCTCGACTTCTTGTCTTCGTTTCACGTCCCGGGATGAGTCAAAAGTGAGGGTTCTTCCAGGCATATCCGGCTTTTCTTGACATCTTCACCTTATCTTACTTCCGTTCAAGCTCGTTTTCGTCTCGACCGGCTTTCTCCCGCGTGTTGATGATGTCGAGCTAACCCGGATCATATCAATCATTCATTAATGACAACATGGTCATTTTACTAATATTATTTTATTAGTCATGTCAAATGCTATGGTGCTCCAGTATTATCCAATTTCTTTTCCCCATCTGTAACTTTGTTGTCTCTTTGTTGCTAATTCAATTTGTAACTTCATAGTTCAACGCAAAAAAATAACTACATACCACCATATGCCATGATTGCAAGTGACAGCGATTGATCGTTTTAATTGTGCATCTATAGCGTTAAATAAATTAAATAAGGTTTAATCACTTTAAAACGAGATTATTTAAGGTAAATTCAATGTACTAAGTTGAGCCCGGCTTTGATCACTCAAAGGTCGAACATCCCATGGCAACATTCTTCGTTAAACTAAAGATATAGTAGTATAATATTTGGCCGTGTTTCTTTGAAGCCTTATATTTTCATTGAATTTGATCGAATCCTAACACTGAAGCTTTGTTATAGTTTAAATTAACGCTTGATGTAACACTATCTCCCGCTGCTATATGGCTGTTCAACCCCACTTATTAGCCCCATGGTACTGTGTAGTAGTGTCAGAATGTGCCATGTCAGCGCTGAAATTATAAGAAAGTTTCAGCATTGGAATTAAAAAGGGATTGATATTTTCAGATTGGTCATTCTTTGTTTGTTATTTAGAGATAATTATACACTTTTATTCTAAGGTATTTATTTTTAGAGTGGAAACATGTCAAACAACTAGTTGCGATCACCTGTCCACAGTGGGCATCTTACGGTGTCCACACTTTGGGGAAAAAAATTCATGAGGGTTTGTGGGGCTCCCCCACGATTAGGGGGCATGTATGTATTATTTATCGAATTTAACGTAGATACAAAAAAGAATTTTAAAAAAAATTTGGTCGATAACGTGACCTCACAAAATGGCGCCACGTCGACGTGGGTATGGGCTTATGTTGCCCACAGTGGGCAACAGATCTTTATCCGTCAAACAACATTTTAAAAACACTTTGTATAACCATTGAACAATTAGGTACTACCGCACACTTTTTCTACATCAGACAACAAACATTTACGTGTCTCATAATTGTTATTTTCTCTATTCAAAAAAATAATTGTTATTTTCAATATTAAATCCGAACATATTTTCTTCGTATTTGATTTTTGAACAAAACTTTCACATGTCGACATTCAAAATGAGCAATTAGTTTTAACATTTACTGGTGATGATTTGTGGTGGAGTAAAGGGAAGCCAGTGGTGATAGCCAATAGGTAAGAAGTGGTTTGACAATTTACAAAACTAGTAAACATCAATTAAAATGTTGATTCGTTCTCTTTGTTTTTCATGTTTTCGGTTTTTCACATAGAAAATATTGAAAATGGGAAAAATGTCACTTTGTGTCCTTTTTAAAAGGCGATTTTATTTTATTTTTATTTTTATTTTTTTACACATTTTCAAGAGAACGTGCCCTTAGATTTCCCTTTTTTTTTTTTGTTGAATAGAATCCATTACGCTATTACATTTATTCTTTGCTATTCAGTTATTCTTTTCGACTTTCTATGTTTTTTTTCATCTGATCTTGTTCACTTTAAAGTTATAAAGTGTAATCACAATTAAAAATCCCTATATCTCTAATCAAACGTCATTGTCTAAAATAAGGTTTTTTTGTCATACTAAGATAAATTGGCAGAGCTTTCCAACTGTATAAAATTCATCATAATCTTTATTTTTTTTTAGAATAATTTTTCTCCGATATTCTTTTTTTTTTTTTTGAACTAGCAAATCAAATTACAGTGGCAACGAGGGGACTTCATGCCGTACCTCAACAATGTGTTTTTACAATGTATCCTACCTGTGTGACTATGTGCACCTTCAATAAGCTATTTTCTATACAAAATATTATATGAAGTTGAATTACACTAGCTAGGAATTGCCAGTGTGCATGACAAGTAAATTCGTATCACACTACACTAGCTAGGAATTGCTAACTTTCATTCTCACTTTAGTCTTCTGATTAAATCTCAATCGGCCAATTAAAAATTCAATCTCGTGAATGACTCTGCCTGAAGACATCTGAATATCATTGTGGTTGCCTGGTTGGCATTATTTCTCTCCATCCAAAAATACCAAAGTGCAAGAAGAGGAGTTATCATGGAGGTACTCCGAGCCTCTGACGAATAACATTATCTACTGGGATCCAACCATTCCACAGTCTCCATATGAACATAGAAACTTGGGGGAATTTACACCAAATGAGCTTCAGAGATATAGATAGAGGCCTGGAGTATCTGAAAGTGTTAATGCATGATTGATTGAATATATGCTGAACTTTTGGTTAGAAGTGAGCTGCCATTGAGGGAGAGCAGAGTTAGTATAAGAAATAAAAGGCTCCATATATTGTTTCACACTTAAAATACTCTTCCAAATTGGAGAGTCACTGGCTTTGGGCAGAAGCACAGATATATGCTGTCCCTTGGCATATTTTTCCAACATAACCCTACTCCAACAAGAAGTAAGTATTTTCACAAATTTTCCACCAAAGCTTGCAGTTAAATGCAGTGCTAATGTCACTTATTCTGCGCACATCTAATCCTCCTAGCTTCTTCCTTAGGTAAGCACAATTTATTCCAAGAAGTCCAGTGTATCCTTTTAAAAATCCTCTATCTTTAATCATAAGTCCTCGACTAGATTATGGTTTTTTTGGTACTAAGGTAAACTGATAGAGGTTTTCAATAGTGTAAAATTCATCATAGTGTTTGACTGTTTAAAAATTGTTGCATCATTTTTGAAATATCCCTCTATTGCTAATCACATGTCCTCAACCGGAATAAAAGTTTTTGGTACTAATGTAAACCGGTGGAGCTTTTCAACAATGTAAAATTAATTCATCGTAATCTATCACTCAAAAAATAGATAATTTCAAAAGGCTATATAGTAGTTTTACGCGATTTTGAAGAAATCTTTATATCTCTAATTACGAGTCCTCGATTGAAATAAAATTCTTTCCGTACTAAGGCAAACTAGTAGAACTTTCCAATAGTGTAAAATTCATCATAACCTATAACTCAGGAAAAATCAATAATTTATGAAGGTTCACGAGCCCTCGACTGAAATAATATTCTTTCGTAATAAGGTTGTAACAGTGTAAAATTCATCATAACCCGTGACTTGAAAAAGTCGATAGTTTTTTAAGGTTACAACATATGAATTTTTATGGTTCTAAATAAATTTCTACATCTCTAATCATGGGTACTCCTCAACTGAAATAAAATTCTTTTCTTACGAAGGTAATAGGTAGATCTTTCCAACAATGTGAAATTCATGATAATCTATCACTCTCGAGAAATAGATAATTTCTAAAGGGTATAATGTACAATATTGCACAATGTTTAAAAAATCCATATATCTCTAATCAAGTCCTCGACTAAAATAATATTTTTTTTATACTCATGTGAATTGGCAGAGTTTTCTAACGTTGTAAAATTCATCATAACCTGACTCTCCGAAATCGATAATTCTTGAAGGTTATATACAGTATATATATATATGATTTTACGTTGTTTTAAAGAATCCCTATATATTTAATCACGAGTCCTTGACTCAAATAATATATTTTTTTTCATAATAAAGTAAACTCATAGAGCTTAATTTCCAATAGTTTAACATTCATAGTAATATATGACGCTCGAAATATTAATAATTTCCGAAGGTTACAATATACTTTTGTGCCCTTTTTAAAAAAAATTCTTATATATCTAATCACGAGTCCCTGCCTAAAACAATGTTTTCTTCGAACTCGAGTGAATTGGTAGAGCTTTCTAAAAGGGTGAAAATTCATCGTTATCTATGACTCTCGAACGGCTGATATTTTATGAAGGTTATGGTATACGATTCGTGACATTTTAGAAAAAATTGCTGTATCTCTAATTAAGAATCTTCAACTAATTTATTTATTTATTTTTTAATTTTTTTATAGGTAAATGATAAGTATTTTAAAGGTGTTTATTTTAGAGTTTTGTTCGTGTTTAATGTGTTCTATTGTGCTTGATTGTGTTTAATTTTAATTGTTTTCATGTAGAAATTAAAATCAACATGGAACGAGTGCATTGTAATAAAGGAAGAGAAGAGGTCAAATTTACGCGAAATCAAAGAATTTTGGATCAACATGTGGAAAGGATTAAAGTTGGAGGACTAAAATTGCAAATAAGGAAGAATTTTATATGGTATAAAGTGTTGCGCTCACAGAAATATCATCTGCGCCCGCAAGGATTGAAGAAACGACCCGCCAAATGTTACGTAGGTCAGCGGGAAAAAGGTGCGACATAAAAGTGAAAAAGTGCGGCCAAGAAAAAAGGTCGGTAACTTTCTAGCTTCAGCAACACGCGAATTTCCGGAGTTTGTTTCCTAAAGGGATTCTACCTTATTCATGTGTATGACTTTGGACATCTTTTGAAGACCTAATGAGGGCTATAAATAGGGGTTTTAGAGACATAATTAGGGGAGGATAAAACACATCATCTTTGGAGAGATCACCTAAGTGTTGGAGGAGGTTCGAGACAGCGTTGGTGCTTGGTGCAAGATCAACGCCTCCTTCACGATTCTTCTTGTAAAATCCGGTGATAAACGCACATATTTCCTTTATTTATTTGCTTCTTAACATGAACAACTAATCTATTAGTTGGGATGAGCGGTGTAATTTAGATTGATGATTTGATTTCAACTCTCAATTTCTTACGCTTTTATTATTACGTGTTGATTTTGCTACTACGTTTAATGCATGATTTACTTGATCACTAAATCATTGATTTGTGAATTCTAATCAACCGAGAGGTGAGTTAGATATTTAAACCAAGTAGTAAAATCCAGCAATTTACATAAGAGCTAGAGATAGACTTTTATAATTGTTGTGATCCCACGTGACAGGTGGATATATGTGAATTCCTGTGTTCGTTAATGCGTTTAATTAAGGCTTACTCAGACTATACATAGAGATACAGTAGTTGACTTAATTAAATAGGGTTGATTTGAACTCGAGAGAGGTAAATTAAATCAATTTCGTAAATTCGAACTAACACAGCTTGAGATTAGAAATTGAGAGAAGAAATAAAATAGGAAATCTAAAGATAAATCGGGATTCCCAATTTGACTCTCCAGTAATTCAACAACTCCTTATTATTTTGCAATTTATTTTCGTGTTATTTACAATTTTAGCTACATTACCAAAGTTTGATCTATATATTTCAACTTGTTTTTGTTAAGATTAGTTTAAGCCGATATAGAATAAACTAGTTCTCGTGGGAACGATAATCCAGACTCACAAAGTCCGCTCTACTACTTTTGTGGCGATATCGTGCACTTGCGATTATTTCCAACAAGAAGTTTTTGGGGGACTACCGCTATCCATCCATCCATCTCTACTCTAAGTAGAGCTTTGCAACAATGCATGTACAATCCATCATAACCTACAAATCAAAAATTGGTAACTTTTGAATGTTATAGTATCGGATTTTTCGCAGTTTTTAGAAATCCTTATATATCTAACAATGACTGTCATATGAAATTATTGTTATTTATTTATTTTTTCTTTTGTACTATGGCAAACTAATATAGCTTTCCAACGGTGTAAAATTCATCATAATCCATGCCTAAAAAAAAAAAAAAAATCAATAATTTTTTAAGGTTATAGCATACTCCCTCCGTCCCACTAAGATAGGCTTGTATTCCATTTGCGTTTGTCCCAAATTATAGTCCACTTTCCTTATTGAGAGTGTGGTTTATTTTCTAATTGACTAAAATACCCTTATTTAATATTGTTTGCAATACTAAAAATCAATTAGATATTCTATTTCTCAAGGATATTAATTATGTTCACACTACTTTTTTGTTATTTTATACAAGGATAAAATAGGAAGACAGTGGAAATATTTTATAGTTCCAACAACATTTAATATGTTTTATTAATATGTGTGAAAAATGGTGGGCGCCTATCTTAGTGGGACGGAGGGAGTATGATTTTGCACGGTTTTTAAAAAATCCCTGTATCCTTATATTCTCTGATTCACATGTCAATGGCGACATAACCGCCGTGGATTTCGATTCTTTTTCCGGTTGCTGATAGATACGTTCCAAAGAAGAGGAAGGAGCAAGAAGATGAGTGAGTGGAATATATAAAATTTCTTTGTCCGAACAAGAACATGAATTCCCCTTGTCTTCAACACATTATACACCATGTATAATCCATTTTATTAACCTCAACACTATCATATTGGTCAGATTATAAATTTTAATTTTGCTGATTTATATTTTGCATTTTTAATCAGAATAATATTTTACAATTATTATAATATTTAAGTTTTTCGAAAGTGTATTCCAACTCACTTCAAGAAATTGAATCTTTAGGGCGGTTTGTTATCTCTATAGCCTCATGCCAGTAGAGTATTAGATGCGATATGACAAAATGCCGCCCCTAATGCTCTACAGGCACAACGTTATAGGGATGGCTGACCGTCCCTAAAGATCCAATTTTTAGTAGTGACCTTCGTCTAGTTTATATATATATATATATATATATATATATATATATTGATATCAATTATAGTAAGACTAGTAATAGCAATTTATAGACCGGTAACCATCTCTCTCTAATGACATAACATCTATATACAAGAACAAGAATGTGAACATTTTATGGTGTAATTAATATGTGATAGTCAAGCTTCCATAGTTATTATTACTGTCCAAAATATAGCAATGACAACCTGTTAACACTACTACAAAAAGAACTTTAGGAAACACACTTTAGGTGGCGATTTTAACCAAAACTGCTGCCTAAAGTTAATAATAAGCAACGAGTAGTGAAAATCCGCCGCTTATTTGTATTTCGACCGCCTCCTAAAGGTTATAGGAAGCTACTTTAGACGGCTATTAAAAAAACTGCCGCCTAACTCTTTTAGGAGGCGGTTTGGGAGACCACCTCCTAAAACTATACATACAACAACTCAGCAAAACTTCCATTACTGTAGGCGGCGGGTAAAAGGACCGCCGCCTAAAGTCATTTAGGAGGCGGTTTGGGAGATTGCCTCCTAAAACAAATTTCATAAAACAGCAACTCAGCAACTTCATTCCAATAGGCTCTCCAATTTTCACGAAATTCACTAGCAAGAAGGACTCCTCCATTGCCAACTTCCTCCATCGGCGATTCCACTTCAAAGATCCACAGAATCCAGCGTTTTGGAGCTTCATTTCCTGCAACGAATATGTTGGGGTACTACTACCGAGCTCAAAATAAGGTAAAATCTCATTATCTTCAAAGTTTCTCTTAGAATTTAGGGTTTTTACTTTTAATCATGTGGATCTTGTACATTGGTGGCTACATTGTTGATGTTTGTCCCAATTTGCAGACTCCATTTCTCTAATAAAAAATTTGACAAAATTTGTACAGATCTTGAACGACCCACTGGCATGAAGCTTCTTCTCAAGAGATTTATTTTCTTCACCAATTTCTTGCAATTGCTTCTATAAAATTTCTACAAATCTAGATCTGGAAAAAGATCCACTTATATGTGTTCATCAGATTTAGATCTTGAACTTCTACAAGCATGAGTACCATGTGAGACGGCGAAGAATCGATTTTTTTAGATCTAAAAGTGTTTTTAACTCATCAACAACAGGTAGCTTGATCTGTAAATTGTATGGCGCGGCTTCATTATTGCAAAGAAACTGGGCAAGCAACTTAGATTGCAATTTTAAAAAAAAAAATACTTTAGGCAGCGGTTAAAACTACTGTCCCAATCTTCCACTTTAGGCGGCAGTTAAATAACCGTCTCCTAAACCTTTCGGACCTCTAACAGCTCCTTCAAAAGAGGCGCCACTAAACCGCCACCTAATGTCTTATTTGACCGCCGTGTAATCCTTTTTTTTGTGCTAGTGTAAGTCAATTTTATGGCAAAATAGACTATCTTTAAAAGTTCCAAATATCTAATCCTAGTTCTGATTAATAAAATATAAAATATAACCTATTTAATCCCAGATAATAATCCATCGGTCCAAAATATTTATGCTACTTTTATGGGAAAAGTAAATAATACAAATACTTTTCTTACTTTACCCTTATTAATAAGTCTAAAAGTTGTTAGAACTAGTAAATAACTTTAACATGTACCCATTAAATGAGGTTATAGTAGTAGTAAAAGAATAAAAAGAGACCTATATAAGTGGATAATTTAAAATAAAATAATTGATTATATAATTGGGACGCCAACATATAAATGACTCTGACTAACTATATATAAACCAGGTTACCATTATGTGGTTTAAATCATATATAATTATTGTCGCACCGGGCACTGATTTGCATGAAGCATGTTACATCAATTTTTGAAGCATTGATATTCTGGTTAACGGGCAAGACTTGTATTTTTTTTTTAATTTTTATTATTATTATTTTTTTATGAATGTGGCAAGACTTAAGTATTATTTCTCATGAGATCCCAATTGTTTTTAGATCACATAAAAACACCAGGGGAAAATTGTGGGCGGAAAAGTGAAAAAGCCCAAATGATGTGTCTAAAATGTAAAAGATCGATCAAATTTAAGTCAAATTTAACCCCTCTTCGACAATTTTCACCGTAAATTTTGGTTTTCCATCTTTCTTACTCTTTCTAAAATTCCTTCAACATAGTGTAAAACCAATTTTTATTTTATTTTATTATTTTATTTTATTTTTTGAGTCGGAAAAACATTTCCATTAACGAGAATATGGAACTGAAAATGGCAAGGCAAATTTGAACTTTATTTTCTGCTATGATCTTAACATTTTTCTCAATTCTTGTGCCGATCACGAGCAAAAAAATTTACTTTATAAACAACGATATAAATTGCAATTACACAAGAAAAAAAGTGGAGAAAACAAATGGTCCAATTCGGCTTTCCCTAATAAGCAAAGTGTGAGTGACTCTTAAGGAAAAATAATTCAAATACTCTAGCAATATTGGCAGATGAAAACTATGCAATTATACAAGGGCATGGGCTACTCTTAACATGCTGATCTTTTAAGGTGGAACCCCAAGCTTTAACAGATGTTGGGTTTCTCCATATTATGATATGAAAGTTGGAGGAATTTAATTAAAATTGCACCATCAACAGTCTTAACAACGCATGAATTTTAATTCAGAAAGTAAAATGATTCATAATGCAGAGCACAATATGATGAAGGGGGTTCGAAAATCAACTATGTTTTGTGAGAAAGTTAAGGATTAATTAGCTGATTGACTTGGTTAGGAAATTGCTCTTTAACAAAATGGCTGCCTTTTGGTACATATATCGTCTCCAATTTAGGAACTAACATCATTGAATGTCCATTCTTTATATAATTTAAAGACATAATCCTTGGTGCCCATGATAAGTAGTGCTGGAGCTTCAACATTAATGTTTCCGACATTGAACTCTTCATTGATTTCCCTACAAAAAAATCATAGTAAAAAAAATAAAAAATAAATACTTTAGAGAAACCCAAAAAGGAATGTGCTTATTCTTTAAAGAAACGGGAATAATAAGTTAGGATTACCGATATGGAACTTGTAATGCAGTTTTGAAACCCGAATTTATGTATAGAGAACCGTAGGCCTTAAGATCTTCCTCACTGATCCATGGTTGCAGCAGAGTAGATGAATCCACCATATCCATTATCTCTTGGTTTTCCTTTGCTATGGGTATTTCACTACGTGAGAAGAGGACATAGATATTCCGTACAACGGTTTTATAGTCAAGTCGACCAAAGTCCACCTCTGCTCTTCCTGGTTCCTATAACAAGATTTCAACAATGAGATAGAGTTCCAACAAAAGCCCTTCTCTGTTCCTAAGTGGCCCATTTGACATGGCTTTTGAGATGAGGAAGCGACTTTTGGACTAAGCACTTCACCCAATTAGGAGAACTTTTATAGAGATGTTAACTTAATCGAAACTGATCTGGTATACTCCAGGGTGCATGCTACGGCCCACCCTGGTGTGATGTGGCACATTGGCCACGGTGCCACATTAGTCAGGGCGCTCTATAGTGTGCACCACATGATGCACTGGATCAGCTGCATTGACTTAACATAGCTTCTTAGTAATTCTCTTATAATATAAATTAATCCCAAACAGGCCATTAACAAATGAAGAGAATGATCAAGATTTTAACATACCAGCCACCTTGAAATATAAAAGGCTTCTGGAAGATGCTGAAGAAATACAGGGGGCCCCGGGGGAAAAAATGGTACTTTCTCAGCATGTAGAAGGGCTCCAAAATCTTTACCAATAAGAAAAACCTGTTCACAATGTAGTTACAATAGAATATGAATGTAGATATAATCATAATTCATATAAGGTCTTTTTCATACATACCACCGAAGTAGAGGATTATTTGCCTTTGGAATTGAAAGAGCATCAAGAAAAGCGCTGATGTCAGAGATGAAGTCGGTATGAGTGGTCTTCTCGGGTTCGTGGGGCGGGTCAGACAGCCCATATCCTCTGTAATCGGATATGAAGTAGAGGATTATTTACCTTTGGAATTGAAAGAGCATTAAGAAGAGCGCTGATGTCAGAGATGAAGTCGGTATGAGTGGTCTTCTCGGGTTCGTGGGGCGGGTCAGACAGCCCATATCCTCTGTAATCGGGTGCAATTGCTTTGAGGCTTTGCTGATCCCAATCATCTGGTGACGCCAAGAGTAGCCTATCTTGGGGAAGCCATGTAAGAAAACTGCAACGGGGATGACCCGGATCAGATTTCAGCAAAATGGATCCTTTGCCGGTTTACCAGCACGAACTTGTGCTCTATTTCTTCCATTTTCAACGCACACCTTTGCCACAGAACTGGTTAAATTCATAATATTTGGAGGGAGAGATTCGCGCTGGAGCTGGGCAAATCTTTGTCTTTCACAAACAGTCTTGGTTCATAAATAAATGAAAGATTATTTCATCTCAATTTTTAAAAGCAAAGAATCATAGAAATGGAAGGAAAATAGAAACAATTTGGAAGACTTTTCTCGTTTTTCTTAGTTGATGCAATAGTGTATCTGTACAGTATCCTATATATAGACAAATTGAGAAAACAAACTCTACACGTGTTAAGCTCCTACAGGTTCTACTAGAAACAAACCATTTGGGACTAAATTGTTGCACAAGTCAACAGTTAGGGGATTAAATTGCAAATACAACAATAGTGTAATAAAACCTAAGGCTTGTTTGGTCCTATTTCTTTGCTATAATCGGCTGCACTTGTCTTTCCGCCTAAGCTCTCTGAATTGGATGATTTCTCACAATCTGTTGCATAAAGATTGTGATTTGGTGCTTGTTCTTCAATTCCCCCTCTCAAACTGGAAGGACCTTTGGTAATTCCGAGCTTGTTCCTCAAGAACTCGAATCTAGATCCAGCAATTGATTTGGTCAAAAGATCTACGGTTTGATCAACTGAGGGTACGTGTCTGATTTCGACTTTTCTCTTTGAAACTTTTTCTCTGATGAAATGAGCATCCACTTCTATGTGTTTTGTGCATGAGTGATATATTGGGTTAGAGGCAAGAGCTTTGGCACCCAAGTTATCACACCAAAGAATCGGTGTGTGGGTTAGGCGTAGTCCGATTTCTTGAAGTAGAGTTTGAATCCAGAGAATTTCAGATGTTGCTTGTGTTAGACCTCTATCTTTTGCCTATTTACTGGATTTAGCAACCACAGCCTATTTCTTTGACGACCAAGATACAAGATTTTCTCCGAAATAAACACAATAGCCCACCGTTGATTTCCTATCATCCGGACATGAAGCCCAGTCGGCATCAACATAGGTATTTAGTGTATTAACTTCCTTTCTTCTGAAGCATAAGCCTAGATCTGCTGTGCCTTTCAGATATCTAAACACTCTTTTGACTGCAGACCAGTGTGTATCCGTTGGAGCACTGAGAAACTGGCTTAGTTTGTTTACAACAAAGGTGATATCAGGCCTGCAGTGATTTAGGTATAGTAAGGCTCCTATGGCACTTCTGTAGAGTGAAGGATTGTTTAGGGCTTTCCCTTCACACTTCGAAATCACCTTCCGACCTGCCATAGGGCTATGAGCTGGTTTCACATTTTGGAACTCAGACCTCCTCAACAGTTCAGCTATGTACCTTGTTTTAGTTAAGTAGATTCCTGCTTTATCTTCAAATACTTCAAATCCCAGAAAGTGGTGAAGTTTTCCCATATCATTTAAGGGATAAACCTTATTGAGAGGTGAAGTTTTCCCATATCGTTTAAGGGATAAACCTTATTGAGAGCTGAAATGAACCTCTTCACCAGTTTGTCATCATTTCCAGTTACTATGATGTCGTTGACATACACTAATGTAAAGATCACCTTTTCTTTGGTCTTAAAAATGAACAATGAGCTATTTGCCCTGCATTGTAGAAATTTCCAAGATAGTAAGGTCCCCTTAATTAAGTTGATCAAACCATGCCCTTGGGGCCTGCTTCAAACCATACAGTGCTTTGTGTAATTTGCACACAAAATTTGGTTTATCTGGGTCAATAAAGCCTTCAGGTTGTTTGAGAGACACTTCTTCTCTAACATTCCATTGAGGAAGGCATTATTGATGTCTATCTGTCTCAAGACCCAATTTCTAGAAACAGCCATACTCAAGATTAATCTGATGGGGGAGTTTTAACTACTGGACTATAGGTTTCATAGAAATCTACTCCATTAGTTTGTAGAAACCCCTTTGCCACTAGCCTTGCCTTATATCTTAATACATTTCCATATGCCCCAAATTTTAGTTTGAAAATCCATTTACTATCAATAACTTTCTGTCCAGATTTGGGAGGTACTAGAGACCATGTCTTGTTAGTACAAAGTGCATTGTATTCTTCTTCCATAGCATTGTACTAGTTTTTACTTGACAGAGCATCTCTCAGATTTTTGGGTTTTGGTTCTCCTTGCAGATTTCGCAATTGAAGCTCAGCAGATAAATTGAAGAAGGTTTTGGGCCTGAAGATCTCATCCTTAGCTCTGGTTATCATATGGTGGACTGCTGGAATTTCTGAGCTCAGGTCACTGTCAGATAAGTCCACTGACCTTTCTGTTGACACTAAGTGTTCTGAATGGGAATCTGAATGTGAGTTGTCTTCATTTTTTGCTGCTTCTGTGATAATCTGTTCTGTTACACCTCCATTTACACCATCATTCCTTGCACCAATTGTATCATCATCATTCTCCCTCTCAATCCTTGCCTCAGAAAACTGTCCTGCCAGACTAGCTCTATTGGAGTCTGCGTCAGGTGAGACTGAGGGGAAAAAGTGACTGTTTGTGGGAAGAAATTGGACAATGGTGTTTGACTGTTGAGGGGTTGTGTGTTTGTTTAGAAAACTATTGGTAAATGGAAACTCGAATTCATCAAAGAGAATTCATCAAAGACACATGTCTAGAGATATAGGTCTTTCCAGTTGGGCTTCGGCATTTATAGCCCTTGTGAGAAGGACTATAGCCTAGAAAAACACACTTTATGGAATGGAAATTGAATTTGTGCTGTTGGTAGGGTCTCAGACAGGGATAGCAAGCACAACCAAAGGTTTTTAGGAGTTGTAATTCAGCTTTCTTGTGAAATAGTGTTTCAAATGGGGTGCTCATGTCTAGTATGTGAGTTGGTAGGCTATTAATAATGTAGGTGGCAGTTTGAAAGGATTCCCACCAAAAAATAGAGGGGCATTTTGGCTTGAGCAAGGAGTGTAAGTCCCATTTCTGTGATTTGTCTGTGTTTTCTCTCTATCCTTCCATTTTGGGCAGAGGTATAAGGATAGGAAATCCTTAATTGGATGCCTGAATCTGAAGCCATGGAGTGTAGGGCTGTGAATTCTCCACCCCCATCAGTTTGTAGGGTTTTAATGTGGGAGTCAAACTGATTTTCAACTAGGTTTTTGAATTTTTTAAAACAATGAATTGTATCAGATTTCATCTTCATTAGGTAAATCCAGGTGTATCTGCTATATTCATCAACAAAGATTACATAATATTTAAAGCCTGAGGTTGATTTAATTGGGGAAGGACCCCAAACATCTGAATGTATTAGTTCAAGGGGACTTTTAGCACGAGATTTAGATAAGTTAAATGGGAGTAAGGGTGATTTTCCCAACTGGCAAGAACGCAAATTGCTGAGAATTTTATTTGCATCGAAATGTTTGTTACATGACTTCATGACATAGGACAAGACATGTTTGGATGGATGGCCTAGTTTCCTATGCCAAACATCTTCAATAGACTTAGAAACACTGGGATAAGACTCAATATTGGACTCTTTACTTGAGATGATAAAGGAAGAACTTGATTTGGAGTTGGAGCTTGGATGTTGGGTGAGTTTGTTGGGCTTGTAGGTAGTCTCAACCTGATACTGCCGTGCAGCAAAGTTTTCTTCGTGGCTTGATCCTTGACAAAAAAACAATCTCTATGAAATTCAACAAATACTTTATTATCAGTAGTTAATTTGGAGATGCTAAGTAAATTCTTCTTTATTTCTGGAACCAGCAAAATGTTTTTCAAAGCTAACTTGTTACCATTGACTGTAGGTAAGAGTGATGTTTCAGTTTGTGTGATTTTCAAGCACTCACCATTGCCAACAACCAGATTATACTTACCACCAAATTCAGAGGTTGTTGCAAGACTTTCCCTATCAGCTGTGACATGATGAGTGGCTCCAGTGTCAGCATACCAAGCTGGGTCTGCAACAGTGTTGGGACTAGCAACAAAGGCAGTAGGTGAGTTGTTTTATCCTCTCTGCTGTGATCCATTCATGCTGCTCCTGTTAGTAACACAACTCTCATCAAACCTTTTGTAGCATATGTCAGCAAAATGGTTAGTTCCACCACAAATTTGGCAGGGTACACGACTACCAGTAGATCTCCCTCTACCCCTGCCTCTGCCTCCACCTCCACGGTTGGAGTTTCTACCAGAGTTTCCAGATCTGCCTCCCATTTGGTTCTGTGAGTTACTTATAAACTCAGAGTTACCAGAAGATCGAGTGTAATTTGCAGAGGCTGGATTGATTCTGACTTGTTCTATATATAGGGTGTTTGGCAACCCATTATAAATATTTTTTCCACTTTTTTCAACTTTTTTATACATTCTTTCTCTCTCCTAAATCAACCACACCCACATATCTCATCACATCAATAAACCTCAACCACTCAACTCCACTTATTCTCTCTCCTCCTTTACATTAAAACACTTTTAAAACACTTTAAAGTTGTTTCCTAACGGGCTTATACTCTAATCTGCTTTCATAGGTTAACAACATGGATTGAGCAATCTCCCAGGTCAGATTTGGCATATTCCCCATCTGGGCTATGCTGGGAAGGTAATCCTGACCCAAACCAGTTAGAACTTGAGACACAAGTTCAGGTATAGGTACTTTCCTTCCTGCCAGCTCAAGATTATCAGCAATAGATTTGGCTGTTCTCAAGTACTCATCCATGCTTTCACTGCCCTTTTTCAGCCTTTGGAATTCACCAGTGAGGAAGAACAAGTGAGAGTTGTTCAATACTCCAAAGCAGGTTTCAATAGCAGTCCACAGTTCAACAGAAGTGTTGCAGTCCATCACCCTGACTGCAATTGAAGGACTCATTGATGAGTACAACCAACCCATCAAGAGTTGATCAATAGATCTCCAGCGACTGTGCTCGGGATTTTCAATGGTGGTCTGTGAGACCTCTCCAGTAGGGTCAATGACTGTGGATGTGATCAGTTGTGGTGGGCAAGCAGTGGTTCCTAATAGGTAACCCTCCAAGCTGTGCCCTCTTATGATAGGGAGAACCATCTTCCTCCATAGATTGTAATTCTCCTTTTCCAATTTGACAGATGGTGACTGAGTTAAATTCATGCCGAAGGGGCTGTTAGAGTTTACTCCCAGCAATGGAGCAGAGATAGAATAGGAGTTTTATGGGTTTTGTGAACCTGAGGAAGTCACGGCAAAGAATCACAGAAATGGAAGGAAAATAGAAACAATTTGGAAGACTTTTCTCTTTTTTCTTAGTTGATGCAATAGTGTATCTGTACAGTATCCTATATATAGACAAATTGAGAAAACAAACTCTACACGTGTTAAGCTCCTACAAGTTATACTAGAAACAAACCATGTGGGACTAAATTGTTGGACAAGTCAACAGTTAGGGGATTAAATTGCAAATACAACAATAGTGTAATAAAACCTAAGGATTGTTTGGTCCTATTTGTTTGCTGTAATCGGCTGCACTTGTCTTTCCGCCTAAGCTCTCTGAATTGGCCGATTTCTCACAATCTGTTGCATAAAGATTGTGACTTGGTGCTTGTTCTTCAATTTTAAACACGTGAATGGCAGTCATAATTAAAAACGAAAAATTCATAATCGAGTGGTAAATGGGTTAAATGACTTCGAAGTTTGAAATAAGATTTAGGGGTCATATACACACTACAAATATTGTTTGGCTATTTGCGCCATCACGGTTTTTGATATTTTTTATATTTAGATAAATAGATATAAATAAAATGACAATAACAACCTGTTCAATTATTTTACTTTCTCTCTAGTTTTTTAGGATACACCACACTGTTTCATTGTTTGTCAATTCTATCTTCAAACTATTAAGCTCTTGAGAACAACAAAAGATATATTGAAAGTTGAATATTCAACTCGAGTTCGATTAACCAGATGGATAATTTCAACTGCTTAGCATTTTGGGAGAATACAATTATGAATCCAGAAGAACAATTACAATCAAGGACGGATCTAGAATTTTTAACGAGGCACTTGGTAATAAAGAAAATTTTAAATCAGCTAAAATTACGTGTAATTTCTTTTTATATAAAACTTTGGTTTTTTTTGGTCGGGGGGCTACAATCCAACCACGCCCCCTAGATCCGTCCTCGTTGTAAGTATTTTTTGTTTTGCATTATTTTTGTTTTTTTTAATACAAATTAGGGATCATAGAAGTGGGGTATGGTGTCTCGAACCCAGGACAAATCGGTATGGGGGCACCTTACCACTAGGCGAAACCCTTGGAATCACATTACTTTTCCTTTTATGTGAATAGAATTGAAAGTCAACTTACCCAGACGATAAAAGGTCCCAAGGATGACATGCATCTCAAGTTTGCCCGATATTACACGAAAATCGTATTATTATTATTATTATTATTATTATTATTATTATTATTATTATTATTATATTCAGATTTGATGAATAGTAATATTTTTATCTCATTATCATGCCAGACATCTTACATTGCTGAAGATTGATTTGAAAGTGGAGAAGGGGCGTAGCCAGAAATCGTAGTTAGATGGATAAAGTTCGACAGTTTTGAGATGTGGTTGTTTGAGATCCATGAAATTACAGGAGGTCAAATTAAACCACTTGAGAAGGAACGCTTAGGTTGGGAACTGGAGTTTCTTTGCCACTTCCGTCTTTAGGTTTGCTTACTTTCGAAGAGAAAGAGAACAAGGTCTTTCTTTTCTTGCTGCTTCACGATTGCCCTCGTTCCATTTTAAATTCTACAATAAAGAATGCAACTTAGTCACACACTTGCACTATGAATCTATGATTCATTAAAAATTCAAGTTTAATTGTTTAAACAACTCCAAATCGCAGATTAGCAAACAATGAGTAAAAAGCTAGTCCCCTTTCTAGTTTCTTTTCATCATTAGTTGATTGCCAATTAATCAACACAACAATGAAAAAACTTTAGGTGGCGATTAAGTGTGCCGCCGCCTAAAGCATTTTTGTAAAAATAAATTCCTAAAGTAATTGGCGGAGGTTGATGACCATCGCCTATTATAGCTTAAGGTGGCGGTTAAATAAATCGCCGCCTAAACTTCAACCGCCGCCTAAACCCCATTAGACTTCTTGTAGCGCCCCATTAAGAGATGCCTCGTGAAAGCCGCCTAAATGACCGCCTCATAAACAATTTTTAATTTTGTACTAATGAGCACTTGTTTGCATTCACCTTTTATACGAAATGAAAAAGAGAATGAGTGGAGTTTAATGATGAAAAATTGTGTAGTACGTATAAGTACTACAAGATATATTGATGTAATTGGTTTTATATATCAAATTCAAATTTAAAAGAAAATGAATTAAGACGAAAAGAATTATTTCGAGAAAAAGAGATGACAACTTTTGGTCATGGGATTGGTGAAGCCTTATCTGCTGGCTGACATCATCAATTGGTGACTGGAGTTTTCGTGTAGAATTAAACTATTCGACCACAATGAATTAGACAATAATATGGGTGATAGGAAATCAATTATAATGGTTTTTTAATGATTTTTAAAGTAAAAGAGGAAAGAGAATGAGTGAAGTTGAGTGGTGGAGATTTGTAGATGTGATTGATTTAGCGTAAAGAAATAATGGATAAAAACGTTGTAAAAAGTGGTAAAAAGTGAAAAAAGTGGTTGGTTAACGGGGAATACATAGAGTCCAGCTCTGGTACCCACAGTTGGGGAAAAAAATCCGTGGGGGTCCCATCGGCCTTCCACCATTATGGACAGTTATATGTTATTCATCTGACCTAATATAGATACTAAAAAAAAATTAAAAAATTTTTGGTTGACAACGTGGCGCCACGGAATGGTGCCACATTGGTGTGGAGACGGCCCTTATGGAGCCCAAGTTGGGAACGGAGCCAATCCGATAATACATAATGAGTTTTTGCAATTAATATTGATCTACAAGAGATGTGATGAGTAAGAAAATATGAATGCATTATTTTTTATTTTTTATTTTTTATTTTGCTTGGGAAGGATCTCAGTGTCATCTATTGTGTCTACCATCGGTCTATGAAGCATGTCTTGTTAGTGAATGACGATCCAACACAATTCGCACTTGTTACCCCTCATCCCTCGAAATCTTCCATGTATATGATTGTACGTCAATTGCCTCAAATCCACTATCACCAGCCTCGTTCTTCTTCTCTCTTGAGGTATGGGTGGAGTTTCAAACAATCGTAAGGAAAGGAAGACGACACTATCGCAGAAAAGCCAGTGCCCTTGGTTTTCATCATTTATTATTATTTTTTTAATATGGGCAGCACGAAGTTGCCCTTGTTATATTTTGTTACCAAAAAATGAATAAGTTTTAACGGTCATTTTAGATGTTTCCCACTCAAATGATAAGTAAAGCCGTACATATTGGCTAGAACATTGACACTAAAATTTTTCACATTTTGTTAATAATAATAATAATAATAATAATAATAATAATAATATAATAATAATAATAATAATAATAATAATAATAATAATAATAATAATAATAATAATAATAATAATAATAATATTGCAATATGCGATCAATAAACCATCCACAAAACAGTAATCAGGCAAGAAATACTCAAGAACACAAGATCGATTTGTTTTGTCTCCTTTGGGGACCCGCAGTTCGGGATAAATCCCTACTCTGCGTTGAAGGTCCACACAACGTGGATTTCGGCTTCAAATTCCACTTAGAACGATGAATCAAGCCTCCGATTACAATATTTCTCATAGATCTCAATGATAATAGAAAACCCTCACAATTCTCCTAAAAATTACAGACGAGAGGGTAGCCAATCAAGAATTGGATCCAACAATGATCTCTAGCCATAATATCCCTATGGATTTACAGAAAGGAGAGTGAAAAGAAAATCTGTAATAGAGAAGAAGATGGAACGATATGAGCAACCGAGAGAAAAGTGAGAGCTCGAGGTTCTGTGCTTTACGTCAAGGAGATGGGAGTATATATGCCTTCAAGAATGGTCCAGCCTTGTTTCGACCCTAAAGCCCAACAGCCCAATAAGCTTCCTTTGGCCCAAAATGAGTATCACAGCCCACATACTCCACCTTGATACGAATTTGGATTCTTAGTGAAACTTGAAACCTTTTTCCAATGTGCTTCCTTGCTTCTTATTTACCTGCAAAACAAAAGACTAATCAATACATGAGTTAAAATGGCAAAAATTGCAAACAAAAAATTAAAGTAAAGAGAGAGTTAAAAAATTCGTTCAAGTGATTCTGCAAGGCAGAATCTTCAATGTTTTCATGCAGTCTCTTAACTTATTCAAGGGAAGCACCTTAGTTCCCATATCAGCTGGATTGTACTGTGTTGGAATATTAACAATCTGAATTGTTTCATCCTCCATATTTCTCTGATAAAGTGATACTTTATATCCGCATGTTTGGTTCGAAAGTGGAACACAGGGTTCGTTGTGTTAAGTGTATGGCACTCTGGCTATCTGAGTGCAACATAATAGCACCATCAGTCAAAAAACCCAATTACCCAAGCAAGCCTTTTAGCCAAATACATTCTTTAACAGCATCAACAGTTGCTATGTATTCAGACTCTGTCGAAGATAGTGTAGTGATTTTTTGAAGTCACGACTTCCAACTTATGCAAGTTTTAAACAAAGTAAAAAAATAAGAGGAAGTTGACTTTCTTTTATCTATATCGCCTGCAAAATCTGAATCAACATAGCCATTCAACACAACATCACCAGTTTGCCTTTCAAACACAAGGCCAACATTAGAAGGTCCCTTTAGATACTTCAACAACCATTTCATTGCTGTCCAATGTGATTCACCTGGATTTGCCATGAATCTACTCAACACACTAATAGCATAAGCAAGGTCTGGTCTAGTACAGACCATCAGAAACATAACAGACCATACAGCATTAGCATAGGGCACTTTGTCCATTCTCTATAATTCTATTTCAGAAGTAGGACAATCACTAACAGAAAGTTTAAAGTGGCCAACAAGAGGCAATGAAGTAGGGTTAGCATCAAACATGGAGAATTTTTCAAGTATCTTCAAAATATATTCATGTTGGTGCAAAAAGATTTTTCCTAGAGATCTATCTCTAGATATGCTCATGCCAAGAATCCTTTTCGCGTGGCCTAAGTCTTTCATTTCAAACAATTTCTTCGAATCAGATTTGATGCAGTTAATTTCATGCAAGGAATGACTAGTAATTAACTATCATCAACATAATGCATAAGATATGAAGACTTAGCACCACCTTTACCTCTATAAAAGAGACAAGGATAATAATTGCTCTTTTCAAACCCTATAGAATGAATGAAAGTATCAAATTTTATGTACCATTGTCGTGGAGCTTGCTTCAGCCCATATAGTGACCTTTTTAATAAGCACACATAACCTGTTTTGGCTTTATCAATGAAACCCGAAGGTTGATTCATGTAAATTGTCTCATCCAAATCCCCATATAAGAAGCCGATTTTAACATCTAACTATTCTAATCCCCAATCAAAATGAGTAACAAGTGCAAGAAACAGTCTTATAGATGTATATTTTACAACAGGAGCAAATATTTCATTAAAGTCCACTCATTCTTTCTGTGAGTACCCCTTAGCCACTAACCTAGCTTTATATCTCACCTCTTCCTCTCCAACTCCTCTTTTAATTTTGAAAATCCACTGACAATCAATAACCTTTTGATCTTTAGGTTTTGGAACAAGTATCCGAGTTTTGTTTTTCATCAAAGAATCCATCTCTTCTTGTATTTCTGCAAGCCAGAGATTTTTAGCTTTAGAGAGTAAAGCTTTTTCAAAAGAATCAGGTTCATTTTCAAAACTTATTTCAGATGAGTAAAGAGAAACAAAATCAGGGTCTCGAAGCCTTGCAGAAGGTCTTGTATTCCTTCTGCCCCTATCTCTAGTGAGTTGATAGTTAGCTAAGGGGTTCTCAGCAGTAGTAGGATTAGATAAAGCTTCATCAGTGTCATCAAGATTAGTTTTAGCAATATCGGACATAGAAGAATCAGAAACAGGTTGATTCAAAGAAATATCATGACTATTAGGTACATTATCTCTACCTTCAGATGTCTCCACCTGAGGCTGAGTATCAACAAGGTCAATATGATCATCCCAAAACACAATGTCATGGGCTTAAGTATCTAAAGTATGACTAACACTGTTTTGAGTCATTTTCACTTCAAACTTGGCATTTCCAGACTCATTAAATATCACATCTCTGCTAATAAAGTCTCTATAGCCTCCATTTTGAAAATCCCACAGCCTATATCCTTTGGTTCCTTCCGCATATCCCAAGAAGATACACTTTAGGGACCTAGGATCTAGTTTTCATCCTTTTGACGTGCAAAAGCTGTACATCCAAAGATTTTAAAAAAGGAATAATCAACATCAAATCCATTCCAAAGAAACTCAGCGGTTTTATTAGAGATGGCTATTGAAGGGCATCTGATAATGAGATATGAAGCTGTTTTGGCAACCTCATCCCAGAAAATCTTGGGTAAACCTGCCTCATATAGCATGGATCTAATCTTATTTAACAGAGTCCTATTCATTCTTTCAGCTATTCCATTCTGTTGAGGTGTGTGTGTCACAGTTCTATGCCTCAAAATCCCATTTTCTTTGCAAAAATGGTCAAATTCAAAATTACAGAACTCCAAACCATTGTCAGTCCTAAGAACTTTCAATTACTTGTTGTTCTGATTTTCACAGAGTTTTCCAATGTTTGAAATTTTAAAAAGTATCTGATTTGTTTTTCAACAAAATAATCCAATTTTTCCTAGTGTAATCATCAACAAGTATCAAGTAATACCTAAAACCAGAGATAGTTGAAACAGCTGCTGGACCCCATAGGTCAGCATGTATGTATTCCAATTTCTCTTTGGTTTTACGTATTCCAGGTTTAAAGGGTAGCCTATGCTGTTTGCCTATGACACACTTTTCACAAAATGAGAGTTTTTCAAAAAGATGTTTTCCAAAACAACCATTTTTGGAAAGAATTTCAAGACCTTTTTCAGAGATATGCCCAAGTCTTTTATGCCATAACTCTGTTTTAGTCATATTGGAAACAACTGTAGTAGCAATAGGAACAGGCAATGCATTCAGCACATAAAGTCCATTCAACTTAGGCATACATAGAATCTGATCAGATTTAATAGACACAAAACAGTGACCATTCATGAACTTTATCTCATAACCTTGTTCATCCCATTCACCCAAAGATATCAAATTTCTTTTCAATGCTGGCACATATCTAACTCTTTTAAGCAAAACAGATTGTTTATCATTCAGCATGAGGTTAACTGAGCCTATGCCCTTAATCCTACATGAAAGGTCATTACCCATATGAACATAACCACCATCTATTCCACAGAAATCAAAGAACCAATCTCTTTCAGGGCACATGTGAAAAGAGCACCCTAAATCCAAAATCCATTTAGGTTTTGAAAGATTGGGAGTGATAGCATAAACACCCCCATCAGTTTGAGCAACATCATTAAGTGCATTCGAGGCACCATTGTTCAGTTTTGCAACCTCTTTTAAGTCAACTATTCTCTTAAAGAAATCTTTAATGAGTTGACCTGATTTCTTGCAATAAAAACACTCTCTTTCCTTTTTGTTTTTACCTTTTCCCTTATTATCTTCAGGTTCCTTACCTTTAGATTTAAAATGCTTATTTTTCTTTGACTTTGAGGAGTTTGAACTGCTAGCAGCATTTGAAGGCTTGCCTTTAACAAACAGTCCTTCATTTTTAGAAACCTTTGATTCTGCTTTCAGTTCTAACTCTTTGTTTCTAAGGGAGGTAAGAACAATATCAACAGTTAGGTTTTCTCTCCCATACTCGAGAGCATTTTTCAAATCTTTATATTTTTCTCCAAGTGAGTTTAGCAGAGCTATAACCTTTTGGTCATCAGAAATCTTTTCACCACAATTTTCCAAATCAGTTGTGATTTTTGTAAATCTATCGATGTTGTCTTCAAGATTTGAAGAGTTATCAAATTTAAAACCAAAAAACTGTTTTATAAGATAGACCTTGTTTGGCATAGTTTTTATAAGTAAAGACTCTCTAATTTGTCCCAGATGGATTTAGCAGCGTCAGTGTCACCAACCTTTCTGAGTACATTATCAGAAAGTCTAAGATAGATAGAACTCCATGCGAGTTCATCTAGCTCTTTCTTTCTGCCAACGCTAAACTCAGCAGGCCAGCTCTCATTGAGGGCCATTGCACATTTCTGTTGCAATAAAATAGCCCTCATTTTCTGACGCCAGAGACTAAAGTTTCCAACCCCATACCAAATCTCAATATCAAGTCTAGAAGTTGACATTGGGACGATGAATGCACAAGTAGCCAGTCAAATGCAAACAGTCAAATGCAAAAATATACCCAACAGAAAACAACAATTATGCAGATGATTCAAAAACAACACAATTCTTGAAGATAGATTTACAGAAAGACTAATATCAGTAATGACCAACAAAAACAGGGAAAGCAAGAACTTATATGCACACTCAGAGCTCTATTATTTGGGTAAAATACCTCCACAACAGTGGTCTAGCCCTCAGATTCCAAGAGCCTCAAGGGATTGGACAGACGGGGTGTCGAACCAGAAGGTAATCTTAACCAAAGTAAAGAAAGAGCGAGTTAGGGGAGATTATACCGAACAATAGTAGAAACCTCTGAATATGGGTTTCACAATAAAACCCACAGAAAACCAATCTCGAAGAATTAATATCAGTACTGAAGCCAAACTCCGATCAGCCACAAGAAAACCTCGGTCATGACAGTACGATCGCAAGACGCCGAATCAAAATTCCCAAGTGTTGCTCTGATACCACTTGTTGCAATATGCGATCAATAAACCATCCACAAAACAGTAATCAGGCAAGAAATACTCAAGAACACAAGATCGATTTGTTTTGTCCCCTTTGGGGACCCACAGTTCGGATAAATCCCTACTCTGAGTTGAAGTTCCACACAACGTGGATTTCGGCTTCAAATTCCACTAAGAACGATGAATCAAGCCTCCGATTACAATATTTCTCATAGATCTCAATGACAATAGAAAACCCAAACAATTCCCCTGAAAATTACAGACGAGAGCATAGCCAATCAAGAATCTGCTCCAGCAATGATCTCTAGCCATAATATCCCTATGGATTTACAGAAAGGAGAGTGAAAAGAAAATCTGTAATAGAGGGGAAGATGGAACGATATGAGCAGCTGAGAGAAAAGTGAGAGGTCGAGGTTCTGTGCTTTACGTCAAGGAGATAGGAGTATATATGCCTTCAAGAATGGTCCAGCCTTGTTTCAACCCTAAAGCCCAACAGCCCAATAAGCTTCCTTTGGCCCAAAATGAGTATCACAGCCCACAAATAATAATAATAATAATAATAATAATAATAATAATAATAATAATAATAATCTTTCCGTCCGACAAAGATAAGTCTAATTTGACTTTTACAAGGATTAAGAAATTGTAATTAATATTTGTTGGAAAAATAAACGTAAACTTTAATTATATTTTTTCAATTATACCTCTACATTAAATAATGACCATGCATCTTCACTAATAATAATGCATACATTAATTAAGGGCATAGTAAGAGAAATGAAGAAATTAAACAAATATAAAAAATGGTTTATATTTTAGAAACCGATGAAAAAGGAAAACAAATGTATTTTTATGGGACGGAGGGAGTAACAAAGAGTAACGCTTAGGGTTAAGCATGCTGTTATCATATTAATGAGTGCACTTTAGTCTAATAACGGAAAATAATGTTGGCCAAACAACAAAATGAAATGGAGTTGGCCAGGAGTCCTGAGCGAGGATTAACGAATTGGGGAAAAAAATAATACTAACAACATTAATAATCATATAATAGAAAAAGGATACTATATCAAGAGACCTAATAATCTGTATCAAAATGCCTTCACTATAAATAGTACACAACTCAAGTCCAGTAATCTTCACAAACTTCTTTATAATAATAAACTAAAAATCGAATTTGGATTTCACACTCAATGGCATTGGTTGAAGTTAATCATATCTATCAAGTCTCATGGAGAAATTGTTTGCCCGAATGGGAATTTCCCCCAAATCTAAGGAGCGGTCTATCGTCTATATAGCCTGGTCCCTATGGAGCATTATGGGTGACATGACAATATGTCGCCCCTAATGCTCTACAATGGCGAGGTTATAGGGACGACAGATGGCCACTAAAAGCTCAATTTCTTATAATGTTCGCATGGACAATCGGGTACAAATTTATTGTTACGTGACAAAATGTTTTGAAAATGTTGGCAATATATGTTTAATTTACATAATGTGGGACTTTCGAGTACTATTTGTTCGAATCTTCTAAGAAATCTTCTAGGACGTTTTTGTGCGCAAGGCCTAATATCGAGAAAAGTTCTTACGTTGGTAAGGAAAAAGAATTCAAATACTCCAGCAATACTGATAGATTAAAAATAATAAGATAGCTTATATCCAAGGCTACTAATCTCTGTATTCATATTTTTGTTCCAATTTATGAGTTAAACATGGCAGCTTTAAAATCCCCATTTATCTCTTGGTTACAGGTCCAATCAAAAGCAGACATACAAGCGGATATATGGCATGATCTATGTTTTGCGCGGGGGTAACATGAGTATATAAGAGATGTTCTCATCCCAATGTATCTTTATTTCTAGTTCTAAGGACATTAATCCTTTTATGCCTGCAATGTCTATGGCCGACGATGTTTTAGTAACATGAAATGGGATAAAAATTTGAAGCTCGAGGATCATGCCAATTTTTGTACTTGTAGATGTTGTTAAGGGATAAATTCCATGTGGAAAAATTACAGAATAATAAACTAATATATAAAGACTTGGGCCAGTTTTCTTAGTAGATTGATCTTTTAAGGTGGACCCCAAATTTCATATATGTTGGGTTTCTCTCTATTGTGAAAGTCGGACAAATTTTATTAAAATTGCACCATCAGCAGTCTTAACAAGGCGTTAATTTGCAGAAAGTAAAATGATGCATTAATGCCACACAATATCATGAAGGGATCAACTATGTTTTGTGAGAAAATTAAGGATGAGCTGATTGACTTGGTCAGGAAATTGCTTCTGAACAAAATGGCTGCCTTCTGGTATGTATATCATCTCCAATCTAGGAACAAACATCTTTGAATGTCCATTCTTTATATAATCTTCCATGCCTAGAAATTGTTGGGAAAACACCAACCCGAACTAGATTTCGGCACCAACCCGGACTAGATTTCGGATTTACTCGAGAATCCTCCTTTATTGTAGAATTTATCAAATGGATGCGAAAATAACATGCAAGAATAATAACACAATCACAACATAAGGATTTACGTGGAAAACTCCAAATCCGGAGAAAAACCACGGCCGTTGTCTAATGACAACCAGAAGAGAAATTCATTATATGGAAAATTGTTACAACCACACTCTCAGTAATTTTTCCTCTCTCCCAATCCCTTATACAACCAACTATCAATAAACTTTATAGTTTCACTCACAGAAACAAGTTTACTTACAGATAACATCCACGTACGATATCAAACAGATTCCCCCGGAGAAGATAAGAAAAAAACTCTCTTTTTACCGAGTATACAAACTGACCATATTGCAGAATAAATATTTTTACAATATAAACCATACTCTAAAGAGACTACATTTTTCTCTTTATCCCTCTTCTCTAACAAGAGATTTCTCTCTACTTGGTATCGTCTTTTTCTCTTGGATTGGATACCTTTGTAGAATAGCACTCAACCTCCCTATTTATAGAGATTGAATCCTCTAACCGTCATTGCCAACTCATACCTAGTTGTCGAAATCGAAATCCGAATCGAACTTCTCTTCATCCTATCTTTAAAAAGAATAAATATTATCTATCCACGAGTTCAAGTCCGAATCAAATTCTTCATCTTCAATGATAAGTTGTCGCCAACTCGATGCCAACAAGGAGTTCGAATCCGAATCGAAGTTTTCTTCTCAATTCAAATATTATTTTATTTAGTCAACATTCAACAGAAATTTCAAGACATAATCCTCGATGCCCATGATAAGCAGTGCTTGAGCTTCGACATTCATGTTTTTTATAAGTAGTGCTTATTCTTTAAAGAAACGGGGAAAATAAGTGAGGATTACCAATATGGAACTTGTAATGCATTTTTGAAATCCGAATTTGTGTTCAGAGAAGTTAGAAAATATCTGACAGAAGACGTGGAGAACATGGTTTCCAACATGTGCACCATTAAGGGCTTTCATTAACTTTTTCTCTCTCATAATTTTCAATCACTCATACAATTACTTTATATTTTTTAATATATTTTTTTTAATTTTCAACCACATATTTAACACGTGATTCAAATTTAATAAATCAATATAAATCAACAACATCGTCTATCACACAAACCCTAAATCCTATCTCAGTAGGTTAAAATAATTTTAAATCTAAAGTATCTGACAATAGACGCGTGGGAGTCGGGGATTGCCAACGTACATAACGTTCAAATTCGTATCTCATTAAAGTTACCAAATCTGAGTAAAATAATTTAAAATTGAAAGTATCTCGATCCGATCTCATCCCGTGTTACTTCATCTGACAACGTGTGTGTGTGTGTGTATATATATATATATTAGCTTTGTTCCAGTACACTCTCGAGTATTTTCGGTCACAAAAGATTTATTGGGAAAATTGAAATTAGATTTAAAACCAGTATGATGAAGCAAAGTTCCAGCAATTTAAAAAATTTTCCGATGACGCTGTTTGCTCAAAATGAAATTTTTTTGCTAAGAAACTTTAAACGGTTCCTTAGAAAATTTTCATATATATACATATATATATATATATGTGTGTGTGTGTGTGTGTGTGTGTGTGTGTGTGTGTGTGTTTGGGGGACATGGTATACATTCTTGTTGAAGTGGAAAATATATGCAGATGTTCCAATATTATCGGTGGTGCCATAATTATGGCAAGATCGAGTATTTGTCGATCATATATAATCTTTGATAGGTAGTGGCATGGTAGATCAAGAGATTTAGAGTTTCGGGTACTTATGATGGCTCCCCGTAAGGGCAAAAGTGTTTTAGACAGGGCTAATTATTGTATAAAAATTTTACCCATATGTAGTATTAAATTTCAAACTAAAATCACATATTTACATAAATACAGAAGTAGAATGAAGCAAATATGCTTAATTAATAAAATATAAATCATAAAATCACATACTTTGTGATTTATCAAATATAGATAATTCAAATTCATCAAATTAAAATACAATTTAGATTGAGGCAATGAGATAATTTATTAAATTAAAACACAATCTACTTAATCTTTTAAAAATTTATTAAAAATCTTTTTTTTATACTTAGAATTTTTAAATATAAAAAAAAATTCTCAAGGGGGTGGGGCGTCATGTACCCCGCGGATCCCCCTCTAAATCCGTCACTACTGATAGGAAAATCTAATCCAGAATCAGTATAGTGAGGCGAAACTCCAACTGTTCGAAAAATTTTCTGTCGATGACTGTCAAAAACTTGACCAAAGGGTGATCGAACTTTGACCAATGACTAGAAGTCAGAAAATTTTTCTTATTGCTGGAGTTTCATCTCACTGTATTGGTTTTGGATCTAGTTTCGATTTTCCCAACGAAAATTGTATGTGATCGAAAACACCGGATAATACCATAACTATGGCACCACCAATGTTGTTTTAACATTCCTGTGAAAATATAATAGAAACCAAGGAAAAACATTTCCATTATTTATATCAACTATTGCCTATAAAGAAGGGAGAGAATAAAAACAATGAATAATTCTAGGGACAAATCTCTTATGTACATTTTAAAGTAATATTGTGATATATTATTTTTTTTATTGGATGAAATAATAATGTCCATGTGATATTGTCTAAAACACATCTTTATCACCAAATAATAAAATGCTACATCACTATGTTACTTAAAAATGTCGATAAAAAATATCCCTTCACTCAAAAACAATACATGCAAAACACCAAATAAGTAATATTACCAAACATTATATATTTTCTAATGTGCTACAGAAGCATTTTCTTGGCACGTCGAGCCACATTTCGAGAATTCACAAGCCATTATAGTCTTGCAGATTCCCTTGCAAGCGCTGCTTTTTTTTAAATCTTTTTTCCCTTAAAGAAAACTCACTAGTACAAAAAGTGTTTAGGGTGGCGGTTCATTGGATGCCACAAAAAATGGCGACACTCAATATAAACATTAGGGTGGCGGTTCCAAAAACGTGACCCAAAAAAGAAAGGGTGGCGGTTGTTTTCTAAAACAACCGCCACCCTTTCTTTTTTAAAAAAAAAATTCGTATAATTAGGGTGGTGGTTGTTATAACAACCGCTACCCTATATACTTAGGGTGGCAGTTGTTATAACAACCGGCACCCTAAGTATACGAAATTTTTTTAAAAAAATTACTTAGGGTGAAACAACCGCCACCCTAAGTGTTATTTTTAAAAAACAATTATATAAGGTGGCGGTTGTATTCAACAACCGCCACCCTATGTACATACATATATATATATATATATATATATATATTTTAAATTAGTAAAATTTTGGGTGGCGGTTTTTATTGACAACCGCCACCCAATATCATTTTTTTGATACACCTATTACCCATTGCATGTACACATATACATGCAGTTAAATTAAATCACCTAAACCCAACAAAACAACCTGCAATAGTACTAACAGCATGCAAAATCATTTACAACTACGTGCCTCAACTTAGGTCTAATGAAACACCTATTACCCATTGCATGTACACATGTACATGCAGTTAAATTAAATCACCTAAGCCAAACAAAATAAGCTACAATTGTTTCAGAAAGCATGCAAAACCATTCACAATTACGTGCCTCAACTTAGGCCTAATGAAACAAGTAGAGAGCAACTCCAATTAACTTCGACATGGATGCAAAGTATATGTTTAGCCACAACACTAACTAATTAACAAATAAAGTAAATACAACCTAATGAAACAAGTAGAAGCAACTCCAACACAACTATATAAGTACACAACTCCATGCCCAAGTCCATGACTACATAAATATACATATGACCACAATGCACAAGAACATAAGTAAAAGTAGATGGAAAATGAATTGAAACCTATAAATGATCATTTCATAACTTCCCGAAAGAATTCAACCCAAAGTTCTCGTACCACATCGATGTTTTCCGGAGAATACTCTGCGGTGCCATACACCTATAAGTGAAATAATGAAAGATAATCAATTTTACACATACCCAATAAACAACTGAATGCTTAAATAATTGACCAATCTACATTATTCAATAACACACCTGTTGTAGATCATCGCCATGACCATATCGTATCATTATGTCATTCATATTTTTCATGACGCAATAACCACACTCATCACCTCCTGGTTGTTGTGTACACTATAATTTGTATGTACCAACAAAATAAAAATAGTCATTAACAAAAAAAATCTATTTTGAAACAAATTCATATATCTTCCAAACAGAAACGAACAAAAGTATTAAAAAAATAACTTTTATTGTTAAAAGATATATATGTACATACCGGAAGTAGTTTCCATTGAACGCTGATTCGTCGTACACCTATTTTGTCCCACATCACTCTAACAGCTGTAAAAATTTAAAGTATATGCATAATATTAATGTATAAGAAGCGATCTAAATTCCAACTTATCATACAAGCCAATAAATGAAATGAAAGTCATTGGATATTCTCTTACATGATTATGAGTGACTTGACAACCAAATTTCTCTTCTGATTAGCCAATGAATCCATTACGCATACCGTATTGGTTGCGGGCTCAATGACAAGTAATAACCAGTGATGACTAACAAATGTGACAATTAGCTTTTTAGTAACATATGCATGAACTTCGAACTTGTAACATTCACAAATTAAAGCGTGAGTGATCTTACTCTTGGTGCTACGGCACCAAAATATATTTCTTATCACTTAAATTGCACAACGCATCATTAATGTAGCGTGAAGCCTCCCTATGTTGAGATTTAATCATAACTGCAGCTATAAGCGACGGATTCATGAAACCAAATGGTATTTCATACAGCTGGCAGTTCCGATGAATGTACCTATTACATAAAATACGAATTTAGAAGTTTATTGAAAATGGAAAAGTAAAACAGTTATGTAATTAACGTAACGGGAATTGAAGTCTCACAATTGAAATACTTCCGAAATAGGAACACTCAACCATTTCATCGCCATGAATTCGGCGATATCAGTAGCAGTAACAAAGATGTCGGTGTCAGATGATCTAGGAAATAAGTCATCGAGCGGGACCTCCAACATATCATTACTAGTAGGCATCATATTGATCAAATCGACCAATAGCTTGCAAGAGCTAGGAAGACCATGGTACGTTGCTTCATCAACGAGATTGCGTTGTGCAGTTGCTGACATAGCAAAACTTTGAGGCTTATTCTGTTTGGTGGCTCGATTTTTCTTCTTACGTACAGCAGGATCCTACAACGGTAAAGTAGTCATTAAAACGTTACATTAAAGGATTCTAAAGTATTAACTACTATAAATGCTATTACATAATTTTCAAACAAATAAATTAGTGAAAAACTATTAGAAACTGTATATTAATTTACATTTTCCAACTGAACCTGACTTTTAGGACACTGAACAAAACTTCCCATGGCATCCCCCAACACTACTAATTCGTCTCGAACTGGGATGGGAAGAGGCAACTCGCGATATTGTTTAGGAACCATATCAATCTGGACCTTGACATTTCCATCCATAAGTTGGCAACCATGCACAACTGTGTCTTCTGTAATAGGATAGCAAATCCCTTGTGCCACCTGTTGTATCTGCCCTTCATGTGGTATGCACAGTATACAATCAGGAATTTCCGGTCGGTCCCAAAAATTATCAAGCAACAACTATCGTTAGCTCCTACAATGATTGTGAAGCTGATTATCTATGCTATTTTAAAAATAAGTAAAATTAATTCATTATTTATATATAGTATTGTAAAAGTAAATAATTTCAATAAAATACCGTAATGGCGATGAATGGATCTGGAGCACACGAGACATGACAAACACTGCTATTACTCGCATGTCTAATAATGGCAATCATTGCTCCCATCGCAGTAGGTACTTGGATACCTAGTTGAATGAGAGTATCAACAACTCTCTGCTGAACCCTACTATCAAATTTGACATTTAGTTGACTTGTAACCTCCCGTGCAACTCGGCTGTCTAAATATTCCCGATCCAAGTTGTATTTCGTCGATTGTTCAGACGGTTTTCCAAAAACTGCCCTCACACCACCTGCGTATCCACCGAACGTCCTCGGCCGGCCTGGATAATCCTCTTTCCCTAGAGCTGCTGAAAGTATGTCGTGATGTCTGGTCGGGACAAATGTTCCCTCCTCAACTTCTCGAGAAACAACGATTATGTTCAGTAACCAACCACCTTTCCCCTTTCAAAGGATTCTCCGCCCTTAAAACTACCATGTGCTCATCGAAGTATGGTTGAACCACAACAAGATGATGTAAAATGAGAAGATGAGCTTTGGCTAGGTCTTCAGCAGTGGGATCGATCGGCTTGCGTCCAACAATGGCCTTACCGTCAAGCCTTCCCTCGTGTCGAGATATAGGAATACCAATAGGTTCGACTTTAGCTAGGTAATCAGTACAAAATTCAATGACTTCTTCAGCAACATAACCTTCTACGATACTGCCCTCTGGTCTAAATCGATTTCTCACATATCCCTTCATGACACCCATAAACCGTTCAAATGGATACATATTGTGCAAGAATATTGGACCTAA
The DNA here is from genome assembly GCA_018223645.1 of Jasminum sambac. Lineage (NCBI taxonomy): Eukaryota > Viridiplantae > Streptophyta > Magnoliopsida > Lamiales > Oleaceae > Jasminum > Jasminum sambac. The sequence goes on from CP073641.1 coordinate 25,045,452, forward strand.
CTGCTTAATTTGTCGAACCAAGTGAATAACCAAGTGCACCATGACATCGAAAAAAGATGGTGGAAAATACATTTCAAGCTGCCCGATGGTGACAACAACGTTTGCCTGCAGTCTATCTAGCTCATCCGGATCAATAACCTTACTGAATATTACATTGAAGAAAAAGTAAAGTTGTGTAATTACGCGCCTGACATTTTCAAGCAGTATACCGCGAATAGCAATCGGCAAAAGCTGCTATATCATAATATGACAATCATGAGACTTCAATCCAACCAACTTCAAGTCCTTCATCGACACAAACCGTCCGATATTTGATGAATAACCTAATGGAACTTTCACCCTTCTCAGACATTTACAAAAAAATTGTTTTTCTTTCGTAGACAGAGTGTAGCAAGCTGCTGGTAAGAATGGGCACTTCCCCATCTCTTCAATAGGTGCTAACTCCGGTCGTATTCCCAAATCCACCATATCCGTTCTAGCATTGACAGAATCTTTCGTCTTGCCTCGAATATTTAGTAACGTCCCGATGATATTTTCACAAGCATTCTTCTCTACGTGCATGAAATCGATACAATGTCTCAACTCTGAATACTTCCAATAAGGTAAATCCCAAAAAATCGATCTCTTCTTCCATATACTCTTTTTAGCCTGCTTAAAAGTCTTACCGAACTGAACTGAAATATCTTTAACTCGTTCGAAAACCTCTTCCCCAGATAACGGCAATTGTGCGACCCGATTCTCAGTTTTCCCATTCAAATCCTCTTTATTTTTTCGATATCTATGATTTTTTGGAAGAAAACCCGATGATCCATGTACACATTTTTCTTGCCATTATTCAAATATAGGCTACAAGTGGCATCTTCGCACACGGGACATGCCTTACCACCTTTGATTGTGTAACCCGACGAGTTGCCAAAAGCTGGAAGATCATTTATGGTACAAAATAGCATTGCACGTAAATTAAAATTCTCCGGACGATTAGCATCAAACACCTCCACACCCTCCTTAGATCATCAACTAGAGGTGCTAAATACACATCGATATCATTGCCCGGTTGTTTCGGACTTGAGATTAGCAATGACATCATCATGTATTTGCACTTCATAGACAGCCGGGGAGGGAGATTATAGATCACCAAAAGTACCGGCCAAGTGCTATGCTGACTGTTCATGTCGCCGTGTGGATTCATTCCATCTGTACATAATCCGAGACGAAGATTCCTATCTTCATCTCCAAAATCTCGAAATCTCCTATTGAAATTGCACCATTAAGGGGAATCGGCTGGATGCCTCAGTTTTCCATCTTTTTTCCTCCCTTCTGAATGCCACAACAATTTGGCAGCATCATCTGCATTTGCAAACAAGCGCTTAAACCTTGGAATGACAGGTAAATACCATAATACCTTTGCTGGAGGACCATTCTTACCCGCACAATTGTCATTGGAGTTCTTTATCTTATACCTTGATATCCCACACTTCGGACACACATGCAAATCTGTGTACTCATTCCGATACAATATACAATCATTTGGACAAGCTTCTATCTTCTCAATCTCCATACCCAGTGGGCATCACATCTTCTTTGCCTTGTACGTTGAGCCAGGCAATTCATTATGATCCGGAAGCATATCTACTAAAAGCTCCAATAACGCCGTGAAACTCCGATCGCTCCATGCATTTTTCGCTTTCAAGCTTAACAATTTGAACACAGGTGATAACTTGTTGTATTTTACACAACCAGGATATAAAGGTTTTTCGGAATCGGCAAACAATTTATCGAACTCATGGGGCCTGTCAATGAAGTCATCTGGCACGTTACGCAACATTTACTCCAAACGATCATAATCCACATTCATATCTATATTTTCTTCATGACCGTCGTTGTCACTGCCCAATTTATATTTATTAATATGCTCACCACCGTTGCCACCATTGCTCGTACCATACACTATTTGCTCACCATGCCAAAACCAACACATGTAACCTATCTTAAACCCGTTTTTAAATAAATGGTTTCTCACTTCTGCAGGGGTGTCATAACCAATAGTATTATTACACATTGAACAGGGACAAACAATCTTATCCTTCTTATATTTCTTTCTATCATCCTCAGTGCATTTCAAAAACTCAATAACTCCGTTTACATATTGAAGAGAAGTATGATCTCCATACATCCAACTCCGATCCATTTCGAACGACCTATATAGTTATTTTTCCACAATTAATCATGTAATAATATCATTACGTATAGTCTCGTTATTTTTTGCTTATTAAGCGTGTAATGCAAATGTTCCAAATTTTCCTTATAACTCCATATCCAATCGAAAGGGTAGGGACCTAAACCATTCATCATCTATATGCGTAATATCGAATCGCGGATTTTTGTGCAAAACCAAAGATAGTATTTTATCAGAATTTCAAGAAAGATCTTCTCTCGCTTCTCCTAAGTGTGCAATTCACGTAAAACGTAATTCACACCCGGAGAACAAAGAAAGATACTACTGAAATTAACGTCAATAGATAACTGTCTACACAAAATATTAAATTTATTACAGTTCGATTTACGCAGATAGATGACAAACTCTCCATTGAGAGAATTCAAAGATAATCTTGTGCATCTTAAACTGAGCAACAATGCGTGCACAGTTAATGACATACAAGATTATCTTCAAACGGTTTTCTAAGCTCAATGCATGTGAAGTGCGGTGTAGTACAATAAATAAAATAAATTGTACCAAAAAGATAAAAAAATAATTCGACAATTTGATTTATTTACACTACATACCCAATAGAATGACTATATTAATTAAAATGATATTAAAGAGTTCTATTCTTAAGCTATAATTGTAATAAATTATAGTATTCTAATTATATAAATATAATCACTACGAAATTGTTATTACTTTTATTGAAATAATATTATTCTCATGCCCATTTCTAATAAATTATATTTACATAAAATTAATTTAAATTTATTTATTAAATATTGAAATATAATTCAACATAATTTATAAATATTACCTGCATTATTTTATCATACGTACATAGAATACTAATTGCTATAATTTTAATAAATTATAATAATTCTAATTATATAAATATAATAACTACGAAATTGTTATTACTTTAATTTGGTTAAATAATATAATATTATTCCCATGATCTTTTTTAATAAATTATATCTATATAAATTTAATATTAAATTATTTATTACGTATTAAAATGTAATTCAAGATAATTTATAAAAATTGCATGCATTATTTTGGCATGCGTAGAACACTAATTAAATTAGGGACATATCAAAAAATTAAAATTAACATTATTTCATAAAATATCAATTTTAATAACTATATCAATAATTCATTTTTCAATTTTTCTTATGAGTTATTTATAATTCCTCCAAAATTATTCAAAAAAATTACTTAACTAAATAATACTAACTAATCTACCTATCATAATACACTAATTCAAAAATAATATATATAAATCCGAAGTATATATCCATTGCAAACAAATAATATATGGGAATTTGAACCAAAAACACATCTAATAGCAACAAATTAACAATAGAAGTTGACACTAGTACAATTCAAGCATTGGGTGGCGGTTGTTTTATAGATCGGGTGGCGGTTGTTTGACCGTCACCCAAAGCCGCAACACCCAAAATATGCTTTTGGGTGTTGTTTGTAAAAACGCCACCACAAATACTTCGTGTGGCGGTTGTTTTTTAAAAATAACCGCCACCCGATCTATAAAAGGTTTTTTTTTGTTTGCAATTCAATTTCGGGTGGCGGTTTCAACATAACAACCGCCACTCAATGCTTTTATTTTTTGCATTTTTTTTCTGCAATTCAATTTAGGGTGGCGCTTTCAGTCTAACAACCGCCACCCAATTGCCTTTTTTATTTTTTTGTGACTTTGGGTGGCGGTTGAAACATAACAACCGCCACCTGAATTTAATTAATTTTTTTTTTAATATCTGGGGTGGTGGTTTAAATGACACAACCGCCACCCCCCATCAAATTTTTTTCCACCCGGCTTCTGTTGTAGAAAACTGCAATTTAATACAGTCAATTAAACCTGTAATTACACTATATATTTTTCCACAATTACATTCATACAGCTCAAATCACCACGACTAAATACTAAAACCAAAAAAGCAAATGTATAACATTGAGCTGCACAATTCCGATATATATACAACACAAATTAAAAAGGATATGCATACCACAACTCCAACTACTTAACAACTTAAAGGTAATTAAGTAAAACTAACTAAAAAAAACTACAATTCCAATGCAACTTTACATACAAGTCCAAATGAAGTTCGTGGCTATATTTACATGAGTAGCTACAAGTACAAGAGTTAACATGAAGTTCCGTGCACGAAAATATAATAAAAGCAGAAGTAAAACGAATATAAATATGTAAATGATCATTTCAATTCATAACTGATCGGAAGAATTGAACCCAAAGTTCTCGTACGATATTTATGTCATCCTGAGAATACTCTTCAACTTGACTAATCTGCGAGTAAAACGAAAGTTAATAAGTTATATACACTTTCAATAAAGTACTGAATGCCTAAATTAATAATTTATATTTTATAATAATAAACATACCGTTTGTAGTTCATGGCCGTGACCATAGTCTATCATTAGGTCATGCATATTCTTCATAACACAATAACCATACTCATTACCTCCTGGTTGTTGCGTACACTAAAATTTGCACATAGCAAAAAACCAAAATAAGTAATACGAAAATAATCAAATTTGAAAGAAAACCATATATATTCTAACAGAAGACGAACCAAATTACGAAAAAAATTATTATTGTTAAAATTTGTGTATATACATACCAGAGGATATTTCCATTCAACACTGCTTTGTCTTATACCCAATTCTTTCCATATCCCTCTAAAAGCCCTAAAAATTTAAATTATATGAACAATATTAATACGTAAGTGATCTAAACTCCAACTTATCATACGAAAACCAATAAATGAAATGAAAGCCATTGGCTATTTGCTTACACGCATATGAGCGATTTGACCTCCAAATTTCACTCCTGATTAGCTAATGAATCCAATACGTATACTGTATTGGCCGAGGGTTCAATAACAAGCAATAACTAGTGGTGACTAACAAACGAGATAGTTAGCTTTTAATAATTTTCGAACTAACATTAGATGTATATGTCAAAGTATGAGTGATCTTACTCTTGGTGATACGGGGCCATAATGTATTTATTGTCCTTCAAACTGCGCAGTGCCCGGTTAATGTAGACTGACGTCTGCCGATGTTGAGATCTAACCATGGTGGCCGATATTCGCGACGGACTCATAAAGCCAAATGGTATTTGATACAGCTTACAATTCCGATGAATGTACCTATATTAAATAATACACGAAGATACTATCTTTGGTAACCGAAAATTGAAAGAGTTATGTAATCTCAAATTGGAATTCAAGGCTCACATTTGAAATACTTCCACAATAGAAGTATTCAACCAGCTCATTGTCATGAGGTCGGCGATATCAGTAGAAGTAACAAAAACTTCGGGGTATCGGATGATTAAGGAAACAAGTCGTCGAGCGGGACCACCAAAGTGTCACTATCAACAGGCATCATATTGATCAGATCGACCAATTGCTTGCAAGAGCTGGGAAGAGTCCAGTATGTTGCTTCATCAACGAGATTGTGTGATCCGGTTGTTGACATAACAACACTTTGAGGTTTCTTTAGTTGATAAGCCTGATTATCCTTATTACCAACAATATATAGTATCCCACAATAGTAAATTAGTTATTACAACGTGCACATTAAATAAAGGCTAAATTAAAGTTTTAAAAATAAATAAGTAAAACATATTATGAAACTCTCAACAACTTACATTTTCCAAGCAAATCATGCATTTTGGCCATGGAACAAAACTTCCAATGGCGTCCCCTATGGTAACTAAGTCATCTCGAACCGGCTCGGGAAGAGGCAACTCACGACATTGCTCATGAACCATATCAATTCGTACCTTGACATTTCCTTCTTTGAGTTTGCAACCATGCACGATAGTGTCTTTTGTAATAGGATAGCAAGTCCCCTGAGCTACCTGTAGGGACTGGGTTCCACGCAGTATAGACAGTATACAATTGGTAATTTCCTATCAATCAAAAAAATTATCAAGACCAATTAATGTTAACTCATGAGAATAATTGTAAAGTTGATTACTAATAACATTTTAAAAGAAGTGAAATATTGCAATTATTACCAATATTTTAAAACTAATTAAAAATTTTGAAATACCGTAACGGTCATGAATGGATTTGGCGCAGCCGAGGCGTAACAAACACTGTTATTGCTTGCAGGTCTAGTATCTAGCATCGTGGCTCTCATATCAGGAGGCAATTGGATGCCTAATCGAATGAGCGTATCAACAACTCTCTGTTGTACCCTATTGTCAAATTCAACATTAAATTGACTTTGGACCTCCCGCGCAACAACACTATCTAACTCATCCCGGTCCATAGTGCGTTTTTTGGATTTTTCAGACTTTTTTCCAAAACTGCCCTCACGCCGCATACATATCCACTGAAAATCCTCGACCGACCAGGATGATTCTCTTTCCCTAAAGCTTCCGAGAGTATATCGTGATGTCGGTCCGGGACAAATGTCCCCTCCTTAAGTTCTTGAGACTTATCCACCTGTTTAAATAAAATTAAAATTAAGTGTCAATAGTTATTATTGGTTAATTTATCAAAAGTATGCACGTGAGGAAAGTAATATTACACACAATCTTGTTATACACCTCTTTAATATCATTGGGATATATCACTGTTCCATCAGGGCGTACTTGTAATCGTGCCCGTAAGTAATCCCATGGACGATCACTGTGCAAAATCTCTTCGGGTATAGACCCGCAAGATGATAAATGCCCTAGAGGATCATCCTTTGCCCACACCTCCTTCATCCCGGCATAACCTGCGGCTCCCATGTGATGGGGATATTTGTTATGTGAGTGGCTCTTCTTCGCCTACTCACTAATGTCCTTCCAGAAATTAATAGCATACCATTAGTGAGATATATACAATTCTCACAAGATGATACAAATATTATTTTATAGAAAAAGGAAAGAGAATTATTGCATAGTTAATTGTAATCACTAAAGTATACCTGAAATTTTTTACTACCGACTGTTTGTTTGAATTGTTCCCAATCTTCCACGGTGATGAAGTTATACACCTGCGGTGGCGTGTCTGTTCTTGGTTTCTTTGGGCGAATCCACTTCTTCACGAGTTTGCTTTTAAAATTCCTCATTCGTAATCCAGCTTGTGACACAATCGCCTTTTTAAGGCTGTCATCCTTCAAATTACATGTTGTCTGCAATATTAAACAAACGGGTCTCTTAGCACTAAGAAAAGTGGTGTTAACTAGAACACAATTTAAATTTATATTTTTATTACCTTAATATCTTCCCAAATGGTGTTCTTTAGCCCGCTTTCTACAGCTCTCCAGTTACCGTAATTTATATTTACCTTGGAGCGCGCAACTACCCCAATATAATGCCGGAACCCAGTACTATGCTGCCGCGTCGGCCGAAGTAGGTCATCGAAATCAGCATCGGTTAACTGAATTTTCGAACCCTTCCACTTCGACATGGTTGTCAACCATCTACTCCGTTTTGTGCTGTTATCAGCAGATGGTGAACCTGATGGGGATGAAGAATCCGACATGTTTGCCACAATCTACCGCACAATCTACCGCCTCCCTGCACGTTTAACAAACAATAACATTAATAATCATGATTATAATAAATAAGAAACGCCTACAATAAGTAAGAACGAAAAAACAGTTCAACTGTTAGTAATGAAGATACGATATGACATGCAAATGAATTGATATTATCCATAAATAGTAATGAAATAAATACAATGTTAACAAAAAAAGAGAATTCACCTATCATTCCACGTACTCTCCTTCCTGATGGTCCGAACGAAGGTAATTTGTTCCACTGTTGTGCTCCTGCGGATCTAATTGAGGTAGTTCAGTTGAAAATGGTGGCGTTTCATCCCAGTGGTCATATTCATCTTCGTCAACTACATCACCGATACCAACAATACGCCTCTTTCCTTGGAGAACAACCGACAACTTTGCATCGCCCGGATCAGTAACATAATATACTTGTTTAGCCTGTGATGCAAGTATAAACGGGTCATTACGACTTCCAACCCGAGAAAAATCCACCCTAGTGAAACCAAATTTATCTTTTGATACACCCCGTGCGTTGTCCACCCATTTGCATTGGAATACACATATCTGGAATACCTTATAATCAAGTTCCCAAATTTCTTCAATCACACCGTAGTATGTATCAATACTATTATCAGTGGATATTGCCACTTGTGTGACTCCACTGTTCTGCATCGTACTTTTATCATCTTGACTTTTTGTATAAAATGTGTACCCGTTAATGTCATATCCCTGGTAAGAGGTAACACGCGAAGCGTGCCCGTAAGCCAACCACTTTATCGTTTCTGTAACCATTTCCGGTATATGCGTCAATTGGTTCATTACTTTATTTTTGAACCATTTTGCAAAACAACGATTATGTTCATTAACCAACCACCTCTCCCCCTTTAAAGGATTCTCCACTCTTAAAACTGCCTTATGCTCATCGAAGTATGGTTGAACCGTGGCAAGATGATGTAAGACGAGAAGATGATCTTTGGTTAGGTCTTCAGCACTGGGATCGATCGGCTTACGTCCAACAATACCTTTACCTTCGAGCCTTCCCTCATGTCGAGATATAGGAATACCAATGGGTCCGGCTTTTGCTAGGTAATCAGTACAAGACTCAATGACTTCTTCAGCAACATAACCTTCTACGATACTGCCTTCGGGTCTAAATCGATTTCTCACATGTCCCTTCAGGATACCCATGAACCGTTCGAATGGATACATATTGTGCAAGAACACCAGACCTAACAACTTGATTTGTCGAACCAAGTGAATAACCAAATGCACCATAATATCGAAAAAAGATGGTGGAAAATACATTTCAAACTGACAGAGGGTTACAACAACATTTCCCTGCAATCTATCTAACTCGTCCGCCTCAATAACCTTGCTGAATATTGCATTGAAGAAAAAGCAAAGTTGTGTAATTACACGCCTTACATTTTCGGGCAGTATGCCGCGAATAGAAATTGGTAATAGCTGTTGTATCATAACATGACAATCGTTAGATTTCATCCCAACCAACTTCAAGTCCTTCATCGACACCAATCGGCTAATGTTTGAAGAATAACCGGATGGTACCTTCAAACTTCTCAAGCATTCACAAAATTTTTGTTTATCCCTTTTAGACAGGGTGTAGCAAGCTGCTGGTAAGAATGGACGCTTCCGCAACTCTTCAATAGGTGCTAACTCAAGCCGTATTCCCGATTCCACCATGTCCTTTCTAGCTCCGGCCGAATCTTTCGTCTTTCCTGGAATGTTTAACAACGTCCCGATAATACTATCACAAACATTCTTCTCTACATGCATGAAATCAATACAATGTCGCACCTCCAAATACTTCCAGTACGGTAAATCCCAAAAGATCGATCTCTTCTTCCATATACTCTTTCTAGTCGGCTTAGAAGTCTTACCAAACTGAATTGAAATGTCTTTAACTCTTTCAATAACCTCTTCACCAGACAACGGCAATCGTGCGACTCGGTTCTCGATTTTCCCATTGAAATCCTCTTTATTTCTCCGATATTTATGATTTTTAGGAAGAAAGGCCCGATGATCCATGTACACATTTTTCTTGCAATTACTCAAATACAGTCTAAAAGTTGCATCTTCACACACGGGACATGCCTTGCCACCCTTAATCATGTAACCTGATAAGTTACCAAAAGCAGGGAGATCATTTATGGTGCAGAATAGCATTGCACGTAAATTGAAATTCTCCTGACGATTAGCATCAAACACCTCTACACCCTCATCCCACAGCGTTTTTAGATCATCAATTAGCGGAGCTAGGTACACATCGATGTCATTTCCCCGCTGTTTCGGACCTGAGATTAGCAACGACATCATCATGTATTTACGCTTCATAGACAGCCAGGGAGGGAGGTTATAGATCACCAAAAGCACCGATCAAGTGCTATGTGGACTGCTCATATCGCCGTGGGGATTCATTCCATCTGTACATAATCCGAGCCGAAGGTTCCGATCTTCATTTCCAAAATCACGAAATCTTCTGTTGAAATTGCACCATTCAGGTGAATCAGTAGGATGCCTTAATTTACCATCTTTTTTCCTCTCTACTGCATGCCACAATAATTTTACTGCATCGTCTCCATTTGCAAACAATCGTTTAAACCTTGGAATCACTGGCAAATACCATAACACTTTAGTTGGAGAACCATTCTTACCGCCGCCATTAGCATTGCGACTGCTTCTCTTATACCTCGGTACTCCACGCTTCGGACACACATGTAATTGGCGGTACTCTTTCCGGTACAGTATACAATCATTTTGACAAGCGTCTATCTTCTCAATCTCCATACCCAAAGGGCATAACATCTTTTTTGCCTTGTACGTTGAGTTAGGCAACTTATTATTATCCGGAAGCATATCTACTAAAAGCTCCAATAGTGCCGTGAAACTTCGATCACTCCACGCACTCTTTGCCTTCAAATTTAACAAACTGAACACAACTGATAATTTGTTGTATTTTAGACAACCAGGATATAAAGGCTTTTCAGAATCTGCGAACAGTTTATCGAACTCATGTGGCCTATCAACGAAGTCATCTTGCACATCACGCAACATTTCATCCAACCGATCATGTTCCACATTCATCTCTACATTTTTCCGCATGATCGTCGCTGTCATTGCCCAACCGATGTTCATTATGCCCACCACCGGTGCCACCACTGCTTGTACTACATATTATTTTCTCACCGTGCCAAAACCAACATGTGTAACCCATCTTAAACCCATTTTTAAATAGATGGGTTCTTACTACAGCAACGGTGTCAAAACCAATTGTATTATTGCAAACTGAGCAGGGACATACAATCTTATCCTTATTAGACTTTATTTTATCCTCCTAAGCACATTTCAAAAACTCAATTACTCCTTTTATATATTCAAGAGAAGTAGGATTCCCATACATCCAACTCCGATCCATTTTGAACAACCTATAGAGTTATTATTCCATAATATTAACTCTGTAGCTATATCATAAAAGATAATGATCATCGTCATTTTTTCGTAATGAACCATGTAATGGAAGTGTTCTAGATTGGCCTTATAAGTCCGTAATCTAATCAAAGGATAGGGACCTAAACCATTCGTCATCTCTACGTAATATCAAAGCGTATTTATTTTTGTGTAGAACCTAGGCATTGTATTTTCATCAGAAATTTCGGCAAAGATCTCCCTTTATTTCTCCTAAGTGTGTAATTCACGTAAACGTAATCCACACCTGAGAACGAATGAGGATACTACTGAAATTCACATAAATACATAACCGTCCACACAAAAAATTAAATCTAACACAGTTCGACATACGCAGATCAATGACAAACTCTCCACTGGGAGAATTCAAAGATGACATTGTACATCTTAAACTGTGCAACAATTTGATCACAGTTAATGACATACAAGATTATCTTCAAACGGTTTTCTAAGTTTAATGCAAATGAAATGCGATGTACTACAATAAGATCCGTTATAACGAAAGGATAGAGAAATAATTCGATTATTTGATGTATTTACACCACAAAACTATTAGAATGGCTATACTAAAATGATATTAAATAATACTTTTAATCCTAAGGTAATTGATGATATGACTACGAAATATTATTCCCAAACTGTCCGGTTACTAAATTATATTTATATAAAAGCAATATTTATTTATTTATTATAACATATTGACATATATATAGTTCAATATAATTTATAAATATTGCATGCATTACTGTATCAAATGTCGAAGATTAAATTACGGACATATCAAAAAATAATATTTATTTCATGAATAAAATATATTTATATAAATTTATTTCCAAACTAATTTATTTTCTTGAAATATTATTCCCAAACTACTATTTTACTAAATTATATTTATATAAAAGCAATATTTTCTTATTTATTATAACATATTGACATATATATAGTTCAATATAATTTATAAATATTGCATGCATTACTGTATCATATGTAGAAGATTAAATTACGGACGTATCCAAAAATAATATTTATTTCATGAATAAAATATATTTATATAAATTTATTTCCAAACTAATTTATTTTCTTGAAATATTATTCCCAAACTACTATTTTACTAAATTATATTTATATAAAAGTAATATTTATTTATTTATTATAACATATTGACATATATATAGTTCAATATAATTTATAAATATTGTATGCATTAGTTTCTCTATGTAGAAGACTAAATTAGGATCATTTCAAAAAATTAAAGCTAGCTATTATTCCGTAAAATATCAATTTTAATAACTATATTAACTATTAATTCATCCAAAATTACTTATCACTTATTTAACTAATACTAAATAATCTAACTAAATAAATACATCTAATTCAACCATACTATATATATATATATATATATATACATATATAAATCCCACATACATATACATTAAAACAAATATTAAGAAAATTTGGGGAAAGAACACATAATATATCTCTATGGCAATTAACAAACAATAATCCCCAAATTCCACCTATATATCACAATGCATATACATATATTAAAACATGCAAAAAAAAAAACGAAAAATCAACAATTACACCAAAAAAAACTAGAAATTAAATTGGGGATTGGCATTTTCTAACCTCAAAAACAAAAAATTGTCACCAATTGATAGGGGATGGCAAGCTCTCTTCAAATGTTGTCTTCAACAAACCAAGAAATTGCCCAAATCCGAATTCCAAGCAAATACCTAGAATTTGAAATGTTAAATTCTAACTTAGAAATAACGAAGTTGGGACAAATAGATAGAGAAATACTACCTCACTTCAATGGTGGCCGAACTCACGAAGAAGTTGCAGCAATTTGGGTGATTTTCGAGTGAAAAATGGGGAATTTTCGGGTGAAAAATGGTGGCAGCTCATGAGGAATCCCGTTTAGACCTAGCAGATTAGCTAGGTGTTGATGGAGGAGATAAGCTTTACGGTGGCGGTTCCTCAAAGAAACCACCACCTTTTATGTACAACGGGTGGCGGTTTCTTTGAGGAACCGCCACCCATTTTGAGATTTACATTTTTTAAAAAAAAAATTTTAGGGTGGCGGTTGTCTTCACAATCGCCACCCGTTATTGATTAAATTTTTTTTTTTTTTAAATTTTGGGTGGCGGTTGTGAAGACAACCGCCACCCGATTTTATTTGTTTCAATTTAGGGTGGCGGTTGTGGTGACAACCGCCACCCGAATTCATATTTTTCCTTTTTTTTTTTTTTAAAAAAGTTTGGGTGGCGGATTGCTTACACAACCGCCACCCTTATATAACTAATCCTTTTTCGGGTGGCGTTTTTATAAAAAACGCCACCCAATGTGCGATGCCTAATTTATAATCTGTAGTAGTGTGGGGATGGTATTTTATAACCTTAAAAATACGAAAATATGTCTACAATTGATAAGGAGAGGATGAGCTTTCTTCAAATGTGGCTTCAACAACAACCAAAAATCCCCCAAATCCGATGTAAAAGAAAATACCTACGATTTCGCATGTTAAATTCCGCAAAAATACTCGAAATTTGGAGAAATACATCAAGGGGAAGAATCTTACTTCAAATGTAGCTCCAACCCATGACCAATTTGCAACCAAATTCGTGTCAATGATGGAATTCCAGTTGAATTTTGCCCTTTTGCAATGGAAAATTTCGTTTGGGAGCCAAATATGCGAGCTGTGTTTGCTGGTTTAATTTGGGGATCTAGCTAGACTTTGTTGTTGTTTTTTTTTATTGACTTATAGTTTAGGGTGGCGGTTGTAGTACAACCGCCACCCTAAATTACCTATATGGTGGCGGTTGTAATCTTACAACCGCCACCCAATTAGTTATTTATTTATTTGGTTTAGGGTGGCGGTTGTGTTAGAACCGCCACCCCAGTTCTTTTATTATTTTTTTATTTTTTATATACTTAGGGTGGCGGTTGTGTATACAACCGCCACCTACACAACCGCCACCCTAATTGTGATATTTTTATTTTTTTAAATTTTTTGTATACTTAGGGTGGCGGTTGTGTGTACAACCCCCCCCTTATTGTTTTATTTTTTTTAAAATTTAATTTTTTATATACACACAACCGCCACCCTAAATGTTTTATTTTTATTTTTTTTTAACATTTTTTGTATACTTAGGGTGGCGGTTGTTTGTACAACCGCCACCCTAATTTTTTTTAATTTTTTTTTATAAAATTTTTTTGTTTAGGGTGGCGGTTGTGTGTACAACTGCCACCCGATCCACAACATAGGGTGGCGGTTTTCAACACAACCGCCACCCTTTCGTGAGCACGAGCACCACCGGTGGCGTTTTCATTAAAAACGCTACCTAATGGGCGTCTCATAAAGCCAATTGTGTACTAGTGACTACATCTTCATTTCAGACAAAAGAAGGTATTAAAATGGCGTGCTCGATCTCTGTACCTTGTGTGCTCGTATTGTGTGTATTCTTTAAAGGAAAAAAAGGTGATAAAATCACTCGCAATGGGGGTGGAACCTGACCAGCGAACATAAATTTCCATTTCTCTGACACCTTTCAATTTTGTAACCCTTTTCGTTTCAATCACTAAAGTATATTTCCTTTTTCGTTTTCCATTCAATATAATTATTCGGACCCGTGGTTAGGGTGGTTAGGGTACTCTTTAGTTTAACGCAAAACCAAGGTTCCAATTCCATGTGTCTTCTGCCTTCCACTTCCCATATAATTAAACAGAAAAAAAGAAAGACGATGTTTTCTCGATTTTATTTGCAAGGATTTTGATGTTAGAATTTTATGGTTTTTCGTTGGTGCATTCTAGCAGAAGCTTAGTGCGCCCGTTTGCATTCACTTTTTATGTGAAATAAGAGAGTAAATGTGAGTGAAGTTGAATAATGGAAATTTATGTAATACATGTATAGATTTTACGAGATATGTAGATGTGATTCACTTGATTAAATTCAAATTTAAAAGAAAATGAATTAACACAAGAAGAATAATGTCGAAATAAAAAATATATAAAAAAAAAACAATGACAAGTATTGATTAGGGTATCAATGAAGCCTTATCTGCTGGCTGACATCATCAATTGATGATTGTAGTTCTCGTGTAGAATTAACACAATAATAACACATAATGAGTTGTTGCAATTAATATTGATTTACAAGTGATCAATCTGATGAGTAAGAAAATATGATTATGCTATGTGTATATTATGTCATTCAATGTGCCATCGATTGGGTCTAGCATCAGTCTATGAAGCATGTCTTTTTAGTCTATGCCCATGCAACAAGTGGTGTTGTCTCAATTCTCACTTGTTACCTTCATCGCTCGAAATCTTCAATGTATATGATTGTGCATCAATTGCCTCAAATTCACTATCATGCATCACCCGCGTTCTTCTTCTCTGTTGACGTATGGGTGGAGTTCCAAAGAGCTGTAAGGACGACACTATGCTGGAAAAGCCTTGGTTTTTAGTATTATTTAGGCAAAATTTATTAACCCCACAACTTTTTATTAATTCACCACATTATATTCACGCCCATTTAAAAATAACTTTTTAATAAGCACACCACAAACATTGGACAAACATAACCCTAATAATACATTGTATCACAAACTCTCTCTCCCTCTCTCTCTCTCTCTCTTTCGGATTCCTTTGCCTTCAAAGCTTACTCCCTCTCATCTCCTCTACCAGGGTTGTAATTCTTGCTGATATAAGACATCATTTATATCCAAATCTGAAATTTTTGGCCATCATGAGGCTTTGAAAAATTATTCAAAAATACTTCCAAAAAAATAAAAAAAGAAAAGAAAAGAAAACTAATACAATATGTTACAAATTAGTTCCCTTCGATTTACAGTTTCAGCGTGTGCATCTCTTTTTTCCTTTTTCTTTTTTCTTATTTGGATTAAGAACTTGCTGCAACTGAATTCAATAAATTAATTTTAAAGAAGCTTATTTTGATGTGTTCGCTTATCGTGAATTTGAGCTTTTTCCTTTTTTCTTTCTTTTTTGAAGACCAATTGATTTTGTATGTCTATAATATGCTATAGATTTTTCTTGTTATTATTACTGTACGTAAAAGAAAGGAGATGTGTATTTTGTCGGAAGTTATTGAGATGATAGGTGCACGCAAAAGAGGAAGAGAACAACAAAATGTTAGCATCAAAACTTGGAAAGATATTTATGTTATTTTAATTGTGACTGTTTTAGGAAATGAAAAATTTTTCTGAAAGAATACACAACACACGAACATAAGGTACACAAACTCAGTACGCCAGTCTTTAAAACCATGGCAATTTCGAATTTGGCAGAACTAGATATATACCACACATATATACACCCATTGAGTGAATGATATGGGATACAAATTGGAGACTGAACACCACGAACGTAACACACAATGTATCAATATCACAACACTAAAGCCATTCTCTTTTTTTTTTTTTTTTTTTTTTTTTTTTGTGATAGAACACATGACATACGCATACAAGGTATAGAGATTCGATCAACACGCTAGTACTCCAAACCATAGCAATTTTGAATACTACGGAATCAGATATATACCACACATACACCCATTGAGTGAGCGATGTGGCAATTTTAAAACATGTGGTGCGCTTAAACATTTTTGTGGTTTCAATATAATCACCTTATTATTTATTATTTTTTCATATGGTGGGCACGAAATTGCCCTTCTTATGCTTTGTTACCAGAAAATGGATAAGTTTTAACGGTCATTTTTTATGTCTTGCACCCAAATGTTGAGTAAAGCCGTATGGGTAAGAATTTTGACACACTAAAAATTTTCACATTTTAATATCAATATGTAACCAAATAATAATAATGATAATAATAATAATCCATTTGTCCCACGAAGATATGCATAGTTTGATTTTCACAAGGATTAAAAAATTGTGACTAATATTTATTGCAAAGTAAATTTTAATTGCGCGCATCTTTGTTGATTATACATTTATATTAAATAATGATAATGTATTTTTACAAATAACAATGCATATTAAATGAAGGTATAATAGAAGAAATTAAGAAATTAAATGAATATAAATTGAAAGTGATTTATATTTTGGGACGGTTGAAAAAGGAAAACGAACCTATTGTTAGGAATTGTTTAACTTAAAACATGAAGAGAAGTTGGATTGATGAGGAATTAATATATATATATATATATATATATATATATATATATATATATATATATATATATATATATGCCCATGCGGCTGCGTGGCACGTTTTGAAGAAAAATTCCAAAACGTGCTGTACGGCTATAAAAAAACTTCTTGCAGCCATATAAGCATGTTTTGTGCCAATGGATGCATCCCTAGACTGGTTTTGACGTGGTTTTTCATCCTACAAGGTATCTTTAAGTTTTGGGATGCATAGTTGATAGCACTACATGTGGAGTGCACATTGAAGGAATTATTATAACAAATAATAATAATAATAAAAAATCAATCCAACAAATAAGAAAGAATCGGAGATCAAGTTCGAAGTTTTGTGTTTCAAGTTCAATCCAAGATCTTCGTACTTGAGGATTATCTTGGATCAAAGGTTTGATTACCTCTACAAGAAATCGGACCTTCAAGAGCGGCATGTCGTCCCTATAGCCCAATACTTATGGAACATTATATTAGAGGTGACATGACAACATATCACCTTAATTCTCTATAGGTATGATGTTATAGGGACAACATGTTGACTCTAAAGACTCAGTTTTTGGTAGTTTATTTCTACAAACTATTTGCAATAGCGGCGCCTTCAAGCACACAATCCTGTAGGCGGAAAATATCATTCGAGGACAACGAACTAGATTTGTGTTCAAGCCTAACGAAGACAGAGAATTCATTGAAGATCGGTTATAAAGTTAGAGAATTCATTAAAGATCATTACGAAGTTGGAAGTTCATTAAAAGATCATCATGTGCACCTATTTTTATCGGACGGGGGAGTAACAAGGAGTAGAGTGTTTAGGGTTAAACATGCTTTTATTATATTAATGAGTGCACTTTATTCTAATAGCGGAAAACAATGTTGGCCAGACGATAAAATGAAATGTAATTGGCCCGGACTCCTGAGCGAGGATTAATGAATTGGGGAAAAAAACATTATATATATACTATATCAAGAAGCCTAATAATCATAAAGTAAAAAGAGGATACTATATCAAGAGATGCGTAATATCCATAAAAAAAAGCATATATATATATATATATATATAGATATATATAGACACACACTACTCCTTCTGTCCCAATTGTTTGGTTCACATTTCCTTTTTCATTTGCCCTAATTATATCATTTTATTTTCATATTACGAAATCTATCTTTTGTTAATTTAAAAATTAGTCATTTAATTAGAGTAAATTAGGAACACAATTAATAAGATTTACTTTTTCAACCATTTTTTTAATCCATGTGAAAAAGTAAAATAGACCGTATAATTGGATCGGAGGGAGTATATCAAGAAGCCTAATAATCATAAAGTAAAAAATGGATACCATATCAAGATGCCTAATAATCTTAAAGTACAAAAAAAGATACTATATCAAGATGCCTAATAATTATAAAGTGCAAAAAAGATACCATATCAAAATACCTTCGCTATAAACAGTATACAACTCAAGTCCAGTAACCTTCACAAACTTCCTGGTAATAATAAACTAACAATCGAATTTGGATCTCACACTCGAATGGCATCGATTGAAGTTAAGCATTCTATCAGGTCTCATGGAGAAATTTTCCGCCCCAATGCAAATTTCCCTCCAAGTCCATGCATGGGGTGATCTTTTTTCATCCTTTCGCATGGACAATCAGGTATCAACTTATTGTTAACGTGGCAAGATTTTTCTGAAATGTCGGGCAATGTTGAATTTACGATAAATGTGGGACTTTCGAGTATTATATGTTCGATTCTTCTAAGAAATCTTCTTGCATGATTTTGAAGAAATCTTCAAAATGCCTAACATCAAGAGAATTAAATTTTACAATGAAAGAGAATGTGCTTACAAATTTTACGTTCTCTTACAATGTACTATACAAATCTTTATCATTCAACTCTACTAGTCATTCTTTATCATTCAACTCTACGCAGGTAGAAAAGTTTCAATATTTTAGAAAATTGAAAATTATATGATAGTTGTAGTTTGTTTTTATTTTTTATTTATAAAAAGGGTTTATATATGTATTTACGTGTATATATATCCATGTATATATACACACATTAAAATTTAAAAGGGACTAAAAGATCTCTGAAACGAGTTTATCATTTTTGGCATGCAGTTATCGGATACTTACGGTAAAGAGATTGAGGTGTTGAAGGAAGAGGTGAGAAGAAACATAACTTGCAAGGAATATAAATCTGCAGAAATGATGATTTTGATCGACACTGTCGAACGCCTTGGCTTTTCGTATCACTTTGAGGAAGAAATTGAAAATCAGCTGGAGAAAATAGCAAATGAAGATCATGATGACATAATCAATTATGATCTATTCACTTCTGCCTTGCATTTCAGGTTGCTGGGACAACATGGTTATCATGTATCATCTTGTAAGTATACCTCGGTTGGTAACTTGTTTAAAAAATAAAAAATTTTACGACCCCAAAATAACTTGTCTTGCTTATTCGTTGCATGTTAAGATTCAAAATTTTACAATTTTTTATACATTTTTATGTGAATTAGAAAAGAGAATGACTAGTAGAGTTGAATGATAAAGATTTGTATAATACATATAAGTTCTACGAGATATCTATATGTGATTGGCTTGACGAAATTCAAATTTAAAAGAGAATAAATTAAAATGTGTATGCCCTAACATGTGTGTCATTAGGTATCTTTGACAAGTTCTTGGACAGCAAAGGTAAATTTCAAGAACCCGTAAAGAGTGATGTAAAGGGTTTCTTGAGCCTCCATGAATCAGCCCATGCAAGAACACATGGAGAAGAAGTTTCAGACGACGCTCTCGCATTTGCGATTGCTCATCTAAAAAATTCGATACCAAATTTGATGGAAGACTCTTCTCTTAAGAAACAAGTTTTGCATGCTTTTGAACAATCACTGCATAAGGGCAATCCACGAATAGACACTAGTAAAGAAAAAGCTTTGGGTGGCGGTTAAAAATAGCAACAGGTGGCAGTTTTGGAAATGCCACCCGAAATGGCGACACTCAAGCGTCGCCATTTCGGGGCCGGTTCCAAAAACGCCACCCAAAGTCATTTTTTTATTATCTTTTTTAAATTTGGAAAACAACGGTGGCGGTTCTTTATTAAAGAACCGCCACCCGTTATAATTATTATATTTAAAAAAAAAGACTTTAGGTGGCGGTTTTAGTGTTAAGAACCGCTACCTAAAACCATTTTTAAAATAAATAAATTAAAAAATACGAAGAACTTGCAAATCTAAGATTAAGAAATAACCAAAGTAAAGCAAAAATGTTAAAAAAAGTTGCAAATTGTAGAAAACCAAAGCAAGATGAAGGAAAAAAATATATCATTATGTAAAAAATGAAGATCTATACCTTGAATTTGGAGATCTAAGATAAACATACAAAAAAATTCGAATAAAAATTTCACTAGTACCGAAACGGTATTGGGTGGCGGTTGTTTTGCACTTCGGGTGGCGGTTCTTTGACCGCCACCCAAACTGGCGACACCCAAAGTCAAAGAAAAGGGTGGCGGTTCAAAAAAATGCCACCCAAAAAGAAAAGGTGGCGGTTGTTTTTTAAAAATAACCGCCATCCATTCTCTGTATTTTTTTGAAAAAACAAAAATTTGGGTGGCGGTTCTTGATGTAGAACCGCCACCCATTCTCTCTTCTTTTTTTTTTTTTAATTTTTGCCACCTTAGGGTGGCGGTTCTTGATGTAGAACCGCCACCCTTTCTCTTCTATCTCTCCTTTTTTTTGGGATCAAACTACGAACGAATACAGGTTTGGAATTGCATTGCAACTAAACAATTAATTAACAACTAAGAACGAAATAATTTTTATTCAAAGTCAATCGCCTCCAATTACAACCAAAGCTATTCTTAAATAATAACGAGAGATAAAACGTTAAAATACTATTAAATGAAATAACGAAATAAAACAAGTGAATAACGAAAATATAGATCTGAAAACTAAAAACTGCATTTTGATGCCCTAAACGACCTCAGATGGGCCTGAAACATAGGATCATGGAAATAGCGGTGACTGACGTAGATCTCGTCGCGACGATTCCAGAATGGTATAGTGGGCTGAAAACGGACATCATATGCAAAAGTTATGGCCGAAAAAAACTATATTAACTATTAATTTTTTTTAATCCATAATATCAATAAAATTACACCTCTAATTCAATAATATATGCATATAAATAAATCAAAAATATTTAATAAAAAAAACCTAGAATTTGGGGACATTAACTTACTAACCTCAATTTGGGTCCAATTGACAGAGTTGTGGTTCCAACTTGTGAATAAAAATCTGATTTCAACAAACCCTAGAATTTGGGGATGTTAAATTATAACTTGAAAATACATGAAATTGGGACTAAAAAGATGGAAGAAGCTTACCTTGCTTAAATTGTGGCACCAATTTATCAAGAAATTACACTTAAATTTGATTTGAGGTCATGAATATTGCAAGAAATTTCAAAACATTTTCGAAAAGAGAAAGAAACTTAGAAGCGGGAATGGCTGATTTGCGTATTGGTGAAATATTTAAAAGGAAAAGGTGGCGACTATAGCAAAAAACAGCCACCCAAGAGTATTTTAATAATAAAAAAATAAAAAACGGGTGGCGGTTATGGAAATGAACCGCCACCCAAAAGTGTATTTTTAAGAAAAAAATTACTTAAACTTTGGGTGGCGGTTCTTTTTCAAGAACCGCCACCCATTATTCTAGTTTGGGTGGCGTTTTTTTCAAGAACCACCACCCAGAGTTTTTTTTTAAATGCATAACAGGTGGTGGTTCTTCTCTAACAACCGCCACCCATTATTTTTGGGTGGCATTTTTTCATAGAACCATCACCAAATGGGCGACACCTAATGTCAATTGTGTACTAGTGTTTGTAAATCTGAGATGAACCTATGCAAAATCATATGAATATACATAAAATTTGAACAAAAATTGCAAATCTTAGATAACCTTCAGCTCGAAATTATTGGTGAAAGCCAAGAATGAAACCGGCAACTTTGATGTTTTCTTCTTCCGAAAATCGACAAAAAATCCCCCGAAATTCTTGCAAAATTGAAACCAGCAACTTTTGGTTTGGCGATTCTTGGCTTGAAGATTTTCGAATCTTCAAAAAATCTTCGAAAATCTTCAAGCGAATTAGATTTACAAAGTTGGCGATTTTCAAAAATCTCCCAAAATCTTCAAGCGAATTATATATATTGACGAGTTTTAGTTGGCGATTCTTGCCAAACAACGGCCACCTGTTTTTTTTTGTGGCGTTTTCCTATAGAACTGCCACCCATTGGGTGACACCTAATATCACTTCTGTACTAGTGAGAGGCACTCCTTTTTATTTCCCTCTATGAAGAAGATGAATCAAAGATTGAAGTTCTTTTGAGGCTTGCAAAATTAGATTTCAATTTGCTTCAGATGCTCCGCAAGAAAGAACTTTAGTCTCAAGGTGATGAATTTTCTATCTTAACAAGATTTGGAAAAATTGATATTTATGCCATGCATGATATAGTCATCAACTGATCATGTATATTCGATATATATGATTATTTATTTTATTTCAGCTGGTGGAAAGAGCATGACCTTATTGCACAGCTTTCTTATCCAAGAGATAGACTTCTGGAGTGTTACTTTTGGGCTAGTGGGACTTATTTTGAACCTGAGTATTCAACTGCTTGAATTATGCTCACGAAATCCTTGATGATGATTACAATCTTAGATGATACATTTGATGCTTATGGAACACTTGAAGAGCTTGAAGTCTTCACCGATGCCGTACAAAGGTACATGCTATTCTTTTGCACTATAATAACTTATATGTTGGTTCTTTTTTTATATCCCTCACTAGATATTTAATATACAAAATTGCTCTAGAGCAAGCGGCTTACATAATTATTTGATGCTAGCGATTTCAACTGTCTTTCAGATGGAATGTAAGCGAAATTGATCGCCTTCTGAATTGAATGAAAATCATGTATAGATTCTTTTTGAATCTTTTCCAAGCATATGAGGAGGAATTAGCATCGCTGGGAAGAGCTTATGTTGTACACCATGTAAAGGAAAAAGGTATAGATGGCTCAATTTACCCTAATGTTTGATTTTATAAGATACATATATCGATATCATGCAAATGTGTTCCTTAATACCGTGAAACTAATCGATATATTTCAATATTGTGATAGTTTTTTGGTAGACCAAAGAACTCGTGAGTGGTTACTACATCGAGGCCAAGGGGTTTCTTGAAGGATTCAATATTCCACCATTTGCCGAGTACTACAACAATGCAAAGATTACTGGCACTTACTACCTACTGATACCGGTATCCTTCATTGGAATGACTGGTGCTACCAAAGGAGTATTTGATTGGCGATTGACAAAACCTAAAATCCTTGAAGCTAGTGTAATAATATCTCACCTTGTTGATGACACGGCTGAAAGTTTAGTTGTCTAAGTAATATGATTTTAGTGATCAGATACATTTGTGTTATGTTCTGTTATTTAGATTTAACAGGTAACAGTTTACTGTTTAATATAAGATGCGTCTGTAAATCGTTGTAGCCTAGATGCGTCTACGTATGCCAGATGAGTTTGGGTCGCGATTGCGGAAATTAACAGAATGTAGAAAAGTAAATAGTACGAACACATAGTTTTTAACGTGGAAACCCAACTGGGAAAAAAACCACATGCTCGTCGCCTACGAGCAAAACCAATCCAGTAAATCCAATCAGTTTAAATCTTTACAACAAAGCTAAAGAGTAATTTACGCATAAATTAACCAACATCAAGGATAATAGCGAGAAACACTCCTTGTTATTCTTTCTTAGCATGTAATGCGAGCGAACCTCCCGTTGCTCTTCAACAACTTGTTGTAACCGCGATACCACAACAGATCTTCACCTCCCGTGTTGATCTCCTAGCGTTGTGGGTTGATCTATTAGTGATTGGACTCCTCTCAGAGATTTGAATCCCGATCTATGATTGATCAAGGATTGTTCATGCACTTGGATCAAGAAATCAACTTGAAGAAGTCATGAACTAAGTTGGAGAGGAGGACACGTTTTCTCAAGATGGGGGGACGAATTTTGGCTCCAAACGTGCTCAACCCTAGCCTCTGCTTTTGTTGGTGTTTTATTGTGACTTGTTGCTTGTTGGCCAAGACTCCAATTTACAATAAAACTCCAACTCCTACAATGAGTAAAAATATTATTAGTTGTAGGATAAATTAAATAAGGTAAAACGATAAATATCGAATGAACTCATTACCTTATCTTGTATTAATATAATAAGGAAAGGATCTTACCAAATAATATGAGACGTCGAATGTGGACACAAGATCATCCTAGGCGTGTACTAGGTTTCTTATGCTCCATGGACTCCCACTTATAATATATAACAAGGAATTACCATACAGTCAATTAAAATCATGATAAAACTAAAATTCCATGTGATAATAAGTCCACAGAAAATTATAGTTAAATTAATTAAATATAAAATTTAAGTAACTTAATTACTCATGTGGAAAAATGAAAATGCCAATTATTAACCTAATTTTCTACTACACGAAAATAAAGTTAACAATCTCCCCATTTGGCTTTTTCTATTTTTCCAAAACACAAGTCCCCATCTTTTGCAAAACAACGAATGGTTGAAGTTTTAAAAGAAACAAACATTTACCCACAAAAGCTCCCCCTCAAGCAATGAGTACAAACCAATCAAATGACAAATGGAATCATACAAAAAGCGTGCACGAAAGATCACATAACTAAGACGAATCCACCCAGATGTCATAGACTTCAACATGCAAAAGAGAGATCAAAAGTTGGTTTAGAGTTCGAACTCCCCTAAAAAAGAGTAAGCACACTACTACTCCCCATTTTTGGAACAAATAGAGGAGCAAATGAAACTAACTTCCAAATCAGCGTCTTGCAACCTGCCATATAAAGTCATCAACCATAACCAAATATCAAATGGTCATGGGAAATAGGCAATATTCAGTTACAGACCAAAAAGTAAGAAAATAGTCATAACAACTAGCAAAAGCGAACTGAAATGAATGCTCGGATGGATCTGGAGGAGAAGTCAATACCTAGATGTGTCTCGGGGTCTTCTGTGTCTTCTTGGGGGCTCCGGATGGACCTGCAAATGACTTTCTTTTCTTCAACGTCTCATGTATCTCGCTAGTAGTATACCTAGCCATCAACAAAGAAATCTTCTCATCTTGTGATTTCACAACCTCAGTCAACTCCGTAACTTGAGCCTCAAGGTGAGCAATCCTCTCATCAGATGTATCTGGAGGTGGAGGAGGACCGGATACAGCTGGAGTTGCATGCTTCTCTGTAATCAGCTTCTTTGCCTTCACATACCCATAAGTTTCAGGCGAAGTCCAAATGTCCTCGGGGCGAGACTTAACTCCTTTTTCAAGAAGATAAGTAGAGATAATCTAAGGATGGCAAAGATGACTGCGAGTACTCTTCCACTACCCGTCACTGGCTCGATGATGTTGGCCCAGATATGACTGGCCAAATCAATATTCTGTTTAGTCCCAAGCAAGTAGGGTATCAAAGCATGCAATCTAGACAAATTAGTCGTGTGAACCAGCTGATCAATATTCTTTTTCACAAACCGAAGCCACAGTTTATATTTTGGCGTGAAAAGAGAAGCTGCAATCTTACCATTCACAAATTTACCTGCACCATTTGTCAATTCTTGTGCAATGGTGCGCTTAGTGGCCTTAGAGGAATCAACATCATCAACCCAATCGGTTTTCAAACCTAACCAACTCCTCAAGTCATCGGCCGAGATGCGAACCAATATTCCTCGCACGTACAATTTACTAGAAAATATGCATGTCTTAATCTGGTAATCAAAATGGATGTTAGCATAAAATTTCCTAACCAAAGTCTCATTGACT
Organism: Jasminum sambac; assembly: GCA_018223645.1. Lineage (NCBI taxonomy): Eukaryota > Viridiplantae > Streptophyta > Magnoliopsida > Lamiales > Oleaceae > Jasminum > Jasminum sambac. The sequence continues at coordinate 25,071,777 of CP073641.1, forward strand.
TTTCCCTTATATGCAAATAAATGCTCTAACCTGAAGTGAGCAACAATATGATCAATTGCAATCTCATCACAATGACTAAACTGATGAACCGGAATGTGATGCTCAGAATGAAATGATATCTCAGCCATAAATTTATGAAAATCATGATAAGCACCGGGTGACCAAAAACGGTGACAAAGAGGAATGAAATCACCTCGAGCAGCCTGTATGCTATCCCTAGTGAAGATGGGTGGATCTCCAGTAGTGGGATCAGGGAGAGCAGATATATCAGCATCCTATAGGGATTTTGAAGTTTTGAGAGAATCCCCAATTTTTCTTTTTCCTTTTCAGGTTATTTCGGTTCAATGACAAGCTCATCGCCACTAGTTTCTTCAGATTCGCCTTCGTCATTCAAATTCCTTTATTCTTCAAAGTCTGATCCAAATTTCTCCGGTACAGATGCATCTGGTTGGTCATCAACAGGCTCAGATTCGGCTGAGTCATCGTCATCCGTTTGTTTTTATATCTCAACATCATTATGATAAGTGCATTTTGCGCACTTATTTAAGGCATTTCAACTCGTAATATTTATGTTTTTTATATTTAATTCCTACTTAATTTGAGTATTTATTGTGTTTTAGCAGAAAATTTGGAATAAGAAGGAGTTTGAGCAAAAATGAAGGAAAATTGATCAAAAGAAAGAAAGAGATATCAAAAGAAGGAAAGTTTCCAAATTCAGGAACGAAAATGTGAATATGCCAAAGATTGAGGATGAATTTTGACCTAGATAAAAGTGGTATTTCGACGTTTCTATTTCGAATAAATTGTATATCTTTCGTCTAGTTTCCACAGGAATTTGAATCACCTCAATCGGATATCGGATGAAGAAGTTATGACCAAAATAGTAAATGCTGTCAGGCTGTTCAGTTTTGCGCGCGGATTTCTAATTGGACTAGAATTGTAATTTCGGTATATTTTTGGCTCCTTGTTCTACACGAAATTGGAGGGCTTTGAGGACCTCTTGACACCTATAAAAAGAGGCTAAGAGTAGAGGAAAAATCATCACGCTATACACACAAATCAAGAGCGAAAATTGGAGCTTGGGGGGAGGAATTTGAGGATTGAAGCGAAGGCCAAGATAGATCTACACCCGGTTATGGCTCTCTCTTCTAATTCTTTTGTTTTCCTCTTCAATATGTTAGGCTAGATCAAATTTAATGTTAGGGTTGAGATGAAGCTTTGTTAATTTGTTTGAACCTGGGCTTTGATTTGATGTTCTTTTATTTAATGTAAAGACAAATTTTCGGTTATTGAGATTTCAAGTAATTGGGCTTATTTTTTATTAACTTATGCCAAGAGTTAATTTTTGATCTATTCTAATGAATTGAGAGACTAAGATAGATTAGACCAAAGTTGAAAACCATAAAGTCCGATAGGGGATGAGAATACCTCTATGCTTTGTGTGATATTTTATTTGCTGAAATTTAATGCGTTTTTGCGTTGTTGTTATCATAAAGATACAGTTAACACTGCGTAGGAATAGGTTAGAATTTATTTGAGAAAGATTTTCCAATATTTTTGTGAAATTATCATCAAAACCAATTTGTGTTATCAAATCAATAATCTGGGTGAGAACTAATTTACAAGTGGATTCAAAACCTGAGCGTTAGTTCCAAATCTTGAATTTTAAAACCACAATCACTTTTTCTTTTATTAATTCCTAGTTCTTTATTAATTTTTCACTTTAATTTTATGAATTCTAGTTTTTCACAAGCAAATTACCTCCACTCGCTTCGGTTAAGGCTAGTTTAATTAAACGTGAAATACACAGTTCGGGTGGGTACGATACCCGGACTCTAAAAGTCCATTTTATTACTTATGCGACCCGTACACTTGCAGTGTTGGATTTTATCGTAACAAGTTTTTGGCGCCGGTTCCGGGGATTGTATTTATTTTACCATTTAATCTACCTAGCACTAATTCAAACTTTATTTGTTTTTATTTAGTTTTGTTACATTTTTCTTCACAGTTTTCCTTGTTCTCTCTCAGGTTTATACGAAGCACGAGGCTCAGTCAGCCTCTCAAACTTGATCCAGAGATCGAGCATACCTTTCGTCAAAGACGTAGAGAGGCTAGAGAAATGGAAAAACAAAAAAAAATCAAAAAAAGAAAGCAATGGCAGGCAATGATGAAATTCCACATATCAACAATGGTGGGGCCCGGGCAGAAGAGGCTGTGGATGAAGAGAACATGTTAGGTTGTGATGTCATCACGCTAGAAATCATCCAAAGCCAATCCAGTATTGCGTACCCTCCATTTGGGGCAAAACAACTTTCAGCTAAAGACAGACGTGATCCACCTCTTCCAGAATGGGCACCAATTTTATGGGTTGGCAGATGAGAACCCTCATACACATGTGTTAACACCTCAAATATCAGGGCATCTCAGATGAGGAAATTAGACTAAGGTTGTTCCCTCGAGCTCTGCGTGATAAAGCTCTCGAATGGCTTGATTCTCAACCTATCGCAAGCATCACCACATGGAATGACCTACTTAAAAAATTCTGCACCAAGTGCTTTCCTCCGGTCAAGATTGCCAAGTTGAAGCACGATATATCTATTTTTCAGCAACATGACTCAGAGTCATTTGATGAAGCATGGCAGAGATTTAAGGGCTTGCTGAGGAAGTGCCCGCATCACGGGATCAGCAATGGGCAACAAGTACAGTACTTTTATGCGGGGTTATTTCCTTAATGTAAAAGTTTGGTCGATTCGTCCTCAAATGGATCACTCCACACCAAGACAATCGCTGAAGCACTTGAGTTATTCGAAAGGATTGCAAACAGTACGGCGATGTGGGCGTCCGATATAAGAAATCATAGCAGAGCATCTGAAGTTTATGAAGTTGATAATTTCACTGCCCTAACAGAAAAAATTGATGCATTGGCTCACAAGGTGGAAAATATTGTGAAGATAGACAGCTCAAAAGCACCTCCGCCGCGCACTAGTGAAGAGTGCGGAGCCAACCATAGCAGTCATGGTGCCCTATTATCGCTCACCGCACTGCTCAAGTTGACTATGTTCAAGGAGGTTAACGGCAACCCAGCAACCCATTTTCCAACACTTATAACCAAGGTTGGTGTAATCACCCAAATTTTGGTTGGAGAGATAATCAAAACAACGGAGGATTTCAAGGACCACAATACCAGCAACCTGAAAAGAAAAGCTCTCTTGAGGATGCATTGGGTCGGTTTATGGAGAGAACTGAGAAGTACATGAACGTATTGATCAATTTATGAAGAAAACTGAGACTACTCTCCAAAATCAGCAAGCTTCAATTCAAAATTTGGAAACTTAGATGGGGTAGATGGAAAATGCAATTTATAGTAAGCCACTTGGGAGTTTATAGAGTAATACTGAAGTTAACCCAAAAGAACTAGTAATGGCTATTACCATGCGTAGCCAGAAAGAGCTGCCATAAATTAATGTGAAGAAGCGTTCTGAGGAAGGAACAACAAAAACTTGAGAAAATGAGGTGATGGGAGAGAAGAAAAAATCAGAAACGAATGAGAAATCACCCGACCAAGCTAAAAGAGAATATGAGATCGTTAGAACTTATAAACCGCATATTCCATTCCCACCGAGGCTAAGGAAGCATAAGGAAGATCAGCAGTTCTCAAAGTTTCTTTATATTTTCAAGAAACTCCTTATTAACGTCCCCTTTGCCGAAGCTTTGGATCAAATGCCCCTCTACCTCAAATTCATGAAGCAGATGCTATCAAAGAAGAAAAAACTTGAGGATTTCGAAACGGTTGTACTTAATGAAGAGTGCAGTGCACTCTTGCTCAACAAGTTGCCACCTAAGCTTAAAGATCCAGGGAGTTTTTCTATTCCTTGTACTATTGGCAATTTGTGGCTTAAGAATTCTTTATGTGATCTAGGAGCAAGTATTAATCTAATGCCTTTGTCCATTTATAGGAAACTTAGTTTAGGAGGGCCCAAACCTACCAATATGGCGCTTCAACTAGCAAATCGCTCCATTCGATATCCATACGGTGTGGTTGAAGATGTTTTGGTGAAAGTGGACAAGTTTATCTTTCCCGCAGACTTCATCGTAATTGACATGGAGGAAGATACTAGAGTTCCAATCATACTTGGAAAACCTTTCCTAGCCACGAGCCGAGCTTTGATTGATGTAGAGGCCGGAATGGTGATTCTACGGGTGGATGATGATCAAGTAAGCTTAAATGTCCAAAAATCAGCATCACCACCCAAAAATCCCCAAGTTTGATTCAATATAGAAGAATCACCACACGAGGTAGAGCTAGGCTGCAAAAATGAGGCAAAATGGAGAGAGGGATATGAATGGACTCTCAAAGAGGACAAAAGCCTCATTAAAGTGAAAGGGGGGATGGAAGTATGCAAAGCCGGCAATTGCAAAGAATGCAAGCATCAGAAAGAGCCACCTTGAGCTATTACAAACTAAAGTCGGGCTTAAGACTATAAACGGAGCGCTTGGTGGGAGGTAACCCACCCCGTATCCTTTTTCTTTTGTTTTCTTTCATTTTTTCTATTCATTTATGAGTTTTTCCTCTCTAAGCTTCACAATCAACCTAGCAAATCATCTACAGTCAGTCAGCAGAGTGGAACATGCCAGATCAGACATTCATCACCTACCTCACCAACTCAATAGGTGAGTATCTGCCTCCTTTATCTCTTACTACGTTTTTTGTGATTTTTCTTTATGAGCTTGATTGTCTACATTGGGGCAATGTACTCATCATTTTGAGGGGGGTGCAGTCCTTTTTTAATGTTTTCCGATAATTCTTTTGTTTGATCAGTAGTATTCTTCTTTTTCTTAAAAAAAATCATGTTGTGTTTTAATGTTTGAGTCAAGTTGTGCATCGCCAATGAGGACAATATGCTTATCTGTGTTAGTAGTTGGACATGGAACATCAAATTTTTCCCATCAGTTATCGTTGCATGACTTGTTTTATTGAGCATATATTTGTCGTTTAATTCTCGTTCTTGTCAATTTATCACCTGGATGCTGTTTTCCCATACGATGACCTGTAATTAACCATTCTATGCTTAGAATTAGGTAGTCCTTCCCAACCGTACGTTATAATCCAAACTAGCCAAAATGCCTAGTTTGGGGGTGGTAGGATTAGTAACTCTATGTTGGGGGAATTGTTGTTTGATGTCTTTTTACTTGAGTTGAAGGAAATTTAGCCAGAGAGTCTATACCGGCACTGACCAATGCTATCATTCTCCCGGTTCAAAAAAAAAAAAAAAAAGAAGAAAAGAAGAAGAAGGAAAAAAAACCATGAATTTCATTTTATCTGCCTCATTCTCTTGCCTCATTGACCCGAGTGATTAAGTCTGAGGGGTTTTTAAAACCTGGTACCTTGAGTGATGAGTTCGAGAGTCATTGACCTAAAGTTCGTTACATGGGTCTTTGAGAAAGCATTATTGTTGGGGCACTGCATTGCATATAATTAGGAAAAAAAATTTTGAGAAAAAAAAGAACAATGAATGCAAAAAAAAAAAAAGAAAAAGAAAAGAAAAAATCCAGGAATGGTTGAAATTGATAGGGGTTTGAAGTGTTGGGAAGAGACTTGAAAGCAAGAGATCTAGAGACTTGGGGGATGGATTACTACAATTCTTTTAACATTTAGTCACTTCTCTTAACACTCGTGTGTGGAAAATGCACGATATATCTTTAGAACCCACAAAAAGAAATACCTCGAGACTTGAGAGAAGAGCATTAGGAGTGATTCGCAAGCGAGGTGACGATTTTCTACCACTTGGGAAGGGCATGGTTTTGTTTGAGCAATTTTGGGTGATAATTGGATAAGCACTTTAGTTACACGACAGCTACTACACACACATACCGACAGTTATGCACTTTGATAGGTGAACCATTTGGTGATTGTTTTATTGTCCAAATGTAAGTGTGTTTCCTCTTGTTTGCCTGAGGCGTATGGTGCACAATTTGACTATTGAGTCTTATTTGTGGTTGGCGTTTAGTTCGTTTTCATGTTGTTTTCGTCATTGAGTTTAATTTAGTTGTTCGAGGGCGAGCAATGATTCTAGTTTGGGGGTGTTTGATAAGTGCGTTTTGCGAACTTATTTAAGGCCTTTGAACTCGTAATATTTATGTTTTTTATATTTAATTCCTACTTAATTTGAGTATTTATTGTGTTTTAGGATAAAATTTGGAATAAGGAGTTTGAGTAAAAATAAAGGAAAATTGATCAAAAGAAAGAAAGAGATATCAAAAGAAGAAAAGTTTCCAAATTCAAGGACGAAAATGTGAATATGCAAAAGATTGAGGATGAATTCTGACCTAGATAAAAGTGCGATTTGGATGTTACTATTTCTGAATAAATTGTATATCTTTTCGTCTAGTTTCCATAGGAATTTGAATCACCTCAATCGGACATTGGATGAAGAAGTTATAACCGAAATAGTAAATGCTGCTAGGCTGTCCAGTTTTGAGCGCGGATTCCTAATTGGACTAGAATTATAATTTCGGTATATTTTTGGCTCCTTGTTCGACACGAAATTGGAGGGTTTTGAGGACCTCTTGACACCTATAAAAAGAGGCTAAGAGTAGAGGAAAAATCATCACGCTATACACACAAATCAAGAGCAAGAATTGGAGCTTGGGGACAGGAAATTGAGGATTGAAGCCAAGGCCAAGATAGATCTACAGCTGGCTATGGCTCTCTCTTCTATTTCTTTTATTTTCCTCTTCAATATGTTAGGCTAGATCTAATTTAACGTTAGGGTTGAGATGAAGCTCTGTTAATTTGTTTGAACCTGGGTTTTGATTTGGTGTTCTTTTATTTAATGCAAAGACATATTTTTTGTTATTGAGTTTTCAGGTAATTGGGCTTATTTTTTATTAACTTATGCGCATAGTTAATTTGTGATCTATTCTAATGAATCGAGAGACTAGGATAGATTAGACCAAAGTTGAAAACCATAAAGTCTGATAGGGGATGAGAATACCTCGATGCCTTGTGTGATATTTTATTTGCTGAAATTTAATAGTTTTTGCGTTGTTGTTATCATAAAGATATAGTTAACACTGCGTAGGAATAGTTTGGAATTTACTTGAGAAAGATTTTCCAATATTTTTGTGAAATTATCATCAAAACCAATTGGTGTTATCAAATCAATAATTTCGGTGAGAACTAATTAACAAGTGGATTCAAAACCTTAGCGTTAGTTCCAAATCTTTAATTTCAAAACCACTATCACTCTTGCATTTATTAATTCCTAGTTCTTAATTAAGTTTGCACTTTAATTTTATGAATTCTAGTTTCTCACAATCAAATTACCTCCACTCGCTTCGATTAAGGCTAGTTTAATTAATCGTGAAATACATAGTTCTCGTGGGTACGATACCCGAACTCTAAAAGTCCATTTTATTACTTATGCGACCCGTACACTTGCGGTGTGGGATTTTATCGCAACACATTGCCTACAGCTTTTTCAACCAGAATATCCAAAACAACATTCTCAACAACATGAAAGTCAGTGCGACAATCTTTAATCACATTGTCAACCATACTATCAATCTCCACATTCTTCTCTAAACTAGAAGAATTCAATTTCTCCCCCTCAGCAAAATCACTATCAATCTCCTCAATAATCACCTTAGAAGGTGTCAAACTACTTGATACATTAGCTTTAGAGGAAGTACCAATATCATCAACACTAGTGGAAACATTACCAACACTAGTTTTTCCCAAATCAACAAGTATGTTAGATACTTCATCCATACCAAACAATCTAGATGCAAGCTCAACAATATCTTCATGATGTCCCAAGGTTTCAAGCAAATTCCTTCCAAAATCTTTAGAAATAAAGAGAGTTTTGGAGAAGTTACTACTAGAAGAAATAGAGCATCAAAGTGTAATGGAGTAATAGCATCAACTGGAGGAGATAAGAGGAGGTGGGAGCTGGCGGTGGAGACGCTGGTGGAGGTGGCGGCGGCGGTGGCGGTGGCGCGGCCGAGAGCGTCGCGTGCCGCCATAGCCGGTGGCTCGACTATGATGGCTTGACCCTGTGGTGGCGGAGTTCCCGTGGTGGTTCCCAAGCTTGGTGGTGAAAGTGGTGAAGAAAAAGAGATACTTTGGTTTTTGAATTTTCTTGGTGAAGTTCTCAAATTCTTCCCCAAATCAAGTCTCTTGGAAATGAATTTCTTCTTTCCCATGTCAAATTCAAGTGGGTCCATCTGATTTGGGAGCTTGGTGATGATGGGTATGGAGATTTGAAGAGATGGAGACGAAGATGAATAGTGAGAGAGAGGTTTATGCGTGTATAGTGTGTGTTTGTGTCTGTTTCTGGTGTTTTATGCGTATATTATGAAGAAGAAGTGGGTTTTGACCAATTTTTACTCAAATACCAAGAATCATTCACCTTTTAGAATTTCATCCAAATGAAAATTAAAGATTTGCTCAAATAAGGAATCCATGTGCGCGCCAAATTTTGTTACCATTTAAATTGCAGTTGGTTAGTTTGGGAAAAATTAAGGAATTAAGGAAACAAAAAGTTACAAAAATTGGACCCACAACTAACTGACTTTTCCTACAAGACACGCGCACATTAGCCCACGGTATACTGCCTTAAAGAAAAAATTCACGAAAATTAAAAAAATCACAAAATTTAGAGTTAGATGCATCTAGCACCTTCAGATTCACCTCAATGTTGTCGGCTTCCATTGCGACAGATGCATCTGGGCAATGTACAGTCCACCACGCCTAAATATAAGTCAGTTACGGTATGTGTGTGAATCAAACAACTGTTGGTCAATTATACATCATCATCAAATACCTTATGGTTGCCTTGACTTATTGGCTTTTCATTGTAGCACACTAACAGGCCGTTCATAATCTATAAAAGTGCGAATTCTCAAGACCGCTTACCGGACTTTTCCAAAAATGTCATTGTCTTTTGGAAGTGGAAATAGCTACACTCAATCCCCAGAAGCCATCTTTTTCACTTTTCCCCCATTTTCTTTTAATTTTAGCTCATTTTCTCATCATTTTTTTTGAAAAAGGGGTATAGACTTGGTTTGGATTGGCAACTTTCTTTTCCACTGAGCCTGCCCTTGGACAACCGAATCGCATACAATGCTAAAAGCAAGATTTTGAACGTTGGTCTACACTCAGATATAGAGTCTCAATCAGAAACAAAACCTTATAGCATTGACGATAGTGACTTATTCCAATGGATTGTCCGACTGAAGTGCTGTTAGATTAGTTTGGAGGCGTGCTGACTGTTGTATGCCAGATACATCTGCCTCAATATCATCTCCCGTCACTCAGATTCATCCTACAGTAACCAGACAGTCTACAATCTGTAATACCCACACGAATAGGAAAAACTATCTATATGCATGCCTAAACTTAAAACAAATACAAAAAGAAAAATTACACAACCAATGTAAATCTTTTTGTTTGTTTGGTGCTTTTTTTTTTTAAATTCAAGATGCATGGCATATTCAACTGGTGGGGCAAACCCCATTTATTTCCTAAGGTTTTCAAATTTGGTAGTGTTGAAGGCCTTAGTGAACAAATCTGCAAGTTGTAGATTAGTCTGTATGTGCTCCAGATTGATAGCCTTTTGTTCCACCAATTCCCTAATGAAATGGTGTCTAATATCGATGTGCTTAGTTCTAGAGTGTTGGACTAGGTTTTTCAAATGTTGATGGCACTGGTGTTGTCACAAAACATATTGGCTTGATTGGTTGTGATCCCATAGTCTTCCAACATTTGTTTCATCCAAAGAAATTGTGTACAGCAACTACCGGCTGCGATGTACTCCACTTCAGCTGTGGATAAGGATATTGAGTTTTGTTTTCTACTAAGCCATGCCACTAGATTGTTTCCAATATAGAAGCAGCCACCGGATGTACTCTTCCAGTCATCAACATTGCCAGCCCAATCGGCATCTGAGTAACCTGCAACATGGGCAATGTGTCTCGAGTATAACAAATACCATAGTTATACGTACCACTGACATACCTGATGATCCTTTTGACTGCTGCTAGATGCGACTCCTTAGGGTTCGCTTGATATCTGCCGCATAAGCCTTTGCTGAAGGATATGTCTGGCCTGCTGGTAGTGAGATACAACAGACAGCCAATCCCGCTTTTGTAGAGGGATGCATCTACCTCTTTACCAGTGCCATCCTTTGATAGTTTCAGCGTGGTTGCCATGGCAGTTCTTATAGGCTTTGAGTCTTGAAGCCTGAACTTCTTCACCAGGTTCTTAGCATATTTTTCTTGTGAGATGAAGAGGTCAGATGCATCCTATTTCACCGACAAACCAAGAAAGAAAGTCAGCTCACCAACCATACTTATTTCAAATTCTCTTTTCACAGAATTCAAAAATTCATCAATTTTAGACTTAGACGTAGAGCCAAATACAATATCATCCACATATATTTGGGCTACAGTTAGTCCTGATTTCAAATGCTTAATAAATAGAGTCTTATCAGTTCCTCCCATTTTATATCATTTGCTGAGTAAAAAGGACGTGAGTCTCTCATACCAAGCTCTTGGAGCTAGCTTCAGACCGTATAGAGCTTTCTTAAGCTTATAATTTGGATGGAATGGATATTGGAACCCTTGTGGCTGTTCCACATGAGCTTCTTCGTTCAGCACACTGTTCCGGAAGGCGCTTTTAACAACCATCTGGTACAATCTAAAGTTGATGTAGCATGAGACGGCTAACAACAATCTGATGGATTCAAGACGAGCCACGGGAACAAATGTTTCCTCGAAGTCTATGCCTTCAACCTGTGTGTAGCCTTGTGCGACTAATCTAGCTTTGTTTCGCACAATGATGCTAGATTCATCTGACTTGTTTCTGAAGATCCACTTTGTGTCAATCACATTCCCTTCTTTCGGACGTGGGACCAATTCCCACCCATCATTTCTCTCGAATTGGGTTAGGTCATCTTGCGTTGCTTGAATCCAATTCTCATCTTTCAGTACTTGTAACGCCCCGCCAAAATTTCATCACGATTTTATATGATTTCGTATGTTTATCGTTTGTGTTTTTGGGTATGGGTCGTGATGATGTGAATATGTCGTGAGATGGTGGTGATGAGTATGACATGTTTAGGATGTGATTTGGGTTGCCCCATGTATGGTGGAACTAGGTATGGTCACCAAGAATGACCCAGAAGAGAAAATGCAATAAACTGGGATTTACGGCCGTAATTCTGTATTTACGGCCGTAATTGTGAGATTTACGGCCGTAAGTCTTATAGTTACGGCCGTAAGTCACGAGTGATGGTTAAAGGGCTGATTCTCTGCTGGTCGCGTGACCGGAAGCGCGGTCGCGTGTGCCCAGTTACGGCCGTAATTTATTGGGGTTACGACCGTAATTTTGGAATTTACGGCCGTAACAGGGTATTTACGACCGTAATTTTAAGTCGGCAAATGTGTGTTTTTGGTCAAAAAGTCACTTTTCTTGATGGTTAGCCTCATTTTCGAGCCAAGCATCCATCCAAGACATTGTGAAGACCCTCCATCTCTAGAAACCCATCCAAACATCATACTTTGATCAAGTGTTTGCATAGGAAATCATTAAGGTTCTCAAGGAGCAAGGTGAAGAAGAGAGCAAGTCCATCACCTACCTAGTTTTCCTTGGTGGTATTATCTTTCAAAGGTAGGTAGTAGAGTACTTAAAGTGCTTGGAGGTAAGATTATGACCTAATGTTGGTTGGGTTGCAATAAATAGGTAAAGAAACAAGTGTTATGGTAGGATTAATGATGTTGATGCTTTGATTGAGTAGATGTGACTATAGGGTTGGTATAGCAAGTGAATACTCTATTTGGGGGTTCGTAAGACCTTGATGTTTATGTGCCCATTTTATGTTAATATGCGTATGCTATTACATGTGTTTATGTATGTGCATACATTGAATCAGGATCATGCATGAAAAACGATGAATAGGGTTGCCAACCAAATGTTTATATAATGTTCGTCTCACAAAGGTTTGAGACAATTGGCCCAAATGGAGGTCCCACAAAGGATTGGGGTCTGGCCAATTAAAGTATGATTGTATGTTACGGCGCCAGTATAAACATATGGTTCGCAACGGGCCCACGATTACGAACATCTCATGCATTGCATATGATTGTGTTCCCCACTGGGCCCTCGTGGCTCATGATGCGTTATGATATGTGATAGGTGACCAGAGCCGAGACCGTGGACTTGGGGACGGAGGGGAATCCTCGAGGACGTGACGTGGAGGGAAAACCAAAGGAAGCTCCCGATCCTGTATAGGCCGCTTTTGTACGTGTCCAATGGTCATGGTTTAATGTATTTTGAATATCATATGATGTAAATGTGTAAATAGGTACCCATGAGCTTGGACAACGTAGAGGTTTTGTAACGCTTTTTAGCTTCCGTTGCTAGCCTTTATGGTTATAAACGTATGTTTTGAGTACGGGCGTTACAGGATGGTATCAGAGCCGGCTTCCTTTTCGTTTCCCCACACATTTGAGGACTCCCGTCGCCTCTCCAGGTTATGGTTGGGTTGGTAATGTGTTTATGTGTGCATACTTTATTGTTATGACATTCTATGTTATGATGTTCTGTGTACTATGCGAAGGAGATGAGTAGGGTGATGTAAGTTGAGATGTTTCTTTGTTGTGATGAATAGATGGCTGATGATCAGGCACCAGTTATTGAAAGGTTGACTCGGTTGGTAGAACAACAGTCCCAAATGATGCAGCAGATGATGGCAAACACAAGTGGGAATCATAATGCTAGCGGAAGCAATTCAGTGAGTGCTCCAGGTGTTGAGAAGACCAGAGAAGATAGGGATAAGGAGTTTTCATCCGATCGGTTCCGTCGTCTAAATCCGCCGATCTTTGAGGATGCGAAAGATCCGATTGACGCCGAGTGGCTTCGAGCGATAGAGCGAATGTTTGAGTATGCCCACATTCCCGAGTCGGAGCAGTGAATTGTGCGACCTTTATGCTCGAGGCTCGGCGGGTTTTTGGTGGGATACCGTGAGACAAGAAGAGGAAGTTGCGGTTCACGGTGGGCGGATTTTTGTACTAGGTTTGGACCAAGTACTTCTGATCGGCTCAAAATGAGAAGTTGAATGAGTTTATTGATTCACAGGTGCTATGTCGGTGAGTGAGTATAATAAGAAGTTCAATGAGCTCGCCCGATTTACCGCACATGGTGAATACCCGGCTGCAAAGTTGCTCGGTTCATAATGGGTTTGAGGCCGAGTTAGCTCGAGATATCTGATTGCTTGATGTCGGCAACCACGAGCTGCGAGGTGATAGAGCGGGCATATGTCGCGAACGAGCCGAGCGAATTGCTCAAGCTCGCCAAGCCGCTAGCCAATCGGTTCCATCTTCGCAACCGGCTCAAGGACAGTCCTTTTCTTTCCAAGGTTCATCCACGAGCGGACGAGGACGGGGTTCTAATTATAGGGGTCGTGGGAGGAATAATAAAAGGCCGGCGGGTAATGCTCCCCCCTCCCGACCATCGGCTAAGAAAGGAACAAGTTCTTCTCCCGCGCCGACGTGCCAAACATGCGGGAAGCCTCATGGGGGACTGTGCTACTTCGGCACCAATCGATGTTATGACTGTGGTAAACAGGGACACATGAGTAGAGCTTGTCTGGAGGCAAGGAATCAAGCGCCTCAACAACTTCCTCCACCGAGACAATCCGGACGCGTGTTTGCATTGGTACAACCCGAGGTGCCCGAGAAAGTGGATGTTATTGCAGGTATTGTTTATGTTTATGCATTACCTGCTTATGCCTTGTTTGACTCCGGAGCTACACACTCTTTTATATCATTATCTCATGCCCTACGAATGGATATGGTCCCGAAGCCATTGTGGTGTACTTTTGATGTTATTTTACCCTTGGGACGGAATCAGTGCGCCGTGAGTTATTTTCCTACTGTTCCTATACGGGTTCAGGAGAATGAGACATCCATTGATTTAATAGCTTTGGAACTCCGAGATTTTGATGTGATTCTCGGGATGGATTGGTTAGTTCAACATAGGGTTATGTTAGATTGCCCTAACCGTGCCTTGAGGTTTCCGGATGGTGAACCAATTATGTTTCCAAAGCTAGAGCACTCCAAACGAGTTATGATTTCGGCTATGAGGGTCGAGAGATTGATTAGTCAAGGATGCCAAGCTTACGTAGTCACTTTGTATAGTGCAAAGACGAAGATACCCGTGTCGCCAGCTTTAGCTCCGGTAGTATGTGAATTTTTGGATGTATTTCCGGAAGATCTGTCAGGTTTACCTCCGCCCCGGGAGATTGAGTTTGTTATTGAGGTTGTTCCGGGTACGTCGCCCATTTCGAAAGCTCCCTACCGCATGGCTCCCTCGGAACTTAAAGAGCTTAGAATCCAATTGAATGAGTTGTTGGAAAAGGGCTTCATTAGACCGAGTACTTCGCCATGGGGTGCGCCGGTGTTATTCGTGAAGAAGAAAGATGGATCCATGAGGCTATGTATTGATTATCGAGAGCTAAATAAGGCCACGGTAAAGAATAAATACCCGTTACCCCGCATTGATGAATTACTAGATCAACTACGAGGCTCGGCAATTTATTCAAAGATTGATCTTCGTTCCGGATATCATCAATTGAGAATTAGTGATGGGGATGTGATGAAGTCAGCTTTTAGCACCCGGTATAGCCACTTCAAATTTTTGGTTATGCCTTTCGGACTTACGAATGCTCCAGCCGCTTTCATGGACCTGATGAATCGAGTTTTCAAGCCCTATCTCGACAAGTTCGTTATTGTTTTCATCGACGATATTCTTATCTACTCTAAATCCCGGGAGGAACACGAGAACCATCTCCGCATTGTCTTACAAACTCTTCGAGACGAGAAGTTATACGCGAAGTTCTCGAAATGTGAATTTTGGACGAACCAAGTGGTGTTTCTCGGACATGTGGTGACGGAGGATGGCATTTCCGTTGATCCTAGTAAAGTGGAGGCCGTCTTGAAGTGGTCTCAACCAGCAGCGCCCACGAAATCTGAAGTTTTGTAGGTTTAGGCTGGGTATTATCGGCGTTTTGTCAAGGATTTTGCCAAGCTTTGTTCTCCATTCACACGGTTGGCGAGGAAAACGTGCCTTCCAGATGGGCCAGGCGAGTGTGGCGGAGTTTTCAAGAGTTGAAGACTCGCCTCACCACAGCTCCTATTTTGGCAATCCGGATGACTCAAGTGTTTTCGCCATTTATAGTGATGCATCTCAACAGGGACTAGGGTGTGTTTTAATGCAGAATGATAAAGTTATAGCCTATGCCTCCCGCCAATTGAAGAGTTATGAGGAGAAGTATCCAACACATGATTTGGAGCTAACGCGATAGTATTTGCTTTGAAAGTTTGGCGCCACTATCTTTCTGAGGTTCGATGTGAAATTTTACGGATCACAAAAGTTTAAAGTATTTCTTCACCCAAAAGGAGCTCAGCATGAGACAAAGATGATGGTTGGAGCTCGTGAAGGATTATGATTGTTCGATCCATTATCACCCTGGTAAAGCAAACGTGGTAGCGGATGCCTTAAGTAGGAAGTCGCCGAAACAAAGATCCCGTAAGTTGCAACATGAAATGGAGAAGTTGGATCTTGAGGTGTTAGACCCGGATGGCTTGGGCTCATGGCTATGTCAATCCGGTCGACGCTTATAGATCGGATCAAGGAGGCGCAAGAAACTGATGATTGGGCTACTAAGATGAAGAAGAAGCTTCAGGAGAAGCCAAGTCCGGACTTTCAAGTTCAACAAGGGATTCTTAAGTATAAGAATAGATACTACGTCCCGGCTACAAAGGAGTTGAGGCGAGAGATTTGTCACGAGGCTCATATGACCCCTTATACTCTCCATCCGGGCTCGACTAAGATGTATCGGGACATTAAGTTATTGTATTGGTGGCCAGGCATGAAACGGAGTATAGCGGAGTTTGTAGCGAGATGCTTGGTCTGCCAACAAGTCAAGGCAGAACACCAAAGGCCGGCTGGACTATTACAACCACTCCCGATTCCAGAGTGGAAATGGGATGATGTTACTATGGATTTTGTAAGCGGGTTGCCAAGAACAAGTAAGGGGTCCGATGCTATTTGGGTGGTAGTCGACCGACTTACCAAATCTGCCCATTTTCTCCCAATCAAGATGACATATTGAATGGAGCAATTGGCTCAACTGTATATTCAGGAGATTGTTCGATTACATGGGGTCCCGGTTACAATCACCTCGGATCGAGATCCGAGATATCTATCACATTTCTGGAAGGAACTACATACAGCCTTGGGGACGAGACTTCAATTCAGCACGGCGTTTCATCCTCAAACGATGGAAAAACGGAACGAACAATCCAAACGCTCGAAGATATGTTGAGAGCTTGTGTTTTAGAGTTTCCTCAAAGTGGGACCGTTACCTACCGTTAGTGGAGTTCGCCTATAACAATAGCTATCATTTCTCGATTGGAATGCCTCCCTACGAAGCTCTTTACGGTAGAAAGTGTAGATCCCCTCTTCATTGGGATGATGTGGGAGCAATGAGGTTGATGCGAACGGAAATGCTACAAGACATGCTTTCAGCAGTTGAAAAGATTAAGCAACGGATGAGAATAGCTCAGGATCGACAGAAAAGTTACGCTGATAATCGACGTCGGCCACTGGAATTCGAGATTGGCGACAAAGTGTTCGTTCGTATCTCGGCAATCAAGAGGATCTTTCGGTTTGGAAAACGTGGTAAGTTGACCCCAAGGTATATCGGTCCCTATGAAATCCTTGAACGAATTGGAGAAGTAGCGTATAAGTTGAAGTTGCCAACTTCGGTTGGATCAGATGCTACGTATTTCATGTCTCCATGTTGAGAAGTATGTTGCGAGATCCCTCCCATGTATTACCAGACCCTCCATTAGATCTTCAACCGGACCTGTCTTATAAAGAGAAACCCGTGCAAATTGTTGATCGGAGCGTCAAACAATTACGAGGAAAACAAGTGCCTCTTGTACGCGTTTTATGGCGAAGTGCAACCATTGAAGAGGAGAGCGAGGGAGAGAGAGAAGCGATGAGGCAGCACTACCCGAACTATTTTGAGGTAAATTTCGAGGACGAAATTCTTTTAAGGAGGGAAAATTGTAACGCCCCGCCAAAATCTCGTCACGATTTTATATGATTTCATATGTTTATCGTTTGTGTTTTTGGGTATGGGTCGTGATGATGTGAATATGTCGTGAGATGGTGGTGATGAGTATGACATGTTTAGGATGTGATTTGGGTTGCCCCCTGTATGTTGGAACTAGGTATGGTCGCCAAGAATGAGCCGGAAGAGAAAATGCAATAAACTGGGATTTACGGCCGTAATTGTGAGATTTACGGCCGTAAGTCTTATAGTTACGGCCGTAAGTCACGAGTGATGGTTAAAGGGCTGATTCTCTGCTGGTCGCATGACCGGAAGCGCGGTCGCGTGTGCCTAGTTACGGCCGTAATTTATTGGGGTTACGGCCGTAATTTTGGAATTTACGGCCGTAACAGGGATATTTACGGCCGTAATTTTAAGTCGACAAATGTGTGTTTCTGGTCAAAAAGTCACTTTTCTTGATGGTTAGCCTCATTTTCGAGCCAAACATCCATCCAAGACATTGTGAAGACCCTCCATCTCTAGAAACCCATCCAAACATCATACTTTGATCAAGTGTTTGCATAGGAAATCATTAAAGTTCTCAAGGAGCAAGGTGAAGAAGAGAGCAAGTCCATCACCTACCTAGTTTTCCTTGGTGGTATTATCTTTCAAAGGTGGGTAGTAGAGTACTTAAAGTGCTTGGAGGTAAGATTATGACCTAATGTTGGTTGGGTTGCAATAAATAGGTAAAGAAACAAGTGTTATGGTAGGATTAATGATGTTGATGCTTTGATTGAGTAGATGTGACTATAGGGTTGGTATAGCAAGTGAATACTCTATTTGGGGGTTCGTAAGACCTTGATGTTTATGTGCCCATTTTATGTTAATATGCGTATGCTATTACATGTGTTTATGTATGTGCATACATTGAATCAGGATCATGCATGAAAAACGATGAATAGGGTTGCCAACCAAATGTTTATATAATGTTCGTCTCACAAAGGTTTGAGACAATTGGCCCAAATGGAGGTCCCACAAAGGATTGGGAGTCCGCCAATTAAAGTATGATTGTATATTCTGGCGCTTGATATAAACATATGGTTATAGCAGACCTGATTCTGAACATCTCATGCATTGCATATGATTGTGTTCCCACTTGGGCCCTCGTGGCTCATGATGCGTTATGATATGTGATAGGTGACGAGCGAGGCAGTGGACTTGGGGACAGAGGGGAATCCTCGAGGACGTGACGTGGAGGGGAAACCAAAGGAAGCTCCCGATCCTGTATAGGCCGCTTTTGTACGTGTCCAATGGTCATGTTTTAATGTATTTTTAATATCATATGATGTAAATGTGTAAATAGGTACCCATGAGCTTGGACAACGTAGAGGTTTTGTAACCCTTTTTAGCTTCCGTTGCTAGCCTTTATGGTTATATACGTATGTTTTGAGTACGGGCGTTACAGTACTTGTTTCACATTCTTCGACTCAATTTGCAAGAGATAGCACATGTTCCCCAAGAACAAACATATATTGCCTAGTTCAGCAGCGAACTTTCTTCGAGTTACCTTCCTTTCAAAAGGGTCTGTGAGAATGTTGTCCAAAGGATGTGCGTTTTGGACTCATGAAGATGGTTTCTTTGTAGTTCTAGGCAGCTGTTCTGGTTCTGTAGGGCCAGATGTGTCTGGTTCTAACTGCTCGGAGTTAGATTTATCTGTCGGCTGTCCTTTGTGTTGTTCTGCATTTCTGCTGGACACTGATGCTCTGCTGGTTTGTCAAATTCATCCAGCTCATCCATCGTATTTGGTAGAAATTCCAGCGGGTTAGATTCATCTGCTTGCAAATGAGAATTTTCATCGTTAGTATCATCCATATTCACATTAATAGACTCAATAACAATTTGAGTTCTAAGATTAAAGACTCGATAGGGCCTGCTATTCTCTGAATACCCGAAAAACACACCATCATCAGATTTTGAGTCAAAATTTCCTAGATGCTCCCTATCTTTCAAAATGCGACATTTACTCCCAAATATATGAAAGTAATCAATCCTAGGCTTTCTGCCCTTCATAATTTCAAAAGGAGTTTGTTTAGTACCAGTTCTATGGACGACTCGATTAATGATATAACAAACAGTGTTAATGGCTTCAGCCCAAACTTGAATGGGCACTTGTTTGCTGTTTAGCATGACGTAAGTCATTTCTTGCAAGGTCCTGTTCCTTCTTTCCACAACTCCATTTTATTGTGGAGTTTTTGGTGCAGAAAACTCTTGACTTATCCTATATTGGGCACAAAAGTCAGCAAAGCCGAAGTTTTCAAATTCCTTTCCATGATCGCTTCTAATTCTCTTGATTCTCACCTGGTCATCATACTTTTCGTTTCTCAATTGCTGAAATAAAATAAAGAAACTGTCAAAGGTATCAAATTTTTCGCGAATAAACATGACCCAGGTGTATCTAGAAAAGTTATCGACACATACATAGATGTATCTCTTACCTCCTATACTCTCCTTTTGAATGGGACCCATCAAGTCCATATGGGTGAGTTCGAGTACATGAGAAGTGACAATAACTTACCTGGTTTGTGTTGGCTTCGAATTTGCTTACCCTTTTGACAGTCGCCACAGACTCCCTCTGGAATAGTCTTCAGATTGGGTAGTCTTTGGACTGCTTGAGCCTTGGCTAACTTCACGAGATCATGGTAGTTTAACTGGCGTAATCGATGATGCCACAGTTCTTCGGCTTTGACACTGGACGAATTATAGACAACAAGGCTGTCAAGTGTATAACACTTATCTTTTGATCGGTTCCCTTGAAAATTGACGCTTTTCAATGGGTTGGTGTTCCTGTCACAACTCAACACCTTGCAATAGTCTTTAGAAAACATAACAAGAAGGTTGTCATCACACAGCTGACCTACACTAATGAGATTTTCTTTAAGACTAGTCACATAAAGCACATTAGTTAATGTAGGCAATCCTTCAATATTTATGATACCTGATCCAGTAATCTTACCTTTTTGGCCATCACCGAAAGTAACAACACCTGTTTCGCCTTTCACAAAGTGAGATGTGTTAGGAATCAAAGCACTAAAAGACAATTGCACAACATATGCATTTGCCATCGTCCTCGTAGGTCGATAATGTTTGGGAGGCCTTGATCAGCTATAGGCCGTCTCTTATAAGTATTAACAAGGTTCAAATACTCATGGTAGTTGAAAACATCATGTCCAAATTTCGAACAAAAATTACAATTACCTGTGCTGTAGATAAATCCCTCCTGTCAAGATGAGACTGAGTTCGTCTATTTACTTGATTCTTGACGGGGGGCCTAACAATCTGAACTGGAGGGCTGACATTCTGATTCGGAGCAATTTTTTCAATATGAATAAAGCGTACTCCAAATGCATCCTGTGGGCAGCTGGAGGACGCAGATGCGCCTGGGTGAGGTCCACTTCGAATTTCGGGTTTGGAACCTGTTTCCTTCACAAATGTGGGGACTGCAGTAGGACTTTTACCTTTACCTTCACCTTCGTAGCCTAGGCCACTTTTTTGACGACGAGCCTTCAATAACTAAGAATTTCATCAAGACGAGCAGTTTCGGGTACCAAGTTCATGATTTTGTCATGCGCTTTTGCAAGTTCATCACTTAATATGCTTATTTCAGCACGTTCAGAATTTTTGGGTGCAGATGCCTCTGGCTCATCCTCCATGTTGGATTTGGTTGCTATCTGCAACAAATAGATCTTTTCTTCTGCTTTCTGGACCTGCCTTTTCAGATCTTCAGTTGTTTTGCCAGATTCATCTGAGAAGGTACCTGTAGGGGACAAGGTCATAGAATCAATACCAGATGAATGTAAAGCAGTGAGGGTGGTTGCTTGATTATCAGACGAGTTTTTGTCATAATCGGATACAAATACATCTGACTCAGCATCACTCCACGTGACGTTCATAGCCGTCTTGCATATCCTTTTCAATGTGTTGGCACACTCAGAGGCGATGTGCCCATAACCTTTACATTCTCTACATTGAATGCGGTTTTTACCTTTCCCTTCGGAAGCATAAGAAGAATTTGAATTCTTCCTTGAATTGCTCTTACTCTTAGATCGTTGTTGCCGTTGACTTTTCCCTTGGGATTTGGGATTCTTACCCATTTGCTGTCATTTGAGGAATTTCTTGAATTGTTTTGAGATGGGAGCAATGTCTTCATCTTTGTCAGAATCTCCAGATTCATCTGGTGCCTCACTGTTTGCCTTAAAAGCAATTCCAGATTTTCTGTTATTCTTGCGTCGGCTCAGATGCATCTCAAAGGCCATAAGGTTACCAACAAGTTCATCAACTCTTATAGATGGGGGATCTTTGCTTTCTTCGATTGCGGTTACATTTGCTTCAAAGCAGTCCGGTAGAGATCGGAGTATTTTCTTCACGATCTGTACATCAGTGAATCCTTGACCGAGGGATTTGGCTGAATTTTTGAGGTCACTTAGCCTTGCATAGAAGCTTCTAAAGTCCTACTTCTCATCCATGATGAAAACTTCAAATTCATGTGTAATCATCTACAATCTAGATGATTTGACCGCAGTGGTACCTTCATTCGCAATCTTTAGGGCATCCCAAGCTTCCTTAGTCATCCTCAATGAGGAAATCAACTTGAATTGATATGCATCCACATGAGAAACAATAGCATTTAGGGCTTTAGAATTAAAAGAAGTAGCAGTACGTTCTGTCTCAAAATAAGTGCTCCTAGATTCGACAGTAGTAACAGCATCAGTGGTGACCATTGGGTGCAGTGTAACCATCAAGGGTGGTAGTCAAACAACGTTCATCAATCGGTTGAATATATATTTCCATCCTAATTTTCCAATAGGGATAGTTAGACCCACTGAGAATAGGGGGTCTAAGAGTAGTAAGCGACTCCATTTAGACTACTGGATCTCACTTTCTAGAAGTGAACCAGCTCTGATACCAATTGAAAGTTTAGTTGTTTAAGTAATCTGATTTTAGTGATCAGATACGTTCGTGTTATGTTCTATTATTCAGATTTAATAGGTGATAGTTTACTGTTTATTACAAGATACGTCTATAAATCGTCGTAGCCTAGATGCATCTACGTATGCTAAGTGAGTCTGGGCCGCGATTGCGAAAATTAACAAAATGCAGAAAAGTAAACAGTAAAAACCCAACTGGGAAAAAAACTACGTACTCGTCACCTACGAGCAAAACCAATCCACTAAATCCAATTAGTTTAAATCTTTACAATAAAGCTAAATGGTAATTTATGCATAAATTAGCCAACATGAAGGATAATAGCGAGAAACACTCCGTGTTACTCTCTCCTAGCATGTAATGCGAGCCAACCTCCCGTTGCTTTTCAATAGCTTGTTGTAACCGCTATCCCGCAACAGATCTTCACCTCCCCTGTTGATCTCCTCATGTTGTCGGTTGATCTATTAGTGATTGGACTCCTCTCGGAGATTTGAATCCCGATCTATGATTGATCAAGGGTTGTTCATGCACTTGGATCAAGAAATCAACTTGAAGAAATCGTAAACTAAGTTGGAGAGGAGGACATGTTTCTCAAGAATGGGGGGACGGATTTTTGGCTCCAAACGTGTGCAACCCTAGCCTTCTTTTGTGTTGATGTTTTATTGTGACTTGTTGCTTGTTGACCAAGGCTCCAAGTTACCATAAAACTCCAACTCCTACAAGGAATAAAAATATTATTAGTTGTAGGATAAATTAAATAAGGTAAAACGATAAATATGGAATGAGCTCATTACCTTATCTTGTATCAATATAATAAGGAAATGATCTAACCAAATCATATGATACGTTGAATGTGGACACAAGATCATCCTAGGCGTGTACTAGGTTTCTTGTGCCCCATGGACTCCCACTTATAATATATAACAAATAATTATCACATAGTTAATTAGAATCATGATAAAACTAAAATTGCATGTGATAATAAGTCCATAGAAAATCATAATTAAATTAATTAAATATAAAATTTAACTAAGTTAATTACTCATGTGGAAAAATGAAAATGCCAATTATTAACTTAATTTTCTACTACACGAAAATAAAGTTAACAATGGCTACTTATCTAGTATGTGCACATTAATTTGAAGCATGAATGTGTTTAGTGTTGTTTGTGTACGTAGAATATTGAAATTATATTAATTTTTTACAAAAAATTTGCATTTATTAAGGATGAGAAGGGCGAGCGGCAAATCTTCACGGGGATCGAATGCCACATGAAAAATACAATGTGTCGGGAGAAGAAGTAGTTGAAGAAATCCATCAAATGACAGAGAATGTATGCAAGGACATGAGCGGGACTCTTAATGAAACTTGTGTCCCAAAGGAATTTCTCATGCAAATTTTAAATATAACTCGCCTCGTGGATATTGCTTGTAAGTACGACGTAGATGGATACACATACCGGAGAAAATCCTAAAACCCTTTATTGTTGATTTGTTTTTGAAGCCTCTCAAAGTTTAGTGTGATTTGGTATTTACCTTATGGTAATTGTGTCATGTGTGTTGTTAGTACATTTAAGAACCTACGTTTGCATGTATTATGCTTTTTATGTATGAGCTTCTAGTTATCGTTAAGGTGTTTGCTTGAATCATGAAAACTTTAGAGAAATTGGCGCAAATAGTCCATTTTAAATGTTCGTTTTACATGATTGGTACAAAATAAAAAAAGGCAGCAGATTTGGTCCAAATTTTTTTTTGTGCTAAAATACTTCTAATTGATGGAATCCATCCATTTTCACTGTTACTATTGGCTTTTTGTCTTTTTCGTAAGGCTATTTTGGTCATTCTCACTATTGTAAATAACTTGCAATTTTAATTGAGTCCTAAAGTCTCAAACATATATACTTTAATCCAAAATTACATTAAATTGCATAATTTGGTATTTTATTATATATATATATTTATTTGTTCTATCATTAATTTTATCGGATTAATTTGATACTAATTCAAAAGCTTTCAACAAAAATTTTTGATGCCGTAGCATTTGTTCTCATTAATATCGTAGCTTTTCACAAAATTTCTTTAGCACACATTTTGATATTACCCAACAGTTAATAGTAAATGTAATTACAGTAATTATATAAAATTTTAGCGAAATATATCACTGTAAAAACCTATCGAATATAAATAAATAATGGCTTATTAGCGCATTTCAGACCCGATGTTTTACTCCAATGCGCTCTAAAGACTTATCATTTTTTTATGGTATTTTCGTTCCCAGCCTAATATTATATTATGAGATAAGAACTTTTTAAACAAATAATAATACCCTTTTATTTAAATTATTTTCATTAAATTAAATAAAAATATTTATAACTGAGCCCATAACTTTTTTAAAAATACAAACCAGTCCTCATCTACAATAAATTATCCTCCATCACCACCTCGGGCCAGATCAAAATGTTAACTGGGCCTGAGCCTGATCCGCCAGCATTCTACTAGTTTGTAGTATTCACTTGTCACAATGTAACCAGATTCAAAATGCAATATCCTCGGCCAAAGTAAACCAAAATTGTTTATATTTTTACAACCTAGGATATTTGTTAAAAAATTGAAAGTATCTCTAGGTAACATGCAATATATATTTTGTGAATGTAAATATTCATAATTAATTCTCCATCCAGATCAAGACAGGTTTCTAAACAGCCAAGATTTGAAGGCTTGCATTATGGTATCCTAACTAGAACTGTGGAGCCGAGCTATAAATAAAGAGATAATTGTGTTGAAGTAATAATCTTGAATTAAAATTCAGGAGAGATAGAGATAGAGAGAAACACTTTTGTTTACGGTAACATTATTTTGTTACCTGTTTTCATCTGCATATTGCACAAAAGAAGGCAACAATATTACCGCGGGCTACCACCTGGCCCACCTAGATGGCCATTGTTCAGTCAAATATTGCAACTTGGAACCGCACCCCATAGAACCATAGTTGGGCTTAAACATAAGTATGGCCATGTAGTGTGGTTAAAGATTAGTTCTGTTAACACAACGGCGATACTCAATGCAAAGGTAGCTATAGAATTTTTCAAGCACCATGATCTCGAATTTGCTGATCGCAATATCAGCGACACCCTTAGGTCAAAGAATTATGACAAGGCTTCTTTGGCGTCGGTGCCATATGGCGTCTACTAGTAGGTGATGAGAAGGAGTTGCACTATGGATATGTTCGTTCACAAGAAAATCAATGAGATAGTATCTGTAAGGAGAAAGTGCATTGAAAATTTGATCAAGTGGATTGAAAATGTGGCCAACTATGTGAATGAAATTTCGGTGGCACGATATGTATTCTTGGCATCATTCAACATCATGGGGAACCTGATGTTATCGCGGGATTTGGTGGGCCCAAAGTCTAAAGAGGCCCCAGATTTCTTCAATGCAGTGCGGGGACTCGCGGAGTGGAGTGGCCATCCGAATATTTCTGATTTATTCTCTTGGCTTAGATGGCTCGATTTGCAAGGTCTGAGGAGAAATATGGACCGCGATATGGAAAAAGCATTGGATATTGCTACAAAATTTGTGAAGGAGCATATTGAAGAATGCAATCGCAATGATTATGATGAAGGTGGTGGAGAAAAGAGAAGGAAAGATTTCTTGGATGTGTTGCTCGAATTTGAAGGTGGCAAGAATGAACCTGCGAAATTATCAGAATTTGAGATCAACATATTTATACTGCTAAGTAAGAGTAGTCCGAGCCCTTATAAACTCATCTCTCATCCCATATTTAAGTAATGAGGAACTTTGTTTGCATACTCTCAACAGTATTCATTTTTTAGCATTGACACCCTTTTTTACTATGTAGGAAATCTTCTTCGCCGGTTCAGAGACTAGTAGCACCACATTTGAGCGGGCATTGACAGAGCTTCTGCGCAACCAGGAAATAATGGTCAACATTCAAAACGAGATTTCAAGTGTAGTAGCATCAAATGAGAAAGTTGAAGAAAGTGATATCGATAAGCTCCCTTACCTACAAGCTGTTATCAAAGAAACACTATGTCTACATTCTCCACTTTCTTTCTTCTTACTGTGAAAGGCAATTCAAGACACTAATTTTATGGGATATTTCATACCCAAAAGTACTCAAGTTTTTTTTAATGTTTGGGCCATTGAAAGAGATAAAGGGTGCTGGGAGGATTCTCCAGTTTCAAGCACGAAAGGTATCTAGGCCCAAAAATTGAATACAAGAGCAAAAATTTTGAGTTCATTCCATTTGGTGCAAGACGAAGGATTTGTCCAGGTCTTCCATTAGCCCATCGGATGATGCACTTTTTATTAGTCTCATTGCTTCATGAATTTGATTGGGAACTTGATGCTTCTGCAAATCCCGTTGACATGAATGACAAGATTAGGATTGTCGCACGGAAGCTTGAACCTTTAAAGGTGGTTCCAGGAAACGTGTATTTCAATTGATTAGTAACTTTGTATTTGCACCCTATGTGTGCTTACTTTTGTAAAAGTTTCTAATCCAGTCTAGTCCATTTAGTGAAATAGCTGGAAATTGATAAATAGTTTTAAAACTTTCGAAAAAGTGATGAAATTTATTGCTATGCTCTAAAATGAAGTTTTGGGAAAATTACATGTTTAAAAATGGTTTAGTCACCAAGACCTATGTGGTCTAATGGCATCGAGTAGGTTTCGCATCCCATAAGTCAAGGGATCAATTCTCCTCACTTACACTCCCCTTGTAACACAGCCCCCTCCCTCCCTCCCCCCAAAAAAGAAGGAATGATTTAGTCATTTCGTCATTCTTGTTTGCACACATGATAATATGTTTAAACGATATTTAAATTAAGCATGTAATATGTTTAAATTATATGACTAAGGCAAACATAAAATGATATTTAAATTTAGCATATAATAGACATAGCTTGATAGTACAATTTGTACACATAATAATATGTTTATCAATAAATTGTTGGGAAAACTCAATCTGGAACAAATTTTCCCTTATTGTAAAAAACTCCAAAATTGGAGAAAAACCACTGTCATTGTCAAATAGCAACAAGAAGAAAAACTCATTATATGAAACATTATTGCAACCATATTCATAGTAATTGTTCCTCTCACTCAGTCCCGTATGCACCTAGCTCTCAATACACCTTATATTTTCACTCATAGACAAGCTTACTTGCAGAGAGCATTCAAGTATGATATTAAGGACATCCCTCCCAGGAAGACAAGAAAAACTATAATTTTACCAAATATATAAAGTAACCACATTGTATATAGAATAAATATATTCTACAAAATAAATAATACTCTAAAGAGACTATATCTTTCTCTATATTATTCTTCTCTAACTTGAGATTACTCTCTAATAGGAATGCCTTTCTTTCTTTTGCATTGGATACTTTTAACTTGAAGGATGATGCCTCCAGTTATAGGCAAGGTATTTACCTCCTTGACCAGAAGTTGCTCAAATCATAGTTGTCATCTTCATGTAATTTGCAAATCTCCCACCAATGCCTCGATCATTCCAACTAATTTCCAACTATGCACTAGGTGGCAAACTTAATTACCTTTGACCACCAATGACTTCACTGTCATGGACAACTAGCGCTCGGTTGTCATGAGTTGTCCTATAACTCATGCTTAAATGTCGGAGTTCGATCAAATTCAAATTAAACTATTCTTCTTCCAACTTGCACATGAATAACACTTATCCATCCAAAAGTTCAATTCGAATTGAACTCTTCATCTGCAATGACAAGTCGTCACTAGCTGGGAGTGCAAATTGAATTGAAATCTTTTGCTCCATTCGAATATTATTTTATTTATTCAATTCTCAACAATCGCCAACTTGACTAAATAAAATAATCACCATTGCTACACAACACAGTCTTCACCAATGACCATAATTCTCAACCTAGAAAATTACCATACTTCACCATAAAGAGTATAAACACTTAGAATTAACCACCAATTCTAAGAATTTCACCTTGCCACATGTTGAATGTTCATTGCTAAATTTATGGTGCAACCTCCTTACTTAGCTTTTGTTGGATATTCCTCAGGCATAGACATGCTTTCCACCACACACCTGGCATACTGCTAAGTCAATTCCCATATGTTGATTGTGGACACTAATAGTAACTCATCCTTTTCCATGGAAACTTGGAGATCAGTAGCCTGCCAAAAGGATTACCCCAGCCTCTTAACGGAAAAAAAGACACACTGTCAACAACAATGTCAACAACAATATCAACATCTCCATCCATTGATTTTGGAACTATTTGCCTCCTAGCTCCACTTTCTTGGCAATTTTGTTTAGGCATTAAAATTGTCCATGTTCATATGTTGATTGTGGACCCACTAATAGTAACTCATCGTCATCCATGGATACTTGGACATCAATAATACCAAAAGGATTACGTGGCGTCTTATAGAGAAAAGACACACATTATGAATGATAATATCAACATCTCAATCCATTGATTTTGGAGCTATTTGCTAACCTCGCTCCACCAGCGTAACAATTTTTTATAGGTTCTAAAATTGTCCATGCCACCTTGTACTAACCAGATTGACAATCATTGACTCAAATTTTGCGACAAGTAAAAAAAAAAATTCTTCCATCATTATAAATCTTCTATATACTTCACCATTGGCTTCTCAAGATTGAAAACAAGTCATCCATTCAAACCACCATGAGTCATGACTATTTTGTCAACAACTTGGCCGCCGTTGACAAAATTTTACCTTTCACCTTAAACTACTTATTCACACATGAATACTAACTCCACAAAGACTACAAGCTCCATCACCAAAGTTACAGCACATCAAGAAAATCACTTGTTGGGAAACCATTAGCACAAAATAGATTTCGAATTAGCCCAAAGTCCTCTCTTTTTGTGGAATTTATCAAAATAAATGTGGAAATAATGTGGATGAATAGTAAGACAATTATAACACAAGGATTGAAGTGCAAAACTCCAAAATTGGAGACAAACCACTGCCATTGTCAAGCCACAATTAGAAGAAAAATTCACCATGTGAAAATTATTACAACCACTCTCTCGGTAATATTTCCTCTCACCCGATCACTTGTACACCTAGCTCTTAATAAATCTTACAGTTTCACTCACAAAAATAAACTTACTTGTAGAGAATATTCACGTAAGATATTAGACACATTGCTTCAGAGAAAAAAAAAAACTCTCTTTTTGCCAAGTATATAAATTAACCATATTGTATAATAAACATATTAAACTCCAACATATACCATACTCTAAGGAGACTACGCCTTTGTCTCTATTCTTCTTCCACTCTAACTTGAGGTCACTTTCTAATTGGAGTGTCTTCCTTTCTCTTGGATTGGATACTTTTAAATTGAAAAATGATCCCTATATTTATAAGCAATATATTCACCTCCTTAAGTCACAAGTTGCTAAAAGTATAATTGTCATCTTAATGTAATTTGCAAGCTCCAACCAGGCCTTGAACATTCCAACTAAGCACTAGGTAAGAAACTTAATTACCTTTGACCACCAATGGCTTCACTGTCATGGACAATTAACACTCAGTTGTCACGAATTATTTTTATAACTCATGCATACTTGTTGGAGTTCAAATCCAAAATAGAACTTCTCCCCTTCCAACTTGCAAGTGGACAACATATATCCATTCAAGAGGTCATATCCGAATTGAACTCTTGATCTTCAATGACAAGTCATCACCGACTCGGAGTTCACACCCGAATTAAAATCTTTTTCTCAATTAAAATATTTTTTTTATTTAGTCAATTCTCAACATAAAAAAAATTAAACTCAAAGGAAAAATTTGAAGTGGAAATCAGTTATAGATCAAGAATTATTTCTTTTCCCCTTTCAAATACAAGGAAAATGTCCTGAACATTTCATAACAAAATAAAGAATGATAAAACGAAGCTTAATTTGGAGTTTTTGAGACAAGCCATATCACTTTCATCAAAAACTTATTTCCAAATTTTTAGACCATTATTGATCTTCTGGTTGCTTCATATTACAATAGAGAATGAGGGCAAGCACTAAGCTAATACATTTAAACAATGATACCGCGTTCTTTTAAAGTTGGCAACTTCTTCAAAGGCCTTGCTTTGAAATTTTCTATGTAGCCAACTTCAAGCATGAGCAAATAACTACTGTCACATCTGTGCACTGCATGGAAGAATGATAAAAATTGGTTTGACTGTAAATACCATTACAAAATATGAAAGAAAAAGAGAGAAGTTCAATTAGGGATACGAAATGTCACCGAACGCTCGAAATAGAAATGAAGTAGTCCTCAAAGATTTTGGAATGGCATTAGTTGTTGTAGGGAGAATCAAACACAACATATGAATAAAAAACGCCCAACTTCCAATTAAAATATGGTGAAAATTACAAGAATGTTCGGAAAAACATATCGAGTACAAAACTTCGCATTAAAGTCTATTTGCACAAAGAAAACCTATAACTATTCTAAAAATATATAGATCTGAATGGAATACTCATCTACCTAAAGAAATTGTGAAAAAGCTAAGGAAATCACCTAAGGAGTATACAAAAATAGATCTACAAGGAGATTTTTAGAGAGAAGAAAAAGAGAGACGAAAGAGCTAGGGTTGTGATTTGCGAAGAATGTCGAATCTGAATCTTCAACCCTTTTATCCCTTGGTGATCGACGGCCTTTTGTGCTTCACTAGATCTAACGGCTGGAATGAAAGGTGTTGAAGCTAGAAACACACTTCTCTTAAAGAGCCTATATTTCATCCGGATTAGGCTGGTCCAAATCCTTCAATTGGGATTGAGCTAAGTGGGCCTTTACCAGCAGCTGATTGGGCTTCTACTTCAGGCTAAGTGGCTCATCATAGTCCAACAATCTCCACCTTGATGGGCTAGTTAACCTTAAACAAATAGAAATAGTATCAACCTTCTAAAATGTTTAGAACATTCAAAGACCTCTTAAACTTAGGTAAAGAGATAGTTTTTCTCCCCAAATTTGTTGGATTCAGCTCAGTAAGGATTTTAACCAAAGTTACAATTTTTTTTTTCAGGATATCCCTAGTAAAGTGGAATTTCACGTCAATATGCTTGGAACGATTATGAAAGACTAGATTTTTGCTGAGATACAAGGCACTTTAGCTATCTATGCATATCTCAACATAGGAATTTTCAATCCCAATTCAGAAAAGAGGCCTTTCAGCCACAAATATTCTTTAACAACATCTATCTTTGGCAAAAGTGGACTTGCTACTATCCATGTTACTAGCGAAGTAAGAGTCAACATAGCTTTTCAACTTAAAGCTACCCTTTTTGTTTTTGAAACACTAACCCCTCGTTAAATGTTCAGTCAATGTATCTAAGAAGGCTTTTCATAGCCTCACAATGCAATTCGCTTGGATTACTCATAAACCTACTTAAAAAACTTATAGCCTAGCTCAAATCAAGGCTAGTAGAAACCATCAAATTCATCATAGAACCAACAACATTGGAATAGAGGATTTTTCTCATTCTTTGAGTTACAAAATTAGATTTTGGAAAATCTTCAGCATGCAACTTAAAATGAGTAGGCAAAAGCAAAGAAACTGGTTCGGAATAAAACAGGTTAAATCTTTTAAACACTTTTTCACCACAAGTCTTTTGATAAAAAAAAGTGCCTTTAGCCCTATTTCTATCAATACTCATGCCAGGAATCCTAGAGGCAGCCCCTAGGCCTTTCATTTCAAACTCATTTTGTAGCAAAGCTTTACATTGATTAATATTTGCAATATTCGGATGTGTCACAAGCATATTATGAAAGAATATAAAATAAGAATTTGAGCACCTTCTTAAGTAAAAGCAAGAATCATATTGACTTCATTTAAATCCTAGATTTTGAATATGGTAGTAAACCTCTTATACCA
Organism: Jasminum sambac; assembly: GCA_018223645.1. Classification (NCBI taxonomy): domain Eukaryota; kingdom Viridiplantae; phylum Streptophyta; class Magnoliopsida; order Lamiales; family Oleaceae; genus Jasminum; species Jasminum sambac. The sequence goes on from CP073641.1 coordinate 25,103,798, forward strand.
TTGTCTAGGGATCTGTTTTATACTATATAGAGATCTTTTAAAGCAAGCAAACCGGATTTTCACTCCTATTTTAAACAAATCCAATAGGATATTTCATAAAAATGGTTTCATCAAGATTGCCATATAAAAATGCAGTTTTGACATCTAACTATTCAAGTTTAAGATCAAGTTCAGTAACAAATGCAAGATCCTGATGGAAGTAAATTTAACAATAGGTGAAATCTTCTGTAGTAAAATCAATCCCTTCCTTTTGGGTGACTACAAGCCTTGCCTTGTATCTAGGTTTTCCACCCTTTACCTCATTATCCTTGATCTTGAAAATCCATTTGCAGTCTACAAGTCTCTTACCCTCGGGTTTTAGTACAAGTGTCCAGGTTTAGTTTTTGTGTAATGAAGATATTTCATCTGCCATGGCTACAATTGCAATCCAATTTGTAGCATCTTTAGAGGCAAGAGCCTCTTTATAAGTTTCAGGTTTAGGGTGGATAAAATCCTATTGACCAAAGCCTGAAATAAAGTCATCATCATATCTAGTAATCTAGATGGTGGCCTTATGGTCCTGTTAGATCTATCTCCTACTAGTTAATAGTTTTGCAACCTAGGGGACTCAGTTTCTACCTTAGACTCATTCTTAAATTGGTCTGAATTTTGTGGAGACTTGGTGGGTGAAATATGCGGGGGTTTCTCCACTTGAAATTGAGTATCAAGCTGAGTATCATCGCTTTATCGATTCTCAAAACTCAATTTAGTCACAACAAAATCTTTATCAGACAATTTTTGTTTCCATTTATCTTTTAAACATAGAAATTCATTTTCGTTAAAAACCACAAGTCTGTTGACTATAACAGTATAACTACCCTTTTCTCCAACCCACAACCTATAACCTTTAACCCCATCACCATATCCTATAAGTCAATTTTTAATACAATATTATTTACAATAGTCTAAGGTAACAAGTAAATGTGGAAATAAATTGAAATTTTTGCCATTCCATGAAAATATCCCTTAGAAAATTAGACAGACGACAAAGCATGAAATTAAAACAAAAAATGAAAAATTGCAAAAAGTAGCATTGTGGCTTAGTGAAAAATCTTTGTATCAAGCTTTTGCTAATAGAACTATTGAAAAACAATAGATTGAAACTTTATTATATCAACTTAGTCGTAACCTACATTTTCAGATTTTCCTCCTGTTTTGATAATTATATCACTCACTATTTTTCTCTTACATTCAAGACACGGCCAATGTTCTGAATTTTTTATTTTTATTTTTTAATTTTTAGGGAACTGATAATGAAAATCTGCAAGTACACGGTGTCGTTGTACTCACGGGTCTCTCATAGGGAGGTTAAAGGCTGTCTATTCTTCTTTTACCAATTAATTAGATAACTTGATCGAGTTTTGGTGGTGGAATGAATGAAAACTACTCTTGACAACATTAGCTAAGTAAAAGAATAACACGATAAATCAATATAAACTTCAATGATTAAAGTGGGAACTAGGAAGTCATCTACGCTAATTGACAATGAACACATTACCTAGGGATAAGTGTAGATGTGGATAGTGGAACTAGGATTAAGAAACTAGTTTCTAACTTTTCTCAAAGCTTAGAAGGTCTTCATAATTATCTAGGTTATTGTCATTATCAAAGAGGTAATCATGTCTATGCTAGGGGGTCCACAAGGAAAAATCAACATGTCGGTGCTTGACTCGTTGTACGATGAATTGGTGTTGGATGAACATTATACCAGCATCAATCGTTAAATATTATAGCACAAAAATCCTATTTCAATTGCCCACGCCAACATCAATATTAAATCACAAGTGTTCATTTCAATTAGATACATAAACCTAATTCCCGAGAAGGGGATTACTTTTCTAGATTAAGAATTGATGCAATTAAAGAAATTAAGCCACAAGAATTCATATAGAAATAGATATAAACCTAATTAGATGAATTGAATCGAATCAAGAAAGAGGTACCAATTACAAAGATCAATCCACAATAGTTTGAGATGATGGAGAAGTTGTAATCTTTAATTCTTGAACAATAATCCCAAAAACAAGTTGTAATCTCATCTAAAATTGATATTTTGATGTAGGAAGAAGAGAGAATATGTAAGCTAGGTAAAACTATCCTAAAACAGGTCTCTCCGTCATCTATTGGCTTTGAAGAGCCTTTTATATGGGCTCCAATGGCTAACTAAGCCCTAAAACACGTGCAAGCCAAAAATCCCATCACACGGGCCTTGCAGAGTGGCATAGGGGTGTGTTGAATCGCACAGGTCCATGCTGAGTGGCACAGGGGGCCGTGCGATCATCTAATTTTGTCCATTATTTAGTGATCTGAAAAATAACTTTTTCTCCCATTTTTTGGTCCTCATGCTCTTGTATCTCGTGGTCTTCTTGTTGGCGGCGATTAATCAACTTTTAGCTTCTAAAACACCTACACACCACAAACAAAGAAAATAAAAGCAATACCCATTCGAAACAACAAATATCCTACAAAAGCATGTAGACGGGTTATACTCAATCCAAAATGGGGGACAAAATGGGGTTAAAAAGTATATAAAACGCACACATATTAGGAACTACCCCGGAAATGTTTGAGTGGAGTTATAGGGTAATTAATGATGCTTCAATTAAGTGCATAAATAACATTTTAGTTTAATATACTTCAATTCAATGAAACCAAGTTAGTGCATAAATTCAAGAGTTAAACTTCACTTTCGTTAACACTTCATTAATAAAGGTTTACGACGCTGCTACAACAGCATAATGAATTCCATAATTATCGACATACTAGACACTTGGCACAATCCTGTAATTTCATCTATCACATCACTTTTGGATGGGTGGTTATTAAACATGCTACCTAATATTATGAAAACTATAATGTCATCCACTATGGTAGTGTAGCATTTTCGAAAGGCTTATAACATAATGTTATTAACCTTCGCTTCATTTATTATAGTAACTTTCACTTATAATTAATTATTAATATTAAAACGTCAAATAGAGAGAAAAATAATTGTGACTATGGTGTACGTATCAAATATATTTGATGGTACTAATATACTTGCACGTTTACTTATTACATACAGTAAAACAATTTTTAGAGGTAACTGTAGGACCTTCACACCATGTTAGACACAACCGCATGCATCGGTCCCCTTTGAGACGTATCGTTTCACATACGAAATACGGCTTGCCATCGAAGGAAAGCCACATAAGGGATGGAGTTTTTACTTGTTACAGAAGATCAAACCTATCACAAAATGCCTATATTTTTTATTTGAATTTTTTAATACTTATTTTGACGGGATGGATATATTTTACTTGGTAGCACGAAATTGCCAGTATACGTTTTATTCCCCCTCTATTATTTGCATAAAGTTGAACAAATCGGAAAATCATACTATGTCTAAATCATGTTGAGAAAAAAAAGGGTAGAAAACCCAAATGGGGTAGAAAATATAAAAGAGGAGCCTATTTAGCCACTCTTGCATAGTTTTCATCCTCATTTTAGGAATAATGATATTCATCATAAGTGGTGATTATCACTAGTCCGTGTGACATTGTGTTTACATTAAATAATAAGCCCAAATAAATAGGGTGAGGCATGTAATTCATTTAATTGGACTTATCATTTCATGTCATCTAAATATAGTGATCACTGTGAGCAATATAAATAGTGCTACTCTCATTTTTATAGCTACAGTACTTACATGAAATGCTAGGCCCCACACTTCGAGCCTATGCTAAAATTTCAGCATTCGCACGCCTACGAGGAGGGGGCCTCTGTCGTGTCTTCCTGTTAAAGTCTCATCTATTCCTGAGATGGTGTTTAGTCACTAGAAATCGGGTATGGCCTCGATCATTCCAAATCATGTCATCAATATCATCAACCATTTCATCCATCGCCTCATCCTCCGAGCCAATCCCTTCTTCAGGTGTATCGGTTTGTAGAATCTCATTCCCACCATGGTAAATCCACATAATGTAACTCTCTGATAAACCAAAATGATATATGTTGTATTCCACAACGTCCAACTCTTGGGTGGGCATGTTCAAACAGTTGTTGCAACGGACCCTTGACCTTTGCCTGTCATTTACAAATGGCTTTACTCGATCCATAAAATCTTTACGACCCCTTAAAAATTCTTGAGACTTTGAATGATTTTTAATTTGTGTCTGGGCGTATTGTCGCAGTACGCCAAAATTTATTTTATTTCCTTACTCGGTTTCAAAACTACAAATTAATGTAGAAGTGGTAAGTAAGGGTCGAACCCAAGAGGAACGGTGTTTAATCTAGTTGTTCTTATCAATTAATCTAGAAATGGGGGTTTTGTGAAGTTGGATGAAATTTGAAAATAAAATGACAAAATAAAAGAGATGAAAATGCAACAATTGAAGATATATCTAGTTCTCGGGTTCGGTTGTGTCAACATCTTGTGTTTATCTTTCCCATGCAACGTGTACTATCCCTTCTTCAATTTATCAACTCTCAATTAACCAAAAGCTCGATTAACGAATTCTTCCTTAAGTGTATTAAATTAAAGTGAGTTCTTTAACTTAACATCTAGCTATTGGATAATCCTAAACAAGTTCTTAGGATTTAATGCAATGCTAGTGTGAAATGAACAAAGAAGAATGAGTTGAATTAGATGATCAATTTCACAAACTTGAATTAATACATCTAAGTTGATTTATTAACAAATATGCACGACATTCGATTTGCTTTCATTTGTGGATTGGAATCTAGTGACAATTACGGATCAAAAGTTCCAATCCTAGCACATAACTTGAACTTAAAGATTAATTGATTCAATTGGCCAAAGTGAATGCAATAATCACATAAATTCAAAAGCGGGTTTAAAAGCATAACAAATCAACAAATTGAAGTAGAGGAATAGATAAAGCGTTAGCAAAGAGTTAGAAAAAGATAACAACATGATAATTGAACACAACTTCCTCGAACTAGATAGAGAAGTCTAACTACTCATATTAGCGGGTATCACCACTGCTATATGATAGATTATACTTCACTATCTCAAGTAATATATAAAAACTATAGAAACAAGAAAATAAATGCTAAGAAATAAATAGAAGTTTAATCACTCATATATATGGGTTAAATACTTTTTAGCGAGTGTTCGCCTTGTATTACCTCCACAATATATGAGAAATTAGACTTCTCAAACAAGAAAAATAAAAGAAAGAGAGAAACTAGCGAAGAAATGCCCCGCTAATCATATTCTCGGCCGAAGAATCGTCGATTGATTAATCGAACCTAAATTTAGGTTTTTTCTTCCACCGGAATATGAGAAACTAAGAGCTTTCAAGCTAGAACTAAGAACTAATGATGAAGAGAATTTTATTGAGGAGAAAGTTAGAGAGAATCACAAGCTAATTCTCTCTACAAGTTGTGTGATTCAAGCTTGGAAATGCCTCTATTTATAGGCAAAATATTACACCAAAAAATATTAAAAAATCATAAAAGTCTTCCTTCATGAGTCTATTGTGGTGTGCTCAGATTGTTTTATCTCTAAGAAGTCAAGAAAATACCAAAAAACACGTTTTATGGTAGGTGGAGTCCGTGGTCAAAATCTGCAGCGGCGTCAGGCGTGACTCGAGTCGCCGCGCGCGCTGACTCGAGTCACGCGCGATTCTTCCTAGTCACCGCGCGCGCAGAACGGGGAGGCCAGGGACGGTTGCAGGCGTGACTCGATCACTTGCGGCGGTGACTCGAGTCACTTGCGGCGCTGATCGAGCATGATCGGGCGTGACTCGAGTCACTTGCGGCGCTGACTCGATCACGTGCGGCGGTGACTCGAGTCACCCGAGTCACCCAGAAATTGCACACCAAGTCCCTCAACTTTTGAATGTTGTTCATTTGGGTCCTTCCAAAATTGCATTTTGGTCCTCCAACTTTCTGACAAGTTTCACTTTGGTCCCCTGACTTTTGAAAGTTGCACTTTGGTGCCCAACAGTTTTGGAAGTGACGCTTTTAGTCCTTTTTCTTCAAACGGCCATAACTTTCACTAGGAAACTCCGATTTGAGATCCGGAAAAAGTTTGGGAATCCTCTTTTGACGTTCTTCGACTTTGGCACAAGAAAAATTGTAAAAACAACTTTTCATAAAATTGCATCGGAGGTCCTCCATCTTTGATTCGCTTGCCTTCTTGGTCCCGAGTCTCCGTTTTCATTCGATTTTCATCCTTTTTGACTCCTTTCGATTCTTTGTGACCCTAAACACCACAATAAAGGAAAAACACATAAAACGGAACATATAACACTAATAAAACACACAAATACATAAAATAGAAGAGTTATTTAAGTGCTTTTCTAGCACTTATCAAACTCCCCCACACTTAGACTGTTGTTCGCCCTCGAACAACAACCATACGACACAAAACAACACAGTGATTTTACATGAGATAAACAACTTTAAACATTGAAATCCAACTACAGATAGTGACTTGCTTAATCGACATTCTCCCGAACCATGAAAATTTCACTTCTTCTCAAATGCACAATGGCTTGTGAGTGTGTGCAATTAAGGTTATCATCCCATCACTAACTGGAATCAAATGAAAGCTTACGATGTTCTATCCAAATCGACCGAAGTGGTCAAATATTTCCTTTCATCTCTCGTGATCCCACTCTTATTTTACAATGATTCCCATGGATCCTAAAAATTACTCGATTCACCAAAAATCATCAAGTGTTAGCTGCAAAGAAAAAAAAAGGGCATGGCGGTGTTTTATCGCAAATATGTCTTCAATTTAAAGAGTGTTTAGATTAGGCACTTCAAACCACTGAGGAATTTATTTATCTTACTTCACACTTGGGTATTGTCACATTTCTTGCAATTTTCTTTTTTTCTTTTTTTTTTTTTTTTTTTGATGAAGAAGAAGAAGAAGAGGAGTTTTGCAATTTTCTTTTCAACTTTACCCCACAGTAGCTTTCACACTACCCCTTTCATTGGAAGGCGACCTTCTTCACCCATTCGAGTGGCGACACTCTGAGGCGGTAGCTCTCTTTCACCTGTGGTCCCTCTCGTTATTTTGAACATAAAAGTAAAATTCATTCTCGGCATAGGTCAATGCTTTTTCCAAACTTTTAAACTCTGTCAATAAAGACACATTCACAAAAACGATACCATGCGATTATAACTCCGCCTTGCTAACAATTGATGTTTCCAGGTTACTTTGAGCAGGACGAATGGATAGAAGAAAGAAAAGAAAAAAGTTAGTTTACTATGGTCTAGAAAGTTAGAAAAAAAAATCAACATTTTCAACCTTCAATTTGTGTTCCAGAGAATGATAGTAAATTACCTTATAAACGTGCTCAGGTAATTTAGCCAGCTATGCATAGAGAAGAACAGAACACAACAAATTGATTTTTTTTTTTTTTCGGGATCCTGCAGTTTTAGCTAAATCACGCAAATTAAGCTCAATCATATTCAAAAGTTGCTATCCTATGCAAAATTGTAGACACAAAAAAAAAAATCACAAGCAGATCACAATATGCCACTCCCCCACACTTAAATTCTACATTGTCCCCAATGTAGAAATATAAATACCATGTAAAAGAGAAGAGATGGAAACTCCCCTATGGTAAGCCATGAGTCGTGCCGAGTGAGGATGGTGGTTCCACAATGTAGCGATTCGTAGGAACATGTCAACAATCCAAGAGTAAGAGACCTGCAATCAACATATTTATAGAACAAGAAAAACAACAACTGAATTTTTTTTTTTTTTTTTTGTTTTTTTTTTTTTTTTTTTTTTTTATGAAGAAGAGAAATATATACAAAGCGACTTTGGGAGTTGACAACCCTCTGAACATCTTGCAGTAGTATTCACATCAAATTAATGATATGATTCCATCAAGTATGATCCGCATGGAAACTATCTGAATCAGCATACTCTCTACAAAACAGTTTGACAACCAGCCTTAATGAAAAGGTCCTCCATATCGCCACATGACACATAGGTATGTTTACCATTCAATAAAGAACAGCCCCACAAGAACCAACAAATGGGAGAACGTTTAGAAGCGAGCGTCCAACTCGGACACTTCTCAAATGAATGAGGCGTAGTTTTACATCTTCGGATGTGTGCTAATGATCACGCTCAAAAAGTTGCTGCTCAATGGTTAGGCCATCGAGTTTGGTTTCCAACAGACGTTGTCGTTGTTCCAACAAATTATCAAACTCTCTCACACTGATTGCGAGCTGGCTGTTTCTCCTGATAGACTTTTCATTTCTCGCACCTAATCGGTCCATCCTTGAAGAAAACAACATGTCTATATTGTGAATAAGTTTGATTTCGAGTACAATGAGGTCCATCTAATAGCTTTCCACATTTAAAGCAACTCTTAAGGCGCTTAGCACGTCGTTATGACGGATCGGGATGATCCTCGCCTAAAGCGATAACGTTCAAAGGGCACGCTCATACTTGTCAACAAGTCGAACAATGTGAATCTTGATATCAAGAGGCATAGAGAAAGAGTCAGTACTTGTAGAAGAGCAACAATACGTAGAGGGGATGCCATAGAAAGAAATGAAAATTGATTGCACTTTGAGGTATCTCAAAAGACTTGAAAGAAGAAGGTTAATAGAAGAGAATACAGTTCTTTAAGGTCTCTGAAAAAGACCGCTTTAACGCCTTTGGGCGGGATACATAAACCAAGATATCAAGGTGTTTTTTTCTTTGTTTTTTTTTTTTTTTTTTTTTTGTTTATTCTAGGCGTAACACGATGTGTTTCCAGAGTTAAACTCCGTATTCTACCATCTGAGTTAGCTATTCCACATTCATAACCTTAACTCTAAATCCAATCCATTCGGATCTCTGTTCCTTTGCTTAATTCCTCTGGCCAATTGATGACAGGCACTTCTATATGCATTTGTGGTACATAAGATTCTAATTTCTCCAATAATTCCTCAATTGATGGTGTAATAAAAATCATTTTCAAAGTATTAGGAGAAATCAGCTTTTGATGAGCTAAAAATCAGAAATGCCAATAAACCGTCAAAATGGTTGTCAATGTTTAAAGACCAATTGGTTTAGAGTGTAGTCTCATCTCGGCCCAAGAAATTATGCAAAAGATTTGTTCTAGAGTTTGAAACCCCTGGTATTGCAAATGAAAGTATCCGAATACATTATCATTAGTGTTAAGCGTTCAAACAATGATCTAGCATGTACCTCAAAACCAATGGTCTTACCATACGCCTGTTTTAAAGGTGGTACAATAACGCCAACCATTGTAGACCCTCGTACATATGCTGACCGAATTGCACATCCTATCAGCCCACGACAACCTCCTCCGTAGACTAGCTTATACTTTTGATTTCCAAGGAATGTTCCAGCTGTGACTACTAGTGAGAGAAGTGTCGGTTTTCCCATATTGATTCCACCGAAAAGACTTATGGTTGTCAATTTCCTCTTTGAACTCCCAGTTCCGGTAGAAGTAGTAGCCGCCATAGGTTTTCAACTTTGCACACTAAAAACTGACATAAGAACACAAAAAACAATTAAAAATAACAATATGTACACGTAGTTGTGATTGTGGCTCACATCTTCCTCTGGTTTTACGTCCAGAAACGGCTTAAACGCCTTCTATGAGTCGGGGATAGGCTTCCCATCCAGTTTTCTTATAGACTGGCAAACAGGGTCTTTTAAAGTCAGATTCCCAAGACTGTATCGTTCTCGTTCCTTTTTGAATTCACTCCACAAATTGAGAAGTTCGATTTGCACCATTCCACTAGGATGCGTCTCAAGAGTTTGATGGATATCATCCAAAGACTCCTTACTCATGCCATCCTTAATGAAATGTATTTTATCTTCTCGATTCGTGGACACAAATCCAATGGAGCAGTTACCTGAAAGGTGAGTCCATCGAGTGCATTTATAAGGCCATCTAGCACATTTATAGCACACATTCATTCTTTTTGCCCTTCGTTTCTTGGCAAAATTACTTTTGCCTAACCCTGGTGCATATTTAGTACTTAAACCTGGCATTTCACCTCCTAATCGGACCTTTGCTTCAATCAACCAACGAATATCCTCAGGCATTTCTTTTTCCATCAACATTTTTAACCGTCCCATTCTAGAATAGTAAATCTCTTTCAAAGCATTCAAAGGCAGTGACGGATAATACTTGTGGATTTTGGAAAATTTGTTATCCATTGAAAATTCAAGTGTTTGAGAGAAGTAGAAGAAAAGAGAGTGCTTAGGTTGCCTCCTAAGTAGCGCCTTTGTTTATAGTCGTTGGCTCGACTATAAATTTTTTTTTTTTTTTAGTTACATAACACACGAAAGAAAAAGAAACACTGTAGTAATAAGATTAAAACCATCAAAATCAATAAGCATAGTAAATTATCACACTCTTCCATATTTTCAAAGATATTGAAGAAGGAAAAAAAATAAGAAAATTTGAATTACATAATCAATTAATATTAAGAATAGACATATATATACAAAAATATCACACACGTCCATACTATAAGAAAAAATAAATAAGAAGAAGAAGAAAGGAAGAACAAGAGAAAAAATCAAGAGGAAGAAGAAAAATTACCTAATCACTGCTAGAAAGAAGTACTCACAGAAAATGAAGATTGTGGTTGTGGTTTCGAGTGGAGAATGATCTCTGATTTATAGTCAAAGTGGGTACTGTTTCAACCGACAATCGTGCATGCAGAGTGTGCTGTAAAGAGTACGTCGGAAGGAGTATCCAAGAAAACACGTTGACAAATTGTTCATTATCAATAATTAATCCTCACACGTTATCAGTAACTATTGCTAATTGCCGATTTGTGCGCCATCATGTCTCGTCCCAATTAATTGAATCCGAGATATCTTCTTCCCTCTGATTTCAAAGTAATATCTTCCTCAGTACGACAGATAAAAAGTTGGGAAATAAAAACAAAAACAACAAAAATTCAAAATAAAAATAAAAAAAAGAGAAAATGCTTGGGTTGCCTCCCAAGAAGCGCTTTTGTTTAAAGTCGTTAGCTCGACTAATTTTTTTTTTTTTTTTTTTTAGAGTTAACTAATAAAAACAACTAAATTGGTTAACCGTTCCCCGGCAACGGCGCCAAAAACTTGGGCGCGCTTGTCGCGGCGCGCCAAAGTTTATTTTATTTCCTTACTCGGTTTCAAAACTACAAATTAATGTAGAAGTGGTAAGTAAGGGTCGAACCCAAGAGGAACGGTGTTTAATCTAGTTGTTCTTATCAATTAATCTAGAAATGGGGGTTTTGTGAAGTTGGATGAAATTTGAAAATAAAATGACAAAATAAAAGAGATGAAAATGCAACAATTGAAGATATATCTAGTTCTCGGGTTCGGTTGTGTCAACATCTTGTGTTTATCTTTCCCATGCAACGTGTACTATCCCTTCTTCAATTTATCAACTCTCAATTAACCAAAAAGCTCTGATTAACGAATTCTTCCTTAAGTGTATTAAATTAAAGTGAGTTCTTTAACTTAACATCTAGCTATTGGATAATCCTAAACAAGTTCTTAGGATTTAATGCAATGCTAGTGTGAAATGAACAAGAAGAATCAGTTGAATTAGATGATCAATTTCACAAACTTGAATTAATACATCTAAGTTGATTTATTAACAAATATGCACGACATTCGTTTGCTACTGTGGATTGGAATCTAGTGACAATTACGGATCAAAAGTTCCAATCCTAGCACATAACTTGAACTTAAAGATTAATTGATTCAATTGGCCAAAGTGAATGCAATAATCACATAAATTCAAAGCGGGTTTAAAAGCATAACAAATCAACAAATTGAAGTAGAGGAATAGATAAAACGTTAGCAAAGAGTTAGAAAAGATAACAACATGATAATTGAACACAACTTCCCCCTCGAACTAGATAGAGAAGTCTAACTACTCATATTAGCGGGTATCACCACTGCTATATGATAGATTATACTTCACTATCTCAAGTAATATATAAAAACTATAGAAACAAGAAAATAAATGCTAAGAAATAAATAGAGAAGTTTAATCACTCATATATATGGGTTAAATACTTTTTAGCGAGTGTTCGCCTTGTATTACCTCCACAATATATGAGAAATTAGACTTCTCAAACAAGAAAAATAAAAGAAAGAGAGAAACTAGCGAAGAAATGCCCCGCTAATCATATTCTCGGCCGAAGAATCGTCGATTGATTAATCGAACCTAAATTTAGGTTTTTTCTTCCGCCGGAATATGAGAAACTAAGAGCTTTCAAGCTAGAACTAAGAACTAATGATGAAGAGAATTTTATTGAGGAGAAAGTTAGAGAGAATCACAAGCTAATTCTCTCTACAAGTTGTGTGATTCAAGCTTGAAATGCCTCTATTTATAGGCAAAATATTACACCAAAAATATTAAAAATCATAAAGTCTTCCTTCATGAGTCTATTGTGGTGTCTTTCAGTTGTTTTATCTCTAGAAGTCAGAAAATACCAAAAAACACGTTTTATGGTAGGTGGAGTCCATGGTCAAAAATCTGCGCGTCGGGCGTGACTGAAATCGCCGTCGACGACCTGGCACGTCACGCGATTCTCGCTTAGTCATGGCCGCAGCGAATCGGAGGAGGCCAGGGACGGTCGCAGCGCGTGACTCGATCACTCTGCGGCGGTGACTCGAGTCACTTGCGGCTGATCGAGCATGATCGGGCGTGACTCGAGTCACTGCGGTGACTTCGATCCACGTCTTGCGGTGACTCGAGTCACCCGAGTCACCCGACCGCACACCAAGTCCTCAACGCGTTTGAATGTTGTTCATTTGGGTCCTTCAAAAATTGCATTTTGGTCCTCCAACTTTCTGACAAGTTTCACTTTGGTCCTGACTTTTGAAAGTTGCACTTTGGTCCCCAACGCTTTTGGAAGTGACGCTTTTAGTCCTTTTTCTTCAAACGGCCATAACTTTCACTAGGAAACTCCGATTTGAGATCCGGAAAAAGTTTGGGAATCCTCTTTTGACGTTCTTCGACTTTGGCACAAGAAAAATTGTAAAAACAACTTTTCATAAAATTGCATCGGAGGTCCTCCATCTTTGATTCGCTTGCCTTCTTGGTCCCGAGTCTCCGTTTTCATTCGATTTTCATCCTTTTTGACTCCTTTCGATTCTTTGTGACCCTAAACACCACAATAAAGGAAAAACACATAAAACGGAACATATAACACTAATAAAACACACAAATACATAAAATAGAAGAGTTATTTAAGTGCTTTTCTAGCACTTATCAGTGTCCAACTCTTATCGATTTCTGTCTTTGCAATGCAGCAAAGAAAATTGAAAAGAGGTATCAATATTTCTAATGGGGACAATAATAAGTTATTCTAGGACATAGTAAATTGACCAACTATTCACGTATATCTAAACAATTCTAATAGGAAGAAGTGGCCCTTAATTACATGTTATATTTAAGTAAACTTAACTTTCACAAATCAAGAATTAGCCTTTAACCTATATTTTTTCACACTGCCCTCTGGACTAAAGAGTGATAGAATGACAATTAATGTATATAACTTCACATTATTAACAAAAACACACATAACATAGAAATTAATGATGTAGTGAAGAACTATCAATATAAATATTATATTGATAGAACTTACCAATGATCAAAAATACTTTATTCTTCATTAAATTCCTCCAAACATGATTTTGTAGCATGAGATTTAGGAAGTAGTTTTGGTCATTTTCAAATAGAATGTAAAATGGGTAAAGTGGAGGAATTAGGGTTTGAAAAGGCAATTTTCGCTAAAGGAACGACTTTGTCGGCCTTGACGTTGATCAATAATGTTCGTACAGTTCACAGGTAAATTTTCGGGAAATTACCGGCCCATAGGGATGACATTTTCTCAATTAGAGACGATCTCAAGATGTCGTCCCTATAGGTCAAGTGTACAAGGAAAATTTTCCTCATAGAAGCATGACATTTGTCGTCCCTATATGTTCAAGATCCTCTATGGACTTGTCGTCCTCGTTGTTTAAATATATAGGGATGACATCCTAGTCATCCCTATATTGTCATTCCTATTGCCACCATTCCTTGTAGTGTATGTTCAAGACACGGCCAAGGTTCTGAATTTTTTATTTTTTGGCGGGCTGGGGGAACTACCTGGGAAATGTTTGAGTTGAGTTATAGGATAATTAATGATGCTTCAATCAAGTGCAGAAATAACATTATAGTTTGTATAATAAACTTCAATTCAATGAAACCGAGCTGCATGCATAAATTCAGGAGTTAAACTTCACTTGCGTTAACGCTTCATTAATACAGATTTATAACCTAATGTCATTAACCTTCACTTCATTTATTGTAGTAACTTGCACATACAATTAATTATTAATATTAAAAACGTGAGACTAAACAGTTACCACTGCACAATGATCTGGTGGCCGTCGCTGTTGAAAGAATTGGAAGTATGTTACTCTAGTGGAATTATTATTTTGGAAGTATGTTGCCCTAGTGGAATTATTATTTTGTGATTGTGGTGTACGTATCAAATATATTTTATGGTACTAATATAATTCCTTGTGTGAGATGACACCTATCACAAAATGTTGGTCCACTTTGTGAGACATATCTTTTCAAAGACAATGACACCTATCACAAAATGTCAAAAGCGAGTACCTATATATATATATATTTTATTTTAATTTTTTTAATATTTATTTTGCTTGGATTGATATATTTTATATGGTGGCGCGAAATTGCTAGATGTATGTGTGCTAAAGCCACGTGTGGTGTAGAACTTTTTTTTTGTTATATATATTTTTCATTAAAATAAATATCGGGTATAGAACTTTGACACTAAAATTTTACATTTAAAGAAAAATCGCATTAATGGATAAAGTAATATTTATATTGAGAGAAAAATTTAAATTTGGCCTTTTTGGTTTCTCTCTCTCTTATTTCCACTAAGAGCATTTCTAGTAGCTTGGGGAAATTTGAGTGGCAACCAAAAAATAAAATAAAATAAAATCCTAACGGAAAAATTAACGTGCAACAGCTATTTTAAAATGTGCAGAAAGATTAAGGTGGAAAAATTACTCTCTCAAGGTGGAATCTATGAACAATGTGCCAAATTTGGTCCTATATATGTATATATATATTTTTTCCCCATCCAAAAGTGCATAATTTCTCCATGTTCCTCCTCTACTATTTGCATGAAGTTGAACGAAGGGGAAAATCATACTGTGTCTAAATTATGTTGAGAAAAAAATGGGCACAAAACTCAAAGGGAGTAGAAAATACAAAAGAGGATCCTATTTAGCAACTCTTGCACATTTTTTACCCTCATTTTCGGAATAATGATATTTATCGCAAGTGGTGATGATCACTAGTCCGTGTGACATTGTGTTTACATTAAATGATAAGTCCAAATAAATGGAATGACATGCAATTCATTTAATTGGACTTATCATTTCATGTCATCTAAATATAGTGATCACTTTGAGCGATATGAATAGCGCTACTCTCATTTTGGCAGCTACAGTGCTTACATGAAATGCTAGGCCTCACACGTCGAACCTGTGCTAAAATTTCAGCATTCGCACACCTACGAGGAGGGGGCCTCCGTTGTGTTCTCCTGTTAAAGTCTCATCTATTCCTGAGATGGTGTTTAGTCGCTACAAATCGCATATGGCCTCGATCGTTCAAGATCATGTCATCAACAACATCAACCATTTCATCCATTGTCCCTTCCTCCGACCCAGTCCCTTCCTCAACTGTATCTGTTTGTAGAATCTCATTCCCACCATGGAAAATCCATATGATGCAACTCTCTGAGAAACAAAAATGATATATGTTGTATTCTACAACGTCCAACTCTTGGGTGAGCATGTCTAAACAATTGTTGCACGGACTCCTGACCTTTCCCCTATCATTTATAAATGGCTTTGCTCGACCCATAAAATCTTGAAGACCTTTTAAAAATTCTTGAGACTTTGAGTGATTTTTAATTTGTGTCCAACTCTTATTGATTTCCATCTTTGCTATGCTGCAAAGAAAATCAAAAACAGGTATCAATATTTCGAATTGGAAGAATAATAAGTTATTCAAGGACATAGTAAATTGGCCAACTATTCATGTGTATCTAAACAATTCTAATAGGAAGAAGTGGCCCTTAATTACATGTTATATTTAAGTAAACTTAACTTTCACAAATCAAGAATTAGCCTTTAACCTATATATTTTCACACTGCCCGCTAGACTAAAAAGTGATAGAATGACAATTAATGTATATAACTTCCTATTATTAAAGAAAACGCACATAACATAGAAATTAATGATGTAGTTAAGAACTATCAACACAAATATTATATTGATAGAACTTACCAATGATCTAAAATACTTTATTCTTCATTAATTTCCTCCAAACATGATTTTGTAGCATGAGATTTAGGAAGTAGTTTTGGTCATTTGCAAATAGAATGCAAAATGGGTAAAGTGGAGGAATTAGGGTATGAAAAGGTAATTTTCGCTAAAGGAATGACTTTGTCGGCCTTAATGTTCGTCAATCGTGTTCCTACAGTGCACAGGGAAATTTTCGCGAAATTACCGGCCCATAGGGACGACATTTTCTCAATAAGAGACGATCTCAAGATGTCGTTCCTATAAATCGAGTATACAAGGCAAATTTTCCTCATAGAAGATGACATATGTTTTGCCTATATGTTCAAGATCCTATATGGACTTGTCGTCCTCGTTGTTTAAATATATAGGGACGACATACTAGTCATCCCTTTATTGTCATTCCTATTGCCAACATTCCTTGTAGTGTATGTTCAAGACACGGCCAAGGTTTTTAATTTTTTATTTATTTTTTATTTTTTGCCGGGCTGGGGGAACTACCTGGGAAATGTTTGAGTGGAGTTATAGGATAATTAATGATGCTTCAATCAAGTGCTGAAATAACATTTTAGTTTGTATAATATACTTCAATTCAATGAAACCGAGCTGCATTTATAAATTCAGGGGTTAAACTTCACTTGCGTTAACGCTTCATTAATATAGATTTATAACCTAATGTCATTAACCTTCACTTCATTTATTGTAGTAACTTGCACTTACAATTAATTATTAATATAAAAAACGTGAGACTAAACAGTTACCACTGCACAATGATCTGGTGCTGTCGCTGTTGAAAGAATTGGAAGTATGTTACTTTAGTGGAATTATTATTTTGGAAGTATGTTGCTCGAGTGGAATTATTATTTTGTGATTGTGGTGTACATATCAAATATATTTTATGGTACTAATATAATTCCTTGTGTGAGATGACACCTATCACAAAATGTTGGTCCACTTTGAGACATATCTTTTCAAAGACAATGACACCTATCACAAAATGTTAAAAGCGAGTACCTATATATATATTTTTTATTTTAATTTTTTTAATATTTATTTTTCTCGGATTGATATATTTTATATGGTGGCGCAAAATTGCTAGATGTATGTGTGCTAAAGCCACGTGTGGTGTAGAACTTTTTTTTGTTATATATATTTTTCATTAAAATAAAAATCGGGTATAGAACTTTGACACTAAAATTTCACATTTAAAGAAAAATCGCATTAATGGATAAAGTAATATTTATATTGAGAGAAAAATTTAAATATGTCCTTTTTGGTTTCTCTCTCTCTTATTTCCACTAAGAGCATTTCTAGTAGCTTGGGGAAATTTGAGTGGCAACCAAAAAAAATAAATAAAATATAATCCAAACGGAAAAATTAACGTGCAACAGCTATTAGAAAATGTGCAGAAAGATTAAGGTGGAAAAATTACTCTCTCAAGGTGGAATCTATGAAGTGCATAATTTCTCCCTGTTCCTCCTCTACTATTTGCATGAAGTTGAACGAAGGGGAAACTCATACTGTGTCTAAATTATGTTGAGAAAAAAATTGGTACAAAACTCAAAGGTAGTAGAAAATATAAAAGAGGATCATATTTAGCAACTCTTGTACATTTTTCACCCTCATTTCCGGAATAATGATATTTATCGCAAGTGGTGATGATCACTAGTCCATGTGACATTGTGTTTACATTAGATGATAAGTCCAAATAAATGGAATGACATGCAATTCATTTAATTGGACTTATCATTTCATGTCATCTAAATATAGTGATCACTTTGAGCAATATGAATAGCGCTACTCTCATTTTCGCAACTACAGTGCTTACATGAAATGCTAGGCCTCACACGTCGAACCTGTGCTAAAATTTCAGCATTCGCACACCTACGAGGAGGGGGCCTCCGTTGTGTTCTCCTGTTAAAGTCTCATCTATTCCGGAGATGATGTTTAGTCATTACAAATCGCATATGGCCTCGATCGTTCCAGATCATGTCATCAACAGCATCAACCATTTCATCCATTGTCCCTTCCTCCGAGCCAGTCCCTTCCTCAACTGTATCTGTTTGTAGAATCTCATTCCCACAATGGCAAATCCATATGATGTAACTCTCTAAGAAACCAAAATGATATATGTTGTATTCCACAACGTCCAACTCTTGGGTGAGCATGTTTAAACAATTGTAGCACGGACACCTAAACTTTCCCCTATCATTTACAAATGGCTTTGCTCGATCCATAAAATCTTTACGACCTTTTAAAAATTCTTGAGACTTTGAGTGATTTTTAATTTGTGTCCAACTCTTATCGATTTCCATCTTTGCTATGCTGCAAAGAAAAAAAAACAGGTATCAATATTTCGAATTGGAAGAATAATAAGTTATTCAAGGACATAGTAAATTGGCCAACTATTCATGTGTTTCTAAACAATTCTAATAGGAAGAAGTGGCCCTTAATTACATGTTATATTTAACTAAACTTGACTTTCACAAATCAAGAATTAGCCTTTAACCTATATTTTTTCACACTGCCCGCTAGACTAAAAAGTGATAGAATGACAATCAATGCATATAACTTCCTATTATTAACAAAAATGCACATAACATAGAAATTAATGATGTAGTTAAGAACTATCAATACAAATATTATATTGATAGAACCTACCAATGATCTAAAATACTTTATTCTTCATTAATTTCCTCCAAACATCATTTTGTAGTATGAGATTTAGGAAGTAGTTTTGGTCATTTGCAAATAGAATGTAAAATGGGTAAATTGGAGGAATTAGGGTATGAAAAGGTAATTTTCGCTAAAGGAATGACTTTGTCGGCCTTAACGTTCGTCAATCTTGTTCCTACAGTGCACAGGGAAATTTCCGTGAAATTATCGGCCCATAGGGACGACATTTTCTCAATAAGAGACGATCTCAAGATGTCGTTCCTATAAATCGAGTATACAAGGAAAATTTTCCTCTTAGAAGATGACATATGTCGTCCCTATATGTCCAAGATCCTATATGGACTTGTTGTCCTCGTTGTTTAAATATATAGGGACGACATCCTAGTCATCCCTATATTGTCATTCCTATTGCCACCATTCCTCGTAGTGTATGTTCAAGACACGGCCAAGGTTTTGAATTTTTATTTATTTTTTATTTTTTGGCGGGCTGGGGAACTACCTAGGAAATGTTTGAGTGGAGTTATAGGATAATTAATGATGCTTCAATCAAGTGCTGAAATAACATTTTAGTTTGTATAATATACTTCAATTCAATGAAACCGAGCCGTATGCATAAATTCAGGGGTTAAACTTCACTTGCGTTAACGCTTCATTAATACAGATTTATAACCTCATGTCATTAACCTTCACTTCATTTATTGTAGTAACTTGCACTTACAATTAATTATTAATATTAAAAACGTGAGAGTAAACAGTTACACTGCACGGTTATCTGGCGGCCGCCTCTGTTGAAAGAATTGGAAGTATGTTACTATAGTGGAATTATTATTTTGGACGTATCTTACTATAGTGGAATTTTTATTTTGTGATTGTGGTGTACGTATCAAATATATTTTATGGTACTAATATAATTCCCTGTTTGAGATGACATCTCTCACAAAATGTTGGTCCACTTTGACATATATCTTTCCAAAGACAGTGACACCTATCACAAAATGTTAAAAGCGAGTACCTATATATATTTTTTATTTTAATTTTTTTAATATTTATTTAACTTGGATGGATATATTTTATTTGGTGGCGCGAAATTGCTAGTTGCATGTGTGCTAAAGCCACGTGCGGTGTAGAACTTTTTTTTTGTTATATATGTTTTTCATTAAAATAAATATTGGGTATAGAACTTTGACACTAAAATTTCACATTTAAAGAACAATCGCATTAATGGATAAAGTAATATTTCTATTGAGAGAAAAATTTAAATTTGGCCTTTTTGGTTTTTCTCTCTCTCTCTCTTATTTCCACTTAGAGCATTTCTAGTAGTTTGGGGAAATTTTAGAGGCAACCAAAACATAAAATAAAATAAAATCCAAACGAAAAAATTGAGGTGCAACAGCTATTTCAAAATGTGCAGAAAGATTAAGGTGGAAAAATTACTCTCTCAAGGTGGAATCTATGAACAATGTGCCAAATTTGGTCCTTTATATATATATATATATATATTCCTCCAAAAGTGCCAAATTTCCCCCTATTCCCTCTCTATTATTTGCATGAAGTTGAGCAAAGGGGAAAATCATACTATGTCTAAATCATGTTGAGAAAAAAATGGGTAGAAAACTCAAAGGGGATAGAAAATATAAAAGAGGATCCTATTTAGCAACTCCGGTACATTTTTCACCTTCATTTTTGGAATAATGATATTTATCACAAGTGGTGATGATCACTAGTCCATGTGACATTGTGTTTGCATTAAATGATAAGTCCAAATAAATGGAATGACATTTAATTCATTTAATTGGACTTATCATTTAATGTCACCTAAATATAGTGATCATTAGTAGTGATATAAATCGCATTACTCTCATTTTTGTAGATGCATTTTCCTCCAACATTCTTCATGTCCCACAAAGACAAACCAACTTTTTTTTTTTCTTGGCGGACTAATAAATTGGATTTAATGTAGTTGGAAAGGTTTAAAAGAAAAAAACACATATAGTATTTGCAACAATCTCTTTATTAATAAAGAGCATATTCCTCATTATAAAAACATCTTTAAATTTTAAAAGTGATAATTCTAATACACTCTACCAGGCTCTTTATTTATAGTTCTTTATTTTACTTATTTCAAGAAACATTTATTGTACTCTTTTGTATTCAATCTAGATTTGTAATCTTAAATTAAAAGTTTTTGGCTAATAAAACCAAATACTCCATTTATCCTACTAAGATAGACTTGATTTCTTTTCGTTCATCCCAAGATACAGACCACTATCTTTATTGGTATGTACTTAATTTTATTATATGTCAAATTTCCACTCCACGTGGCTTCTAAGCCAGCCCTAAGAGATGACACAACGCCCAGGGTGGACCCACAATTGGTGACGTAGCGTGCCAACTAACCCAAACAACTTAATGCTCCAAGCAAGCCGTTTCACCTACATATAAAGACTACCTTTCCATAATTACACCTGCATGTAATATCTGTTTAAAGAACGAATCCTAGCTGAGAAATGAATATTGTGTCGACCAAATCCTAGGGGATTAAGTCTCATTTTCGAGGAAATCTAGAAGGATCTCAAGTGTCAATATGGAAAGAATTCTTCTCCAGGACAATTCCTTCTATGCTCAAACCCTAAATCTCAGCACTCTCTATATAAAGGAAGGCAACTCGCTCCAAGGTGAATGGTACACAAAATCTAGCTCTTAGAAGCCTTGCATTCTTTTACACGTGCCACCACTCTTATTCTCGAACTCCTTCCCCGTGACCTCACAAAGCATCACCCACGCAAATTCTATAACTTTTGTTGTTATTCTTCTGATTCACCAGTAGTGGCTTGACCGTCGGAGTGCCAACGGTTACTGACCCATTGTTCTCCAGTGATCTCTGTGTCTGACAATTTTTGTTGAGTGTGCAGGCACCAGCAACGTGAGGCAGGCGTGGACAAGGAGATCTCTTGGTTGCAAGTGGTATCATCCAGATCTAACGACAAATTTCTGCACTTCCTAAGATGCCCTTATTTAATTTGAATTCTTATAAGTGAAAATGAAAGATCATTTTTTAGTATATTATAGTTGAAAAAATGCAAGTAAAATTTATTTTTCCAATAATATTAAAAGTGGATTCTAAATATGGCAAACAACAAATTTCAAATTCCAATAACATCAATTTTCTTTTGCAAATCCCACAATCATCAACAATTTTGAGTGTTGTTCCCAAATTGTCCCTAATGATATCCAATTTTTACATGTATATATATTTTACTGCCCTTAACACTACAACTTGTTCCTTTGTCTCTCTCTCCGTTGGAAGCCAAACTTGGCAGGCGAAGGCAAACGTGGTTTTTCAACGATGGGTTTTTTCAAGATGTGGGTTTTTTTTTTTTAAAGTAAAATTAGGTTTCTATCTAAATCTGGAATTAGTTGCATTTTTGTAAGAAAAAACTCAAAGAGAATCGAGTGAAGATGAAACAGTTTTAGTTATGAACATTTCAACCAAGTAGCGGCGGACGGTGGCAGAGAACATGAACCAGTCATTGGAGAAGACGAACAATCATCAATTCTATATCCTATAATATAGAATATAGGTATTTTCTGAAGTTTCGGCAAAAAAATTCAAGTGACCACCACATTGTTAAACTCTTCGACGACTGTAATAAATCTACTAGTAAAAGATATAGCACCGGATTCATTGAAAAAAATCACGATTCACGAAAACAAATCAAGATCCACCGAAAAAAATCTAGATCCATCAAAATAAGAAAAAAAGTGCAAATCTATTTTCCTCTTTGGAAACTATTCGTCTTCTCCAGCAACTAGTTCATGTTCTTCGTTGCTGGCTGGTCATGGTGGTGTTCTCAGGTTTATAGAGAATGGAAAGAAGGTTATGAGCCAAAAGCACCCTCTATTTTGAGAAGTTAAAATAGAGAACATCTTAAATTTAAAGAATCTAGTGAAGATACTTTTAGTTGATTGGAGACTTATATTTGAGAAAACGTTGACAATTGACATTTTCAAGATAAATTTAGTGCAAAATCTTAAAAGATAATTGCTATTAAATCGCATTTTTGAATTAGAAGGAAAGTACAGGGAAAGTGAATTGAATCCTAGATTTAGAGAGTGGGAAACTAAGTTGAATATCATGAGAGCACATCAATCATAGGCCTTGACAAATTTCATTTATTGATCAAGGGTAAAAATGCGAAAATAAGTAATTTAATACGATAATTGAGCTAATTTGAAACATCCAAAATAATAATAATAATAATCCCTCCATCCCATAAAGATATGCCGGTATTCTATTTTGGTCCGCCCCACGAAGGTAGTACACTTTCTTTAAATAGAGTAGTTGAAATATTAAGTTCTTTATATACCCTTACTTAATGTGCGTTGTTATCAATAAAATAGAATTATTAAACTGTAATAATTATTAAATTAAAGGTATATTAGGAAAATACTCTCATATTTTACTTTTCCAATAACATTAATTATTTTTTTATTCTTTCTTAAAATAGCAATAAATCTATATTTATGGGACTTAGGGAATAATAATAATAATAATGAATGCGTTTTTCTATGACGGATTAATACTGCTATTCGAGAATTAAATATGCAAGTCAGTGTTAATAATTGACGAGTACACTATTTTGTTAGCAAAAAATAATAGCGGTCGACAAACAACAAAATAGAATCGAATTGATCTTTATTCTTCGGCAATGAATAACTATCATTCAGGATAAAAAATAAATAAACTTTTTTTAAAGCTAAAAAAAAGACCATAATTTCAACAAGGCAACATGAAAAATGATGTCATATCAAGATGCCTTCTCTATAAATAGTACACAAGTCCAGTTATCTTCATAACACACTTCCTTGTAATAAAAGTTACGATGGCATCTATTGAAGTTCATAAGCCTATCAAGCCTCATGAAGAAATTGTCCGGCCGATTGCGAATTTTCCCCCAAGTATATGGGGTGACCTTTTTTATCCTTTAACATCGACAATCAGGTATATTTTCTTTCTATTTCTATTTTGCGAGGGTGGTTTTTTTTTCCGGTATGTTCTCATCTTGCCTGTTCTATTTTTCAGTTTCTTGCTTATTTTCAATACTATATTTTTCAGTGTCATTAATTTATGAAAAACAATTTATTTATTTTATTTATTTATTTATTTAGTTCCTTTTACCCTGAAGAGATGGACTATTAGCACTCCAAAAATTGCCGAACACAATTGAAAAATACCCTTACAAAATTTTAATTAAAAAAAAGGTTCGATCGCCTGGACATGACCGAACAGCTTGGAAGATGTTAGACTACCATTTCCTGTTGCAATTGCTGCTGGAAATGGTAGGCCGAGGGGGGGCGGAGCCCCTTTTTTTGGCTACAAAATTGCAGCAAACAATATGGGGCGGGGGTTCTCTCCCCTCAGGCACTGCAATTTCCGAAGCATTGCTGCCAGAAATTGTAGCAGCACTGCTGCTGGCTTCTTCTTCGTTAGCTTGTTTCTTTCTCCATTTTTTTTTTTAATTGGAAGGGTATTTTGGGAAGGTGGAAGATGATGGGGTATCTTTAGAAGAAAAGGGGCCACCCTGAAAGCACATCGTATTGAGTTTTCTACTTTTCTTTATTTTCAAAAATGTGTTTTCAGGGATGAAGCCACATTGCGGTCCATGGACCGCACTGGACTTTTGAAAATTTTGGGCTAGGACCCACCACACAACCCCAAAAAATCCATAAGAGAAATTAGAAAAGCAGCTAGTAACCAACAATTCTTTATTCCAGATTTCTAGAATTCCAGTCACGCACCCACGCAGGCTGCAGACATTCTTTGGATCTTTCTCTTTGACTCTCTGTCTTTTTATTCCAGAAATTCTTTATGAACTTTTCAATTGAACTGCACACATTCGTTGGCTCTTTCTCTGTCTCTTTGTGAACTTTTCAATTGAAATCAAAACAGTGCTGATTGCAAATGTGGAATTATTATTTGAATTTTGTGGCTTGAAATTAATAGTGATGGTGGAGATTGAAATTGCGATGGTTATTCATTGAAATTGAATTGGCTAATGGTGGAGATTGAGATTGAAATTGAAATGACTACTGAATAAACTGGATTGTGAAAATTGAAAACTAAAAAATGTGCCCTTAACAAGCTGAAGAAATATTTTTGTTGTACATTTTAGATAGATTATTTTTGTTGTACATTTCAGTTTGTGGAGAAATATTAAAAAAAAAAAAAGTGTCGCTCAAAAAGATGTTGTTGAGCAAAGTAGAAATTGCAAAAACTAGTAATCGAATGAGTGATAGATGGATGGATGACGGCCTAGTTGTTTAAGTAAAGAGAGATATATTTCTAAAAACTGATAACGAAGTTACTGTAAAACAGTTTTAGAATATGAAAACTCGTAAACTGAGATTGTAAGATAAGTTATTTATATTTATTTTTATTATTAAAGAATATTTCATCTTCTGTTGCTAAGAATTTGTGACCGCACTGGATCGGAATCTGGTTTGTCCCCGTGTGTTTTCACAATTATGAAAGTACACAAGTTTTCAATTTTTTTATTTTTTATTTATAAAAGGGCTTATACATGTATGTATGTTTATATATAAACACGTTTATACACACAAATTAAAAGGCACTAAAAGATCTCCTAAACGAGTTCCTCATATCATTTTTGGCATGCAGTTATCGGATACTTACAGTAAAGAGATTGAGGTGTTGAAGGAAGAGGTAAGAAGAAACATAACTTGCAAGGAATATAAATTTGCGAAATGATGATTTTGATCGACACTATCGAACGCCTTGGCTTTTCATATCACTTTGAGGAGGAAATCGAAAATCAGTTGCAGAAAATAGCAAATGAAGATCATGAAGACATAATCAATTGTGATCTATTCACTGCTTTGCCTTGCATTTCAGGTTGCTGAGACAACACGGTTATCATGTATCATCCTGTAAGTATACCTCAGTTAATAACTTGCATGTCTTTCTTATTCGGTGCATGTTAGGATTCAAATTTTTACAAATTTTTATGCATTTTTATGTGAATTATTTGATAGAATGAGTGAAGTTAAATGATGGATATTCGTATAATATATATAGATCCTATGATATGATTGGTTTGATCAAATTCAAATTTAAAAGAGAATGAATTAAAATGTGCAAAAATAAGTTAAAATTTGATGCCTAACATGTGTGTAATTAGGTATCTTTGACAAGTTCTTGGACATCAAAGGTAAATTTAAGGAAGCCCTAAAGAGTGATGTAAAGGGTCTCCTAGGCCTTTATGAGGCAGCCCATGCAAGAGCACACAGAGAAGAAGTTTTAGACGAGGCTCTTGCATTTGCAACTGCTCATCTCAAGAATTCATTGCCAAATTTGATAGAAGATTCTTCTCTTAAGAAAAAAGTTCTGCATGCTTTTGAACAATCACTGCATAAGGGCAATCCACGAATAGAGGCACGTCTTTTTATTTCTTTTTACGAAGAAGATGAGTCAAAGAATGAAGTTCTATTGAGGCTTGCAAAATTAGATTTCAATTTGGTTCAGATGCTCCACAAGAAAGAACTCTCACAAGTCTCAAGGTGATGAATTTTGTATCTTAACAAGATTTGGAAAAATTGATATTTATGCCATGCATGATATAGTCATTGACTCACCATATATATTCGATATATATATGATTATTTCTTTTCTTTAGGTGGTGGAAAGAACAGGACCTTATTGCACAACTTTCTTATCCGAGAGATAGACTTGTGGAGTGTTACTTTTGGGCTAACGGGACTTATTTTGAACCTCAGTATTCAACCGCTCGAATTATGCTCACAAAATGTTTGATGATGGCAACAATCTTAGATGACACATTTGATGTATATGGAACAGTTGAAGAACTCGAAATCTTCACCGACACCGTACAAAGGTACATGTTAATGTTTTATGCTAAAATAACCTATCCCCCTTCCAATTAATAATTATATTTGGTTCTTGTTTCATATCCAACCACTGGATATTTAATATACAAAATTGCTCTAGACCAAGCAACTTGTGTAAATATTGTTCAAACGGCTGGATCCACGCCTAGGGATACCAAATTACAGTCCTCTATATGCATGCGATTGCTCCCTCTGTCTATATATAATCCGACATAGTGATGATAGATATTTCAATTGTCTTTCAGATGGGATATAAGTGAAATTGATCATCTCCCAAATTACATGAAAATCATCTATAGGTTCGTTTTAAATTTTTTCCAAGCTTATGAGGAAGAATTAGAATCACTAGGAAGATCTTATGCTGTCCACCATGCAAAGGAAAAGGTACACGTGGCTCAATTTACCCAATGTTTGATTGTATAAGATATATATATATCTATATATATAAATGTGTACTTATTTTGGAAACCGGTCGATATATTTCATCATGATAATTTTGCGTAGACAAAAGAACTCGTGAGGGGTTACTACATTGAGGCCAAGTGGTTTCTTGGAGGATGCAACATTCCTCCATTTGCCGAGTACTTCAACAATGCCAAGATTACTACCACTTACTACCTGCTCGCAATGGTGTCTTTCATTGGAATGAATACTGCCACCAAGGGAGCATTTGATTGGCTATTGACGAAGCCTGAAATTCTTGAAGCTAGTGTAACAATATGTCGCCTTGTTGATGACACAGCTACTCATCTCGTATGTGTACATTTGAAGCATTATTAATCAAATATTTAGTAACTCTTTGCATAAATGATATCTCCATGTACATCTCATTTATTCTGTTGTTTAGTACTGTTTGTGTGTAGAATATTGAAATTATCTTGATGTTTTTAAAATTATGCATTTATTAAGGTTGAGAAGGGCAGAGGGCAAATCTTTACCGGGATCGAATGCTACATGAAAGAATACAATGTGCCTAGAGAAAAAGCAGTTGAAGCAATCCATCAAATAGTAGAGAATGCATGGAAGGACTTGAATGGGAGTCTCAATGAAACTTGCATCCCAAAGGAATTTCTCATGCGAATTTTAAATTTAACTCGCATGGTGGATGTTTGTTATAAGCACGGCATGGATGGATACACATACCCAGAAAAAATCCTAAAACCGTTTATTGTTGATTTGTTTTTGAAGCCTTTCAAAATTTAGAGTGATTTGGTATTTACTTTATGGTAATTGTGTCACGTGTGTTTGTTAGTATATTTAAGAACCTACGTTTGCATGTGTTATGCCTTTTCTTTTTTCTGTAAGCTTGTAATTGCGGTTAAGGTGTTTATTTGATTAATTTACCGCTAAATTTCAAGTTCTATGTCACTCTTGATTTGTTCTTTTTAGCACTCGTGTAGAATTTGTATGTATAAAAGCCACAAATCAAAGTTTACAGCGGCAAAGAAGAAACCGTTTATTTAAATAAAAATAAAAATAAAAATAAAAAAAAGAGAGAGAAAGAGAGAGAGAGAGAGAAGAAAAGAGGAAACCCTTTGCGATTGTTAATTTTAGTTTTTAAAGTTAAACTAGTACTGCGCCAAATTTTTAGATAACATCGATAAACAATACAATAATAATCTTAATAGGAGAGAGATGAGTAATTGTAGATTATTTGAATACAGTATTTGGAAACATAATACAAAATTTGAAATACTCCATTGAAGACAGCATTCATAGTGGAGTTAGTAGGACTTCCACCATCGCCACATGCAAGTATCTTCATGCCAATATGACTTGTAACCCTCGATATTGCGACGTACAACTGACCGTGACTAAACACGGGTTTGTTGCTCCCTTTGGGATAAGTAATGTACTATTTCCTTACAACTCTTACTGTGATAGCCTATGCTGATTTGTAGTCATCAATGTCGGTCATAAGAACTTGCAACGGAGCCATGATTGAAATTAATTAGCCTATATCATAGATAGCAAAAAATGAGATAGTTTTTGAAAAATTGAAGTGTTTTGCCAAATTTTACAGATCGCAAGGATAAATGATAAAGGGGAAATGAGATAGCGATCATTCTTTTGTGAGGATTCCATTTATAATCTAACGTTGTTACCATCTGAGAGATTGTGTGGTGTTGTATCTTATCATAATAACTGATTCTTTGGATGGCTTGTCATAACTACTTTTGATATATCTTAGCATAATAAATATAATATTTACACAAAAATTATCTGGTGTCCACCGGGTGCACACTATGGTGCACCCCAATTGATGTGGCACATGATGTGGTACCATACATGATATGCCACATCACCTCAGGGTGCACCATAATGTGCACCCCGTCGGGCACCAGATAATCTTTGAATATTTACACGATTGATTTTAAAGAATTTTGAATTTCTTAATTATTTTATTGGTTGTGTCTTATCACAGAAAATGATTTATTTAAAATAGATACATCTTTATATATATATTTATATATATATATACATATAATACGATTGTGGATTATTCTGATGGCTTTGACTTTGAATGGGTTATCATAAACACAGCTAAACAAATTTTTTTTTTTGGATCATTGTTCATCAATTTAGCAATTCAGCTGAAAGATAATATCTAAGCATAGGAACTGCTGTGCATCCTTGAATAACTTCCTTTTTTTCCAATAACCCCACAACTTTTGTTGAACATAGTCTATATCTATATCTATACACAAAGAAAAGGAAGTTTTTTGGCCTAATAAAAAATTAGTTTTCTAATTATTTTCCCGTCTAAAGTCTATTTCCAATTTTTAATTTTTTTAATTAGCTTAATATCCTTTAATTTAGGTAATATATAATTTAGAATCTGATGGCGGATTTTGCAACCCGCAAATTTTTTGGTGTAGGTCCAGATTGGCATGTACTCGCCCTAAATCAATTCCTATTAACTGCGAATAATTATATTTTTAAAATTATAAAAAGTTTAATATAAGCAAAAATATTTGGACATTTGGAAACGAAAAATATTTGAATCCATAAATTATAAGTCCACGATGAAGTGTCTCACCATTATCCCATTCACCATTTGCTAAAAAAAAATTTGAGGTGAGAAAAAAATTACTTCGTGGCTCAACTCGCAGGGCTAAAGTCTTACTTGATCCTTCTCTTGACCCACCCCTAGTATTCGTGGGTTGGCACAACTCAATAGCTCATTGGTCTAGGGACGAGTTTTGGCCAACCTGTACCGAACCCGACCCACTGTCATTTCTAAAAACGAATATTAGCATATCGAGGAGAAACTCACCAATTTAATATGACTTGAAGTCATCTTCAATCTTCGTAGTAGGCTTGTGTCAAAATCTAGCTAATCCGTAAATTCACTCCCCGTTAACAGTCTAAGTAATAATAAAATATAATTATAGAAAATACAATTAATACACATGTTTACAACATAATTAAGGAAAAAGGAAAAACCTAAAACCTAAAATTTTATTTAAAAAAGAGAAAAGAGAAAGTTTTTTTTTCTTTTCTTTTCTTTCCTTTTTTTTTTATTTTACAAACACATTTACACTCAACCATATTTAAATTCAGACATTTTCAATTTATTCTCCATGACAAATATGCTTCAAAATTGAAGAGATAATGGTAAGTCGCAAATTAATGTGAATAGAAATGAGCGATTGTTTTGAATAAGAGCACAAAATTAAGCCCAAAGATCTGATGACCTCATAAAACGACTCTATGAATCTTTGCCATCATCGAAGCCTCACTAAACAATCACCATTCACTATACATAGACTGATTTGGATTAAGCCTTATTTTTGACCTGATCAAGCATTCGATTTGCTTGCTATTCTTCTGCTTCAATTATTTTCCTTTTGTCATTGAATAATATGTATATGAATAGTAAGTAAGTCATTTTATCACAGTTGATTTTATAACCAATATTATGTGTTAAAAGACATATTTCTATTACTTATGTTATTCGTTCACATGTTTCTTACTATTTCAAAATAATTACCTAACACAATTAAGTATGTAGCAAGGTTAAGAAGTGAAAAGGCATATGATAAATTGTTGTAAATGATTTTATATTTAATTATAAATGGAGTAAACAAACGAAAAGAAAAATACCCATGATCAAAACACCACAAAGTTTCATAGTCCATAATGATTGGACAGTCGAAACTAATTCTGAAAAGGTCACAACTTTCAATTCTAAAGTTAAATGTCAAATGGATAAGAACGACTTATCTTGATTTATTTATGTTTCTATACATTCAATGAATTGGAAATTCAAAAATGACAACAATGGGAAGGACAAGATACACCATATGAAACATTTTGACCCTCAATTCTTGAACTTCAACAAATAAAAAATAATAATAATAATAATACCAATAATTATAATAATAATAATGAATAAATAAATAAAAATAAAAAACTAAAGATAAACCCAGATGCACACAACAGGTATTGTGAATTTTCAAAATAAATTAATAAAAGAAGTTAAGGACTATAAACATCAATAACGCACATATATAGCTATCTAGAGCAATGTTCATCAACTTTAAATCCACTGATAATGAAACAAATTTAAAATATTCGTAAACATGGATAAATATCTCAACCTGCTTTACGCCCACACCAAGACTAATTCCAATTAATCTCTTAACATAATCAACTACTTTTTCGCCTCTGCTTAGAAACCATAGTCGCTCAGACCTTGCGAATAGTCCGATTTGTTTCACTTCCACCTGGCCCAATGCTCGTCCAATATCAAATTGGTTGAGTTCCACAACAACGCACGTGAGTCGATGGAACCTTCACTTCCTCAACTATTCTCCACCGCTAAATGATCGTAAATCAATTAAAGTACGACTTAAGAACTCTATTTAACTAAAGACACCCAAAATAGTGTATACGTAAAAATACGATAAGCCGTTGCTTTCCCCATATATTTTGCAATTCATAAGTCTTACTCAAACCCAAAGTCTAAACTACAACAGATCATGCCAATACTTTAGCATTCAATAAAAAACAAAGCATGTTGTATATTTAAATAGTCCTATATGAAAAAAAAATGAAGAATTGGGGAAAAGAAAAAGTCGAATAACGGCTACGAACCTTCGATCAGTTAAATAAAGAAAACAGGTTCTATGCCAATCCTTAAACTTCCCTTCGATATCCCATAGGCTAACTAAAGAATCGACAATTCCAACAGCAAAATATATGTGCAAGATTAACATTATCGAGTTTATATAATAGACTTGACTATCATCAATTACCTCGCTCAACACAGCGTAGATATTTTGATAGGAGGATCATTACCTAACAGTGATTCTATCAGGCCCTCATTATTTCACATTTTGAATAAGAAAACATATCAAATAGGTTTGACACACACCTTCCTGGCATGATAGACATGCTAAACCACATTCATGCAAGTTCTCCATAACACAGGATTCAAATGTGTTGATGTATCAAATGAATACAATATTCAATTAATTAACAAAGGAAAACACGATGAATCTTATATAATAATTGAAGAGTTTAATATTTAATTCGAAGTTCAAAAAGAAACACATGCATAAAAGAAGGAAAAAAAGGGGTTTTGCTCTCCAGATCAGACGAGAACAATATAATTATTCAATTACAAAATAAATTCGAGAAAGGTTCTTAAAAAAATGCACTTTAATGCCGAATTCTTTTGAATATATGAGCAACTCTGGCATGACATCACAATTTTCCACGACCTCGTCGAATCAACACCAGAAGCAATAAGTCAGTAACTCTGACTTGCAGAGACATATAATAGTTGCACCAAACACTTAGGAAACAAATAAACACATGATAATATAAGAACACATGTATGGGCTAGAGAGACTTGTCCTAAGTAAATTTAAACCAATAATCAATTCAAGTCATTGCTCCAACCAACTTTCAGATAATTTATTTATAGAAAATAGAACAAAAGAGGATTGAACCAAATAAATAATACTCATTTGCAAAAATGGTTAAAAGCAAGAAAAATGAAGTTTGGAATAGATTTATTACGATTAACGGAAAAGGACACAGAAAACAAAACTCTTGAGCCACTCATGTACAACCGAGCACCTCAAAAAGAAAACACACCAGACAGAACAAAATAATTACCATCCACAATACCTATGGTGGAAGAGATCAAGGGACAAATAAGTCATATTGTGAAAAGAAAGAAAATAGCATGATAGACACAACCAACAAAATTGGAACCTCCTTTGCAGGATTGTCCTAATATGATTGTTGTTTGTTAATTTGTTCTAACCATTCCCAGTGGTCAGAAAAAACAGGTCTCCTGTCAAGTTCAACAAATCATTCTGCATAAAGAATTTAGATTAAAAAGTCAAAAATTAAGTAAATTAATGAGGATCAATAGTTTAATTGGAGAGAATAAAAGTGGAGTTACATCATTACCTTAAATGATTATTACTCCATAAAAGATGGGTAAATTAAACAGAGTAGTAGCTTGATTACCTTAACCCTTGGATATCTAATTACGCTCAGCACCAACTTGTTCTAAAGAACGAATTCACAAAACAAACATCGTCAGCTGACTCAATTTTAAGTAGAAAGCATGTTTGGTGAAGCGCTCTGGACTACAAAGCGCCCAAGAGATGAACTTTCAGATGCTAATATACGATGTCTACAATCAAAATTTTTACGGCATATATTTCAAGACAAAGAAAATAGGCAACCCACAAATCTTCAAAGATAGATAAATTCAACTTACAAATCACAAAAGATAAATTCAATTTACAGATCACAAACCAACATATTCCAAAGAAGGAAATTACTAATGAAATCTATGTTATAGCATTCACAATAGGCATGCAATCGAATTATCGAAATTAGGAAAAAACTAAGAATCAATTTCCAATTTTTCATTAGAACCTAATTTGTGAACGATAAATAGCTTGATATACCTGTGCATTGAATGGCACAATAGGCGGCAACATTTTTATTGCAATGGATGGAGGCTAGGAACAGAGTTCAAAATCGAGCGCGTCACCGATCGGCGATGGAATCCGGCAAAAAGGTTGAAATTAGAAGAATAAGACAATGGATTTAAAAGCGATTTATGCGTGAAAAAAAAATTAGAAGAACTATTATTACCGTTTTGAAGCGCAAGATGTCAGCAGTCGAAGCTTTTTCCGGCGAGAAGACACCTGCATCGGTAGTATCCATCACTCAATCGTTCCTAGTATAGAGAGAAGGAAGACGATTTTTCTTTGTTGGCAGAGAAATTGGCCCAGTAATTGAGAAAATCGATTCTGTGATTAAATGGAATTTGGGAGATTTGCGGGTATTACGGATCCCAAACAGATTTGAGTTAGATGATGATAAAGGTCGAGAGTTACGGGCGAGATTTGAATGCAAAATGGGATACGGAAGAGATTTGATCCATGGTTATTATTAATTAATTAATATTTAAAGATTATTATATAGAGTTAAAAAACCATCGCAATTAGGGAAGCAATGAACCAAATTCTATATATTAACAATAACAATTAACAATAAAATAATATTTTTTTTATTTTTAAAAATGCAAGTTTGAGCGAGAAATAAACATAGATTATGCCATCAATAGGCTTCTTGGGAAAATATTGATTGACAAATTATTGGGATTGCAATTTACGAAAAAAAGAATTAAATAAAATAAAAAAATGTCTCAATGGGGAAAATTTTATCAATTAATTATTAATATTTAATTTAATTTAATTTAATAAAAAATCAGAATAAATAAAAAATGTGAATCTATATATTAATAAAATGAGATCATTTTCCCGCCAAAAATTTTATTTTTATGAATTAAAAAAATAAAATTTAATTGTAAAATCACACTTCGGATAGTCACAAATTTGCAACTCAATCTTTCCTTCCTCTTCTAGAATTCGAACTCTTATATATCTCCCATATAATATGAAGTCATTTTTCCGCCAAAAGTTTCATTTTCTGAATTAAAAAAATAAAATTTAATTGTAAAATCACGCTTTGGATAATCACAAATCTGCAACTCAATCTTCCCTTCCTTTTCTAGAATTCAAACTCCTATATATCTCCCCGTGCAACGCACGGGAGAAAATACTAGTTTAAATAATTTTTTAACCAGTCTTAAGGATTGAGGCAAATCGAGCAAAATCTATTTTTTGATTAATCAATATTTATTAACCTCTAAAAATGAGTTATGAGAATTAAGAATAAATAAAAAAATATAAATAATTTTTTATGGATATGGATATAGAATATAGATATAGAATTATAGAATATAGATAATTATTATGGTAGGATAATTATGGCCATTTAAGGATAATGATGAAATAAGGTAATTAAATAATGAATTAAAAACTCAATTAAGTGCATTGGAGGGAAAACTTGATGAGTTGGAATAAAAAAATGAATTAAAAAATTAAGAAAAATGTGTGCAAAGGCGGGAAAAAACCTTGCTTCTATATATATATATAGATAATGGTGTTTAATGGCTAGATAATCTCTTCGCAATATAATTTCAAGATTACCATAAATCTTATCCAATCTCCCATGTACATCCATCCTATTGTTGCACTTTTTTTAATTAATTAATTAATTAACAAACAATCATCATTATCGACAATAGTTTTAAATCATATAACATGTTCTAATAAATTTCGTTTTTATGGAGAAATTTTTTTTATATTAATTTAATGATTTTTTTTGTTTTTTTTTTGGAAAATGCAAACTATTTGGATTTAGAATAATCTTCTTATGTGTGTGATTTTTGTAAAACTATATTTTAGTTCTAGGAACAGACAAGTACGATAAAGCCAGTCAGTATTGGAACCATTTTAATGGATTTACTACATGAAAATAGTAATAAAATCAAACACTTTATTGAAAATATTTGTTATAATTATAATAAGGACTAATTTTTATCATTGCCAAGGCTAAAAAGAAATTTGAAGACTCTTGATTAAGTATTTGTTATCATTGTAACGAGTACCAATTTTTTCCTTTTTATATCATTATAATTTTATTATTTTCACCCACAAGATAAAATTTTCTTGAATTTTACAATGACATTATGTGATTTAAATTTACTTTTTATAATTATAATGAAAATATTCATTATAATTATAATGGGAACTAATTTTTGTCTTTCTATATCGTTGTAATTTTACTGTCTTCACTCACAAGATAAATGTTTCATAAATTGTACGACAGCGATATGCGATTTAAATTTATTTGTTTTTCATTGAGTTATGCATTTTGTCACATACACAACATTTTTACCCTTTATATATTATTGTTGTAGTATACATAATTAACATTTCGACGACAATGAGGTATATAAATCAGTCTTCCTGATTGCCCGCCTATTTTAGATAATTATCAATATTAAAATTATTTATATACACTACCAGAAACAGAACTTTTAGGGATGGCAGTCGTTCATATCATCGCGTAGCTGTAGAGCAATAACAACGATATACTCATGCCTATAGAACTAGAACAGCAATGTCGCTTTTATTACTCTACAGGCACAAGGCTATAGGGACGACATGGCCGCCTCTAAAGGTCCAGGATTATGACACTAGTGTTATGCATGGAATCTTCTCATACACAACGTAATTGTTGCTTTGTTGAAATAGAATATTATCATTGATCGAGAAATTGGCTGGCTTTGACTGATCAAATCCTCTATCAACGCTTGTCAACTTTATCGTAACATCTTTCCCTTTACTGGAGCCGAGATTCTTGCTGTTAATTATGGGATCCCCTCAACTGCCATAAGATTAGATTTACCAAAATTAGAACAATGTTAATCGGAAGAGTCGTCTCGAATCCACTTGTTGCCAGTAGGAGCCATATTCCGGCGACCTGATGCTCTCAGCCAAGGATCATAAGCACGCTCCACATTACCATTTGATAGTTCGAACAACTTCTCATAGACTCGGTCTGAGTGACCAATCTTTCCACAGATAAAACAAAAGGTCAGGGGCCGTTTGTACTTGAAAGTCACCCATATCCAATCACCACCGGGCTTCTTTAGCTTCATTTTCCTTTTCAATGCGTGCCAAACATCGAGGCGAACCCGAATGCACATAAAAGATTTCCAACCGCCAGTGAAATTCTTGCGATTTGAAGAGACGTACATACCCATGGAGCTAGGTTTGAACGATTTTAAATCTATTTTCAAACCAAACCATTTTGAGCTGTCTCTAACCACACCAAATCGTTTCATTTTCCAAACCAAACCCATTCAAACAACTACTAATCGTTTTAATTCAATTGGAACCGTCTGACATCATTGGGAAAGCTTACATATAATTTTAATGAATAAATGACTTAGGTTGGAAAAAATAAATCGGTAATTTTTAAATACTTAAAATTAATAACTAAATAAAAATTCAAAAATTCAAAAATTAAATAATAAATTAAAACCACTTTCGATTTGGTTTGAATGGTTTTTAAAATTTGCAATCTAAACCAAACCATGTTAAAGTGGTTCGGTTCGATTTTGCTTGAAAATGTTTGTGGTTCGACGTAGAACTGAACCAGCAGCTTTAAACCAATGGTTTCGATTCGGTTTGCGGTTTCGTAGGTTTTTTGTGCAGCCCTAATGGGGATCATCGATTCGCATAAACTGGGCATATAACGGACCACGAAAATCCCCATGGAATCTGGCAGTGTAGGCATTGTTTTTAATTCATTTTAGCACCTTTAAAAGGACCATATTTCCTTAGCTTTAATTGGCTATAGTTACCCGTAGGAAATCGTTCCATTCTGAGAAATACCATCACTGAATCTCCTTCCTTGAACTGCTATACGCTATTAATTGA
Source organism: Jasminum sambac (assembly GCA_018223645.1). NCBI lineage: Eukaryota > Viridiplantae > Streptophyta > Magnoliopsida > Lamiales > Oleaceae > Jasminum > Jasminum sambac. The sequence continues at coordinate 25,141,608 of CP073641.1, forward strand.
GAGTTTCAATATGAGTGTAGCCTTGACTTTTGTGTGTGTGTATATATATATATATATATATATATTATCCTGAAAAGTACTTATTTCAACGATGCATAAGCGACCTATCACTAAAAATAAGTGAACGAACGAAACAACCGTGAACACAAACTAAGAAGAAAACCTTAAATCCTTAATCAAAATGCAGGCTTAGTACATTCAAAACATAGACCCAATACGTTGAAAGAAATTATAGAGGTCTTGCTAGGAATGTGATTTAGAATATTTAAACAGCGAAGAAGGAATAGGAGTTCGGTTCGAATTAAGATTAGGAGATTTCTTATGTAAGGAAAGGAATTTTCATGCATAAATATGGTTATGAGAGCCAATTGTAAGGTGTGCCCGAAAAGTTGAGTGGGGAGAAAAATTAGAAAAAGAAAGAAAGGGTGTTGTTCCTTTCTTGTCTAATTTTGCATGCCAAAAGTGGGTGTGAGACGTTGAGTGAGAGAGAAAGGGTGGTGCGTGCCTTCGGCGACACACATGGTGCGAGAGTCTCTTTTGTTTGTGCATGTTGCCGAGATGAATTACACATGAACAGAATTGAGGATTAGACTGTCATGGTGAATTGTGTAATCGATCGTTGGTTGAAGGAAACTAGAGAGATTGAAAGAAGACGCTACGAATAGGTTGTTGAGTACCTTTTTTTTTCCGAATAGGTTGTTGACTACATTTTTTTTTACTACTCTAGTTTTGGTATGAAGAGAAAGAGTTTCGGCAGAGAAGTTGGGATGGTCGAGAAAAATTGTAAAAGAGTTTTTTTCATCAATAAAAATGTTTTTCTTCCATAATTGTCGGCGGTCAATTGAGCCACATTAATTGTTGGTGTTTGTGTTTTATTGTTCTTCATTTGTATTTGTTTTTCCGCTGCGCAAGTTTCGGGGGGAAATTTGTTATATTTTCCCAACAAGTGGTATCAGAGCTTTAGTGGGGAAATCTGTTATTTCCGCAATAGCTGTAAATCAAATTCAACCGGATTGGCTATTTTGAGTAAGCGGAAGTTATGAGTGGCTAGTGGGAATTAAATGATATATCACGTTCGTGGTTGGGGGCCAATGGAATATATAAGAGATTCACTAATTAAATTAACCTCGTATATACACTTCTAAAAAAAATTAAAAAGCATAAAAGAAAGAAAACCTCATATATATCGTGAATTTTGCCATGTATTGAATGTTGGGGAACTGGGCGCTGCTAATTCCGCCCAAGATCAGTGGGACAGAAAAATAATATGCGACTGAGAAAAAATAATGGACACTAAAATAAGCACAAATATGGAACACCGAGATTTAACGTGGTTCGGCCAAACTGCCTACGTCCACGGACCCACACCAATATATTTCACTATCTCAAAAACGAGGAGTACAAAAATACCACACTGTATTTTCTCTGCCTACGCAAAGGCTTTATCACTCCACTCACTTTTATCCCTCGTGTATAGCTTCTACACTGAAGCTCTCTCTCTACACAAGATCTCTCTCTTTTTCTCTCGATTGGTGTATTCTTGTTGAGATTGGTGGTGTAAATTTCCAATAAAAAGGTGAGCTATTTATAGGAAAAGATTGGAGGAGTTGTTGCACCTAATCTTGTTGAAATTCAAGAAAGCCTGCGCATTTTTTCCTTCAGCCCCTCTTTTTTTTGACCATTTTTCTTTCTTTTTCTTTTCCTTGTCTGCCACTAACAATCTCCCACTTGAAGACTGATTTCAATCAATCTTCACAATCTGGCTTTCACCTTGGGATATCTCATTTTGCAGCTTCGTGAAAAATATGATGTGGGTCACCACCTCTGTCTTCATTGCAGAAGACCAACTAAAGCTGAGCACAGCTCCAATTTCTCCTTGGTTACTATTTTCGTCATCATGTCGGCTGGGTTCTTGCTGCCTTGAATCTTTTCAAGCTTCAACACTCCATCTTCCAAAAGTGATCTGATGAAGTGATAATGGAGTCCAATATGCTTGGTTCTTGAATGAAATATCGAATTCTTTGCCAGATGTATCGCACTCTGACTATCACTGTGCAAGACATTCTTCTCCTGGTTGAAACCCAATTCTGCCAACAAACCTTGTAACCATATCATTTCTTTGCTGGCCTCGGTTCTGCCACGTGCACTGCTTACGTAGTTGATAACGCAACAATCTTACGTATCTGCGAAATCCAACTAAGCTGCAGAGCACCAAGCTGAAGACATAACGGTAGTGCTTCTTTGCGATCTACCTCGCGACAAAATCGTGCATCTACGAAACCTCGTGAGTGTCACCTCGCCTCGTCTAAAGCATAAGCATTTCTCGGTAGTTCTCGGTAGATATCTCAATATCCACTTTACTGCATCCCAATGCTGCTTTCCAGGATTTGACATATATCTGCTCACAACTCCCCTTTGCATGAGCAATATCGGTGCAGTACAAACCATGGCATACATCAAACTTCCAATGGTTGAGGCATATGGAATTTTAGCCATGAAGTTTCTCTCCTCTTCTGTCTTAGGAGGCGGCGTTGGATAGACGGAAATGATTCGCTAATGGCGTCTTTGAATGGCTTTGCATCGCCATGTTGAACCTTTGCAGATTTGATCAACATACTTGGCTGTGACAACCGCAGAAACACCCTTTTGCTTGTCTCTACAAATTCTCATTCCTAGAATTTGCTTTGCTTCTCCCAAGTCCTTCATTTCAAATTCACGATAGTTGCTTCTTCAACTTCTTGATCTCGCCCATGTCGAGCCGGCTACTAACATGTCATCGACATAAAGTAGCAAAATGATATAGCCGGACTCGAACCGCTGAAGTAGCAACAATGGTCGCATTACACTTCATGTAGCCATTTTTACGCATAAATCCGTCAAACTTCTTGTACCCTTTGTCTAGGCGCTTGCTTTAAGCGCATAGGCTCCTCTTCAATTTGCATACCCGCCTTCTCTTTTTCTTTCACTGAGAAGCCTTCCGGTTGCTGCATATAGATTTCCTCCTCTAAGTCACCATGGAGGAAAGCAGTTTTCACGTCTAACTGCTCCAAGTGCAAGCCCTCGCCGCAACAATGCTCAACACTCGATCGGTGTTGTCGGCTTTCACAACCGGGCGAAAAAATCTCTGTGTAGTCAATTCCTTCTTTCTGCTGGAAACCTTTGACTACCAATCTCGCCTTGTACCTCTTTGAACCATCATGTTCTTCTTTGACTCTGTACACCCATTTGTTGTTGAGAGCTTTCTTCCCTCTAGGCAACTCAACTAGTTCCCACGTCTGGTTGGAGATGAGAGATTTTATCTCATCTTTCATTGCAAGCTCCCACTTAACAGAATCTCCCATCTGACATGCTTCGTCATAACATTCAGGTTCACCGGCGTCAGTGAGCAACATGTAGTTCATGTACTTCCGATTCGGAATATGAGGTCGACTTGACCTCCTAACAATCGGGATCGGATCTGGAGACTGTGGTGAATCAGCCTCCGAGACAGGCTCCTCTGTCTGCAGACTCTCATCTGTCTGCTTTGACGTACTTCCTTCTGGAGTGTCGTCCGGAACAACATATATTGGATCATCGTGGATTGTGTCATTGGACTGCATCGCATTTCTGTCCTTGTACATCACCTTTTCATTGAATATGACATCTCGACTTCTAATGAGCTTTTTGTTCTGGTCATCCCAAAAGCGGTACCCGAACTCGTCTCCACCATATCCAACGAAAGTACACTTTAGTGATTTTGAGTCTAACTTACTCCTGGCATTGTCACTAATGTGCACGTACACGACACAACCGAATACTTTCAAATGAGAAAGTTTCACTTCTTTTCCGCTCCAAACTTCTTCCGGTATCCTGTCTCAATGGTACCGACGGTCCACGATTAACTAGGTATGCCGCCGTATTGACAGCTTCTACCCAAAACTGTTTTGGCAGGCCTGCATGTATTCTCATGCTTCTGGCTCTTTCTGTCAACGTTCGATTCATGCGTTCTGCAACTCCATTCTGTTGCGGTGTTCCTGGCAACGTTCTCTCCAGTTTGACGCCAGTTTGGTAACAAAATTTCTTGAACGCCATATCTTCGTACTCTCCACCATTGTCAGATCTCAACTTCTTTACTCGCAAACCAGTTTCATTTTCCACCATGGCCTTCCACTTCTTGAACGCCTCGAACACATCGGATTTGTGTCTCAAGAAGTAAACCCACACCTTTCTCGAGTGGTCATCAATGAAAGTCACGGCATGACTTTTCGCCAATTGATGAAAGCTGGCTGACCCCACACATCCGCGGTGGGACAAGCTCAAGCTTCTCTTTCTTTAGAGTTCTGCCACTTGTATTGAAACTCACCCGTTTCTGCTTCCCGAAAATGCAACTTTTGCAAAAGTCTATGTCAATAGACTGAAGCCCTGGTAGTTTCCCTTTTGCATGCATATACTTGAGCCCTTTCTGGCTCATATGCCCAAGTCTTTGGTGCCACAGTTCGCATCTTTGCTATCAAGAATCGCAATTGTCATACACGATTCGCCGTCGTGTATAGGGTGCCACTATCCTTGCCACGTGCGATTATCATGGCTCCCTTGGTGATTTTCCAATTATCACCAGAGAAGCTTGTGTCACATCCTTCTCTCGATAATTGTTTGACGGAGATCAAATTTTTCCTCAATTCTGGAATATGTCTCCACGCCCTCAATTTCCATACAGCATCCATTGACATTGATCTGCATTTCTCCTATGCCTACCACGCCGCAAGAATGATCGTCTCCAGAGATATACTTCTCCGGTTTCCCGACATATAATTTGCAAAAAGTGTCGATTTATGCGGTGGCATGGAACGATGCTCCAGTCTATTACCCAATAGTCGGCCTTCTTCTCCATGGAACATATCAACGCATCACGCGTTTCTTGATCCACGACATTGACCTCGGTCTTGTTCTCCGCTTCCTTTGAGCCGCTCTACACCGATTTTTGTAGTGCCCAACTTGACCGCAATTCCAACATTCAACGCACTTGTTGGAATTTCGTGATTTTTGGATCTCGTGCGCCATTCCACGACTTGTCTGCCCACGCCCATGCCCTCTGTTTGAACTTACGCCTCGCTATCTACATTGAAAGCGGCCGGAAGTTGAAGTCGCATCCGATCTGGATCTCCTCGGTCAAGATCATGCTCACAACGCCATCGAACTTCAATTTCGACTTATCGGCCGAAGCCATCGATGGCCGTGGATCGCTATTCCAACTCTCGTGCAATCGCCCAAGAATTAATAGAGCTCGAACCTCATCGGTAAAGTGATTTCCACCGTGGTCAATTGGTCTACTACCTCATTGAATTCGTTGAGGTGTTCTCCAAATCTCCCGCTTCCATCATCTTCATATTGAACAATTTCTTGATCAAATGAACTTTATTTGCCGCAGACTACTGCTCATACATCTTTGGATAGAGTCGCCATGAGAGACGCCGTTGTCTTCTCATTTTTAGTGTTGAAAGCGACCGACTTTGATAGGGTCAATCTAATTGCGCCAGTGCTTTTCGATCAAGCACCTCCCACTCGTCGCCTTTCTCGCCTTACGGCTTTTCTTTCAACGGCTTATATAGGTCCTTCCGATACAAATAGTCCTCCATTTGCATTTTCCAATATCCAAAATTTTTGCCATCAAATTTATCAATTTTGGAAATTCTCTCGTCTGTCGCCATTACTCCCACTCGAACAAGATGTGATTTTTCGAGAAATCGTTTCGATGTGGAAGATCGCCTATGTCGCAAACCACGAGCATACTAAGAATTTCAAGAGATATCACAAACGGCTCGATACCAGCTTGTTGGGGAACTAGGCGCCGCTAATTCCGCCAAGATCAGTAAAGGTAAAAATAATATCTGATCGAGAAAAATAATGGACACTAAAATAAGCACAAATATGGAACACCGAGATTTAACGTGGTTCGGCCAAACTGCCTACGTCCACGGACCCACACCAATATATTTCACTATCTCAAAAATGAGGAGTACAAAAATACCACACTGTATTTTCTCTGCCTACGCAAAAGCTTTATCACTCCACTCACTTTTATCCCTCGTGTATAGCTTCTACACTGAAGCTCTCTCTCTACACAAGATCTCTCTCTTTTTCTCTCGATTGGTGTATTCTTGTTGAGATTGGTGGTGTAAATTTCCAATGCAAAGGTGAGCTATTTATAGGAAAAGATTGGAGGAGTTGTTGCACCTAATCTTGTTGAAATTCAAGAAAGCCTGCGCATTTTTTCCTTCAGCCCCTCTTTTTTTTGACCATTTTTCTTTCTTTTTCTTTTCCTTGTCTGCCACCTTGTCTGCCACTAACATTGAAAACTTGCTAAAATTTTATGTATTCGACAAATCTAGTGATATCGACTTTTTATCTATGGAAACAGTGGCGGTTGAGCCTTGAGGTGCTAATTAGTGTTCCAAATATGCCTTTTTCGTGTTTTAGATCATAAAATTCTTACAAATAGTTTTCTTTTTTCAATTAATTTTTTTAATGGTCATTATTCTGTCTCCTTTTGACTCTTTTATCATTAAGTTGTATAAACATTGAGGATTTGTTAACAATTCTCCTATTGCCTTGCTTTTAATCCATCTGCTAGCTACTTCACCCGTGTATTGTACGGAGTGATTTTAATAAATATTATTACTATAAGAATAACAATAACAACAAAAAAAAATCCTATTGATCAAAGCATTAAACCTAATTAATTGAAGTAATGAAAAAAGCGTATAAAAACTTCAACAGAGCTTTTCCTGCGTTTTAGATAAATCCATATGTAATTTTTGAATTTTGAACCCCTGCGTTGCATGGGAAGAACAACTAAAAATAAATTAACATATAAGAATTTGAGAAAGTGTAGTTATATTACCATTACAATTTCTATTGATCACACCACATTATATATACACGACAATTGTGATATAATTTCAATTATACACGACAATTCGTTTATGAATTTAACCCTAAAACTTTAAAAAAAATCCACATATATGTTATTCATCTTTCCTCGATATGATTAGACAAATAGAAACATAATAATAATAATAATAATAATAATAATAATAATAATAATAATAATAATAATAATAAATAAAATCTTTTCATGTATTAAATATTCGTAATATTTTCTTCGCACTGCATCTGAACGCACTACGAAATCTCCATCGGTCGTCATCTCGAGAATAAAAAATAAATCAAACTGTAAATTTGACAAAAGTATTATAATCTAAGTCATCATTATTTAGGAAAGTACAATAAAATAATATGATTGATCACATTGTAATAAATCACAACGATAGATTTTATGGAAATTGAATGTAATAAAATAATCAATAAATCAATCAAATACTTTTCTTTTTCTCATTTGTTTTTCATTTATCTAACCAAACTATTTTGATGTCGAAGAAATATAATAGAGAAAAGGAAAATAGCTTGACATACTAACTATAAATATATAAGCAAACCCAAGGCCAATGCTAACATTGAACTTTAGACATACTAAATTTTAAGATACAACGAGACAAATATGAAAAAGAACTTTAATACTTTATTAATAAAAAGCTACTTAATGTACTAATAACATTCAATTAAATTAAATATTTCTAACTAAATAAGAATTAATAGTATCTATACATTAATAAATCACGGTCCATTCACTAGCATAGAAAGAAGCTTTGGTGGCGGTTGTTTTTACCTTCGGGTGGTGGTTCTTTGACCGCCACCAAAAACGACGACACCCAATGTTGCTGAAACGTGGCAGTTCCAAAAAGCCATCCGAAAAAAAAGGGTGGTAAAAAACAACCGCCACCCATTCTTTTTTTATTTGTTTTCAATTACTTAGGGTGGCGGTTCTTTATACAGAACCGCCACCCATTCTATATTTTTTTTTTCCTTAAATTACTTTGGGTGGCGGTTCTTTATATAGAACCACCACCAGTTTTTTTTATTTTTTTTAAGATCAACTACGAACAAAGGATTAGAATTGCATTGCAACTAACAACTAAGAATGAAATAATTAAGAACAAAATAATTTTTATTCAAAGTCAATCGCCTTCAATTACAACCAAGGCTGTTCTTAAATAATAACGATAAATAAAACCCTAAGATACTGTTAAATGAAATTACGAAATAAAACAATTGAATAACTAAAATACGAAACTATGGAATGGGAAACTAAAAACCGCGTTTTGAGGCCCTGAACGACCTCAGACAGGCCTGAAACATGGGTCATAGCAATAGCAGTGATTGTCGCAGATCTCATCACGGCGATTTTGGAATGGAGTTGTGCACTAAAAACGTACATCGTATGCAAAAGTTATGGCCGTTTAAAGTTTGCATGCCCAAAATTCGCACGCAAAAAATTGTATTAACTATTAATTTTTCTAATTGATCTTTTAAATTATTTATAATCCATAATATCACTAAAATTACATCTCTAATTCAACAATATATGTATATAAATAAATCAAGAATATTTAATTCAACAATATCCATATATAGCCAAAAAAAAAAAAGATTTACAATAGAAAACATAGTTCCAATCAAATTACACGCAAGAAATACAATACATTAAGCATGAAATCACAATGCATAACTATATTACCACAAACAAAAACCATAAAATCAAGATTTACAAAAATAAAACCCTAAAATTTGGGGTTGTTAACTTACTAACCTAAAAAATAGGGAAATTTGGGTCCAATTGACAGAGGAAGATGATATTGCTGTGTGTTGTGGCTCCAACTTGTAAATAAAATACAACAAAATCCGATTTCAAGAAACCCTAGAATTTGGGGATGTTAAATTATAACTTTAAAAAACACAAAATTGAGACCAAAAGATAGAGAAAGCTTACCTTGCTAAAATTGTGGCACCAATTTGCGAAAGAAATTGGACTTAAATCTGATTTGAAGTCATGAAAATTGCAAGAATTTTCGAAAAATTTTCAAAAGGGGAAGAAACTCAGAAGTTGGAATGGCTGCTTCCTATAGCAGTGTAATATTTAAAGGAAAGGGTGGCGGTTGTAACAAAAAACGCCACCCAAAAGTATTTTTAATAATAAAAAAATAAAAAAAGGGGTGGCAGTTGTAGAAAGGAACCGCCGACCTAAATTATTATTATTATTATTTTAATCGAGACAATGGGTGGCGGTTGTAGAAAGGAACCGCCACCCATTATTCTAGTTCGAGTGCCACCCAAAGTTTTTTTTTTAAATGCATAATGGGTGGTGGTTTTTTCTAGCAACCGCCACTCATTATTCTAGTCTGGGTGACAGTTCTTGAAAGTTTGGGTGCAACCCAAAGTTTTTTTTTTTAATGCATAATGGGTGGGGGTTTTTTCTAACAACCGCCACTCATTATTCTAGTTTGAGTGGCTGTTCTTTTCAAGAACTGCCACCCAAAATTAACTTTTTTTTTTAAAATACATAATGGATGGCCATTTTTTCTTGTCAAGCCAATCACAAATTTATACCAGCTTGATACATAAGATTTTCTATCTCTAACAATTTATTTAAAATTTAATAAATAAAATTATAATTTATACAAATAGGCATCAAAATAAAAAAATTAATTATATGAACAGAATAATTATTTTATATCAATTAGTGCAGAAATATTTTTATAAAAATTTCTTAATTTTAAATATTAAATTAAATAAATTTTAATATTTATCAATTTAAAAATTTATATCAATCTCAATTTTGCTTTATAATGGTACTATTATTTAATTATATTAATTAGATTTTATATCAATTAATGCAAAAAAAAACTATGTTGGGAAGACTTTACATTTGTAAAATAATTTGTATGTTAAATTAATAATTTTTGGATTTATAATAATTATATCAAATTATTCGTTTTGAGAAAATGTGCTACGAAAGTCGAACCACGACTTTCTTGTTTTAGAACCAATACTTTGTTAAATCATTTAAAAATTTGTCTCGAAAATAAAGAAATAATACGTTAAAGCCAAGCTTAACACAATCAATGTAATTTTTAACACCCCAAGTCAATTTTCTTTAATTTAATCATTTAAAAGAATTGCAATTTGTGACCTTAGATGTGAGGATGATAGCCCATTAAGTACAATTTAATAGCACACTAAAAACTATTCCACAATTAATATGTCATAATCAAAGTTACTATTTAAAGTAATTCATAAATATCTGTCAATAATATTTAACTTAATCATTTCAAATAATTGTGTATTGATCTATGGCTTGAAATGTACGAACGAAAATGCACTAAGTATACTTAACAATTCTAGGGAAAAAAATTGTCCCTACAGTAAATGTTATCATTCAATCTAATTTTAACACTCACGGTCAAAGTCCCTTTATTTATTTAAAAGAATCGTGTACCAACTTTGCCATGAAATTGCGTGAAGTTTATTTTAGCTGTGTAGAAAAATTTTGTTGCAAAAGTAAAAAACTAATATGTAAAAGTTAAAGTTTTCACTCATAATAATTTCAAAAATCACTGTCAATTATCTTTAATTTAACCATTCAAAACAAACCGTGTGCCCAGCCTTTGAACTAAAAGTAGGAATGAAAATGCATGAGACGACTTTAATAACATTCTAAACGTTTGTTTTGACAATTTAAAAGTAATGCGCCAAAGTCAAAATAATCATTCAAAAGAATTTCTTAAAAACACATCAATTAATATTAAATTAATTGTTGAAACGAACTCTATATCAATTCTTTGACTTAAAAATTAAATATAGATGAAAATGCATCAAGTCAATTTAATACGGTATTAAGAATTTGTTTTAAAAATAAAGAAATAATATATCAAAGTAAAAGTTATACTTCAATGCAATTTCGAAGTACCACAATTAATTGTGCTTCACTTAATTAGTTCAAAAGGATCTTGTGCCCATTTTTTTAACCGAATTGAGGGATAAGAGTGCAGTAGAGTTTACTCTAACAATGTACTAAGAACTTGTACATTGTGACAATTGAAAATTAATAATAAAAATCAAAATTATCATTTAAGATATTTTTAACATCCACGTCAATTCTATTTAACTTACATGGGAAAATATGTTAAACAAAGAGTGATTTTGCTATACTCGTAAGATTATAAAAGATTGGTATTACTCAGGTACAACGAAGATAAAAACCACTAAAATTTGAATTATAGACGATAATTGAAATGCTTTCAATAAGATCACCACTAAAATTTGAACTACTTTATTATAATCAAATGATTAAATATCATTATTGTATTATGCAAATTCTATAATTTTGTCAACATCTAATTATTTCATCGAATGATTTTTTTCACCAAACTGGTTCTATTTTTTTATGAGATAATGAGATATATTAAATATTAAATATCTTAATTAATATAAATAGAGTCAAATGAGATAATTGATAATTAAAATAATTATCGATTATCTTCCATTCAAATTTTTGTGATTCTTATCTTATATTATTACAATATCTTCACATACAATACAATACAATACAATAAGAGTGCATGTGCATAATGAAATTCCTGTTTTATTATCAACAACAAAACTTAACTAAATATTCATTGATATATCAATATGATAAATACATTAAAAACAGACCCATTAAACTGCAAAGCAGTGAGATAATAATTTCTTCATTAGAAACCATCATAACATTCTAGCACACAAAAGGAAACATTGTTTAGGCCATTAAGCTGATTCCAAAACATGGTACGAAACTAAAGATCATTCAAAACAATAAAAAACATTGCCATAAACTCAGAAATTTAAATCGCAAAATGCAATTCCCTCCCTAGTCTTGGACTTTCATGACTCGGCTAGTTTGTTGCTGGACATCTAGGTAGAACTTCTCTCACTCAACTCATCGCAATTAACCATCTCATCGGACCACTTTGATGCCTTCTTTACATGGTGTGCTTGCTTCTCCTTTCGACAACAAATCACGTTCCTTAAGAAAACACATTAACATATTAGCTAATTAAAAAAAAAATTGTGAAATCATTGTGGCCCAATATCTTTGTATAATGTACTTGAATATTAGACTCCTCAGCCTTAGCAAGTTGAGAAAACAATTTTGTTTCTTACTTATATACAGCACAAAAGTACCGAGTAAAATGCGTCTATGCAATCTAAATGACTAAGTGTAACTTACAATTAAAAAGTATAAGTTACACCCTACTGCCAGAGAAGACAAAAAGCTAAATTGTTTCACCTCAACACTTCCAAGTAACTGCAACACACTTTTAATAACAATTACTTTACAGCCCAAATCATAGACAATTGAATAAGTAGATGACGAAGATAACTAACTTATCCCTTGCAAAACCCTTCCCACTAAGTAACCTATGCAACAATTTAAAAAAAAAAAAATGTAACATCATAGCTTCGAAAATGTTGAAAGTGTAAATTGCTTGAAATGAAAGGTAGAACTCCTTACTTCTTGCGGAAATCCTGTATTTTCGGTATAGCTTTGTCAATCAAAATTTATCACATAATATGTAATAAAAATCTTGAATAACCCTGTATCGTATGAAGCAAAAAAGGGGAAAATCAGAAGAAGTGTAATTGTATATGGGCCAGTGTTAAAATTTGAAAAACTATTCACCAATCAGTATATAAATCAAACTTCTTAAAAACTAATAAAATAAGAAGTTTCCTCAAAAAATAAAAAAATAAAAAAGGAAGTCAACATCACAAATATTCAAAATTAAATATTCACTAATATATTATATTAAGTAATGTTGGATAGCAGGGCATGTAAATAATTTGTATACCTAACAAATTCTTTGCACGACACAACTGGGGAAAAACCATGACAGTTTCCTCGAAACAAACATCTAAATAGTTGTTGAGTTTATCTCTGTATTCTTCCCACAATGTAAACAATATTTTATTGTCCCTAAAGCAGTGAAAATTTCATATCAATTACTTTAAGGGTGTGTTTGATTCACATTTGTTTTCCAGGAAAAATCCGTTTTCCAGCTTTTTTTTCCTTTCTTGGTTGTTTGATTGCCATTTCTTTTCCCGGAAAACATTTTCCAACTTTTCTCGAAATCCGTACTTTTCCTTGTTTTGGAGGAAAACGTTTTCCTTGGAGAGAGGTGGTTTTTGTTTTCCGGGAAAAGTTTGGCACTTTTTTTATTTTTTTTTTAATGGACAATTTACTTTAACTATAAATAAAGATAAAGAAAATGATCAAATTTCATTAAAACAAACTCAAAAATAAGGAAAAGAATATTATTTTTCAACTTTCAAATTAACCCAATCAAACACTTACAACTACCATTGCCCTGGAAAACCTTTTCCCGGAATTCATTTAACCGGAAAACGTTTTCTTTCTAACCATTTTTCGGCTTTGCAATCAAACAAACCCTAAGATCATTGTTACACCATGCAATAAAAACTGACACGGTTGAAATTTTATTGCCCTACACACATGGTATCTACGTGAGCTCCAGGTCCATGTACCTGGAATGTACAACTCAAGTATGAATACCAATTGAATATATAATCCATGGTATGCTAACTAATATATATAAAAAGAAGAAACCAACAAGAAGATCGTTACTCCAAGTCGATAAGACCCAAAGGTGAATACCTCCACCGAGTAAGTTCTTTCACCCAACATTTCACAATCTAAAATGATAGGAAAACGTAATAGACAAATCACATTTAGCCAAGAAATGAAACAATTTACACATTAAGGTAAGCAATGAAATAGAAATAGTTATGTTAGCCTCTAATGATGGAAGTAAGATTTAAAAGGGTTTAAATATGATGGAATGAAGCATTAACGAAATAATTTCCAAAGTTCAGTGAGCCTCTCATGAATTCAATCACTATTATGCTGCTTGCCAAGTACTCATCTGGATGTTATCTACGATACTTTCTCTCGAATAACCAAACTCAAATCACACCTATTTTCATCATTATATGCTAAGGCCTTCTTTAATTTGCAACGTTGAACGTCTTAAGCCTATTGAGGTAATACAAGTACTAAAACTTTCTAATTGATAAACTATAAATATCATTAATTAAACACCCGAGGTGAAATGGTCAATTGAGCAACACATAGAGATGATTTTCAAAGCCTTTACCTCTGTTTTGTAAAGGGTGTCTGCAGGAGGCAGCTTTAACCTTGCCTAGTCTTGTGAACTGATAAAAAGCGAAGGAATAATAGTTCATAAGATTGTTGACAACGAATTTCACTACAAAGAGATCGATGATCTCAATTCTCTTTTTAACCTTCTTGAAACCACAAACCTTGACCCAATGTGCATTGATAAACGCATTTGGAAGGGCAGACCTTCAGTATTTTCTAGTGTAAATCTTTCTTGAATGCCATTTCTCATTCTTTAACCAACAATTGTTTCCCACAATTCAATTTCATTTGGAAGGGTGTGGTGCCTTCAAAAATGAAAGTTTTTGCTTGGTTGGTTTCTTTGGGGAAGGCTAATATGTATGATTTGTTGCAATTGAAAATGTCATTTTTGTACATCTCACCTTCATAGTGTATTATGTGTAAGACTGCGGATGAAAACATTGACCACGTTTTAATGCATTGTGAGGCTGCTAGAGGCATTTGGAATAGAATTTTGTGCTTATTTGGCGTGTCGAGTGCATTGCCTAGAAGATGGGCAGAATTGATACTCATTAAATGGTTATTCGGGAGAACAAGGAAGGAAACAAAAGATATATGGAAGTTCTTGATAATGGCAACGGCCCGGATATTATGGTAAGAGAGGAATAGAAGAATTTTTGAGGATGTTGAGCGATCAATAGGGGATATATGGGATAGCATCATTTTTTTCATAGGTCTATAGGCAAGAGCAGTTGGGACATTTAGTGGTTTGGAGAATTTTTTGTTCCAAATTGATTCTAGAAGCTATTTATGTACCATAGTTTCTAGTAGGCTTTAGTCTCACTACTTTGTCTTCTGATTGTATTGTATGCTCTCATGTTTTTCTTCCTACTTGGATGACTCGTCCATTTTTTTGGTGTTGTAATTTTGGATGATGTTATCATAAATAAAAAGCTTTGTTTCCTATTAAAAAAAAAACCAGAAGCTTCTCCAATAACCTTTTAAAAATGTCCAAACCGAAAATCAAGTACCTCGGAAAAGATTCTAATGAAAATTAAAAGGAAAAAAGATGATTTTCATAATCCGCTTGAAAATCAATTGAATTTACAATTGAGACAGTAGATAAACCAAAGTTGAAATTTATAAGATGAAAATCAAAGCCAAATAAGATGTATAACCTATAATATTCAATCGAAAACCGATTTTCACAATCACAGATGCTGATGTGGCGATTCCGTCGGAATTAATCATCGGCTGTAAAAAAATTGAATTCTGAATCCACCATGCCTTATGGGTATTGTATCTCACTCTTTTATCTTCATCAGTTGAGCATCGCAATTTCAATAGTAAAAAAAATGGAGAGACAGGAAGAGTGAATGTGAGGGAATATGCATTTAGTGGGATTTACCCAAATTAATTCGTTTGAAATAGATCGCGCCTAATTACACACGGACGATTCATTTTGATTTTCCGCAATTGAAGATTGAAGATTTGCAAAATTGATTTTCCCCATATTTTCGGCTAGATTTTCCCACAAAATGAATATTACAGGTTGTTGGACAATTACTCTAGGCGTGAATGATACTGAACAAAACGAATTTTTTTGGCATGAAGATAATTCTTATGGCAGGATAATCACGGTTATTTAAGGATAATGATAAATGAGGTAATTAAATAATGAATTAAAAAATTAAATTAGTGCAATGAAGAGAAAAATTAATGAGTTGGAATAAAAATGAATTAAAAAATTAAAAGTGCAAAGGCGGGAAAAAACCTTGATATTATATATATAGAGATTCTGCAAAGAGAAATTTTGTGTGTAAGTTTTTACTACACTTACTCGATAGTAGAAGAAGCTCAAAGTACAACATAAAAATATTCATTCTCCAATGACTCAGAAAATTACTTTGCCTTTTTAGAACACCCAATAGAATGGAAAAAATGGGAGAAAAATCAAATACCTGCTTGCCTTTGCGATCATATGTGTCCAAACACAATCAAATGATCCAACAAATAACTCATCACCGCTCGCACCTAATCAAAACTTCTTCATGCACAACCTTGAATGATTACCATCTTGCAACTTCCTATAGTTAAACTAATTGATGAACACATCTTAAACCACAGACATTTAAATTTTGGCCAGTAAAAGAAATTTTTTTCTAATATATAATTGTAACAATTAACGAAGTTGACCACATAAACTTGAGAAAATCGAACTGTAACCATCATCACAAGCAACCAGATTTGACTACACTTCACTTTAATGAAATAAAGAGCTAAATAACATGTCAATGCACATGCTAAGAACCTATGCAATTATTATGAACACCAAAATTTTGCACAAACATGATATTTGACAATGCTTTTATAGCTAACTTCCTTTTAGAGGATGAATGAAACAAAATTGATGTTTCGTAACTCATTTGGAAACATAAAAGGACTTTATATTTTAAGCGCAAGCAACACTAAATTGGTTACCAAACGCGCCTTTACCCTTGAGTTTATTATTAACAAAAATGCAATGGACATGTAAACATCGGAAGCGAATATAGCATGAAAATAACCATGACTGAGCTTTACAATGGATCCAAGAAACTAATCCAAAGGGCATTAACATTCTTATAAAGGCCGTGATTCACCCCGAAGGCGGTTAATTTGGTGGGTTAATTAGTAACCGATCAAATACAAGACAATATTATGCAAGGTACAAATAGCAAGATATTTATGATCACTGAAGAAACTTTTACGAATCACACACCTGTATATAGGTCAAAAGTAATCATCAAAGATAGAAATCCCGACCTTGCAATGAAAGACATGGTGAACAACTACAAAAGCTGCTTATGAGAAAGCATGACTAGATAATTCATGGCAGCTCTATGCACTCCTTCTGTTTAGAATGCATTAATTAGCCAAAATTAGCATACATAAAAAATTGAGAACTAAATAACTTGAACCAACCAAATGAGATTAATAGTGGTGAACAATACAAGAGACATGACATAACATTTTGCCTCTTCCACATGTGGCTAAATAACTCGAAATCAAATTAATTTTGATAACAATATAAAGTAATAAAAGATCCCACTTGACAAATTTTGTACAAGAACTCTTTATTTTCAATTTAGCAATAAAAAGAAAAAAGGAAAAACAACATTAAAACCAAAGAAAAATGAAACTAACCCTCCAGCCCATGGGATCACAGAAAGACCATCACTGTTGTATATCTCAATCATGAATCCATTTGGATCGTGGAAAAATAACTGATCAACATAGATTCCACCTCTTTCCACTGGCTGTCACATGTACACAATCCCCATCTCCGTCAGCTTCTTCTCCACCATACTTAGGCTCTCACACTACAAAGAAATCGATCAAAACATTAAACACATCTTGATGAATGATGATGTCATAAATAAATAAATATTAAAAAATTGATTAATTACCTTAAAAGAAATGTGATTATCTTTTGGAATGATTATAGATTTCGTTGGCATATTATCTGGATGTTCTGACTACAAGAAATGGATCCCGAGAATTACCAAAAAAACTCAAGAAAATTACCAAAACCACATCAAGAAAATATATAGTCTATAATTTTATTAGAAAAGTAATTCATTAATTCATTAATTACTAAATTTACATTTTACCATGATCCCTTTGCACAATAGATAATCTAATCAACTCACAACCGGCGTCAACATTGAAAATGGAAAACAAAAAACCAATAAATTGATAAGCAAAATATTAAATCATTTCCTACCGAAAAAGGAAAAATATTATAATTAAAGAAGCGTATAATTTAGAAACAAAGGCAATAAAGGACAGCAAAGACAATATCATCAGCAATGGTTAGGAAACCTAGAAACACAGAGAATTTTTTATGCCCATCATCACCAATAAACTGAAAAGGACCAGCGAAATCACCAAAAAAAGGCGAATTCGATTTGTCCCCTAATATAATTGACCTTCCACACAACAACAGTGTCACATCCATTGTCTGTCAAGGAGAATTCAATCACAAGAATGCCACTGTCAAGTAACTCAAAACCAAACATACCTTAAAAAACTTATGATCAAACTGTTGCTGAAGCCGATCAAACTTTTCTACAGACAAGAGCATGATCCAAATTCTGTCAAGCAATCGCGTTGAGTTCATCACTCATGGCTTCGATTTTTTGCTTTTTATAGGCCATAATATCGCAAGAGAATGTGGGTTTTGGTACAGGGTTCGTCAGAGAAACAACACTGCTTCATTAGAAATCAAACTAAACTAAATAGAAGCAATTACATAAAAAAAAATTGATTTAGTTTAAAAGCCTAAGTCTTAATATGTTACGACCTGAATTTTCGTATATCTAAATTTTAACTACCACTTGGTCAAAACCGCTAATTATGGGTCAAACTAAAGTTAAATTATTAAAGGAATTTAATTTGGTCTATTAAAAGTTTATGCATTTAATTGATTTAATTGGAAGCTTATGGGTTATTAATGCAATTAAGTGCCAAAGGATCAACTTAAATTAACTAACCAAGAGAAGGGACCTAGGTTGCAATTCTACATAATATATATATGAACCAAGGCATCGTTCCCATTAATATAAAAATTCAACAGCAAACGAGAACCGGGAGACGAATCACATGTGAAGGAAAAGGAAAAGAAAAAGAGAAAAAGAAAAGAAAAAAGAAAAGGGAAAAAGGAAGGAGAAAGCTTGGGCTCGCCGTGGTTTCGTGTGGTAAGTGTTTTTCTTCAATTTTCCCCTATTGAATTCGAGGTAAATAGTGAATCTAATTTTAGGGTTTCATCAATAGACATTGAGGATTCAAAATTTGTCATTGATTTGGGTCGATTAGGTGTTATTAAGATGCTATTTGGCCCTAATTAATTATTTTGAAGTGGAATTGATAATAATTGAGTAGTGGGTGATGAAGTGGATTGAAACTCACATTCCCGAGATGCTGAAAATTTAAGGATTTATTTTCGGATTCAATTGGTTGGTTCCAATGGTATGAAATATTGTAAAATCAATGAAAGAAGATGAATAAAGCAATGGAAGTGGGAAATTAGAGAATGTTAGAAAAGTTAAAGCTTGGTATTGAATGTGGGTAGGCAATTGGTTGAAAATTCATGTGTATAGGTTTTGATTAGAATACTACTGTTATTTGAAGTAGTGACGAGACGATTGGGGAAGCCTACCAACCGAATTAGAAGCAGTTTGTAGTTTTGCGAGTGGAAAAACTATATTTTACAAAAATAGCATGTTTTAAATTCCGATGTCCTTTTGCAGATTATTATGATATGTTATTATAAATAAATATTTCAAAAGATCGTGGATTTCATAAAGTAGCGTTTCCTTTTTAAAAGATCATGTGAGTATTCTTTTAAAACCATCATATAGTACCTCGTTGGATTTACCCGCTCTGCACTGTTGTGATGTGTTCCACAGTGTATGACCAGAATTACAGAAGTCTTTGGGACTTACTTTCATACACACATAGGGGTTGGGCCGTGTACGGGGGTGCTTAACCTTTGGGGCTTGCTCTGCATGCGTATGACCAGATATTCAAACAATTGAGACTTTTGAGTGACACACCATATATATTGAGAGTATTCTACACAAGTGTGTTATTGCTCGTTGGTGCTTTTGATGTTATTTTCCAGTAGATCATCTTTTGTTACAGAATTAAGTTTTAGGAAGCAAAATCCATCTAAAACGGTGTGATCAGTGTTGTTCACTAAAACAATTTCAAGTTATTAGTATTATCTTGATGATTTTCAATTACTTATGATATTTATGCATTTGGTTATAAAGAGATTTTATGAAGATATTTTAGAAGGAAAACTACATGTAGTTGTGAACTTATCCACTCACTGGGTTACAAAACTCACATATTTCCCTAATGTTTTTTCTTATCAGGAAGCTGTTGAGCGTGAGCTTGGATCACCTGTTGACCACAATCAACCTTATTTTTTTCCATTTAGATAGTAGGTTCATTTATTTATTCATTCATTTATTAGCACTTAGTTGAGGCTTTGCATTTATTTGAAAAAATATTTTTAAGAGTATATTCATTGGTTTGTGCATTAGTTTATTCATTGATTCTTTTCAATATTGTTCTCATTCAAGTTTTGGAAAATGACACTGATGTTGGATTACAGTTGTTGCGAGTGTTTTTTAGGATTTCAGCATTTTTTAATTTGAAAGGAGATTTGCGTTATGTTGGGTTAAATGTTTTGAGTTTGGAATAGATCCCTTACAGGATGGATATGTTCAAAATACAGAGGAAACTCTTTTAAATTTTTTTATAAAATCCTTTTCATCATTTAAGTTAAGATAAAATCACGCAGTTACAGTTTGCCTTAGCGGTGGATCCGACACTTAGTTGCCACCCATCGTTGGCACCCATCGTTGTCACACGCCATGTGTCAAGTTATTAGAGATAATTTGGGTGGGGCGTGTCAGTTGGTATCAGAGCATGGTCTAGGGTCTAGGATTGCATCACGGCACGTGGTGGTGCAACAACTCACAGTCAGGCACGATCTCATGCTCAATACGTTCCTGAGAGAGATGTTAGGTAGGAGAGTATAGTGGAGAAATCGGTTGATCAGTCACATGATGGGCCTACACAGGGTGATACGGTTCCAAATAGAAATGAATAGGAAAATACAACCCCAAATGCGAATATAACGGCTCGGCTCGCTTCAGCCCTTGCTTCCTTTTTGCCAAAACGTGACCAAGAAATAAACATCGAGATGACACTTAAATTGGGAGCAAAAGAGTTTGAAGGTACAGATAATCCAGCTGATGCAGACGCTTGGATTAGGAGCATTGAGTGCATACTCAGGATCATGGAATGTCCTCAAGATAAGAAAGTCCTCATTGCTTCGTTCTTATTAAAGTTTCAGGTGCTGATTGGTGGAATTCTTTTCAGGCTACACAAGGTGATCCGAATGCTATTACTTGGGAGGCTTTCAAGACAGCTTTTGACGAAGCTTTTTACCCTCAATCTTTCCGAAGCAGTAAACAGAGTGAATTTTTGAAGTTGGTCCAGGGGTCTATGACAGTTGCTCAATATCATAAGAAGTTTATGGACTTACTGAAATATGCTAGAAACTTGGTACCAATAGAGAGTGACCAGTGTCGGAGGTTTGAAGAAGGATTCTGAGGAGACATTGCACAATAAGTCACAAATCAGGGTCACAAAAATTTCAATACACTTGTGGAGACAGCAATGAGAATTGAAACGTATATCGCTAAAGGAAGTAGTCGAGGAGAAACTGTGAAGTACTAGAATAGCAATACTCAGTCAAGTAATCCTCATGGACAGCGCAAGAAGAATAGGCAGAGTTTTTGGCCAGGCGTCACTCATACTAATAGCTTCAAGTCTAGGTCACGAAGCTTTGGGCCAACTCAAAGTTCAGGGCAGAGTCAAGCCTCGGTACAGCAGCCTAGTGGTGATCGATCGTATTCTCAGGGTCTTTAGGGTGCTAGCTCAGGACAGCATGATAGATTTCGTACGGGTGCAGATTCGCAGTGCCGAACTTGCAGGAAGTTCCATCAGAGAGAATGCCTTAAAGGGGCTGGTGTTTCCTATCGTTGCGGGCAACCAGGGCACTTGAGCTTTAATTGCCCAAATTCCCAGGTGGAAAGTGCTTCACACGTAGTATCTTCACAATCCGGTGTTAATAGTATGAAGCAAGGCCAGAAGGGTCCAGTGACTGGTAATTACAAGTCATCAAGTTCAAACCTAATGCTCCAAATAGCAGTGGTAGTAAGCAAGGAAGCCAGGGTGGACGTCCAAGGACTCAGCAAGAGGTCGAGGAATCGCCTGATGTCATTATGGGTACGTTGTCTATCTTTGGTAGGGATGGTCGTACTTTGATTGATTTTGGTGCTGCCCATTCATTTGGTTCACATGCATTTACTATCTATGCTGACCATGTGTTATAGCCTTTAGATACACTTTTGGTGGTGACAACTCTAATTGGGGTGTAACTAGTAGCTGACGGTTGGTATAGGGATTGTGTTGTTAAGGTGAATGATCACGAATTAACGGCAAACTTTGTTCCTCTTGAAATTTGTGAATTCAATGTTATTCTTGGCATGGACTTTTTAGCTGAGAACCATGCCACAGCTGACTACTATCGCAAGAGAGTTTGTTTGAGAGGCCGGGAAAACCTAAAGTCATTTTGAATGGGGAACATAGAATTCTGTCGTCTTGTGTTATATCTGCACTGGATGCTGGAAAATTTTTTAGAAAGTGTTGCCAAACGTATTTAGCCCATGTGATAGATACCCAAATCACTGAATTAAAACTAGAGGAGATCCGGGTCATGCAAGATTTTCCCGATGTATTTCCAAATGATCTTCCAGGCTTACCACCAGACAGGGAAGTCGAATTTACTATCGATCTGGTCCCAGGGACAGCACCTATTTCACAGGCACCGTATCAAATGGCTCCTAAAGAACTTAAAGAATTAAAAGCTCAGTTGCAAGATTTGGTTGATAAAGGTTTTATTAGGCCTAGCGTATCTTCTTGGGGGGCTCCAGTTTTATTTGTGAAAAAGAAAGACGGCACCATGAGATTGTCCATCGACTATAGGCAACTGAATAAGGTCGCTATCCGCAACAAATATCCCTTACCCCGGATCGATGACTTGTTTGATCAGCTCAGAAGTGCTACAATTTTATCAAAGATTGATTTACGTTCAGGGTACCATCAGCTTAAGATCAGAGCGTCAGACATATCGAAGATGGCTTTCAAGTCTCGATATGGCCACTACGAGTTCTTGGTTATGCCATTCAGGCTTGCCAATGCTCCAGCAGTATTTATGGATCTTATGAACAGAGTTCTCCAACCATATCTTGATAGATTCGTAATCGTCTTTATAGATAATAGACTAATCTATTCTCGCAGTCATGATGAGCGTGCAGAGCAATTGAAGATTATTTTGCAAGTTATGCGAGACAAACAATTATATGCAAAGTTCAGTAAGTGTGAGTTTTGGCTTGACAAAGTAGTGTTCTTAGGTCATGTAATCTCAGCAGAAGGTATTTATGTAGGCCATAACAAGACTGAAGCAGTTCTCAAATGGGAACACCCTACTAACGCGACTGAGGTTCGGAGTTTTCTTGGACTCGCAGGTTATTACCATCGATTTATAGAAGGATTTTGTAGAATAGCTCTTCCATTGACTAGTTTGACTCGTAAAGATGCTAAATTTATCTGAACAGAACAATGCGAGAATAGCTTCCTAGAGTTGAAGGATCGATTGTCCTCTGCGGCTACAATAACACTTCCATCTCCAGGTGAAGAATTCGTAATATACAATGACTCTTCACAGCAAGGTTTGGGTTACATTTTATTGCAGAATGGGAAGGTTATACCTTGTGCTTCAAGGTAATTGAAGAAACATGAGTTAAATTACCCAACCCATGATCTAGAGTTGGCTGCAGTGGTTTTAGCTCTTAAAATTTGGAAGCACTACCTTTATGGCGAGAAATGCAAGATTTACACTTATCATAAGAGTTTAAAATACATCTTTGATCAGAAAGAGTTGAATTTGAGACAGAGGAGATGGCTCGAACTGATTAAAGACTGCGATTGTAAGATCGATTATCATCCAGGAAAAGCGAATGCGGTGGCAGACACTCTGAGTAGAAAGATTAGTTCCTCATCACAGGCTAATGCAATGGTGGCGTCGTTAATTGGTGAGTTCAAAAAGTTGAACACTGAGTTGTCAACAACTCCAACAGGAGGGATACTAGCTACCTTCCATGTGAGAGCTACCTTGATTGCTAAGGTTAAGGAAGCGCAATTTCGGGATTTGTCGCTTAAGAGATTGAAGGAGGAGGTTGACCTCGGATTACCAAAAGATTATGCAATCACAAATGATGGTACTTCAGTTACAGGAAATAGATTATGTGTGCCCAACATTGAAGACTTGAAGAGGGAGATTTTAGAGGGAGCACACAATTCAGCTTATGCTATGCACCCAAGCAGTACTAAAATGTATCACACTTTCAAATATAATTGCTGGTGGTTGGGCATGAAGAAAGAGATAGCAGACTTCGTACCAAGATGTTTTGGTTTGTCAGTAGGTAAAGCCAGATCGTCGAAAGGCAGCTGGATTACTACAGCCATTGCCTATTCCCGAGTGGAAATGGGCACACATCACTATGGATTTCCTGTTTAGCCTTCCTCGCACTCAGCGTGGGAATGATGGAGTATGGGTGATTACTGATCGGCTGACGAAGACTGCCAGATTCCTTCCAATTAAGGAGACTGGTCCTTTAAATAAATTGGTTAAGTTGTATGTGGATGAGATAGTTTGTTTATATAGAGTTCCAGTGTCTATTGTTTCGGATAGAGATTCCAGGTTCACATCTAAGTTTTGGCTGAAACTATAGAATGCTTTTGGCACTAAACAACAAGTCAGTGCCGCATTTGACCCGCAAACAGATGGTCAGTCAAAACAAACTATACAAACTTTGGAAGATATGCTTCGAGCTTGCGCCCTTGAATTTAAAGGAAGTTGGATAATCACTTAGCATTGATGGAGTTTGCCTACAATAACAACTACCATTCCAGCAAAGGAATGGCTCCTTTTCAGGCCTTGTATGGTAGAAAATATAGAACTCCAGTTTGCTGGAGTGAAGTGGAGGAACGAGAGTTAATGGGGCTTGAGTTGGTTCAACTCACTTCAGAGAATACAGCGATAATCAGAGAAAGTTTGAAAGCAGCTCAGGACAGACAGAAGAGCTATGCAGATAAACGCATGAGAGATCTTAAATTCGTGGTTGGGGATAAGGTATTTCTACGTCTATCTCCCTGGAAAAGCGTTGTGAGATTTGGTAGATGAGGAAAGTTAAGCCCACGTTATATAGGGCCTTATGAGGTCATCGAGGAGATTGGCCCAGTTGCTTATCGCTTAGCTCTACCAAGCGAGCTATCTAGGATTCATGATGTCTTTCATGTTTCCATGCTTCGCAAGTACATTTCGGGCCCATCTCATATTCTAGAGGCACAACCAGTTGAAGTGAGGGAAAATTTGACATACGCTGAGGAACCTGATCGAATACTTGGTAGAAGACAGCAGATCAAAAACAATAAAGTGGTTGGTAATCTAGTTCAGGTGTCGTGGAAGAAGCCACTCGGGAGGACGAGGAGAAGATGTGAGCTAAGTATCCTCATCTCTTCAAACAGTAGCTGATTGAATTTTGAGGACGAAATTCTTTTTAAGGAGGTAAGGTTGTTAAGACCCAAATTTTCGCATATCTAAATTTCAACTACTGCTTGGTCAAAGCCTTTAATTATGGGTCAAAGTAAAATTCTTAAAGGGACTTAATTTGGTCTATTAAAAGTTTATGGATTCAATTGATTTAATTGGAAGTTTATGGGTTATTAATGCAATTAAGTGCCAAAGGATCAACTTAAATTAACTAACCAAGATAAGGGACCTAGGTTGCAATTCTATATAAAATATATATATGAAACAAGGCATTGTTCCCATTAATATACAAATTCAACAGCAAACGAGAACCGGGAGCCGAATCACGTGTGAAGGAAAAGGAAAAGAAAAAGAGAAAAAGAAAAGAAAAAAGAAAAGGGAAAAAGGAAGGAGAAAGCTTGGACCCGCCGTGGTTTCGTTTTGTAAGTGTCTTTCTTCAATTTTTCCTTATTGAATTCAAGCTAAACAGTGAATCTAATTTTAGGGTTTCACCAATAGACATTGAGGATTCGAAATTTATCATTGATTTGGGTCGATTAGGTGTTATTAAGATGTTATTTGGCCATAATTAATTATTTTGAAGTAGAATTGATGGTAATTGAGTAGTGGGTGATGAAGTGGATTGAAACTCACATTCCCGAGATGCTGAAAATTTAAGGATTTATTTTCGGATTCAATTGGTTGGTTCCAATGGTATGAAATATTGTAAAATCAATGAAAGAAGATGAATAAAACAATGGAAGTGGGAAATTAGAGAATGTTAGAAAAGTTAAAGCTTGGTATTGAATGTGGGTAGGCAATTGGTTGAAAATTCATGTGTATAGGTTTTGATTACAATACTGTTGTTATTTGAAGTGGTGACGAGACGATTGGGGAAGCCTCAGGGACGGATCCAGCATTGAAATCCAGCTAGAGCGGCCGTTAACTGTAGACGGTGGATGGACGTTGACCGTTGACGAAAGTTGACCATTCACCATTAGTCGCGATATTTTATAATTAAATAATGTTAAAAATTATAAATATGTATCTAAATGCACCAAATTATAGAGAAATCATGTGATACTAAAAATGTCATCCAATACAACTCAAAACTAATAGAGACATAGAGTAATAGTCTAATAGACTAAACCAGTATTCCAATAAACCCTAAATTAGGCATTAATCAACAAATACTTGCAATTTGTTCAATTCAGTTCAAAACTATAACCTAATTAAACAACTAAATTACTAAACCCTAGTCCCTAGATAAAGAATTAAAGATACATTATACATACTACAAAAATCACGTCGCGCGCCGTCATCGTCCGCGGAGCCGTCAGCCGAGCAAAGGAGATATATCGGACATCGTATTTCTCATTTTAGTCATTTGGGTATTGCGTATTTGATTCCTAAATTCTGATACTCAATAGTGCAATTGATTGTTTGACTTGTCAGTAGTTAGTGGGTTGGCCGGTTGGGTCACTTGGGTTGGGTGGGTTATTGACTTATTGCCTTATTGGGTTACAGATTACTCATTACTTAATTGGGTAATAAACTAATAATTATTGTGGTATTGGGTATTTGGGTTTATATGTCATTAAATTGGCCCATTTGTTTCCTCCCAAAAAAGGCCCGTTAACTTAATACCCAAGCAAACCCTTTAGAATTTAGCCTGCAAATCTTTCTAATTCGTCTTCTTCCTTGCCAACGGCTGCGCGAACAACCAGTCAATTGAAATTTCAGCCGCGGTGAACAGGACTTCTGGCGGATCCAGCAAGCGCGGCCGCGTATGCTCGACGGGTGCTAGATCCGCCCCTGGGAAGCCTACCAACCGAATTAGAAGCAGGTTGTAGTTCTGTGAGTGGAAAAACTATATTTTACAAAAATAGCATGTTTTAAATTCCAATATCCTTTTACAGATTATTATGATATGTTATTATAAATAAATATTTCAGAAGATCGTGGATTTCATAAAGTAGCGTTTCCTTTTTAAAAGATCATGTGATATTCTTTTGAAAACATCGTAAGGTACCTCGTTAGATTTATCCGCTCTACACTATTGTGATATGTTCCACAATGTATGACCAGAATTATAGAGGTCTTTGGGACTTACTTTCGTACACACATAGGGTTTGGGCCGTGTACGGGGGTGCTTAGCCTTTGGGGCTTGCTTTGCACGCGTATGACTAGATATTCAGACAGATGAGACTTTTTAGTGACACACCATGTGTATTGAGAATACTCTACATAGTGTGTTGTTGCTCGTTGGTACTTTTGACGTTATTTTCCAGTAGATCATCTTTTGTTACAAAATTAAGTTTTAGGTTGTAAAATCCATCTAAAACGGTGTGATCAGTGTTGTTCAACTAAAACAATTTCAGTCATTAGTATTATCTTGATGATTTTCAATTACTTATGATATTTATTCATTTGGTTATAAAGAGATTTTATGAAGATATTTTAGAAGGAAAACTACATGTATTTGTGAACTTATCCACTCATTGGGTTATAAAACTCACATATTTCCCTAATGTTTTTCTTATCATAAAGCTGTTGAGCGTGAGCTTGGATCACCTGTTGACCACCACCACCCCTATTTTTTCCATTTAGATAGTAGGTTCATTTATTTATTCATTCATTTATTAGCATTCAGTTGAGGCTTTGCATTTATTTGAAAATAGATTTTTAAGAGTAGATTCATTGGTTTGTTCATTAGTTTTATTCATTGATTCTTTTCAATATTGTTCTCATTCAAGTGTTTTAAAATGACACTGATGTTGGATTACAGTGGTTGTGATTGTTTTTAAAGATTTCGACATTCTTTAATTTGAAAGGAGATTTGCGTTATGTTGGGTTGAATGTTTTGAGTTTGGAATAGATCCCTTACAGAATGGATATGTTCAAAATATAGAGGAAACTCTGTTAAATTTTTTTATAAAATCCTTTTCATCATTTAAGTTAAGATAAAATCACGCAGTTACAGTTTGCCTTAGCGGTGGATCTGGTACTTAGTTGCCATCCATCGTTGGCGCATGCCACGTGTCAAGTTATTAGGGATAATTTGGGGTGCGGCGTGTCATAATATTCCAATAAGCCTCAAAACCACTAAAATTAGAGAGATGAAGGGGAAAAAAGAAAAAGGAAAAAGAAAAACAAAGATTGGATTCATAGAAGAAACAAATAACCAATGCAACCGTACGGAATGAAGATGAAATAATTCCTAAATTCATAAACATAAAAATAATAAATCTTGAAATAATTTACCCGAATTCACTCTGTTCCCACGGGCATGAGTTGTTGATGCTTCTTTGAAGAACTCCTTATTGACCACTTGTTTCACTCTTTTATGACTATTGTTTCCTTCAATTTTGGATGATCAAAAACATGGAAAACATCTAATCATATAAAATCAAAACAATATACCCACCTCAAAATTATATGTTTCGACATACGATCTATGTATGCAGTAATAATATATATATATATATATATATATATATATATATTTACCACCAAAATTACTCATTTTTAGCCTGTTGAAAACAGCCCATCTCATAAAACTCAGAACTTGAATTTTCTTTGGGAGTAGATTTTTGGCGAAGAGCAACTCATCACTGACCCAATTAGCACAAGAACAAAGATCAATTGGAAGAGTATTTTACTATGGAAGAGAGGCGAAGAACAATAGACGAAACAGAGATTTCCAGGAGCAAGCCGAACTAAAAAGAAAGGCATTTATTTGGGATTTGCGATTGAGCGGATTTTGGGCAGATTAGGGCGGATTTGAGGATGATTCAACCAAATCTTGTGCAGTTGGCCGAGATTGAGAGAACAAATAGGAGATCATTGTCGAAAAAAAAGGAAATCAAGGTTGGGATAAGAATAGGAAGATTGGGGGAGGAGTGTATTTGTGTAGTCTGAGATTGGGATAGAGATCTGAATGCGGAGATTTAGAGGAAAAAGGAATTGTGATGGGCCGATATGACTAGGGATGGCAATGGGGTAGGAAATACCCGAAGCCGATGAGGACCTGACCTGAACGAGGCGGGGAATCTTGGACCAAATGGGTATGGTGAGGCTAAAAGTAAAGACCAGAAGTGGGAATGGGGCGAGGATGGGGATCATCTTCCCTGACCCGATACCCCGACCTGTACCCGCCCCATTTAGATTTAAATTTTTTTTACATTGTTTATACCTATGTAATTAAATTAAAACCAAAAACAATTGAAATAAAGAAGCTAGAAAGCAAATAAGGTCTTTTTTAATCACTTCAATTGCAATGGGATTATAGGGATGATGCAAACTTATTTAAAATAGCAATGAATACCTAATTACTTATAACTCTTTTAGTTTTCCAGAATAAAAGTTTATCTATGCCTTTTAACCGATTCTCCATTCTCCACTAGTTTGAAGTTACATGACACATTAGTTGAACTTATTTTGTGGCAAAGGATAATTCCAAATTTGCTTATATGTATTTGTGTTTTACTTACCTAAATTGCATTAGTTTTTGGTTAATGTACGGATTCTTTGTATTTTATAATTATATTATAAGCTACAGAACTCAAGCATATGACTTATACAAGTTAGATATGTGATATAACGTATAACAATATCATAAACATATTACTTTGGTTTGAAGGGCTTTAAAATATAGAAATAATGAAAATAAATAAGTGGGGAAATAAATGGGGATTAGAGTTGTCCACGACCTACCTCGACCCCGACCCGACACAGATTAATTGGGGATGGGGCGGGGATAGGTATTAAAAAGGTTTGGCGGACCTCGACCCAACGGCCCGTTGCCATTCTTAGATATGACTATGAACGGATAAGAAGAATGAAGAAGCAGTGTATTATTTGAGTAATTGGATTGCAAGATTAAAGCAAAAGCCCAAACACATAAGTAGCCCAAGTGCCCCTTGTGTTTTAGGTGGGAAACCTGGTTAGGCTAAAGTAATTCTTTTAATATCTATAAAGATAAGTAATAAGATCAGTTCTAAGGGTGAGTTATTATATTGCAAATGTTTTGTTTCCGCAGTGGATTCAAATTTGCAAATCAACCACAAATGCATCAGTATTACAACACCAAATAACCAATTTATTGCATGAACATTTTCTCGTGAAGTGTCCGTAACTACATACACATTATGAGGGCGCATTGATGTGTGCATTGTACGAATACATTTGAAAAAATTGGTTGGTCTAGGTTCAAAGCAAATCACGTAGATATATTTTGTATGTTAGGAATATGATAGTTGTGCATATCCAAAGCCAATCACGGTGATGTAGTGTGGATTCATAATTTCGTTTGGACACGGAATATAATAGAGAAAAAACTTGATTCGACCATGATAATGCATACACAAAGATTATGTTTTCCCATCAAAAACTTCGATCCGCCCAAAGATATTCGTCTCCATCTCAAACTCTCCTTTGTGCACATACTTTTCTAGGCCATCTCCAGTGCAACCTTCAATTGCTAATTTTCTTCCAATGAGAGAGAAAGACACAAGGCAAGTTGTAGGTCCCGGTTTTTTTGTATTTTCTTTTATTTTTCTACTTTTCATCACTTTTTTCTTAATTGTCCCACTTTTTTTTTTCATGGATTCCCATGCCACGTCTAGAAATAGACGTCAATCTAGAATCATTCCACTACAATTTTATTATTATTTTAAAATTATTTCTACATCTCATCTTTTTTACTTTTTCCTCTTTTTTTCCGACACTTTTTCTATCCATTTTCAAATAAAATAATCATCTTCTCTCTATTTCTCTCATCCACATCATTTCGGAATTCGCATCCCCAAGCTTGTTTGATTCTCAAATCCCTCCAAATTATTTCTCAAATTATAATTTTCTAATCATTATACCTACTAGGCTCCTGATTCGATAAAATACTCAATCACTTTCTCAAACATTTCACCATAATTTAAGGAAGCACTACATATATATATATATATATATATATATATATTAGTTTTGCTCTAATGTCCACTTGTGGATATGGTATAATATCAAGAAGTGAGCAAATTGTTCACTTGTGGGCATTAGAGCGGTGGCGATATATATTAGTCTCACTCTAATACCCACTTGTGGGCGTTCTAATACTCATTTGTGGGTATGGTATAATACCCACAAATGGGTATATTAGGACATGTGTCCCCAACCCCCCACACATACAAACATTAGGAGGGAGACGTGTTGGAAAATCAAACAAGCTAGCTAATCACATATGACATCTTGTGGCAAATCTCATATAGTAAATAAATGGTATGACGCTGAATCTCTTGTTCGAAGTACATGTTGATCGGAGGGATGACATATTGGCTAAATAGATCATATAGTTCCTTCTTATCCAACTAACCAAATCCTATTTTTCTCCTCACGGCTCAGAGATCAAAAGCCTCTTTAATGGGAGTTTTTGTGGGTTTGATTTTGCTGCCGTTCTCAAGTCTAATTAATTTATTTTGCAAAATCTATACCAATATACAAATGCTCTTCCACCAGTGTGTGTAAAAAGACACAGTTTCCCCACGAAAGCCAAATTTATTTTTTATTTTTTAATATTGGTATGTCATGAAATACATAAAATGCTTTTTGTAAAATTCGTGGAAATGCGTTTTGTTTTAGTGTATATTAGCAAATTGAATTGAATATGACCATGAATATAAAAGGAAAATCATGTTCTTTAAAAAAGGAAAGAAACAATATATCTACCACAAATCAATTGATCCAAAATAAGTTTCAAATTTGAACCCATTAGCGTATTCTTTTATTTAACTACATAAACTGCAAATAGTGGTATAGGTCATACATACAAATTTGAAGCCATTAGTGTATTCCTTTATTTAATTACAGAATGATAGACCCATGACCACATTAAATTAGGCACGAAATTACCTATCAATTTGCAATTACTTAATTTCCCAAAATTACAGTTTCATAATCAAATACAAGAGTTGTGCATATATAAGCTTTGTAGAATGGCAAGTGTGACACACACAGAAACACATAGCAATAGAGAATTACAAACACTCACAGCTTTTTGTCACCTTTCCAACCAAAAACAACACTAATATTACTCCAATATTTGAAGAACTTTCACGAGTTAGCCCCGCACTTGTCAACTGGGGATTTAGAGCTCGCATAGTGAGAAAGTTTATTATTCTGAATTTTACAAACAACGATGAAAACATATTGGATTCAAGTTGGGTCTAACACTTAATTATTAGCTCATAAATCTATATATTAATTTTTGAGAGAATTAGAAGAGATTTTTAATTAAATATTTTTGAAAATATGAAATAATATACTTGATATTTTTTATATTACACTTGATTGAAAAGTCATGTAATTCTAACTAGCCAGAATTCTATATGATGTTTTCTTATTAAATTTTTCATTTGATAATTATTTTATGTGAAGAATGTACAATTTAATTTAATTTCAAACAAAAGTTAGATGAAACTTTTATTTACTCTTTTTCTAATAACATATTTATTATTGAATTTTTTAAAGAGAAAGTCGTAAATTAAAAATGAAAAAATTACATTTAGTAAAAGGCACACTTGATTAAGAAGTTAAGAATAAAAATGGTCATGTGGAAATATTAATTACACATAAATTGATAGATATGACCGTAGAACGGGTCATAAATTTGGTTTAATAAGTGACTTATAAAAAATTAAGGATATTAAATTCAAATTATTTTCAAACAAAGTTTGACTTTTATTTTATTTTTAAATTAAATAACATATTTATTAGTGATGCTCTTTGAAATAAAAGTTGTATATTAAAAATAAAAAATTGCTTGTAGAAATGTCATAGTTGATTTAAAAGTAAAGAATGAAAAGTCCCACACACAATTATAATTACACGTAAACACAAATATAATAAGATGTGCGTTGTGAATTTATTCGCGAACAGTATTATAAGTACATATAAGTCAATGCCATATATTTACCATACACATTTCAATTCCTAATTTTACCCTTCATTTTCATGTGAAATTAACAAATGAAGAAATTTAAGTGTGTGGGGTAAGTGTATAGCATTGACTTGTGTATACTTACAATATTGATCTTTTTTCAATATTTTTTTAGTACAAATGTGTGTTAAAATCTTAGTTACTTATGTATTCATTATTACATTTACACAAATAAGGGTCATATTTGGTTTAAAAGGTCACATATAGAGAATGGAAGAATAAAATATTAAAAGATGTGTATTGTGAATTTATTCTCCAAAAATATTATAAGTACATATAAGTCAATGCCATACATTTACCATACACACTTCCATTCCTAATTTTACCCTTTATTTTCATGTGACATTATCAAATGAGGGGTAAAATTAAAGTAGAAATTTAAGTGTGTGGGGTAAGCGTATAGCATTCACTTTTGTGTACTTACAACATTTATCGCTTTTCAATATTTTTTAGTACAAATGTGTGTTAAAATCTTAATTAGTTACTTATGTGTTCATTATTATATTTATTTATTTATGTAAACATTGATGTCTCAAGTATTCAACATCAAAAGGACACTTTCAACATGTCTAATACATTTTTTGTTTTTTTTTTTGGAGCAGTTATCAACATGGCCATGAGTTACAAATAGGAACAAGCTGAAGATTCTAATTTGAGACGAAGATGGTGAATTGGGTGACTCAACGATGAATGTGGTGTTTAGAGAAGTGTTTCAAAATCTAGATTAATTATTATGTTTCTATTATTTATTTGGTTTAGATGCATTCTCTCACAATGTTATGCTACATCTTCAAATGTATTTGCGCCTAATGTTACGTTATAATTGTTTTAGATTGATTGTCCTATAATATTAATTTACCGATTCAAATATATTTATATCTAATGCGTGTTATGTTATAAATATTTTACATTAATTGTGCAATAATTAAAATCTATCATTTCAATTATATTTGCATCTAATGCACGTTACGTCGTAAAATTTTGATTTTGATTTTTTTGTTTTTTATCAAAAGACTTGCTATTTTTGGGATATTGTCATCCCGTGTAAAGCACGGGTTGGATACTAGTATAGACAAGAATTCAACTGCTCCCTATAATGTATCTGCTGCAATTTATAATTTTTCTACTTTAAGCATGCACTCTGGAGTTAGATTTGCGCAAAAAACACAAAGCATTTCTCTTATGTAAAATTTTTTCGGTTAAATGTTGTATGTGGAAGAAATTCCAACAAGTTTGAGTGCATCGAAATTTATTTTTTTTAATTTGCGTGTTGATCACATATGCTAAGTTTTCAATCGATATAAATCCAAATTAATTTACTCTTCCACGTATTTTAATTTTTTGTAAGTCGATATAATTTAGTGTGAAACTTACTATTTCATATTTTTCATTTTTGTTATTATGTTAGACGTTTATATTTGTGGGATCTTGTTGATGATTTTTAGAAAATCTGTAAATAATTATTACTGTTAGAATGATTATGCAGAATTAAAAAAAAAAAAAAAGGACTATTGTGTTAAAAAAGGACGATGTGTACAAAGACGATTGTGTCAAATACGAATGAAACATAAGTGTTCAATGTTATCTCTTTGTGTCACTAAAATAATTATTAATATTTGATGATTGAAAGCAAAATTTCTCAACATATTGAATAGGTTAATATTATCTTCATATTTTTTTCTATTTAGTTTCCAACTTTTCTTTTCTTCTTTTCAAGTACGGGTTGAACCCGTGACTCCGTATTTAATGCGTGATTTGATTTGAGACGAGAAGTATAGTGAGCACAAAATAATTGGAAAAATGGTCACAGGATTTATGTACCTACGTAACATGGAATCACTTGTTGGCTCATAAATCCTCTGCAAAAGTAAAACAACCAACGTGAACTTTATTGCTCCAAACTTTATTGCTCAAATCTTAGTTTGATTTTGGAGTTGAATATGCCATTGATGCAGACTAGGTTACTATATATTGAAGCATAAGTGAGTCTGCAAATTGTTGCCTTTATTTTTTATTTGGATTTTCTTTAAAACTTGTGCTATTGACCAAATTTTGGCTCGTTTTGGCGTTTTGATTTAATTTGGACTATATTGGCATATCTTTGTGTAATTCTAGTGATACTATAACTATGTACTGGAATTGAATATCAGAATGGTATAACATTCAATCAAAATGGGCAACTTAATTTGCCTAAACATGCATTTATTTCATGTCTAGGTTTTATTCGCTGTAACCTGAACTCTCGCCTTTGATGTGTGATTTAGTGTGATTGAGATCTCCCAACACCGTTATGTAGCTAATTTTTCAATCTTCCAAACCTCTTTCACAGATTGCAATTCCATTTCACTATCGTCACGTACACTTCATTTTAGGCCTTTGCACATGTCTAAAACTACATAACTCATTTAATTTTATAAAATTCAATATGGAAGTTAATTACGGACTTTGCTCCAATTATGAAAGTTGTTCGTCTCAACGTCTAAAACTGCTATACAAGTTTAGTAACATTTTTTTTTAGTCACGTTGTGCCATTTAAGTTTCACCATCTCGAAGGTACCAAGCATTTTCCAAGACAGATCGAGTAGTAGGGACGAAGCAAAAAATTTATTTGCACAATTAAATTCATTTCTTTTTCTAAATAATTTTTTAGACTCATTACATACAGGTAAATAATTAAATTCATTTAAATTATTCACTTTTTCAATAATATTCTTGATCTATGTGGGAAGATAAACGAACCTATATAATTGAAACAGAGCGAGTAGTAGGGATGTATCGTAAAAGTACAGCTAGAGCTAATAAGGGCATCTCCAATGATTTTTCGTAATTTTTCACTTCAATGGTGTCAACACTACACCAATTCAACAACGTTACTTCAATCGACTAACAACAAATAATAGTAATCACCCGTCACCACTATTCAGTAACCTCCTTTAGTTTTATCTTAATACAACAAAACTAAGGTGTCATAGAAATATAATAATTTAAAGTACCATGCAAATAATTCCTTTAATATTAATATCATAAACATAAATTATAATAACATATATTAATTTAATTAAAATACTATGTAAATAATTATGAAAATAAATAATATTTTATTTTATCAATTAAAACAACACAACCATGCATACATACATAACACTTATTTCAATTTTCAACTAAAAAAAATATATTTTTATCAACTAAAAAGCCTAAAAAGGAAAACAAAAAGAACATTATGAAACATAACTGTATCTAAACAGTCAAAATAAATCAAAAAAACAAAAAAATTAATTACATTATAAGTTGGCGTTGCACTGTTGAACTTGAAGGGGTGCCAAATTGTTGCCCTTTGATGCTCAGTTTGAGCACAAAAAACAGCATATTGGTATTTTAGCACAAGTACCATTGGAGATGTCCTAATTAGCCGTTGTGTCACCGGAAGTTTGACGATGCCACGTTGGAAAGTGGGTTTTAGAATGTGATAAATGTATGTATGTTAAGACACTAATAATGATTATATCATTTTGTGTCTCTACGTTAATGATATAATTATAGTTCGCAATAACAATAAGATGATTAAATTCACAAAAGACAAGTTGAAGATATGGGTTTAGCTGATGTTATTCTTAGCATTAAAATCTCTAGAATATCAAATGGGTGTGTCTTAAGCGAATCACATAATGTGGATAAGATCCTAGAGAAATTTAACAAGGCCGATGCTATCGTGGCTAGAACCCCGATCGATATGAGTCAAATCTATTGAAGAATAGAGACGATGGTGTTGCTCAAGTTAAGTACTCTAAGATAATTGGGAGTCTTATGTACTTAATGAGTGGTATGAGGCCTAATATAGCCTACGCAATTAGTAAAGTGAGTAGATATATGAATGATCATGGATCTGAGCACTGGAAAGTGATTGTAAGATTATTAAGATACCTGAGATATGGACACAGTTATGAGCTGCATTGTACCAAATATCGTACTATGATAGGAGGATACAATGATACTGAAGATTCAACGTCTAAAAGTGGATTTAATTTGTATTCATATTGGCAGGTGTAACAATATCATGGAAATCCTCTAAAACGATAGTTATAGCTAGATTCATTATGGAATCTAAGCCGATAGCCTCTTGATAAGTGTGGAGGCTGAATGGTAACGCCAACTACACCAGTTCTTAGAGGATATTCATAAATAGTCTATGCCTATGCTAGTGATTTGCTCACATTGCGATAGTCAATCTATGAGTGGAAAAGCACGGAGCTATATGACAATTACTCTTCACATGAAGTATCTCTGTTGACTATAAGAACTCAAAGGATAACCTAACAGATCCGCTAAGCAAAAGGTTAAATCAAGAGGTAGTTGTCAAGGCGTAAATAGGAATGAGACCTAAGCCTCATGAAAACAAATTTGTTGCAAAGAAACCCAACCAAGTTGACTAGAGATCCCAAGATCTAGGTTCAAATGGACGACCTAACTTCAAAGACTTGGATGAGATCACTATGGGCGTTGTCCCTCAATCCATTTCTTTAAAAAAAAAACAGTGATGTCCATGGATGGAGGTTGAGCAAGCTCTTAATGATTCCTAGGCGTCGAAGATTTGAGCGATTCAAATAGATTAGTGTTGGCGACTCTTAGAGAATGAATCACCTATGTGAGAGAGAAGTGAGGTTGCTTCGAAGGGAATTGTTGAGGCGCAATTGTTAAATAACTCTTGCAGCACCAGGCGCGTGATCCATGACCATAAATAGACACACTCGTGAGAACTGAATGGTGTTAGTAAAAATCCTGCATGAGGTATATGATCATTT
The DNA here is from genome assembly GCA_018223645.1 of Jasminum sambac. Classification (NCBI taxonomy): domain Eukaryota; kingdom Viridiplantae; phylum Streptophyta; class Magnoliopsida; order Lamiales; family Oleaceae; genus Jasminum; species Jasminum sambac. Next base: position 25,179,683 of record CP073641.1, read on the forward strand.
GCACAAACGGCAGAACAGTTCAAGGACATCACGTTTACTGATCAGCCAGTAAAGTAAATGTACTTTCACAAGAGAAGGGTCAAAGAATAACACCTACCTATCTTATGCAGGGTTCGAATGTGGAACTCGATCACCAAGCATCCCATGTGTACTAGTATTCTATGTCAATTAATTTCCATTCATGTGGCGGACTGTTGGAAAATTCATAGAATTTTCACGTGTGAACATGAAATTAATCTCATATTGGAAGTGAAGTGGGATACTGTGAGGAACCTTAAAGGAGAAGTATGATCCTAGAACGGAGAATAAAGGAAATGTGGCATTGCATGGATAATGTAGAAAAATGAAGTGAAGTTGGACCAACGTTAATGTGGTGAACACTTTGTAAAGTGTTCCCAATTGTTATATTGTAAATCACGATCCAATATCCACACGAACCTTGAGATTTGTGTGCTAACGCGACATGCATACACAAATTGACTAGAATGTGAAAGTCGTGTATTGGAAATATTTTCATTTCAATTTAATTTAAGAAATTGCCAAACTAATGACACAAGGTGTAACAGTTGAGACTTAATGGTTGCCTAATGACACCATTCAATTTTTAACTCTCCTTGCAAAGAAAACAATAAATAGGAAGGCTCCTCACTACCTATAGGGAACACACAACAACACGAGATCCTACAAGTCTTTTTCAGTCTCCTAAACTTTTCATCCTCAAGCTGTTTGGTGACCGGGTTCCGGCATTGCATTCGGTTCGACTGTGACACGAATGTAGCTTGAGTCATTGAATCCTAGAAGGCAGAAGCTCGTGATGGCACGGTCAGGGCGAATTTGCTTGAAGGATATTGCGCGGAACGCAAGTCTCGACTCATCAGTTTTGTATTTCTCTTCAATTTTATTTTGTAATTTTATATTATGGATTGTTTCATATGTATGTACAAATCTGTTTAGCAACATCGTTTCCCAATTTTTGCCAACATTACCTTATTCTTCTTCCTCTGATCTATTCTCTTCTTCTTCCTTTTATGACATTGATGACATTGTTAACATTAACAGATCTAATTAACACCCATGTTTTGATTCTTCCTTATCTCCTCCTTTCATCTTGTCTGAAATCAACAGCCTCTATCTCTCTGGTCACACACTTCAATCAGAAACCATTTCTGAACTTACCATTGTAAACAGCCTCTCTTGTGAGATCATTTTAAAATTTGATTTGATACAACTATTAGTCCAAGGAGAATAATTGTGCAGTTCGGCTAGTGGGCTAATAGCAGGCTGGTGATATGGGACTGAAAATGGAATCACTTATGCCTTTTCTTTTCGCGTAACAAAAATTTATCTGCATGTTCAATTCCGGATCTCTCTTCAGTTTCTAAGGGTGTGTTTGATTCACTTTTTTTCTTGAAAAATGTCAAATCTAAGGAATTTTTTCCCAATATTGGTGTTTGATATACTTTTCCATGGAAAACATTTTCAATTTACAACTCATTAATGCACCAAATGAGCCCACTCTCATGGAAAGTCCAATTGAAGGAATAGATGGAAAAATTTAGGTGGAAAACCCAAAAGTTGAAAAATATTTTCTATAAATTGTTTTCATGCAATCAAACACATCCTAATTATTTTTGTTAATGAAAACTATGTTGATACCCAAAAATTTTTAAAAAATCTCGTTTTATCGATAGTTCATCTCTAGCTCTGATTGATGTTCCTTTACTTATTCATACTGACTCGATTTTTAGTGATTGGATTTGAAATCCTTCTTCAATGTCGATAAATAGAATGACCTATTTATTTTTGCTTTCTGCTCGTAATGTAACAAGAACAATAAGGAAAATCGTTTCGGCAACTACATTGCCGAAGGACCAAATCGGACCATCATATATACTAACATAGGATACTATCCCACAAATGTCGTTATAAAATGGATTCCTCTATAGGAATTTAAAATGACACATGATCGATATAAAGACACTATTAGACAATATTAAGTTAAACGAGAGGGAGGATACATATGCCAAATATATATTGGAGAAATATGAAATGAATTTAGCTACTAAATCGCGAGCAATCGAAGTCACTTCTTAACTTCAATCATCCAAATAGTGATCTAGCATTTTTACCTCAATATTGACATAAGATCACTGTTTGGATAATTGAAGTTAAGTAATTCACCTCCATTGCTCACAATGTAAGTAGCTAAATTCATTTCACATTTCTCCATTAATATAATATTTGGGCATACGTATCCTGCCTCTGGTTTAACCTCGGGTTGTTTAACAACATTTTTATGAATATGTTAACTTTATTTTGTAAAGTTAATTTTGTTGGCATTTCAATTTTTCCATATGTGTGATTAGATTAATTAAATTTTATGTTTGATTAATTTAATTATGAATGTTTTTTTTATGGACTTATTATCACATTGTATTCTTAATTTATCTTATTTTTAATTGTCACAAGTGATAATTCCTTATCTAATTTAAGTGGAATAAACAAGAGAGAGTCCATTGGACATTAGGAGTGTTGGCGACTGAAAATTCCCTAGCTTGTGTCCACATTCAATGTATCCGGTTTATGGTAAGAATTCTATTCCATATAAACTTTATACAAGATAGGATAAGATTTTTATCCCATATTATCTTAATACTTGATAAGGTAAAAGTTTATTTCATACTTATCTTTCACCTTATTTAATTATTTTCCTACAATTAATAACTTATTATTGTCTTTGTAGGAATTAGAGTTTTAAAGAAATTAGGTGACTTGCATATCAAGACAACCTAATAGAATTAAAACCTACTATTGGGAGAGATATTGTACATGTTCATAGAGCAAAAAACCGGCCCCCACACTAGCCAAAAAAATGTGTCATCCTCTCCCACTCGGTTCATGCCTTCTTCAAGCTAATTCCTTGATAAAGTCCATAACACCAATCTTGAATCTTGAAGATCTTGGTTCGAATCTCAGGCGGGGATGGAGGGGAGGGTATTCCTGGGTATTCCCAGGAATACCCAATTTTTTAGGGTTTTTTTTTGTGTGTAGTTTATTGGTTATTTGGGCACTCCACGCAGCAGCAATGCAGAAGACAATTAGGATTTAGGCAAATATAGAATTCACATCCACTTTCACAAAATCCCTAATCCTTTGTCCCTAATTTGAGTTTGCCGACTTGTCGTTCCTCTCGCTCGAGTCCTCGAGAAAGTGATAAAGTGAAACTATGAAAGTGGTAAAATTCCTTTTCGTATAACTATATTTATGTGGGTGTGGAGGTGGAACAGTGGATATCAGGTTAGAAATTATTCATATGAGTATATCTAGTTATCTATTATTTTTTCCTTTTCAAATAGGAGTTATATACCAAAGCCTTTGGAACTAAAAGATCGTTATTTTAGGTAATGTTTTGAAAAGAAACTTTATACATGCAAACAAAAATTTCGGGGCAACAACCCCCAAATCAACTCAATGCTACTAAGATTTCTGGCTGTGCATACCCATCAAATGAAGTCTAGCTCCGTCACTGATCTCAAGGAGGAGTCCTTTCCACGAAATAGATCAACCCACAATGCGCAGAGATCTTTGCAGGGAGTGCAGATCTATTACAGGATCACGGTTTACAAGAAGCTGCTGATGAGAGACGGGATGCCTGCTCAAATTACATGCTAAGAACGACGAACATGGGGTTTTTCTATTGTTTTCTTAGATGTTGGTTAATTTATGCGTAAATTACCCTTCAGTTGCTTTGTAAAAGATTTAAACTGATTTGATCTAGTGGATAGGTTTTGCTCGTAGGCGACGAGCATGTGGTTTTTTCCCAGTTGTGTTTCTATGTTAAAAATTCTATGTTTTCACTGTTTCTTTACTGCATTCTGTTAATTTTCACAATCGCGACCCATACTCATCTAGCATATGTAGGCGCGTCTAGGTTACGATAATTTATAGGCGCATCTCGCATTAAAAAGTAAACTGTCACCAGTTAAATTTGAGTAACAGAACATAGAACAGACATATCTAAACGTAATAAACAGTAGTTTAGGCAACTATAAACTTTCAGAATACATGATGCTCGATGCGCTATGCAATCATCATTCATTTGAAATTCTCGTAGAGGAAACCAAACTATGGCAAGCTCCGTGGCATAGTACCTTGTATTAGTATGCACGATGGTCCCATTTGGTCCTTCCCCAACGTAGTTGCTGAAATGGTTTTCCATATTATCCTTATTACAGTATGAGTAGAAAGTGAAAATAAAAAGTTCATTCTGCATATAATATTGAAGAAGGATCTTAGATTCAATCACTAAAAATCGAGTCAATATGAATAAGTGAAGAAACATTAATGCAAAAATAGAGAGGAACTGCAAATAACAAGATTAAAAAAAATTCATGGGTACCAACCTAGTTTTCTTTAAAAATATAATGTGTTGCAAACTTCTAAAAATGTATTTTTTAGGAGTAAGAGCGAAGGGGAAAAAAAGAGAGAAAATAAGAGGAAAATTAGTTTTCCAAACACCTTCATAGTCACTCTATACCTTTTGGATTTTGTGTTTGCATCAATTTTCAACACATTACACATATACAATTCGCGTTTGAAAATCTTAATCTTAATAACATACATAAACTTGAAATATCTCACGTTGAAAAAATGACATGTTCGCAATCCTAATGTGGCATGCATTTAATTAAAATGAAAAAAAAATTATGTTTTGCAAACAGTCATTAAATATACATTATATATATGTGTGTGTGTAGTGGAATGATATTGCTAACCCAATCAAATCTACCAATAAATATGTATTTTCCAATCGGACAAACCCACTCGAACTCTATAATGCCATTTATTGTCTTAGTAATTAATAATAGATAAAAATAAATTAAAAAATCAATCGAAAACTCATTAAAAACAATTTGGAAGGTTCAATTGTCTCAATTGCAATATCTTCTCTTATAGTGTATGTCCTGCTTTCAATGCATACACATTTTGTGTATTACAATAAAAAGCTTATTATTTGGTAGATTAAGAAACTTAGGGCCTGTTCTGTTTGGCATTTTTAACCCTTTTTCTGTTTTCAATTTTCGAAAACGATGAAAACGTGTTCTGTTCAGCGATTACGAAAATATATTTTCAAAATCGTTTTCAAGATTTGTATAGAAAACAGGAAAATATCTTTTTAACGTTTTGCATTTTTATATTAAATGTCAAAAAAAAAAGGAAAACACATTTTCAGATTTTAAACTTCACGTTTATTGCATTTGAGTCCTAAAATTTAGTTTTTGTACGCTTCAGTTCCTGACCACCGATCACCGGCAACTACCGACCACCACCAGAAAAGTCAAACCACCAGATCTTGTGATTTGGCCACCGGATCTGGTGGTTCAACCACCACCGAAGAACCACCACGGTGGTTCTCAGGTAGAGAACCACCTGCAAAGGTTGTTTTCCACCTGTACGAAGGTGGAAAACTACCTTCACCTTCATCAGTCGCCGACGACTGTGCCATGGAGGGGAGGAGAAGGGGTGGGGGTAGGGTTGATGAAGAAGATGAGGGCCTCCTGTGACATGTTGAAAAGTTTAGAGACCTTTTTGTAATTTTTACTATACCAAATTGTATTTTCCTCAAAATATAAACCAAACACGTTTTCTATTTTCTCTTCTCAAAAATAATTTTTCAAAACAACAAACGAAATACATTTTCAATTTTCTCAAAACAACAATTGAAAACAGAAAACACCAAGACATTTTCGAAAATAAAAACAGAAAATACAAAACAAACAAAACGCCCCCTTATATTGGAAGAATGAAAAGTCACCTTTCCTCTAAAGTCGTGGCACCAACCTTTAATCTTTATCTATCAAGTAGGAATGGTGGTCGATTTAAGAATGTGCCAACATGTTTCCACTGTGGAGTTGGAGGACACAAGAAGCCTAATTGTCCTAAATTGTCCAAAAACAAGTCATCTGATAGGAGAAATTTCACAACCACAACCAACTTGAAAGGGAAACAAGTATGGATTAGAAAAGCTGATTTGAAAGCTTATGAAGGTAAGTGCATACCAATTGAACTCATTTACCTCATTCATCATACTTCTCTCACAAGATGAGATCCTCTTTGTTTTTACTTGGCATTTACTTGTGTGTTTTAATTGCATTTACAAAAAAAATTGCATTTTTTTTTTGCACTTCTTCCATTTTTGCATGTATTTAGGATCTCATTAAGCTTCATTTGGTTGATGGTTTGTGTCGAATTGATGCTTATGGTTGAATTATGGTACTTGTCGCTTGTCTACATGAACCTCGAGAAAAGCTTGCTTTCATTCCTCACGATTGATTCTGTAACGACCCGCCCGAATTCGTCCCGGAAACGTATATGAATTCGTATATAAGTCCGTATATGATCCCGTATTTTGATATGAGATGACATGAGGATGTTTCGGCATGCTATACGTGTATATGTTATGTTCACGATATGATTTGAAGTACAGGATATGCCCCGGAATCCGAAACGGCCTTCGAAAAGAGGAAAATGGGAAAATTCTGCAGAACCGGAATTACGGCCGTAAATGTAAGGATTACGGCCGTAAAAGTTAGGTTACGGCCGTAAGGGTTGAAGGTTACAGCCGTAAATGGTGAAACATGGAAAATGCCCAAAAATTTCAGAGAGCAAATTACGGTAGTATTATTCAGATATACGGCCGTATGGTTGGGATTACGGCCGTAAATGTCAAAGATACGGCCGTAAGTTCAGAACAGGGGAAGAGATGGAATGGCAGAGGCAGAGTTACAGCCGTAAGTATTTGGGGTTACGGCCGTAAGTCAAGGGTTACGGCCGTAAATGGGAAAGTTACGGCCGTAATTTTAAGTCGGCAGAATTGGTATTTTAGAAGATTCTCACCATTTCTTGGGTACTATTCACACAAGCTCGGTTCTAATACTCCCAAAACCTTTCCAAGACCCCCAAACACCCATGTAATCATCCCAAACACTCCCTATGATCTATGTAATGCTCGTGTAATCTATGATTACAAGAAGAAGGAAGAAAGGAAAGAAGAAAAGGAAGAAGAGGAAGAGAAGAAGAGGAAGAAGAGGAAGCTTGTCTATGCTTGTTTGAGCTTCATTTATGGTGGGTAATGGTTGCTTTCCATGTTTTATGATGTATTTGCATGATTATATATGAATTAAACAAGATATAGAATGATTATGATGATTATGGAACTTAGGAGCATGCTAGGATCTCTTGGCCTTGATCTTTGGTTATGACATGATATGATGATGATGTGTATATGTTTATGTGGCCTATGTGACCTTCATGCCAACTTCTATGACTTATGTGGCTATAGGAGATATGGAAGTAGCTATGTTACATATGTAATGAACAAAGGAAGTGAAGCTATGTATAGGAAGAAATGATATGCTTGCCATTGTGATGCTATACGTGAAGACTCCATGATGTTTCATGCCTATATGCTATGTGTGAATAGCATGGGGGAAGTCGTGTGGTAGGTAATGTCCAAAGCATGATTATGTAATATCCTTTGTTTGTGATTTATGAAACGTATGAAGTGCTTACGCTACGATATGATGACGGAGCCTTGTTTATATGTTACGTGTGATGGTGATTATGATGTGGAAAGGGAACAAGGCCCAATGAGGTAATGTTACACGAATGTCTCACGAGCATATGTGTGTGAACACAGTTACCAATCATGTGTTTACATATGAATGTAAACTGGCCATATGAGGGATCTAAGCCCCATTATGTAAACTGGTCAGTTGGGGGATCTACGCCCCGTATGTAAAGAAAAGCTGGCTTTCGGGGGATCTAAGCCCCGTATGAAAGATAAAGCCCAGCTAATGAATATTCACATGATTTGTAATTGGGGCCCAAAGTAAACGTGTGACATGCATTGCATTGCATCTATTATCCACTGAGTCTTTATGACTCATTATGTGTATACGTGCTATGTTTTGAAGGTGCTGTGCGTGGATAGTTGGCGAAAGGTCGCTAGATGTTATGATGTGGTGCGTGATGGGGAAAGGGAATTAAAAGATCTTGCGGTACGTAATGAAAACCGAAACCCTAGCTTTACGTTATATGTTTGAAAGAAAGGAATTTAGGGTTTCGTGTATAAATGAATGACGGACGCACGTCTAGTTCCATAATGTTATGAAACGAAGAAAATGAAAAGAATGACATGCACGGGCTCGAAGGTGACCTATGTTTATGTTACGTGCACGGCGCGCTCTGATATGATGTCATTTATGACTATACGTATGTGGAACTGGACGGGGCGTTACAGATTCCTAATTTCTTTTCCCAAGTTTAATTCTAATGATACATGCTACTTAATCTTGGGGTTGTGACAACGGTATTTTGCTAGGAATACTTTCTTGAAGATAAAGACCGACTTGGTCAAACCATTATAGCGAGGGAAAGCAAGAAGCTGTTGCAAGCACAGACAGACGCATCTGGAAGAATGTGGTTCAGCTATATTGAAGTAGACAGTGCAGGATATATCTTACCTAACTTGCAAAAAAGATTGACACTCTGCAGTGCATACAGACTGATCTACAGCTTGCAAATTTGTTTACTAAAGCCCTCAATACTGCCACATTTGAAAACCTTAGCAAACAAATTGGAGTCTCACTCCCACCCGAATAGGAGCATGTATATCATATACACAAAAAAGAAAAGAAAATGGCATCATCATGCATTTTTCCCTTCCTGCCTTTGTTGTTACACTTGCTCCATGCATATAAGGTAGGCACATCCTATTTTGTGTTTGTGTATCAACCAAATTGTAGGTCATATCTATGTAGGATACATCTAAGTACTTAAAGCTAACAGCGAGGAGGATACATCTAGCAGTTGTTATTCAACATGACTTCTAATCAAATTGGTGCACTTAGTCAGACAATCCAAAATAATAACTCACTACTGTCAATACTATAAGGTTATCGCTTCTAATTGAGGTTCTATATTCTGAGTGTAGAGCTATGATCTATATCTTGCTTTTAGCACTGCAAGCAATTGATTGTCCAAGGGTAGGGCCAATGGAAAAGAAGGCTGCCAATCCAAACCAAGCTCATACCCCTCTACAAAAGAAAAAAAAAAAAATGTGAAAAATTGTGAAAAAAGGGACAATAATTGAAAAAGAAAGGGGGAAAATTGAAAAGATAGCTTATGGAGATTGTGCGCAGCCATTTCCACCTCCAAAAGACAATTCCATCTCATAAAAAAATAGGCAACCCGGACTTGAAAAAATTGCATTTTCAAAGATCAAGATCGGTCTTCTTGTACACTACAGTGAACGCTAACAAGTTAGGTCAACCATAAGGTATTTGGCAGCGTGATTCACTGATGATTGATTGAATCACACACTCACTGTAACCGAATTAATTCATATCGTGGTAGATTGTACATTGCCCAGATACATCTAACTCAATGAAAGCAGACGACACTCAGATCAATATATCTCAGTCTTCTCATACTATAAGGTACACTAGATGCATCCAACTCCAATTTCCTAATTTTTTTGATTTTTCACTTCTATTATTAATTAAGTTTGAAAAGTGGCAGTATACCGTGGGCTTAAGTGGAAAATTTGACAGATATAATCAGTTAGTTGTGATGCCCAACAAATGTGACATTTCAATTGTTCTATCATTCTTTGGATATTCATTTCCTAACTGATAACTACTTTTGAAAGCCACCACCATTTGTCCTTGTGTTGAAAAGGTGGTTGCTAATGTTGAATTTGGGATATTTCTTCAAAAGCCCCAAATCGTCATGGCTAACTCAACACTTCATAGTGAAAATGTAATAAACGAGATTGATGGAAACTCATATGAATCTGAAGGTTGGTTGATCTCAAACAAGCTAGTTAGATGAATTAAACACTGCTAGAAGGACGAAGGATAGATCTTGGACGTTCTGCTTTGCCGTAGAAATAAAAGAAGGAATGATTCCCACTATTTTTCATGATTTTCGCGCTATGATCGACATGTTACTACTTTTTTTATGTGTGATCATAACCAAATATTGCGAATATTGTGTTGTTTTGTGTTTTGTCATGTTGATTTGGCAAGTTATGATCATTTTAGACTTTCATATTTGCCAAAAAGGGAGAGTAGTAGTGTTATCTCAAACTCTGAAGGGGAGTAAGCAAATCTCTTTCGAACTTCATTCGTTTTGACTTTTTTTTTGCTTGGATTATTATATTGTTTACTTTCCTAATCTCTCCTATGTTGCTATGATTTGATAATCTTAATTCAGGGGGAGAGATTTCATGTTGAGGGAGAGATTGTGATTTTTGAACTTCATTGAACTTCATTGCAAAAATTTTCAATGATTTTGTTTTGGAAAAATAGAAATACCAAAGAGGGAGATTGTTAGCTTTTTAATTATAAGCTATTTATTTTTAACGCGTCATGTCTATTTTTCCTTATGAATGTAATTTTAATTGGTAATAATTTTTTTTATCATGCATATTATTATTAATTTTTTACCTTATCAACTTATATTATTATCAGTTGTGATTTAGTTGACCTGGACAAATATTATATATTTGCGATAAATTTCAAAGATATCTTTTTAATTATAAGCTACCTTTAAAATTAGATTCATATAATTCATAAAATTATGGCTATCAACCAAATTATTCGAAAATAATTTATTTTTTAGAAATAATTAGCTTAAACAAAAAAATTAACTAAAATTATATATACTATAATTAATTAAAATAATAAATTCTATTGCTAATATTTCGTTCGACATGAGTTCAGTGGACAAAAATTAATCAAAATTAATTATATTGTTAAAGGGGGAAATATAATTAATTTTTAAAAATCATTAGATTGCTATGGGTTTTCCCTAAGAAATGAAAAAAAAATCTTTTAAATTGCAATATATCTTTTAAATTACAAGATTTCTTCAAAACTAGATTCATACAATTATTAAAAGTACAGATAATAAAATGATTTAAAAAATAATTAATTATTTTGATAAATAATTAGCTAAAATCGAAACTTAATTAAAATTAATTATATTTCAATTAATTAAAATTGATTAGATTGCCATGGTTGGCTAGATTTTCTATAAAAATGAAACACGTCTTTTGACATGTAAGATATCTTTTTAATCATAAAATATCTTTAAAATGAAATTCATGAAATTCTTAAAAATGTGGGCAAAAAATTAATTATTTATAAATAATAAATTATTTTTATAAATAATTATAAAAATTAAGAATTAATTAGAATTAATTATATTACAATTAATTATATTTCTTTGATTTAATTGGATAGAGTTTCATTGGACGAAAATTGAGATAGTTTTATTCGACAAAAATTAATTAAAATTAATTAAATTTCTAAAATGCGGAAACATAATTCTTTCAAAAAGTGAAAAATAATGAATTTATCTTTTTACGCATTTTAAAATAAATTTAAGTTAATACCTATAAAATTTTAGATTCTTAGAATTGGGGTGTTACATCTTATTATAGAGTAAGTCGACTGATCATTAGTCCATAATTAACTCTATTTACTTTTTCAGTAACATTATTTTTTCAAAAATGCTTTTCTTTTGATTCTCAAATGTCGTTGTATTTTCTATAATATTTCTTTTTGTATAATTAAGGGTGTTTTGAAGGATCTGCTCCTTTTTTTTAAAGTGACAGGCTCCAAAACTGGGTCTTCAAATAGTAATGATTTCTTTTGTTCGACACTACTCGAACCAACAATTATATAACAATTCTTTAGTTCAATCTATCGCTTTCGCTAGGAAATATATCCAAGAATTCTTAATAAACAATTGGCCATTGACTCAATCGATCATTGAAATTGTACGGCTCAATTAGGATATTCTAACTGGCTTTCGACTATGTTAAATATTTATAAAGTTTCTATCTCCTAAATAAATATTGAGAATCTTAATTACTTTGACTTATTTATTTTATACCGAATTTTGGCAATTGCGATTTTTCTTTTAAATTTTAAATATCATCAATTAGGTTGAATATTTTAGGTATTAATCACATACACTTCAATTCATTTATTTTATCCAAATCAATTTAAATTTTATGTCGAATCATTCAATGTTTAATATGTCGAATATATTAAATTAGTTAGTTTATATCTAATATGTTAAAACACGTGTTTAGTATATTTAGAAGGCATTTATTGAAGAAATAAAATATTAGTAATACATATATTAAAACCTAGAAACAAAAGTCTTCGATTAAACTATCATGGTGGGCATGGACGGGGATGTAAATTTTCTAGCAGGGCGGGGACGGGGAATGGAACTTCTCATCCTATTATAATTCTTATATCATCCTCACTCGACCTAGATTCAATGAGGCTGGGCTGGAACGAGGATAAGCATTTTCCATCGTGGCAGGAACGGGGTGTTAGGGGTTGTCAGCTTGTACTCGCTACATTGTTATTTTTATAATATATATCTATGTTGATTATATTTCATCCATAAAATTTAAAAACCATTATTTACAAATTAATTGTTAATAAAGTACATCACACTGATGTATCATTAATATCTCCCAAAAATTATAATTGCATATAATAGAATGTAAAATAATTTTAAAGAAAAACCATGAGCTCTACGAATGTTAGTAGAATTATTGTAGTAGGATTATTTGTATAACTATAACATTTAATGTTATTTTATTTTGGGCTTACATTAGTAGATTAATCTTCCAATGAGTAAAATGTGATATGTTATCACAATCTCTACCACAAATTTTTATCCCTTATAAAGTACAGGTGTAAATGCTAATTAAGTTACTATTTTATGGAAAATAGTAAATTAAGTTGTGTTGATTTTTGTGAGTTATTCCTTATATATTTGCAGAGATGAATTAGTACGAAATACAGAGGAAACTCAGTCGAAATTTTTATGGAATAATTTCAAGCTAAATTAATTAAGTTTATTGTTGTAACTCATTCTTTATTTTAATTATTTTTTTAGGTTTTATATTAATATTATTAACATATATCAATGCCATTATTATTTGAAAATTTTGTCCCCATGGTGAAACAACTACTTATCTCATAATTATACTCAATTATAATTAATATCTCACAATTAATTATATTTATTTCCTAAGCCCTCGAAGTTATGGAAACTATTTTTCTATAATATTTTAGGATTTCTTAAATTGCGTTTCAAGTCTATCATTAATTTGGAAGGTGCACGGGGGACCATGGACCTATAATTAGATGCTCTAACAAATTGGAAAAATAATTAAACTCTTAAATTAGTTTTTGAGAAAATGTCTAATAACTACATGTCAAAGTTGGTCTTTGCCTACTAAATCAACACATCTTATTTCTTAACCACTAACTACAACTTATAAAAAGTCACTTTACCGATTACTCTTTTTAAGTATTTATGGACTTTTTTGCCCCCATATTTCTTTCTCCACACTTTTATTTTCTCTCTGTCTTTTAAATTGCACAAGAGGTCCTCTAATTTTCAAATTTTGCATTTTAGTCCTCAATTTTTTAATTTTATTTCAAAATACCCCAAAATATTTGCACTCAGGGTCCTCTATCTTTCGGATTATTTCATTTTAGTCCTCAAACTTTTGGATTTTTGACACTTTTATTCCTTTTTGCTCATCTTTTCGGTTGTTTTCTTCTATATTTACGAAATTCACCTATAAATACAATATTTAAGATAATATAAATAAATAAATTTTTTATCATGATACAAAAAATATTTCAAGTATAAAGATAATTTTATACTTCATTTAATACTCTTAGTAGCAATTCATAAACATCAATAGACGTACAAATAGTATCTTTCCAAGTAACATGGATTACTACAAAAAGTAATGCACATTACCTACCCCGGTCATCTCGATAAATATCAAACTTCTTGCTTCACTGGTGTCTCAATTTCTCTCTCTAGATTACCACTACAGGTAATCTTGAAAAATATTCAACTTCTCATTTCCATCGTCTCTCACTTTCTCTCTCTACGCACTTTATCTCTCCAAATTACCACCTTAGGTAATCTCGACAAATATTCAACTTATCGCTTCCCTCCGCCCGACTTTCTCTCTCTGCGCACTTTCTCTCTCTAGATTACCACAACTGATAATAACATGATCGGGTAGGTAACATTATTATTGGGGTAGGTAATGATATTATCGGGTGCATATATTTGTATTATTGGGGTAGTTGTGGTGGTGGTTTAATATATTATACTGTTATCAGATAAGGTAATATGAAGGTGATATGATTACCATGGCATGTAATAATATCTATAATATTATTATTCTAGCAGGTAATAGTATTATCGAGGATAAGAAATAGTTGTGCGGGCAGTGATGATAGAATGGCGACAACGGTGATGATAGAATAACGATGGTGGTGGTGGTGGTGGTGGTGGTGGTGGTGGGAATGGCGATAGTGGTGGTGGTGGTTTGGTAGGTAACATCTGCATTACTAGGGAAGGTAATATGATTATCATGACATATAATAATATCGATAATAGTATTATCAAGCGGATAAAAGTATTATCGTGGTAAGTAATGATGGTGATAGTGGTGGTGGAATGGTGGTGGGATGATGAACTAGTGGTAGTCGTAGTGATTGTGGTAGGGAAATGATGGTAGTGGCGGAGGAATGGTGATGTAGTAGAGTGGTGGTGGTAGGGAATGGTGGTAGTGGTGGCGTTGGTGGTGGTGGGGGCGGAATTGGTAGTGGTGGAATGGTGATGATGGTGGTGAAGGAGGAATGGTGGTGGTAGGAAAATGTTGGTGGTGGTGGAGTTATGGGTATGGTTGTAATAGTGGTGGGAGAATATTGGTGGTGGTGGTGGTGGTGGTGGAGTTATAGTTGTGGTAGTAATCTAGAGAGAAAGTGATATGAACCCGGATAACTCCACGTCGGACGAACCACCCCATTGGCCAATTGGACCGATTACGAGAAGTCGAGCCAAAAGAATGGGACGAGCCTTGCTGACCTGGGTCAAAGAAGTATGTCAACAAGTCCGAAATAGGTCATTTCCACACTTGGACCAGTCCACGGGGGTTCATAAGCTGAAAGAAGTCCTCCAATTCCAGGTTGGAGATGTTAGAGATCAAAGGGGAAAAGGCAGACCGAAGTTACGGCCGTAACCCCGTTTCCATACGGCCGTAACTCACGGGTTGGGGAACAGTAATTTACAGGGAGTAAATTACGGCCGTACCCAATTTAATACGGCCGTATCCTAAATATTACGGCCGTATATTTCATAATTACGACCGTAACGTCGATTTCCAGCTTTTGGGTCAAATTTATGCAGAGAGCAAATTACGGCTGCTTTATCATAATACGGCCGTACCCCATATTTACTACGTAACTTTTGTCCATACTAGAACTCAAGAATCAAGTTTGACGGTTTTGAGGCGTAGAGTTTATTACGGCCGCATTTTTAGGACTTACTACCAGAATCTCGAATTTACTGGCCAGAACCAGCACCTTACGGCCGTAATTTTGACCGACTTAGTCATTTTTGTGTCTACTTTTTGGATATTTTATTATTTTATTATTATTTTCAGCTGAGACTTGTATATGTAAGGAAAAACCTCATTGTACATGGGTTGAACACTTTGGTTGATGATAAATGAGAGCTTTAAGCTTGTTGAGAGAAATTATCTTCTCTTGTTGTTCTTTTGAACAAATCGAACTTATCAAGAGCGTGATCAACTCTTGTGGCGTTCACCCTTGCCGGTTGTCTACTACGCACAGTCGAAGGTGATAGGTTTTAGCCTATTGTTGTCACTTCGTGAGTAGAAGGTCGTCAGGTTCTCGATCGTGACCAGTGATTGGCTTTTCTGGGGTCGACTCCAATCTGGATTGGGTTGCGTTGGCATCGAGACCAACGAGGTCCGTATCAGTTGGTATCAGAGCACAGATTCTAATCATCTGGTATCTATCCCTTGTTTTATGTTTTTATAGTATAAGTCCTTTGTTATTAAGTCTTCGTTTGTTATACTTGTTATTGTTATCGGATTAGAATCTTGAATTTCAAATTTTAAATTTGTAGGATTTTAGTGTGTATTCTTGGTGTTCTTGGTGCAAATTGCTTTTGTGCCTAGAATTCATCCAATTTCTAGTATTGTTGTGGTATTAAGACTATAAGTGTTGTGGTGAAAAAAAAAATGAAAAAAAGAGCCGAAATTCAAAAAAAAAATAAAATACAAGAACAATGGCTCCGTTTGAATGTAGACGAGTGCTAGTCAATGCGTTGGCTACACTTAGTATCATCGTTTGTATCGTTGTGTAGTGCATTGCGGTGAGTCTAGTAGTTGTGTTACAGTGTACTAGGGTGTTACATTGAATTGTAATTTAATTTGCATTGTATTGTGTCATTGAGTTGTAACTTCGGTGATCAACGTCATTGGCATTGTTTTTTTTTTTTGTTGAGCCTTACAAGAGGATCTTACCTTGATCAAGTTCGTTGAGTTCGATTGAACAGCAGAGTGTGAGTGCATTGTTGAGTGTTGAGTGAGAGAGTGTGGAGTGATATACACGAGTGATATTCACGAGAGGACACTACATTGTTCTGCACACACTTGCACACAATGTCTGATACAGGTTCAGTCGAGGGACACGGATCTAGGGCTGCCACCTTGGATGACATTCAGTCGGTCCTTCAGGCTTCTATGACCGCCATGGAGCGTCGGTTGAGTCAACAGTTACGAGAAGATGTTGAGCAATCGGTAGCTAGGTTAAATGTTCGTAGGCCGGAGTTTGAAGAAGGCGATGAGGATGAATATGAGGTAATATATAGACGTGGCAGAGGTGGTAGAGGCGGCCGAGGCGGTCGAGGAGGTCGAGGTAATGAGAGACCACGAGAGGAGGAAAGTGATGTGAAAAATGTGAAGGTTGAAGTGCCTCCGTTCCAAGGTAAAGCCGACCCGGATGCCTACTTGGATTGGGAGAGTCGGGTAGAGTTAGTTTTCCAATTCCATCGAATCCCGGAAGAGAAGAAAGTTCCACTTCTAGTGAAAGAATTCACAGGATATGCTCTTAGTTGGTGGAAACAAACTACTACTGCTAGGCGAAGGAATTTGGAAGCTTCGGTGAGTACTTGGAACGAGTTGAGAACGATAATGAGGAAGCGGTTCGTCCCTACCTACTATTATCGGAGTTTGTATAACAAGTTGCAAACGTTAACTCAAGGGGGACGAAGCGTGGAGGAGTATTATCAAGAGATGGAGTCTCTTATGACTAGGGCCGATATAGGTGAAGAAGAGGAGGCTACCATGGCACGGTTTCTAAGCGGATTGAATCGAGAGATCGCCAATCTTGTTGAGTTACATGATTATGCCGATATACAAGAGTTGGTTCATAAAGCCGTCAAGGTTGAGATGCAATTGAGGAGGAAGAGTGTCATGAAACCTCAAGCCGGGGGAGGTAGTAGCTTTGGACGATCCAAGTGGAGTAGTGAGAAGACTTCACCTTAAAAGCCGGCATGGAAAGGGCGGAGTGAACCCCCTAAGCCTATGACAGTGGGGGACGATAAAGGGAAAAGACCAATGGGCATCCCTCCACCGCGGAATAGAGACATCCAATGTTTCAAGTGCCAAGGCCGAGGGCATATCGCCTCGGAATGCCCCAATCGCCGTACAATGGTGGTAAGGGAGGATGGAGAGATCGAAACGGAGGATGAAGAAGAAATCCCTCCTATTGTGGAGGAGGAGAAGGAGGACTCGGATGAGCAATATGTGATGACTATCCCCGAGACTTTAGTTACACGGCGAGCGCTTAGCACAAAGGCTAAAGTGGATGACGCGACTCCTCAGCGGGAGAATATCTTCCACACTCGGTGCCAAGTGCAGGGCAAACCATGTAGTTTGATTATTGACGGGGGAAGTTGTTCCAATGTTGCTAGTTATATGTTCGTCGATAGGGTTGGGCTTCCCTTGATGAAACACCCGAGACCGTATCGGTTACAATGGTTTAGTGATACAGGCGAGGTTCGGGTTACCAAGCAAGTGAAGATCCCCATCTTGATTGGAACATATGAGGATGAAGTGATATGTGATGTAGTGCCCATGCAAGTGGTGGGGCGTGTCGCGGCGCGCCAAAGTTTAATTTAATTTCCTTACTCGATTTCAAAACTACAAATTAATGTAGAAGTGGTAAGTAAGGGTCGAACCCAAGAGGAACGGTTCTTAATCTAGTTGTCTTTATCAATTAATATAGGAAAGTGGGGGTTTTGAGAATTTTGAATAAAAATCAAATGACAAAAGATAAGATCAAATAAAACAATTGAAATAAATATCTAGTTCTCGTTCTGGTTGTGTCAACAACTCGCTTTTATCTTTCCCATGCAACGTGTTACTATTCCTTCTCCAATTTATCAACTCCAATTAATCAATACGCTCTGATTAACGAATTCTTCCTTAAGTGTATTAAATTAAAGTGAGCTCTTTAACTTAACATCTAGCTATTGGATAACCCTAAACAAGCTCTTAGGATTTAATGCAAAGCTAGTATGAAATGAACGAGAATAATGAGTTGAATTAGATGAATAATTTCACAAGCTCTAATTAATACATCTAAGTTGATTTGTTAATAAATATGCACGATATTCATTTGCATCGTGGATTGGAATCTAGTGACAATTACGGATCAAAAGTTTCCAATCCTAGCACATAACTTGAACTTAAAGATTAATTGATTCAATTGGCCAAAGTGAATGCAATAATCACATAAATTCAAAACGGGTTTAAAAGCATAAAAAATAAACAAATTGAAGTAGAGGAATAGATAAAACATTAGCAAAGAGTTAGAAAAGATAACCACATGTTAGTTGAACACAACGTCCCCCTCGAACTAGATAGAAAAGTCTTAACTACTCATAATTGCGGGGTTTCATACTTTTTAGCAAGTGTTCGCCTTGTATCACCACCACAATATGATAGATTATACAAGTAATTTACGCAAAATATAGAAAACAAGTAAATAAATGCTAAGAAATAAATAGAGAAATAAAAGGGAAAGAGAAACTTAGCGAAGAATTGATCCGCCGGAATATGGGAAGCTAAGAGCTTCAAACTAAAACTAAGAACAAATGAAGAAGAAAATTTTATTGGAGAGAAAGTTGGAGAGAACTACTAGCTAATTCACTCCTACTAAGTTGTGTCTTCCTTCCTTACAAATGCCTCTATTTATAGGCAAAATTTCACAAGAAAACATGATAAAAAATTGTACAACTACTCCATTATAAATCCACTAATTGGTAACCATCAAATCATGATCTTAAATTGCTCCATTAGTTCACATATTGTATCATGGTATAGGTAAGCATCTTGGCTGAATTGTGCAATTGTAATTTCCTCTTTTGGATATTTTAATAGAAAGTTATGAATTTTCTACCAAAACATGGCCCAAGAAATCCTCCATTCACATCACTCTCGGTTTTGCCCATTTTGGACCATGATATGATCCGAATCATTTGAAGATGTCAACATCAACGTTGTAGCCCTCTGAGTGTCCTTTCCAACAATATAAAGTGGAGGTCAATCCGAATTTTGTACCGAAAGTGGTGGTCAAATTACTGAACTGCGGCAGTAAATTCGAGCTGCTGATTTTTTACGCTTTGTCCTTTCTCTTCAAATGGCCATAACTTTTACTAGGAAACTCCGATTTGGGATCCGACAAAAATGTGGAAATCCTCTTTTGATATTCTTTGATATTGGCACAAGAAAAATTGTAAAAACAACTTTTCATAAAATTGCATCGGAGGCCCTCCATCTTTGAATTTGCTTGCATTTCGGTCCCAAGTTCCATTTTTATCCATTTTGGCTCCTTTTGATTTCTTGTGACTCTAAACACACAATAAAAGGAAAACACATAAAAATAAACATATAATACTAATAAAACACACAAATACGTAAAATAGAAGAGTTATTTAAGTACTTTTCTAGCACTTATCAAACTCCCCACACTTAGACTGTTCGCCTCAACAACAACCATATGACACAAACAACACACTGATTTTACATGAGATTAACAACTTTTAACAATGAAATTCTACTACAGATAGTGACTTGCTTATTAAACATTCTCCCAAACCATGAAAATTTCACTTCTTCTCAAATACACAATGGCGTGTGAGTGTGTGCAATTGAGGTTATCATCCCATCACTAACTCGAACCAAATGAAAGCTTACGATAATCTATCCAAATCTCAATTGAAATAGTTAAATATTTCCTTTCATCTCTCGTGATCCCACTCTTATTTTACAATGATTCCCATGGATCCTAAAAATTACTCTATTCACCAAAAATCATCAACTGTTAGCACTGCAAAGAAAAAAAAAGGGCATGGCAGGTGTTTTATCGCAAATATGTCTTCAATTTAAAGAGTGTTTAGATTGAGCACTTCAAACCACTGAGGAAATTTATTTATCTAACTTCACACTTGGGTAGCTATCACATTTCTCGCGATTTTTTTTTTCTTTTTTTCTTTCTTTTTTTTTTTGATGAAGAAGAAAAAGAAGAAGAAGAAGAGTTTTGCAATTTTCTTTTCAGCTTTTACCCCACAGGTAGCTTTCACACTAAACCCCTTTCATTGGAGGCAGCCTTCTTCACCCATTCGAGGTGACGGCTTCACACTCTTGAGGTAGGTAGCTCTTTCCTGTGGTCTCTCTCCTTATTTCAAATATAAAAGTAAAATTCATTCTCAGCATAGGTCAGTGCTTTTTCAAAACTTTTTAAACTCTGTCAATAAAAGACACATTCACAAAAAACAGATACCATGCGATTATAACTTCACCTTGCTAACAATTGATGTTTCCAGGTTACTTTGAGCAAGACGAATGGATAGAAAAACAGTTAGTTTACTATGGTCTAGAAAGTTAGAAAAAAAATCAACATTTTCAACCTTCAATTTGTGTTCCAGAGAATGATAGTAAATTACCTATAAATGTGCTCAGATAAATTTACCAGCTGTGCTTGGAGAAGAACAGAACACATTTTTTTTCGAGATCTTGTAGTTTCAGCTAAGTCACGCAAATTAAGCTCAATCATATTCAAAAGTTGCTATCTCATGCAAAATCATCGACACAAATAAAAAAAATAAATCACACGCAGACCACAATATGCCACTCCCCCACACTTAAATTCTACATTGTCCCCAATGTAGAAATATAGAAAGCATGAAAAAGAGAAGAAATAGAAACTCTCCTATGGTAAGCAATGAGTCGTGTCAATCGGGGATGGTGGTTGCACAATGGAGCACTTCTTAGGAACAGGTCAACAATCCAAGAGCAAACGACCTGCAATCAACATATGCACAGAACAAGAAAAACAACATCAGAATTTTTTTTTTTTTTATTCCAGAGCGTAACACAGATGTGTTTTCAGAGTTAACTCCGTATTCTACCATCTGAAGTTAGCTATTCCACATTTATAACCTTAACTCTAAATCTAATTCATTCGGATCTCTTTTTCTTTCGCTTAATTCCTCTGGCCAATTGATGACAGGCACTTCTACATACATTTGTGGTACATAAGCTTCTAATTTCTCCAATAATTCCTCAATTGATGGTGTAATAAAAATCATTTTTAAAGTATTAGGAGAAATCACTTTGATGAGCTAAAAATTCGAGAAATGCCAATAAACCAAAGGAAATGGTTTTGAATGTTTAAAAGACCAATTGGCTTAGAGTGTAGATTCAACGTGGCCCAAGAAATTATGCAAAAGATCTGCTCCAAAGTTTCAAAACCCCTGGTAATATGATAAAAGCATCCGAATGCATTATCATCAGTGTTAAGTGTTCAAACAACGATTTAGCCTTTACCTCAACGCCGATGGTTTTACCATACACTGCTTTAAAGGTGGCACAGAATACCAATCACTGCTGATCCTCGTGACGCACGCGCAGATTGAATCAAGACACCCTATCACCCACTGTAACCTCCTCCGTATATTATCTTGCCCTTCGATCTCCAAGTACTGCTCCAGCCTTCGACCATCGTGCTAGAAGCGTTGGTTGTCCTGCATTGATTCCACCAAAGAGACTTATGACCTCAATGTCCTCTTTGAACTCCCAGCCCGGCAAGTAGTAGCCTCCATAGGTTGTCGATTTTGCACACTAAAGCGACACAAGAACACAAAAACAATTAAAAATAACAATATGTATACGTAGTTGTGATTGTGGCTCACATCTTCTTCCTGGTTTTACGCCCGTAAACGGCTTAAACGCCTTCTATGAGTGGGGATAGGCTTCCCATCCGCTTTTCTTATAGACTGGCAAACAGGTCTTTAAAGTCGATTCCCAAGACTATATCGTTTCGTTCCTTTTTAAATTCACCTACGCATTGAAAAGTTCGATTTGCACCATTCCACTAGGATGCCTCAAGAGTTTGATGGATATCATCCAAAGACTCCTTACTCATGCCATCCTTAATGAAACATATTTTATCTTCTCGATTTGTGGACACAAATCCAATGGAACTATTACCTGATTTGCAGGTCCATCGAGTGCATTTATAAGGCCATCTAGCACATTTATAGCACACATTCATTCTTTTTGCTCTTCGTTTCTTGGCAAATTACTTTTGCCTAACCCTGGTGCATATTTAGTACTAAAAGCTAGCATTTCACCTCCTAATCGGACCTTTGCTTCAATCAACCAACGGATATCCTTAGGCATTTCCTTTTCCATCAACATTTTTAACCGTCCTACTCTAGAATAGTAAATCTCTTTCAAAGCATTCAAAGGCAATGACGGATAATATTTGTGGATTTTGGAAAATTTGTTATCCATTGAAAATTCAAGTGTTTTGGAGAAGTAGAAGAAAAGAGAGTGCTTAGGTTGCCTCCTAAGTAGCGCATTTGTTCATAGTCGTTGGCTCGACTATAAATTTTTTTTTTTTTTTAGTTACGTAATACACGAGAGAAAAAGAAACACTGAAGTAATAAGATTAAAATCATCAAAATAAATAAGCAGAATAGATTATCACACTCTTCCATATTTTCAAACCAGATACTGAAGAAGGAAAAAAAATAAGAAAATTTGAATTACATAATCGATTAATATGAGGAAAAGACATATATATACAAAAATATCACACACATCCATACTATAAAATTAGGAAAAACAAAATAAATAGAAAGAAGAAGAAGACGAAGAAGAAAGAAATTACCTAATCACTGCTAGAAAGAAGTACTCACTGAAAATGAAGATTGTGGTTGTGGTCTTGAGTGGAGAATGATCTCGATTTATAGTCAAAGTGGGCAATCAAGCTTTCAACCGATAATCGTGCATGCAGAGTGTGTCAGAAAGAGTATGTTGGAGTGGGCATCCGAGAAAACGCGCTTGACTGATTTGTCATTTATCAATAATTAACTCGCCATTATCCGTAATTCTCGCTAATCATCGATTTATGGGCCATCATGTCTCTTCCCAAATAATTGAGTCTCAAATATCGCCCTCCTACAAGAATAAAGCAATATCTTCCTTAATACGTTAGATGAAAAGTAAACAAATTAAAAATACAAATATTAAAAGAAAATGCTTGGGTTGCCTCCCAAGAAGCGCTTTTGTTTATGGTCGCTAGCTCGACACGTTCCCATTTGTCAAGTAGGATTCTCAAATCCATTGTAGCTCCACTTTGTTTCCGATGGCTTCTCCGGTGTCTTGATTTCTTAATGTACCCTTCTTGAATTCTTCTCCAAATTCTTTGGTCTCATTTTTTCCATGGCTTCCTTCTTCGAGATGAGGTAATTGTGCTTTGGCTCAATATTATGTGTTAGTCGCTCGCAATTCAACTTACAGTTCTTGCACAAAAGGATTAGTTGAATTGATTGCAAAGACAGAACAAAGCGTTATTAGGGCGCAATGAACCATCAAAAATATTAAAGTTCGCACATCAAATTCCATGGATAGTGTACCCTCATAGACATCAATTTTAGTGCGAGAAGTGTAAAGAAATGGACGTCCCAATATGATAGGTGTAGGGTGAGGTGAATGTTCATCAACCATATCAAGCACGTAAAAATCAAAGAGGAAAACTAAACCATTTATTTTGACTAGCACATCTTCTATCACTCCATCCAGGTATGCATTGGTACGATCACTAGTTGCACAATTACGTGAGTTTCTTTCAGTTTTCCTAAATTTAGTGAAGCATATAAGGATCTAGGCATGACATTTATGGATGCTCCTAAATCTATGAGTGCTTTGTCAATATGGTGATTGCCTATGGTGCAAGGGACAAGTGAACATACCCGGTCTTTGCATTTTGGAGGTAGCTTTTATGGAACACCACTAAATCAAGTTTCTCCCATTTTTATCATTTCATTTCCATCAATTTCCTTTTATTAGTGCAAAGATCTTTCAAAAACTTAGCATAGCGTGGAATTTGTTTGATTGCATCTAACAAAGGAATATTGATCGCTACTTTCCTAAGTGTGTCCAAAATTTCCCTTTCTTTGATTTCATTATTGGCCTTTGCTAGTCTCCTTGGGAAAAGGGGAGGGGTTGATTTAACAATGATAGGAGAACTTACCCCTTTTTCCAACTCTTCTTCTTTGTCTTCATGTGTGGGAATTTGTTTGTGAGGGTTTACAATCTCTTTTCCACTCCTTAAAGTTATGGCACTGACATTCTTTGGATTCACCTCAGGTTGGGATGGTAACTTTCCTCCGCGTAGTTGTGTTTCCAGACGATTGATAGCAGTTGCCAATTGACTCATTTGATTTTCCAAGTTTTGGATGCTTGATTTGGATTCCTGTTGGAATTTCAAAGTGTTAGTTGCTAATGTTTTCACCATATCCTCGAGAGACATACCTGATTGTTGAGGTTTTTGTTGAAATTGCCCTTGGGGTTGAAAATTCCCATGTTGTTGGAATTGGCCTTGAGGCTTGTTAGGGAAGAATCCTGTCGGCTTGTTGTTTCCATAGCTCAGATTGGGGTGGTCTCGCCATCCTGGATTATAGGTGTTTGAGTACGGATTGTATTCTTGTCTTGGGAATGGGAAATTATTTGCTGAGTTCACTTGTTCGTTATTATCCACTTTTAGAACAGACAAGCATCCGTAGGATGTCCTAGATTTGTGCATATGCCACATGCTTTGACTTTGGATTGTTTCCTACAACAATTTGTTTGAGAAGATGTGTTAGTTCAGAAAGTTGGCTTTCAATATTGGAATTACTTACCTCGTTAACTCTTCGAATGTTCATCTCCTGCCTGATCAATTGTTGAGTGTTTTCAGCCATGTTTGAAATCGGTGTTCGCTTCAGCAGGGTTTTGTTCATCAATGCGCCTCCACTAGCAAAGATCAACCATGTTTCGTCTGATTGACATAAGCCTTCATAGAAGTATTGCACTAGGAGGTTTTCACCGATTTGGTGATGCGGGCAGCTTGCAATGAGCTTTTTGAAACGCCTCCCAATACTCATAAAGAGTTTCTCCATTGTTTTGGCGCACTCTGCAGATATCTTTCCGATATTTGTCGCTTTGAAGTCGGAAGTACTTTTCGAGGAAAAGTTGCTTCATTTGATTCCATGTTGTGATCAACCTGGTGGTAAAGTGTATAACCAATCTGCGGGCGGCATCTTTAGTGAAAATGGAAAAGCTACGAGCTTGATTTGCTCTTCAATGATGCCCGAGGGTTTCATGCTATCGCACACCACATGAAACTCCTTCAAGTGTCGATATGGATCTTCGTCGGATCGTCCATGAAAAGAAGGTAGAAGATGTATCAAACCGGATTTCAGCTCGAAAGTTTTACCTTCTTCTACGGTTGGAAAGGTGATACACAAAGGTTGTTGAGTAACTTCGGGAGTTGCCAGTTGTTTGAGAGTTCTTTCGTTATTGTTTTCTACCATTTCTCGTTCGGTTTGATTTGCTTGTCTTATTCGTCTTCAAATGAATTTCTCGATTTCTGGATCGAAACTTTCAAGAATTCGATTAGTAGATCGGGTATTATGCATACAAGTGAAGAAGAATTTTTTTTTTAAAAAAAATTAATTAATAAAAGCAACTAAATTGGTTAACCGTTCCCTAGCAACGGCGCCAAAAACTTGGTGGGGAGTGTCGCGGCGCGCCAAAGTTTAATTTAATTTCCTTACTCGATTTCAAAACTACAAATTAATGTAGAAGTGGTAAGTAAGGGTCGAACCCAAGAGGAACGGTGCTTAATCTAGTTGTCTTTATCAATTAATATAGGAAAGTGGGGGTTTTGAGAATTTTGAATAAAAATCAAATGACAAAAGATAAGATCAAATAAAACAATTGAAATAAATATCTAATTCTCGTTCGTTGTGTCAACAACTCGTTTTTATCTTTCCCATGCAACGTGTTACTATTCCTTCTCCAATTTATCAACTCCAATTAATCAATACGCTCTGATTAACGAATTCTTCCTTAAGTGTATTAAATTAAAGTGAGCTCTTTAACTTACCATCTAGCTATTGGATAACCCTAAACAAGCTCTTAGGATTTAATGCAAAGCTAGTATGAAATGAACGAGAATAATGAGTTGAATTAGATGAATAATTTCACAAGCTCGAATTAATACATCTAAGTTGATTTGTTAATAAATATGCACGATATTCATTTGCTACTGTGGATTGGAATCTAGTGACAATTACGGATCAAAAGTTTCCAATCCTAGCACATAACTTGAACTTAAAGATTAATTGATTCAATTGGCCAAAGTGAATGCAATAATCACATAAATTCAAAACGGGTTTAAAAGCATAAAAAATCAACAAATTGAAGTAGTGGAATAGATAAAACATTAGCAAAGAGTTAGAAAAGATAACCACATGTTAGTTGAACACAACGTCCCCCTCGAACTAGATAGAAAAGTCTTAACTACTCATAATTGCGGGGTTTCATACTTTTTAGCGAGTGTTCGCCTTGTATCACCACCACAATATGATAGATTATACAAGTAATTTATGCAAAATATAGAAAACAAGTAAATAAATGCTAAGAAATAAATAGAGAAATAAAAGGGAAAGAGAAACTTAGCGAAGAATTGATCCGCCGGAATATGGGAAGCTAAGAGCTTCAAACTAAAACTAAGAACAAATGAAGAAGAAAATTTTATTGGAGAGAAAGTTGGAGAGAACTACTAGCTAATTCACTCCTACTAAGTTGTGTCTTCCTTCCTTACAAATGCCTCTATTTATAGGCAAAATTTCACAAGAAAACATGATAAAAAATTGTACAACTACTCCATTATAAATCCACTAATTGGTAACCATCAAATCATGATCTTAAATTGCTCCATTAGTTCAAATATTGTATCATGGTATAGGTAAGCATCTTGGCTGAATTGTGCAATTGGAATTTCCTCTTTTGGATATTTTAATAGAAAGTTATGAATTTTCTACCAAAACATGGCCCAAGAAATCCTCCATTCACATCACTCTCGGTTTTGCCCATGTTTGACCATTATATGATCCGAATCATTTGAAGATGTCAACATCAAAGTTGTAGCCCTCTGAGTGTCCTTTCCAACAATATAAAGTGGAGGTCAATCCGAATTTTGTAGCAAACGTGATGGTCAAATTACTGAACTACGGCAGTAAATTCGAGCTGCTGATTTTTTACGCTTTGTCCTTTCTCTTCAAATGGCCATAACTTTCACTAGGAAACTCCGATTTGGGATCCGACAAAAATATGGAAATCCTCTTTTGATATTCTTTGATATTGGCACAAGAAAAATTGTAAAAACAACTTTTCATAAAATTGCATCGGAGGCCCTCCATCTTTGAATTTGCTTGCATTTCGGTCCCAAGTTCCATTTTCGCTCCATTTTTATCCATTTTGGCTCCTTTTGATTTATTGTGACTCTAAACACACAATAAAAGGAAAACACATAAAAATAAACATATAATACTAATAAAACACACAAATACGTAAAATAGAAGAGTTATTTAAGTACTTTTCTAGCACTTATCAGCAAGCTACACACATACTACTAGGCTGACCGTGGCAATTTGATAGGCGAGTGGCACATGACGGATATCGGAATAGGTATAGCTTCAAGTTCAATGGAAAGCCAATTGTGCTTGCTCCTTTGACACCGCAACAAGTGTATGAGGATCAAGTCAAGCTCAAACAAGAAGCTGATGAGAAGGAAAAGTAGAGACGAGAGTCGAGTGGAAAAATTGAAGAGAGAGTAAAAGGAGAGAAGAGTGAGCATGAGGGAAAAAAGAAAGAGTGTTTCTTTGCAAGGCCGAGAGATATTGTGAGGGCTCTTTCGGCGGACCAACAAGTGCTCTTGTTAGTGTACAAGGAGAGTGGTCGAGTGCTCAATTCTAACCTTGACTCCCTTCCCAATTCTATTGTTTCTCTCTTGCAGGAATTCCATGATATCCTTCCAGAAGAATTACCAAGTGGGTTGCCACCAATTCGAGGCATTGAGCATCAAATTGACCTAGTTCCCAGCAGCCGCTATTCCCAATCGCCCGCCACCGTAGTAACCCCGAGGAAACAAAGGAGTTGCAACGCCAAGTGGAGGACTTGCTCGGCCGAGGGTATATCCGGAGAGTCTAAGTCCATGTGCCGCACTCACCTTGCTCGTGCCCAAGAAAGATGGCTCGTGGAGAATGTGTGTTGGATCGTCAGGTCATTAACAACATTACAGAAACATCGCCACCCTATACCTAGACTTGATGACATGCTTGATGAACTGTATGGTGCTAGTATATTTAGCAAAATTGATTTAAAAGCTGTTATCACCAAATTCGAATGAAAGAGGGTGATTTAATGGAAAACGGCGCTTAAAACCAAACAAGCGGTTATATGAATGGTTAGTTATGCCGCTTAGTTAACAAATGCACCAAGTACATTCATGAGACTAATGAATCACGTGTTACGCAAGGCTCATTGGTAAATTTGTAGTGGTGTACTTTGACGACATTTTTGATTTATAGTAGGAGCTCATCGATCATGCAAAACATCTTAGGCTTGTTTTTGAAGTTCTAAGGAAAGAAAAACTGCTTTGCAAACCCTACTAAAAGTCATTTCGCCTTGAAAGGATTGTTTTTCTTGGTTATGTGGTTAGTGCTAAGTGAGTAGAAGTTGATGAAGAAAAGATTCGAGCAATCCAAGAATGGCCTACTCCATCTAGCATAGCCGATGTTCGTAGTTTTCATGGTTTAGCTAGCTTCTATCGCCGCTTGTGCCTAATTTCAGACGCTAGCTGCACCATTAATCGGTAATCAAGAAAACCGCTGGTTTTAAATGGGAGAAAGAGCAAGAACGAGCTTTTCAAATGATTAAAGAAAACTGTTCTTCGCCTGCATTTGCTCTTCCCGACTTTAACAAAGCTGAGATTGAATGTGATGCGTCGGGCATAGGTATTGGTCTTGTGTTGATGCAGGAACGAAGACCAATTGCATACTTTAGCGAGAAATTGAGTGGTGCCACCCTCAATTATCCTACGTATGACAAGGAGCTCTATGCATTGGTTCGTACGCTAGAGAATTGACAACACTATCTCTGGCCGAAAGAATTTGTGATCCACACCGACCACCAATCACTAAGGCATCTCAAAAGCCAAGGCAAATTGAACAAGCGACATGCTAAGTGGATGGAGTTTATTGAGACATTTCCCTACGTGATCAAGTACAAGCAAGGCAAAGAAAACATTGTTGCAGATGCTTTATCACGCAGGTATACCTTACTCACCACTCTAGATACTAAATTGTTAGGTTTTGAATTAATGAAAGAATTATATGAGAAAGACCCGGACTTTAGTAGTATCTATGTTGCTTGTGAAAAGAGTGGATTTGAGAAGTTTTATAGGCTAGAGGGGTTGTTATTTCGAGAGAGCAAACTTTGTGTTCCTTCTAGTTCTATACGAGAGTTGTTAGTGAGAGAGGCTCATGGAGGAAGCCTCATGGGACATTTCGGGGTAGAGAAGACATTTGAAGTCTTGCATGATCATTTCTATTGGCCTAAGATGAAACAAGACGTCGAGAAAATTTGCATAAATTGCATTACCTGTAGAAAGGCCAAATCTATGGTATTACCTCAAGGACTTTACACTCCCCTTCCCATACCTCAATCGCCATGGGAAGATATCTCTATGGATTTCATCTTGGGGTTACCTAGGTCTAGAAATGGGAGAGATTCGGTTTTTGTGGTAGTTGATCGATTTAGTAAAATGGCTCATTTTATACCCTGTCACAAAACCGATTATGCAAGTCATGTTGCCGACTTGTTCTTTCGTGAGATAGTTCGGCTAAATGGAGTGTCGAAGACAATTGTGTCAGATAGAGACGTCAAATTCCTTAGCTACTTCTGGAAGACCTTGTGGGGAAAACTAGGTACCAAACTGCTGTTTTCAACACGAGTCATCCCCAAACGGATGGTCAAACTGAAGTAGTAAATCGTACGTTGTCACAATTACTTCGAGCTATCATTAGTCGGAATATTAGGTCGTGGGAAGAATGTTTACCACATGCTGAATTTGCTTATAATCATGCTAAACATTCTTCAACTGATTTTTCGCCTTTTGAAGTGGTTTATGGTTTTAATCCGCTAACCCCGTTAGATTTGATTCCTTTACCTGTGAGTGAAAGGGTTAGCTTGGATGGCAAACACAAAGCCGAGCTTGTTCGGTCTATACACGAGAAGGTAAAACTGCAGATCGAGAAAAACAACCAACAAGTATCGACCAGGGTGAACAAAGGGCGACAAGAAGTGATCTTGGAACCGGGAGATTGGGTTTGGCTACACCTCCGGAAGGAAAGATTCCCTCAACTACGCCGATCCAAATTGCTACCACGAGGCGACGGGCCTTTTCAAGTAGTTGAACGAATCAACAACAACGCTTACAAACTCGATCTTCCAGGTGAGTATAATGTGTCTGCTACATTTAACGTCTCTGATCTTGTTCCGTTTAATGCAGGAACTGATTCGTGGACGAATCAACCTGAAGAAGGGGGGATGATGCGAACCCGGATAACTCCACGTCAGACGAACCACCCCATTGGCCAATTGGACCGATCACGAGAAGTCGAGCCAAAAGAATGGGACGACCCTTGCTGACCTGGGTCGAAGAAGTATGTCAACAAGTCCAGAATAGGTCATTTCCACACTTGGACCAGTCCACGGGGGTTCATAAGCTGAAAGAAGTCCTCCAATTACAGGTTGGAGATGTTAGAGATCAAAGGGGAAAAGGCAGATCGGGTTACTGGCCAGAACTCCAATTTTTACTGGCCGTAATCCGCTTTCCATACGGCCAGAACTCACTGGTTGGGGAACAAGAATTTGCTGAGGAGTAAATTACGGTCGTACCCAATTTAATACGGCCGTATCCTAAATATTACGGCCGTATATTTCATAATTACGACCGTAACGTCGATTTCCAGCTTTTGGGCCAAATTTATGCAGAGAGCAAATTACGGCCGTACTTTATCATAATACGGCCGTACCCCATATTTACGGCCGTAACTTTTGTCCATACGGCCGTAACCCCAGACCTTACGGCCGTAATTTTGGCCGACTTAGTCATTTTTGTGTCTACTTTTTGGATATTTTATTATTTTATTATTATTTTCAGCTGAGACTTGTATATGTAAGGCAAAACCTCATTGTACATGGGTTGAACACTTTGGTTGATGATAAATGAGAGCTTTAAGCTTGTTGAGAGAAATTATCTTCTCTTGTTGTTCTTTTGAACAAATCGAACTTATCAAGAGCGTGATCAACTCTTGTGGCATTCACCCCTGCCGGTTGTCTACTACGCACAATCGAAGGTGATAGGTTTTAGCCTATTTTTGTCACTTCGTGAGTAGAAGGTCGTCAGGTTCTCGATCGTGACCAGTGATTGGCTTTTCTGGGGTCGACTCCAATCTGGATTGGGTTGCGTTGGCATCGAGACCAACGAGGTCCGTATCAGAAAGTTTGGGGTAAGGAAAGCGAGAATTGAATGTTAGTTGTGGTGCATCATATTATTATTTGGATAGGTAATAATAATATGGAGAGAGAAAGTGCGGAGAGGGAGAAAGTCAGAGATGGGGAGGGAGAAGTTGATTGTTGTTCGAGATTACTCGTGGTAGTGTTCGAATTATCATGATAAGTAATATTATTAATAATATTATTGGGGGCATGTATTTGTATTATTGGGGCAATGGTAGTGGTGGTGGTGTTCGTTTGGTAGGTAATACTGGTACCAGAGAACATAATATGATTACCAGGATGTGTAATAATATTGATAATAGTATTACTTTGGCATGTAATATTTAAATAGTGATCGAGAGATAGTGCGTAGAGATAGAGAGTCATAGAAGGGGGAAGTGAAAAGTTGAATAGTGATTGAGATTACCGTTGTGGTAATCTAGAGAGAGAAAGCATGTCGAGACAGAAAGTCGGGGAAGATGGAAGCAATAAGTTGAATGTTGCATGATCGAGATTAGCATTCAATCTAGAGAGAGGTTTTATGTCCGGGGTGTGATTAATGGGGTGGGTAATATTAATATTGGGGTAGGCAATGCAGATTACCAGTTTAGGTAATATCATTATCGAAAGTGGTAATTTAGAGAGAGAAATTGAGAAATTGAATGTTGATAGAGATTACTTAGGGCGGTAATCTCGAGAGAGAAGGTGCATAGAGAGAAAGTCGAGAGACTGTGAAGGTGAGAAGTTGAATGTTGATATAGATTACTTGAGACTGTAACTGGAAAGAGAAAGTGCGAGAGAGAAAATCAAGACTGAGAAGTGAGAAGTTGAATGTTGATCGAGATTACCTGGTCAGTAAACCGATTACTGATGAGGTAATCTGGAGAGAGAAAGTCGAGACTCGGAGATGGAGATAAGGTCAATGTTGATGGAGATGGAATAGTGGTGGCGGCGGGGTGGTTTGGTGGCAATGGCGGTGAGGTGGTGGTGGCGGTGTGGTGGTAGTTGTGGTGGTAGTGGAATGGTGGTGGTGGTGGTGGTTGTGGGAGTAGGGTGGGGGTGGTGGTGGCGCGACTTGGTGATGGAATGGTGGTGATGATGGTGGGGGTGGTAGTAGTGGGGTGGTGGTGGCGGTGTAGTGGTGGAATGCCAGTGGTGGCAGGCGAGATGGTGGTGGTAGTGGTGGGGTGGGGTGGGAGCAGGTGTGGTTAGTGGTGGCGGGGTGATGGCGGTGGTGGTGGAAATCCGGTGGTGGGTGTACTCACGTGGATGGTGGTGGTGGGGTGGGATGGGGTGGGGTCGGGGTGGTAGAACTGGTGGTGGTGGTGGTGGAGGACTGGATGTTAGTGGAATGGTGGTAGGGTAGTTGTTGTGGTGGGAGTAGGGTGGTGGTGGTGTTGGTGGCGGCGACAGTTTGGTTGTAGAATGGTGGTGGCGGTGGGGTGGGGTAGCTGGTGGTTCTTGGTTGTGGTGGTGGTGGTGGTGGTGGTGGTGGGATGGGGGTTGTGGAACCGGTGGTGGTGGTGGGGGTGGAAGTAGGGTGTGGTTAGTGGTGGCGGCGACACGGCTTGATGGTGGAATGGTGGTGGTGGTTTGGTGGTGGGGTGATGGCGGTGGTGGGGTGGGGTCTGGGTGGTCGAATGGTGGTGGTTGAGGATGGGGATGGTAGTTGAATGGTGGTAGGGTGGTGGTTGAATGGTGGTTGTTGTGGTGGGAGTAGGGTGGTGGTGGTGTTGGTGGCAATGACGGTTTGGTTGTGAAATGGTGGTGGTGGTGGGGTGGGGGTGTGGTGCTTAGGTGTGGGGTGGTGGTGGTGGTGGTGGAGTGGGGTGGGGTGGGGTTGGGGTGGTGGTGGCGATTTTGGTGATTGTGGTGGTGGAATGGTGATGGCAAAAAATTGAGGACTAATGCACAAACTTTTATAGTTGAATGCTTTTTAGTACAATTTATAAGATAAGGGACCTCTTGTGTAATTTGAAATTGTGTTTATTTTATTTTTATGAATTTTTTTTGCTATTGTGGCATTGTTGTAAATTTGGATGTTTATTTTATTAGAATGGCATTGTTGTAAATTTGTGATTTTTAAATTCTATTTTAGTTTTATTTTGTAAAAGATGAGTTAATAGTCAAAAAAGAGATGTGCAGGATTTAGTGGGCAATTTTTCCCCATAAATGTAGTTATTGGTCAAATGCCCTTAGTTTTTCCAACCTGTTAATTCCATTATTACTCCATTAAAGATATGGAATTGCACTTTTCGTAATTATAGAATATTTTACTCTATGAATTTGAGCAATCCATTGATATAATCGCTACATATAGATTAATCCTCCATAGACCATTCGTAGTTGATCAAGGAATTTTCCATTTACCTTCTCAATTACTTCTTATCCACATTTACTTATTAATTCACTAGTGAGTGACACTAATTATAAATTAGTTAGGTTTAACACTCAATTCCAAAATTAATAAATGAGGGATTCATCTTTCTACTTCCCGCAGAAAGGAATGGATTCTCGTATATATGAATTATATTCCCAACCATTTATTTCAAATGAAAATCTAAGATGTTATAGTGTTGTGAATGTTCAACTTCAGACGTAAATCAGTAAATTAAGAAGCACACTGAAACAAATAAGAGTCTATATTCACTTCAAGATTAAATGCATATGATCATCTTTATGATTTAATTTGAATTTCACATATATAATGGATTTTATTTATGAAATAGCAAAGTAAATAGGTCCAAATCCTATATAATCTCATTATATATAAACACACCCACCTTGATGTCTCTACATCGATGGTTCGGATAAGACGGTCACATTCACAATGTTGTGAAGCCGCATTAGTAATATTTTAATTAAAGATCCATACTTTAATAAATTTCATCACGGACTTAATTTAATTTTATTATCCATAATTTTAACCCTTTTATATCTAACTCTTGTATACTAAGATTATGGTTATATCCAATAAATTAGGAATTTTATTCTATGATATTTACGATAATAAAATTGCATACAATATGCTAATATATTCTAAAATAAATGTCGCATTTATTAATTTCTAAAACAAAGTTCTAATATGATGCTTTAAAGGCCCTATCCCCAACATATGGTGCGCATGTCGCACTTGGAAGTCACTAGAAAAATAAACGGAAATTACCAATAAATATAAGGGGTAACCATTTTTTATCTACTAAATTACTCACACACACACACGCATATTATATATATATATATATATATATATATATATCTTTTGCCAAATAAATAATAAAAATTAAAACATTTTGACTGACTAGTGGGATCTCTTTTATGGGTAATTATATTTCCAATAAAATTTTTATTTGGTGAGCCGCATGATAATTGTTTCAAAGGTACTTAAAGTTTACTTTTGTTGCAATTACGTCTTAAAATTTTTTTTAGTTCAAATATTAGTTTAACCTTTCATTTATAATGAATTTGTCCCTAATAATAATTTATGCACTAAAATTTCACCATTTGGACATGAAATAATTTATTTACGCTTGATAATTTCAAATAAGTAACTATTAACAAAAAATACAAAAAGACCGAAATTTGATATTAACTTCTGACAGACACTAACATAATATTTCTATATAAAATATTTTTATGAACCAAAGATGATAATTATTAACTAATTAATTATAAAAATAGGACAAAAAAGTTGAGAACCTAATTATAATAGTAGGCAAATTTGAAAATCATTTAGTGCAAATAAAATGTAGTGCGCTAAATAGAATTTATGGTGCCAATATAATTGGTCCTCTTTTATGTCTGAATGAAACCTTGTTCCGTGACTTTCAAATCTTCTTTCTTTAATTTTGATCATCGTCAGATTTGTTTTGCTTCATGGATGAAAATCATTTTTCTGGTTTTGCTGATGTATTTGGGTTTGATTTCGTTTCTCTTCTTTTGTTCTCCCTCATTCATGTTTGCGTAAATTCGATCCCATTGTTTATTTTTGCTTTGAATTTTGAATTGAACTTCATTTTCTGTATAGTTGTTTGTTTTGAATCGATCTTGTAGTTTTAAGCTGATCATGTGACTTTGCTATTAAGTTATTCCTTTCGACTTGTTATGTATTTTTCATTTGATTCCTGTTCACTTTAAAGTCATAAAGTGTAATCGCTATTAAAAATCCCTATATCTCTAATCAAACGTCAGTGTCTAAGGGTATGTTTGATTGGGTGTTAAGTTGATGTGCGCGGTATTCCGTGTAAAAATGTGTGGTTAATATTATTTTGGGAGATATGTGTGTGGTTGAAAATGAGTATGAGGTTATACGGAATTGCGTGCGGTTAAATTTATAGTGGAAGGAACAAGCCCTAAAATAAGGTTTTTTGTCATATACTAAGGCCTTGTTCTATCCAGGATAATTTTTATCACACACTCTTCTCTGTCCTCTTTTCAACCATATACACACTTTTCAATACAATATTAACCATACATTTTACACGGAATACCGCACGAATAACTTTTATCCCCAATCAAACAACCCCTAAGATAAATTGGCAGAGATTTTCAACTGTATAAAAGTCATCATAATCTATGGCTCTCAAAAAATTTGTAATTTCTGAAGGTTATATGTATATGATTTTTTGAGGTTTTTTAAAAATCCTATATCTCTAATCATAAGTTCTCGACTGGATTAAGGTTTTTTTGGTGCTAAGGTAAACTGGTCGAGATTTTCAGTAGTGTAAAATTCATCATAGTCTTTGACTGTCGAAAAATTGACAAATTTTGAAGGTTATAAGTGTACCATTTTGAGTGATTTTTGAAAAATCCCTCTATTGCTAGCTAATCACGAATCCTCAACCGGAGTAACACTTTATGATACTAAATGTAGAATAACAATTTATCATACTAATGTAAATTGGTTGGGCTTTTCAACGATGTAAAATTCATCTTAATCTATGACTCAAAAAATAGATAATTTCTAATTATATAGTACTTTTACGAGATTTTGAAGAAATCTCTATATCTCTAATTACGAGTCCTCGACTGGAATAAAATCATTTCGTACTAAGGTAAACTCGTAGAACTTTCCAATAGTGTAAAATTCATCATAATCTTATAACTCATGAAAAATCGATAATTTCTGAAGGGTCACGAGCCCTCGACTAAAATAATATTTCTTTCGTAATAAGGTTGTAATAGTGTAAAATTCATCATAGCCTGTGACTTTTTAAAAAGTCGATAGTTTTTTAGGGTCACAACATACGAATTTGTGTGGTTCTAAATAAATTTCTACGTCTCTAATCACGAGTATTCCTTAACTAAAATAAAATTGTTTTCTTACAAAGGTAATAAGTAGATCTTTCCAACAATGTGAAATTCACGATAATCTATCACTCTCGAAAAATCGATCATTTCTGAAGGGAATAGTGTACAATGTTGCACAATTTTTAAAAAATCCATATATCTCTAATCACAAGTCCTAGATTGAAATAATATATTTTTTTACACTAATGTGAGTTGGTAGAGTTTTCCAACATTGTAAAATTCATCATAATCCGACTCTCGGAAATCGATAATTCTTGAAGGTTATAGTATATATGATTTTTCGCTGTTTTAAAAAATCCCTATATCTTTAATCATGAGTCCTTGACTCAAATAATATTTTTTTTCATACTAAGGTAAAATAGGAACAGTTTAACAGTCATAATAATATCTATGATGCTCGAAATATTATTAATTTCTGAAGGTTACAATACACTTTGTATGTGTGTTTTTTTTTTTAAGTTTTTATTATATCCCTAATCACGAGTCCCTGCCTCAAATAATGTTTTCTTTGTACTAAAGTGAACTGGTAGACCTTTCTTTCTTTTCTTTTCTTTTCTTTTTTTTTTTTTTTTTTTTTGACAAGGCTTTAGAGCTTTCTAAAAGGGTGAAAATTTAGAGTTAGCTATGACTCTCAAAAGGCTGATATATTTCTGAAGGTTATAGTATACGATTCTATGGGATTTTCGAAAAAATTGTTATATCTCTAATCAAGAACCTTCAATGAAAATATTTTTTTTCCTTACAGGTAAACAAGTAAAGCTTTGCAACAATGCATATATGTACAATTCATAATAACCTACGACTAGAAAATCGGTAACTTTTCAATGTTATAGTATCCGATTTTTCACAGGTTTTAGAAATCCTTATATATCTAACAATGAGTGTCATTTGAAATTATTGTTATTTTTGTAATGCTAAGATAAAATGCTAGAGCTTCCCAATAGTATGAAATTCATCATAAATCATCATAACTTCTGAAGCTTAGAGTATAAGATTTTCGTTGCTTTTTAAAAATCAATATATCTCTAATCACCAAGACCTTGGCTATTCAATATAATGACACCATTAAAAAAAATACATAATTTTCTAAGGTTGTATACTTTTAGTATACCAATTTTCTTGGTTTTAAGAAAATCCTTATATCTCTAATTTCACTAATGCTCGACTGAAATAACTTTTTTTTTCCTGTACTATACTATGGCAAACTAGTGTAGCTTTCCAACGGTGTAGAAGTCATCATAATCTATGCCTCTCAAAAAAATCAATAATTTTTTACGGTTATAGCATAAGATTTTGCACGGTTTTTAAATCTCCAATCTCTAATCCCTCTATATCCCTATATTCTCTGATCAGCAACTTTATGTAGCCAGCGCTGGAAAAGCGTTGGCAAAAAAAATTAATCGCTCCCCCTCCCCCCCAAAACACATATTTTGGGGGCATGTGAGTGGGGATTGTCAGCGCTGGCACAATAAGTTTGTGCAAGCGCAGGCAAGCGAAAAATTCCAATTCTCTGATTTGAATGTCAATGGCGACATAAGGACATAATCGACATGGGTTTTGCTTCTTTTTTCAGTTGATGATAGATACGTTCAAAAGAAGAGGCAAGAACATGAAGATGAGTGAGTGGGATCTACAAAATTTCTTTGTGCGAACAAGAACATGAATTCCCCTTCTCTTCAACACATTACACACCATGTACAATCCACTATACACTAACATACTAGTCAGATTACAAATTTTAATTTTTGCTGATTTATATTGTGCATTTTTTTTTATCATAATAATATTTTACAATTCTTATAATATTTCAGTTTGTCGAAAGTGTATTCCAACTTCCACTACTAAAAACTGGGCCTTCAGGAACGACAGGTCGTCCCTATAATTTCATCCCTGTAGATAATTAGGGGCGATATAATATTATGTTGCCCCTAATAGTCTTTACGTTGTCCCTACTTATCTACAGAGACGAAGTTAATTATAGGGAAATGAATCCTACTTATGTAATATCTGTTTAAAGAATGAATCCTAGCTGGGAAATGAATATTGTGTTGACCGAATCCTGGGGGACCACGTCACATTTTCGAGGAAGTCTAGAAGGATCTCAAGTGTCAATATGAAAAGAATTCTTCTCCAAGACAATTCCTTCTACGCTCAAACCCTAAATCTCGACACTCTCTATATAAAGGAAGGTAACTCGCTCTAAGGTGAATGGTATACAAGAACTAGCTCTTACTTGCATTCTTTTACACGCGCCACCACTCTTATTCTCTAACTCCATCCCCGTGACCTCACAAAGCATTATTCTTCTGATTCACCAGTAGTGGCTTGACCGTCGGAGTGCCAACAGTCACCGGCCCATTTTTCTCCTGTGATCGTGGTCCCTGACTGTTTTTGTTGAGTGTACAGGCACCAACAACGTAGGGCAGGCGTGGACTAGGAGATCTCTTGGTTGCAAGTGGCGTCATCCAGATTTAGCAATAAATTTCTACACTTCCTAAGATGCCCTTATTTAATTTGAATTGTTATAAATGAAAATGAAAGATCATTTTTAGTATATTATAGCCCCCGCTAGGGAGTAGATTATAATGGTTTTTAAAATTGTATTATGTAAAAGAGGAGAGAGAATGAGTGGAGTTGAGTGGTTGAGATTTGTGGATGTGATTAAATATGTGGATGTGATTGATTTAGGATAAAGAAAGAATGGATAAAAAAGTTGTAAAAAATTGTAAAAAGTTGTAAAAGTGGTTGGTGAACGGGGGTATAGTTGAAAAAATGCAAGTAAAATTTACTTTTCCAATAATATTAAGAGTGGATTCTAAATATGGGAAACAACAAATTTCAAATTCCAATAACATCAAATTTCTTTTGCAAATCCCACAATCATCAACAGTTTTAAGTGTTGTTCCCAAATTGCCCCTAATGATACCCAATTTTTACATGTATGTATATTTTGTTGCCCTTAACGATACAACTTGTTCCTTTGTCTCTCTCTTTGTTAGAAGCCAAATTTGGTAGGCGAAGGCGAACATGGTTTTTCAGGCAATGAGGTTTTTCCAGCAATGGGGTTTTTCAAGATGTGGTTTTTTTTCTTTTTAAAGTAAAATTACGTTTCAATCTAAATCTGGAATTAGTTTCATTTTTGTAAGAAAAAACTGAAAGAGAATCGAGTGAAGATGAAACAATTTTTGTTATGAACATTTCAATCAAGTAGCAGCGGATGGTGGCAAAGAACATGAACCAGTCATTGGAGAAGACGAACAGTCATCAATTCTATATCCTATAACATAGAATATAGGTATTTTTTGAAGTTTTGGCAAAAAAAATTCAAGTGACCGCCACATTGTTAAGCTCTTCGACGAATGTAATAAATCTACTAGTAAAAGATGTAGCACCGGATTCAATGAAAAAATCACAATTCACGAAAACAAATCAAGGTCCACCAAAAAAAATCTAGATCCATTGAAATAAAAAATAAAAGTGCAAATCTATCTTCCTCTTTGGCGACTGTTCGTCTCCTTCAGCAACTAGTTCATCTTCTCCATTCCCGGCTGGTCATGGTGGTGTTCTCAGGTTTACAGAGAATCGAAAGAAGGTTACGCGCCAAAAGGCCCCTCTATTTTGAGAAGTTAAAATAGAGAACACCTTAAATTTAAAGAGTCTAGTGACGATACTCTTAATTGATTGGAGACTTATGTCTGAGAAAACGTTAACAATTGATATTTTCAAGATAAATGTAGTGCAGAATCCGGAAAGATATTTGCTATTAAATCACATTTTTGAATTACAAGGAAAGTATAGGGGAAGTGAATTGAACTTTAGATTTAGAGAGTGGGAAACGAACTTGAATATCATTAGAGCATATCAATCAAGGGCCTTCACAAATTTCATTGATAAAGGGTTAAAATACGAAAATAACGAATTTAATACTATATTATTAATACGGTAATTGAGGTAATTTGAAACATCCAAAACGACAACAACAACAACAACAACAACAACAACAATAATAATAATAATAATAATAATCCCTCCATCCCACAAAGATAGGATGGTATTCTATTTTGGTCCGTCCCACCAAAATAGAGCACTTTCTTTAATTAGAGTAATCGAAATATTAAGTTCTTTAGATACCCTTACTTAATGTGCGTTGTTATCAATAAAATAGAATTGTAAAAGTGTAATAATTAATAAATTAAAAGGTATATTAGGAAAATACTCTCATATTTTACTTTTCCTAGGAACATTAATTGATTTTTTTTATTCCTTGAGAAAATAGCAATAAATTTATCTTTATGGAACGAATGGAATCTATATATATATAAAAGCAAGGTTTTTTCCCGCCTTTGCACACATTTTTCTTAATTTTTTAATTCATTTTTTTATTCCAACTCATCAAGTTTTCCCTCCAATGCACTCAATTAAGTTTTTAATTCATTATTTAATTACCTTATTTCATCATTATCCTTAAATGGCCATAATTATCCTACCATAATAATTATCTATATTCTATAATTTTATATTTACATTCTATATCCATATCCATAAAAAATTATTTATATTTTTTTTATTTATTCTTAATTCTCATAACTCATTTTTCGGGATTAATAAATATTGATTAATCAAAAAATAGATTTTGCTCGATTTGCCTCCATCCTTAAGACTGGATTAAAAATTATTTATATTCACATTTTTTATTTATTCTGATTTTTTAATTAAATTAAATTAAATTAAATATTAAATATTAATTGATAAAATTTGCCCCCTTGAGACATTTTTTATTTTATTTAATTATTTTTTTCGTAAATTGCAATCCCAGTAATTTGTCAATCAATATTTTCCCAAGAAGCCTATTGATGGCATAACCTATGTTTATTTCTCGCTCAAACTTGCATTTTTCAAAATAAAAAAAATATTATTTTATTGTTAATTGTTAATTGTTAATATATAGAATTTGGTTCATTGCTTCCCTAATTGCGGTGGTTTTTTAACTCTATATAATAATCTTTAAATATTAATTAATTAATAATAACCATGGATCAAATCTCTTCCGTATGCCATGTTTATAGAATTGTTTCAAGTTAAATTCTTTAAGTTTATTGTTGTAACTCATTCTTTATTTTAATTATTTTTTTAGATTTTATGTTAATATTATTAACATCTATCAATAGCGTTATTAGTTGGAATTAAATTTTATCCCCCGTGCAACGCACGGGTGAAACAACTAGTAATAATAATAATAATAATAATAATAATAATAATAATAATAATAATAATAATAATGAATGCATTTTTCTATGGCGGATTAATACTGCTATTCGATAATTAAATATGCAAGTCAGCGTTAAGAATTAAATATGCAAGTCCGCATTAATAATTGATGAGTACACTATTTTGATAGCAAAAAACAATAGCGGCTTGCAAACAACAAAATAGAATCGAATTGATCCTTATTCATGGGCAATGAATAACTATCGTTCAGGATAAAAAATAAATAAACTTTAAAAAAAAAGTTAGAAAAAAGGACCATAATTTCAACATGGCAGCATGAAAAATGATGTCATATCAAGATGCCTTCTCTACAAATAGTACACAAGTCCAGTTATCTTCATAACACACTTCCTTGTAATAAAAGTAACAATGGCATCTATTGAAGTTAATAAGCCTATCAAGCCTCATGAAGAAATTGTCCAGCTGATTGCGAATTTTCCCCCAAGTATATGGGGTGACCTTTTTTTATCCTTTTAACATCGACAATCAGGTATATTTTCTTTTTGTTTCTATTTTCCTGAGGTTGATTTTGGTATGTTCTCATCTTGCTGTTCTATTTTTCAGTTTCTTGTTTATTTTCAATACTATATTTTTCGGTGTCATTAATTTATGAAAAAATTTTATTTATTTATTTTTTTAGTTCTTTTTACCCTAAAGAGACTGACTATTCCCACTCCAAAAATTGCTGAACAGACTCCAAAAATACCCGCTTTTTCTAAAATACCCTTACAAAATCTTAATTAAAAAAAAAGGTTCGATCAGCCGGACATGGCCGAACAGCTTGGAAGCTGTTAGACTGCCATTTCCTATTGCAATTGCTGCTAGAAATGGCAGCCCAAGGCCCGGGGGCGAGAACACCCCCTTTTTTGCTGCAAAATTGCAACAAAAACTATGGGGCGGGGTTTTCCCCCCTCAGGCACTGCAATTTCCGACCGCATTGCTGCCGGAAATTGCAGAAGCACTGCTGCTGGCTTCTTCGTTAGCTTGTTTCTTTCACCCTTTTTTTTTATTATAAATTGGAAGGCTATTTTGGGAAGGTGGAAGATAATGGAGTGTGTTTGGAAGAAAATGGGGTGTGAATAGCCCCATTCTTCCCTAGCAGATATCATACTGAGTTTCCTACTTTTCTTTATTTTCAAAAATGTGTTTTCACGACTATGAAAGTACACAAGTTTTCAAGATATATAGTTTTCGATTTCTTTTTATTTTTGATTTATAAAAAGGACGCATATATGTATGTACGTGGATATATAAACATGTTTATACACAC
This sequence comes from Jasminum sambac, assembly GCA_018223645.1. Lineage (NCBI taxonomy): Eukaryota > Viridiplantae > Streptophyta > Magnoliopsida > Lamiales > Oleaceae > Jasminum > Jasminum sambac. The sequence continues at coordinate 25,223,431 of CP073641.1, forward strand.
AAATTAAAAGGCACTAAAAGATCTCCTAAATGAGTTGATCATATCATTTTTGGCATGCAGTTATCGGATACTTACGGTAAAGAGATTGAGGTGTCGAAGGAAGAGGTGAGAAGAAACATAACTAGCAAGGAATATAAATCGACAAAAATGATGATTTTGATCGACACTATCAAATGCCTTGGCTTTTCATATCACTTTGAGGAGGATATCGAAAATCAGCTGTGGAAAATAGGAAATGAAGATCATGAAGACATAATCAATTATGATCTATTCATTGCTGCCTTGCATTTTAGGTTGCTGAGACAACACGGTTATCATGTATCATCTTGTAAGTACACGTCAATCAATAACTTGCGTGTCTTTCTTATTCGGTGCATGTTATGATACGAACCCGGAAAGCTCCACATCGACCGAACCACCCCACGTGGCCGCGCACGGCCGCTCACGAGAAGCCGAGCCAAGAAAATGGGACGAGCTTTGATGACCTGGGTCGAAGAAGTATGTCAACATGTCCCTACCAAGTCATCTCCAGCCTTGGAATGGTCCACAGGAGTTCCCGAGCCAAAAGAAATCCTCCAATTACGAGTCGGGGACGTTGGAACTCAAGAATGCCATGCAGACGAAATTTACGGCCGTAACCGTATTAATTACGGCCGTAACTCAGCCATTACGGCCGTAACCTAAATCCATACGGCCGTAATCTAGGAAGCTGAAGACCAGAGATTTACAGAGAGTTAATTACGGCCGTAACTCAGCCATTACGGCCGTAACCTAAATCCATACGGCCGTAATCTAGGAAGCTGAAGAACAGAGATTTACAGAGAGTTAAATACGGCCGTACCATTTGGGACCTACGGCCAGTATCACCGCTTTACTACCGTAACTTTATCCTTACGCTGCATCGCTCCAGCTTTTTGGGCCAAATTATGCAGAGTTAATTACGGCCGCTTACTCGAAATACGGTAACGCAGGACTTACGGCCGTAACAATTGTCCATACGGCCGTAACTCAAGAATCAAGTTTGGGCAGTTTTGAGCCAGAGAGCTTATTACGGCCGTACTTTTGAGTCATACAGCCGTACCCGAGGATTTACGGCCGTAAATCCTATAATTACGGCCGTAATTTTAGCCGACCTAGGGTTAAATTTTAGATATTTTCGGATTTTTTCATTATTTTATTATTATTTCAATTTTGGGGCTTGTATATGAACAAAACAAGCCATTTGTAAGAATAACTTTGGTTCATATATGAAAAGAGAGAGCTTATGCTTTTCTTGAGAGAATTGATTTCTCTTGTTGTTCTTTTGAACACATCGAACTTATCAAGAGCGTGATCAACTCTTGTGGCGTTCACCCCTGCCGGTTGTCTACTACGCACAGTTGAAGGTGATAGGTTTCAGCCTATTGTTGTCACTTCGTGAGTAGAAGGTCGTCAGGTTTCTCGATCGTGACCAGTGATTGGCTTTTCTGGGATCTAATCCAATCTGGATTGGGTTGCGTTGGCATCGAGACTAATGAGGTCCGTATCAGTTGGTGTCAGAGCACAGATTCTAATCATCTGGTATCTATCCTTTGTTTTATGTTTTTATAGTATAAGTCCTTTGTTATTAAGTCTTAGATTGTTATGTTAGTGATTGTTATCGGATTAGAATCGTGAGTATTGAACGTTAAATTTGTAGGATTTTAGTGTGTGTTCTTGGTGTTCTTGGTGCAAATTGCTTTTGTGCTTACAAGTCATCCAATTTCTAGTATTGTATTGGTATTGAGATTATAAGTGTTGTGTTGTGAAAAAAAAAACAAGAGAGAGCCGAAATTTCAGTTTGCAATATTCTAGTAGAGTGTTGTGTCATTGAGTTGTAATCTGGCTGAGCAATTGCTTGGGCATTGTTTTGGTGAACTAACAAGAAGATCTTACCTTGATCAAGGTTGTTGAGTTCGATTGAACAAAAGAGTGTGAGTGCATTATTGAGTGTTGAGTGAGAGAGTGTTGAGTGATATACACGAGTGATATTCACGAGAGGACACTACAGGGCTTGCACACACTTGCACACAATGTCTGATACAGGTTCAGTAGAGGGACACGGATCTAAAGCCGCCACCTTGGATGATATCCAGTCTGTTCTTCAGGCTTCTATGACCGCAATGGAGCGTCGGTTGAGTCAACAGTTACGAGACGATGTTGAGCAATCGGTAGCTAGGTTGAATGTTCGTAGACCGGAGTTTGAAGAAGGTGATGAGGATGATTATGAGGTGATATATAGAGGTGGTAGAGGTAGAGGCGGTCGAGGAGGTCGAGGAGGTCGAGGTAATGAGAGACCACGAGAGGAGGAAAGTGATGTAAAAAATGTGAAGGTTGAAGTACCTTCATTCCAAGGTAAAGCCGATCTGGATGCTTACTTGGATTGGGAAAGTCGGGTAGAGTTGGTGTTCCAATTTTATAGAATCCCGGAAGAGAAGAAAGTTCCACTTCTAGTGAAAGAATTCACGGGATATGCTCTTAGTTGGTGGAAACAAACTACTACGGCTCGGCGAAGAAATTTGGAAGCTCCGGTGAGTACTTGGAATGAGTTGAGAACGATAATGAGAAAGCGGTTCGTTCCTACATATTACTACCGAGGTTTGTACAATAAATTGCAAACATTAAATCAAGGGGGACGAAGCGTTGAAGAGTATTATCAAGAGATGGAATCTCTTATGACTAGAGCCGATATAGGAGAAGAAGAAGAGGCTACTATGGCATGGTTTCTAAGTGGATTGAATCGAGAAATTGCCAATCTTGTTGAGTTGCACGATTATGCCGATATTCAAGAATTGGTACATAAAGCCGCCAAGGTAGAGATGCAATTGAAGAAGAAGAGTTTCATTAAACCTCAAGCCGGGGGAAGTAGTAGCTTTGGGAAATCGAAATGGAGTAGTGACAAGACTACAACTCCAAAGCCGGCTTGGGAAGGGCGGAGTGAACCACCTAAGTCTTCTCCGGTGGGGGAAGATAAAGGGAAAAGGCCAATGGGTGCACTACCCCTCCGGAATCGAGAAATCCAATGTTTCAAATGTCAGGGACGGGGACACATTGCCTCGGAGTGCCCTAATCGCCGAACAATGGTGGTGCGGGAGAATGGTGAAATTGAAACGGAGGATGAAGAAGAAAACCCTCCTATTGTGGAGGAGGAGGAGGAAGATTCGGATGAGCAATATGTGATGACTATCCCAGAGACCTTAGTTACACGGCGAGCTCTTAGCACGAAGGCGAAGGTGGATGGAGTGACCTCTCAACGGGAGAATATCTTTCACACTCGGTGCCTAGTGCAAGGCAAACCATGTAGTTTGATTATTGACGGGGGAAGTTGTTCGAATGTTGCTAGTTATATGTTCGTTGATAGGGTTGGACTTCCACTGATCAAACACCCGAAACCGTATCGATTACAATGGTTTAGTGATACAGGCGAGGTTCGGGTTACCAAGCAAGTGAAGATCCCTATCTTGATTGGAACATATGAGGATGAAGTGGTATGTGATGTAGTACCCATGCAAGCTACACACATATTGCTAGGCCGACCGTGGCAATTTGATAGACAAGTGACACATGATGGATATCGCAATAGATACAGCTTCAAGTTCAATGGGAAACCAATTGTACTTGCTCCTTTGACACCGCAACAAGTGTATGAAGATCAAGTCAAACTCAAAAAGGAAGCTGATGAGAAGGAAAAGCGGCGAGTTGAGTGGAAAAAAAGAAGAGAGAGTAAAAGGAGAGAAGAGTGAGCATGAGGAGAAAAAGAAAGAGTGCTTCTTTGCAAGGCCGAGAGAAATTGTGAGGGCTCTTTCAGGACCAACAAGTGCTCTTATTAGTGTATAACGAGAGTGGTCGAGTGCTCAATTCTAACCTTGAATCCCTTCCCAATTCTATTGTTTCTCTCTTACAGGAATTCAATGATATCCTTCCCGAAGAATTGCCGAGCGGGTTGCCACCAATTCGAGGCATTGAGCATCAGATTGACCTAGTTCAAGGAGCCGCGATTCCCAATCGCCCCGCTTACCGTAGCAACCCCGAGGAAACAAAGGAATTGCAACGCCAAGTGGAGGATTTGCTTAGCAAAGGGTATGTCCGGGAAAGTCTAAGTCCATGTGTCGTACCGGTCTTGCTCGTGCCCAAGAAAGATGGATCATGGAGAATGTGTGTTGACTGTCGAGCTGTCAACAACATTACGGTAAAATATCGCCACCCTATACCTAGACTTGATGACATGCTTGATGAACTTTATGGTGCTAGTATTTTTAGCAAAATTGATTTGAAAAGCGGTTATCACCAAATCCGAATGAAAGAGGATGACGAATGGAAAACGGCTTTCAAAACCAAACAGGGTTTATATGAATGGTTAGTTATGCCGTTTGGTTTGACGAATGCACCCAGTACATTTATGAGACTAATGAATCACGTGTTACGTGCTTTCATTGGTAAATTTGTAGTGGTGTACTTCGATGACATATTGATTTATAGTAGGGGGCTCAATGATCATGTGAAACACCTTAGGCTTGTGTTGGAAGCGTTAAGGAAAGAAAAATTATTTGCAAACCCTACTAAAAGTCACTTTTGTCTTGAGAAAATTGTGTTTCTTGGTTACGTGGTGAGTGCCAATGGAGTAGCAGTTGATGAAGAAAAGGTTCGGGCAATTAAAGAATGGCCTACTCCATCTAGCATAGCCAATGTTCATAGTTTTCATTGTTTAGCTAGTTTCTACAGTCGATTTGTGCCTAACTTTAGTACACTAGCCGCACCATTAACTGACGTAATCAAGAAAACCGTTGGGTTTAAATGGGAAAAGGAGCAAGAACGAGCTTTTCAAACAATTAAAGAAAAACTGTGTTTTTCGCCCGTACTTGCTCTTCCCGACTTTCACAAAGCTTTTGAGATCGAATGTGATGCGTCGGGCATAGGTATTGGTGCTGTGTTGATGCAGGAACGAAGGCCAATTGCATACTTTAGCGAGAAATTGAGTGGTGCCACCCTCAATTATCCTACGTATGACAAAGAGCTCTATGCATTGGTTCGAACGCTAGAGAATTGGCAACACTATCTCTGCCTGAAAGAGTTTGTGATCCACACCGACCACCAATCGCTAAGGCATCTCAAAAGCCAAGGCAAGTTGAACAAGCGACATGCTAAGTGGATGGAGTTCATTGAGACATTTCCCTACGTGATCAAGTACAAGCAAGGAAAAGAAAACATTGTTGCAGATGCATTATCACGCAGGTATACCTTACTCACCACTCTAGATACTAAATTGTTGGGTTTTGAATTAATGAAAGAATTATATGAGAAAGACCCAAACTTTAGTAGTATCTATGTTGCTTGTGAAAAGAGTGGATTTGAGAAGTTCTATAGGCTAGAGGGGTACTTATTTCGAGAGAGCAAACTTTGTGTTCCTTCTAGTTCTATACGAGAGTTGTTAGTGAGAGAGGCTCATGACGGAAGCCTCATGGGACATTCGATTGTAGAAAAAGACATTTGAAGTCTTATGATCATTTCTATTGGCCTAAGATGAAACGGGACGTAGAGAAAATTTGCATGAATTGCATTACCTGTAGAAAGGCCAAATCCAAGGTATTATCTCAAGGACTTTACACTCCCCTTCCCATACCTCAATCGCCATGGGAAGATATATCTATGGATTTCATCTTGGGGTTACCTAGGTCTAGAAATGGGAGAGATTCGGTTTTTGTGGTAGTTGATCGGTTTAGTAAAATTGCTCATTTTATACCCTGTCACAAAACCGATGATGCAAGTCATATTGCCGACTTGTTCTTTCGTGAGATAGTTTGGCTACATGGAGTGCCGAAGACAATTGTGTCAGATAGAGACGTCAAAGTCCTTAGCTACTTCTGGAAGACCTTGTGGGGAAAACTAGGTACCAAACTGCTATTTTCAACCACGAGTCATCCCCAAACTGATGGTCAAACTGAAGTAGTAAACCGTACGTTGTCACAATTACTTCGGGCTATCATTAGTCGGAATATTAGGACGTGGGAAGAATGTTTATCACATGATGAATTTGCTTATAATCATGCTAAACATTCTTCAACTAATTTTTCTCCTTTTGAAGTGGTTTATGGTTTTAATCCGCTAACTCCGTTAGATTTGATTGCTTTACCTGTAAGTGAAAGGGTTAGCTTGGATGCTAAACACAAAGCCGAGCTTGTTCGGTCCATACACGAAAAGGTAAAACTGCAGATCGAGAAAAAGAACCAACAAGTATCGACTAGGGTGAACAAAGGGCGAAAAGAAGTGATCTTTGAGCCGCGCAATTGGGTTTGGCTACACCTCCGAAAGGAAAGATTCCATCAACTACGCCGATCAAAATTGTTACCACGAGGTGATGGACCTTTTCAAGTAGTTGAACGAATCAACAACAATGCCTACAAACTTGATCTTCCAGGTGAGTATAATGTGTCGGCTACATTTAACGTCTCTGATCTTGTTCCGTTTGATGCAGGAACCAATTCGTGGACGAATCAACCTGAAGAGGGAGGGGATGATACGAACCCGGAAAGCTCCATATCGACCGAACCACCCCACGTGCCGCACGGGCCGCTCACGAGAAGCCGAGCCAAGAAAATGGGACGAGCTTTGATGACCTGGGTCGAAGAAGTGTGTCAACATGTCCCTACCAAGTCATCTCCAGCCTTGGAATGGTCCATAGGAGTTCCCGAGCCAAAAGAAATCCTCCAATTACGAGTCGGGGACGTTGGAACTCAAGAATGCCATGCAGACGAAATTTACGGCCGTAACCGTATTAATTATGGCCGTAACTCAGCCATTACGGCCGTGACCTAAATCCATACGGCCGTAACCTAGGAAGCTGAAGACCAGAGATTTACAGAGAGTTAAATATGGCCGTACCATTTGGGACCTACGGCCGTATCAGCCGTTTTACGGCCGTAACTTTTATCCTTACGGCCGTACCCTCAGTTTCCAGAGAGTTAATTACGGCCGTACTTACTCAGAATACGGTCGTAACGAAGGACTTACGGCCGTAACTCAAGAATCAAGTTTGGGCAGTTTTGAGGCAGAGAGCTTATTACGGCCGTACTTTTGAGTCATACGGCCGTACCCAAGGATTTAAGGCCGTAAATCCTATAATTACGGCCGTGATTTTAGTCGACCTAGGGTTAAATTTTAGATATTTTTGGATTTTTTCATTATTTTATTATTATTTCAATTTTGGGGCTTGTATATGAACAAAACAAGCCATTTGTAAGAACAACTTTAGTTCATATATGAAAAGAGAGAGCTTATGCTTTTCTTGAGAGAATTGATTTCTCTTGTTGTTCTTTTGGACACATCGAACTTATCAAGAGCGTGATCAACTCTTGTGGCGTTCACCCCTGCCGGTTGTCTACTACGCACAGTTGAAGGTGATAGGTTTCAGCCTATTGTTGTCACTTCGTGAGTAGAAGGTCGTCAGGTTTCTCGATCGTGACCAGTGATTGGCTTTTCTGGGATCTAATCCAATCTGGATTGGGTTGCGTTGGCATCGAGACCAACGAGGTCCATATCATGTTAGGATTCAAATTTTTACAAATTTTTATGCATCTTTATGTGAATTATGAGATAGAATGAGTGAAGTTGAATGATGAATATTTGTGTAGGGCATATAGGTTCCACGATATTATTTGTTTGATCAAATTCAAATTTAACAGAGAATGAATTAAAATGTGTAAAAATAAGTTAAAATTTGATGCCTGACATGTGCGTAATTAGGTATCTTTGAGAAGTTCTTGGACTGCAAAGGTAAATTTAAGGAAGCCAAAAAATGTGATGTGAAGGGTCTCTTGAGCCTCTATGATACGGCCCATGCAAGAGCATATGGAGAAGAAGTTTTAGACAAGGATCTTGCATTTGCGATTGCTCATCTCAAGAATTCAATACTAAATTTGATGGAAGATTCTTCTCTTAAGAAACAAGTTTCGCATGCTTTTGAACAATCACTACATAAGGGCAACCCAAGAATAGAGCCACGCTTTTTCATTTCCTTTTATGGAGAAGATCAGTTGAAGAACAAAGTTCTTTTGAGGCTTGCAAAATTAGATTTCAATTTGCTTCAGATGCTCCACAAGAACGAACTCTCTCTAGCTAGTCACAAGGTGATGAATTTTATATCTTCACAAGATTTGGAAAAAATGTTATTTATGCCATGCATGAGTGATAATATGATATAGTCATCATATCGACTCATCATATATATTCGATACTATTATTGCTTTTATTTCAGGTGGTGGAAAGAGCACGACCTTATTGCACAACTTTCTTATCCAAGAGATAGACTTGTAGAATGTTACTTTTAGGCTAACGGGACTTATTTTGAACCTTAGTATTCAACGGCTCGAATTATGCTCACGAAATGTTTGATGATGGTAACAATCTTACATGACACATTTGATGCATATGGAATAGTTGAAGAACTCGAAATCTTCACCGACGTTGTACAAAGGTACATGTTAATGTTTTATGCTAAAATAACTTATCCCCCTTCCAATTATAATTGGGTACTTGTTTCATATCCAACCATTAGATATTTAATATACAAAATTGCTCTAGAGCAAGCAACTTACATAAATATTGTTCAAGTGGGTGGATCCACGCCTGGGGGATACCAAATTACAGTCCTCTATATGCATGCGTTTGCTCCCCCCCTCTATATATAATCCGATATTGATGATAGAGATTTCAATTGCCTTTCCGATGGGATATAAGCGAAATTGATCATCTCTCAAATTACATGAAAATCATCTATAGGTTCGTTCTAAATTTTTTCCAAGCTTATGAGGAAGAATTAGAATCACTAGGAAGATCTTATGCTGTCCACCATGCAAAGGAAAAGGTATACATGGCTCAATTTACCCAATGTTTGATTTTAGGGGATATGTATTATCTCTCTCTCTCTCTCTCTCTCTCTCTCTCTCTCTCTCTATATATATATATATATATATATATATGCGTTCTTATTCTGGAAACGGGTCGATATATTTCAACATCGTGATAATTTTGTGGTAGACAAAAGAACTCATGAGGGGTTAATTACTACATTGAGGCCAAGTGGTTTCTTGAAGGATGCAATATTCCTCCATTTGCCGAGTACTTCAACAATGCCAAGATTACTACCACTTACTATTTACGAAGCCTAAAATTCTTGAAGCTAGTGTAACAATATGTCACCTTGTTGATGACACAGCTACTCATCTCGTATGTGTACATTTGAAGCATTATTAATCAACTATTTAGTTACTCATTGCATAAATGATATCTGCACATCTCATTTATTCTGTTGTTTAGTACTGTTTGTGTTTAGAATATTGAAATTATATTGATGTTTTCAAAAGTTTGCATTTATTAAGGTTGAGAAGGGCAGAGGGAAAATCTTTCCCGAGATCGAATGCTACATGAAAGAATACAATGTGTCTAGAGAAAAAGAAGTTGAAGCAATCCATCAAATAGCAGAGAATGCATGGAAGGACTTGAATGGGAGTCTCAATGAAACTTGCGCCCCAAAGGAAATTTCTCATGCGAATTTTAAATTTAACTCGCCTGGTGGATGTTTCTTATAAGCACGACATGGATGGATACACATATCCAGAAAAAAATCCTAAAACCGTTTATTTTGATTTGTTTTTGAAACCTTTCACTACACCAGATTTTGTGAATTGTCACGGTTAAAAACCATGACAAATCGAAATTGTCACGGTTTTTAACCGTGACAATTTATGGCGTCGCAAAGTAGATGGTCACGGTTATTAACCGTCGCCAATAGTCACGGTTCTTAAGCATGGCCCATTGGTCGCGGTTGTGGTAATTGTGTCATGACTCATGTGTGCTTGTTATATTTAAGAACCTACATTTGCACCTGTTATGCTTTTTTGTATAAGCTTGTAATTGCGGTTAAGGTGTTTATTACTTGAATATAATTTATCGCTAAATTTTAAGTTCCATGTCACTCTAGATTGGTTCTTTTTAGCACTCGTGTAGAATTTGTATGGATAAAAGCCACAAATCAAAGTTTACAGAGGCAAAGAAAAAATGGTTATTTTCAACCGAAAAAAAAAGAAGAAAAAGAAACCGTTTACAATTGTTAACTTTAGTTTTGAAATTTTTTAGAAAACATCGATAAACAATATCTATATAATATATAAAATAAGGTTTGATTGACAGTTGCTCAATTGCAAAACAGTTAATCAAACTACAATTCTGTTAAAAGTACCTTTTCCAATAAAATTTGTACCTGTGTTTACTCCTATGTGTTGTGAAATAAAATTTACATATTTTACATATAACAGTCAAATATTGCAACGTCTGATTTATAGCAAAACCTTTTTTCATATGTTATATTATACAGATAGATTGGTAAATCTTCATAGGTTATACTATATAGATAGATCGTTAAACCCCAATGTCTCTTATTAGCTGCATATATAAATTATACGTGAAATAATAACTGAAAAAGATTAACGCTGACGCAATCAAATAATAATACGGAAAAAATATCTTCGCCATAACTAAATTATATTACAAATAATTTATGCACAACTCACTGCTACAAAACATTCCACAATATAATCTGAATTCGTCCATAGATTTGTGTCATTAACTTTTTGTACAAAACATATATAAACACAAGTGTGGCCACCTAAATTAAATTATATCCGGTGCATTAATAATTTGAACAAGACATACAATATAAAAAATACCATGTAACATAGATTAAGAATTTGTGAGGTAATTTTCTTATAACAGCATAACACTTAATTATATCAAGGAATTTAATAAAACAAAGAAATTAAATTAGTTATGTAAACAGATATAACACCAAAAACGTGTCCTCTGATTAGTTACAAGAAAAACTGCAACTGCAAAATAATGGGCCATTATGCCTGTAGTAACTGACCATTACCCACAAATGTGGACTCATTATCATTAACTGCATTCAAGAGTACCCTATAATAAAAACTACACCTAAACATAATTTTCACAAATCTGATTCAACTCATTTGGAAAAAAACTACTCACGAGGAATACTTGGCTGAAATCTGAAAACATAACACATCCTCAGGAAAAAATCGAGAAAACCAACATTTCCCCAGCTGAATTCTAGACACACATCCACAGCAAAAAAATCAACAAGACAAAAATTTCTGATGGCTCACCAATCACAGCTTTTAAGTGTTGCATCACCATGCCGCTATGACTGGAGAATCAAGGTTCGATGTGTTCGAAAATGGAGGGTACCCGGGAGAAGTTTGGAATTTGTATTTTCGGATGAAGAGGTTTAAACCCAGGCTAAATCATTCTTTAAATTTTCCTACTACAAAACTTCAAATTTCACTATGTGCATTCTTTTGCAGGGTAGCCGCATTCAAGCAACAGCGAAAGGCAAGGAAATTGAGAAGGTGGAGAAGAAGATTGTTGAAAGAGGAGTTTATATGCTAATGAACTTTGGCGTCGCCGAAAACACAGGCAAATATCGGCCCACATGCCACAGCTACAAACTAAACTTCAGCACAACAACTTTTGTTGTAGATTTGAGTTCAATTGAATTTCCTCTCCACATGTATGAAATCAAAACAGTTTTAGAAATTCAAACTGGGGGTTATGGAGGGGAGAATACTGCACTGTTTGGTAAGGATCATATTGAAACTGTACTATTGAATCTCTTTTGATATATGCTACACTCCTAACATTTCAACCATTTTGCAGATTTCCTAGGTGAAATAGTACATGTCAAAGAGAGAACCACAGGAATTTCAACGAAAAAAAGATTTGACATTGTCATGAGAGATATCAAGTAAGATAAATCTATGTCTTTGTATAGATTTGGTTTTTTGAAAATGTTAACTCCACAAATTTCACAAATGCAAGAAAAACACATAGACTAGACATTTTGGGAAGACTATGCTGAGGTGGTTGAAGACTACCTCAACATCAATAACAACAAGCAAAAACATATAGTGCTGCTTATGCAAATGGATAAAGCAAAATTATTCAATGGTAGACAACATATAATTTTCATTTTATACTACTATATTTCAAGATATAACTTATTCATTAAATTAATGCAGGGAGCTACACAATTTCAAACACATATGATGCTACCAAAATCATACTAAATGAGGATATACCAGAAATTCTAGATTTCAAGAGATGATGACAGCCTACTTTACTTCATTTTACAAGCCGACGCACATAAAAAAGCTATACTAATTATTTTTACTGCTGTGTTGTTTCCAGTTTAAACATCATAGACGACTCTAACTACCATGAAATTACCATGGTCAATGATAATGTTGAACTTGCTATTGAAAATAACCTAGCACATCCAGAGACTAAAATACTGAAAATAGTTGACCTAAGTCTACTAACAAAGGTCTATTCCTTATGCTAGCATAATATTAGTGATTTTAATGTAATTTTGTAACAAAACTTGAACGTCCGATTTACTCATTTTCTTGACCTGAATTATTTTTTGATGTCTTCTACGTTGTAGAAAACACATGTATGGGTCTCTGGACACATTACATCCATACTATCAGAAAAAGAGTGGTCATACTTGGCATGTAGAACCTGTGTTAGAAAGGTACAGAAACAAGGTGGTGGATGTTGGTGCGAAAAGGATAGAAAGTTTGAAAAAATCCACTTCCAAGGTTCAGAGTACGTGTCTCAGTCGCTGATACAACAAGGATGTCACACTATTGCTATGGGACAGGGAAGTCCGACAACTCACAAATCAAACAGCAGCCAACTTGAGAAGCAGAGTAGGAATGGTATGCTCCCTCTAATTAATTTTAACATTTCAACTATCTGTCTTTTAACACCTAATGGTAAATATAGTTCGACGACGAGAAACATAACTTAAAGCGGAAGTCAACGGACAACACAGACTGTGCAGAAGAAATCTTTGATATGGTGGGAAAAGTATGCATCTTCAAACTGAATATCATTGATGAAAATATTAGTGGAGGGGATCGGATTTATTCCGTTAAGAGACTAGCAGACCATGCAGTATACCCAATAAGTACAAAAGCTTAATAAGTTTATAGTTAACACACAGCTACTGACTAAGTTCTCTATTATTTTCTGAATAATAGGAAGTGATAGATTTGGAGTTATTAAATGACCCGGCTGAGTCTGCTAGCAATGAACCAAGCACTCCACTAACAAGTTCAAGCTCAAAGGTCACTGATGACGGCACAGGTTCATCGCAGTAGTTGTACTCCAACAAGTTAAAGAAAGTGAAAATTGAGAAAGACTAATGTTCCAATCCTCTTATTCTGATGTTTTTATGTTTAGTATGTTCACAGTTGTTCAGTGAATATGATTCACTGTTATTATGCAAAGCTTAGATGACTAAGGCCAGTGAATATGATTCACTGTTCATTTTCTACCATTGTCTTTTCAAATTTAAGTGAAATGTTTGTACATAGTCATTTCAAGTTTCTATTCTAACATGATGCAGTACTTTAAACAGTTCATGAGTTATGTGTAAGCCGATTCAGTTCTAAAGTTTTCAAGTATGTAATCATTAGTCATTTTTTACAAGCCAGATAACAACTCGCAGGTTGATAATTTTCACACTTCAGTGTTGAACAAGACAATTACAAAACAAAAAAATTTATGCTTTTTTCAAGTATTCCACACCCGCCCTGCGCACCGCCGCCCCCCCCAAAAAACCAACAAAAAGAAAGAAAAAACTCAATTTCTACTGTTACTCCAACAAGTATAAAAATCTCTACCTATATAGATTTAACACAATTATACTAATCAATATACCATTTGACGTACTTCAATTATTTCATCAATGAATAACATCAAAATGATTAATTTTGACTATATACATATCATTAACAATAATACTTAGTGGGTGATTTGGTACAATTTGGAGTGGTGGACGAAAGTAGATACAAGGGCCAAGACATTTTTTCTGTTTCTGAAATAAGATTAAGGTCAACAACTCTAAGCATTAAATATAAAATAACTGACACCATTACCACATAATTATAATAGTATGAAACTGGATCTATCTTATCATACAAAACTGTCAGGTAACTACCCATATTCACTCAAAACTGACACCAGAACAGTCTACATAAAACATTTAACCAGGCAAGAATCACTAACATATTCCTACGAGACATCAATTAGCACAGCACAAACTAAACACCTAAGACAAGAAATCGAGTATGGATAATGCACGTAGAAGTTCAAGAAGGCAGACAAAGCTGCGACCGTTGACAAATTCAGGTAACCATTTGTAGGGAATTTACACATGTTGTTAACATTGTTGTTTGCTTTACATATTTAACACGTTCTTATCAATTTATGCCATCGTCAGAATTGAATGTCCTCCTTAGTACTGGAAAAAGAACATTGTCACCAGAATCTAAAAAACAAATGGGTGAGGGGAAGTCTTGCAAATCCGGTAACACTAACGTATCAGAAGGTAAATAAGGACAATACATAGATTATTTCATAGTTTTGAAATTCATGGTCCTATGAATACAATGTTCTATAACATATTCATTAATGTTTTTATCAGAATTGAACAACCGTGTACAAACAGGGCAACATAGAAGGCTAAATTCAGAAACTGAAAATCAAGGAGTATCAAATGCTATGGTGATTTCATCAAACACACAACTCTTGAATGCAGTGACAGGACTCTATGAGACTCCTATTACTGGATTATCTTCCAATTTGGTGCTCCCTATACGGGTTCGAGTGTTGGAACATGGGTCAACATCAGGTTTCCCATTATACTCATACACAAAAATACTAACTATTTTCACATTACGAATTAATCGTGAGATTAATTCTAATGTTTATTTCTAAATATTTCACCAAATAAAAAGCACATAAGGCAACTTTAACTTCGAATTAAATATTGAAAATTTATGCAAATTAAGTGTTAGGTGGTGTAAGGTTACCTTAATAGCAGAAGCCGTTGATGAGAACGAAGCTTTTCTCCTGATTGATTGTTCATCTGTACATGGGGGTCTCATAAATTACATGTAATTCCTACACTATTAACTTACATATATGAACAACTATAAAATGGAACCAAACAAATAAAAAACAAAAGTAACAACACCATCTTCTCCTAGGTCTATAAATTACATTCCTTTTACTTCAGAGATGATATTAAAAAAAAAAATTCAGAAACCCCAACGTACAAATGAACATTCGCGTCCATTTCTCCAAATAGTTGTAAGATCTGTACCAAAGTTAAAAAAATAAGAGAATAATTAATATAAATTGTTAATACAAAAAAAACAAAAGAAATCTAAAAGATCTAACTCTGACCGAAAATATAAAATGAGTACTGCACCTAGAAACAACTATAATATCTGGAAAGACGCCTTACCAGAGCATTATGTTCTTGCAGTAGGAACGATTTTGATGGAAATCGTACATACATACCGTGCTGATTGGTGCTGGAAAAGAATGCATATGGTATTTCAGTAAGAAAAGGAAAATGTAGAGCAATATAATAAGAAAAACATGGAGATTGTTTAACTATACACTAAAAGATTCCTTGCGGGGCAAGAACTAACTGTTTAGAATTAATTAAAATTAAATCTCCCATGCTCATAGCACATAAAGTTTTTTGTTTACTCAATACAAAAAATCGAGTAACAAATTCACATACTATAACTCATTACTGGCATCTAAGAAATATTTACTTACATAATTCAGCATGCTGCATGCTTTTTGTAAGCTGTACATTCCTTTTAGAGTGTGATTGTGCTTCTTTAATCATGTGATTAGATAAAACTTTAGAGAAGATAAGAAATCAAAATTAAAAAAAAAAAATTGCTCAATGAAAATTTCCACAAATAGCATGAACATTATCATAGCTGAAATTGAAAAGGACCGAGAATTTTGTTATCAGATCATATCTTAAAATACATTAATGTTGAAGAAAAAAAGATAAAACACCTGTAATCAAAATAAAAAATCCAAATATACCACAATGAAAATTTCAGCTATGATAATATTATAGCTAGCTATTTGTGGAAGTCGTGATATTCCAAAAATATTATGAAAAAAAATTCAGTATTATTAGTAGCTATGAGTCTACGTTGTAAGATCAGAAATAGTTGTAAGATCTCCACGTTGAAATTTCAGATCATATCATTAGTTATAAGATCAAAATACTGAAAAATAATTCAGTATTATTAGTGGCTATGAGTCCACGTTTTAAGATCAGAAATAGCTATGAACATTATCATAGCTGAAATTGAAACAGACCAAGAATTTTGTTATCAGATCATATGAGACTATACATTAATGTTGAAGAAAAAAAAGATAAAACATGTCTAATCAAAATAAAAAATTCAAATATACCACAATGAAAATTGCAGCTACTATAATATTCATAGCTAGCTATTTGTGGAAGTGGTGATATTCCAAAAATATTATGAAAAAGGTTCAGTATTATTAGTACCTATGAGTCCACGTTGTAAGATCAGAAATAGTTGTAAGATCTCCACATCTTTTGAAATTTCAGATCATATCATATCAGAGTGAAAAAAAAATTTCACTCTATGTCATGAAAAAAATTTCAGATATGATCAACATATTCATAGCTATATATATGGAATCAAAAAATTTCAACTGTGCCAATACTAAAATCGCAATATAAAAATCTTAAAACGGAAATAATTAAAAAATATACGAAATATTTCAGATCTCATATTCCATACTTTTCTGGATCTGAACCAGATTGTATTTGTTTCATGACACAGATCTGAAACAAATAGCGTCGATGGGAAAATCATCAAACTTACAATGAAATGAAAATTTTTATTTCACTCTAAGATATGAGAAAAAAAAAGAAGTGGTAAAATTAAAATCGCAATATAAAAATCTTAAAACGAAAAAAATTCAAAAGATACGAAATGTTTCAGATCTTCTCATATTCCATACTTTTTTGGATCTGAACCAGATATTATTTGTTTCATGACACAGATCTGAAACAAATAGCGTCGATGTGAGAATCATCAAAATAAAATTGAAATAACAAATTTTATTTCACTCTCGGATATGAAAAAAAAATAACTTAATGCGAAAATAAAATCGCAACATAAAAATCTAAAAACGCAAAAAATTCAAAAGAGACGACCACCAAAAAAATCTTGAGACTTGAACAAAGTTGAATACAAGCTGAAATAAAGCTAATTACCTAGTGTTACTTGAAATAAAGTGAATTACATCATTGAAACTAATGCTACAAGCTGGTACTTGAGACTTGAACAAAGTTCCGAGATTCTTAAAGTATTGTGAGTTAAGTTTAAAGTCAATACTGTGTAATTACAATTAATCTGAAAATACCACCAAAAATACCAATGAGTAACAACACACATCTGCAGAGAAACTCGATGCACAAGGCGAACTACTCAAGCTAAGCTAATAACTGAATAACTGGTCATACGCGCGCAGAGCAAGCCCCAAAGGCTAAACACCGACATACACGTCCCCAAGCCTATGTGTGTACGGTGATGGGTCCCCAAGACCTATATAAGCTAGTCATACATTGTGGAACGAATCACAACAGTGCAGAGCTGGTAAATCTAACAAGGCACTTTACGAAAAATATAGTTTTTCCACTCACAGAACCACGGACTGCTTCTAGTTCGGCTAGTAAGCTTCCTCAATCATCTCGTCACCACCACGCAAAACCACGACGAATCCACGCTTTCTCCTTCTTTTTTCCCTTTTCTTTTTCCTTTTTTTTCTTTTTCTTTTTTCCTCCTCACGCTTGATCGGCTTTTGGTTCTCTTTGCTATTCATGTTTTGCTTGGTTGATGCATATACACATATATATATATATATAATTTGCAAACTAGATCCCATCTCTTGTTTGGTTGATTTAAGTTGGTCATTTGGCTCTTAGTTGCATCCATAACCCATAAATTTCCAATGAAATCAATTAAATCCACAAACTTTTAATAGACCAAATTAAATCCCTTTCAAAATTTGACTTCGACCCATAACTAACGGTGTTGACCAAGTAGTAGCTGAAATTTAAATAAGCGAAAATTCTGGTCGTAACAACCTTACATCCTTAAAAGAATTTCGTCCTCGAAATTCAGTGAACTTTGATATAGAGGAACCGAGTTACTTAGAACCTTGATAATTGGTTTCTCCATTAAATCCTGTAATATCTCAACTTGACCCAAAAATAATGTGATTTTGACCATAAAAAGAACTTCGTCCTCAAAATTAAGTTCACTAGTACCCATAAAATGAGAATACTTGACCTTTAATCTTCATTCTCCAACCTGAATGCTTTGTCTGGATAAATTTCTAGCATAGCACATCTGTAGAATCAATAGTTTACCTTGCTAAATTTACTCTTATTAACCTCGTGGTCCATCACTTTCTCTTCTAAAGCTTCCTAAGGAAGCAAATTTCATTTAACCATTACACAATTACACCAATTTTCCTGTATAATCAAATTGTCCTCCATAATCAAACCGCTAAGCATCCCAAAATAACTTGATATAGAATAAATAATCAAATATGCCTCTAAAAATTTCCCATGTAATCAAAGTTGTACCACAACGCCAACTTTTAAAAGAACATCCTTTAATTCATAACAGGAACGCAATAAGACAAGCTTTCTAATTATCACATAAATACCAGAGTCCCAAAGATGCTTTCCATGCATATGTTTACCTTCCAAACCTCGATATAAGATACATAAACTATGCATACAAGAAGGTCCATCCCAATTTGATAAATCTTTGTATTACCTTCTTTGTGTGGATTTCCCGTATATACGAAAATTCTTCAATCAAATAATTACTAGTAGCCACATATGACACATCACGATATTCTTGAAATTATTACTCCAACTTACCAACCTCTATAACTTCTTCCCATTTAGGAAGACGCTGAGCTTGAGATAATGGACTTTGTTGCCTGTGAATTCTACCACCACGACTTATGACTTGTTACAAAATGAGTGATATGCTGAAAAAGGAATTGCATACGAAGAAGTTTTAAAAGTTTTAGAGAAAACATTTTAAGCAATCGTCAAGACTTCAGGAAATTCATAGTGAAACTTTAAAACAACACCGTGCTCTAATACCACTTGACAAGCCCCATCCCAAATTATCTCTAATAACTTGACACGTGGCGTGCGCCGACGATGGAGGCCAGCCTAACACTGGACCCACTGCCAAGGCAAGCTGAACTTGACATGAAACTATAATTTCTCTGTACTAAAATGAGCTTATAATAATTATGAAAGGACTTCCTAAATAAATTCGGATAACCAATCCGAAAATATTTAACATCATATGCGGAAATTGTCGGAAAAGAATTATAATTGAGAAAATGATGAATAATTCTAAAAGCAATGGTTTCGAAAAATAATTAAAATAAATAAATTAAAACCTCAACCATATTTGACATGTATTTCAAAATATGACGATTGCCAAGTTAAAACATGAATCATTTGAATACTATAGTGGTCGGCTCAGAACTCCACGGGCAATCCAATAATGCTCACGCTCGGTCCTTCCTATAAGAAAACATTAGGGGAAATACGTGAGTTTTGTAACCCAGTGAGTGTATGAGTTTGAAAACACGTATATATATTTATAAAGTATTTTATATTATATAGTTTTGGAGAAAATTTCTTAACTTGTTAAAGTGTAAGCATAACTGAAAAATACTACAAGAATTGCTAAGTAAGTTTCCAAGTGAAATACTGAAATAAAGCCGAATTACATCATTGAAACTAATGCTACAAGCTGATACTTGAGACTTAAACAAAGTTCCGAGATTCTGAAAGTATTGTGAGTTAAGTTTAAAGTTAATAATGTGTAATTACAATTAATCTGAAAATACCACCAAAACTTACAATGAGTAACAACACACATCTGCAGAGAAACTCAATGCACAAGGCGAACTACTCAAGCTGAGCTAATAACTGAATAACTGGTCATACGCGCGCAGAGCAAGCCCCAAAGGCTATAAACACCGACATACACGGCCCCAAGCCTATGTGTGTACGGTGATGGGTTCCCAAGACCTATATAAGCGAGTCATACACTGTGGAACGAATCACAACAGTGCAGAGCTGGTAAATCTAACAAGGCACTTTATGGTGGTTTTAAATGAATTTTCACATAATCTTTTAGAAAGGAAACTCTGCCTTATAAACTTCATAATTTTCTGAGATATTTATTGCAACAACATGTCATGATAATCTCTAAAAACATATTGGAATTTAAAACGTGCTACTTTACGAAAAATATAGTTTTTCCACTCACAGAACCACGAATTGCTTCTAGTTCGGCTGGTAAGCTTCCCCAATTGTCTCGTCACCACCACGCAAAACCACGACGAATCCACGCTTTCTCCTTCTTTTTTTCCCTTTTCTTTTTCCTTTTTTTTCTTTTTCTTTTTTCCTCGTCACACTTGATCGGCTTTTTGTTCTCTTTGCTGTTCACATTTTTCTTGGTTGATACATACATATATATATATATATATATATATATATATATATATAATTTGGAACCTAGGTCCCATCTCTTGTTTGGTTGATTTAAGTTGGTCATTTGGGTCTTAATTGCATCCATAACCCATAAATTTCCAATTAAATCCATTAACTTTTAATAGAGCAAATTAAATCCCTTTCAAAATTTGACTTTGACCCATAATTAACGGTTTTGACCAAGTAGTAGCTGAAATTTAAATAAGCGGAAATTCGGGTCGTAACACTATATGATCTATTTGATCCTTAACACCCGTATAAGCTAAGTATATATGAAGAAATTTATGAAAATAAAGACATAATATCATGTGTTAGCATGTTCTCTATGAATGCATTGGAGTATTGGATTACAAAATAGGTTCAGATGATTTTGGCATTACGACACACTATAAGAGATACGTCCAATACATTGAAAGAGTAATGCATGTGGTTATGTGATGAAAACATGATTGTGAAACCTTTGTATATGCGTTATGAATTGTTGATGATGACCTTTTGTATAAACGAAATTAAGGCATAAATATAAGATGTTTGCAAAAATCATATCATGAAAGCATATGTATGTGAGGTTGCCTATCATGTGCTTACACGTATGTAAAGGTAAAGGTTGGCCAATGGGAGATCTAAGGCCCATAAATTCCGAAAATAGGCCTAATGGGGGATCTAAGCCCCGATATGTGAAATGAGGCCTGGCCAAATATGAAATGTTATACGATGACACCATTATAAGCACATGATTCGCAACTGGGCCCAAAATATCAATGTGACATACATTGGCATGCATTCGTATCTGTATCTATTTTCCACTGAGTCTTTATGACTCATAATGTGTTCATTTATGTTTTTGAAGGTTCAGAACATGATAAGCACGTAGGAGATAGTGAGGAGTCCTCTAAGTCTAACGTGTGAAGATGTGATAGGAGAAAGGAAAACCAACGGTCCTGCGGTAGATTTTTGAATGTCAGTTCGAAATCTCTAGAATCCTTGGCTATATGAACGAAATTTTTGTAAACTAATGAAAGTGATTTTGAAAAGAAAACACGAACTTGGGATTCCGTACATGAAATGTATATGAGTAACATTGCTCCTAGTTCCATATACGATATTCGTATAATGAATTAACAATGATAGCAAATTATTTGTGCACGATATGTGAAATGAGACGGTAAGTTATGAAATATAATGTGGAACTAGAGGCGGCATTACAAGCTTGGTCGTAGATAAATTCCTTGCTTCATCCCTGGATCGATCTGAACGTTCCACTATTAAATTTAGATAACTTATAGTTTTCAACGATCAAAACCCTAGCACTTTTGACTCTGAAAATAAGATACCAAGATCGATGGTGATTGAAACAGTAAGCATCACCAAAGAAAATCTCTCAAAATATCAAAGAAGATCACCACAAGAATCATCTATACTATTGGAGATAACAGGAAGAGTAGAGAAAGAAACTCTAAGCTACTGCCCTAGAGATTAGAGAAAGTGAGCTCACAATTCACATATGCCCCATAAAGTGATCTATACTTTTATTGGATGAGATGGCTGCATGATCCTACGTGGTCAGCCCCATTAATGAGGTTAAGTGAATCAACCTCGAAACACAGTCAATGATTGTGTTCCCCCAATCTATCAAGATAATTGTATAATCATGACAATCGAGAGTTTAATTTTGAAAAATTCTTCGTCATTTGGCCCTGATTCCTCCTCAAACACTAATCTTTCTTGCTACCATGGCTATTGTCATAAACCAACGGTCGAATTCACCGCTAAAGAGGTATACTAGTATTAAAAAAAATTATGTATTGCTGACGACACACATACACCGGTCCTTTTTATTTTTATGCAGGCGACATCAAATCTTTGTTCAGGGAGGGAGAGAGAGATGTCAAATTCAAAAGCTTATAAATTAAAAGATATATCCTGTTTTCCTTCTCATGACCAACTTCATCACTAGAGTACCAACCCCTTTCAATCCATCAAATACTTTGTTACAATGCATATAAAAAACTTAGGTGTTGAATATGTCTTGAAATTTGGAGACATCGAATCTTCGAAAATATCATGGATAAAATTTAGCTAGTCGAATGAATCAGCATTTGTAGAGAAGAGCCTGTGAATAATTCAGGCACAAAAGAGGATAGTATAGAACCAGAGGGACCTAGCCTGCAAATACTCCTATTAGTTGTTAGATTCGTTTGTTAGTTAGATGTTAGTGGTGATTAAGCCAGTCGTATTTATTTAGCCAGAACTATTGGTTTGTTAATTGAGTTCTCAGATTTTTTCTTCTTCCTCTCGAAGCTTCTCTCTCTGCATTTTTTGCTTGCTTTTCATCATGGTATCAGAGCAATAGAGTCATAACTCTAGATCTCTAAACAACACTCGTCTTCAGCCTCCTTTTTTATTCATCGCAGTCCCTATGTAAATCTCGAATTAATCTTTTTCCAGAACTTCATTTGGTCGAAATTCACAGCAAAATCAAAGTTCTCTATCAACTTTCTCGATCTACTGTGCAATGGAAGGTACGAGTCCAGAACGAGCCAGAGTCACTCAAGCAATCGATGATTCTTCATCGCCGTATTACCTACATCCAACTGAGGGCCATGGATCTGTCACGGTAATGCCGGAGCTTACGGCTAGCAACTATGCCACTTGGAGGAGGCATTTCTCTTAGCCGTCCCGATCAGGAACAAGCAAGGATTCCTGGACAAGTCAATTCCCAAACCAGGTGCTATGGATCCAGGTGCTATGGATCCGATGTACCTCCCTTAGACTCGCTGCAACAATCTCTTAGTTGCTTGGCTATTGACATCGATCTAACCACCTATAGCAGCCACTGTGTTCTACATGGATGTTGTGAGTGAGATTTAGGATAAGCTGTACTAGTGGTTCTCTCAGCCAGATGACTCGAAGGTATGCAGTTTACAACATCAGCTGAGTAATATCTGTCAAGGATCTAGGTCAACTGATGCCTATTTCACTGAACTCACTACCGTGTAGGAGGAATTGAGGGTTTTCAGGCCTCTGCCACACTACAAATGTGGGAATCGCAGTGCTGAATTCTTTGAGGATTTTGTTGAGGCGCACAATAAGGATTTGTTGTTCAAGTTTATAAATGTACTGAATGAAACTTACTGTGCCCTGCGGTCACAAATCATTATGATCAAACCATTCCCTAGTCTAGACCAAGCCTATAACCTTGTTTTGAGAGAGGAATCACAGAGAAGTTATCTATGTCAATAGCATAATTTCTTCGATATAGCTCCTGCTATGGCTGCTCAGAGAGGGAAGAATGAACTGATTTGTTCTCATTGTGGGAAAAGAGGACACACCAAGGACAAATGTTACAGGATCATAAGGTTCCCACCAGGCTGTAAGTTCACGAAAGGCAAAAATGCGGCTGTGAATTCTGTTGTTGAGGAGTCGAAGCATGATATTGAACCATCCACTCATGAAAGACATCCAACCACTGACTTGTCTCAGCTGAGCCTCAACCAGCAACAGGTTCAAAAGTTGCTTGCCTTCCTCAGTTCCCTAATGTCAACAACGGTCCTTCCCCATCGAATGCTATGGAAAATTTCTCAGGTATAATCCCACTCACACTGTCTGCATGCCTCTCTACCTCACAACTCAACCAACATTCTTGGATCATAGACACTGGAGCTACTTACCATATAACCTGTTCACTAGACTATTTCTCTTCATACAAAGTCCTGCATCATTCATATGTCCTACTGCCAAATGGTACGAAGGTGGTAGCTACGCACATTGTCACTGTAACTCTCAGGCCTAAGCTCACTCTCCACGATGTTCTCTTGGTTTCTTCATTTACTTTCAACTTAATTTCTGTTAGCAAACTCATTTCATCACAAGAGATAGCCTTAAATTTCTCCTCTAACTCTTGTATCATCCAAGCTCTTTCACCATGGATGAAGATTGGCATTGCTAATGTCAAACATGGACTATTCTACCTTGAACACACTTCATAATGCTCTGCCGTCAACACTGCCTCATCCTCACAGACAATTTCCACAGAGATATGGCATCACAGACTGGGACATGCTCCCTTGAATAAATTTCCTTTTCTTTCCAATAATATGTCTTCTATTGATTGTTTTACTTGCCCAAAGGCTAAACAGAAACATTTATCTTTCCCTTTACATTTTCTAGCTTCTACTTCTTGCTTTCAAGTTGTACATATGGACATCTGGGGTCCCTATTCCCAGGCTGATTTGAATGGAAATCATTACTTCCTGCCTATAGTGGGTGACTGCAATCGAACTACTTGGGCATTCTTGATGCAATCCAGGTCTATGGTCTCTCATCTAATACCACTTTTTTACAACTTTGTTCTCACCCAATTCAAAACCGAAATTCAAATAATATGGACAGACAATGGGAAAGAATTCTATCAACAAACATTCTATGCTGATCATGGGATTCTTCATCAAACTAGTTGCCCTTACACACCCCAACAAAATGGGATTGTGGAAAGGAAACACCAACACCTACTCAATATTGCTAGAGCACTTCTTTTCCACACGTCTTTACCTCAACACTTCTGGGGCGATGCCATTCTCACTGTAGCCTTCCTAATAAACAGAACACCCACAGCGCTCATCAACAACAAGACTCCCTATGAGCTATTGTTGAACAAACAGCCTGAATATACTCACCTTCGCTCTTTTGGTTGTCTCTATTTTGCTGTCAATACGGCTCCTCACAAAAAGAAATTTGACCCCAGATCCAGAGCATGTATCTTCTTGGGATATCCCATAGGGACCAAAGGTTACAAACTATATGACCTTTCCACTAAATCCACATTCATTTCCAGAGATGTCCAATTCTATGAGCACATTTTTCCATATCACCCGCCATGTCAAACCACTACTGATTTCAATTTCTTTAATCACATTCGCCTGCCTTCATTTCCACTGTCCACACCAGATTCTCCTTTCCTTGACCGTGTTGCTTCTCCACCACCATCAGCTCCATACTCTCCTTCCTTGCCCTCTTCACCTGTCTCTTCTACTCCACCTGTCCCTGGTCCCTC
Organism: Jasminum sambac; assembly: GCA_018223645.1. NCBI lineage: Eukaryota > Viridiplantae > Streptophyta > Magnoliopsida > Lamiales > Oleaceae > Jasminum > Jasminum sambac. The sequence continues at coordinate 25,249,035 of CP073641.1, forward strand.
TCCTACTCCCACAGAGACCTCCACTTCTCCAATAGCAACACCTCCCACCAATCCAACTTCCTCCCCTCATCTCAGGAGAAGCACCATACCTCACCATCCTCCTACTTATCTGAGAGACTTTCACACCTCTCTAGCTGCTACCACTCCTCACACTTCTCTATCCACTCGTTCTACTCCTTCCAGTACAGTTCACCCCCTCACTGCTGTACTTGACTACTCTCAATTGTCTCTTTCCTCCAAATCCTTCACCCTTAGTATCTCCTCCCACCCTCCAGATCCTCTCACTTACCAAGAAGCCGTCATATATAGCCATTGGAGGGAGGCAATACACAATGAACATGTTGCCTTGGCTGATAATCAGACTTGGGATGTTGTCCTTCTCCCCTCGAATCATCACACAGTGGGGTGTAAATGGGTGTATAAAACCAAGCTTACTGCTGATGGTGACATTGAGCGATATAAAACACGTCTAGTAGCTAAGGTTTAGACACAGCAGGCTGGTTTTGACTACAAAGAAACTTTCAGTCCTGTGGCCAAGTTGACCACTGTGAGACTACTTCTTGCCTTAGCTTCCATTCATCGTTGGCACATCAGTCAAATGGATGTGAATAATGCATTTTTGAATGGAGACTTACTGGAAGATATCTATATGGAACTCCCTCCTTGCTATCAGATTCAGGGGGAGCATACCGCAGTTGACTCTAATAGCCCTTCTACTTCTCACAGCAGAATGGTGTTCAAACTGAAGAAATCACTCTACGGGTTGAAGCAAGCTTCCAGACAATGGAATGTTAAGTTTACTGAATGCTTGTTGAGTGAAGGTTCCACACAATCAAGGTCAGATTACTGACTGTTTGTCAAAGGTTCTTACCAGAATTTTGTTGCTTTACTACTGTCTGTTGATGATATTGTCATTGTGGGAGCCAATAGGATGAATATAGAAGTGTTGAAGTCTAAGCTGCAGGAACACTTCAAGATGAAAGACTTAGGAGATCTTAAATACTTCCTTGGGCTTGCGATTGCAAGAAATACTACAGGAATATCATTGAGCCAAATGAAATTTTCCTTAGAACTTCTGGAGGAATATGGACAGTTGGGGTCCAACCCTAGCAAAACACCTATGGAGACTAATCATGGGCTTGACTGTTGTGATGGAGACACACTTGATGATCCAAATTACTATAGGCAACTGATTGGGAAGTTATTATATCTAACAGTCACTCGACCAGATCTAAGCTATTCAGTTGGTGTGTTGTCCAAACATATGCACAAGCTAAGAAGGGAACATCTACAAGCTGCCTTTAGAGTGTTGAGGTACATTAAATCTACCCCTGGACAAGGGATTTTCTTGGCAGCAGCTTCTGAACTCAAGTTGACAGCCTACTCCGACAGTGATTGGGGAGGCTGCCAGTTAACAAGGCAATCTGTTACGGGGTTCTGTGTGTTCATTGGTGATTCCTTGGTGAGCTGGAAATCTAAGAAATAGAGAACAGTTTCAAGAAGTTCAGCAGAGGCAGAGTACAGAGCAATGGCTGCAATGGCTGCTGAAGTAATGTGGATTAAGTATCTATTGGAGGACTTAAAGATAAAACATCAGATGCCAATTGAGATGTACTGTGGCAGTGAATCAGCAATGCACATATCCAAAAATCCTGTGTTTCATGAAAGAACAAAACATATTGAAGTGGACTGCCATTATGTAAGGGAAAAGGTAGTTAAAGGGCTGCTGACATTCTACCTAAAGCTTTGGGAGTAAGGCAGCACCACAAGCTTCTTCGCAAGATAAGCATAATCAACATCAATGCTAATCTTGAGGGGGAGTGTAGAGAAAAGTTTGTGAATAATTCGGGCACAAAAGAGGATAGTATAGAACCAGAGGGACCTAGCCTGTAAATACTCCTATTAGTTGTTAGATTGGTTTGTTAGTTAGAGGTTAGTGGTGATTAAGCCAGTCGTATTTATTTAGCCACAACTGTTGGTTTGTTAATTGAGTTCTCAGATTTTTTCTTCTTCCTCTCGAAGCTTCTCTCTCTGCATTTTTTGCTTGCTTTTCATCAGCATTCTGTACGACATGCTTTCGTGAACAATTGATAGGTTATCAATAAAAAAAATTCATCTATTCAACAAATTTTACTAGCTATTATATTTATATTAAACAAGAAATGCCCATTGCCCCAAATATATATTGCCATATTTCTATTCCCAATTCAAGTTGCCACCACAAATACCATACTTTATATTATTAGATCTAGCATTGGACAACAATGAAGTGACAACTAATTAATTTCCTATTTCACATGAGTTGGACATCAATACCAGAAATAATACTTTTAGAGGCAATCTCTTTCCTCTATAGCCTCATTCCTATGGACCTTTAGGGGTGACATAGTAGGCCTTCACGAATTCGATTGGGAACTTGATGCTTCTGTAAAACCCATTGACATCAACGACAAGTTTAGGATTATCGAACTTAAGCTTGAACCCTTAAATTAAGGTGGTTCCAAGAGAACGTGTATTTTGATTTATTAGTAACTTTATATTTGCGCTCTATGCATCCCTCCTTTGTAAAATTTTCTAATGCAATCTAGTCCATTTAGTGAATTAGCTCGAAACTGATAAATAATTTTAGAGCTTTCAAAAAAGTGATGAAATTTATTGCTATGTTCTAAAATGGAGTTTTGGAAAACTACGTGTTTAAAAATGATTTAGTTGTCGAGATTAAATTTAGTAGCCAAGACCTATTTTGTTTGATAGCATTCAGGCAAGTTTTGCATCCCATAAGTCAAGGGATCAATTCCCCTCACTTACACTCCCCTTGTAATTCACCAAAAAAAATAATAAATAAATGATTTAGTCATTTCGTCATTCTTGCTTGTACAAATGATAATATGTTTAAATGATATTTAAATTAAGCATCTAATATGTTTAAATGATGTGTCTAAGGAAAACATAAAATGATATTTAAATTTAGCATATAATATACATAGCTTGATAATACAATTTGTACACATAATAATATGTTTGTCAATAAATTGTTGGGAAAACTCAATCTGGAGCAAATTTCGGATTACTCCAAAATCGTCCCTTATTGTAGAAAACTCCTAAATTGGAGAAAAACCACTGTCATTGTCAAATAGCAACTAGAAGAAAAATTCATTATGTAAAAAATTATTGCAACCATATTCTTAGTAGTTTTTACTCTCAGTCAATCCCTCATGCACCCAGCTCTCAATAAATCTTATCGTTTAACTTATAGAAACAAGTTTATTTGTAGAGAGCATTCAAGTATGATATTAAGGATATCGGTCCGGAGAAGACAAGAAAAAACTGTCATTTTATCAGATATATAAAGTAACCATACTATATATAGAATAAATATATTCTACAATATAAACCATACTCTAAAGACACTATATCTTTCTCTATATTGTTCTTGTCTAACTTGAGATTACTCTCTAATAGGAATGTTTTTCTTTCTTTTGGATTGGATACTTTTAACTTGAAGAATGATGCCTACACTTATAGGTAGCGATTTACCTCCTTAAACTAGAAGTTGCTCAAATCATAGTTGCCATCTTCATGTAAATTGCAAAGCTCCCACCAACGCCTCGATCATTCCAACTAATTTCCAACTATGCACTAGGTGACAAACATAATTACCTCTGACCATCAATCCAAAAGTTCAATTCGAATTGAACTCTTCTTCTACAATGACAAGTCGTCGGCTAGTGAGAGTTCAGATTGAATTGAAATCTTCTGCTCGATTCGAATATTATTTTATTTAGTCGATTCTCAACAGTCGCCAACTTGACTAAATAAAATAATCACCATTGCTACACAACATAGTCTTCACCAATGACCATAATTCTGAACCTAGAAAATTACCACACCTCACCATAAATAGTATAAACACTTAGAATTAACCACCAATTCGAAGAATTTCACCTTGCCACATGTCGAATGTTCCTTGCTAGAATTTATGGTGCAATTTCCTTGATTAGCTTTTGTGGAGATTCCTCAGCCATCGACATCCTTTCCACCACCTTTCATAACCACTAAATCAATTCCCATAACCGTTAAATCAATTCCTCAGCCATCGACATCCTCTTCCATGGAAACTTGGTGATCAGTAGCCCACCAAAAGGATTACCCTAGGCTCTTATGGAGGAAAAAAACACACTATCAACAACAATATCAACATCTCCATCCATTGATTTTGGAACTATTTTCCGCCTCGCTCTACCTTCTTGACAATTTTCTGTAGGCAATAAAATTATTCATGTTCATATGTTGATTGTGGACCAACTAATCATAACTCATCCTCTTCCATGGAAACTTGGACATCAGCAACGTACAAAAAGGATTATGTAGGCATCTTATGGAGAAAAGAAACCCATTATCAATGATAATATCAACATCTCCATGCATTGATTATGGAGCTATTTGCCAACTTCACTCCACCATCTTTACAATTTTCTATAGGTGTTAAAATTGTCCATGCCACCTTGTATTAACCAGAATGACAATCATTGACTCATCCTTTATGCAAGTCAAAAAAAAATTCTTCCATCATTACAAATCTCCTATATGCTTCACCATTGGCTTCTCAAAATTGAAAACCAGTCATTCATTCAAACCACCATGAGTCATGACTATTTTGCCAACAAATTGGCCTCCATTGACAAAATTTTACCTTTCACATTTAACTACTTAGTCGCACATGAATACTAACTCCACAAAGACTTCAAGATCCATCACTAAAGTTATAGTAGATCAAAGAGCCATGCGTTCAGATATTACTCATTGGCAAAACATTAGCACAAAATAGATTTCAAATTACCCAAAAATCCTCTCTTGTTGTGTAATTTATCAAAACAAATATGGAAATAATATGGAAGAATAGTAACACAACTATAACACAAGGATTGAAATGGAAAACTCCAAAATTGGAGAAAAACCACTGCCATTATAAAGCCACAACTAGAATAAAATATTACCATGTGAAAACTTATGACCACTCTCGCAATAATATTTCCTCTCACTTGATCCCTTGTACACCTAGCTCTCAATAAACCTTATAATTTCACTCACAGAAACAAACTTACTTGCAGAGAACATTCATGTAACGTATGATATTAGATACATCCCTTCAAAGAAAACAAGAAAAAACTCTTGTTTTACGAAGTATATAAAATAACCATATTGTATAATAAACATATTAAACTCCAACATAAACCAAGCTCTAAAGTGACTGCACCTTTGTCTCTATTCTCCTTTGACTCTAACTTGAGATTACTCTCAAATTGGAGTGTCTTCCTTTCTCTTGGATTGCATACTTTTTAATTGAAAAATGATCCCTGTAAATATAAGCAATATATTCACTTGAGTAAGTCATAAGTTGCTAAAAGTATAATTGTCATCTTCATGTAATTTGCAAGGTCCAACCAAGACCTTTATCATTCCAACTAATTTCCACCTGAGCACTATGTAAGAAACTTAATTACCTTTGATCACCCATGGCTTCACTGTCATGGGCAGCCAACACGTAGTTTTCACGAGTTATTTTATAACTCATGCATACTTGTTGGAGTTCAAATCCAAATAAAACTTCTCTTCCCCCAACTTTCAAGTAGACAATGTTTATCCATTCAAGAGGTCATGTCCAAATTGAACTCTTTATCTTACAAATCATCACCAACTAGGAGTTCAAACCCGAATTAAAATCTTTTTCTCAATTAAAATATTTTTTTATTTAACCAATTCTCAACATAAAAAAATGTTGAAATGGAAATAAGTTATAGATCAAGAACTATTTCTTTTATCCTTTCAAATACAAGGGAAATTTCTTGGACCTTTCATAACAAAATAAAGAATGATCAAAGGAAGCTTAATTTGGAGTTTTTGAGATAGGCCATATCACTTTCATCAAAAACTTATTTCCAATTTTTTAGACCATCATTGATCTTCTCGTTGTTCCATATTAAAATATAGAATGAGGGCAAGCACTAAGCTAATACATTTAAGCAACGGTACCACGTTCTTTTAAAGTCAGCAACTTCTTCTAAGGCCTTGCTTTGAAATTTTCTATGTAGCCAGCTTCAAGCATGAGCAAATAACTATTGTCACATCTGTGCGTTGCATGGAAGAACGGCATAATTGATTTGCTTGTAAATACCATTACTATATATGGAAAAAGAAAGAGAGAAGTTCAATTAGCGATACAAAATGCTACCGAACGCCCAAAATTGAAATTAAGTAGAGTTCTCAACATTTTGGAATGACATTAGTTGTTGTACGGAGAATCAAACGCAACATACAAATCAAAAACGCCTAGCTTCCAATTAAAATATGGAGAAAATTACAAGAATATTTGGAAAAATATATCGAGTACAAAACTTCGCATTAAAGTCTATTTTTACAAAGAAAACCTATAATTGTTCTAAAAATGTACAGATCTGAACAGAATACTCATCTCCCTGAACAAATTGTGAAAACACTAAGGAAATCACCTAAGGAATATACAAAACTAGATCTACAAAGAGATCTTTTAGAGAGAAGAAAAAGAGAGACAGAAGAGGTAGGGTTCTGAAGAATGTCGAATCTGAATCATTAAACCCCCTTTTATCCCTTGGTGATCGACGGTCTTTTTGTTCTTCATCATATCTAACGGCTGGAATGAAAGGTGTTGAAGCCAGAAATACACTTCTCTTAAAGAGCCTTATTTCATCCGGATCAAGCTGGTCAAAATCTTGCAATTGGGACTAAGCTAAGTGGGCCTTTACTAGTAGCTGATTGGGCTTCTACTTCAGGTTAAGTGGCTTATCATAGTCCAAGAATCTCCACCTTGATAGGCTAGCTAACCTGAAACCAATAGAAATAGTATCGACCTTCTAAAATGTTTAGAAAATTCAAAGAACTCTTAAGCTTAGGTAAAGGGGTAGTTTTTCTCCCTGAATCAGCTAGATTCAGCGCAGTAGGGATTTTAACCAAAGTTAAAATTGTTTTTTTTTCTTTTTTTAGAATGTCCCTAGTGAAGTGGAATTTCACATCAATATGCTTGAAATGATTATGAAAGACTAGATTTTTTGCTGAGATACAATGCACTTTAGCTATCTGTGCATATCTCAGCACATGAGTTTTCAATCCCAATTCAGAAATAAGGCTTTTCAGCCACAAATAATCTTTAACAGCATCTATTGCTGCTGTATATTCTGCATTTGTTGAAGACAAGGCAACCAACTTTTGTAATTTAGCTTTCCAGGTCACACAAGTGCTATTAAACGTTAAAAACGAAAGAGTAAGTAGGAGTGGACTTCCTACTGTCACGTTACCAACAAAGGCAAGAGTCAACCTAGCTTTTCAACTTAAGGCTACCTTTTTGGTTTTTGAAACATTAACCCCATCTTAAAAGTTCATTCAGTGTATCTAAGAAGGCTTTTCGTAGGCCCCCAATGAAATTCACTTTGATTACTCATGAAACTACTTAAAACGCTTATAGCATAGCTGAAATCAAGTCTAGTAGAAACCATCAAATACATCACAGAGCCAACAGCATTGGAATACAGAATTTTCCTCATTCGTTGAGTTACAAAATTAGATTTTGGAAATTCTTCAACAGGTAACTTAAAATGAGTAGGCAAAGGCAAAAAAACTGGTTTGGAATAAAACAAGTTAGATCTTTGAAGTACTTTTTCGCCACAAGTATTTTGATTCAAAAGTAAAGTGCCTTTAGCCCTATTTCTATCAAAAAAGTCATCATCATATCTAGACAAGAGCCATACCCAAAGGAAACCCACCAAGCAATAGCTTTGGGCCTCACTTGTTGAGGGCCCATGATTTTATTGTTTGTTTCTTTCTTTCTCCTTTTTTTTGTTAAGAAAAATTTAAACATAGGTCTGCTTGCTTCCATCAATAATTTTTTTACTAATAAAAATGCCAAAAGTTAAAGACAAATAGATCCAAATATAATGTTTATTTCTTTTTTTGTTAATATAATCTATAACGCGAGTTTGTGTTTACTAATGAAAGAAAGATATCCAATTTACATACATCAATTTGAGGTTTATCTATACGTTAATGGGTATGTGGAGCATTAAAAACACAATACAAGTGATACATGGAAAAACTTATGAATAGGTAGATGCAGAGTGATTATTGCGGGGCCCAATTTCTAGAACGCGCGTTGGGCCTTGTAGAAGTCAAGTACGGCTCTATATCTAGATGGTGGTCTTACGGTCTTGGCAGATCTATCTCTTGCTAGCTAATAGTTTTGTAACCTAGGGGACTCAATTTCTACCTCATACTCATTCTTAAATTCGTCTAAATTTTGTGGAGGGTTGGTGGGTGAAATATTTGCGGGTTTATCCCGTTGAAACTAAATATCAAGTTGAGTATCATTATCTTGTCAATTGTCAGAACTCAACTCGGTCACAACAAAATCTTTATCAAACAATTTTGGTTCAGATTTATCTTCTAAATGTGGAAATTCATTTTCGTTAAAAACCACAGATCTGCTGACTATAGCACTATTACCACCATTTTTCCTAACCCACAACCCATAACCTTTAACCCCATCACCATATCCTATAAGTCAATTGTTAATACAATAATATTGTTCACAATAGTCTATGCTAACAAGTAAACGTGGAAATAAATTGAAATTTTTGGCATTCCATGAAAATATCCCTTAAAAAATTGGACAGACGATAGTGAAAAATCTGTATATCACACTCTTGCCAATAGAACTGTTGAAACCCAATAGATTGAAACTTTATTATGTGAACTTAGTCGTAACCTACATTTTCGGATTTTCTTCTTTTGATAATTATATCACTTGCAAGTTTTCTCTGACGTTCAAGACATGCCAACGTTCTGAATTTTTTTTTTTTTAAACTTTTTGGCGGGGTGGGGAACTGCCTCATAAATATTTTAGTGGAGTTATAGGGTAATTAATGATGCTTCAATTAAGCGTAAAAATAACATTTTAGTTTAATATACTTCAATTCAATGAAACCAAGCTGCATACGTAAATTTAAGAGTTAAACATCACTTTCGTTAACACTTCATTAATAAAGATTTGTAACCTAATGTCATTAACCTTTTGCTTCATTTATTATAGTAACTTTCGCTTATAATTAATTATTAATGTTAAAACGTCCAACAGAGAGAAAAATAATTGTGACTACGGTGTACGTATCAAATATATTTGATGGTACTAATATAATTGCCGCTTTTACTTGTTACAGTAAAACAATGCTTTAGACTAACTGTCGGACCTTCACACCATGTTAGACACAGCCGCGTGCATTGGTCCCCTTTGAGACATATCGTTTCACATACGAAATACGACTTGCTATCGAAGGAAAGCCACGACAGGGATGGAGTTTCAACTTATTACAGAAGATGACATGCATCACAAAATGCCTACATTTTTTATTTTAATTTTTTAAATATTTATTTTGACTGGATGGATATATTTTATTTGGTGGCAAGAAATTGCTACTATATTTTTTTAAGCCACATATGGTATTGAACCTTTTTTTGTTATAATTTTATTTTTTTAAAAATAAATATCGGGGATAGAACTTTGACGCTAAAATTTTACATTTAAAGAACAATCGCATTAATGTATAAAGTGATATTTACATTGGGAGAAAAATTTACATTTGGGCTTTTTTCTTTCTCTTTCATATTTGTATTGACAACATTAATTAATTTCTACTAGTTATTTTTTTCCCTCCGAAATGCCAAATTTTCTCGAATTTCCCCTTCCATTATTTGGTTCAAGGAGGAAATATCCAAAAAAAAGGTTTATTCCTCCTTTATTATTTGCCTGAAGCTGAACAAATGGGAAAATCGTACTATATCTAAATCATGTTGAGACAAAAATAGGGTAGAAAAGTCAAATGGGGTAGAAAATATAAAAGAGGAGCCTATTTAGCCACTCTTGTACATTTTTCATCCTCATTTTTGGAATAATGATGTTCATCACAAGTGGTGATGATCACTAGTCCATGTGACATTGTGTTTACATTAAATGATAAGTCCAAATAAATGGAATGATGTGTAATTCATTTAATTCGACTCATCATTTCATGTCATCTAAATATAGTGATCACTACGAGAGATATAAATAGTGTTACTCTCATTTTTGCAACTAGGGTACCTAAAATGCTAGGCCTCATACGTCGAACCTATGCTAAAATTTTAGCACTCGTATGCCTATAAGGAGGGGACCTGTGTCCTGTCTTCCCCGTTAAAGTCTCGTCTATTCTTGATATGGTGTTTAGTTGCTAGAAATCGCCTATGGCTAACATAAGCTGGCTTTTCGATCACATGCACTGAAGGTGTATCCTCGCCACATGTAAGACATGCTTAGTGTCCTTCACCACTGCAACCTGAAAGACTACTCCTGGCAAGGAAATCATTAATGGTCCACAACAATGCAACACGTATCCTGAATAGTTCCTGATTGTTAGTTGTACCATCTTCCATATCAATACCAATGAACCATAAATCTTTTAGATAGTCAAGCAATGGTCGCAAGAATATATCTATGTCCTTGCCTGGTGCTTTGTGCCCTGGAATCAACAAAGTTAGCATCAAGTAGTCTAATCTCATGCATAACCAAGGCAGCAAGCTATAGTATGTCATAACCACTGGTCACAAGCCGTAAGCTTGAATCATGTTGCCAAATGGATTGAAACTGTTTGTCTCCAGCCCCAGCCTCAAATTCCTCATCTCACTTGAAAACTTCAGATACTTCACGTCAAAGTCTCGCCATGCTTTACCATCGATCGGATGCTCTATATCATCACTATCCTTCAACCGACCTGTACTATGCCACCTCATCAACATTGATGTATCCTTCATTGCAAGCATACACTTCAGTCTAGGGGCCAAAGGAAATATTGCAATACTTTATAGGGTACATTTTTCCCAGAACCTCTCACTATGCTCTGATAAATGCATTTTGCGCATTTATTAAGGGCTTTCAAACTCGTGTCTATGGTTATTTTATGTTAATTTCATGCCTAAATCGAGTCAATTGTTGTTATTTTAGGAGAAAAATGGAGAATGAAGGAGATGGAACGGAAACGACCTCCAAAGAAGCAAAAAGGACCAAATGAATCAAGAATTTCGAAGATAGGGACCAAAATGAAATAAAACGGAAGTTGGAGGACTAATTCGAGTTACGGCATAACCACAGGGGTTACGGCCATAACCACAGGGGTTACAGCCATAACCACCTGAGCCCAATTTTCTTATTTTGTTTCAACTTCTAGTTATGGAAATCTTTGGGCATTATTTTCCACGCGAACTGGTGACTTGTTGGGGACCTTTGGAGGGCTATATAAAGGGGTTAAGAGTACAGAAAACCTATCTAACATCCTGCTCGAGAAAAGAATAAAAGATTGATGTTTTTAAGAATTGTTGGGCAAGAAATTGAAGATTGGAGCCAAGATCATCCTCATTCGTCATCCGGTTTTGGCTTCTTCATCTATTTCTTGTAGTTTTACTTTCAATATGTTAGGCTAGACTTTTCTTAGCATTAGGGTTTAGATGAAGCTTTGAGCTTAGTTTGAATTTGGATTATTAATTGGATGTTTTGTCAATTCTTATGCAAAAACGAATGTTGTCTTTGAGTTTTCAATATTATTGTGCTTTTTCTACAACTTGTGGCCAAAGTTGATTTGTGATCTATTCATTTGAATTGAGAAATCGTAAATAGATTAGACTTTTATTAAAAACCACAAAGTTTGATAGGGGATGAGAATACTTCTATGCTTTGTGCGATGTTTATTATAATTCTTGTGCCTTTAATGTGTTTTTATATAGTCGTTAGTATAGAGATATAGTTGACACGCCATAGAAATAGGTTGAATTCTAGTTGAGGAAGAGTAGTCAACAATTTTGCGAATTCAATCATCAAAATCAATTCTCGTTGTCAATTTAATAATCCGGAGAAAAACTAAGTGAGAAGTGGATTCAAAACCTTAATGCTAGTTTTCCCATATTTCAATTAAATCTCAAAATCACTCCTTCAATTTATTCTAGTTTAGTTTGTAATTTTTTCTTAGATTTACATCTTGCACTTTAGTTTAGTGTTTTAAATCTTGCAATTTTAGAAATTAATCAATCTAAACTTTATTTATTCAGTTAAGGTTGGTGAAATCAAGCTTGAAAATAATATGGCCTTTGTTGGTACGATACCTAGACTCTAAAAAGTCCATTTTATTACTTGCGCGACCCATACACCTGCGGTGTGGGATTTATCGCAACATGCTCCCAACGACTTTCTTTATAGATGGGATGATTTTGAAGATCAGCATACTCTTTCTAGAATAGCACACGATAATTTTTGCAAACGTGAATGGATTAGTAACCTAACCCTAACTTTGTCATCAACTATTTTGCCTCACAGTGAGATTCTGCTAAGTTCATTTTTGGGAAAGTTCGCTTCAACAATTTCAAAAGACCAACCACGGACTTACGCGTATACTTGTTCATGACCTTCAAGTACATCAATTTTACTAAAAAATTTAACGAAGAGAAAGTAGACACCCTAGGGTGCAGTTCTAAATGCAACATCTTAAAAAGTTAGGCGTATTGAATATCATTACTAGGAGCACCATGCTCGTTCTAGATCATGTCATCAATAGCATCAACCATTTCATCCATTGTCTCATCCTCCGAGCCAATCCCTTCCTCAGGTGTATCTGACTGTGGAAACTCATTCTAACCATGGTAAATCCATGTTATATAACTCTCTAAGAAACCAAAATGATATATGTGGTATTCCACAACATCCAACTCTTCGGTGAGCATGTTTAAACAATTGTTGCATGGACACCTGACATTTTCCCTATCATTTACAAATTGCTTTGCTCGATCCATAAAATCTTTAAGACCTTTTAAACATTCTCGAGACTTTGAAAGATTTTTAATTTGTGTCCAACTTTATCGATTTCCATCTTTGCTATGCTGCAAAGAAAATTAAAGACAGGTATCAATATTTATAATGTGAAGAATAATAAGTTATCCAAAGACATAGTAAATTGACCAACTATTCATGTATATATTAAACAATTCTAATAGGAAGAATTAGCCCTTAATTTCATGGTATATTTAATTAAACTTAACTTTCACAAACCAAGAATTAGCCTTTAATGTAACATTCGGCCCGATTTTGTACGGAATATAGTATGTTATTCTGTATAAGATTCGAACTGCGGTTTGAAATGATATAAATGTGTCTTGAGATTATACTTCTATGGGCAATTTGTCTAGCGCATGCTTAAAAGTGTGTTTGATGTACTAGAAACATATACGGCCTTCAAATTCATGTCGTATTGAAAATTTCAGCAAAACAATAGTTACGGCCGTAAATTTCATGGATACGACTATAAAAGTTACGTTACAGCAGCAATATGATATGATACGGTCGTAAAACGTTGAGATGAAGAAGTGAAAGATTTTCAGAATGTTTTATTCGACCATAAATAATGATGATACGGGCATATATTTTGATATGGCACTAATCATTAGAAAGAAGAAATGTGAAAATTTTCAGAAGTATGTTTACAGCTGCATTAATAATCGATACCGCCCTACGTTGTGATCTACGGCCATAAAAGTATAAGTATGGCCGCAATTTTAAGTCGGCAAAAATGATTTTCTAGACTTTTTTATCCATTGGTTGATATATATACTACCAAACTCGGTTCCAACACAAAAATACCCTCAAGAACCCTCCCTAACATGTGTAAGCTCTCCATAACTTTGTTTGATCTATTTTGTTAAGAAGAGAGAAAGGAAAAGAGGATGAGGTGATGGGGAAAGCTTCAGACATCTTCTTGATTAGGTGTCTTCTAGTACAAGGTGGCCAATAGATGTATATTTATATGTGGAGGTAAGTTTACTTACATGTGAGATCAAGTTTGAGTTTTATGATTGGTAATTGTGCTTGAATCATTATGCCAATCCATGTGATATCTCTTGATAAAAGAGGTGTTTCTTTGATTCTTGATGTTTTGAATATGTCTCATATGTATTTCATTTATTAATGCCATTAGTATGTTATATGAAAGGAAAGTTATGAAGAAGAAGTATTAATTATCTTTGCTACCGTAATCCTCGCCTTGAATGGTGGAAATGGTGTTGTGATGGACTCCTTTTCAATGTTAAGCTTAGAGGACATATTTTTACAAAGCATAACGTGTATAATCATGTGTAAAAGCCTAATGAGAACCAACTTAAAGTATGATAATAACCAATCCAAAGTTTTGGCAATACGATATGCTTGTTTTGAAGTTTATGATCGAAAAGTACGACTTTCCTTTGTTTGAGAGCTCGTTGTGATCAATTGAAAGTGTATGATTATGTGATGTGATTTGATGCCTTGGCATACTATGTTATATGTGAGAGATGTCTTGGCATTATAGTGTGTTATATGTGAAGAAATTCATGATGTGAAGAAGTAAAGTCTATGTTAGCATGATGCCCCATGGTTTGTGAAATACTTAGTATGTGATATGAACTTTGTATGAATAACATCAAGGCTCGAAGGTAAGATGTTTGGACGATCATATCATGAAAATGTTGGAATGTGATGTTGCTTATTATGTGTTTACAAATATGAAAAGGAAAAGGTTGGCGACTAGGAGATCTAAGCCCCATAAATGTTAAAAGGAGGTCTCACGGGGGATCTAAGCCCCGCATGAAGATTGAGACCTGGACAAATATGAAAGGTTGTTTGTTGGTGCCATCGTAAGCACATGATATGCAACAGGTCCAAAGAAAGAATATGACATTTGCACGACATGCATTTGCATCTGCATCTATTTTCCACTGAATCTTTGTGACCCATTATGTATTCGTTTATGTGTTTTGAGGGTGCAGAACATCATAAATATGTGGAGCTGGCAGGGAGTCTTCCAAGTCTTGACACGTGAAGATGTGTGAGGGATAAGGAAAATCAACGATCCTGCAGTACGTATTGTCCGTAAGACCGAAATCCATAGAGTCTTTTGATATATGTAAATGAAAGTTTTATCAAATAATGAAAATGATTTCTTTACGAAACATGAACTCGAGACTTCCTATATGAAATGTATGTGAGTAACGTTAGTTCCAAATATGTGATTGAACGGAGGACTGCGAACAAAGTGGTGCACGTTACTGCCATGATAATGAATTAGCCATTCACAATATATGAAAATGTGATGATAAGTTATGAAAAAGAATGTGGACCTAGATGGGGTGTTACATTTAACCTATATTGTTTCACACTGCCCACAAGACTAAAAGGTGACAAAATGACAGCCAATGTATATCACTTCCTATTATTAACAAAAACACACATAACATAGAAATTAATGATGTAATTAAGAACTATCAATATAAATATTATATAGATAGAACTTACCAAATGGTCCAAAATACTTTATTCTTCATTAAATTCCCCCCCCCCAAAGCTTGGTTTTGTAGCATGAGATTTAGCAATTAGTTTTGGCAATTTGAAAATAGAATGTAAAATGGGCGAAGTGGAGGAATCAGGGTATGAAACGATAATTTTAGCCATAGGAACGACTTTGTCGTCCTTGAAGTTGATCAATCTCATTCCTACAATCCACAGGAAAATTTTCCCGAAATTACAGCCCATAGGGACAACATTTTATCAATTAGGGATGATCTCAAGATGTCGTCTGTATGAGTCGAGTATACAAGGATGATTTTTTATCATACATGCATGACGTATGTTTTCCCTATTTGTTCGAGATCCTATACGGAATTGTCGTCCCTGTTGTTTAAATATATAGGGAGTTGTCCCTACATTGTAGTCCCTATTGCTACCATTCCTTGTAGTGCATGTTCAAGACACAACCAAGGTTCTGAATTTTTTAATTTTATTTTTTATTTTTTGGTGGGGTGGGGGGACTACCTAGGAAATGTTTGGGTGCAGTTATAGGGTAATTAATGATACTTCAATTAAGTACAGAAATAACATTTTAGTTTATATAATATTTTACCTTTTTTTAATTAATTAAGTCAACGCATGACTTAATTGATTATAAGCTATTTATCTTTTATGGTTGTCATTTCTATTTTTCCTATGCATGTGATTTTAATTGCTACATGGTCTGTCATGCATAATTTAATTAATTTAGTTATTTGTTGTGATAATTAAATTGATTAAATTGCTTACTCAACAGCTTGTTTATCACACATTTTATGTGGATATCTTTTATCAAGAACATTAATTCACAAGTTGTTTTGGTGTCAGATTAGGAGTCATGAGGTTGACTAGAAACGTGTCTACATTTAGCTATGAATGTCATCAACTTTGTCACTTTGTGATTATCTTGTAAATATTTGGATGGACTCAAATTGGGATTCATATTTTGGAAGTTGGGAGTACACCCCTACTAACTAATATTGGACTCCAAGAAAAGTTACTTACCTATTGTTTTGAAATTCTTCTAAGATAAGTCTGTAAGTAATTTAAGGTAAGTTGGTCTCTTTAAATCTTATATTTATTTATCACTTATCTTACCTTCTTTTATCCTATAATTTCTAACTTATCACTTGTTTTGTAGGAGTTCATGTGTGAAAGAAAATCTCTTGTGGTAAGACAAGTCATTTACACATGATGAAACAGAAGTCAAGTGGGATTAGAACATGTGACATGCACACGTAGGCAATAGAGCAAAGGAAACGTGTACTAGCTTGAGTGCATGACCTGTTTATCACTTGACTTCCCTATGCACTTGTAACCAAAAGATTCAGATGGTGTTCATGTTAAAATTAAGTGCAATTGTTCTTTAAATCCACTACTTGATATTTATCAAGTGAAATCTTCGGGAAAAGCTGGATTCGCTACACAAGAGCCTCAACAACAGAAGATCATCATGGGATGTGAAGATCTATTGGAGGTCTGGCGTAGATTTGGGTCAGATTGCAGTGTTGACCAGAAGTTCTGAAGAGCAACAGGACATTGGCTCGTAATACAAGCTGGAAGAGAGGTTAGGGAGTGATCGTTGTTTGAATTCTAGTTGTCTGATAGTGTTATGCGTAATTCTATCCTTAACTTCTTGTAACAAGTTTAAACTATTGGTAACTAGTAAATCTATTTGTCTGCAGGTGCAAGCGGGTGGGTTTTTTTACACTGTTAGGGTTTTCTGCCTTAAAAATCGTGTGTTTACTGTTTACTAATGTTTTCGCAGTTTTACCCTATGCTATATACATCTAGGCTCTAATTTAAAACATAACTCAGATATATCTCGCTTAAGTCAACTGTGAATAAATTGCATTTTTACAGAGCACAATCGATATATGTCTAAAGTAATCTGTTATTAGACAACTCATAGTTTTTCACTTGGTATCGGGGCGGGTTCACTTTTGGAAAGTGAGATTCGATTGTCTAATAAAAATGGATTCACTTGCCCCACATAGACCACCGTTGTTGAATAGAGAGAACTATGCCTATTGGAAGACTAGGATGGAAATTTATATCCAATCAATTGATGGGCGATGCTGGACCACCACTCTTGAAGTTTACACTGTATCCACTATCACTACTGAGGGTGTTGTATCAACTAAACTGAGAAGCACCTATACTGATATTGAAAGTGGTGCTACTTATTTTAACTCTAAAGCTCTAGATGCTATTTTTTCGCAGGTCGATGCAAGCCAGTTTAGATTGATTGCCTCTATGCTAACAGCCAAGAAAGCTTGGGATGTTGTGAAAATAGTTAATGAAGCCACAACTGTAGTAAAGACTTCTAAACTGCAAATGATCATATAAGAATTCAATCAACTTACCATAGACGATTGTGAAGACTTCAATATGGTTTATGTCAACCATTGCTTACTTAGCAAGTCGACGATCTAGTGATGAAGACATTCATTTCTCCCTCATCGGTATAAAAGGTACTACGATTCATCTGCACTGGGTAAATGTCTTCACCAGTAGGCAAATTACAAAGTAAATCATGTAGGGACTGGCACGTTTCACTCAACCTCTTATAAGTTAGACTATCAACAAGCATGTGTTGAAGGCAAGAGGACGACACTTCACTAGTACACAATTGACATTGGGCGTCGCCCATCGGGTGGCGGTTCTATGGAAAAACGCCACCCAAAAATAAAGGGTGGCGGTTGTTAGAAAAAACCGCCACCCTTTATGCATTTTTAAAAAAAAATTTATTTTAAACTTCGGGTGGCGGTTTTTGAAAAGAACCGCCACCCAAACTAGAACAACGGGAGCCACCTAAAGTATTATAATTTTAAAAAAAAAATGCACAACGGGTGGCGGTTGTAGAAACAACCGCCACCCATTCTTTACATTAAAAAAAATATATTAATAATAAATATTTAGGGTGGCGGTTCCGTACTGCAACCGCCACCCGTTTCTTTATTTTTTTTATTATTAAAAATACTTTTGGGTGACCGTTTTTTGCTACAACCACCACCCTTTCTCTTTAAATATTTCACCAACTCACAGATAGCCATATTCCCGCTTCTTTCCTTCTTCTTTCGAAATTTTTTCGCAATTTCTTGCAATATTCACAACTTCAAATCAGATTTAAGTGCAATTTCTTCAGAAATTGATGGCACATTTTAAGCAAGGTAAGCTTCTTCTATCTTTTGGTCCCAATTTCGTGGATTTTCGTGTAATAGTTAATACAATTTTTTTCAAGTTTTTGAGCATGCAAACTTTAAATGGCCATAACTTTTGCATACGATGTCCGTTCTCAACCCACTACACCATTCCGGAATCGTCGCGACGAGATCTACGACAATCACCGCTATTGCCGTGACGCCATGTTTCAGGCGGATCTGAGTTCGTCTAAGGCCTCAAAACGCAATTTTTAGTTTTTCATCTTATAATTTCGTGTTTTTGTTCTTAGATTGTTCATTTTGTTGAATTAGATGCGATTGGTTTTGAATAAAAATTATTTCGTTCTTACTTGCACTCCTAATTCTGTGTTTTTCATCGCTCATATCTTTTTTTAAAAAAAAGTGAATTTTGGTTGGCGGTTTTGCACTAGAACCGCCGCCCTAGGTGGTTTTTTTTTTTTAAAAAGTAGAAAGGGTGGCGGTTGTTTTTGACAACCGCCACCCTAAGTCTTTTTTGGATGGCGTCTTTTCAATCGCCACCCTTTCGACAACTTTGGGTGTCACCATTTTGGGTGGCGATCAAAGAACTGCCACCCTAAATTTAAAACAACCGCCACCTAAGCTCCTTTTTGTACTAGTGCTTCAAAAATTTTCTTCTTCTTTGGGTCTTCAACTGTTTTTTTCACCTTCCGTTGTGTACCTTCCTGCATTTAGTAAATGCAGGAAGTCAAGTACTATGCATTGCAAAATTAGAAGTAACTCAAATTGGTAAAAAACTTTCATATGTCTAAAAATTTATTAATTCTCCTAAAAGCACTAGATCTTTGGGCCATTGAGTGAAACTTCCTTCAGCCTCGAACCAAGTTGTGGTATAGAAATGGGACCGGAAGAGATTGTTCTTTTGCCTCTGGAAGAACTTGATCGACCGTCAACCTCACATGACCTTTCGATAGATCTTGATGGTGCACTTTAATATTCGCTTCGGATGGTCAAACAGTCCCTTCCGCCACTTGTACAGGCATGCCATTAATATTTACGGCAAGAGTACAAAAAATTGGTTTCTATTAAAACATCAGGATTGGAGATCAATTTAATTAACTAATTAACGATCTTACTGTTGAACTGAAATCAATAACATTGATTAACTAATAGCCCTAACTTCGAATAACTAGAGTCCATCGAATGGATCTAGATAAATGGAAAAACAACTACTTCGAACTTGTGGATTAATTGGCATCTCGGTCCTATGATCAGCAAGTATTTGGGACAACCCGTGTTGCTGGAGTATGGCAGCTACTTTGTTTTCCACTGTAGATTCGATTTGGGACTGCATCTAGGCCAATAACTTCTTGCGAAACCATCCTATTCAACCCTCCATTGTTGCCCTTACATTTTCCAAAGACATTCGTCAAGGTGGCCCGTTTGCCACATTCCCTCACTCGACCTGGATGATTCGCCTTGCCAAGGGCTGCTGACAACACATCATATTGTTTGCCTAGGCCAAATATTCCTAAACTTACCTCCCTACTTTTTGAGACCTGTACAAAAAATAAACGATTAAGAAAATGATGAAGATGGATATTAGATATAAGTACATAAACAAACTCTGATTCTAAGTATCTGTTTTCTATACACACATACACACATATACTTACAATTTTATCAAACGCCTTACTTGTTTGCTCATCGGGAAAGATGTAACTTCCACTATCTATTTTCTTCATTCTCACTCGAGCCCAAACAAAAGCCCCATCATTGGCACATAAGTTAAACTCAGTACATGAAGATGAAAAAGACAACAGGTTGAAATCTTCCCACTCTGCCCTCTTTCCAGCATAGCCAGTAGAACCAAATGATGTGGATACTTGCTATGCGATATGCTTTCCACTGCCTTTCTACTCATTTCCTAGAACCAAAAGTATTGCATCATCTATATATTATATAATTTTAGGTTTTGATTGAATTCCAATTGAAAAGTGGTCATTTGAACAATAATTTAGTTACAGTTGTATTGTGCCACTAAGAATGTACCACGTGTACCATTGGTTATGTATGTTCCTTTTTTTTTTGTCGTAATTCAATAATATATGTTTTCATTTCTCGATTTCTTAAATCTTGACAAATTTTTTTGTGTTTTTTGTGCTATTTGCAACTTTGTTAATCACGATCATGTTTGATTTATATATCCATCAGATGATTAAATGGAGCATTGGTAAAATTAACAACTATATTCACATTCTTTTGATTTACTTTAATTGTGTTCTTATAATTATGCGTTAAAAAAATTACGTTAATTAATCATTATTAATTTGATGCCAATATTCTTTCCATGTTGGTTGTCATATATTCTTTTATTACTAACATTCATGAAATCTTTTTTTTTTTGTTTTAATCATCGAGCTAAACTTTTCATCAAAATTCCCTTATAATTAATTTGATTGTATAATTCATTACTTCATTTTCCTTATTTTCTCGTCTCATTTTAGGACATTTTAATGGTCTACATTTTTTCAAGCAATTTTATAACTCCTCAGTATATCTTTATATCATAATTATAGTAATTCTTCAAATGTCAATATATTTTTATCTTTTTTCAATAGATGAGATGTAATACAATTTTTTATTATAAAACTATTAATTAATTAAGTTTTGCAGCTTCATTCTAAAATTTTAACAACATTATAAAGATATTATTCTAATTTTAGTTAATGAGTTCTTTTAAATAAATTTTGAGAAAATAGGGATAATATTTTTATAAATAAATAATAAATGTGGAAAAAGATAATAATATAGTTAAAAACTCAGAATATAGTTAAAAACTCATAATTTAAAATAAATATATATGAATAAACACCATAGGAGTATAAATAGTTATTTTCAAATTTATGAAATAATTAAAAATTAGGGAATACATTATATATCAAAAAATAACGTACCCTTAGATTCCAAAATTTAATATAAAATATTATAGCAGACCATATAAAATATTTAGTTATTTGACTTATCTGATTTTTGGAAGTTAAAAACTATTGGATAAAGTAAAAATGGTTAAAATGGGTTGGCAAAATATTGTTATAAATAAAAACCAATAGTATCCATTTTTCCATGTATTTTATTAGTTTATAATTGGAGCATTACCTCCTTCAATACAAACATATCTCAATAGAGAGAAATTCTTCCAAATCTTACTACTTCACACAAAGAAATATTAGAACCAGATTTTCCACGCATCAGTATTAAAGAATTTAGGTTATACATTAAATTCATTTTTAAATTCTACATTGCCTCGATTTTATTTTAAATTTATTTCGTTTTCAATTGAACATTATGTCGATTTTAATTAATATAATTCTCCTATTGGTAGGTCGTACTATAGTTTATAAGTAATTCATAAATATATTAATTATTCTTTTATCATTTAACAAACAAATAACAACCATCCAACTTAAATTTATGTTCAAGATTTCTATTGATGACACCGTATTAAAAGTTATGATAGTTATTGGAGAACGTTTCATATTTTAATTTTATGTTGTAATGACGTGATTACTCATTTGAAAAGTCATGTTGACAATAGCCATTTTTTGAGTTAATTGTTTCACTCCTCACTAAACTTTGGGTTTGGTTTCTCATTCCTCACTCAACATGTAAATGTTTCTCATACATCACTCAACTATTCAAAGTTATTTCCCATCCAACACTTCTGTTAATGATCCAATTGACCATAAACGAAATTTGACATGTGGCAAATGTTTTTTCGATAATCGTCTTTTGGAAAACTTCAGTTCAATACAAGATTAATATGCCAATGGATTTAATTTGTGATGATTTGGAATTATTTTGACGGAAAAGATTGCCACGCTTGAAAAACAGTTGCCATATGTCAAATTCCGTCAATGGTTAATTGGGTCGTTAACGAAAGTGTTGTATGAGAAGTAACTTTGAATAGTTGAGCGAGGAATGAGAAATATTTATAAATTGGGTGAGAAATGAGAAACCATACCCAAAGTTGAGTGAAGAATGAAACAATTAACTAGCCATTTTTTGTAAACTATGCCCTCAATTTTACGTAAGTTCTGTAATCAAAAAAAAAAAAAAAACATTACATATATTTGCAAGAGAATATGATATGAAATCTTAACTTTTTTATATTAGATTATTTTGCCATCAATTAAAGATAGTAGTGAATCATGTGCCAAACAATTTCTTCTTTATTATTGTTTATCATAATATTTAACTTACACAGTTTTACTCCCGTGCAACGCACGGGGGTGACAACTAGTTAATATAGAATTTCACTGGAGATTAGGAAGGTAATAAGGAAAATGTCATTACTAATAAACTAATTACAATATTATATTTGTACCTGTCAATCCCCACTCTAATGTTGTTCCTTGAATTCCTTCCACTGTTGTGGCGTAATAAAATCATAGGCTTCACACGAGACTCGTGGTCTTCAGGGTGTCGTTTGATGTATTCTCTGATAAAAAATGATTTAAATTGCTTCCACATAGTCCCCGCATTTATTAAAATAGATTCTTTAATGTCCTAGTCATCATCCAGATTGAACATAGTCTGAAATGCATCAAATATTTTCAATGTTAAATATTATTAACATTACTTATAAAATTTGAAAGCTAAATTATGAGCTATAAGCATATATATGAGTGTCATTACCTTCAAATCCTCCCAAATCAAGTTCTTGAGACCTTCAGGGACTTTGGGCCATTTCTCAATAGTAATAGCAACTTTGTTTAATGCATTAATATCGATTTGAGTGATTAACTTTTGCTTGTAATTCCCTTGAGGATTTTTTAACTTATCAAAGGTAACCTTCACCACTTCCCCAGGCTTGAGCTTGAAACCTTTGCCAGTAGTTGGCCCTCCATCTTTTTCTTTTCTTGTTCGAGGACTTTGAATCAAACGAACCTAAATGCTTGTCCATGCTTGAGATTATTGTTTATGTACCTATACATTATCAGAAAACAAAAGATTATAAAGAAAAACAAGTGAATTATATGACAACACAAATGAATATATTAATTACACCGCTGGACACGAACACATAAATGATATTAGGAAGTTAACAATAAGAATGAAATAGATCTTACACATTGAATAATCACGACCGATGGTCAATCCACAATCCTTCCATATGATCCGAACGGGCATAATCTGTTTCAGTGATATCGTCCCCTGAAGATGAAGGTTGTATAACGGTAGAAAATGGGGGAGTTTCGTCAAAGTGGTCATAGTCTTCTTCATCGACCATATCACCAATTCGAACAATATGCCTCTTCCCATAAAGGACGATTGAAACCTTACGATCAACTAGATGGGGAACATAAAGTACCTGTGTTGCTTTGGATGCAAGTATAAATGATTCATCAAGATAACCTTGCCGATCGAAATTCACTAGAGTGAAACCTAAATCACCCTTTCTCACACCATGGTTGTTGTCGACCCATTTACACCGAAACAAAGGAATCTTTAGCACTTTATAATCAAGTTCCTAAATTTAATCGATGACACCATAACATGACATTGCAGTATCTACTGGTCGTCTATCTAATGCAGTGGAAAACTCTCTCGACAGTGTTACCAATGTCACTCCACTATTTTGCATCGTACTCTTATCACCTTGACGTTTCGTGTAAAATGTATATCCGTTAATGTCATATCCTTCGTAAGAGTAAACAACTCAGCCAGGCCCGTACGCCAACCGTTTGATTATTTCCGTAACGTTGTTAAGAGTTTTGGACAACTCTTGCATCAATCTTTCGCATAACCACCTTATAAATGCACGATTATGCTCTTTAGTCAACCAGATTTCATCTTTAGAGGGATACTGCTGCCTCGAAGTGGACATATGCTCGTCCAAATATGGAACAATCTCCGCAACGTGATGCAAGACAACGGGGTGTGCCTTATCCTTATCTACAGTGGCGGCCATCATCTGTTTGAATCCAATCGTACCTTTACCTCCAAGTCTTCCCTCATTGCGAGATTTGGGAATATCGACCGATTCAACAGCATGGAGGTATTCAGTACAAAACTCAATAGCCTCCTCAGCAACATAACCTTTTAATGATACTGCCTTCAGGTCAATAACTGTTTCTCATGCATCCTTTCAAGATACCCATGTATCTGTCAAATGGATACATATACCTCAAGAACATAGGACCACAAAGCTTAATTTCTTTCACCAAATTAACAATCAAGTGCACCTTAATGTCAAAAAATGATGAAAAAAAATACATTTCAAATTGACACAGAATGGTAACAACGTCGGCTTGCAAATCATCTAACATTTTTTTTAAACAAAGCACCAACTAGACCGAACGTCGGTTTTACGCAAATCATCTAACGCTTATGGATCAATAACTTTACTACAAATAGCATTGAAGAAAAAACATAGTCTCGTAATGACATGTATAACACATGGTTGCAATATGCCTTGAATTGCAATTGGTAACAAGTGTTGCATCATGATATGATCATCATGAGACTTCATGTGTACCAATTTCAAATCCTTCATTGACACAAGTATTCTAATGTTTGATGAATATCCAGATGGGACCTTAATAGATTTGAGGCACTCGTAAAAACTTTTTTTCTCTTCTTTAGCCAATGTACAGCTCTCCGGGGGAGATACGGTACGTTTACCCAACTCTTACGGTGCTAACTCATCCCATATCCCCATTTCTATATATCTTTCCTAGTTTTGATACCGTCCTTTGTCTTGCCAGGAATGTTCAATAATGTTCCAATAACACTACTGTAAACATTTTTCTCCATATGCATCACATCAGGATAATGCTTACAGATAAATGCTTCCAGTATGGTAGATCCCAAAATATAGATCTCTTATTCCAAAGACTCTTCGATGGAGGTTTTGAAGTTTTGTGAAACACAACATTAATGTTTTTAACTTACTCATAAATATCCTCTCCTGATAAAGGCATTGGGTGCATTTGAAGCTCGGTTTTCCCATTGAATGCTTTCATCTTTCCCCGATAAGCGTGGTTAAGGGGAGAAGCCTCCTATGACCCATAAACACATTTTTCTTATAGTTATGCAACCAAAGGTCATCCGTCTATTCAAAACAAATGGGACATGCTTGATAAACTACTGTAAACTGGGAAATCATTTATAGTGCAAAATAACATAGCACGCATCGTGAAACTATGTTAGCTGTGGTGCATCAAACACTGTACACCTTCATTCCACAATAGTTTCAAATCTTCAATAAGTGGTGCTAGGTACACATCTATGTCATTTCCTGGTTGTTTAGGCCCTGAAATTAGCAATGTTAACATGATATACTTGCGCTTCATACACAACCAAGGAGGAAGGTTGGAATTAACCAAAAGAATTAGCTAAGTACTATGTCGACTATTCATATTACCATGAGAGTTCATTCCATCCGTCCACAATCCAAGCCTAAGATTTCTGTCTTCGTTATCGAGTTCAAGAAACTTCCTATTAATGTTCATCCATTGAGGAGAATTGGCAAGATGCCTCAATTTTCCATCTTCCTTTCTCTCTTCAGCAGCCACCGCACATTCTTGGCATCCTTCGCATTCGTGAACAAATGTCTGAATCTCGGTATTATGGGAAGATACCACAATACTTTTGCAGGAGTACCTTTCTTGCCACCACCCCTATCACTGCCATGCTTTCGCTTATACCGCGATGTCCCACACTTTGGACACACATGCATGTCCTTATACTCATTTCGGTACAAAACACAATCATTTGGACATATATGTATCCTCTGGATTTCCAAGCCCATAGGGCACAATAGTTTCTGTGCCTCATATGTTGAAATAGGAAGCTTATGTCCTCCGAAAGCATGTCCCCTAAGGGTTCCAATAACTCCGTAAAACATTTATCACTCCACCGCATCTTTGCTTTCAAGTTATAAAGTTTGAATGCAGTTGTCAACTTTGAGAATTTACCACAACCGGGAAACAAAGGTGTTTGAGAATCACCGAACAAATTGGCTAATACAGGAGGACTTTCCATGAAATCTTCTTGTACATCACGCATCATCTCGTCAAGCCAATTTTTCTCAACATCATTCTCCTCGTTATCCACATTAATATCATCATAATTGTTCGAAGTATTCTCCTGCCGAACACCTTCTTTAACAATGGTGCTCGTACTAGGAACCATACTCTCACCATGCCAATGCCCTCTTATGTAGCCTTGTTTAAAACCCCGACTAATCAAATGACTCCTCACCATCACAAAGCTCAAGCCATTTCACATTGTTATAATCAATGCAATGACAACACATCATTTCTTCACCACTCTCTGCCATATGTTCCTTAGCCAATTTCATAAACTCAGCAAGTCCAATCAAATATTCTTTTGTGGTATGTTTGATCCCATACATCAAACTAATACTACGATCCATATCCAACGGCCTAAAAATCTTCATTGTCTATTATCAAGAGTACTTATAGAATTCCATAGTTTAAGGTGAGAGTTCGTTGAGTTTCACTTAAAATATGGTGAAATAGAGATTAATTTGCTAAAATATAGAACAACGATCAACTTTAGATCTCAGCTCCATGGCAATCAAGAACAACCAAGTCACACTCTTTATTCATTACTTAATTTCATTTTCAAATAATTATATAAATCCTACGAAGATTTCGGCAGAGTCTTCCCTATAATTGGGACTTATCCGACCTATAAAAGGGACCCAACATCCAGTCTAAGTTCAGTACAACCTAATTACTATATTTTCAACCTCAAATCTCTACTCCACAATCATCGACCACGACTAGTAAGTAATTAATTGCAACACTTCGACAAATTCAGCGAATATTCGTGATTTTCTACGTGGTCAAACCAAATGCATCTTCCTCAAATGATCGATACATTCAATCTCAAATCTCTACTCCACAATCATCAACCACGACTAGTAAATGTAAGTAATTAATTGCAACACTTTGACAAATTGAGCAAATATTCGTGATTTTCTACGTGGTCAAACCAAGTGCATCTACCCAAATGATCGATACATTCATTTAAGTTGACAAAAGTATGGCCATAGATAAACCTGTGAAACTAAACTAGGCATTTCAAATTCTTACCTCTTTCGGTTAACAACTTATAGGTACATTCAGGAACTTGGCCGGATATGCTCAACAACTAAATATGAATGTGAATTTAATACCTACAAGCAAAAAAAAAAAGCGAAAAAAAGATTCATTTTTCTACTAATTCGAACAATGGATAAGTAAGTAATTTTATGTCATCCTAAGTAAATTAAAAAAAAAAAGAAATATAAATGTTAAATGGGATGTCTCAAGTCTCAACTGGAAGTTTATTAAGAACTAACTTTTAGGAATTAACTATAAACATATTCAATATAAGCCAAAAAAAATATGTAAAACTTTTAGTTTTACTTTTTATATATTCATCAATAATCCAATCTTTCATATTTTCATTCAATTGAGTCCATACTCTATTTATAAGTTCATAATTTACTTTAATAGATCTTTTCCCCTCTCTTCAAATAAAATTAATTGAGTAATATCCTAATTTAAAACAAATTCATTTAGGTCCAAATTATTTTTGCGGGACAATTTAGATCAATTGTATACATCACAGTTATAATTTTATTTTTATTTATCATTTATTTTAACTCCATATTCCTAAATTAAATAATAACACAAAACTTATACTATTTGGAACTCAATTGTAATCAAATCACGTGCAAACCATGTGCTTAAAACTAGGATAGCACAAAAAGTTGGTTTGAATCCCAAAAAACATAGTGAAGTGAAACCACTAATTACTTAATTTAATGTAAGTGAGGTTGTGAGAGCTCATGAGCAAGGTTGTAATATAAGATTGCATAAAGTTGCTAAGACAATTGCAATAAGTGGCTAAGTATATAAAACCATGTACTCTTTCAATGATCAAGTATGTTATAGTTGAAGAAAATGGCGTGGTGAATTAACTTGTCCTTTTAAACCATGGCCTTGATCTTGAGTTGAGGTGAATTTTTTTGTGTGTTGATGACATAAAAATGATTGAAATTTTTTATACTCTCCCTAAAGATGATAAATGACAAAAAAATTTGACAAAAATTAATGAAGGTTGAAAGTAGTGATGGAACCCGTGGCTCATGGATATGATTTATTGATCTTTTGATTGTTATCTTAAAGTATGTTGTGTAATTAATTTCTTAATTGTATGATTAAGAAATTAATTTAATGTTTTGCCTTAGTTTGTGAAAATCCCAAATTTAATGAACCTTTCAAGTTTGCTTGTGAAGTAAAATGGAAGGCTCTTGAGTAAATTGAAATAATAAACATATTTATAATCCTCTTTGAGCTTGTTTGACAAGAAAATGAATTTGAATGATGATACTCTAGTAATTACAAAGGTTTAATAAAATAGTATCTATACACATGTACAAAATAGTATCTATAGTTAGATCTTAAAATGAGATTAGGGAAAAAATTGAACCTTGTGTAGTTAATACAAATCAGACCTTTTATCAAACACATAGCTACAAATAGTACCCAAGCTCATGCTACACATAGTTAATACAAAGACCTTTTAGGGAAAATTTGGTACAATAAATTGAAAACTCATGCTACAAATCTTAAGTACCCAAGCTCAACATGCATATTAACACACAAAATAGCAAAAACAAAACAATATATATATATATATATAGTACCCAATATTAGTCCATGTAAGAGAACAAATGGGGTGAGTTTTACCTTGAATCTTTTTGAGATAATAACACAATGCAGCCCACAAGTATGCTTAATCTTGCCCCCTAGATGCTAGAATGAGGTGAAATTTGAGTTAATATGTATAGCAAACACATGAAATGGGGAACAAAAATGCTACGCGCGCGGGGTTCATCGACTTAAGGAAATGAATGCATGTTTACCTTTAACCTTTGAGATTCTCCTACAATAATGTTGCAATAATCCTTCCACGTTACTAGATCTAAATAATCTTAGCGGTTTTAATCGAAAATGGGTGGAGGAATGGTGAAATAGAGAAGGAAGACCAGCGGCACTGCTGGAAATGAGAATTACCGATGCCTGAGTTTTGTTTAAAAGTGCTAGGAATATACCAAGTTGAGGACGAATCGTTGCTAATTTTACGCTTCTGCAATGGTTTTAAATTTGAACCGTTGTTGAAAGGTAATATTTTCCAACGGTTTTAGATGAAACTGTTGCAGATTAGTGGCGCACATCCATTTTGCAATGGTTATTTTAACAACCGCTGCGTATAAGTTAAACTTATTTACAAAAAAGCCATCGCGTTGCTTTTCTGCAATGCTTTTCTTTGCAACCGTTGTAGAATGTGTTAATTTAAAAGCTCTTTTTGTACTAGTGACTGCTTATTTTGGGTCTGTAAACCATACATGGCCAAACTTCTATTTTGTCTTGGTTTTTTTTTGGGGGGGGGGGGCAAGTTACAGATGATCTGATGATAGCAACTTTGACTTTCAACTTTTCCAAAAAGGGGGAGTAGTATAATTTTATTTATTTTTATTGATTTTGTTTGGATTGTTGATGTTTTGAATGCATGACTTTATGATTTTACGAATGACACTTTTAGGGGGAGAGAACTTTGTGTCAATGATCTTTCATGGTATACTTTTTGATTACTTAGTTTTAGAAAAATAGAAAAGCCAAATGGGGAGATTGTTAGCATTTTTTAATTAATTAAGTGAATGTGTGAATTAATTGATTATAATCTATTTATCTTTTATGGTTGTATTTCTATTTTTCCTATGCATGTGATCATAATTGCTACATGGTTTGTCATGCATAATTCAATTAATTTAGTTATTTGTGATGATAATTAAATTGATCAAATTGGTTATTCAACAACTTGTTTATCACACATTTTATGTGTATATATCTTTTATCAAGAATATTAATTCACAAGTTGTTTTGGAGTCAAACTAGGAGTCATTAGGTTGATTAGAAGCGTGTCCACATTTGGCTATAAATATCATCAACTTTTGTCATTTGTGATTATCTTGTAAAGATTTGGATGGACTCAAATTAGGATTCATATTTTGGAAGTTGGGAGTACACGCCTACTAACTAGCATTGGACTCCAAGAAAAGTTACTTACCTATTGTTTTGAAATTCTACTAAGATAAGTTGGTAAGTAATTTAAGGTAAATTGGTCTCTTTAAATCTTATATATATTTATCACTTATCTTATCTTCTCTTATCCTACAACTTATCACTTGTTCTGCAGGAGTTCTTGTGTGAAATAAAGTCTCTTGTGGTAAGACAAGCCATTCACACATGATTAAATAGAAGCCAAGTGGGATTAGAACATGTGACACACACACACATGCACTAGGGCAAAGGAAACATGTACTAGCTTAATTGGGTGCATGACCCGTTTATCACTTGACTTCCCTATGCACTTGCAACCAAAAGATTCACACTGTGCTCATGTTAAAATTAAGTGCAATTGTTTTTTAAGTCCACTATTTGATATTCATCAAGTAAAATCTTTGGGAGAAGTCAGATTCGCTATATAAAAGTCTCGACAAGAGAAGATCATCACGGGACTTGAAGATTTGTTGGAGGACCGGTGCAGATCTAGGTCAAATTGCGGTGTTGACAAGAAGTTCTGAAGAGCAACGAGCCGTTGGCTCATAGTACAAGCTAGAAGAGAGATCAGGGAATGATCGTCGTTTGAATTCTAGTTGTTTGATAGTATTATACGTAATTCTATCCTTAACTTCTTGTAACAGGTTTAAACTCTTGACAACTAGTGAATCTATTTGGGTTTTCCACCTTAAAAATCGTGTGTTTATTGTTTACTTACGCTTCTGTAGTTTTACCCTACGCTAGATATACCTAAGCTCTAATTAAAATATAACGCAGATATATCTCGCTTAACTCAATTGTGAACAAACCGCATTTTTACGGAACACAACTGAGATACATCTGAAGTAATATGTAATTACACGACTCATAGTTTTCATAATATACTTCAATTCAATGAAACCGAGCTGCATGCATAAATTCAGGAGTCAAACTTCACTTTCATTAACACTTCATTAATACAGATTTATAACGTAATGTCATTAGCCTTCACTTCGTTTATTGTAGTAACTTGCACTTATAATCGTATTCAAAAAATAAATAAACAAATAAATTGTTATAAAACTATAGAAAAGTAGAGAGAGTTTAGAGAGAATGAATTCTATAGAAATCTAAGGGGTAAATTTTATTAACAACTGAAGCCCTATTTATAGGGAAACTTCGAATGGCACAATCGTAATTAAATAATTTCATCAAGGGTATAATAGTCATTCACATAAATAAAATATAATAAAAGCATCCCCTCATTCCCCTCATTAATACATATAATATTCATAACACTCCCCCTTGAATGACTATTTGTGAAATTATCTTCTAAACTGATTATAGAAAAACTTGGAGTGGTTATGTAGTGTTTTGCCAAAATATTGCTCCCCCTCATTTCTATCAGCAGTATAGGAGTATTAGGGCGCTGCCTCGTTAAAACCTTGCTAGCAAAACCCAATGGGATAAAACCTGGACGAAGGAAAAAGAGTACATCGCAAAATGCTCCTCATCAATGTAATATCACTTGATATCTTTAAATCTTCGCAACCCAATATTGTGCACCAATCCTTCAAATGTTGCGGTTGGTAATGCTTTCGTCAATAGATCTGCAAGATTATCCTTGGAAGGAATTTGTTGTACATCAATTTCATTATTCTTATCAAGTTCATGAGTGAAAAAGAACTTTGGTGAAATGTGTTTCGTCATGTCGCCTTTAATGTATCCATCCTTTAGTTGAGTTATGCAAGCTGTATTGTCCTCATACATAATGATTGGATTAGTTGTAATAGAGGATAAACCACACTCTTTTCGAATATGTTGTATCATTGATTTCAACCATACACATTCTCGACTTGCTTCATATATTGCTATCAATTCTGCATGGTTTGAAGACGTGGCTGTGAGTGTTTGCTTGATCGACCGCCATGATATTGCAGTTCCTCCGCATGTAAATAGATAACCTGTTTGAGATTTTTCTCTATGTGGATCAGATAAATATCCTACATCAGCATAACCAACTAATTTAGATTTAGTTTTGTTTGAGTAAAATAGGCCCATATCAACTGTTCCTCGAAGGTAGCGAAACACATGTTTGATTCCATTCCAAAGTGCCTCGTGTTGGAGCGAGAACTATATCTTGCCAATAGATTTACTTGCAAAAGATATATCTGGTCTTGTATTATTAGCAAGATATAATAGTGCACCTATTGCACTAAGATATGGTACGTCAGGACCAAGCACAATTTCATTTTCCTCTCGGGGTCTAAAAGGATCCTTTTTCACATCAAGAGACCGAACACTCATTGGGGTACTTAGTGGGTGTGCTTTATCCATATAAAATCGCTTAAGGACCTTTTTCAGATATGTAGACTGGTATAAGAATATCCCATCTTTTAAATGTTCAATTTGCAAGCCAAGGCAAAACTTAGTTCTTCCAAGATCTTTCATCTCAATTTCGCTTTTAAATAATCAACTGCTTTTGGAATCTCTTCATTTGTCCCGATAATGTTTAGATCATCTACATATACAAAGAATAATGACAAATCCTCGAAATTGACCTTTTTATAAAGACGCATGGACATATATGATTGTTTTGTACCCTTCTTTCGTAAGATATTCACTTAGGCGATTATACCACATACGCCCATATTGTTTCAATCCATATAATGATCTCTGGAGTTTTATCGAATAAATTTCACGATCATTCGAATTATGTGCTTCAGGCAATCTCAGTCCTTCAGGGATTTTCATATAGATATCATTGTCAATTATGCCATATAAGTAGGCGAACTACATCCATTAGCCTCATATTAAGCTTTCGCATGTGCGATTAAACCGACAAGATATCGAAAAGTAATTGCATCCATTACAGGGGAGTATGTTTCTTCATAGTCAATTCCGTGTCTTTGCGAAAATCACCTGTGCAACCAATCGTGCTTTATATCTCACTACTTCATTCTTCTCATTTCGTTTTATACGAATACCCATTTATACCCTCTTGGTTTGACCCCTTTTGGTGTTTGCATTATAGGTCCGAAAACATTACGCTTTTTCTAACGAATCTTGTTCTCGCTTGAATGGCCTCTTTCCATTTTATCCAATCATCTTTTCGCCGACATTCATCAATGTATTTTGGTTCAACATCTTCAACTTCATTGATTATATCAAGTGCTACATTATATGCAAATGCATTATTGACGATCGTTCCTTTTCTATTCCATCTAGTTTTTGTGAAAGCATAGTTCATAGAGATTTCATCGTTAATTTCATCATTTTCAGGTACCTGAACCTTCTCAGGAGGTTCTTGCTTGATTGCATCTAATGATTCATTGATATCTTCTGCCCCCTTACTGCAATTATTTTGAGCATTTGCTCTCCTCTTTTTTCGAGGATTTTTGTCTTTTGATCCGATGGGCCTTCCACGCTTTAATTTTGTTCTCGATTCATTTGCGATTTCAGTTCGTTTTGGAATGTCAATTCGCATAGGAGTATTCTCAACTGGAATATGTGACTTAGTTATTCATTTAGCGTCTGTAAAAGCTTCTGGCAATCGATCTGCTGTTGATAAGTGCTCGAAAAGCACTTAAATAACTCTTCTATTTTACGTATTTGTGTGTTTTATTAGTATTATATGTTTATTTTTATGTGTTTTCCTTTTATTGTGTGTTTAGAGTCACAAGAAATCAAAAGGAGCCAAAATGGTTAAAAACGGAGCGAAAACAGAACTTGGGACCGAAATGCAAGCAAATTCAAAGATGGAGGGCTTCCGATGCAATTTTATGAAAAGTTGTTTTTACAATTTTTGTTGTGCCAATATCAAAGAATATCAAAAGAGGATTTCCACATTTTTGTCGGATCCCAAATCGGAGTTTCCTAGTGAAAGTTATGGCCATTTGAAGAGAAAGGACAAAGCGTAAAAAATCAGCAGCTCGAATTTACTGCCGCAATTCAGTAATTTGACCATAACTTTTGCTAAAAAATTCGGATTGACCTGAACTTTATATTTCTGGAAAGGACACTCAGAGGACTACAACTTTGATGTTGACCTGTTCAAATGATTCGGATCATATCATGGTCAAAAATGGGCAAAACCGAGAGTGATGTGAATGGAGTAATTCTTGGGCCATGTTTTTGTAGAAAATTCATAACTTTCTACTAAAATATCAAAAAAAGGAAATTCCAATTGCACAATTCTGCCAAGATGCTTACCTATACCATGATACAATATTTGAACTAATGGAGCAATTTAAGATCATGATTTGGTGGTTACCAATTAGTGGAATCATAATGGAGTAGTTGTACAATTTTTTATCATGTTTTCTTGTGAAATTTTGCCTATAAATAGAGGCATTTGTAAGGAAGGAAAGACACAACTTAGTAGAAGAGAATTAGCTAGTAGTTCTCTCCAATAAAATTTTATTCTTCATTTGTTCTTAGTTTTAGCTTGAAGATTTTAGCTTTTCATATTCCGGCGGATCAATTCTTCGCTAAGATCTCTTTTCCCTTTTATTTCTCTATTTATTTCTTAGTATGTATTTACTTGTTTACTATATTTTGCATAATCTATCATATAGTGGTGGTGATACAAGGCGAACACTCGCTAAAAAGTATGAAACCCCGCAATTATGAGTACTTAAGACTTTTCTATCTAGTTCGAGGGGGACGTTATGTTCAACTAACATGTTGTTATCTTTTCTAACTCTTTAGTAACGTTTTATATATTCCTCTACTTCAATTTGTTGATTTGTTATGCTTGTAAACCCGTTTTTGAGTTTATTTGATTATTGCATTCACCTTGGCCAATTGAATCAATTAATCTTTAAATTCAAGTTACTTGCTAGGACTGGAACTTTTGATCCGTAATTGTCATTAGATTCCAATCCAAAGTAGCAAATGAATATCGTGCATATTTATTAACAAATCATCTTAGATGCATTAATTCGAGCCAGAAATTATTCATCTAATTCAACTCATTCTTCTCGCTCATTTCATACTAGCTTTGCATTAAATCCTAAGAGCTTGTTTAGGGTTATCCAATAGCTAGATGTTAAGTTAAAGAGTTTACTTTTTACTTAATACACTTAAGGAAGAATTCGTTAATCAGAGCTTCTTGGTTAATTGAGAGTTGATAAATTGAAGGAATAGTAACACGTTGCATGGGAAAGATAAACACAAGTGGTTGACATAACCGAACCCGAGAACTAGATATTTATTTCAATTGTTTTATTTGATCTTATCTTTTGTCATTTGATTTTCATTCAAAATTCTCAAAACCCCCACTTTCCTATATTAATTGATAAAGACAACTAGATTAAGCACCGTTCCTCTTTGGTTCGATCGTTACTTACCACTTCTACATTAATTTGTAGTTTTGAAACCGAGTAAGGAAATAAAACAAACTTTGGTACGCCGCGACGACACGCGCCCAAGTTTTTGGCGCCGTTGCCGGGGAACGGTTAACGAATTTAGTTGCTTTTATTAATTAATTTTAAAAAAAAAAAAAAATTCTTCTTCAGTTGTATGCATAATACCCGATCTACTAATCGAATTCTTGAAAGTTTCGATCCAGAAATTGAGAAATCCATTCGAAGACGAATAAGACAAGCAAAACAAACCGAACGAGAAATGGCAGAAAACAATAACGAAAGAACTCTCAAACAACTGGCAACTCCCGAAGTTACTCAACAACCATTGTGTATCACCTTTCCAACCGTAGAAGAAGGTAAAGCTTTCGAGCTGAAATCCGGTTTGATACATCTTCTACCTTCTTTTCATGGACGATCCGGCGAAGATCCATATCGACACTTGAAGGAGTTTCATGTGGTGTGCGATAGCATGAAACCCCGAGGCATCACTGAAGAGCAAATCAAGCTCAGAGCCTTTCCATTTTCACTAAAAGATGCCGCCACAGATTGGTTATACATTTTACCACCAGGTTCAGTTACAACATGGAATCAAATGAAGCAACTTTTCCTCGAAAAGTACTTCCCAGCTTCAAAGACCGCAAATATCAGGAAAGATATCTCTGGAGTACGCCAAACAATGGAGAAACTCTTTATGAGTATTGGGAGCATTTCAAAAAGCTCATTGCAAGCTGCCCGCATCACCAAATCAGTGAAAACCTCCTAGTGCAATACTTCTATGAACGCTTATGTCAATCAGACAGAAACATGGTTGATGCTGGTAGTGGAGGCGCATTGATGAACAAATCCCCTGCTGAAGCCAAAACACTGATTTCAAACATGGCTGAAAACACTCAACAATTCAGTACAGACCGGGAAACGAACATTCGAAGAGTAAATGAGGTAAGTAACTCCAATGTTGAAAACCAGCTCTCTGAACTAACCTATTTTCTCAAACAAATTTTTGTAGGAAACAATCCACAAGTCAAAGCATGTGGCATATGCACAAACCTAGGACATCCTACAGATGCTTGTCCTGTTCTGCAAATGGATAACAATGAACAAGTGAAGTCAGCAAGCAATTTTCCATTCCCAAGGCAACAGTACAATCCATACTCAAACACCTATAATCCAGGATGGCGAGATCACCCCAACTGAAGTTATAGAACCAACAAACCCCAGATTCTTCCCTAACAAACCTCAAGGGCAATTCCAAAGAACAAGGGAATTTTCAACCCCAAGGGCAATTTCAACAAAAACCTCAACAATCAGGTATGTCTCTCGAGGATATGGTGAAAACATTAGCAACTAACACTGTGAAATTTCAACAGGATTCCAAATTGAGCATTCAAAACTTGGAAAACCAGATGAGTCAATTGGCAACTGCCATCAATCGACTGGAAGCACAATCTGGAGGGAAGTTACCATCCCAACCTGAGGTAAATCCAAAGAATGTTAGTGCCATAACCTTAAGGACTGGAAAAGAGATCGAAAACCCTCACAAAGAAGTTCCCACACATGAAGATAAAGAAGAAAAGTTTGAAAATGAGGTATGTCCTAACCCCTCTGTCACTACTAAAGTGATCCCTCCCCCTTTTCCGAGTAGATTAGCAAAAACTAACAAAGAAGACAAGGAATCAGAAATTTTGGACACATTTAGGAGGATAGAAATCAACATTCCATTGTTAGATGCAATCAAACAAATTCCACGCTATGCTAAGTTTTTGAAAGATCTTTGCACTAATAAGAGGAAATTGAAGGAAATGAAATGATCAAAATGGGAGAAACCGCTTTAATGGTATTCCGTAAAAGTTGCCTCCAAAATGTAAAGACCCGGGTATGTTCACTGTCCCTTGCACCATAGGTAATCACCACATTGACAAAGCACTTATAGATTTAGGAGCATCTATAAATGTCATGCCTAGATCCTTGTATGCTTCACTAAATTTAGGAAAATCAAAGAAACTCACGTAATTGTGCAACTAGTCGATCGTACCAATGCATACCCGGATGGAGTGATAGAAGATGTGCTAGTCAAAATAAATGGTTTAGTTTTCCCCGCCGATTTTTACGTGCTTGATATGGATGATGAACATTCACCTCACCCTACACCTATCATATTGGGACGCTCCATTTCTTTACACTTCTCGCACTAAAATTGATGTCTATGAGGGTACACTATCCATGGAATTTGATGAGGAAAAAGCGAACTTTAATATTTTTGATGGTTCATTGCGCTTCTAATAACGCTTGTTCTGTCTTTGCAATCAATTCAACTAATCCTTTTTGTGCAAGAACTGTAAGTTGAATTGCGAGCCAAAGACAACACATAAGATTGAGCCAAAGCACAATTATCTCATCTCGAAGAAGGAAGCCATGGAAAGAAATGAGACCAAAAAATTTGGAGAAGAATTCAAGAAGGACTCAAGAAATCAAGACACTTTGAGAAGCCATCGAAGACAAAGTGGAGCTGCAATGGATTTGAGGAATCCTACTTGACAAATGGGAACCGTGTTTAGCTAACGACCATAAACAAAAGCGCTTCTTGGGAGGCAACCCAAGCATTTTTCTTTAATATTTGTATTTTTTGTTTTTAATTTGTTTACTTTTCATCTAACGTATTAAGGAAGAGATTGCTTTATTACTGTAGGAGGACGATATTTCAAGACTCAATTATTTGGGAAGAGACATGATGGCCCATAAATCGATGATTAGCGAGAATTACTGATAATGGGCAAAGTTAATTATTGATAAATGACAAATCCACAAACGCGCTTTTTCTGATGCCCACTCCAACGCATTTTTACAAAGACACTCTGCATCCACGATTGTCGATTGAAACAAAGGCCCACTTTGACTATAAATCGTAGATCATTCTCCACTCGAAACCACAACCACAATCTTCATTTTCAGTGAGTACTTCTTTCTAGCAGTGATTAGGTAATTTCTTTCTTCTTCACGGTCTTCTTCTTCTTTCTATTTATTTTGTTTTTCCTAATTTTATAGTATGGACGTGTGGGATAATTTTTGTATATATATGTATTTTTCTCATTTTAATTGATTATGTAGTTCAATTTCTGTTACTTTTTCTTCTCCTTCGTTATTTTACTTGAAAATATGGAAGAGTATGATAATCTACTATGCTTATTGATTTTGATGGTTTTAATCTTATTTCTTCAGTGTTTCTTTTTCTCTCGTGCGTTACGTAACTAAAAAAAAAAATTAATAGTCGAGCCAACGACTATAAACAAAGGCGCTACTTAGGAGGCAACCTAAGCACTCTCTTTTCTTCTACTTCTCCAAAACACTTGAATTTTCAATGGATAACAAATTTTCCAAAATCCACAAATATTATCCGTCATTGCCTTTGAATGCTTTGAAAGAGATTTACTATTCTAGAGTACGATGGTTAAAAATGTTGATGGAAAAGGAAATGCCTGAGGATATCCGTTGGTTGATTGAAGCAAAGGTCCGATTAGGAGGTGAAATGCCAGCTCTTAGTACTAAATATGCACCAGGGTTAGGCAAAAGTAATTTTGCCAAGAAACGAAGAGCAAAAAGAATGAATGTGTGCTATAAATGTGCTAGATGGCCTTATAAATGCACTCGATGGACCTGCAACTCAGGTAATCATTCCATTGGATTTGTGTCCCCAAATCGAGAAGATAAAATATGTTTCATTAAGGATGGCATGAGTAAGGAGTCTTTGGATGATATCCATCAAACTCTTGAGACGCATCCTAGTGGAATGGTGCAAATCGAACTTCTCAATTTGTGGAGTGAATTTAAAAAGAAACGAGAACGATATAGTCTTGGGAATCGACTTTAAAAGACCCTGCTTGCCGCCTATAAGAAAACCGGATGGGAAGCCTATCCCGACTCATAGAAGGCGTTTAAGCCGCTTCGGACGTAAAACTAGAGGAAGATGTGAGCCACAATCACAACTACGTGTACATATTGTTATTTTTAATTGTTTTTGTGTTCTTGTGTCGCTTTAGTGTGCAAAATCGACAACCTATGGAGGCTACTACTTACGCCGAGCAGGGGAGTTCAAAGAGGACATTGAGGGTCATAAGTCTCTTTGGTGGAATCAATCAGGACAACCAACGCTTCTAGCACCAGAGTCGGCCGAACAAGCACTTGGAGATCGAAAGGGCAAGATAATATACGGAGGGGGTTACCGTGGGGTCGATAGGGCGTGCCGTTCAATCTGCGTACGTACGAGGATCAACAGTGATTGGTATTACTGTGCCACCTTTAAAACAGGTGTATGGTAAAACCATCGGCGTTGAGGTAAAGGCTAAATCGTTGTTTGAACGCTTAACACTGATGATAATGCATTCGGATGCTTTTATCGTATTACCAGGGGTTTTGAAACTTTGGAACAGATCTTTGCATAATTTCTTGGGCCACGTTGAATCTACACTCTAAGCCAATTGGTCTTTTAAACATTCAAAACCATTTCAATGGTTTATTGGCATTTCTCGAATTTTTAGCTCATCAAAAGCTGATTTCTCCTAATACTTTAAAAATGATTTTTATTACACCATCAATTGAGGAATTATTGGAGAAATTAGAATCTTATGTACCACAAATGTATGTAGAAGTGTCTGTCATCAATTGGCGGAGGAATTAAGCGAAAGAAAAGAGATCCGAATGAATTAGATTTAGAGTTAAGGTTATGAATGTGGAATAGCTAACCCGGATGGTAGAATACTGAGTTAACTCGAAACACATCTGTATTACGCTCTGGATTTAAAAATAAACCAAAAAAAAAACAAAAACAAAAAAAAACAAAAAAAAACAAAAAAACAAAAAAAAAAGAAAAAACCAAAAAAAAAAACACAAAAATTTTCACCGTTGTTTTTCTTGTTACGTAAATATGTTGATTGCGTGTCTCTTACTCTTGAATTGTCGGTATTCCTCGGAAGTGCTACATTGTGCAACCACCATCCCCAAATCGGCACGACTCCTTGCTTACCATAGGGGAGTTTCTATTTCTTCTCTTTTTCATACTTTCTATATTTCTACATTGGGGACAATGTAGAATTTAAGTGTGGGAGAGTGACATATTGTGGTCTGCGTGTGATTTTTTTTTATTTTTGTCGACGATTTTGCATGAGATAGAAACTTTTGAATATGATTGAGTTTAATTTGTGTGACTTAGCTGAAACTACAAGATCTCGAAAAAAAATGTGTTCTGTTCTTCTCCGAGCACAGTTGGCAAATTTATCTGAGCA
Source organism: Jasminum sambac (assembly GCA_018223645.1). NCBI lineage: Eukaryota > Viridiplantae > Streptophyta > Magnoliopsida > Lamiales > Oleaceae > Jasminum > Jasminum sambac. The sequence continues at coordinate 25,290,405 of CP073641.1, forward strand.
CATTTATAGGTAATTTACTATCATTCTCTGGAACACAAATTGAAGGTTGAAAATGTTGAATTTTTTTCTAACTTTCTAGACCGTAGTAAACTAATTTTTTTTTTCTATCCATTCGTCCTACTCAAAGTAAATTGGAAACGTCGATTGTTAGTAAGGTGGAGTTATAATCGCATGGTATCTGTTTTTTGTGAATGTGTCTTTTGTTGACAGAGTTTAAAAAAGTTTTGAAAAAGCACTGACCTATGCTGAGAATGAATTTTACTTTTATTTTTAAATAAAGGAGAGGGACCACAGGAAAGAGCTACCTACCTCAGAGTGTGAAGCCGTCACCTCGAATGTGGGTGAAGAAGGTCAGCTTCCAATGAAAGGGGTTTAGTGTGAAAGCTACCTGTGGGGTAAAAGCTGAAAAGAAAATTGCAAAACTCTTCTTCTTCTTCTTTCTCTTCTTCATCAAAAAAAAACAAAAAAAACAAAAAAAAAATCGCGAGAAATGTGATAGCTACCCAAGTGTGAAGTTAGATAAATAAATTTCCTCAGTGGTTTGAAGTGCTCAATCTAAACACTCTTTAAATTGAAGACATATTTGCGATAAAACACCTGCCATGCCCTTTTTTTTCTTTGCAGTGCTAACAGTTGATGATTTTTGGTGAACAGAGTAATTTTTAGGATCCATGGGAATCATTGTAAAATAAGAGTGAGATCACGAGAGATGAAAGGAAATATTTGACTATTTCGGGTCAGGATTTGGAAAGATCATCGTAAGCTTTCATTTGGTTCCAGTTAGTGATGGGATGATAACCTCAATTGCACACACTCACAAGCCATTGTGTATTTGAGAAGTGAAATTTTTATGATTCGGGAGAATGTTTATTAAGCAAGTCACTATCTGTAGTAGAATTTCATTGTTAAAAGTTGTTAATCTCATGTAAAATCAGTGTGTTGTTTGTGTCATATGTGTAGTGACCGCAATTCTTTTTAAGTAAAATATATTTAATTAAATAAAAATCTCAAGCGTGTCGCTACAACTTCACCTATAGAATTAAACAGCGTACGCTCGTCTAGTTAAAATTTTATAATACTAACTATTATATTGAATTATTTAAAAATAATAATTTATAAAACATTTATTTATTTATTTTCAATTTATAAACGAGGACCAAACTTTAGAAATTGTTAATTTTAATCCCTAAACTTTAACCGATTCAATTATAATTTAATTTACATTTTAAACCCTATTAGAGGCCCATTTGTAACGATTCTATTTCTTACACTCTAAGGAAGCCCATTTAAAGAGGGTAACTGGTTTCTTACCCTACATACATAAGTTAAGGATGTTTTAAAACCTAGCCTCTCTATTCTCCCATCTTCTCCCAAATAGTACCTTCTAAATCATCTTGTTCAATCACATTCAAGAAACCAACTATCATCCCAGAGGTAAGATTTCTTGATGTTTTAATTCATATTACTATTTTTATTTTTGTTATTTTAAGCTTGTAATCATCTAGTTGTATTTTTACTTGATTTTCTACACAAAGAAAGATAAAGATACATATATGAATATATATACGCATCACCACGGCGACCACCACCTTCACCCAGCGCCACCACCGCGCACCACCACCATTTCCACCACCTAGAACACCATCATCATCATCTTCTCAACTCAAACACACACACACAATACATATATACAAGCATATATACATACACACCATCAAACCACGCACAACACCTCGGCCAAAAACACAACCTCGTCAAAACTAGAGCTTTAATTCACAAAAATCACACCTACACCTTCCTCTCTGTCCCTGGAGAACATGGTAGTATAGTTTGATTTCAAAAATTTTCAACGAATCAAACCAATTTTGAAAAATACCCAAATTTCTACCTAAGTTTCAATCCTTGATTTCTCCTAAATACTCAACCATTTTCAATCAAAGACCATCCTCGTTCACCACACTTCCTCCACCTTTTAGACCAGAACCGGCCGATAAACCCACTAGGAGTGGATGGGTGTGTGTGTGTTCCGATGTCTTGTGTGTGTGCAGAAGCTTGAGAGAGTCGGGTAGAGTCGATGATGAAGGCCGGATCGACCCAAATCCATTTTAAGAATTAGGGTTTGCGGTTTAGTCCCTCAAGTTTCTTAAATAGTTTAAGTTGGTCACTTTGTAGTTTATTTAATTTACAAACCCCACCTTTTAATTGTTACAATTTAGCCCCTAAGTGTTATTTGCAGATCTAGTCCCCCAATTTAATTATTATATTTAAATGAGCCCTCAAATTTTATTTAATTTCAAGTCCCTAACTTTCAATTGTTGTAATTTGACCCTAAACTTTTATTTCACTTTTAATCATTCAATTTCTTTTTCCTATTTAATTTAACCCCCAAAAAATTTAATTGCATATTAGTCCCCATGATTTAAAATATTATAATTGAGCCCAAAATACTTTTAGTTCACTTTTATTGCATAATAGGTCCTCAAACTATCAAATTCTTTCAAATTATTTAAGTTTTATATTCTTTCCATTTTGGTCTAAAACTTCTATATTACTTATAGATACTTATATTTTAAGAATATTAACATAAATTAAACTTCGTTATTGACTAGGCAGGCGTACCAACTGACTAGAGGGTGATTTTCACGCTTAGTAGGCTCAAAACTAGAGAGATACTTGAGTAGGCTCAAAGACTCATTTTTACTTATCGCGCAATTATTGTTAATTATGCGTACTATATGAGTGTGCAAATGTATGTAATTGATGTGATTGCTTGCCTTCGGGCCTAGACTTTCCTTGAGACTGAGTTACCTTCGGGTAAGTATTGCCTTGGACCGAGTTGCCTTGGGCAAATTACTGCGCCGGACCTAGAAAGCTGTAGTCAGACTGAGTTACCTTGGGTATTATATTCTGAGTTTACATGACTATTTTGCCTTATATGCTTGTATAGATTATTAACTTCTTGTGAGCCTCACGAGTATTATTTAAATACTCACGCCTTACATTCTTCTCTGATTGAAGAGTCAGGAGGCGAGGGCGAGACATGGGGTTCTATTTAGGCTTATAAATAAGTGATTTTATTTCGATGCTATTTTGATAAACCAATGTATAGGATTTTGTCGTTTTCAAATATTGAACTAATTAGTAACGTGTGTTAGCTGTTTTGAATATTTGGTGACCAATTACTTTTAAAACACTTTACATGGTTGTTATATTAAATGAATTTTCGCATTTAATTATTTATTATATTTCCGCATTTAATATTATAAGAAAAAAAAAATGGTCAGTTTTAAAGAAAGATCTAGCATCCCAAGTTCTTCGAACTCGGGGCGTTACAATATGGTTGTTGTTCGAGGGCGAACAACAGTCTAAGTGTGGGGCAGTTTGATAAGTGCTCGAAAAGCACTTAAATAACTCTTCTATTTTACGTATTTGTGTGTTTTATTAATATTATATGTTTATTTTTATGTGTTTTCCTTTTATTGTGTGTTTAGAGTCACAAGAAATCAAAAGGAGCCAAAATGGATAAAAACGAAGCGAAAACGGAACTTGGGACCGAAATGCAAGCAAATTCAAAGATGGAGGGCTTCTGATGCAATTTTATGAAAAGTTGTTTTTACAATTTTTCTTGTGCCAATATCAAAGAATATCAAAAGAGGATTTCCATATTTTTGTCGGATCCCAAATCGGAGTTTCCTAGTGAAAGTTATGGCCATTTGAAGAGAAAGGACAAAGCGTAAAAAATCAGCAGTTCGAATTTACTGCCGCAATTCAGTAATTTCACCATAACGTTTGCTACAAAATTCGGATTGACCTGCACTTTATATTTTTGGAAAGGACACTCAGAGGGCTACAACTTTGATGTTGACCTCTTCAAATGATTCGGATCATATCATGGTCAAAAATGGGCAAAACCGAGAGTGATGTGAATGGAGGATTTCTTGTGCCATGTTTTGGTAGAAAATTCATAACTTTCTACTAAAATATCAAAAAAAGGAAATTCCAATTGCACAATTCTGCCAAGATGCTTACCTATACCATGATACAATATTTGAACTAATGGAGCAATTTAAGATCATGATTTGGTGGTTACCAATTAGTGGAATCATAATGGAGTAGTTGTACAATTTTTTATCATGTTTTCTTGTGAAATTTTGCCTATAAATAGAGACATTTGTAAGGAAGGAAAGACACAACTTAGTAGAAGAGAATTAGCTAGTAGTTTTCTCCAATAAAATTTTATTCTTCATTTGTTCTTAGTTTTAGCTTGAAGATTTTAGCTTTTCATATTCCGGCGGATCAATTCTTCGCTAAGTTCTCTTTTCCCTTTTATTTCTCTATTTATTTCTTAGTATTTATTTACTTGTTTACTATATTTTGCATAATCTATCATATAGTGGTGGTGATACAAGGCGAACACTCGCTAAAAAGTATGAAACCCCGCAATTATGAGTAGTTAAGACTTTTCTATCTAGTTCGAGGGGGACGTTGTGTTCAACTAACATGTTGTTATCTTTTCTAACTCTTTAGTAACGTTTTATCTATTCCTCTACTTCAATTTGTTGATTTGTTATGCTTGTAAACCCGTTTTTGAGTTTATTTGATTATTGCATTCACCTTGGCCAATTGAATCAATTAATCTTTAAATTCAAGTTACTTGTTAGGATTGGAACTTTTGATCCGTGAATTGTCATTAGATTCCAATCCAAAGTAGCAAATGAATATCGTGCATATTTATTAACAAATCATCTTAGATGCATTAATTCGAGCTTGTGAAATTATTCATCTAATTCAACTCATTCTTCTCGTTCATTTCATACTAGCTTTGCATTAAATCCTAAGAGCTTGTTTAGGGTTATCCAATAGCTAGATGTTAAGTTAAAGAGTTTACTTTTTACTTAATACACTTAAGGAAGAATTCGTTAATCAGAGCTTCTTGGTTAATTGAGAGTTGATAAATTGAAGAAGGAATAGTAACACGTTGCATGGGAAAGATAAACACAAGTGGTTGACACAACCGAACCCGAGAACTAGATATTTATTTCAATTGTTTTATTTGATCTTATCTTTTGTCATTTGATTTTCATTCAAAATTCTCAAAACCCCCACTTTCCTATATTAATTGATAAAGACAACTAGATTAAGCACCGTTCCTCTTTGGTTCGACCCTTACTTACCACTTCTACATTAATTTGTAGTTTTGAAACCGAGTAAGGAAATAAAACAAACTTTGGTGCGCCGCGACGACACGCGCCCAGCTATTCCTTGTAAGTAAATTATCTTTTGAACTTCTTGCTCGCATGTCCCAGTGCGAGGATCTAGGTTGGATAATGTTGTAGTATTCCATGTCACTTCCTTTTCCAACTTTTTATATGTCACTTCCTTCTCCAACTTTTTATCTTCTCCCCCTAAAGGTGGGAATACTGTTTCATCAAACTGACAATCGGCAAAACGTGCATTAAAAATATTTCCTGTTTTGGGTTCAAGATATTTAATTATAGATGGAGATTCAAAACCAATATATATTCCCAATCTTCTTTGAGGTCCCATCTTAGTACGTTGTGGAAGAGTAATGGGTACATATACTGCACAACCAAATATTTTCAAATGAGAAATATTAGGCTCCTTTTTCGATACCAATTGTAATGGGGAGAATTGATTATTGGATGTTGGTCTTAACTGCATAAGTTCATTGCATGTAAAATAGCATATCCCCATGCGGAAATTGGGAGTTTTGTCCTCATGAGTAATGGTCTAGCAATTAGTTGGAGGTTTTTAATAAATGATTCAGCTAGACCATTTTGAGTATGAACATAGGGAACTGGATGTTCAATTTTTATTCCAACTGACATACAATAATAATTAAAAGCATGTGATGTAAATTCACTAGCGTTATCCAGTCGGATTGTTTTGATTGGATAATCTGGAAAATGTGCTCGTAACCTTATAATTTGTGCGAGCAATCTCGCAAATGCCATATTTCGAGTGGATAACAAGCATACATGGGACCATTTTTTGGAGGCATCTATTAAAACCATAAAATATCTGAATGGTCCGCATGGCGGGTGAATAGGTCCACATATATCACCTTGTATCCGTTCCAGAAATGTTGGAGATTCATTTCCGACTTTAACTAGTGATGGTCTCATAATCGATTTTCCCTGAGAACATGCAAGACAGAAAATTCACTAGATTTGAGAATCTTTGACTTTTCGTGAGAATGTCCGCTTGAATTTTCAATTATTCTCCTCATCATTGTCGAGCCAGATGACCTAAACGGTCATGCCAAATATTAAAATCGGTTGGATTTTCAATCTTCCTACTAGATGTAACATGTACTTCAATTGTACTAATATTGGTATAGTACGCATCAGGAAGAGTATGAGGGCATTTTTTCTAGCACATGTTTCCTTTTGGAAATCATAGTAGTTATATATAGATATTCTGTATTATTTTCTTTTGCTGTCTCAATATGGTATCCATTACTCCGTATATCTTTAAAACTCAATAGATTCCTTTTTGATTTAGGGGCGAACAAGGCATTATTGATAATAATTTGTGTTCCCCCTTTCAATATGACATTTGCTCTTCCAGAGCCTTCAATAATTGTGGCAGAACCGGATACTGTTATCACATCATTCTCCATCGTGGTCAAGTTCGCAAAATACTTTTTATTTCTTAATATAGAGTGTGTAGAAGCACTATCTGCTAAACAGATTTCTTCATCCATGACCTTGGAGCCACTCAAAAGGCTACCAATATTTTCCTTCAAAAGAAATAATGAATTTTAGAATGGAGTATTTTATTTATATAAAATCAGAACATAATATTTTACAAACATACACATCCACACTGCCACACACATATTATACATCATTATTTATTACATAAACTCACAATACACATTATTATCTTTCATACAAATACAGATAGAAACCACAACTATTATAATATTGTAAAGAAATATCAATTCTCATTTGGTTCGTAAAAATCTGTAACTTCAAGATGTGTCGCTATTGATGGCTCCAAGAGTGGAATTTCTTCCTTATATGAGAAATTGGTCTCAATATTATTTCCTTTCTCCCTTTTAGATGCTTGATATAAATCAACAAGGTGTTTAGCGATTCGATGCACTTTTGCCCAAAGGACCTTTCATGCCGCATCTATGGCACGAATTATCTGGCTCCCTTGTTGATTCATTCACATTTCTCTTATAGAGATTTCCCCTTCTTTCACCATATTCATTCACATTTCTTTTATAGAGATTTCTCCTTCTTTCACCATGATTATTTGCCTTCTTAAATTTTGGGAAATTTTCATAACCACTTTTATGCCATGAAAAATTTCGTCCTCGACCACGGCCTCGACCTTGGCCTCGAGTATTGCCAAAATTGTATCCTCGCCTATTGTATCCTTGTCCACGGCTTGTAGATGCCATGTTGTTTACTTCAGGTATTGGTAAAGATCCCGTTGGACGAGATTCATGATTTTTCATTAACAACTCGTTATTCTGTTCGGCTACAAGTAAGCAAGATATCAACTCTGAATATTTTTTAAAGCCCCGTTCCCTATATTGTTGTTGCAAGACAACATTTGAGGCATGAAAAGTAGAGAATGTTTTCTCTAACATATCATTATCCGTAATTATTTCTCCGCATAATTTTAATGTAGAAGTGATTTTGAACATTGCGGAGTTATATTCATTCACTGATTTAAAATCTTGCAACCTTAAATGTAACCAATCGAAACGAGCCTTGGGGAGGATTACAGTTTTCTGGTGATCATATCTTTCTTTTAAATTTTCCCAGAGTTCCAAAGGATCTTCAATTGTAAGATATTCATTTTTTAATGCTTCATCGAGATGATGACGAATAAAGATCATAGCATTTGCCTTGTCATTTTCTGATGTTTCATTTCCTTCTTTAATTGTATCTCCGAGGCCTTTGGCATTTAAATGCATTTTGGCATCAAGAATCCATGATAGATAATTCTTTCTAGTAATATCGAGTGCCGCAAACTCTAACTTTGTAATATTTGATGCCATACTATAAAATAATAAAAATAAGTTAGAACATCAATTAACTAGACAAAATTATTGTTATTATATTAATTAACTAGACAAAATAATTGCCATTATATATTTGATTGCTCTTAAAAGTAGGTTGATATAATGTTGTTTGGTAATAATTAATAAAAGTAGGATGGATTAATAGTGATTTTGAAGAAGAAAAATATTTTCTTATTTATCATTTTCAAGTATGATTAATTATTTATCAATCATGTAGTATTATGCGGTAGAATACCATATTAGATACATGTAATAAAATGTAACACAAATAGTATAGTCTCAATTAATTTAATTAATATAAACTGTATAAATAGTTAAACCTCCACTAGGTGGCAATGCCTCCTTTGAGTGTAGTAAATAGTAGTACAGAAAGATGTAATTAATTAATATAAACTGCATAAATAGTTAAACCTCCACTAGGTGGCAATGCCTCCTTTGAGTGTGGTAAATATTAGTACAAAAAGATGTAAGAATTCATGCAACCACCCAATTTATGATAGTTGTACTTATCACAAAAATGGGTATGTCAATATTTGAATTGTAAGATAATTAAACTATTTGATAACTTAGTCTATCAGTTAGTAATTCATAAATAAATTCTTCATCAATAAAGAATCTCTTAGACCTTCCCTCATGGTGGTAAAACTATTTATCTAATATAAAGAGTGTGGATATTTTTCATTTGGTGGTTAATCCCACCATTTGAAGTAAATTATAAGGATTTCTATGAACCAATACGTACCTGTGTTCAGAATGAATTGTTATATTACCGTTTGGTTGGGATTTCACGGTAGAGCAGTCGTGCTTGTCTACTTTAGAGAGAGAATGGAGCAGAGAGAGAATTTGTAGAAAATTGAGTATTTCAAATTGTAATAATCCAGTTTCTGATACAGAAGATCATCTATAAGATGCAACTGTAGAGCATACTTCTTTTATATTACTTAAGGGTTAGAGGATCGTGCTGATAACGTGTTATAAAACTATAGAAAAGTAGAGAGAGTTTAGAGAGAATGAATTCTATAGAAATCTAAGGGGTAAATTTTATTAACAACTGAAGCCCTATTTATAGGGAAACTTCGAATGGCACAATCGTAATTACATAATTTCATCAAGGGTATAATAGTCATTCACATAAATAAAATATAATAAAAGCATCCCCTCGTTCCCTTCATTAATACATATAATATTCATAACATAAACAAAGCAGTTCCACTTATAATTAATTATTAATATTAAAAACGTGAAAGTAGCCAATTACTGCTACACATGGATTCGGGGCCCGCCTTAGTTGAAAGGATTGGGAGTATGTTATTGTAGTAGAATTATTATTTTGCAAGTATATTACCGTAGTGGAATTATTATTTTGTATGTGGAAAAGAAACTTAAACACTGAGGTTATTTACGTGATGTTATAGAAGTCAGTTTACGTGAATACAAAAATAATTGTGATTGCGGTATCTGTGACGCCCCAAAACCTTTTTTTGGGCCTTTAAACCACAAAATTAAGGACCCAATATGTTAAGGGATCCTTTGGGCCTTTTTCATGATATATTGGAGCCCAAAAGGAAATTATAATTAAGTTATATGATTAGCCCATGCTCAAAAACGGGATTTATGTATTTTATCAAGATTTTAAATAGATATTGAGATGATTCTTTAATTATCATCACATATTAATTATGACATGTGTTAGAATTATATGATTGGTCAACATCTGACTTATGACAAGTTTCTTGCAGTCGTATTGGTCCATTAGTATGTTGTAGTTATCTTAGTTAATTGCAAACCTAATTGGATGTTCATTCCTAGTAGATTTAACTCTATCATAAGATATTATACTTATCCTTATTCTTATTTGAACTCAACCTCTTGGCCTATAAATAGGGTCCCTCCCCCATTCATTTTACTCACACCAACGAAGCAAATCATTCTATATTCGTTTTAGTTCTCTCTTCCATTCCCATAATTGCATCTTGGGAGTTCTTGTCTTAGCTCAAGTCGAGGTAAGTACAACCTTATTTACTACGCATTAAGTTAAGTTATGTTATGGATCCCCCCATATGTTATAAGTTTTGGGATCAGAGTTTAGTAGCGCTACACGTAAGGACTCACGACAACCTATGAAGTCGGGTTTCCTTGCGTCTCTTACGTTATGTTTATGATCAAGATATGCAAGTTAATGTCGTAGTAATGAGATTGTATTTACTGAGATTTAATCTCACGGTTCCATATGATGTTTTTTTCAGGTAAGTACTGGTGGAGGGATCTGGATTTTGACATGGCATAGTGGCCGGGCCAATTTTCAAGTTTATTGATTTTATTTCGATTGTAGTTATTGTTTCCTTTCCAAACAAGAGTATTTTTCTTAAATATGATTTTACCGCCTATTTTGAATACGAAAGGGTTTTCCCTAATTTTTTATAAATTATGTTTCTAAATCTTGGGTCCAAAAGATCCGGGTGTTACAGTATCCGTATCAAATATATTTGATGGGACTAATATAATTGTCCCTTTTAAAACGTAATGTTATATAAGTTAGGTTACGTGAATACAAAAATAATTGTGATTGTGGTGTCGGTATAGAATATATTTGATGGTACTAATATAATTGTTCCATGTAAAGAAATTTTTTTGACTAACTGTTGGGCCTTGACACCATGTTAGACACAACAGCGTGCATTGGTCCCCTTTGAGACGGATCTTTTCACGTATGAAATGTGGCTTGTTATCGAAGGAACGCAATGAAAGGGGTCGAGTTTTAGGGCTTGTTCAATAGAAGATATTATTGATTTATGTTGCTTTACTAGGACGACGTGTAAGGTTGGTTGAAAATTTTAAAAAATATATTAAAAAATGTAATGTAATTATATGAGTGGTTGAAAATTATGAGAGGAAAAAAATTAATGGAAATTAGAGGAAAATGATGGTGTATAGAACAAGCCCTCAACTTGTTACCGAAGATGACACCTATTACAAAATGTTAAAAGCGAGTACCTATTATTCAAAAAAAAAAAAAAGAGTACCTATATTTTTTATTTTAATTTTTTTAATATTTATTTTGATTGGATGGCTATATTTTAGTTGGTGGCACAAAATTGCTGGTATATGTTTTAAAGCCATATACGGTATAGAACCCCTTTTTTGTTATAATTAAAAAAAAAATATGGGGTATAGAACTTTGCATTTAAAGAACAATTGCATTAATGCATAAAGTAATATTTATATTAGGAGAAAAATTTTAATTTGGGTTTTTTTTTTCTCTCTCTTATTTCCACTAAAAGCATTTCTAGTAGTTTGTGGGAAATTTAAATGGAAAAAAGAATCCAAACCGGAAAATTAAGGTGCAAAAAGTTGTTTCAAAATGAGAAGAAAGATTAAGGTGGAAAAACTATACTGTCAAAGTGGAATCCATTTAAAATGGGCCAAATTTGGTCCTCTTTTCTGTTTTTATATTTTTTCCTCCAAAAGAGCAAAATTTCCCCCTATTCCCCCTTCCATTAGTTGGTTCAAGGTTGAAATATCCAAACAATAGGTTTATTCCCACCCCACCCCCCTATTTGCATTAAGTTGAACAAATGGGAAAATTATACTATGTCTAAAAATGTGGTAGAAGATATAAAAGAGGAGCCTATTTAGGCACTCATGTACATTTTTCACCCTCATTTTTGGAAAAATATTCATCACAAGTGGTGATGATCACTAGTCCATGTGACATTTAGAGCGAAATAAATAGCATTACTCTCTTTTTGCAGGTACATTTTCCTCCAATATTCTTTACGCCCACAATGATAGACCAACTTTTTTTCCCCACAGAGTAATAAATTGTATTTAATGTCGTTAGAAAAGTTTAAAAAAAAAACATGTATAGCATCTCCAACAATCTCTTTATTAATAAAGCTCCTCATTATAAAACATCTTTAAATTTTAAAAGCTTTAATTCTAATACCATCGAACAGGTTCTTTAGTCATAGTTCTTTATTTTACTTATTTCAAGAAACATTTATTGTACTCTTTTGCATTCAATCTAAATTTGTAATCAAGTTTTTGGCTAATAAAACCAAATACTCTCTTTATCCCACTAAAATAGACTTGTTTCTCTTTTTCGTTCATCCCAAAATATAGGCCACTATCTTCATTGGTATGTACTTAATTTTATTATATGCCAAATTTCTGCCCTCCGCTTGGCTTCTCAGCCATCCCTAAGAGATGAAATATCGCACGGGGTAGACCCACGAATTGGTGATGTAGCACGCCAACTAACCCTAACAACTTAACGCTTTGTGCGAGGCGCTTCACCTGCATGTGTATACTGCCTTTCCACAATTCCACGTGCATGCAATATCTATTTAAATAAAGAATTCTAGCTGAGAAATGAATGTTGTGTCTATCGAATCCTCGTGGATCAAGTCAAGGAAATCTGGAATTATCTCGAGTGTCAATGTGGACAGAATTCTTCACCAAGAAAATTCCTTCTATGCTCAAAGCCTAAATCTCGACACTCGATATAAAGGAAGATAATTGCTCCAACGTGAATGGAACACAAGACCTGGCTCTTAGAATCCTTTCATTCTTTTACACGTGTCGCCACTCTTATTCTGTAACTTTTTCCCCATGACCTCACAAAACATCACCCTCGCAAATTCTATACAAATTCTATAACTTTTGTTATTACTCTTCTATGTCGAAGTGCCAACCGTCACTTGTTTCGGTGATCTTGGTGCCTGATGATTTTTGTTGAGTGCGAAGGCACCAGCAACGTGGGGCAGGCATTGACTAGGGCATCTGTTGGCATTGCAAGTGGTGTCATCCAGTTTTAGCAACAAATTTCCACACTTCCTAATATGCCCTTATTTGATTTGAATTGTTATAAATGAAAATAAAAGATCATTTTTTAGTATATTATAGTTGAAAAAATACAAGTAAAATTTACTTTTCTAGTAATATCAAGAGTGAATTCTAAATATGGCAAACAACAAATTTCAAATTCGAATTCCATCAATTTTCTTTTGCAAATCCCACAATTAGAAACAATTTTAAGTGTTGTTCCCAAATTGCCTCTAATGATACCCAATTTGTGTGTATATATTTTGTTGCCCCTAACTATACAACTTGTTTCTCTGTCCCTCTCTCCGTTGGAATCCAAAATTGGCATGTGAAAGTGAACATGGTTTTTCAGTCAATGAAGTTTTTCCAGCGATGGGGTTTCTTCGAAGATATGTTTTTTTTTTTTTTTTAAGTAAGATTAGATTTCAATCTAAATCTGGAATTAGTTTTATTGTTGTCAGAAAAGACTGGTAGAGAATCGAGTGAAGATGAAATGGTTTTATTTATGAACATTTAAATCAAGTAGCAGCTGATGGCAGCAGAGAAGATGAACTAGTCATTGGAGAAGACGAACAGTCTTCGATTCTATATCATATAATATAGAATATAAGTATTTTCTATAATTTCGGGAAAAAAATTCAAGTGAGCACCACACTGTCAAGCTCTTTGACAACTGTAATAAATATATTAGTAAAAGATGTAGCTCCGGATTCATTGAAAAAAATCACGATGCACCCAAACAAATCAAGATTCACCAAAAAAATGTAGATCCATTGAAATAAAAAATAAAAGTGCACTATCTTCCTCTTCGGCGACTGTTCGTCTCCTCAAGCAACTAGTTCATTTGCTTTGTTACCGGTTGGTCATAGTAGTGTTCTCAAGTTTACAGAGAATGGCATGGAAAGAAAGTTACGAGCCAAAAGCACCCTCTATTTTTTGAGAAGTTAAAATAGAGAACATCTTAAATTTAAATAGTCTAGGGAAGATCCTCTTAGTTGATTGGAGACTGGTATATAAGAAAACGTTGACAATTGATATTTTCAAGATAAATTTAGTGCAGAATTTGAAAAGATATTTGCAATTAAATCACATTTATTTTTTGAATTACAAGGAAATTAAAGTACCTGGCAAGTGAATTCAACTCTAGATTTAGAGAGTGGGAAACTAACTTTAATATCATTAGAGCACATAGGCCTTGCCAAATTTCATTTATTGATCAGAGGTAAAGGTACGGAAATAAGAAATTTAACACAATATTATTAATACGATAAGTGAGCTAATTTGAAGCATCCAAAATAATAATAATAATAATAATAATAATGAACACGTTTTTATATGATGGATTAATACTTGCTATTCAAGAATAAAAATGCAAGTCACGTGTTATAATTGATGAGCATACTATTTTGATAGCAAAAAAGCAATACGTGGCCGAGAAACAACAAAGACAGAATCGAATTGCTAATTTTTCTAGGGGTGGGTAAAAAAATTAGTCAAACCCCCAAAACCAACCGACCTGATCGACTCGGTTCAATTCGGTTTGGTTTGGATTTTTTATCATATTGGGTCGATTTTCGGTTTGGTTTTTACCAAACTAAAAAACCGATATTGTAAAAATAAAGGAAAAAACCGAAAACCGCCAAAAACCCCCAAAAACCAACCGAACCGAACCGAGTCGGTTTCGGTCCAACCAAAAAACCGACTCGATTCGGTTTGGTTTGAAAATTTTCGAAACCACCAAAGGTTGTTCAATTTCAGTTCGAGTGAAAAAACCGAACCGACCAACCAACGTACCCCATAATTTATTAATGGGCAATGAATAACTATTATTCAGGATCCAAAAACAATCAATTATGAGACCATAATTTCAACACGGCAACACGAAAAATGATGTCATATCACGATGCGTTCTCTATAAATAGTACCCAAAGTCCAGTTATCTTCATAATGCACTTCCTTGTAATAAAAGTAACAATGGCATCTATTGAAGTTAATAATCCTATGAAGCCTCATGAAGAAATTGTCCGCCCGATTGCGAATTTTCCCCCAAGTATATGGGATGACCTTTTTTTATCCTTTAACGTCGACAATCAGGTATCTTTTCCTTAGCAATGTCAACTTATTGTTATGTTTAAGTTTTGAGATAAGATGTTTCCAAAATGTTGCAGTGTTTAATAGGATAAAAGTGGGACTTGCTTGCCTTATTTGTTAGATTTTTCTAAAAATTTTTTATTATACGTACAAGATCAAAAAAAAGTCTTACAACCAAATTAAGGCCCGTGTGGTCTAAAAGCATGTAAGTGGATCTCACGAGATATGTGGATGTGATTTCACTAAGAATAAAAATAAAGTAGAATGAACTGGTTAAGGGGGGCTAGCAATAGAGAAAATGTGTTTTTTTTTTCTTTCGTGTTTGAGCTATATCATAATTTTTGTTCCGTAATTAGGAACCAGATTTTTTGTTTTATAACATGTTCGTAGTACATCAATACAAAATTCGCTATAAGAGAAGTACTGAGTTTCCTTCATGTTTCTATTTCTAATTTTGTGATTTGCATTCATTTTCACTTTTGTGTTTTCGTTTAAGAAAAAATATTGATTTGTTTTCTTTTTATTTCTTTCCAAATTTCCTCCAAATTAAATTCTTCTTTATTTTCGAAAATAGATTTTCCAAAAACATGAAAGTAAACAAGTTTTCAATACTGTGAAAAGTTTAAAATAAAACGAAAATAGTGAAAAGAGCATACCCTAAAGTTTTTAGATGATCATTAGATTTAACTAGGCATTTTACTCCATACTTTCAATTTTTTTCTTTAAAAAAAAAAAAAATTTGTATGTCTACAAATTAAAAGGCACCAGCTAGCTAAAGATTTCTTAAACAAGTTTATCTTTATGCTGCAGTTTATCGAGACTTACGGTAAAGAGATTGCGGTGTTGAAGGAAGAGGTGAGAAGCATGATAGTTAGCAAGGAAAATAAATTTGCAGAAATGTTGATTTTGATCGACACTATGGAACGTCTTCGGTTTTCGTATCACTTCAAGGAACAAATTGAAAAGGAGCTGGAGAAAATACTATCAAATATTAAAGAAGATGACATAATTAATGATTATGATCTATACATTGCTTCGTTGCATTTCAGGTTGCTCAGACAGCATGGTTATCATGTATCATCTGGTTAGTATATCGCTGAATAAGCTAGATATAACAATATTATCACAAATCAAAAGGTTGATAATTGCTAATTATTCATGTAATTAGGTATTTTCAGCAAATTTTTGGACAGTAAAGGTAAATTTAAGCAAACCCTAAAGGGTGATGTAAAGGGTCTCCTGAGCCTCTATGAGGCAGCTCATGCAAGAACACATGGAGAAGAAGTTTTAGATGAGGCTCTTGCATTTGCAACAATTCATCTCGAGTGTTCAATACCAAATTTGATGGAATCTTCTCTTAAGAAACAAGTTTTGCATGCTCTCGGACAATGCCTTCATAAGGGTATTCAAGGAATAGAGGCTATCCATTTTATTTCCCTCTACGAAGAAGACAAGTCGAAGAATGAAGTTCTATTGAGACTTGCAAAATTGGATTTCAATTTGTTACAGATAATGCACAAGAAAGAACTCCTTGATGTCTCAAGGTAAAGAATGCGACTTTTATATCCCAGCAAGAGTTAGAAAAAGAAAAGCCTAGTTATCTAGTGATCAACATCACATGCATTAAATGTGATTATTGCTTTTATCTCAGGTGGTGGAAAGAGCAAGACCTTATCGCACAACTTTCTTATCCAAGAGATAGAGTTGTAGAGTGTTACTTTTGGGCTTATGGGACATTTTTTGAACCTCAATATTCAACTGCTCGAATTATACTCACGAAAGCCACAATGATAACGTCAATCATAGATGACACGTTTGACGCATATGGAACTATTGATGAACTACAAGTATTTACCAAGGCAGTACAAAGGTACATGTAATAGCACTTAAATATTTTGGAGAGGTGCTATAGGTAGAATTAATGGTAAATATCCGACGGATAACATCAATCGTGAGTTCTGACACCAGCATCAAAGTGTAAACTCATATAGTTGTCATGTGTTCAATCTATATAACTAATAGTACAATTAGTGATACCTAAAGAATTTTTTTACTAATTTCCCCCCTTTCAATCAAGCTCCCATTTATTCTATGGGGCTTCTTCGAAAAATGCTTTGTTTTTTTTTCAAACTCAATCTTAAGCGTCCATTTTACTTTTGGCCACTTCTTTGACTTTTTCACCTCAATTTTAACCAAACATTATCCGAAATGTACTTCTTTTCCTAAAGACACCACTAAGAATAAAATCTAATTTTACTTATAGAACAAAATTGTACAATAAGATGTATTACCACACATGCAGTTCATATGATAGTCATTGATTTAAAAGTGATGAATTGATATGATGTGATGTGTTGAAAAATGAGATCCCTACTAAGCGTATTATTTGTACAACTTTTGTGCATCACTATAAAAAACAAAACTTTTACGGCGACAATAATCCCTATAACATCATTCTTGTTGAGCACAGCAGCAACATACTCATGTTTATAGAGAAATAACAGTGACGTCACTCTGATCAATGTTGTGGCTGTCCGTAAAAGTCCAATTTATTGTAATGCATGTAGCAAAAGTCTATTAATTTATATGTAAGTTTGCTTAAAGTAACTTGTTATATTGTGTCAACTTTAGATATTTAATCAAGAATATGTAAGCTATTAGTTGTAGAAAATAAAAATACTAACTAATGCTATGGAAACTGCCTTTTAGATGGGATATAAGCGAGATTGATCATCTGCCAGATTACATGAAAATTGTCTATCGAGCCCTTCTGAATCTTTTTCAAGCATATGATGAAGAAGTAGCACCAGAAGGAAAATCTTATGCTGTCCACCATGCGAAGGAAATGGTATAACTCACTAATATATATGGAAATTTTTTGAGAACGTGCATGCAAATGTGTTCCTCATCTAGAAATTAATTAATCAATATATTTCAACATTATGATCATTTTGCGGTAGATGAAAGATCTTGTGAGAGGCTACTACATCGAGGCAAAGTGGTTTCTTGAAGGATGCATTCCACCATTTGGCGAGTACTACAACAATGGCAAGATCACTAGCACTTACTACCTGCTCACATCGGTGTCCTTTATTGGAATGAATGCTTCCACCAAGGAAATATTTGATTGGCTACTAACAAAACCTAAAATCCTTGAAGCTAATGTGATAATATGTCGCATGGTTGATGACACGGCTACTTATCTAGTACGTGCATGTACATACACTTGAAGCATTTATCAAATATTTAACCCATTAGTCTATTACACACACACGCTCACACGCACATATGCACACTTACACACACACAACAATGTTTATTGTACATATATAGAATATTGAAAATATTTACAGTGAACATTTTAATTTAACTTTTTGCATTCGAAGCTTGAGAAGAGCAAAGGGCAAAGCTTCACTGCAATCGATTGCTACATGAAAGAAAACGGTGTCTCGGGAGCAAAAGCAATTGAAGACATCCATGAAATAGCACAGAATGCATGGAAGGACTTGAATGGGAGTCTCAAGGAAACTTGTGTCCCAAAGGAATTTCTCATGCGAATTTTGAACTTATCACGCATGATTGAGGTTGTTTATAAGCATGACAAGGATGGATACACACACCCAGAGAAACTCTTAAAGCCCTATATTATTGCTTTATTTGTGGAGTCTTTCAAAGTTTAGCGTGATTTCTTATTTATTGTATGTTAAACTGTTTGCCAAAGAGCTTGTTTGGGAGTGACTCACAATTATTACAATATGTGGCTTTTTTGGAAGTCAAATACCATAAGAGTGGGATCAATGTGTGTTTCTAAGCGTGTAAGTTTCGCTGATTTGTGAAGATGTTTAGTTGAATAAATACATTATATGCATTATTATTAAATAACTAGTGTATTGACAGTGCGACGCACGAGAATTATTCCCGCTAATCACTTAGAGCTTTTTTGTACACAACATATGTCTTATGTTAGTAGAAATTAATGCCACGATAGAAACGTAAATGAATATTATTATTTCAACGCGAATTACTACAAATTTTGGAACACTTCCTTGTATACAACATTGGTTTTTGTGTTTGTTGGTCATCCATGATTATCACATATCAACATTTTTAATCCGTCATGACTTGTAACTCTCGTTGTCGCAACATACAGTTGTCATGAGTGAATACCGGTCTCATCTAGAAAATACCAAGCTTTGAGAGCTCCTGCCTTTGACTTTTATTGGTTGTCATAGCGTCTGACACCGTCAACGGAAATTTTCTTCGTTGAAACCTAAAAGGCAGTCTAGCATTGGAACGTGACAATATCGTCCATGCTTATCACATATCAGCATTTTTCATCCGTCACGACTTGTAACTCTCGTTAACGCAACATACAATTGTCCATAAGTGAATATCGGTCTCCTCAAGAAAATACCAACCGTTGAGAGTGACTGACCCTGACTTTTATTGATTGTCATAGTGTATGACACCATCAAGGGAAATTGTTTTCATTGAAACCTAAACGGTAGTCTAGCATTGGAATCCGTCAACGTTATCCTTGGAATAAAAACTTTTTGGGCCGTATCATATTCCTCGTCAATCTCAACACCTTAAAATGTCTCTACAAATCCAATGAATTAATATTGGCACGAACTATATCTTGCCCGCTGTCTTTTAGAATAACAGGCAAAGTCTGTTGAAAGTCACCTCCAAATACAATCACTTTTCCACCAAATGCCATAGAATCACTGCTAGGATTGCAAAATCTCAAGACACCCTTCAAAATCCGATCGAGAGCTTTGAAACAATACCTAGTCGTAATAAGTGAGCTTGTCAACAACCAATTTACAATAAATGTCAGCAATTAAAACTATTTCCAATTATAAACAATAATAAAAATTCGAGAATTCAATATTCGTTGAAATCAACAAATTTCCTACATTGTGATTCAAAACATATACCTGTTCATCATTGGTGCTTTGTCCTATACTCGTGGACGAAGAAGGCAAAACTATCCTATTGCCATTAGTAGCAGGATCTATGTCGCCAATATGAAATGCATCTTCTAAACCAAAAAACTTCTCACATCTTAAGTCTTACTAGTGTGTTCGTACATAAGTCAAGCTCGTTGTTTAAACCACCGTGCAAGCATCAACTAGAAACTGCGGGAATAATCGCCTGGAGAATAAGATGTGTGGTGACTCTAGTTCCTTTTCCTGTATCCAATAAGAGAAGTATTATCGCATACTCACATTCTTTTCTCGCCCTTCGGAAGAACTTGAATTGTTCTCCCTAAATTCAATAGCATCTTTATATCCATCTTCTCCTTATATAAAAAATAATGAATACTAAAGAGCATACATGATGGATGCAATTCACTAATGCTCTTCAACAATCAAGATCGTGTCACAACAATTATATCTCTATCTCTAGGAAGATCCTCAATATCTCCAGCAATCAAAGTTGTAACTTTAGACACCTGCATCAAATTACATTGTCATCCATCCTTCATTCTTTGAGCAATCAATCTGAGCTCCATCTCAACATCATTCTCTTCATGAATTCTTTCTTGCGTGTCTAACATCCAATCAACCAATTAATCCAATAATCAATATTTTTAATTCTGAACACAATCTCAGCGTGTGACATCTCGTTGTGATTAGAATGCCTATAACAAATTGAACATAAAATGATTAAATTTTGGAATACAAATAATGATAAAAACAAATTCAAATTTAAAATTTAAAATTGAAATATAGAATAAGTACCCAACAACAACATCCTATTGATTATCTCATTCTCTGTATCGTAGATGTACAATTGAGCACATTTCGGGTCTGATTCTCCCATAGGAAGCGAGCTGCCCATTAAATGGTAATTTTGACCGTTTAATCTAAAGATGGGTGGCGATCGACCATTGTTAAGGAATTATCAACGTTCCCTCCCATGAACGTAAATGCAAACATCATGTTGTACATACGGATATTTTCAACACATTGATTGCTTAAATGACTTGTACCATACAACAAAGGTTTAAAACTCCGTGGAAGATTCTTCATTCATGGAAGTTTGACCTTACCTTCAATAAAAAAAATAAAAGGAATTATCAACTACACTTTAAAAAAAATCATCAAACACAGTATTTTGAAAAATTTAAAACATTAGTAAAGCATAAAATATTTTTGCAAAGCAATAATACTAATATTAATAGTAATACTGATCCCACACCGCAAGTGTACGGGATCCCCGGCAACGGCGCAAAAAACTTGTTGCGTCTAACCCCACACCGCAAGTGTACGAGTCGCCAAAGTAATAAAGTGGACTTCTTAGAGTCTGGATATCGTACCCACGAGGACTGAATTATTCTCAAGTTCACTCTAATTAACCTTAAGCGAAATAAATAAGTTGAGATCAATTAATTTAAAATCTTCGAAAATTAAATTGCTAAATTAGATTGTTAAATCTAAAATTTCAAAATTAAGAATTAAATGAGAGCGAATTAAATGAGAGCAAATTAAAAGAATGATTTTTTTTTATAATTTGAAATCAAATATGGGAAAACTAGCATTACGGTTTCGAATCCACTTTTCATTTAGTTATCCCCTGGATTAATAATTTGACAACGCAAGTTAGTTTTGACGATTCAATTCACAAAATTTGTTGAATAATCTTTCTCAAGTAAAATTTAACCTATTTATATGATGTGTTAACTATATCTCTATGATAGCAACAGCATAAAAATGAGTTACAACACAAAAATTGCATAAAATTATCTCACAAAGCATAGGGGTATTCTCATCCCTTATCGGACTTCATGGTTTTCAATAAGAGTCTAATGTATTCAAGATTTCTCAATTCAATGAATAAATTACAGATCAACTTTGGCCACAAGTTGCAAAAGAAAACACCTTTATATTGAAAACTCAAAACTAAACATTCGTATAAGCATAAAAATTAATAAAACATCAAATTCTCAATCCGAATTCAAACTAAAATCGAAGTTTCATCTCTACCCTAATGCTATGAAACGTTTAGCCTAACATGCTGTAAAAATCATAAGAAAAACGAGAAGAGAAAGCCATGACCGAGTTAATGTTGAGCTCTTGAATTTGGATCTTCAATTGTGGCTTTTTCTCCAAGTTTCTCCAACTTGATTGCTCCAATTTTCGTTCTCCCCTCTTCTCTGACGTCCCCCCACAAATTAGGTCGAAATCGGTATTAATAGATGCAAGAAAGCCCAAAAAACAGAGTCCAAATCCGTTTCGGAAAGTTTTCTGCGAATCTGCCGGATATAGCTATGCTATCGCGCGTGCGATCACATGGTTATAAATTTCCAAAGGCATGCGGTCGCGCATGCGACCGCATGATTTACCAAATGCAACTTTTGCCCGATTCCATTTTGGTCCTCACAGTTTAATTGCATGGCAAGTCCTCGACTTCTAAATTTGATCAATTGAGTCCACAAACTTTTGATTTCTTCAATTTGGCTCCCATTTGATTTTTCTTCACCTTCCCAACTTTTATTTCTTCTAATTGAGTCCTTAAAACTTCAATCTATATCTCTTTTAGTCCCAAATTTCACTCTTTTCTTCAACTCCTGGTTCTACACTGAAATAGAAACAAATTACACAAAATTAGACACGAAATTAACTAGAAATACGAAAAACACATAATTTAAAAGACTTAAATAAGTGCATAAATTGCACTTATCAAACACCCCCAAACAAGAACAATTGTTCGTCCTCGAACAATAAAACTAAACTTAAAGAAGTAAAACAAACAAAGTAGCTAATCACCAACCATGAGCAAGACTCATGGTCAAATCGTGTACCATATGCCTCGGGCAAACGAAATAATAGTCAAAGCTCAAGTTGGACAAACAAAACAATCACCAAAAAGAAATCCACTTACCCAAGTGCTCAACTATCCTCTGTGTGTGTGTTAGTCATCACCTAACTCAAGTGCTTGTTCAAGTATCACCACAGAATGTTCAACACAAAACAATGCCTGTACTCCCAAGTGGTTAAGTATCCTCACCTCACTCATGAATCACTCCTGATGCTTTTCTCTCAATTCCCGAGGTATTTCTAGCTTGTGGTTTCTAAAAACTTTCGATGTATTTTTCCACACAAGATGTCAAGAAGAGTGATTAAATGTTGAAAAGTATTACAGCTATCATTCCATCCACTTCGGCCTTCAGTCTCCAAATTTCTAGCCTTAAAGTTGCTTCACGGCACTTCAAACCCCTATTAATCTAGATTTTCCTGATTTTTCTCTCTTTTTTTTTACTAACTCTATGAGATGCAATGCAGTGCCCCAACAATAATGCTTTCTCAAGGACCCATGTAGCGAACTTTAGGTCGGTGACTCCCGAGCTCGTCACTCAAGGCACCAAGTTTGAAAGACCCCTCAGACTTAATCACTCGGGCCAATGAGGCAAGAGAATGGGGCAAAAGAAAATGATTGCATGTGTGATTTCTTTCTTTTCCTTTTTTCTCTCTTTTTCTTTTTTTCTCTTTTTTTTTTCTTTCGGGAGAATAATAGTATTGGTCAAGGTCATACAAACTCGTTAGCCAAAAATCCTTCAACCCAAAGCGTAAATATCAAGACTTCCAAAGAAGAATCCCTCCAACATAGAGTCGCTACATCTTACCACCCCCAAGCTAGGTCATTGGGCCAGTTGGATCCTGAAATAGTGGTTGGGGAAAACTACCTGGTTCTAAGTGTAAAATTGGGTCTCATAGGTAATCCTAAAGGAACACAACATCTTGGTGATAAGTCAGCAAGAACGAGAGTTAAACAATGACTATGTGCTCTTTCGCTTAATCAAGCACGATAAGTGATTAGAAAATTTTGAAAATTTTCAAGTGATGTTTCGAATCCAACTATGAGTTCATTAGAAAAATTTAGGCACCTTGTCATCATCGGCGGTACACATCTTGACCAAAATAAATAAAAGACAAAACAATTTTTTTTTTTAGAATATCTAACCACTAGCAACTGCATAATAGCAAAAACCGGATGAAAGTGTGCTAAAATAACAAACGGGCATCAAATATATATAAAGATTTGAAGTACAACTTCAATCTTTCACCACAAAAGCACAGAAGTCAACAACAACAAAAAGTACACAAAAGTACCTCCACCCCAACAAAATAGAGTACATTGCCCCAATATACAATATGTAAGTTCGAAGAGAGAAAAGTATAATAAAAGCGAGAATAAAGATCAAATGAGCCAGATACTCCCCTACGGTGTCGCGTGAGGTGGAGAGAACATCTGATCATGCTGAATCCCGTGTGCTAACTCTAGACGGTCCAACCATCAGTTTCCAAATATAATAAGAGAGCAAGTAGTACCTATAAAGCACCCCCAAACTATATAGAATTGCGTAAGACCAAAGAAGCTCAAATGCTTGACTAAAGGAAGGTGAGGCCCGCAAAAACAATGCAAAATGATGCAAAGATAGAACAGACCCTACACTATCTAAAGTACGTGTCACAAGCGACCACATATCAAAAATTGATGCAATTCTATCAAGTCTAGAATAAAAAATGAGGGTGGTGAACAGAACTGGTAATGCATGCGATCGCGCATGCGGCCGCATGCATCCCTACTGCCTAGTTTTTTAGAATGGCAAGCCATGCGATCGCATGGTTTACCAGCAAACTTCTTTTTTTTTTTTTTTTCGAAATTAGATGACTTGTGGCTTGACATGAGTGATTTCATATGACATTTTGGGACGAATTTGAAGTGAAAAACCAGTTGAACAAGGGTTTTGACAATTTTTGTAGATTTTGATTCTCAAAACACGACACTACATGAAAAACAACTAAAGATGGGAAAATGTAAACTAAAATGCAAAATTTGACTCTAAACTTAAAACTAAACTTAAAAATAACAATGAAACTTAAAGAAAGGATACGGGGATGGGTTGCCTCCCACCAAGCGCTCCGTTTAGAGTCTAAAGCTCGACTTTAGTTTGTAATTGCTCAAGGTGGTTCTTTCCGGCGTTTGCATTCTTTGCAATTCCTGGCCTTGCATACTTCCACCTTCCCTTTCAATCTAATGAGGCTTTTGTCCTCTTTAGGAGTCCATTCATATCCCTCTCTCCATTTTGCCTCCTTTTTGCAGCTTAACTCTATCTTGTGTGGTGATTCTTCCATGTTGGAGCAAATTTGGGGATTTTGGGGTGGTGATGCTGATTTTAGGACATTTAAGCTTACTTGATCCTCATCCACCCGTAGAATCACCATCCCGGCCTCTACATCAATCAAAGCTCGGCTCGTGGCTAGGAAAGGTCTTCCAAGTATAATTGGGACTCGACTATCCTCCTCCATGTCAAGTACGATGAAGTCCGCAGGAAAGATGAACTTGTCCACTTTGACCAAAACATCTTCAACCACACCATATGGATATCGAATGGAGCGATCTGCTAGTTGAAGCGTCACATTGGTGGATTTTGGCTCTCCTAAACCAAGTTTCCTATAAATGGACAAAGGCATTAGATTAATACTTGCTCCTAGATCACATAAGGAATTCTGAAAACATAAATTGCCAATAGTACAAGGAATAGAGAAACTCCCTGGATCTTTAAGCTTAGGTGGCAACTTGTTGAGCAAGATTGCACTGCACTCTTCATTAAGTGCAACTGTTTCGAAATCCTCAAGCTTCTTCTTCTTTGATAACATTTGCTTCATGAAATTGAGGTAGAGCGGCATTTGAGCCAAAGCTTCCGCGAAGGGGATGTTAATATGAAGTTTCTTAAAAATATAAGGAAACTTTGAGAACTGCTGATCCTCTTTATGCTTCATTAGCCTCTGTGGGAATGGAATTGGTGGTTTATAAGTTCTACGGATATCATCTTTTCTTTGAGCTTGATCGGGTGATTTCTCATTCATTTCTCATTTTTCCTTCTCCTCCATCACCACAGTTCCTCGAGCTTTTGTTGTTTCTTCCTCAGATCGCTGCTTCACATGAATTTCTGGCAACTCTTTCCAACTGCGTGTGGTAATAGTCATTACCTGTCCCCTTGGGTTAACTTCAGTATTACTCGGTAAGCTCCCAAGTGGCCTACCAGAAATTGCATTTGCCATCTGCCCCACCTGAGTTTCCAAATTTCGAATTGAAGCTTGCTGATTTTGGAGAGTAGTCTCAGTTTTCTTCATAAATTGGCCTGTGCGTTCCATGTACTTCTCAGTTCTCTCCATAAACCGACCCAATGCATCCTTAAATGAGCTTTTCTTTTCAGGTTGCGGGTAGTGTGGCCCTTGAACTCCCCCGTCTTTCTGGTTATCTCTCCAACCAAAGTTTGGGTGATTACGCCATCCCTGGTTATAGGTGTTGGAAAACGGATTATTTGGGTAGCGTGGGCCCCTCTGGACAAAGTCAACCTGATAATG
Source organism: Jasminum sambac (assembly GCA_018223645.1). NCBI lineage: Eukaryota > Viridiplantae > Streptophyta > Magnoliopsida > Lamiales > Oleaceae > Jasminum > Jasminum sambac. Next base: position 25,316,766 of record CP073641.1, read on the forward strand.
CTGCTGCGCTAGAATAGGGCACTCCATTCTACTATGGTTCGCCCCACATTCTTCACAAACCGATAGCTTAGACTGTACTACATTCACTGGACGATTGATGTTGTCTACTTTGAGGGCTAAAGTATCCAATTTAGCAGACAGAGCAACAATAGGATCTACAACATGAATTCTAGGAGCTCTATGATTTTTCCGATCAGATGCCCACATAGCAGTGCTACTTGCTATTCTTTCGAACAGCTCGATTGCCTCAAGGATAGTCTTTGTTGTGATCGACCCATTGGCTGAAGAATCAACCAGACTCTTATATGAAGGAAGCAACCCAGTGTAGAAGTATTGTACCTGCTGTCCATTACTGATCCCATGGCGAGGGCATTTCCTTAGCATACCATTGAACCTTTGCCATGCTTCATCAAATGACTCCGAATCATATTGCTGGAAAATTGATATATCGTGTCTCAACTTAGCAATCTTGACTGGAGGGAAGAATTTAGTGCAAAATTTCTGGGCAAGGTCATTCCAAGTAGTAATGCTTCCAATAGGCTGCGAATCTAACCAATCTAATGCCCGTTCCCGAAGAGTATGAGGAAATAGCCTGAGTTTGATAGCATCATCCGAGACCCTTGATATTTGAAGTCTTTGGCGCATCTCTAAGAACTGAGAAACGTGCAGATGAGGGTTTTCCTCTGCTAGACCATAGAATGGATGCGTGTTTTGAAGGAGGCTGATCACGTCGGTCCTCAGTTGGAAGTTAGCTTGCCCAAATGGTGGATACACAATGCTTGATTGGCTCTGAATTACTGGTGGCGTCATAAAGTCGCCAACTAGCATGTTGTCTTCATCCACAACCTCTTCTGCTCGTGCTTCACCATTGTTAATTCGAAGAATTTCATCATTGGCCGCCATTGCTTTCTTTTTTGGTTTTTTTTTTGTTTTTCTATTTTTCTAGCTTCTCTACGTCTTTGACGAAAAGTACGCTCGATCTTTGGATCTAGTTCGAGAGGTTGGCAGAGCCTCACACTTCGCATGAACCTGAGAGAAAATAAGAGAAACTGTGAAAGAAAAATACAATAAAATTAATTAAAAATAAATAAAGTTCGAATTAGTGCTAGCTAAACTAAACGAGAAAATAATTGCAGTCCCCGGCAATGGCGCCAGAAACTTGTTGCGACTAATCACACACCGCAAGTGTATGGGTCGCGAAAGTAATAAAGTGAACTTCTTAGAGTCCAGATATCGTACCCACGAGGATTGAATTATTTTGAAGTTCACTCTAACTAATCTTGCGAAAATTAAATTGCTAAATCTAAAATTTCAAAATTAATAATTAAATGAGAGCAAATTAAAAGAATGATTTTTTTATAATTTGAAATCGAATATGGGAAAACTAGCATTAAGGTTTCGAATCAACTTTTCATTTAGTTATCCCCCGGATTAATAATTTGACAACGCAAGTTAATTTTGACGATTCAATTCACAAAATTTGTTGAATAATCTTTCTCAAGTAAAATTCAACCTACTTATATGACGTGTTAACTATATCTCTATGATGACAACGGCATAAAAATGCATTACAACACAAGAATTGCATAAAAATATAGCACAAAGCATAGGAGTATTATCATCCCCTATCGGACTTCTTGGTTTTCAATAAGAGTATAATTTATTCAAGATTTCTCAATTCAATGAATAAATCAGAGATCAACTTTGGCCACAAGTTGCAAAAGAAAATATCTTTATATTGAAAACTCAAAACTAAACATTCGTATAAGCATAAGAATTAATAAAACATCAAATTCACAATCCGGATTCAAACTAAAATCCGAGTTTCATATCTACCCTAATGCTATGAAAAGTTTAGCCTAACATGCTGTAAAAATCAGAAGAAAACGAGAAGAGAAAGCCATGATCGACTTAATGTTGAGCACTTGAATTTGGATCTTCAATTGTAGTTTTTTCTTAAAGTTTCTCCAAGTTGATTGCTCCAATTTTCGTTCTCCCCTCTTTTCTGGACGCCCCCGGACGAATTAGGTCGAAATCGGTATTATAGATGCAAGAAAGGCCAATAAATCAAAGTCCAAATCAGTTTCGGAAATTTTTCTGCGAATATGCCCGATATAACCATGCTATCTCGCGTGCGATCGCATGACCGCATGGTTTACCAAATGCAACTTTTTCCCAATTCCATTTTGGTCCTCACAGTTTAATTGCAGGGCAAATCCTCGACTTCTAAATTTGATCAATTGAGTCCACAAACTTTTGATTTCTTCAATTTGGCTCCCATTTGATTTTTTCTTCACCTTCCGACTTTTATTTCTTCTAATGGGGTCCTTAAAACTTCAATTTATGTATCTTTTAGTCCCAAGTCTCACTCTTTTCTTCAACTCCCGGTTCTACACTGAAATAGAAATAAATTACACAAAATTAGACACGAAATTAACTAGAAATACGAAAAACACATAATTTAAAAGACTTAAATAAGTGCATAAATTGCACTTATCAAATATTACAATAAATTAATATTACACAATTATTAATATTAACTGATTAATTTTAATATTTATAATTTACTCATTATTAATCAATTAAATAATAATAATAATAATCTATTTATTAATAAAATGAGGTCAGTTTCTCGCCCATTTCACCAATTTTGTAAATATTAAAATTATTATTTTAATCTTTAATTGTTTTTAGTATCTTCAGCACAATCTATAATTCACATGCCTCTAATTTTATTCCAGTTTCCGCCCTTCCCAATCTGATAAAGAAACGTAGTATTTGCCTAAATCTCCAATTCTTCAAAATTCCCCAATTACCGTGATTATCAGATCTCTAATTGATTTATTATCATCGTCTTCTCCTTCAATCCGATAAACATAAATTCCATCGCGTTATCACATCTCTAATTGATTTATTATCATCGTCTTCTCATTCAATCCGATAAACACAAATTCCATCGCGTAACCCGTCCATCAAATTCTTCTTTACTACCCGTTTCTTTTCTTCTCCCTTCCACAATTGGTATGGATTGGTCGCAGACAGGTGTTGCTCATATCTTCTCCGCAATCAAGATCCATTTTGTAACCATGGATGATTATATTCACACGAGTTATTAGACATACGTGTCCCCGCCCACGCAACGCGCGGGTGAAAACACTAGTAATAATAATAATAATAAACAATACTTATTAACTCACTTTACCTTAGGAACAACGCAGAGAAAATTTTAGGTTTTTGGTCTTCAAACACCACTTCTCCAATCTCTCATTCTACCAAAACATCGCACAACAATATATGTACTTCCAAGAAGGATCCCCAATATCAACATATCCTTCATGTTGGATAACAAAAAATTGTTAAAAATGTACGTAAAAGTCTAAAATGTTATAATCTATTAATAATAACTGCCATTTTCTCTCGTGCGCTACACTGGGAGACATATGTTCAAGATATAATTTAGAATCCGACTGTCGATTTTGTAACTTGTAAAGTTTTTTGAGGCGGGTCCGAGTCGCCATGTATCCACCCTTATTACCGTGAATATAATTATATTTTTAAAATTAAAAGTTTAATATAAGTAAAAATTTTTGGATATTTGGAAATGAAAAATATTTAAACACATAAATTATAAGTATACGATAAAATGTCTTATTGTTATCTCATCCACCATTTGCCAAAGAAAAACTTCGATTTAAGAGAAAAATTGCTTCGTGGATCAACTCGCAAGTTGGGGCAACTCTATCGCTCATTGGTTCAGGGGCCAATCTTCTATATTAATGAGTTTCTTCTTATTGATTATATTAAATAAAATAATAATTCTTATTAAGTTCTTTTATCTATATATGTGTATAAAATTGTAAAATCAATAAGAATTTTAATTTTTAAAATAATAAATAATACCGATTAGCCATTAAACTATCTTTAAATTGATCTATATATGAATCTATTTTTTTAATAGTTGTACTAGTATTACGCTTGTGCGATGCTCGGGAACAAATAACTTTATGTACGATAAATAATTGATACAAAATTATAAATATAAATATTGAATTACATAATTGATGTAATTTATGCATAGAAGATTGTATAATTATAAACAATTATTGAAATCTATAATATTGTATATTATAGTCAATGCAAAAAATGATAAGTAAATTCACAAATGTAAATTATAAAAATTCACATGCATCGCATAGTTAAGAAGTTATCAAAACGTATAGCTTTAATTCTAATTGTCGTGCATAGTATTGCACAACAATGCTAGTGGAGATTAATTAATTATAAACGAACTATTGGAAATGAATATATAAAAATTCTTTGATTATCAAAATGTGTCTTTCTGGTTGGCACATATCAAATTTATATTAAACGCCTTTTTTCTTTCTAAAATGGATATTACGCACTCTAGATTTTCTGATTTTATGTGTTCTTTTTAGTGATTAGCTATAATTGCTGCTTAATTTTAACTCTAGTATATAAGAAGTATTATGCTTAATTTTATGTAACTTAAATTTGTAGTAATACCAATAATTTTTCGCATCTACATAATTCATTAGATTTCTTTTCATTTACGTAAAATGTATGTTAATTGCAAAAAGAAAAACGTTTTATTTTTAATTTTATGTACTTAGAAAAGGCAAAATGCGTATAATGAAAAATCCAATTAGTGAGCATGTCACATTAGCCGTATTAAAAATAAAAAATACCGATTAATGTTTTTAATTAAAAATTGTATGTTATGTTGGCGCTGCTGATAGGGCGTCCGCTAAACGTGACACTTCAATTATAATAATATAAAGATTAATAAATTACTATTTTACTTAAAATAAATAAATTACTCAACATAAATCCAGTTATAATTTTGTCCACTCACTATTTGATTTTTAAAAAGAATAAAAAAATATCCACTATTTTTTAATAGACCAATTCACATAACCGAGCAAAAACTATCAAAACCTACAATTTTATCATGATAAAATGAAATAAAAATAAAAAAAATATTTGTTATTTAATATTTTGAATTAGACCTTTGAACTTATATTTAAAGTCTTTTCAAAACAAATTTTTTCTCATTAAATGTTTGTTTTAAATATTGGTTTGTTTTCAATTATGCTTTTAATTACTACTAATTAATGTTGGTTTATTTCAAAACTAATTTATAATTTTCTTAAAATATTTAATGTGTGCCACGCTGGCATTTTTGCCTATATGGCACTTCACAAATTATAATATAGAGATTGCGAATTGATTCAACTCAATTTTCAATTTTTGCGATCAAACAACGTAATAAAATTAAATTCGTCAGCTACTATTTAATTAATTTGTTGTTGTCAAAATAAATTAATAAATCGTTAAATAGAGATTTTAATTGACAATTAATACAATTTATTATTGACAATAATATAATGGGTTAATTCAATTATTGAGACTAATAAATTTCAATACCTATGCTATGTTAGCTAGTTGAGTAGAAAAATATTCCATTTTCAAGTACATAAGTGCCTCACATAATAATCTTATATCAATTAACAATAAGCTTTTATCTAAGAATACAGAAGCATATGAAATGCTTATCACTTTGGAAAAATCGTATGTCTCAAACTACAAATATCTTGGAGTTGCAACTGAATAAGGCTCCAATGAAATTTCATAAAAAAAAAAAAAAAAAAACTTCATTCGGAAATCAGGAAATGGAACAATAATGGCAAATATTTTATAAAAATCAATTAGTAATTTATTTTGAAATTTTCAATATATATATATATATATATATATATATATATCTTGAATATCTATATATATATTTCAGAATTCTCAACAGGTAAATGTCTATGAAAATATCAATTAAATTTTTGAGTTTAGAAAATCATAGATTATTTGGTATGTGTTTTTCCTCATTGAGCGGATGAGAGAAAGAGAGACAGATAGCGAGAGATGCAGATGTTGATTGATTTTTGGAGATGACGATCTGAGTGATTTTAGGGATAATAAATCAATTTTGAAAAGAACAAAATAATAATTATTGCAAACAAAGGAATGAGTGGGAAATGTAATAAAACAATAATTTTTTAATTCTAAAAAATGTAAGTTTGCGCAGAAAAATGTCCTTCGTTTATTTATATAAGATGACACATCATATCTATTTCACATAATAAAAACTTATTAAAATGCAATAAGTATTTAAATTCATCTCTCCATAATAATAATAATAATAATAAGTAGAGTCCAAGTTATTGAAGATGGTCACTTGATCCACTGGTGAATTAAAAATAGTAGTCCAGTAGCTTATAGACTATAATTATAAATAAAAACAAATCATCATTTCAAATTTATGTGATGTGTGACTTAGTTGTGAATAATTTGATTGTGTTGGGATCTTCATGTATTAGATTGGAGATATGATTTGATTTGGTGCAATTTGACGTATGCATATCCCATCTAATCCACCAAAAAAACTAAAAACTGTAAATAAAATAGACGATTTCATAATCCCAAAATCTATGAAAATAAAAGAAGTAAAGGAAAAGAGGTGGAACAAGTAGAAAAAAGTGGTAAATTAGCTTCTTTTTTTATATATTTAATAGATATTGCGAGAATTAAATTTTGCGTCATATTCAAAATCTCAAGTCTAATTAATACAATTCCCGTAGTATTGTATATGGTACTTGTAACATCCTCTACTTATCTATTTTAAAAGTTAAATTTTTACTAGTCAAAGTCAAATGTGGAATAATGAAGCAAATGTCAAAATTAGAACTAAAATGTATTAATTGTTATGAATAATAATTGAAGAATAATTATTAGGTGTTATGAATAATTGAGAATAATTTGGTGGTTATGAATTATGAGGAATAATTTGGTGGAGGAATAATTTGGTGGAGGAATAATTTGGTAAAAGATGTAATTATTATATGTGAATGACTATTATACCCTTGATGAAATTATGTAATTACGATTGTGCCATTCGAAGTTTTTCTGTAAATAGGGCTTCAGTTATTAATGAAATTCATTCCTGAGAATTCCTTAGAATTCATTCTCTCTAAATTCTCTCTATTGTTTCTATACTTTTATAACACGTTATCAGCACGAGTCTCTAACCTTTTTGAGTAATATGAAGGGAGTATGCTCTACAGTTGCATCTTATAGATGATCTCCTGTATCAGAAACCGAATTATTATAAATAACCTAATCCATCTCCAATCAATACTTATCTTTCTTTTCTCTCTTATTTTTTTTCCCACTTTCTCACGTCTCACTCTCTCTATCTTCCCAATCACTCACAGAAAACATTTATGCAGAGACAAAGAGTTGTGGGCAATTCAAGAATTGGCAAATGGAGGAAATACGTGCATGTTCAATTGCTTCTGCCTAAGAAAAAGGAAAAGGTATATGTATTATATTACTTTATAATATAATAATATATTAAACTATAATATTCATTTTCTCGAGATATAAGGAGCATACGTTATCAAAATCAAAATTTCTCGACTCCATTATACTCGATTTTACAAATCAAACTTTCAAAATTTACAAATCAGTACACTAACTTTCGAAAAAGTTACAAAATAGTCCTATAATATTTTGATATTGATAAATTGAAGTAGAAAGGAGATAATTTTCCAATCGTAAAACATTGATAAAATATTTTTGACAATTTTACCTTTGCGAATTGGAATGGACAATTTTACCCTTAGGGTAAAACCGACCTAATTTTGACGACAGTGAAAAATGGATAGAATATTCATGAAGAAATTCTAAATCCATTGATTATATAAAGTGGCTTGAAATCCATTTGAGTTACAAGATCGAAATATTAATGTAACTCCCGAAGAGTTCAATTACATAATGTACTTATTCTAGAAAGATAAGTGTGCTTTTGTAGAAGTAATGAGTATTTGTTCTAGAAGAACAAATCTGCTCCCGTAGAAGCAGTTCAATATTTAATTCTCGCACTTTATTTACTGCAATTTAATTACTGCAATACCTCCTACTTGATGATGGGTTCAACCATCACTAAACGGAAGGTTTTATATATTTCTGCACTTTATATGCTAAGTGATGGGTAATACCTTCTACTAAGGCATCCTACTCTGAAGAAGTAGTTAAATATTATGCAATTTAATTCTTGCTATTTAAATTCGTAAATTTATATTTATTGCAATAATTCCCATAAGGTAGGTTCGACCACCTATTGGAAGAAATTTAATTTCAATTTAAATTTACGCACTTTAGATTTTAGCATATATTTCCAATGTGGTGGGTAATACCACGATTGGTGTGCATATTTCCAATGTGGTGGGTTATACTACACGATTGGTTATAACTAATCCTACTCGTAAGAAGTAGTTGATCAAATATTCTAATCATACTCTCAAGAAGTAGACGATGAGAATAAAATTACTTCTCCATATATACCTAATATGAATGGAGAAAATTGAGCAAGTGGTACTTGAAGTTACCATTGGATAAATAGACGAAAGTAAAATCTTTGAATAGATCCCATGTTGATAAATCAAAGAAAATATATCGCATGGAAAGCTTATATGAAGTAATCTCATCGATGATATGAGATTGTATTAATATGAGAATAAAATGCTCTTGAAGAAGCAAAATCACTAGATATCTGTATTTGAATAAAGCCAATATGATATTATTATTATTACTCCGTAAGAAGTACAAAACAAATTAAGTGGAACATATTGAGAATATCAAAGATGGCAATAAACACTCGAAAATATAGAAATCTGAAAAGAAAATATATATTGAACCCATAAATGAGGGATACGCCTCGAGAGTATAAATACTCAGAATAACTCGCCACCCCAACATTCGGGTTCATAATGAAAGATCCAAAGGATCTCTTTTTTCGCTTGACACCGATGATCTGTGACTGATGGGTTTCATCCATAGATTTTTTGAACATATGATTGAATCTTGATGAGTAGATCAAGAATCAGATTAGCGTAAACAAGTATATTTCTTCTTTGAACGAGAAATAAATTTATGTTCTACACCCGATCTAGAAATGCTAGCAAACCATCGAAGAAATAATTTATATTCAACAAACCTATGGGTTTGGTATGAAAATTCCATCGCAAATGACGCTATATTGAATATTTCCTCCAAATGTTATAGCCTGGAAGAACAATAAAAGCATCACTATTGCTCATCATGTACATCAGGCAGTCATGGATGGATTGTGTTTGTAGCATCAATCCAGTTGGACTAATGACATTTCTAACTCCAATTCGATTACTGCCTCCAATTCGATGAAAAGGTATTATACTTGACACTCTTATCCCTCATGATTGTGCGACCATTGTAAGACTCCTTAATAGTTTGTTATTAGTCCCTCCATATAGTATATTGATATTTTGTTTCCCTAACTCTCTTATAAGTTGGTCTGCCATATCCACATATTGGATATGACCTACTAGTCGGGAGCCACCAAGAACACATATAGTTTTTACCTGGCGAGGTAAAGATTGACTTACATGAGATGATTCTGATATCTCCATCTCTATCTCCACCTCTATCTCTCTTTTTCAATGAATGAATGATAGATATATGAATCCCTCTATTTAAAGATAAATTTTCAAACCAATAATTGATTGTACTATTTACTTTTTGACAAATATGAAAGAGAAAATGGTAGAAAAATTTTAGTGAAATGACATATACCTGTCGGTGATTGAAAAATAATATATGTATATACATATATATATCTTAAAATCGAAAAACAATATTTACAATTACAAGAAAAATATTGATCTTCGTTATTACACCGAGCTTCCTTATATTAATATGAGAAAATTATTATACTAAAATTTTCTACTAAATTTACAAACAGGATCTTCTAAAGTAAGTTTTTCAAGACTGTAACGCGTTTGTTGATCTTTGAATTTGGCCCATAAGGCCATTAGCTCACCTTGTACGTGTCCACTAGGATGTGTCTCAAGAGCCTGTTGAATATCATCCAAAGGCTCCTTACTCAATCCATCCTTAATGAATGCTATTTTATCTTCTCGATTTCTGGACAAGTACCCCACAGATTTACATCGAGTGTCACATGTCCACCGAGCACACTTGTAGCATCCTCCTAATCTTTTTGCTCTCAGTTTCTTTGAAAAACTACTTTTACCCATACCAGGCATGTATTTAGAGGGAATTGAAACCTCACCAGATAATCGAACCTTTGCTTCAATCAAGCATCGGATATCTTATGGGATACCCTTATTCATTAGCATCCTTAATCTTTCCAGCCTACATCGATAAAACCTTTTTAGGATTTTGATCGGTAGTGATGGATAGTATTTTCGAAGATTTGAGAGCATATGATCCATTATAATGTATAGACCCTTGTTAGGATGAATTTTGCAATAATTTTGATGATTTATTTATAGAATAATACGACGCGTATGAAATAAGACTCAGATTTTAAATAAATAATATGAAGCGTAAGAGCTAAGACTCCGTAGTTGAACAGTAGCTAGATGTGATGCGTATGAGCTGTAACTCCGTGTTTGAATAGTGGTAGACAATAATGTCACCAAAAGATGATGGAATATGTCGGTGAATTATTTCTATGATAAATCATGTTGAGCACTATACGATACTAGTAAAATCGATATAAGAATTTCTTGAACTAGAAGTTCAATAATACTGCTTGCAAAACCGGACTGACCATCCCGGTTTAAATAATTATTGAAATCAATATTTCAAGTGAAGAATTAAAAGAATTAAAAGAATTCTTCAATGATTGTTCTCGATAAATAATGAAATCATTACTAGCCAATATTGGGAATAAATCCCAAATATATCTGGAATAAAGGATGAGAAGTATGGGCCCACTCATCCTCCATGGACTACTAGATATTATGATATGGATCCACTAGATAGTCACATGTGTATATGATTCGTAATTTGAAATTTACAAATATTTGCTCACTGATGAGCATGATTTCAGATTTAATGATAAAGCTAGTAAATATATATATATCCCAATGATTTGAATAAATCCCTGAAGGATTTGAGTATACGCATACAAGTGGGATATTATATGGCAAATTATTTAAAGTCCTCAAATAAATTGCCGATATCGAGAATAGAATGCAAACAGTCTAAATTCCCATATTAAGGCTGAATGATGAGAACATATATGATTAAAATCATACCAACTGTATGAGTTTTGGTGTTCTAAATTTTCTCAGCATGAGGGGGAGTATTAAAGGTTGAAAATAATATGTGAAATGCATCATGTTATATCCTCGAAATTGAAATACGAACTTGAAGTTCAAAGATGCATGAAAGGCTATGAACAATCACATATATCAGCTGATGCTTTGATAAGTTAGCGCGCCAGAAGCGTTGATATTTCCCCAAACATATATATCAAAGCAAATTATAAAAGATGGTCTTAATAATGGAGGCATACGCTCTTGAAGAGTATATAGACATAACTATATTGTGTAATCCTACAAGAGGATTGATAATGAGATATCTCGATAAGTTATGTCGATATGGGGAAAGAAATGAAATTGAAAAGTGTCGACACGATATGAAATTGTAGCGCTACATATGATCAATGATAATGAAAATATTGAGATATATTGAAGATGATAAATGCTGAATGTGAAATCTTTAACTTATGAGATGATGAGATGATGATGACCAATGCTCAAGTTTAAAGATAAGCATGGTGGTCATTATATGTTGCATGCTCATGAAAGTTAAATTACCGATCGTGTGTGTAGTAATCGAAAAGGAAATTAAAGGATCGAATGAGCTAAACCGTGTTTATGAGTACCCTAAAGGGTGAGCTAAGCCCAGGAATGAAATAACCTATTAAGTGAGTATTAAATGTTAAATGATATATTTTAAGTGTTAGATTAGTTATGAAGGTTTACTTATATGTTTACATGTTTTTACTATGAATTTATATGCTTTAAATTGTGTGTTTGGAGACATGTGTTCATGGTGAATGTTTTGTAGTTGTGTAAGAAAATTGATGCACTCTAAATGAATGAAGAGAATAAAACCAATGTATATGATACTCATACAAATGTATGAAAAATTTTGAAATGCTTGCAGCATACTTGTATAAAATACACGTTGCACTCTTTTTCCCTTGACTGAGGTTTTATCCCATTGGGTTTTCCTAGCAAGGTTTTTAATGAGGCAACTTTAAAGGCGTATTCACATGAATAATGTACTCTTTTTCCTTCATTAGGGTTTTTCCCACTGGGTTTTTCCTAATAAGGTTTTAACGAGGCATATTCATGGTATATTGAGAACGATAGGAGAAATTGATACAGTGTATCTATTGGATCAAGTTATAATGGAGCTAATGCTTTAGATCCAAACGATAATGATATTGAAATCATTTACCAGAAGTAAAGACATCAGTTCTCAAGATATGAAATCAAACGGAGCAGCTGTACTCTTTTTCCTTCGATCAAGTTTTTCCCACCGGGTTTTCTTGACAAGGTTTTAACGAGGCGACGTGAATACTCATATGTCGATAGACATCGTGGGGAGCAATGTTTTGATGAAGCAAGATATAACCACTCCAAGCTATCCCGCAATGGGTTTGGAAGTTTTTTCCCACCTGGGTTTTTCTCCAAACAGCCCAAGACATTTGTATTAATAGTCATTCAAGGGGGAGTGTTATGAATAATAATTGAAGAATAATTATTAGGTGTTATGAATAATTGAGAATAATTTGGTGGTTATGAATTATGAGGAATAATTTGGTGGAGGAATAATTTGGTAAAAGATATAATTATTATATGTGAATGACTATTATACCCTTGATGAAATTATGTAATTACGATTGTGCCATTCGAAGTTTTCCTATAAATAGGGCTTCAGTTATTAATGAAATTCATTCCTGAGAATTCCTTAGAATTCATTCTCTCTAAATTCTCTCTATTGTTTCTATACTTTTATAACATTAATTTAATTTTTGTGGCTATTTTTATTTATTTTTCTTTTAAGAATTAGAGAACTTGTGGGTTAAATAAAAAATTTGGAAGAAAGATAAGGACTTAGTGGGCAGTTGTTGGGACTTCCAACAAAAATATCCATGTGTTCCTTGGGGGGTTAGGAGCAACAGGGGACAAGGGGAACAAAAAAGGGAAAAAGGGTACAAGGAAGAAAAATGAAGGAAATGAAAGAAGAAAGAAGAAAACGAAAAGGACAGAGAAGAAGAAGAAGAAGAGCCTGCCCATTTTTGAAGTGGCTCATTGTTTAGATTTGGGCACTATAATCTTTCCCTAATCTCAAGAGGTTAGTGAAGGATTTTCTTTGTCAACATATGTTAAATTTTGGGTTTTTGACATATGAGTCAGATATGGCGAATATGAAGAGGTAAATGATGATCTTAGTGATGTTCGTTATATATTCAAGATTATACGCTGAAGCATGCATGGACTTGCTTTGAGATGCTAAGATTTTAAGTTACAGAGTTTGATTTCAGGATTAAGTCAAGTTAAGCATATTAAGCACTATTTCGGTTTCCTTTAATTACAAGTTATAAGAGATATTATGAATTTATTGGGTTGTTATAAGTTATGACATTCAAATTTTACAAAGGTAGACACGCATGGTAAGAGAAATAATTCAAGGTATTAATTAAAGTATGAGGTTAATTTACTATTTTATTGGTTCAGATGGTTTTAATGTTGACCAAAAAAAATTGTAGGTTCTTTCCCGGGGGTGCCAAGAAAATCAAACTATGTCCAAATTTGCTTGCCACCTTAAGCAATTTAAAAAATAATTATTGACAATTCATTTGTCAACTCAATTTACGAACAATTCAAAATAATAATTTGACAATTTAAAATAATAATTTAACAATCAAGCTAACAAATCATGACGAATTTAAGAACAAAGGAAAAAAATTAAACTACGGCAAACAACGCCAGTTACGCCACCGCCGCCAATCATGCAGAACAAGTGGTGATTAGTGGTTCTTGCTGCAATCAAAATGAGCAATGAATGCTTGTTCTGGCTGCAACAAGAAGCAGTGGTGATTTACGAGTGGCTCTTCTCAAATAATAAGTTAGAATTAAAATGCCTACGGAGAAGGAGCAAATTTTAAATTTACAACATTGAATCCAAATATGTACTAATTATTAAATAATTTCAATGAAAACTATTTGATTATGGAAGCATTTTTTTTATTTTTTCGTTTTGAGAACATTATGACAGAATTAGTGCTATATAATTATCCGTCAAAATAAAAATAGATAGAAAGTTAAAGTTAAAGTTAAAATTTTACAATTAAAAAAATAGGACTAGTAAGGAACACCTTGTATGGATTCGGAGTGTTGTACAAAAAAAAAAATAGGAAGTAAGGGGTTTGAACATAATTTTTATGCTTGTACTCAAGTTGCAAATTAAAAGAAGTGCCTCAAATTTATTTTTTCATAAGTGTAATTGTATGCATGCTACAATTTTTGTTCAAGCGCCACTCTGTAATTGCAATAATCATCTCGATTTTCCTTTATCTTTGCATTCACATCCTTGAAACTTTTAAATCAAACTGTCATCATCAACCTTAATCTAATTTGGAGTGCAATTTTCTAATTATAAACTTGTAAAGGGAGCATAGATATTTTATTTATTGTAATTTTGAACTATAAAAGTAAATAACAAAAGTAAAACTTAAAAAAAATATCCTTCATTTATTAAATAAAAATTTTAAAAAGTTGACTAATGGTCCAACAAATGGAGTAGTGCATTGTGGATGAAGATCACCAACTTTAACAGTTGGGGGCCTCGAAGCTAAAAAAAAGAATGAGTTAGTGATGAGAGTGCAAATGAGTGTAAAGGATAGAGATTAAATTTACAATTTTCCCTTAACATAAATATTAAATTACCAAAACACCATTCATTTATTAAATAAAAAATGCAAAAAAGTTTTGACTAACAGTCAAATAGATCGAAAAGTGAGTCTTGTATGAATGTTGCTAATATTTCAAAGGTGGGCCCAGCTAGCTAACAATCAATGTGTGTTTTTAAGCTCTTAATTGTCATTGATTTGTGAAGATATTTAGTTTAATAAATATTAAAAAAAACTATTATTTTCCAGGAAGTACAGATTACGCATTGGGTGGCAGTCATTTTATAGATCGGTTGGCGGTTCTTTGACCGCCACCCAAACCTGCAAGACCCAATAAGCTTTTGGGTGGTGGTCTAAAAAATGCACCCGATCCGCTTTGGGTGGCGGTTGTTTTTAAAAACAACCGCCACCTGCTATATATATATATATATATATATATATATATGTATATATATTAATATTTTGCACTTGGAGAACCGCCACCCGATATGTAGTTTTAATTTTTGTTTTTTCAATTTTAATAATGTTTAGGTGGCGGTTGTATTGATACAACCGCCACCCATTGTAAAAAAAAAATTTCCCCATTCTTACCTATTGTAAAAAACTGTAATACAACTTTAACAACTTGCAATACCTGCAATTACACTATATTTTTTCACAATTTCACTTCACACAGCTCAAATTAAAGACTGCCACAACTAAAGGCCAACACCAACTAAAGCTATATATAATTCAAAAAAAAACATTGAATTGCATGATTCCGATATATACAATGCAAAGGATGCAAACCACAGCTCCAACTAATTAACAAAGCTAAGTAAAATTGCCTAACGAAACGCGTATACAACTCCAATGCAACTTTACATACAACTCCAAATGAAGTTCATGGCTATATTTACATGACTACAAGCACAAGAGTTCATGTGAAGTTCAGTGCACGAAAACATAATAAAAGTAGAAGTAAAATGAGTTTAAATGTGTACATGATGATTTCAATTCATAACATCTCGAAAGAATTGACCACAAAGTTATCGTGCTAAATCGATGTCGTTCTGAGATAATAAGTTGTATACATTTTCAATAAAGTATTGAATTCTTAAAATAACAATCCACATTTTACAATAATAAACACACCATTTGTAGTTCATGGCCTTGACCATAGTCTATCATTATATCATTCATATTCTTCATGATTCAGTAACCACACTCATTATCGCCTGGTTGTTGTGTACACTAAAATTTGTTGATTGCAAAAACCAAAATAAGTAATAAGAAAAAAATCAAATTTGAACGAAAACCATATACCTTCTAATTAGAAACGAACCAAATTACGAAAAAAATTATTATTGTTAAAATTTGTGCATATACATACTGGAGGATATTTGCATTCAATACTATTTTTTCTTATACCCATTTCTTTCCATATCCCTCTAAACGCCATAAAAATTAAAATTATAGGAGCAATATTAATATATAAGTGATCTAAACTCGAACTTATCATACGAAAACCAATAAATGAAATGAAAGTCATTGGATATTTGCTTATATGCATATGAGCGATTTGACCTCCAAAATTCTCTCTTGATTAGCCAATGAATCCAATGCATATACTATATTGGCGAGGGCTCGATGACAAGCAATAACCAGTGATGACTAACAAACGAGATAGTTAGCTTTTTAATAACATATTCCTAATTTTCGAACTAACATTGGATGTATATATTAAAGTATGAGTGATCTTACTCTTGGTGGTACAGGCCAAAATGTATTTCTTGTCCTTCAAAGTGCGCAATGCCCGGTTAATGTAGAGTGACATCTGCCGATGTTGAGATCTAACCATGATTGCCGATATTCGCGACATATTCATAAAGCCGAATGGTATCCCATATAGCTTGCAATTCCTATTAATGTACCTATATTAAACAATATACGAAGATACTATCTTTAGTAACCGAAAATTGAAAGAATCATGTAATTTCAAATTGGAATTGAAGGCTCACATTTGAAATATTTCAAAAATAGGAGCATTCAACTAGCTCGTCGTCATGAAGTTGGCGATATCAGTAGCAGTAACAAAAACTTCGGTATCGGATGATTCAGGAAACAAGTCATTGAGCGGGACCACCAAAGTGTCAGTATAAACAGACATCATATTGATCAAATCGACTAATAGCTTGCAAGAGCTAGGAAGAATCTGGTACGTTGCTTCATCAACGAGATTACGTGATCCAGTTGTTGACATTATAAAACTTTGAGGCTTCTTCTATTTAACGGCTCGATTATCCTTATTACGGACAATAGTATCCCGCAATAGTAAAGTAGTCATTACAACGTGCACATTAAATAATTATAAAGTATTAAAAATAAATAATTAAAAGATATTACGAAACTATCAACAACTTACATTTTCCAAGTAAAGCATGTATTTGGCCACTGAGCAAAACTTCCAATGTCGTCCCCTATGGTAACTAAGTCATCTCGAACTGGCTCGGGAAGAGGCAACTCACGATATTACTCATGAACCATATCAATTCGTACCTTGACATTTCCTTCTATGAGTTTACAACGATGCACGACAGTGTCTTTTGCAATAGCATAGCGAGTCCCTTGAGCGACCTGTTGTATCTAGCCTTCATGGAGTATGGACAGTATACAATTAGTAATTTCCTGCCAGTCAAAAAAATTATCAAGCAACAATTAATGTTAGCTCCTACGAATAATTGTAAAGCTGATTATTAATAATATTTTAAAAATAAGTAAAATATTGAGATTACCACCAATAGTTTAAAACTAATTAAAATTTTTTAAATATCATAATGGCCATGAATGGATCTGGCGCAGCCAAGGAATGACAAACACTGCTATTACTTGCATGTCTAGTGACATCATCGTTCCCATCCCAGTAGGCAATTGGATGCCGAGTCGATTGAGGGTATCAACAACTCTCTACTGTACCCTATTATCAAACTCAGCATTCAATTGACTTTGGACCTCCCGCGCAACCCGACTATCAAAGTCATGTAGGTCCGAAGTGCGTTTCTTGGATTTTTTTAGACTTTTTCCAAAAATTGCCCTGATCCTCTTTCCTTAGGGCTTCTGAAAGTATGTCGTGATGCCCGTTCGTGATGAATGTCCCCTTCTTAACTTCTTGAGACTTATCCACCTGTTTCAATCAAATGAAATTTAAGTGTCATAAACCTCTTTGGAAAATATACACATTTGGAAAGTAATACTCATAATCTTGTCATAAACCTCTTTAATATCATTGGAACATATCAACATTCCATCAAGCGCACTTGTACTCTTGCCCATAAATAATCCCATGACCGATCACTATGCAAAATCTCTTCGGGTATAGACCCCCAAGAGGATAGGTACCCTAGAGGGTCATCCTTTGCCCACACTTCCTTCATCCTTACATAACCTGCAGCTCTCATGTGATGGGGATACTTATTATGTGTCTGGCTCTCCTTCGCCTTCTCACTAATGTCTTTCGAAAAATTAATAGCATACCATTATTGATAAATACAATGGGCACGATTCTCACGTGGTCCATATCCAAATGTTATTTTAGATAAAAATGGAAAAGAATGACTGCATAATTAATTGTAATCACTAGAGTATACCTGAAATTTCTTACTCGTGACTGCTTGTTTGAATTCTCCCCAATCTTCCGCGGTAATGAAGTTATACACCTGCGGTGGGGTGTCTGTTATTTGTTTCTTTGGGCGAATCCACTTGTTGACGAGTTTGCTTTTAAAATTTCTCATTCGTAATCTAGCTTGTGACACAATCGTCTTTTAAAGTTTGCCATCCTTCAAATTGCACTTGTCTGTAGTATTAAACAAATGAGTCTCTTAACCTTAGCACTAATACAAGTGGTGTTAATAATAGCACAATTGCAATTCTCATTTTTATTTCCTTAATATCTTCCCAAATGGTATCCTTTAACCCGCGTTCCACAAGTCTCCAGTTACCATAATTTATATTTACCTTGGAGCCCGGAACTACCCCAATATAATGTCAGAATCTCGTACTATGCAGCCCCTTCTGCTGGAGCAGATCATCGAATTATCATCCGTTAACTGAATGTTCTTTCCATTCCACTTTGACATGGTCGTCAACCCTCTACTCCGTCTTGTGCTATTATCAGCACACGGTGAACCTGATGGGGGATGAAGAATCCAACATATTTGCTTCCATTTAGCACGTCCCTACACATTTAACAATATTAATAGTCACGATTACAATAAATAAAAACCTACAATAAATAAGAATGAAAAATATTTTAACCATTAGTAATGAAGATAAGCTATGGCATACAAATGAATTTACGTTACGAATAAATAGTAATGAAATAAAACTGAGCTTACAGAAATAGTAATCCACCTATCATTCCACGTAATCTCCTTCCTGATCGTTTGAACACAAACAATTTGCTCCAGTGTTGTGTTCCTACGGATCTAATTGAGGTAGTTCAGTTGAAAATGGTGGCGTGTTATCCTAGTGGTCATATTCATCTTCATCAACCACATCACCGATACCAACAATGCATCTCTTTCCTTGGAGAACAACTGACCACTTTGCGTCGCCCGGTCAGTAACATAAAACACATGTTTAGCCTGTAATGCAAGTATAAACAAGTCATTACGACTTCCAACCCGAGAAAAATCCACCATAGTGAAACCCATTTTATCTTTCAATACGCCCCATGCGTTGTCCACCCATTTGCATTGGAATACACACATCTGGAACATCTTATAATCAAGTTCCCAAATTTCTTCAATCATACCGTAGTATTTATCACTACTATTATTAGTTGATTTTGCCACTTGTGTGACTCCGCTGCTCTGCATCATGCTTTTATCGTCTTAACCTTTTGTATAAAACGTGTACCCGTTAATGTCATATCCTGGTAAGAGGTAACATGCGATGCGTGCCCGTAAACCAACCATTTGATCGTTTTTGTAACCATTTTCGGCATATGTGTCAACTGGTTCATTACTTTATTTTTGAACCATTTTATGAAACAATGATTATGTTCAGTAACCAACCACCTCTCCTTTTGAAGGATTCTCCGCTCTTAAAGCTACCTTTTTCTCATCGAAGTATGGTTGAACCGTCGCAAGATGATGTAAGACGAGAAGATGTGCTTTGGCTATCAGCTTACGTCCAACAATACCAGACCTTCAAGCGTTCCCTCATGTCGAGATATAGGAATACCAATGGGTTCAACTTTTTCTAGGTAATCAGTACAAAACTCAATGACTTCTTCAGCAACATAACCTTCTATGATACTGCCTTCGGGTCTAAATCGATTTCTCACATGTCTCTTCAGGATACCCATGAACCGTTCGAATGGATACATATTGTGCAAGAACACCGACCTAGCAGCTTGATTTGTCGAACCAAATGAATAACCAAGTGCACCATAACATCAAAAAAAGATGGTGGAAAATGCATTTCAAGCTGATCGAGGATGAAAACAATGTCTACCCGCAATCTATCTAACTCGTCCGGCTCAATAACCTTACTGAATATTTGCATTGAAGAAAAAGAAAAGTTGTGTAATTACAAACTTGACATTTTTGGGCAGTGTACCTCGAATAGCAATCGGCAATAGCTACTTCATCATAATATGACAATTGTGAGATTTCATCCCAACCAACTTCAAGTCCTTCATCGGCACAAATTGGCTGATGTTTGATGAATAGTCGGATGGAACTTTCACATCTCTCAAGCATTCAAAAAATTTTTGTTTCTCCCTTTTAGACAGGGTGTAGCAAGCTACTGATAGGAATGGGCGCTCCCAACTCTTTAATAGGTGCTAATTCTGGTCGTATTCCCGATTCCACCATATCTTTTCTAGCACTGAAAAAATCTTTCGTCTTTCCTGGAATGTTTAGCAACGTCCTGATGATACTATCGCAAACATTCTTCTATATGTGCATGAAATCAATACAATGTCGCACCTCTAAATACTTCCAGTACCGTAAATCCCAAAAGATCAATCTCTTCTTCCATATACTATTTTTAGTCGGCTTAAAAGTCTTACCAAATTGAATTGAAATATCTTTAACTCGTTCAAAAACCTCGTGCAACTTGGTCCTCGATTTGCCCATTGAAATCCTCTTTGTTTCTTCGATATCTATGATTTTTAGGAAGAAAAGCCAAATGATCCATGTACACATTTTTCCTGCAATTACTCAAATATATGCTAAAAGTTGCATCTTCACACACGGGGCATGCCTGAGCGCCCTTAATTGTGTAACTCGATGAGTTAGAAAAAGTAAGGAGATCATTTATGGCGCAAAATAGCATTGCACGTAAATTGAAATTCTTCCGACGATTAGCATCAAACACCTCTACACCATCATCCCACAATGTTCTTAGATCATCAATTAGTGGGACTAAGTACAAGTCGATGTCATTCCCTTGCTATTTCGAACTTGAGATTAGCAACGACATCATCATCATGTATTTACCTTTCATAGACAGCCAAGGAGGGAGATTATAGATCATGAAAAGTACCAGCCAAGTGCTATGTCAACTGCTCGTGTGGCCGTGTGGATTCATTCCATCTGTACATAATCCGAGCCGGAGATTCCTATCTTCATCTTTGAACTCATAAAATCTCCTATTGAAATTGCACCATTCAGGGGAACTAGCCGGATGTCTTATTTTACCATCTTTTTTCCTTTCTACTGCATGCCACAACAATTTTACTGCATCATCTGCATTTGCAAACAATAGCTTAAACCTTGGAATCACGGGCAAATACTATAAAACTTTAGCTAGAGAACCATTCTTGCCCCCCATTAGCATTGCGGTTCTTTTTCTTATATACCGAGACATTCCATACTTTGGATTGGACACACATGCAACTCGTTGTACTCTTTCCAATACAGTATACAGCTATTTAGACAAGCGTCTATCTTCTTAATCTCCATACCCAAAGGGTATAACATCTTTTAGCCTTGTATTTTGAGTTAGGCAACTCATTATCATCCGGAAGCATATCTACTAAAAGCTCCAATAATGCCGTGAAACTTCAATCACTCCACGCACTCTTCGCTTTCAAATTTAACAAATTAAATGGTGATAATTTGTTGTATTTTAGACAACTAGGATACAAAGGCATTTAAGAATCGGTGAATAGTTTATCGAACTCATGTGGCCTATCAACGAAGTCATCTTACACATCACGCAACATTTCATCCAATCAATCATGTTCCACATTCATCTCTACATCTTCCGCATGACCGTCACTGTCATTGCCCAACCGATGTTCATTATACCTACCACTGTTGCCACCGCTGCTTGTACTATACATTATTTTCTCACCATGCCAAAACCAATTGAACGTGGTATAATCTTAAACCCGTTTTTAAACAGATGGTTTCTCACTTCCGCAACGGTGTCAAAACCAATTGTATTATTGCAAACTGAACAAGGGAATACAATCTTATCTTTGTTATACTTCATTTTATCCTTCCTCAGCACATTTCAAAAACTCAATAACTCCCATACATCCAACTCCGATCCATTTCGAACGACCTATAGAGTTATTTTTTCGTAATAATAACCGTGTAACTAAATCATAAAAGATAATCATCTAGTTATTTTTTTGCAATGAAGCGTGGAATGCAAGTGTTCTAAATCTGCCTTATAAGTCCTGTATCTAATCAAAAGGGTAGAGACCTAAACCATTCGTCATCTCTATGTAATATCAAACTGTATTATTTTTTGTGTAGAACTGGCATCGTATTTTACTGCAAATTTGGGCAGCATCTCCCCTTAGTTCTCCTAAGTGTTCAATTCATGTAAAACGTAATCCACACCCGGAGAATGAATGCAGAGACTACTGAAATCCACATAAATACATTACCTTCCACACAAAAAATAAAATTTAACACAGTTCGATTTACGCAGATCGATGACAAACTCTCCACTGACATACAAGATTATCTTCAAACGATTTTCTAAGCTCAATGCAAGAGAAGTGCGGTGTATTACAATTAATAAGATTCGTTCTAATGAAAGGATAAAGAAATAATTCGACAATTTGATTTATTTACACCACAAAACTATTAGAATGGCTATATTAGAATGATATTAAATACTTTTATCCCAAGCTAATTGATCATATGACTACAAAATTGTTGTTAATTTTATTGAAATATTAAATATTCCCAAACTACTTTTTCAATAAATTATGTATTTATATAAAACTAATATTTATTTATTTATTACATATTCAAATACAATTCAACATAATTTATAAATATTGTATGCATTAGTTTGTTATATATAGAAGATTAAATTTGGGACATATCAAAAAGTAATATTTATTTTATAAATAAAATATATTTATATAAATTTATTTCCAAACTACTTTATTTTAGTGCAATATAATTCCCAAACTACTTTTTTTAATAAATTATATTTATATAAAAGCAATATTTATTTATTTATTACATATTGAAATATAGTTCAACATAATTTATAAATATTGTATGCGTTAGTGTGTCATACTTAGAAGATTAAATTAGGGACATATCAAAAGTAATATTTATTTGATAAACAAAATATATTTATATAAATTTATTTCCAAGCTACTTTATTTTATTGAAATATTATTCTCAAACTACTTTTTAAATAAATTCGATTTATACAAAAGCAATATTTATTTATTTGCTACATATTGAAATATAGTTTAACATAATTTATAAATATTGTAAGCATTAGTTTATCATATGTAGAAGACTAAATTACGAACATATAAAAAAATTAAAGTTAATATTATTCTGTAAAATATCAATTTTAATAACTATATTAACAATTAATTTTTTAATTGGTCTTTTAAATTATTTATAATTCATAAAAATTATACATTTAATTCATCCAAAATTACTTATTACTTATTTAACTAATACTAACTAATCTAACTAAATTAATACATCTAATTCAACAATAGTATATATAAATCGCACATATATATCCATTGCAACAAATAATAGGGAAATTTGGAGAAAAAACACATGATATATATCCATGGTAATTAACAAACAATAATCCCACAAATTTGTTCATAGCAACATATATATATCCCACATATATATCACAATGCATATACATATATTGAAATATGCAAAAAAAATCAATAATTACACCAAAAAAATATAGAAGTTGGGGATTAATATTTTCGAACCTCAAAAATATGAAAATTCCTCACTTCCCCATCTCTGATTTTTTCACTCTACGCACTTTTTCTCTCTAGATTATAGCTCCAGATAATCTCGATCAACATTCACCTTCTCCCTTCCCCCATATCCGACTTTCTCTCTCTATGTACTTTCTCTGTAGATTACCTCATAAGTTAGTCAAATTACCACCACAAGTAATCGTGATCAAAATTAAACTTTTCCCCCTTCCCCATCTTTGACTTTCTCTATCTACGCAATTTCTTTCTCAAAATTACCACTCCCGGTAATTTCGACTAATATTCAATTTCTCACGCCCTTTGTCTCCAACTTTCTCTATACATTTTTTCTCTCTGAATTACCACCTCAGGTAATCTTGATCACTATTCAACTTTTGCTTATCGCGTCTCCTACTTGCTCTCTATGCACTCTATCTCTAGATTATTGGGTGTGGTAATTTAGATTACCGCCCCTGATAATCACTTCAGATGATCTCGATCGTTGTTTAACTTTCTATGCAGTTCCCATCTCTAGATTATCACGGTGGAAATTTAAGTTGCCAACCCCCAAAATTTTCTCACTCTCTTGTCTTCGACTTTTCCTCTCTACACACACTTTCTCTCTTGATTAGCACCACACATAATCTCAATCACTACCCCAATAATATTATTATATCGATAATAATATTACCTACCTAGGTAATTATAGTGAGAAATAATAAAGGACCATAATTTTTTAATTAAAGCATGGCACAATGAGAGCTTTCAAACAATAAAAGCCATCAAAAGAACTATGATGAAATTGATATTTAATTTCTTGAAATAGGACATAATAAACCTTTAATATTTCACTAACGACTTGTAAGAAATTTAAAAATAAAATACACTATACACTATTCCCAACCCAGATAATAATATTACTTACCACAACAATCATAACTAGAACACTAAAACACTTTAATTTTAACATATCACAACTAGAATTTCATCCTTTACATCATTTTCTCTGTACGTACCCCTGGTAATCTGGAAAAACATTCAACTTCTCACTTCTCCTATCTCTCACTCTCTCTCTGTGCACTTTTTCTTTCTACATTATTATCCCAATAATCTTTATTACAACTTCACAGTTGTCCCAAAAAAAAAAAAGAATCAACCACAAGCAAAACATTATCTACCTTAATGTAGATCACCAACCCTGATAATATTACTAACCTCGACTTTCTCTCTCACTCACTTTCTCTAAAACACTAACAATAACAATAACAATAATCAGAACAATAAAACACGATAATTTTAATCTCATCCATAGCCAAAATGTTGAACCAATCTGTGTTCTATAACAATATGTGTGTTTCTCCCATGTGTTTTTCTAGATTGTAATTTCAGAAAATATCCACCATCAATATTCTTCTTTATTTTTCTTTTTATACTTCTAACAAGATTTACACTTGGTTACAAAAAGGATGCTATCCAATTACAGGTCTCAATAAGAAACCTTTTATTTGAATTATGTTGATGTCGAAATCGGTAAGGACCAATTAATTATCAACTGGGGTGGATATTAGGACCTGGATAGTAGTAACTAAAGAAGTAAAGTGTAAGTGTATAAATGTCCGAGCTAGTCCTTGCTTACAGAGTTTTTTCGTCTGTGCAAATGACAACTAAGTGTTCTATTAATAGTGTAAGGAAGGAGTAGGCCGAGGTAGGTCATCATGAGACCACTGTACGAGCGCCAGAGTAGGTGTGATCATTGCACCTGCAGCGCCTGCAAGCCGTCACCCATTTAATGCGTTGACCTTGGAACTTGTGGGCCGCCGTAGTTGCATTAATGAGGAGAAGATGCTCGTTGGTTGCGGATGGTGTCGAGTGTCGGTGACACGTGGATTGTCCTTGTTGTCGGCTACTGTAGCGAGAGGGACTGGTGACCCGTCATGGACGAGCTGAACTCGGACACTGTGTTAGAAACTAACGATGGGAAGAGTTCTCTACGCGTCTGCCAACCTGGGGCCCTGGCATCAGGACCTGGTTATGGCCGAGCTGAACCGAGACCTCCCACCAATTCTCCAGTTGGGTACATTCCATTGTTGATCCGACCTGGGACACTGGACACGTCACCAGCTGGCCTGGTACCCGTGACACATCAGCGAGGGTCCATGTTGCGAGGACCTGGTTTGATTGAGTACCACGTCACTAGGGTGCCAACAATTGTCCCCAGCGTGAATGCCGACCTGAGTCGGGGTTGATGCTTAACCGGTCTGGGTTGGCACGGGCGTGGCACGTGGGTCTGACATCGGAACACGTGTCGGCCGATGGTTGGGGGAGGTCACATCTTTTCGGCTTCCACCGCCTTTGCCTATATATACCCCCTCATTCCATCGATTTCCACTTTTCCGTTCTCTACACTTGTGAAATTTTCACTCTCGACCTCAAGCCCAGTTCGGACCGTGCTTCCACTGAGTTCGTTGTCTACCTCACATTCAGGTAGATTTACGAACTAAATACTTTGCACATTCCGAAATTTCGTCGAGTTCAGAGGAGGCGTATGACTACGACATGGGGAACCGGTCTCCTGGACCCTCCCCCTCTCCGCACAGAGAGAACTCCCCGAGAGTCGAGGAAGTCCTGGAAGCCGTGCCACTGCAAACTGTCCGAGCTACAGCGGAGTCCGCCGAGCTCGCCTCCGAGGTGTGTACCTTCTTCCCGTCCGAGCCTGTCTTATCCCTTCCGACCTTCCTCAGGAGGAAGAAGAAGTCGGCCAAGCGCGACCGGTCGAGGCCATGGGGATGCTCCCAGTTCCCAACGGCGGTGACCGAGGAGTTGCTGAGCTCGTGGCACTCCCAGTACTTGGTCTCACCTCGGGTGAAGTTCGTTGTACCTGAGGCGGATGAGCGGGCTGATTACCCAACGGCGGGTCGTGTCGCTGTGAACCAGGCCACGCTTGAATCCGGGGTGAGACTACCATTTCCCAGGGCGGTGAAGTATTTCCTCGATTGCTTGGGGTGGCGCTTACTCAGCTCACCCCAACACGTGGAAGACCGTCCGGGATGATGGTGGTGGCATAAGGCGTCGCTCAGCGAGTTGACGCGGTGGGAGTTCAACCACTTGTATACCTTCAAGTCGGACGCGGCGGCACTTTCGAGGCCACTCTGCTCAATCCGACCTAACTCCGGGTGCTTTCATTCTGGGACTTCCAGACCTGATAAAAGGCTGAGTGAAAGCAGGCTGGTTACGGCGGAGGGGTGCTTGGTCAGTCCGGACGACATGTAGGGGGAGGTCGCAATCCCTGTGAACTACCACGAGCTCGGTAAGCATACTTCCGACCTCGACGATATTTTGTTTCGAACTGAGCCAACTGATTTTTCCCTCTGCAGATTTCAAGGAGGTCAGACCGTTCGAGGGCTGGATTGAACGTGCTGCCATCGCAAGGTCGATCTCAGATCGCGATTGGTGCTCCGTACTGAATGAGGAGAACTTGTTCCTCTCACGGCTCTCGCGAGCTCGACCTCAACGATCTTCTTCCTCAGGTAACCATCCGAGCCCTCCTACACCACTTATTGCCGTCCTCGCCTATTTTTCACAAGCTGACTGGCTTTTTCCGAACTCGCAGCCCATTCCTCTTCTCAACCAGTCATGAGGGGACGTCAGTCCGCAGCCCCAGCCACCAAGATGCCTCGCGCCAAGGGGTAGAGCTCGCAAACCCCGGCTTCCAACCCGACCTCGGCCGTTGCTCAGTCCGTTCGTCCGCCAAAGCAGGCCGCGGGGAAGGGGCTGATGACGAATGCAGGGGTAGTAGAGCCCGGTCGTGCCGACCTAGGCCCTCAATGGGGGAACCTGCCCTACCTCGGGACATCGGAGTCCAAAGAGGCCACCTATGCCGAGAGTAAAGGGGCCCTCCCGAAACCACTCCGGGACTTCTACCGTTCTAACTCTCCGGTCAGGTCGCAGAGCTCCTCGGTCCTACCTATCTCGGGTGCCAATGCCCACTTTGTCGTCGAGAGGTCCTGGACCCCAGCCCAGAAAGAGTACCTCTCAAAGATGGACGCCGAGGACAACACTCTCAGCGCGGCCGTCCACTGAAGTCGAGCTCTGATTCACCTTATCCGAGATGGGGAGCAGTCGAGGGCCTCCGTTCGCGAGCTGTAGGGGAGCTTAAAGGAGAGTGACTCGGCCCTGGTGGAGGCGAGGACAAGCTCGAGCAAGGCTAGGTCCGACCTGAAGGAGGCCCAACGGAGCGCTAGGGAGGCGGCGAAACAGCTCGAGGACGCCAAGAGGGCACACTTTGCTGAGATCGAGTCCCTCCGAGCTGAGCTGGAGGCGGCAAAGGCTGCTCAGTCCGGACCGTCTCGTGAGGCAGTGGTCGAGACCTTTAAAGGTCCAAGCGAGTACACTGCCGAGCTCAACTCCACCTTTGTCGGTGCCGCCGAAGACATAATTGCGGACATCGTGGAGAAGCATCCGGAGTGGGACATCGGCTTCCTAAGGGACGAGGTCAGACGGCTCGGGGCTGAGTACGGCCTACCAGAGAACGAGTCCTAGCCTCAGGCCTACCTTTGCAACTAGGACTTTGTCTTCTCTTTTTTTTTTTCTTTGTAATGTATTGGACATGACCCAGTTCGGGTGTTCCGAGCTCGGGTCCGCTTTGTAATTTATCTTGAATGAAATTATCTCAGTTCTTGTTCTTCATTTTCTTGCTTTGATTACAATTTTATACAACCGTACTCGAAGTCGGTTCGTCTCACTAGGTCGTCCCCGCGCTGGGGTCATAGGAAAACTTAAAAACCAAATGATTCGAGTATTTAGCCCCCCTAGTAGATCCGTGCCTAGCACGTACTTCGTAGTTCGGCCATCATTGGTGACGGGTCCATCCGGGGTGGGCCTGAGTGACCGGTCTGCTGACTTGCCTTGTTCGAAGTCACCAGGGGGTGAGTCAAGATCGGTTACCATGAGTGAGTTCAGATCGGTCTGTCTTGCGTTGTACAGTTGTTCAAGTAGTCAACTCGCTTAGGTTAACAAGACCCAAGGTCGGTTAGACAAAAGGGCTTAGGACGCGCTTAATTGTAGCAATCTGTGATGCAGGTGCCACCTTGGTGGATCTGTCCCCAGTCCGGACCTCGTAGGTCGACGTGCTGGGGGTGGGTCCGCCGTGGTGGATCTACTATTATTTTTATTGGATGCCACCTTGGTGGATCTGTCCCCAGTCCGGATCTCGTAGGTCGACGTGCTGGGGGTGGGTCCGCCGTGGTGGACCTATTATTATTTTTATTGGATGCCACCTTGGTGGATCTGTCCCCAATCCGGACCTCGTAGGTCGACGTGCGGGGGGTGGGTTCGCCGTGGTGGACCTATTATTATTTTTATTGGATGCCACCTTGGTGGATCTGCCCCGATCCCGACCTCGTGAGGTCGGCGTCTTTGAGGTGGGTCCGCCGTGGTGGATCTACTATTATTTTTATTGGATGCCACCTTGGTGGATCGTCCCGATCCGACCTCGTGAGTCGGCGTCTTTGAGGGTGGGTTCGCCGTGGTGGATCTACTATTATTTTTATTGGATGCCACCTTGGTGGATCTGTCCCCAGTCCGGATCTCGTAGGTCGACATGCTGGGGGTAGGTCCGCCGTGGTGGACCTATTATTATTTTTATTGGATGCCACCTTGGTGGATCTGTCCCCAATCCGGACCTCATAGGTCGACGTGCTGGGGGTGGGTTCGCCGTGGTGGACCTATTATTATTTTTATTGGATGCCACCTTGGTGGATCTGTCCCCAGTCCGGACCTCGTGGAGTCGGCGTCTTTGGGGGTGGGTCCGCCGTGGTGGATCTACTATTATTTTATTGGATGCCACCTTGGTGGATCTGTCCCCGATCTGGGACCTCGTGGAGTCGGCGTCTTTGAGAGTGGGTTCGCCGTGGTGGATCTACTATTATTTTTATTGGATGCCACCTTGGTGGATCTGTCCCCAGTCCGGATCTCGTAGGTCGACATGCTGGGGGTAGGTCCGCCGTGGTGGACCTATTATTATTTTTATTGGATGCCACCTTGGTGGATCTGTCCCCAATCCGGACCTCGTAGGTCGACGTGCTGGGGGTGGGTCCGCCGTGGTGGACCTATTATGATAATTAAGTACTGAACACTGAAATCAAACAACAGCTCGACTTCCATTCATTACTCAAGTAGAGGTATTACAGCTGATTTACAACATTTACGACCTGATAGCTACTGGAAATATTTTTTCAAGTGCTCAATGTTCCAGGGGTGGGGGAGCTTGATTCCTTCAGCCGTTCCGAGGTAGTAAGAACCATTGCAGAGGGCTCTGAGGATTACGAAGGGTCCCTCCCACTTCTCAGCTAGGGCTCCTGCGGCCTGATCTCTGGTACTGAGGAAGACCCTTCTAAGTACCAGGTCTCCAATCTGGAAGCTTCTCTTCCTGACTTTCTGGTTGAAGTACCGAGCACTGCCGCGCTTGTATAGCTCAGTGCGCAGGTCGGCCTCAATTCGCTTCTCTTCTAGCAGGTCGACCTGGAGCATAAGTTCTTGGTCATTTGTGTGCTCAGAGAAGTGCCGAGTTCGGAAGGACGGTAGCTGGACTTCGGCCAGTATTACTGCGTCGACCCCGTATGCCAATGCGAATGGGGTTTCTCCGTGCTAGTCCCTGCACGTCGTCCGGTAGGACCATAGGACGGCCGGGAGTTCATCCGCCCATTCCCCTTTTAGCTCTTCTAGTCAGGTCTTGAGCGTGTGCTTGATAATCTTGTTGACGGCTTCGACCTGGCTGTTGTACTGGGTGTGGTTCGGAGTAGAGTAATGCTTCTTGATTCCCAGGTCCTCACAGAAGGACTGTTGCAATCAATCCACACCGCAAGTGTACGGATCGTATAAGTAATAAAGTGGACTTTTAAAGTCCGGATGTCGTACCCACGAGGACTGATTTATTCCCACGTTTACTCTAACTAGCCTTAACCGAAATGAATAAGTTGATGTCACGTAATTTCTAATCTGGCAAAAATTAACTTATTAAATTAAATTTCTAAATCTAAAATTAAAATTAAGAATTAAATTGGAACAAATTAAAAGAATGATTTTTTATGGGTTTAAATCAAATATGGGAAAACTAGCATTAAGGTTTCGAATCCACTTTTCATTTAGTTATCCTCCAGATTATCAATTTGACAATGAAAGTTAGTTTTGACGATTCAATTCACAAAATTTGTTGAATAATCTTTCTCAAGTAGAATTCAACCTATTTATATGACGTGTTAACTATATCTCTATGATAACAACGCCATAAAAATGCATTACAACGCAAGAATTGCATAAAAACATCGCACAAAGCATAGGGGTATTCTCATCCCCTATCGGATTTTGTGGTTTTCAACAAAAGTCTAATCTATTCACGATTTCTCAATACAATAAATAGATCAAAGATCAACTTTAGCCACAAGTTGTAAAAGAAAGCATAATTATATTGAAAACTCAAAACCGAACGTTCATCTTAGCATAAGAATTAACAAAACATCAAATTAACAATCCGGATTCAAGCCAAAATCAAAGTTTCATCTCTACCCTAATGCTATGAAAAGTTTAGCGTATCATGTTATAAAAATCAGAAGAAAAACGAGAAGAGAACGCCATCACCGAATCAGGTTGTGTTCTTGAACTTGAATCTTCAATTGTGGCTTCTTCTCCAAGTTTCTCCAAGTTTTGTGCTCTAATTTTCGCTCTCTGCTCTTCTCTGATGTTCTTCCCCGAAATAGGTCGAGTTCTGTATTAATAGATGCAAGAAAGCCCAAGAAAACCAGGTCCAATTCAGTTTCGGAAAGTTTTCTGAAAATCTGCCCGATATAACCATGCTATCGCGCGTGCGATCGCATGGTTATAAATTTCCAAAGGCATGCGGTCGCGCGTGCGACCGCATGGTTATAACAGATTTCAACTTCTGCCATCTTCCAATTTAGTCCCCAAAGTTTAATTGCAGGGCAAGTCCTGAACTTCCAACTTTGATCAATTGAGTCCACAAGCTTTTGATTTCTTCAATTTGGCTCCCATTTGATTTTTTCTTCACCTCCCCCAACTTTTATTTCTTCCAATTGAGTCCTTCCAACTTTGATTTGTGTCCCTTTTTGTCCAAAGTTGTAATATTTTCTTCAATTCCCGGTTTTCCCTAAAATAGAACCAAATATCGCTAAATTAGATGCGAAATTAATTAAAAATGAGAAAAACATATAGTTTAAGAGGCCTAAATAAGTGCATAAATTGCACTTATCAAGGACCTCAGCCGATGGTTGTCGAACTGTCGGCCATTGTCAGTTACAATGGACTCGGGTACTCCGAATCGGCATATGATTGCCCTCCAGATGAAGTCGGTAGTTTTCTATTCCGTGATCCGGGCTAGGACCTCAGCCTCCGCCCATTTAGTGAAGTAGTCCACGGCCACTATCGCGTATTTCACTCCTCCCCGACCAATTGGCATGGGTCCTTTGAGGTCAATTCCCCATTTGCAAAAGGGCCATGGGCTTAGCACATGGGTGAGCTCAGCTGGAGGGGCTCCACCGACCTGGGCATGGCGCTGGCACTTGTCGTAGCGTCTAACATAGGCAATGGAGTCCTTCTTGAGGGTTCGCCAAAAGTAACCTTGCCTCAGGACCTTGTGTGCCAGGGCCTGACCACCAGAGTGGTTCCCACATGTTCCGGAGTGGACCTCGTCAAGCATGAAGGCCGCTTCTCTCTAGGCCAAGCACCGTAACAGAGGTCCTGAGAAGCTACGTTTGTAGAGTGTGTTATCAATGATCGTGTAATGAGCGGCTCTGATCCGTAACTGTCTGGCCAGCCTGGGGTCCTCTGGGACCCTACCATCCTTTAAAAAGGAGAAAATTTCACCCATCCATGAAGGGGGGCCAGTTCTACGTTTGCCACTGGGAGGTGCTGGGCAATGGCCGACCTCGGCAGTTGGTTTATCGGTACAAACTCCATCTCTTCTATACCTTCGCTGGTGGCAAGGCGTGCCAGGGCATCAGCTATGTTATTCTGAGTCCGAGGGATTTGTCGGAGGATGACCTCCTTGAAATTTCCCATTTCGGCGGTAGCAAGGTCAGCATAATTGGTCATCCGTTCGTCCTTAGCGAGATAGGTACAGTTGAGCTGGTTGACGACGAGCTGGGAGTCGCATTGGACCTGGAGGCGGGAGATTCCCATGGCCCGGGCGTATCTGAGGCCTGCGATCAGGGCTTCGTATTCAGCCTCATTGTTGGAGGCCGGAAACGAGAACCGCAGGGACTGGTAGAAAGATTCCAATGAGGGGCTCAGAAGCACTAGCC
The DNA here is from genome assembly GCA_018223645.1 of Jasminum sambac. Classification (NCBI taxonomy): domain Eukaryota; kingdom Viridiplantae; phylum Streptophyta; class Magnoliopsida; order Lamiales; family Oleaceae; genus Jasminum; species Jasminum sambac. Next base: position 25,350,127 of record CP073641.1, read on the forward strand.
CAGCTCCAGAGTATACGTCCGTCGACGAACCGTCTACATAGAGCATCCAAGGCTCGACTACGGCACTAGGACTCGTCGGTGGGGGGCTGAATTCGGCTATGAAATCGGCCAGGGCCTGGCCCTTGACTGCTAGTCGGGGTCAGTAGGAGATGTCAAACTGGCCAAGCTCTACCGCCCACTTGAGTAGCCAACCTGAGGAGTCCGATTTCTGCAGCACCTGCCGCAAGGGGTAGTTAGTCACCACTTCGATCGGGTGCTCGAGAAAGTGGGGCCGTAGTTTCCTGGAGCTGGTGACGAGCGCAAGGGCCAACTTCTCCATCGGCGTGTAACGCTTCTGGGGGTCGACGAAGGAATAGCTCGTGTAGTAGACCGGGTACTGGATGTCTCCTTTAGAACGAGTAAGGACTGAACTCGCGGCGTGTTCAGAAATGGCGAGGTAGACGGACAGGACATCTTCCGGCTTGGGCTTCGACAGGAGGGGAGGTTGGGCCAGGTGTCTCTTGAGCTCCTCGAAGGCTACCTGGCACTCGGAGGTCCATCCGAATTCCTTCCCTTTCTTCAGGGCCTCGAGAAAGTGGCAGCATCTATCTGTGGCCTTAGACACAAATCGGTTCAGGGCCGCTATCCGGCCGGTGAGACTCTGGACCTCTTTAATCTTGGTGGGAAGTCTCAGGTTCAGCACGGCCCTAATCTTCTCAGGGTTTGCCTCAATGCCTCTCGAGCTCACCACATAGCCGAGGAATTTTCCGGACTCAACCCCGAAGGCGCATTTCGCCGGGTTCAGCTTCATCCGATACTCTCTCAGGACCTGGAACATCCTCCCTAGGTGCTGGACGTGGTCTGCGGCCCTCACACTCTTTACCAACATGTCGTCGACATATACTTCCATGGTAGTTCCGATCTGGGAGGCGAACATCTTGTTGACCAGGCGCTGGTAGGTCGCCCCATCATTCTTCAGCCCGAAGGGCATGACCTGGTAACAGCAGAGGCCTCGGTCTGTGATGAAGGCCGTATGCTCTTGATCTGGGGGATACATAGGGATCTGGTTATCGCCCGAGTAAGCGTCCATCATACTAAGGAGCTCATGCCCAGCCGTCACGTCTACCATCTGATCTATCTGAGGTATGGGGAACGAGTCCTTGGGGCTGGCCTTGTTGAGGTCGGTGAAATCTATGCAAACTCTCCAACTGCCGTTGTTCTTATTAACGAGGACTGGGTTCGCAACCCAGGTGGGGTACTTGGCCTCCCTGATGAACCCAATTTGAAGTAACTTATCCACTTCCTTCGCTAGGGCCTTGTAGCGTTCTCGCCTTGACGCCGGCCGCGTTGTCGAGGTCCGACCGCTGGTCGATGTTCAAACCGGTGACGTGCCACGGAGGCGGGTATGCCGACCATGTCCGAGGGCTCCCAAGCGAAGACGTCAGAACTTCCACGGAGGAACTCGACCAAGACAGACCGTGTGGGCTAAGCTAGTCCTTTGCCGATCTTCAAGACTCTTTCTGGGTGTCTGGCGTCGACCTCGATTGTTTCCAGTTCTTCTATTGGTAGCGGCTCGGTCCTCAGGTCGGCTCGGTGGTCGCCGAGCTTCGGCCATGGCGACGGCCGGCTGTTCTCCCGGCCGCTTCCCGGACAATGGTCAGTGATGTCGCACCGACGAGCTCCGGGCTGGTCTCCTCGGATAACTTTTATCCCCGCTGGCATGGGGAACTTCATAGCGTAGTGGTAAATGGAGGTCGAGGCCCTGAGCTCGTACAGGAGGGGCCGACCTAGAAGGGCGTTGTAGTTGCTTGGGAGGTCTACCACGATGAAAGTAGCCATGACGGCCCGGATGCATGGCTTCTCTCCTAGCTCCACCAGCATAGATATTTGTCTGACGGGGTTGGTGGCGTGGCCAGTCACTCCCACCACAGGGCCAAGGGGGCACGGGCTGAGGTGCCGCTCATCGAGGCCCATGTGGAGTAAGGTCCGGAGGTATAGCAAATTAGCCCCGCTCCCGCTGTCGACGAGCGCCTGGTGGGCGTGGGCACCGCATTAAGGACCATGGCGACGACAAGGGCGTCTGGTGAGGTGGAGAGCGTGGTGCATCGACGGACGAACGGGCTCGGCCTGGACCTGCGGGTGGAGTCGATAACTGTGCATGCCTCCCTCGCCAATCTCTTCCGCTGGTTTCGTGACCCAACGAAGTGCTGGTTACCCATGACCAGCGTATGGACCTCGTTCCTGGCCCCAGAAGGGGGTTGAGGTCGGCTGGGGGTCTCCATGCTGAGGTCGGCTGTGGTCAGGCGGTGGGGAGACGAACTCGCGCAGCTGTCCACGCCGGATCAGGCCCCCGATCTCATTCTTCAGGTCCCGACAGTCATCGGTATCGTGTCCAGCCGACCAATGATACCGGCAGTACCTCTCCTGGTTCTGGCTCGAAGAGGGGGTCCTCATCGGGGTCGGGGATGGCAGGACCCCCCGATCCTTTACGTGCATCAGTACTCCTTCGAGGCTGGTGTTGAGGATGCGGAAGTCTGGAACCTCTGAGGGGGTGGCCGAGCTGTGTCACGTCCTCGCCCCGGCTGCTGAGCGCGAGGTGCTTGTGCTGTGCTGGTCTCCCTGTCCCTGCTCTTGTCGGGCCTCAGGTCCTGGGGCTTCGCTTTCGGCTCCCCCGAGGCCTCCTCGGCCCCGATGTGGCATTCCGCGCTCCTAAGGAACTCCTGGTACGTGTCCGCGCTATGTTCTTGGTCCGACCACCGGAACCGGGACCTGTACCTGAGGCCGGCAAAGGGCAGCCACCAGGGCGGTCTCATCCGATACACTGCCAATCTCTATGTATCGGTTGTTGAACGGCTCTACGTAGCCCTTTAATGACTCGTCCTTCCCCTGCTTCACGTCTACCAGCCTCTGTTTTGGGGTCGACCTCAGCTGGGACCCCATGAATGCTGCTTGGAATCTGGTTGCCAGGTCCTCCCACGTCTTTATGGAATGTGGCGGGAGCGTCTTGAACCACTTCATGGCCTTGTCCCCTAACGTCAAGGGGAAGGCCTTGCACATGATCTCGTCACTCACCCCCTGTAACCCCATGAAGGCGAAGCACCTGTTGACATGGCCGGTTGGATCACTAACTCCGTCGTAATTCCCCTGCTGAGGTAGCTTCAGCTTGGCGGGCATGGGCTCAGCCTGGATCCTAAGGCTTAGCCGGGAGACCTTCCCGACCCCGGTCGAGGGGCTAGGCGCCGTCTCCCTTGCCTCGAGCTTGGCCACCCTCTTCCGTAGGAGCTCGAGCTCGGACTGCGGGGGTGGGGCGTTAGCATTTTCACCCTGTCCCTCAGGCTGCCGCCCACGGTCGTGACGTGGGCCGAGCCGATCAAAGACGCTGTGAGTTCTTCCGGACGACCAGGCCTCCCAAACGGTCGGGGTCTCCAGCGGCGCCGTGGTCCGTGTTGGAGCGGGCGAGCGACTGAAGCGCAGGCGACGCCGAGATGAGCGGCCTTTCCTAGGTGATATGACGCTGGACTCAGCGGTGCGCTTGCGGGGGTCGCGCTGGAGCGTGGTAACGGCCTGGGCGAGGTCATCCAGACGCTTTAGGATCTGCGCCGGGGTCACATCCAGGGTGGAGTGCTGCTCCGCGCCTGAGAGCGGTTCTCTTGGGACGTACTCCGTACTGGAGTCGAAGGTGCTTCCATCCGTAGAGGCGAATGTGCGACTGTGACTCATGTTGTGAGAAAGGAATGTCCGTGGCAGAGCTGGGATGTGTTGCTGAAATGAAAGGGGGAGGCCCTCATTCTAGCGCCAATTGTTGATGTCGAAATCGGTAAGGACCAATTAATTATCAACTGGGGTGGATATTAGGACCTGGATAGTAGTAACTAAAGAAGTAAAGTGTAAGTGTATTAATGTCCGAGCTAATCCTTGCTTGCAGAGTTTTTTCGTCTGTGCAAATGACCACTAAGTGTTCTATTTATAGTGCAAGGAAGGAGTAGGCCGAGGTAGGTCATCATGAGACCACTGTACGAGCGCCAGAGTAGGTGTGATCATTGCACCTGCAGCGCCTGCAAGCCATCACCCATTTAATGCGTTGACCTTGGAACTTGTGGGCTGCCGTCGTTGCATTAATGACGGGAGAAGATGCTCTGTTGGCTGCAGATGGTGTAAGGGTGTCAGGTGACACGTGGATTATCCTTGTTGTCGGCTACTGTAGCGAGAGGGACTGGTGACCCCGTCATGGACGAGCTGAACTCGGACCATGTGTCAGAAACTAACGATGGGAAGAGTTCTCCACGCGTCTGCCAACCAGGGCCCCTGGCATCAGGACCTGGTTATGGCCGAGCTGAACTGAGACCTCCCACCAATTCTCCAGTGGGGAACATTCCATTGTTGATCCGACCTGGGACACTGGACACGTCACCAGCCGGCTTGGTACCCGTGACACGTCAGCGAGGGTCCATGTTGCGAGGACCTGGTTTGATTGAGTGCCACGTCACCAGGGTGCCAACAAATTAAATTGAAAAATAATACTTCCAGAATTATGGATGTGTTTACATTCTCTTTTGAATTCTCAAAAATTACATTAAAATCTTCAACACTAGGAGAAAAAGAAAGGAAAAAAGAACCTTACAAATTCACATAATACGAGAGATTACTTAATCCCGTTCCAAAGAAAAAAGAAAAAGGAAAATGAGATTACTTAATCATTTCCAATTGATAGCAGCAATGTGAGAAAGATCAACTACCCTCAGTGAGTAATCCCACTCATTGTCATACCAAGCAACAACTTTAACCATGTCACCTCCCATCACCACTGTCGGTGAAGAATAACATGTTGATGAAACATCAGTGCACCTAAAGTCCACCAACACCAGCGGAGAACGAATAAGAATCATATGGAATTTGGCTCCTTATCCGTCCACGTATTACATCTTCTCTCTCCTCGAAAAATAGAAATGGCCCCTTCGTCCCTTGCATAGCTTCTTCGATCTCTCCAATTTTATCTAGCCATTTTAGTCAGATTTTGGGGCATTATTTAGTTGAAACTACAGGCAATAGCCAGGAAGATGAAAGAGAAATCATTCACCGGAAAATTTTGTCAACACGAGAAATGTAAACAAATGAAGATTAGCTTGTACATACAAACCTTGAAAATCCATTTTTGTTCATAATAATAACAATATGATCTGAAAATCATTGAGTCAACTCAGTCGGACTTTGGGGATCTTTGCAGGTCGATCGGATGTAAGAAAGCAGGCAGATCAACAAAGGACTGAGATGAGGAAGTCAAGCATTGTCGCTGAGCAAGATCTGAGCTAGGAATTCATTCCCAACAAATCTCACCAACAGCTGCGATTTCCCCACACCTGAAATGCCGATCAATACGATCTTGAAGAGTGAAGCTAAGGGGCAAAAATGTCAAGAAAATGTCTAAATAAACTAATTGGTAAATAAATTATAAAAACATTGTAGTTAGTAGTTAAAAAATAAGATGTTCAGATTTAGTGGATAACAATGTGCCCTGAACTGTATCTATTGGACATTTTCTCTAAATTTTAACTATGGATCCAAACATATTAAGATGATTTTTTGTTACAAAATTTCCATACCTAACATCTATAGCTTTAGTTTTCTGATATAAAGTTTAGCTCGTACTCATGACTCATGATCTTGACATCTTTACATTCATATTATTTTATTCAAGGAAAATATGCTACAAATTTCAAAGTAGATTAAATATATAAATATTTTCATAAATTGTTTAATTGTGGGAAAAAATTGAAATAACATTGAAATTCTGTATTTGCACCTTCTCCCGTATTTGCAAAGAAAACAATTTCACCAAATACATACATAACATAAAATTAATCTTATATTTATGATATTTTATCTTGTATGCCATTTATTATCATTATTTACAAAATATTGAAAGAAACATAATCTTTCAAGGATTAATGTTTAAAAGTCCAAATCAACACACAATTTCATGAATTCTTTCACCCTATTTAAATAAAAATAATATTTAACAGTAAATAAGAGAAAAAAAAATCTCACAGGTAGTTAATTTCGAGTTGCTTTCATGAATATAATTGAAAAGTCTATAGCCAATAAAAAAAAATTCTAATCAACATAAATCTTTTCCCAGATCTTGATATGTAACCATGTTGAAAAAGAATTCTAATAAATGTGACTCTTTAGCAAAAAAAATTGATGGGCAACTAGGCCGCAAAAGATGCCTGATCAATGGGATTAATTTTGATTTTGCATTATAAACATAAAAATCTTTAGTCAAAAAGGGATTCTAACCAATGGGCTTGATCGGTAATTAATTTCAATTTTCTGGTATTAGTTTCAATTTTGTAACATAAATTTAAAAATCTTTAGTCTAAAAAGAATTATAATCAATGGGATCAATTTTATTTTTATGTTATTAATTTCAATTTTCTAGTGCAAATTCAAGAATCTTTAGCAAAAAAATGAATTCTAATCAGTGGGGTTAATTTTATTTATATTGATAAATTTTGATTTTCTATTAATTATACATCTAATGGTGTGTTTGATTGCAAAGACTGGAAAATAGTTTGAAGGAAAAAGTTTTCGGGGTAAATAAATTAGGAAAAGATTTTTCAGGTAAATGGCACTTGTAGGTGTTTGATTCCATTAATTTGCAAGTCTGAAAATATTGTTGTTTTCCTTTTTTCCAATGAAATTTGAATATTTTCCTTCTCTTTATGGTTAAAGCAAATTATCCATTAAAAAAAACGCAAACTTTTCCCGAAAAATAAACCCCCTCCCCCCTCAAGGAAAACGTTTTCCTTTGAAATAAAGAAAAGAACGGATTTCGAGAAAATGTGAAAAATATTTTCCGGGGAAAAAAAGATGCAATTAAACATATCAAAAGCGGAAAATGTGAAAAAATTGATTTTTCCTGAAAAAATTTGCCCAATCAAACACACCCTAATTTTTTGAGCAATATATATATATATTATCAAAGCCAATCATTCCGTACAACCGAGCTAAAAAATTGTGGCAATTGGTTCAGAAAATTACAATTGACCCGATCAATAGAGAGTATGAAGCAAGGGTGGTGGACCACCATGTTGACCTCACGGTGCACATGTTTCCAAGGGTCATCCCTACACGAGCCATTAACAACCTTATCTCATGAAACAGATGCAATAATGGATGGGAACCGATGAAAGAGCCTAAGCATGGACGAAGCTAGAGGTGAGCTAGACTCGGCTCTAGCTCAGTGCAAGCTTAGTATTAGTATAAATTTCTTCAATAGCTTATTGTGGATGTGTTTAGCTGAGTTGGCTCACTAGGCGGTTTTTGTAACCTAAAGGTCACGGGTTCAAAACGTCGAGTAGGTGTTTTTCAGGTTTTTTGCTATGTTTTGCATAGCTTTTTTTTTTTTTTGTGTGTGTGCACTCTTGCCGAGACAAGCAGACCAATCAAGAACTTTGTAGACCATTGTAAATCTTTTCAACATTAAATTCTCATCATCTTGACATTTGGTTTTGCATAGTGTTTTTTTTTTGCATAGTTTTTTTTAATTTTATATAAATTTTGTACTTTTAAAAAACTTTGGTATTTTTTATTTTATGAAAATTTAGTTTTATATAATCATACATCTTAAATAAAAACATCTTGTGTGATATTATCTTCATATGTGGACACAATATCTAATATCTTAGAACATTAAAATTTATAAATGATTTGCTCTAAGTATGAGTATATGTGTAGACGTCGATGTGGGTTAGATTGATACTTCGTTAGCATTTACTTTTTTGAAATTCTTATCTTTGTTTTCACATAAAATGCATAGCGCGTTGCATATGTTTTATACATAAAATGTAATGCACTAATGAATAAAACATTAATTATACAAAATGTATAATTACATATTACATCATTCTTTGGGCATAATGCCGAATTTTGACATTTAATTTTTTAAAATTATTATAACTCTTTCACCAAAATGTCTTATGCACATGCCTTATACATAAATTGTAACACACTAACATAATGCGGAACTTTAATGTTTACCTTTTAAAAATTCTTATTCGTCTTTCACTCAAAATGTGTAGTCAATTATATATGCCTTGCACATAAAATATAATGCACTAATGAATAAAAATATTAATTACATAGAATTTGTAATTTACTACACATTAGTTACAGAATGTGTAATTCGTTAGCCTGTATTCTATTATATATTAGAAATGAATACATAGAATGTTTAACTATTCATATCACGACATTCTTTATTGCTTCAAATATATTGTGGAATTTTAATGTTTTTGTCATTTACTTTTTAAAATTATTATCTCTCTTTTACAAAATGTGTCTAATGCATTTTACATGCCTTACGCATAGAGTATATGCACTAATGAATTAAATATTAATTACACAAAATGTGTAATTCATTAATATGGATTGTAGAAATGAATTGCACCGTGATCACATTTGAATTACCTTTAAAGTGTAAATATTATTATTATTATTATTATTATTATTATTACAAGTCTCCAAAATCCAAATGCATTGCGGATAAGGGAGGAGTCAAATGGATTAAACTAAATATAAAAATAAATAAATACAAAACCGACAGGACGAATATCTGCCATTGGAATGATGTAATTTTTTTCCCTCTCCACGTTATGAATTCTCACTTTTCTCTTTCACACACAGACACACACACACACACTTCCCTGCAGAAAATGAGGAGAATATATGCCATTGGGAGTATTAATTTTACCAACATACTTTCAATAAGTATTGCTGAATTTTCAGTATTTAAGCAAATTTGTTATTGTCACAAGTTGACAATTGAAGTCGAGACTCGAGTTAAAAACGCAAATCTCACAAGATGTTAGGAACCGAATTGAGATACATATAACGGGCGTGTTTGGTGTCCAACCTAACGAAATGTGAAAGTAAATACATTCGTTGAAGAAACTAGTTAATATGATAACTTAGCCAAGTTGGAACATCCCAAAAAAATGAGCTCATCTTTATAGGACAGATTAAGTCTTAATATTCCTCTTCAACAATTAAATAGCCTAAATAAATAATAAATAAATAAAATAAATAAAAGAGAAAGAAAAGAGAGAATTAAATATGCTTGTCACTTGTTACTCCCTTCGTCCCATAAAGATATGCACAGCTTAACTTATATACAGATTAAGAAAAGTGTAATTAATATTATTGGGAATTAAAGTAAAGTTTAATTGTATTTTTTCAAATATATCCTTACATTAAATGATAATAATGTATTTTCATTAATATTAATGTACATTGAATAAGAACATAATATGAAAAATAAAGAAATTAAATCGGCACACATAGAAAATGGGCTATATTTTAGGACGGATAAAAATGAAAATAAACCTATTTTTGTGGGACTAGGGGAGTATAAACTTATAATAATTGATGAGTAAAAATTCTCAATAATAATAATAATAATAATAATAATAATAAATAAATAAATAAACACATAAATAAATAAATGATGTGTACAATATACATTTTGATAGCGGAAAGCAATATCGGCCCCTGGCCAAGACAACAAAATCGAACCGAATTGATCACGGGCCAGGAATGATATCATTCGGGAGCGGATATATAAGACCATAATTAATTCCCGCATGCAAAATAAAAAATGATATCATATGAAGCTTATCATTCCGGAGCAAATATAAATAAAAAACAATTATAAGACTGCAATCACTTTCCACGTGGCAAAATAAAAAATGATACCATATCAAGCTCCGTCCTCCATAAATAGTACACGATCCCTGTTATTAATAAACAATGATATGATATCGAGCTGCGTTCTCAATGAATAGTGCACAGGCCCGGTAATTAATAAAAAGTTAAAAACTGATATGATCGTATCAAGCTGCCTTCTCTATAAATAGTACACAAAGCCTAGTTATCTTCATAGTAGACTTGTAATAAAGTAGCAATGGCATCTGTTGAAGTACGTAAGAATCCCAACAAGCCTCATAAAGAAATTGTCCGCCCGATTGCGAATTTTCCACCAAGCATATGGGGTGACCTTTTTTTATCCTTTCATGTCGACAATCAGGTATCTTTTCCTCAACAATATCAACTTATTGTTGTATATATATTTAAGTTTTCAGATAAATGTTTAAGATATGTCGCAACGTTTAATAGATATATAAAAGAGGGACTCGCTCGCATTATTTGTTAGATTTTTCTTAGGAATTTTCTCACGCATAATAAGATCAAGAAAAGATCTTACGGTCGAAGACTTAACAACATATAATTGGATCCCACGATATACGTGGATCCGATTTATTTTATTAAGAATAAAAATATAGTAGAATGAATTGATTAGAAAGGGATAAAATACTGACACTCAACAGTGGAGAAAGATGTGTGTGCATGTGTGGGCTTGGGTTTTTGCCCCCGATTTTGAGCTATGTCACAATTTTTGTTCCATAGGGAACCAGATTTTTGTCTTAATAACATTTTCATGAGTACATCAATACAAAATTCTCTATAACAGAAGCATGTTTCCTTCTTGTTCTAAATTGGAGATTTGTATTCATTTTCAATTTTTCTCTTTTAGTTGAACAAAAAATTAATTGATTTGTTTTCTTTTTTGTTATTTCCACTTAAATTGCTCCAAGCATTTTTTTTTTTCAAATAGATTTTCAGAAACATGAAAGTAAACAAGTTTCAATATTCTAAAGAGTTAACATGAAAAAGGAAAAATAGAACACACCCTGAAATTCTTAGGTGGACAATATTCTAAAGATTTAACTAGGCCTTTTTATACACAGTTTCATGTTTTTTCCCCTTAAAGAAATAATTAAAAAAAACGCTCGTGTCTACAAATTAAGGGTATATTCTATAGAGATTAAATTTGGAAGAAAATTAAAGTGGTTTGAATGTGTGGTGAAAAATGCAGGAAAGTTTTATAAAAAAATTTAAAAAATTATCAAATCAATTAAAAAAGTGGTTGAAAATAAAAGTTGAAAAAGTATTTTGAGATTTAATGGGACTAAATCTGAGGAGAACATACCTTAAAGAGACTAGCTAGCTAAAGATTTCTTAAACAAGTTGATTTTTATGCTGCAGATATCAGAAACTTATGGTAAAGAGATTGTGATTTTGAAGGAAGAGGTGAGAAGCATGATAGTTAGCAAGGAAAATAAATTTGCAGAAATGTTGATTTTGATCGACACTATGGAACGCCTTGGCTTTTCGTATCACTTTGAGGGACAAATTGAAAACGAGCTGGAGAAAATATTAGCAACTATTAAAGAAGATGACATAATTAATGATTATGATCTGTACACTGCAGCGTTGCATTTTAGGTTGCTCAGACAACATGGCTATCATGTATCATCCTGTAAGTATATCACTTAATAATGTTGATATAACAATACTATCACAAATCAGAGGGTTGATTATTGCTAATTATTCATGTAATTAGGTATTTTTGACAACTTTTTAGACAATAAAGGTAAATTTAAGCATATCCTAAAGGGTGATGTAAAGGGTTTACTGAGCCTTTATGAAGCAGCTCATGCAAGAACACATGGAGAAGAAGTTTTAGATGAGGCACTCGCATTTGCGACAACTCATCTCCGGCATTCAATACCAAATTTGATGGAATCTTCGCTTAAGAAACAAGTCTTGCATGCTCTTGGACAATGCCTTCATAAGGGTATTCCAAGAATAGAGGCAATCCATTTTATTTCCCTATACGAAGAAGATGAGTTGAAGAATGAAGTTCTATTGAGACTTGCAAAACTCGATTTCAATCTATTACAGATGCTACACAAAAAAGAACTCTCTGAGATCTCAAGGTAATGAATGCGACTTTTATATCCTAGCAAGATTTGGAAAAGGAAAACCGTAGTTATATAGTCATCAATATCACATGCATTAAATATGAGTATTGGTTTTATCTCAGGTGGTGGAAAGAGCAAGACCTTATTGCACAACTTTCTTATCCAAGAGATAGAGTTGTAGAGTGTTACTTTTGGGCCTACGGGACTTTTTTTGAACCTCAGTATTCAATTGCTCGAATTATACTCACAAAAGCCATAATGATAACGTCAATCATAGATGATACATTTGATGCGTATGGAACTATTGATGAACTACAAGTATTTGCCGATGCCGTACAAAGGTACATGTAACAACGCTTAAATATTTTTGAGAGATGTTATAGGCACAATTAATGGTAAATATCACATATGTATCATATGTGCAATCTATATAACTAATAGTACAACTAGTGATACTATACCTGAAGAATTTTGTTTACTAATTTTTAAGCTCACATTTATTCTATGGAGCGTTTTTAGAAAAAGCATTTTTCTTTTCAAATTCAAACTTAAGCATCCGTTTTACTTTGGCCACATTTTTTTTTTACTTTTCAATTCATTTTTAACCATACATTATCCAAAGGGTACTTCATTTCCTAAAGAAACCACTAAGAACAAGCTCTAATTTTACTTATACAACAAAGTTGTACAATAAGCTGTACAACCACACATGCATTTTATACAATAATCATTAATTTAAAAGTGATGAATTGATGAGATGTGTTAAAAAAATGAGATATTTGCTAAGCATATTATTTGTATAACTTTTTGTACGTTTAGCAAAACTCTGTTCATTTATATATAAGTTTGCTTCAAATGGCTTGTTATATTGTGTCGTCGTTAGATATTTAATCAAGAAGTATGTAAACTATTAGTTATGGAAAATAAAAATGCTAACTAATTCTATGGAAATTTCAACTTATTGTCTTTTAGATGGGATATAAGCGAAATTGACCGTCTCCCAGATTACATGAAAATTGTCTATCGAGCCCTTCTGAATCTTTTCCAAGCATATGATGAAGAAGTAGCACCAAGAGAAAGATCTTATGCTGTCCACCATGCTAAGGAAATGGTATAAATTTCTAGTATATATGAAAATTTTTTGAGATCATGCATGCAAATGTGTTCCTCATCTAGAAACTAACTAGTCAATATATTTCAACATCATGATCATTTTGTGGTAGATGAAAGATCTTGTGAGGGGTTACTACATCGAGGCCAAGTGGTTTCTTGAAGGATGCATTCCGCCATTTGCCGAGTACTACAACAATGGCAAGATCACTAGCACTTATTACCTACTCACACTGGTGTCCTTCATTGGAATGAATGCTTCTACCAAAGTAGTATTCGATTGGCTACTGACAAAACCTAAAATCCTTGAAGCTAACGTGATAATATGTCGTCTGGTTGATGACACATCTACTTATCTAGTACGTGCATGTACATACACTTGAAGAATTTGTCGAATATTTAACCTATTACATATGCACGCACACACAACTATGTTTATTGTACATAGAATATTGAAAATTACTTGCAGTGAGCGCTTTAATTTAATTTTTTGTATTTGAAGCTTGAGAAGAAAAGAGGGCAAATCTTCACAGCAATCGAATGCTACATGAACGAACACGGTGTTTCAGGAGAAAAAGCAGTTCAAGACATCCATCAAATAGCAGAGAATGCATGGAAGGACTTGAATGGGAGTCTCAAGGAAACTAGTGTCCCAAAAGAATTTCTAATGCGAATTTTGAACTTAGCCCGCATGATTGAGGTCGTTTATAAGCATGACAAAGATGGATACACACACCCAGAGAAACTCTTAAAGCCCTATATTGTTGCTTTGTTTGTAGAGTCTTTCAAAGTTTAGAGTGATTTCTTATTTATTTTATGTTAAAGTGCTCGTAAAAGAGCTTGTTTCGGTGTGACTCACAATTATTACAACAAGTGGCTTTTTTGGAAGTCATACACCATAAGAGTCAGATCAATGTGCGTTTTTAAGCTTGTAATTATCGTTGATTTGTGAAGATGTTTAGTTGAATAAATACATTTATATGTATTAGTATTATTATTATTATTATTATTATTATTATTATTATTATTATTATTATTATTATTATTAAAATCGTGAGAATTAAATTTTACATCATATTCAAAATCTCAAGTCTAAAGCGATTCCCACAGTATTGTTTACTGTGGAACTATTGGGCCAAAGCTCAATCCGTGTGTGACCCAGAAACAATACCAGCCCATTCGCATCCGTTCTCAAGTCCATATTGTGTTGAGCCCAAATTGGTAATCTGATGAAGTTATAGCCATTGATCAAGTCTAGCAAATCTCGAACGTTGCTTTATGGTGTATATATGGATGGTCCTAGAGAACACAGTGCCTTTAGGTTTTTCTTTTTCATCTCTTTCTTTATATAGTAATTTGATGTTCTTATATTTATTCTTCGTGACTCTAAGAGAGAAAGAGTGAAAACGGGTGAGTACACCCTTTACTATAGCCAAATCTGAGTGATTAGTTGTAGGCCTTTGTGTTAGGGTTGTGTTGGTTGTAATCAAGAATCTAAAGGCTGTATTTGATTGATTTTGTACTCGAATGGTTCGATTAATGGAGATGGAGGTAGATCTATGATTGTAGAGCCTCAAAGGGAGACGTAATCGGAGGCTATGTGTTTCTGGTGAACTTCCTGCCTTAGTGGAAAATTGGTGTTCTCTCGTCCTTAACTCTATTCATATTTCAGTTTTTGCGCTCCTTTTGCTTTTCGATCAAATTTTCCATTGATTATTTTGTGTTCAAATTTCTTACAAGTGACGGGCCGACCTTAACAAGTAGTATCAGAGTTTTTTTGTTGAGTTTTTATCCAGTTATTTACTATTATCTTTTGTTAAAATTTCATCGAAACTTTGATTCGAATCATCCTTATTGTTATCTCCTATTACTCCTATTGTCGAGTCTTGTTTTTTGCCAGTGGATAGCTATCTGTGTGTTATCTTTGTGATATGAGTTGTTTTGAGTTTCTTGTTGGTTATTCTTTGTTTTCACAGCACGCAATAACTTTGTGTGTGTTTTGCTTTTGCATTCTTATTTGTTTTAAGCGTGGGCTATGATACCCTTGACCCTGGTCCTTGAGACTAGTGAAAACCTGTGGGTCACAGTTCGTTGGTGCATTAGATAGGATTTTGTGTGCTTTTTGATCTTCATAGCTTTGTGTTATTGCCTGTTATGTCTTTTGTTGGATTTCAACTTGATGCTTTGATGGGAAATGGGACTTTCCTATCTGACACCAAAAGATGAAAAATCTTTTGATTCAACAGAAATCTGCAAAGGCAGTTGACAAGACCTTTGCATATGGTTCCATTGATGATCAAAGAAAAGATATGGATGAGCTAGCCTACTCCTCCATTATCTTGCACTTGTCTGATGCTGTAATTAGGCAAGTTGGAACTCAAAATGACATAGAGGCTTTGTGGAAAAAATTAGATGAACTTTTTGTAAAAAAGTCTCTGCCTAACAAGTTATATCTTTTACTGGTGATAAGTCTATTGATCAGTAGTCTCCTGCTGTTTTATTAAATGTTGTACCTGATGCATATAGAGATGTGAAGTCAGCCATTAAGGGTGGTAGAGATGAGTTAACCTTAAATGTTGTTTTTAATGCATTAAGGAGTAAGGATCATGAGCTCGAGTCCAAAAAGGACCCAAAATCTAGTGGGGAAGCCTTAATGACTAAGGGATCCTAGTATAGAGGTCAGCATCATTCAAATAAAAACCACAATAATTAGCATCATGGTCCGAGTCACAGTAAAGATCCTAAGAAGAAAGGTAAGGGCAAGTCTAGAGCCAAGTCTAAGTCTATAGGCTAGAGTGTGTTATATCTATGGTCAACCTAATCATTTCATCAAAGACTGCAACAAACCTAAAAATTTTGAGAAAAAATAGGCTTAAGCAATCCAGCTTCAAGTTCAAATGTGATTCAAGAGGGGGTCTTTGTTGCAGTCCAGGTAAATGAGTCATAATCAGCATTACATCATTCAGGTATTAGAGATAGTGAGTGGCTATTAGACTTAGGTTTCACTTTTCATATGAAACCAAAGTCACCAGCAAAGTGGCTGGAATGGGGGACATTAATCTAACGTTTGATTCTGGCTATACTAAGACCCTTAGGAATGTTAGGCATGTCCCTGGCCTTGATTGTAGTCTCATGTTTGCTGCTGTAGTAGACGATGAGGGGTATTGTAGGAGATTTGGTAATGGTTTGACAAGACTTTATAGAGGTTCTTTGCTTGCATTTAAGGAATCCAAAAGGGGTGGAATACACATTGTTGGTGCTGATATAGTCCATCCTGATTTTTCTCATACAGCCAGATTGGATCCTACATCTCTTTGGCACAGAAGGTTAGCATATATAGGCAGTAAAGGTCTAGAAATTCTGTCTAAATGAGGTTCACCAGGATCAGATAAGATAATTGACCTTCCTTTTTGTAAAAGCCGTGTGATGGGTAAACAACATAGGGTACAGTTTCCTCATAGTGTTCATTGGGCCAGCTCAAAAATGGACTATGTCACCCTGATTTGTGGGGACCTTAATTGTGGCTACACATGGGGAAATAGATTTTTTTTATCTATCATTGATGATTTTTCAAGAAAAGTTTGGTTGTTTCCATCGAAGAAAAATCTTAAACTTTTGATAAGTTTAGATCTTGGAAAATTTTCATTGAAAAACAACCTTGTTTTAAACTTAAGTGCTTAAGAACTAATAATGGGCTTGAGTTTCGCAATTCTGAATTCGATAATTTTTGCAACTCAAATGGTATTCGGAAGCACAAACTATACCTTATACCCCTCAGCAAAATGGAGTTGCTGAGAGGATGAATTGGACTCTATTAGAGAATTAGGTGCATATTATCGAATTCTAGCGTTCCCAACCCTTTCTGTGGTGAGGCACTTAACATTGTTGCATATTTAGTGAATAAGACACCATTTGCCACATTAAATGGTAAAATTCCAGAGGAATTATGGACTGGGAAGCAAGTTAGTTATGCACATTTAAAGGTTTTTGGCTGTTCTGCATATGCACATCAGAAAGAGGATAAGTTAAGTCCTAGGTCCATTAAATGTGTTTTTCTAGGTTACCCTAAAGGTGTTTAGAGGTTATAGGTTATAGGTTATGGTGTGATTGTCGCAGTACACCAAAATTTATTTTATTTCCTTACTCGCTTTCAAAACCATAAATTAATGTAGAAGTGGCAAGTAAGGGTCAAACCCAAAAAGAACGGTGTTTAATCTAGTTGTTTTTATCAATTAATATAGAAAGGGCGTTTCGCAAAGTTGAATGAAATTTGAATACAAAATGATAAAATAAAAGAGATGAAATGAAACAATTGAAGATATATCTAGTTCTCCGGTTCGATTGTGTCAATAACTCGTGTTAATCTTTTTCATGCAAAGTGTTACTATTCCTTCTTCAATTTATCAACTCCAATTAATCAAGACGATCTGATTAACGAATTCTTCCTTAAGTGTATTAAATTAAAGTGAGTTCTTTAACCTAACGTCTAGCTATTGGATAACCCTAAACAAGTTATTAGGATTTAATGCAATGCTAGTGTGAAATGAACGAGAAAAATGAATTGACTTAGATGAATAATTTCACAAACTCAAATTAATGCATCTAAGTTGATTTGTTAACAAATATGCATGATATTCATTTGCGACTTTGGATTAGAAGCTAATGATAATTGTGGATCAAAAGTTCCAATCCTAGCATGTAACTTGAATTTAAAGATTAATTGATTCAACTGGCCAAAATGAATGCAATAATCATATAAACTCAAAAACATGTTTAAAGAATAATAAATCAGCAAATTGAAGTAAAGGAATAGATAAAACGTCACTAAAGAGTTAGAAAAGATAACAATATATTAATTAAACACAACGTCCCCCTCAAACTAGATAGAGAAGTCTAACTACTCATATTCGCGAGTTTCATACTTTTTAGCGAGTGTTCGCCTTCTATCACCACTGCGATATGATAGATTATACTTCACTATCACAAGTAATACACAAAAAAATAGAAAATAAGTAAATTAATGCTAAGAAATCAATAGAGCAATTTAATCACTCATATACGTGGGTTAAATATTTTTTAGCGATGTAATCGCCTTGTATCACCTCTGTTATATATGAGAAATTATCTTTCTCAAACATGAAAAATGAAAGAAAGAGAGAAACTAGCGAAGAAATGCTCCGTTAATTATATTCACGGCCGAAGGACCGTTGATCGATTATTAGTTACCTAGTTTAGGTTTTTACTTCCGTCGGAATTTAAGAAATTAAGAGCTTTCAAGTTAAAACTAAGAACAAATCAAGAAAATTTTATTGAAGAGAAAGTTGGAGAGAATCACTAGCTAATTCTCTCTACAAAGTTGTGTCTTTAAAGCTTGGAAATGCCTTTATTTATACTCAAAATATTGCAACAAAAAATATTAAAAAATTATAAAAATGACCTTTCATGAGTCAATTATGGTGTGCTCAAGTTTTTTTTTTTTTCTTATCTCAAGTCAAAAAGTAGGTAAAAATCATGTTGAAATCAAGTTGGTGCAAGTTGGCCACAATCTGCAGCAAGTGGCTTGGGTGGCTCAGGGGTGACTCGAGTCGCGCACGATTCTGTCGAAGAGGACTCGAGTCACTGCGCGATTCTGACTAGGCGATTGCGGCGCGGAACGAGGACGGCTGGGGAGTACTCTGGCATGACTTGGGCGATTACAGGTGTGATTAGGCATGACTCGACTCACTTACGACGCTATCTTGAGTCATGGCTGATGTGACTCGAGTCACTCTAGTCACCAAAGTAATTGCACACCAAGTCCCTCAGGTTTTGAATGTTGTTCATTTTGGTCCTTGAAAACTTGCATTTCGGTCCTCCAAATTTGGTCCCCAAACTTTTGGGAAGTTACACTTTGGTCCCCTAGTTTGGGAATTGACGCTTTTAGTCCTTTTCTTCAAACACCCATAACTTTTACTATGAAACTCCTATTTTTTATCCGAAAAAGTCTGGAATCCTCTTTTGATGTTCGTTCACATTAGCACAAGAAAAATTGCAAAAACATCTTTTCATAAAATTACATCGAAGGCCCTCAATCTTTGATTCGCTTGCATTTTGGTCCCGAGTTTCTGTTTTCATTCTAATTGCATCCAATTTGGTTCCTTTTGATTCCTTGTGGCTCTAAACACACAGTAAAGGAAAAAAACATAAAAAGAGCATAAAACACTAATAAAATACGTGAATACATAAAATAGAAGAGTTATTTAAATGCTTTTCTAACACTTATCAAGTTAGAGCTTTAGGTGGAGTTAAGGCCATCACAAGTAGGGATGTGATATTTAGAGAGGAAGAAATTCCTCGTTTGACTTTAGTTGACACTCCTACTGATCCAAAACCCACTCTCAGACCTACTGTAGCTCTTGTGCCTCTAAGTGAGTTCCTATGGCGAACCCAAACCTTTCCAATGATCACGAGTTTGATCAAAATACTGATCAAACTCAAGATCAACAGGCTGATCTTGAGGAAGATCATGAGGAAAAGATAGAGACTGATGAGATTGAGGAGACAGATGAATATGTGTTAATTAGAGGCAGGGCTCAAAGTGATAGGTAAGTTCTTTCAGATTTATGACTATCAAATGTCTACTTTTGCTGCTCAATCTTTTGATGACTTGTTTGATGAACCTAAGTCATTTGAGGAAGCTTTGGCTTCTAAATATGCTGAGAATTGGTCGACTGCTACGGAACGAGGAGATGACTTCATTTCTTTAAAATTAGACCTAGGAATTGGTTTAGAAACCAACTAGCAAGTCTCTTGTTGATTGTAAGTAGATTTATAAAGTTAAAGAATGAACTGCCTCTGAACCTGTTAGATTTAAAGCTAGACTAGTGGCTAGGGGATTTACATAAAAAGAAGGGGTTTATTGTACTGAAAGTTTCTCACCTGTTGTGAAATATGCTATTCTAAGAGTTATATTTGCATTAGTTGCTCATTTTAACTTAGACATGCATCGAATGGATATAAAAACTGCATTGTTGCATGGTGATTTAGATGAGAGAATTTATATGAGTCAATGTGTTGGTTTTATTAATAAAAACTTGCCTCATCATATATGTCTTCTTAAGAAGTCTTTATATGGGTTAAAGCAGTTTCCTAGGCAGTGGAATAAGAGATTTGATTCTTATATGCTATCTTTTAAATTTACTAGAAGCAACTTTGATCATTGTCTACATTTTAAGAAAACTACAAATGGCATGCTTTATTTGCTCGTCTACGTGGATTATATGTTGACTATAGGACCAAATTTGAATCTAGTTGTTAAGGTTAAGAAAGCTTTATCTTCTGAATTTGACATGAAAGACCTTGGTGAAGCTACTGAGATTCTTGGCATGAGTATAGTGAGAGATGGGAATAGGCATAGTTTATTCTTTAATCAGTCTGCTTATATTTCTAAAGTGTTGAAGAAATTTTCTATTTATGATTGTAAAGTTGTTGATGTTCCTCTTGCAAATCATTTCATACTTAGAAAAGATGATTGTCTTGTCACTAAAGAAGATAGGCAGAAAATGATCAATTGACCATATTCTAATGTTGTTGGATCTGTGATGTATGCTATGATATGTACTATGCCAGATTTAGCTCATCCTGTGAGCGTGTTTAGTATATATATGCCTACTCCTGGTCACTTGCACTGGATTGCACTTAAATGGATGCTTAGATATCTTATGTCCACTATGGATGTTGGTATTTACTTTAGACATTGTCCTAAAGGTTTTAAGCTATAAGGTTATGCAGATTCACATTATGCTAATGACAGAGATAAAAGGATGTCCACTGCCGCTTATTTGTTTACTTTGTGTGATTCTTGCAGAACTTGGAAATCACAATTACAGTCAATAGTTGCTCTCTCTGCTACTGAATCTGAATATGTAGCCATTGCTGAAGCTTTAAGGAGTCTTCGTGGCTTAAGAGATTGCTGTCTGAATTAAATTTGCTTGAAAATGATATGATCTTATACCATGATAGTCTATCTATTATTCAACTTGGTAAAAACCTTGTTCATCATGAAAGAACCAAGCATATAGATGTTAAGTATCACTTCATTAGGGACATTTTTTTGTAAAGGCGCGATAATTCTTGGTAAAGTTGCTTCTCAGTACAATCCGGTAGACAACGGTACTAAGGTTTTGCCTTTGAGTAAGCTCAAAATTTTCTTAAGCCTACTCAATATTGATTCAGGTTAGATCTTTCCTTTGTGGATCCGGTAGGTGTTAGTAATTCTATTTACTGGTTTTTTGCTGGGATATTAAGTTACTTTGTGTTTCTTCTTTTCTTTTTCTTTTTCTTTTTCTCTAACCTATATTACAAAAAATCCAGAAAGATGTTCTAACTTCTGCTTTGTGCAGGTATGAGGGAAGGACACAATTGTCATTCTAATTCCATCTCTATGATCAATTGTAGAACATATTATTGTTTCTGGCTCAAGGTAGATGAATGTAGAACTATTAGGCCCAGGCCTAATCCTTGTGTGACCCAGAAACAATACAAGCCCATTCGCAGCCCTTCTTAAGTCCATATCGTACTGAGCCCAAATTGATAATCTGACGAAGTTATAGCTGCTAATCAAGTCCAACAAATCTCGAGCATTGCTTTATGATTAGCGTTAGAGAACACAGTGCCTTTAGGTTTTTCTTTTTTGTCTCTTTCTTTTTGTGGTAATTTGATATTCTTATACCGATTCTTGGTGAATCTAAGAGAGGAGTGACAGAGTACACCCTTTACTACAGCCAAGTCTGAGTGTTTATTTGTAGTCCTTTGTGTTAGGGTTGTGTTGGTTGTAATCAAGAATCTAAAGGTTGTATTGGATTGATTTTGTACTGAGGATCGTTTGATTAATGGAGATGGAGGCAGATCTACAATTGTAGAGCCTTAAAGGGACACGTAATCGGAGATTATGTGTTTCCGGTGAACTTCCTACCTTAGTGGCAAATCGGTGTTCTCTCTCCCTTTACTCTGTCTATATTTCAATATTTGTTCTTGTTTTTGCTTTTCACAAAGTTTCTATTCATTATTTTGTGTTCAGAGTTCTTACAAGTTATGGGTTAACATTAAAATATACGGTACTTGTAACATCCTCTACTTATTTATTTTAAAAGTTAAATTTTTACCATCAAATGTGGAATAGTTAAGCAAATGTCAAAATTAGGACGAAAATGTGTTCATTTAATTGTTGCGGCTTTTTTTTTAACGAATTAGACAACTTGTAGGTTAAATAAAAAGTTTGGAAGAAAGATAGGGACCTAATTAGTATGACTTTCAACAAAAATATCCATGTCCCCTTGGGGGAGTATAAGCAACTGGAGAATAAGAAAGAGAAAATAGGTACAAGGAAGAAAATGGAGGAAATGAAAGAAGAAAAAAGAAAACGAAAAGGAAATAGAAGAAGAAAAGAAGAACTTGCCCATATTTGAAGTGGTTCATTGTTTAGGTTTGGGCACTGTAATCTTTCCCTAATCTCAAGAGGTTCGTGAAGGATTTGCTTTATGTTAAATTTAGGGCTTTTGATATATGAGTTAGATATGATGAATATGGAAAGGGGAAATGATGATCTTATAAGTGATGATCATTATATATTCAAGATTACATTGAAGCATGCATGGACATGGTTTTAGATGCTCGGATTTCAAGTTATTAAGTTTCAAAAACTATTGGATTGAGCCATTGCTAGAGGGAAATGAATGTTGTAGCGGATCGGTTGGTAGATACAAGACATGATCACAACTGGCTGGCTCTCTATGATTCCACCAACCTTCGGGGCTTCATTTCGGGTATTATCAAAATTGATCAAGATTCGACCCCATCCATTGTTAGTGAATTAGAAATAGTTAGGCCCATCTAGTTTTCTTTGAATTTCCACATTGTAATGGAGTAGTACTCCGTGCACTCATGCATAGATTTTAAAGTTTATTTTGATTGTAATAAAGCTTGAGAGGTAAGGCTCATCACGTACCTCCCTTGTTTGTAATTATTTCTTTCAGATTATCAATAAATTGTATCTCGAGCTTGGATTTTCAAGTCAATGTATTGCTAAAAAAAAAATTTCGAGTTTGATTTAATGATTAAGCCAAGTTAAGCATACTGTGCACTTTTGGTTTATTTATTTTATAGGATATAGGTACTATTGTGGAAGATTTAAAAAAAATTAATTAGGTACATGAAGGTGTTGATGGATTAGTGAGTTTGGTAAACTTGGATAGGGGATTTTGTATAGATATGATTTCAATTACAAGAGACACTATGAATTTAATGGGTTATTGTAAGTTATGACATTCAAATTTAGCACGGTAAGAGAAGCAATTAAAGATATTAATTGAAATATGAGGTTATTTTACTATTTTATTGGTTGAGATGATTATAATGTTGACCAAAAAATTCAAGGGCACCAAGCGAACTATTTCCAAATCTACGTGCCACCTTAAACTATTTACAAAATATTTATTGACAATTTAGTTATCTACTTAAATTTACGAATAATCCAAAATAATAATTTGACGATTCGAAATAACAATTTAATAATCAAGTTAACAAATCATGAAGAATTTTAGGAAAAAAAGGGAAAAAAAACTAGGGCAAACAATGCCACGGCATTATTCCCGGTAGCCGATGACCAGATCTGGTCACAACTAGGATGAGATTGGTTGGAACCAGTGGCGGACACTGGTTCTTGTCGCAACCAGAACAATCGAGAAATGATTGTTTTACCCACAACAAGAAGCATTGGTGGTTTACGAATGGTTCTTCTAATCTGGCGGCAATGGCAGTGACGGCAATTGTGGGAGAAAAAAGAAACGAGAGAGTGGAAGTAGGAATAGGATTTGAGTTTTCGATCACGAATTATTTGTTTTTTAATAATTTAAGAGGACAAGTATTTTATGAAATGGTTTAGTTTCTTAAGGCATTTTACATAATTTCCTCAAAATTCTATTTCTTTATCTCATGAGGTGACAAGCAAGTCCTGGTCGTATATTGGCCAAGCTAATGTATGTTATCTACTTTGTAAGTGGAAACTTTATTTATTTTAAAAGATACATAATGACAAAATTAACATCAAATAATAAGTTAAAATTAAAATGTCAGGGCACATGGCATAAATTTAAAATTCACAACTTTGAACCGCAAATACATACGTACTAATTATTAAATAATTTCGATGAAAACTATTTGATTATGATAGAATTAATTATATAAAATTATGCGTCAAATTCGAAATAGATAGAAAGTTAACGTTAAAATTGCGCAATTCAAGAGACTAATAACAAAAGACTTGTAGAGAACTGGAGTTCTGTGTGAAAAAAATGATGAATTAAGGGGGTTGCGCATAATTTTTGTACTTGTACTTAAATTGCAAATGAAGCAACACATTGTAATTGCAAGAAACGTCCTCAACTTCCCTTTATCTTTTCGTTCACATCCTTCTAACTTTTAAATCAAATTGTTATCATCAACATTATTTGAATTTGTACAAAATATTTGGAGTGCAACTTTCTAATTATAACCTTGTAAAGAGAGTACAGGCATTCTTATTTTATTTATTGTAATTTTGAAATATAAAAGTAAATAACAAAAGTAAAACTTCGAAAAAAAAGAATGGAACCTCAATTGAATGTATGTTCATAAAATATTTAGAGAAGAATTATGATTTCAGGCATAATTTCATTACTTAATTGAAGTTTAGAAATAAAAATATAAGCTAAAAAAATTGGGGACATAAATACCGAAATGAATGAAAATTTAGGAATTCCGTTACAATTTAAATTTGTTGTACTTATTAAAAAGTGTGGAGCCAATTTAATTACACTTTGGCAAATTATAAATGCACCACA
The DNA here is from genome assembly GCA_018223645.1 of Jasminum sambac. Classification (NCBI taxonomy): domain Eukaryota; kingdom Viridiplantae; phylum Streptophyta; class Magnoliopsida; order Lamiales; family Oleaceae; genus Jasminum; species Jasminum sambac. Next base: position 25,374,896 of record CP073641.1, read on the forward strand.
CAAATTAATCAACACAATACATTCTACTTGCACCCACTTTAAAACATCTATTTTACAAGTACACTACTCTAATTCGACAATTATATCCCCAATGTACATCACCACTTATTTTACAAATATATCCTAATCCACCACACCCCCATAAGATTCCTTTTGCACCACTCTTCATTCAATCAAACAGAGGTTTCAAAGAATACAATAAAAAAATAGACACTTCAAATAAAAAATAAAACTTCGGACATCCTTGTTAATTCCAGGCGAACTCAAGATGAAGACATCATTTCTCATTCCAATTTGAAGAGAATCGATTGAAAAAAAAAAGGAATCCTTGAGGCGAACAAGGGGTGAAATCCATTTCATTACCAAGTTTATTATTGCTCAGAAATCCCGTAATGGAGTCTCCTAGCACTTTCCAGCGGATGTCAGAGAAGATGAGAACCCTACTTGTCCTAGTATTTTGGAGTAGATGGTCATTAATTGTCTCTGTTAAGGTACACAGGAACACACAAATACATCTCTCTATAATTTTTTAATAGAAATTGATCATTTCGTTCATCATTCTACAATGATTTATTATTCGGAAGCTAAAATTTGTGTTTATGTTTTGTGGGTTTTCTATGATTAATTAGATCAGATTTTAACTGGGAAAATAGATGGGGTTTTCGTTCTTTTTTCATTTTTTTTCTCTTTAATTTTTTGGGATTCTCTTTCTTTAATTCATAATACTGTTGATTGTGTAAGGTGAAATTTATCAATTTGTGAGATAATTTTGTGATAGTGGAATATGGACATAGTGAGAATTTCACTCTATGGAGGAAAAAGGGAGATTGAAATCAAGAATCTAGATGGTTGAGAAATTTTAAGGTTGGGAGCGTATGACACATTTGATACAAAAGCTACTTTACCTTCTCTTCAGTAAGCAAGCCATGTTCCACCTACCTAAATGATAGGGAAAGAAAAAGCTTGCCTATTGTGATGTTTGTTGAGATATTCTTCTGTGTTGAGCAAAACAAGAAGGTATACAAGGGGTGTGCTTGCCCTATAAAAATAGTGAGGGCACAATTTTATTTTTCTTTTTCATTTTCGCCATCTTTTTTCCTGAATTTGTCTTGATAACCCAAAGTTTTTATCTGTATAAATAGTTAATGAGTTTGTTTGGGAAGCATCTTGGGAGGAATTCTTATTGTTGCGGGGCTTCATTTGGTTACATGGGCATCTCATATAGAAAAACAAGCTACCATGGGAATCTTTATCATGCCAGCCCGTCGTCTAAGCCCTTTATTAACAAAGAGTCGTCTCACAGCTATACCTGTACCAGATAGGACACTTTTTTCTCAAGTACAACCTTCTAACTAAAATCGTGGATTCATTTAAACATTTCCCACAGGTTTTTTCTCCTACTTATTTAAGTGTGAATTTCTCTATATTAGTGTTTTAGTTAGGCCTTGGATGTTTCTTGGCTCTCCAATTTTAGGAGGCATTCTTGCTCCAATTCTTTAAATGTGTGAAATTGTTATTGCAGCCATGTTGGTAACGATAAAACTAAAAACAACTTTTTAGGTTGGATAATAGTGGAAACCATTAGATACGTGGATAATAATGAGTGATAATGTGAGCTGTGTGCTTGATGTTGATGTTTGCCTTTGACTTTTAATAATAAGTGATTTTTGTGTAGGAAAAGTTTATACAAACAAATGTACAGTCTAGTGATCTAGACATCTAGTTCATCTTCGACAGGGACTATCATTTAAGAGCACATCTATCAGTGGTTAGATATGTCGTTAATTAGCAATTTGCAGAAACGTATGCAAACACGAAATGGTTTGGAAATTTTTATATTGTGTTTATAAATGAGTTTTTGAAATAGAAATTACTCACAAAACACGCTTTAAACTTGAAGGCATGTTTGCTTTCTAAGAGACTCTCAATGTAAGGTAATGTTCGAATGTTCTTTTGGGCCAGTGCTACACCATTCATGTACCATTACAAATCTTACGAAGAACATTTTCTTCTTCTATGATTCTTTCACAAAATCATTTGCTCTTTGGATAGAGTTTTTAGTTTACGATAAACTGTGAGCAAGTGATGATGTGATGACAAACACTCTAAAATGGCTCTTTTGATGCAGTTTCTTGTTTTAAGCTTAAATTTAATTTGAGGGGTTTAGGCTAGATTGATTGTGTATGGAATGGATGGGAGTTTGCATGGCTAGGTCATATTTTCGAGTTTATGGTTTTTAATTTTGAAATGATCCAAAATTGAAAAACAAAACTAACTAGAAATGGAAATGTAATATCTAAAATGACATATAAATCTGTTGTTGGTGTCTCCCTTTAACAACATCTCATATCTTAGCAATACATACATTAATTATACTTCAGTGCAAAAAAAAGGCTGTAAATTTCAGAAAAATTAAATTATAGCTTGTTGTAATTGGTGTTCTGCGACTTCTTGTATATAGTTTCACAGCCCCAGATTTTAGTTTGATTTCATTTTTGTTTTTTTATTTTTTATAATTATTATTACTCTTTTCAATTTAAGCATTTCTTGAATTAGAACTTGACATCCATGCTTTTTTGTAATAACTCGTATTGTTGTGTGGTGTGCTTTAATGGGGATCAGTGGCGAAGCCAGACTTTTGAACCAATGCAGGCACAATTTAACTTATAAAGAACATTTATAACAAAATGCATCTAAAAAAATATTTCAATATACCTTATTACAGTTGTACCTTACGCGGTTCCATCTCCAGTTGCATGCTCTCACTATATCTTGCGTAGGTCCGATGGCCGATAGTTACTTCCATCACAAGATATCTTTGCGGTCCGAGATGAGAGCATGCAATCACTATACACGACAACTAAAAATACAGATGCCACAGGGTGCTGAAGAGCATTCCAGTCACTTACCCATATCAAACCGTCTGTGTTATAGACAAGCAATGGGTCAAAGAAAGGAAACTATGCATATGCAATGGAAGAAACAAAATATAATAATAAATTGTAATGATTTGTTTGGTAAGTAGTACTAGACCGGACTCAAGGGTACTTCGGAAAATATTTTGGCTTCACATTTTCTATGATATCCTGTCATGTCCAATCCAGTATTGTGTACCAAATTTTCATTAAGTATTAACGCATTAGAAGAACTTTTACTTTCGGTTCTACTATCAGTGGCGGTCGGAGATTTGGTAGGAGGTCGCACATGACAGCCTCTACTGATTTTTTGTACTTTTGCAGGATATTCGAACTTGAAATATCATTCTTGCCGAAGAAATTAACCCTGGATAGTAAAACCTGAATAACAGAATTTACGAGCCTAAATATATCAGTAATACCGCATATTATTTCGATTATAATTACGAGTTTTATTCGTAAGTTATTTACTCAATTTAATATAGTTAATTGTAATTGATAATTATTATTGATAATTATGATGGATTTCTATTGAGTTTTGTTTTGCAGTGGAGGGACTCAAACGCCATCATACTCAACGTGCCACTTAGAATATTTGATTTAATGAAAATGAATTTAAGTGTTATATTATCACGTTTCCTCTCTTCCCCTAACCATCAGCTCTCTCTCTTCTTCCTCTCTTGTGGCGACCTCTATTTGGTTCTAATATGGTAATCTCTCTACTCTTATCTTTTCTACCCTAATATATGTTGGTGGGGGATAAATAATTGAAGTTTTATGGATTAATTGAGACTTTGGCGGTTGGGGAAAAGTAATTTGCTTGATACTTTGAGTTGGGCATGAGGTCTTGATATGGGACGAGATTAAGACTACTTGATATCCACCAAGCCCTCATAGTGTTTGATGAATTGCTTGAAAGAAAAACCAATGTGTTTTGCACCTATGACTTTTTCCAGCTTCTGCGCTCAACTTTGAAAGGCTGTAACTTTTAGTATAGATGGAATTTCTAGGTGATTCAAATTGGAAAATGATCCCCCATGAGTTACCTATCATTTAGAATTGGTTTTACATCATTCGGTGTAGCGATACAAGAATTTCAGCCGGAAAAGTTCGTTTTAACGAATTTTTTTCCCCCAAATTCTCGTCTAGCCCTAAAAATCAAGAACCCTAATTCCCGAATTACATCCCAAATTCGTATGAACCCTAATCTTGCCCTACAAGACTTACCAAAATCGGTTACACTCCTTTCCTAAATTATAAAACACGTCTTTCCTTACGGGGAATCCCAAGAACCCTATATAAACACCTCTATACACACTCAAATGATTCATAGCAAACTCACCCGGTATTTCTCTCACCGAGCTTCCTCTCTTTCGATCTCTTTCTCTGCCTCGATCTCTCTGTCTCGATATCTCTTCCGACTCTGTCGGTGGCATACCTCCGCCGACGATCGTGGCGGAATTTTTCGGCCGGAAAAGTCGAGACGAGACGGCGAAATTTCTTCCTCCCCAGTTGATTCCGATGAAGCCTCATATGATGAGGAAGATGAAGTCTGGGTTATATTATTCTATTTACCCCCCAAGTCTGGGTTATATTATTCAAGTTTCTAGCTATGTTCAATTAGGTCCCTAGATTTAAGATCCGGTCAACTGTAGTCAAACCCCGTGACTTTCAGTTGACTTTCAACTTAGTCCCTATATTTTATTTATTTCACAAGTCCCAAAGTCTTAAATTATTTTCGATTTAGTCCGATAGTTTCCAAATTCGGTCAATTACAGATTTGACCCTCCAACTTTTATTTAACCTTCAAATTAGTCCCTCAAATTCTCCAATTTTGCAAATTAGTCCCCAACTTTTCAAATTTAGCGATTTCAATCCCTAAACTCCTTATTTATTCGATTTCAACCCTACTTTTAAGAAATTCTTTTACTTTTGAGACACCGATTACTCAAGAGACTTATTAGAGTTCATTTTGATTATTTTTAGGACTAGACGAGGCGCGACAACCTAGCAATTTTCAGAATTAAAGCTCAAACTCACGAATTAAGGTAGATCTCTATCTACACATATTTTACTTTCAAAATGCGCGTAGATGATTTATTCTTATTATGTGTTTACATGTGGTGCATATTTCCATGAGACTATTTACTATTTATAGCATATTATTTGCTTGATCAAGCCCAGACATGAGATTATTATTGCTTTATTGCAATCAATTATGAGAATTCTCTTGCTTTAATGCATGAGACTAGACTTGAACTCGTATTTATACTTGTTCATGAGATTTACTTGGATTACATGACCACTTGTTTTACATGTAATATTGGATTGATTATCGTGCGCAAGATCTACTGAGTATTTCATACGAAATACTCACGTTTTCCTTAAATCAAACATTTGCAGGCTGAGGGGTTGCTGGCGTGGCGATTGGTGATGGATCCCTATGAAAAATTTTAAGTTCTTTTGTTCATTTAATTTGAGATTCAACTACTCATGTTATTTACAAGTTTGAATATTCTAAGATGTTATGTTTCCTTTTGAAAATCGCGATTGGTCAATTTAAATTTAAATAATATTCCGCACAAGTGAGTTTTCTGTTTATTGCCGTTGCTTGATTTTCAAAAGTTAGTTTAAAATAATGACGTGGCATTTCGAGCATTTAGAACTCGGGGCGTTACATTCGGAGTCTTGTAAAATATTTTATGATACTTTTTGTGAGACTGGGCAGATTCCACTCGAGAACAGGGTATTGTCCGGTTTAAAATCGTTTTGATGCCCTAAACGTGATTTATGTGAGGAGATTTTGAAATATGATGAATATGTATGAGTTTCCTACCTTCTCCAAAAATTTTAGAATTTTATGATGTCTTTTACTATTTTAAATAATTTGATAAACTCATACCGGCATAGCAGGGTATTTTCCACAGTTTCTGTACTTAGAGTCGAAAACTTCTTTTGGCTTCTATAATTGGAGTTTAGATGCGATTTTAATGAAAGACATTATTCAATGAGTTAGTTATCTTAGAAAATTGGAATTGCATGATTCCAGGCTTTCATTTGGGAGTTATTCCCATTCTTGTCGAGATCGACGGGTTAATTTGTATACAAGTTGTGATTCACTAGAAGTAATGAGGTTAAACTAAACTATGTTAATTAGGATCCCTGGCACGTTGATCCCATGAATGGCGAAAGGCACCTCCACTTGCTTCTCAAAGTAACTTAGTACGGACTCCAGGTAAGTAAACTCCCCCTTTGAGGTTCGACTGAAGTTGATTGTTTGAGGTGTGATTAACATGTTTAGTGTGTTACGTGCAAAAGATTTGATTTAAATACTTCCATTACTACTTGTATGTATAATATATCCGGTTTTACATTGGAGCATGCATGATTGACATGTCATGGCATTCATGAGTAGTGCTAGTCAATGATTTTTCGATAAGCTAAGTATTTGATGTTAAAGTGTGGAAAATACTCTCTTTTTAAAAGTATGTATCTCAAATTTTTGAAGAAAATGGGTGTACATCTATGTTGGTGTGAGTGGTAAGTGGGGCGCGGGGGGCCAGGCGTACCCAATGGAAAGTTAATGTGAAATTGAAAGTGAAAGTTAAGTTGGAAGTCGAAAGTAATTTTATCCGCTTTGCGGTACTACCAGTAGAATTTTATCTAGTTCCAAATAAGAGTTGCCCACTGTATCTGATTGACTAGGTGATACATCAAGTGAGCTTACGATGGAAAGAAAGATAGTCATTTAAATGCGCAAAGAATGTTTGAAAAGTTAAAACGGGATACATGTTGTAAAGTTTAATTTAAACCTTGCACCGCATAAGCATGCATCACGTGCATGGGATTTACTTACTGGGCTTTAGCACACGTAAGATTATTTTTCCATTCATTATAGGTGATGAGAGCTAGATGAACGAGGAAAGCGCTTGGAGGCAGATTAAGATGGTGCCCGTTTGCTAGTTTTAAATTTTGAAGTGAAAGAACATATCGTCGCTTAGGATAGCTACTTATTAGTCCTTTCTTTCATTGTTTTAACTATTTCCCATGATTTAATGGTTTTTGTTATTTTAGACTAATGGGTAGGGTGGAAGTTATTTGAGTCTAAATATGGGATTGATGTTTCTGATTTATTCGTATCTTTCTAAGGGGTCTTGGAGAATTTAATTTAATTACAGTCTTGAAGCTTGTGTGAGGATGCTCAATTCCTTAACAGGTGGGTTATGTCCAGTTACAGGGTAAACTCTGTCGAAAGATTTATAGGACTTTGCAAAGAAAAAAATAAATAAACAATAATATTTCGTAAGTTAATTTATTTATTTTTCGCATTTTAAAGTGAAATAAAGGGTGACACGCCCAGGTCTAAGTTTCTGGAGTTGGGGTGTTACACCGCACATGACAGCCTCTAACGATTTTCTGTACTTTTGCAGGATATTAGAACTTGAAATATCATTCTTGCCGAAGAAATTAACCCTGGATAGTAAAACCTAAATAACAAAATTTACGAGCCTAAATATAAATAATCTCCAAGGGGCGTTGAAAATAATTTTCTCGCTTTGTTATTGAAATTACAAGTACAATTCATCGACATTATACATCGTACAAGTGCGTATAAAAGTCTTGCACTCACTATTTAGCTATTTTGCTGCATCTATGGCTCTTCGCTTCAAGTGGCAAGAGTCGAATTGGAGTATTACCTTCATGGAGAAATTTGGAAATTGAATTAACGCAAGGTCTCTATTTAAGGTCTGCCAAAGGCCAAAGCGTGAAAGAAGGTGATTGAATATTGATGAAGTCGATAAAATAATTTTGGCATAAAAGTAGACTTGCTGACTGCCAACTGGACTTTGGGACTTGGGTTTTGGACTGTCGGTCTCTTAACTTTGGAGTTTTGGCTCTACCATTTACCAATTAAATATTAATATCATTTAGCTTTAACCTTCTAGTCAATCTCAAGGCATCTAATGCTCTCATCAGCTATTTTCACATTTATCAAGGAAAAAAAATAAAAAAATATTTCAGAAACCTATGTAGGCATGTACCTACACAGGACCTCACCTCTCTTCGCCAGTGATGGGGATAGAGTTTACATCACTAAGTTCGGTGTATTGCTGTGTGGTATGATTAAACAAGATTGTTCATTGGATTTTTTTTAATGTTCCATATTTCATATTGCAGTTCGTTTCTCCCCTGGCAACAAGTACTTAAGGCAAAGAGTCCTCCTAAAGAAGAGGTTTGGTTTACTTCCTACACAACATCCTCTTCCCAAGTGCTGAGCACCTGTTTCTCACATATAATTTTGGAACTAGAGGAGATAAAGCTTACATTTTTACTGTACTAAGGAGTTATGTAATTGATGGTTTGTCTATTGGCCTGCAATTTGTGTAATTGTGGTTGTACCTGAATTAGAAGATAAAGCATCTGGACCTAAAGTATCAGTTAGAGGATTTTGGAAGATAAGGCATCTTGCATTGGTAGTCAAGACATGAATGCTAGCTATTATAAGTTTCTACAATATCAATGTTTTTGGGTTCTATAATAATTGTGCATTCTCTTCATTTATGGAGCATAAGATCGATGCTAATCACTTCATTGTATTTGATTTTTCTCACACGTTTCATTCACTTGTTTATTGCCACCCTTCTAGATCAAACCAATTGTTTAGTGTGCTTTCAACTCTAGCCTTTCAGTACCAATTGGGCACAAAATAAAGAAAAAATAAAAAACAAAAGCTAGGTAAAACAAATTAATAAATCACTAACTCAAAGAAAAGAAAGCATAGTCCTGTATGCATTTAATTTTAGTCATACATATTCCAGTACATATCTTTTGAAACAATAGAAAACAATTGTCATAATGCTCTCAACTTTATCTCCCCCGTTGGTTCATCTAGATGTACATAGGGTAGTTATAGGGTAGTTCTAGTTTAGGGCCATTTTAGGCGTATTTGGAGTATCTTTAGGAAGTAGGAAATCAACCTTGTCTTGTTGTTAGTTCTCTCTAATTGACCTTATCTTGCTCTTATTTCTCATTCCTTTGATTTTCGTTGTGTTTCTTGCTCTTATTTTTCCTTCGAGGTCCTTTAACTTCTTCAAAGAAAAAACAAAAAAAAAAAAAATTTCGGACCACTGCATGGCCCCCTGTGCCGTGCATGGGTCTGAGTATGCCAACATACTACACCCTCATCCTTGCATTGCATTCATCCTAGCATCCTCTTTTAGACCCCATGGAACAATTTACCAATGATTTGAAAGCGTTTTGGGTCTTGTGCTTGATATATGAAGTTTGTGAGCGTGGAGAAATTTTCATTATGCCAAGGAGTTCTTGTTTGTGCGCACTAGTTAAGTCGAATGTGCATCATTTTGAATCTTGAGCAATGGTAGGCATAACCCGGTAAGGAATTTTGAGCCTTTGTGGCCGACATCATGTTACGTCCTTCACTTCCTTTCTGAGTGTGTTCTCTACTTATTGTTACCCTCTAGAACTTGCTTGCGTTCTTTGTCAAGGCTACATTGATGCATATGCATTCGTGAACACATGATAGAGGCATTCATTTGAAACAGCCATATAGCCAAATAGCCAAATAGCCACCCATCCATAATTAAAGTATTTGATAGCCCCATTGAGCCTATAAGCTTGTTTTCTTTGTCTTACCCACATAATAACCCCATATCCTTTGCTACCCCCTTTGGCCTAGAAGCGAATTGTGAGGCATACATGAGTCATGATCGAATATGTGGATAGTTAAGAGTTCTTCCCCCTTTTTGAGAATTGTTTGAGCTCTCTCTCTTTCCCTCCATCGTACTCTTTATTTATTTCTACCAAAAACAACAAAAAAAGAGGGAAAAAAAAAAACAAAACAAAAAAAAAGGGGGGAAAACAAAACAAAAAAAAAGGGGGAAAACAAAACAAAAAAAAAAAAGAAAAAAAAAAGAAAAAAAGGGGCAAGAATGCATGGCTTCTCATTGAGGGAAGAGAGAAGTTTTTATTGTAATGAGAAGGGAAAACTCTTTACTTTGATGCATTGAGTTTTTGTTTTCACTTGAGTTACGTGGACTTTGATTTGGTTTGTTGATTTATGCTTCACCGTTCTCTTCTTTGAGCACCACATATCCCATAAATTTCCACACCTATTACCTTAGCCCCATTACAACCCGGAAAAAGACCTCTTGATTCATGATGCATTTGTAATGTCGCCTTAGTGGAGATTGAGAACTCTTGCAAGCCTATGGTAGAGCGATAATAGATCGAACCTGGCGAACAATACCTAGACCAAACACATGAGAGAACGGCCGAAAATGATAACTTTTGGTGAGGTCTATTTCGTTGCTCTCGATTCAACGTGCATGCATTGAACACTAAACTTTCGATGTGCACGGGTGAGTTCTTCTTTGTGTGGTGGAGATTTGATCGCTAACATTCTCCTATTGTATGAGGATCAACTTGTTGACTTTGGAACCTATTTTTAAATGTGTTCTTGTGGGGTAGTGAGAAATGTTTGTGATCTTTGCGTGTATCGGATGTTGCTTTGTTTCAGCGATGTTCCTACAAACCCGTTCGATTGACTCTTGCTCCCTTGAGGTCCTTAGCTCGATAGTCGGATTTCTTGAGACCAATTTTCATTTATGCTTTACGATAAGTTTGCTTGAGGACAAGCAAAGTTCTAAGCAGGAATTTGATATGCGTGACTTTTATTTGCTTTTAACCCGTTTTGTCCCCAATTTTAGATTGAATAGAGCTCGTCTGCATGCTTTTGTGTGAATTTTGCTATTTGAGCGGGTATTGCTTTTCTTCTCTTTGTTTGTGGTGTGTAGGTATTTTAGGGGCTAAAGTTGATGAACCACCGCCGATGAGAGATCCAAGATACAAGAGCTTGGGGCGAAGAAAATAGAGCGAAAAGTCGCATTTCGGACCAGCAGAAAAATGGGCAAAATCAGGTCACTGCACGGCCCCCTGTGCGAGTTCACCGCGAACTGTGCCCATGCGTCACGGCCGTGTGGCGGGATTTTACGCCTTCTTGGCGTATTTTAGGGTTTCCTAGTCATTGGAGCCCATATAAAGGCCCCCAAGGCCAATATGTGACGGGAGGCTTATTTTATGGTAGTTTTACCTAGTTTTATGATTCTCTTCTCTTCCTACATCAAAAATATCAAGTTTTAGATTAGATTACAAAACTCCTGGATTATTGTTCAAGTATTGAAGATTTCTACTTCTCCATCATCTCAAGCTACCTTGGATTGATCTTTACAATTGGTATTTCTTACTTTATTTGTTTAAATTCATCCAATTAGGTTTTTATTTATTTCTACATGAGTTATTGTGGATTCGTTTATTTAATTGCATCAACTACTACTATGGAAGAGTAATTCCCTTTTTGGGGATTAGGGTTCATCTACCCTAATTGCAATGAACACATGATTAGAATTGGTTGTTAGTGTGGTTAATTAATCTAGGGTTTCTATGCTAGAATTCTTATTGATTGATGTCGGTATAGCGCTCATCGGTTTCAATTCATCGTAATACAACGAGTCAAGCAGAGAGGTTAATTTCTCTTTGTGGACCTAAGCGTAGACATGACTAATCTTTGATCACGAGTGGCCTAGATAATCATGGAGACCTTCTAAGCTTTGGAAAAAGTTAGAAAGCAATTTCTCAACTCTAAATTTATCATCACACCTACATTTTATCTTTAGGAAAAAATGTTTCATTGCCAATTAGAGTAGATGACACCTAACCCCGCTTTTAATATTAAAATTTATACCACTTCATTCGTTTACATTATTTAATTGTTTCGATATTTTAGTTAAGAGGAGTTTTATTCATTCCACCATCAAAAACTCCATCGATTGACTAATTAAGCGGTGAAAGAGGAATAGACAACTTTAACCTCCTGTGAGACGACCGTGAGTACAACGACACCGTATACTTAGCGGATTTACACTATATCAAGTTTAGTCGTTGTAGTATAGTGGTGAGTATTCCCGCCTGTCACGCGGGTGACCCGGGTTCGATCCCCGGCAACGGCGCCAAAAACTTGATATAGTGTAAATCCGCAAGTATACGGTGTCGTTGTACTCACGGGTCGTCTCACAGGAGGTTAAAGTTGTCTATTCCTCTTTCACCGATTAATTAGTGAATCGATGGAGTTTTTGATGGTGGAATGAATAAAACTCCTCTTAACTAAAATATCGAAACAATTAAATAATGTAAACGAATGAAGTGGTATAAATTTTAATGTTAAAAGCGGGGGTTAGGGTGTCATCTACTCTAATTGGCAATGAACATTTTTTTCCCTAAAGATAAATGTAGGTGTGATGATAAATTTAGAGTTGAGAAATTGGTTTCGACTTTTTCCAAAGCTTAGAAGGTCTCCATGATTATCTAGGCCACTCTCGTGATCAAAGATTAGTCATGTCTACGCTAGGGGGTCCACAAGGAGAAATCAACCTCTCGGTGCTTGACTCGTTGTATTACGATGAATTGAAACCGGATGAGCGCTATACCGACATCAATCAATAAGAATTCTAGCATAGAAACCCTAGATTAATTAACCACACTAACAACCAATTCTAATCATGTGTTCATTGCAATTAGGGTAGATGAACCCTAATCCCCAAAAAGGGAATTACTCTTCCATAGTAGTAGTTGATGCAATTAAATAAACGAATCCACAATAACTCATGTAGAAATAAATAAAAACCTAATTGGATGAATTTAAACAAATAAAGTAAGAAATACCAATTGTAAAGATCAATCCAAGGTAGCTTGAGATGATGGAGAAGTAGAAATCTTCAATACTTGAACAATAATCCAGGAGCAGCTTGTAATCTAATCTAAAACTTGATATTTTTGATGCAGGAAGAGAAGAGAATCATAAAACTAGGTAAAACTATCATAAAATAAGCCTCCCCGTCACATATTTGCCTTGGCGGGCCTTTTATATGGGCTCCAATGGCTAGGAAACCCTAAAATACGCGCAGTGCAGAAAATCCCGTCACACGGGCCGTGCGCAGTTGCACAGGCCCGTGTGAACTCGCACAGGGGGTCGTGCAGTGACCTGATTTCGCCCATTTTTCTGCTGGTCTGAATGCGACTTTTTCGCTCTATTTTCTTCGCCCCAAGCTCTTGTATCTTGGATCTCCTCATCGCGTGGTTCATCAACTTTTAGCCCCTAAAATACCTACACACCACAAACAAAGAAAAGCAATACCCGTTCGAAATAGCAAAAATTCACACAAAAGCATGCAGACGAGCTCTATTCAATCTAAAATTGGGGACAAAACGGGGGTTAAAAGAAAATAAAAGTCATGCATATCAAATTCCCCCAAGCTTAGAACTTTGGTTGTCCTCAAGCAAACTTATCAGAAAGCATAAATGAAAATTGGTCTCAAGAAATCCGACTATCGAGCTAAGGACCTCAAGGGAGCAAGAGTAAATCAGAATGGGTTTGTAGGAACATCGTTGAAACAAAGCAACATCCGATACACGCAGCATCACAAACATTTCTCACTACCCCACAAGAACACATTTAAAAATAGGTTCCAAAGTCAACAAGTTGATCCTGCGCTGTCAATAGGAGAATGTTAGCGCATCAAATCTCCACCACACAAAGAAGAACTCACCTGTGCACATCGAAAGTTTAGTGTTCAATGCATGCACGTTGAATCGAGAGCAACGAATAGACCTCACCAAAAGTTATCATTTTCGCCGCCTCTCATGTGTTTGGTCTAGGTATTGTTCGCTTCAGGTTCGATCTATTATCGCTCCCTACCATAGGCTTGCAAGAGTTCTCAATCTCCACTGCTGGCGATTACAAATGCATCATGAATCAAGAGGTCTTTCCGGTTGTAATGGGGCTAAGGTAATAGGTGTGGAAATTTATGGGATATGTGGTGCTCAAAGAAGAGAACGGTGAAGCATAAATCAACAAACCAAATCAAAGTCCATGTAACTCAAGTGAAAACAAACTCAATGCATCAAAGTAAAGAGTTTTCCCTTCTCATTACAACAAAAACTTCTCTCTTCCCTCAATGAGAAGCCATGCATTCTTGCCCCTTTTTTTCTTTTTTTTTTCTTCTTTTTTTTTGTTTTATTTTCCCCCTTTTTTTTTTTTTTTTTTTTTTTTCCTCTTTTTTTGTTGTTTTTGGTAGAAATAAATAAAGAGTACGATGGAGGGAAAGAGAGAGAGCTCAAACAATTCTCAAAAAGGGGGAAGAACTCTTAACTATCCACATATTCGATCATGACTCATGTATGCCTCACACCCGCTTCTAGGCCAAAGGGGGTAGCAAAGGATATGGGGTTATTATGTGGGTAAGACAAAGAAAACAAGCTTATAGGCTCAATGGGGCTATCAAATACTTTAATTATGGATGGGTGGCTATTTGGCTATTTGGCTATATGGCTGTTTCAAATGAATGCCTCTATCATGTTCACGAATGCATATGCATCAATGTAGCCTCGACAAAGAACGCAAGCAAGTTCTAGAGGGTAACAATAAGTAGAGAACACACTCAGGAAAGGAAGTGAAGGACCGGTAACATGATGTCGGCCACAAAGGCTCAAAATTCCTTACCGGGTTATGCCTACCATTGCTCAAGATTCAAAATGATGCACATTCGACTTAACTAGTGCGTGCACAAACAAGAACTCCTTGGCATAATGAAAAATTTCTCCACGTTCACAAACTTCATATATCAAGCACAAGACCCAAAACGTTTCAAATCATTGGTAAATTGTTCCATGGGGTCTAAAAGAGGATGCTAGGATGAATGCAATGCAAGGATGAGGGTGTAGTATGTTGGCATGTTCTGCACAGCCCATGCAGAATGGCACAGGCCATGCAGTGGTCCGAAATTTTTTTTTTTTTTTTTTCTTTGAAGAAGTTAAAGGACCTCGAAGGAAAAATAAGAGCAAGAAACACAACGAAAATCAAAGGAAGGAGAAATAAGAGCAAGATAAGGTCAATTAGAGAGAACTAACAACAAGACAAGGTTGATTTCCTACTTCCTAAAGATACTCCAAATACGCCTAAAATGGCCCTAAACTAGAACTACCCTATAACTACCCTATGTACATCTAGATGAACCACCTCCCCCAAGCTTAGACTGAGCATTGTCCCCAATGCGGAGGATGGTAAAAAGATGTAAAAGCAAAAAATAAAAATAAAACTAAGGAAAATAAATGGAAAAACACGGGTTGCCTCCCGAAAAGCGCTGGTTTAACGTCCCGCACGACCATGCTACTATTAATGATCAGGTTTCCCTCTTCGGGAGAATATCACATAAAAGTATAGTCTTAAATGTATCTGTGTG
Source organism: Jasminum sambac (assembly GCA_018223645.1). Classification (NCBI taxonomy): domain Eukaryota; kingdom Viridiplantae; phylum Streptophyta; class Magnoliopsida; order Lamiales; family Oleaceae; genus Jasminum; species Jasminum sambac. The sequence goes on from CP073641.1 coordinate 25,390,125, forward strand.
TTTTCCATTGAAGTAGAGCTTAAGTCGTTGGCCATTTTCCTTGAAACTATCACCATTTTCACAACACACAAGGACTTTATAGGGAAAAACCTTGACTACTTCGTGGACCTCTCGGTGGGGGATGCACTTGTCATGCCATTGCTTAGTGTGGTCTTTGTAAACCTCTTCTAGTGTAACACGATGCATGCAAGGGTCAGGATTTATGCCCGTAAGAACATCAATACTGTATTCAATGGTTTTTTTATGTGCTTTTAAAACATAGAGCATCTTAAAAAGTTGTTCGTCATCTAGGCTAGCATTGATAATCACAGGACATAGCTCATTTTCATCTAAAAATGCATATTTAAAGAAATGATGAAGGGGTTTCAATTCAAGCTTCTGTACCTCATGGCCAAGAGTCGAATCATTGGCCTTACCAGTCAAATTGTTTTCCTCAAGTACATGTTCAAGTTCCTCTTCATCCGCCTCCATAGCAAAAATGGAGGTGAGGTCTCGAGGGGAATGCTCCCTGAATATGCTTTCAACTGCATCAATCAAATAACAGGGGCTTTCGAGCATAGGATTTTTCAAAACATTGGTTAGCATAAACTCGACCTTATCGTCCCCTACACTTAGACTTAGTGTACCGTTCTTAACATCTATAATCGCCCCTGCTGTGGCTAAGAATGGTCTCCCGAGTATGATGGGTATTTGAGAATCTTCATCCATTTCTAAGACTACAAAGTCCACAGGGATGAAAAATTTCCCTACTCTAACAGGCACGTCCTCGATAATTCCTATAGGGTACTTAAGCGAACGGTCAGCCATTTGGAGTGTCATATTGGTGTTTTTCAATTCCCCCATGTTGAGCTTTTGGCTAATGGAGAGGGGCATAACGCTAACACTGGCACCTAGGTCACACAAGGCTTTTTCAATTGTCATTTGGCCTATGGTGCATGGGATTGAAAACCTCCCGGGATCGTTCAGTTTAGAAGGAGACCTATTTTGAATAAGAGCAGTACACTCTTCAGAAAGAGAAATGGATTCCACCTCATCAAGATTTCGCTTCTTAGCCAGGATGTCCTTTAAAAATTTAGCATAAGCCGGCATTTGTGTCATTAGATCAGTAAAAGGAACATTGACATGGAGCTTTTTCAAAATTTCGAGGAATTTACCGAACTGGTGATCGAGTTTTGCTCTGGCATACCTTTGTGGATAAGGAAGCTTTGGCTTGTAGATGGTGGGAGTGACATTGTTGTTTAGGGCTTGTCTTTTTTCTTCCTCACTCTCCCTAGGCTCCTCATCTTTCTGTCCCTTTTTACCATCATGTTCGGTAAGTCGGGGTTTTGGTTCACTCTCAATTGCCTCGTTTACCTGACCCTTAGCCTTCCCCTCACTTCTCTTAAGCTTTTCTAACTCTTTCCCACTCCATAAGGTGATAGCATTGCATTGTTCTCTAGGGTTTAGAGGTTGACTTGGTAAAGTACCGGGATTCCTAGTGGTTGAGCTAGCTAGTTGGGCCAACTGATTTTCTAGCATTTTGTTATGGGTGGCTAGGGAGTCAATTTTTGTGTTCAACTGTTGGATGGAGTTATGGACGGTCTCATTTGTCTTAGACTGTGTGGCAATAAAATTTTCCATCAAACTCTCCAAGTTGGACTTTTGCGGTGGTGGTTGTTGTTGGTTAGGTCTAGGCTGGAAACCCGGAGGATTGTAGGATTGTGGAGGAGCACCAGGGTTCTTCCAAGAGAAGTTTGGGTGATTCCTCCATCCCGGATTGTAAGTATTGGAGTAGGGGTTACCTTGGGGTCGAGGATTTATTCCTTGGAATGCATTAACTTGTTCCATCGATGCATTTGGAGTGATAGGCGAAGCTAGCTGACATTCATTGGTTAGATGACCCTGCACACCACAAAGCTCACAAAACATGGAATGAGTAGGAGTAACATGAGAAGAGGAGGTATGCAATTGATCGAATTTTTGTGCTAATACATCAACTTTATTAGCTAAAAGAGATAATACCTCAACGTCGTACTTACCTCCCTTCTTGGGTGTGTTTCGCTCGTTGGCCCACTGGTAGTGGTTGAGAGCCATGTTCTCGATAAGCTCGTAGGCCTCATCAAGGCCTTTATTCATCAAAGCCCCTCCCGCAGCTGCATCTATGGAATTTCTAGAGCTGTAGGTCAACCCATTGTAGAAGGTATGTACGATCAACCACTTCTCTAACTCGTGGTGTGGGCAAAGGCGGAGCAGCTCCTTGAACCTTTCCCAAGCCTCATATAAGGACTCCCCCTCCCGCTGAGCAAAGGTTGTGATTTGGTGTCTGAGTTGGGCTGTTTTAGAAGGTGGGAAATATTTGGATAGAAAGGCTTGTGAAAGTTGAGCCCAAGTAGTGATAGAGCCGGCGCCAAGTGAATGGAGCCAAGCTCTTGCTTTATCTCTCAATGAAAAAGGAAAAAGTCGAAGGCGGATTGCATCGGTGGTGGCCCCATTAATCTTTAGAGTATCACAGTATTCGAGAAATACTTGAATATGGAGGTTGGGGTCCTCGGTTGGAAGTCCACCGAATTGGTTTTGTTGGACCATGGAAAGAAGGGATGGTTTAAGCTCAAAGTTATTGGCAGCGACATCGGGTCGAGCTATGCTAGATTGTAACCCTAGCGCGTTGGGAGAGGCATAATCCTTAAGAGGCTTGGCAGCATCATTGTTGTTGTCGGCCATTGTGAAGTGAGCTCGTCTTTCCCGAATTTGCCTTCTTAGCTCACGCAAGGTGATGTCAAGATCTTGATCCAGCGGTACTAAGTCGTGAGGCTGGGACCTCCTGTGCATGCACAAATATGGCTATTCGGAAACAAATGTTAGTCTGCTCAACAATAATAAAAATCGACGTTCAATAGCAATGAGAACAAACTAAAACGTGAATAAATGAAATGAAATAAAAAAAAAATTTGGTTTTTGTGTTTTTTTTTTTAAAAAATGATTTAGTCTAATGGATGGCAAAAGATAAAAATATCAACCGTCGCCTCCCCGGCAACGGCGCCAAAAACTTGATATAGTGTAAATCCGCAAGTATACGGTGTCATTGTACTCACGGGTCGTCTCACAGGGAGGTTAAAGTTGTCTATTCCTCTTTCACCAGTTAATTAGCTGAATCGATGGAGTTTTTGATGGTGGAATGAATAAAACTCCTCTTAACTAAAATATCGAAACAATTAAATAATGTAAACGAATGAAGTGGTATAAATTTTAATGTTAAAAGCGGGGGTTAGGGTGTCATCTACTCTAATTGGCAATGAACATTTTTTCCCTAAAGATCAATGTAGGTGTGACAGATAAATTTAGAGTTGAGAAATTGGTTTCTAACTTTTTCCAAAGTTTAGAAGGTCTCCATGATTATCTAAGCCACTCTCGTGATCAAAGATTAGTCATGTCTACGCTAGGGGGTCCACAAGGAGAAATCAACCTCTCGGTGCTTGACTCGTTGTATTACGATGAATTGAAACCGGATGATCGCTATACCGACATCAATCAATAAGAATTCTAGCATAGAAACCCTAGATTAATTAACCACACTAACAACCAATTCTAATCATGTGTTCATTGCAATTAGGGTAGATGAACCCTAATCCCCAAAAAGGGAATTACTCTTCCATAGTAGTAGTTGATGCAATTAAATAAACGAATCCACAATAACTCATGTAGAAATAAATAAAAACCTAATTGGATGAATTTAAACAAATAAAGTAAGAAATACCAATTGTAAAGATCAATCCAAGGTAGCTTGAGATGATGGAGAAGTAGAAATCTTCAATACTTGAACAATAATCCAGGAGCAGCTTGTAATCTAATCTAAAACTTGATATTTTTTATGTAGGAAGAGAAGAGAATCATAAAACTAGGTAAAACTATCATAAAATAAGCCTCCCCGTCACATATTGGCCTTGGGGGGGCTTTTATATGGGCTCCAATGGCTAGGAAACCCTAAAATACGCGCAGTGCAGAAAATCCCGTCACACGGGCCGTGCGCAGTTGCACAGGCCCGTGTGAACTCGCACAGGGGGCCGTGCAGTGACCTGATTTCGCCCATTTTTCTGCTGGTCTGAAATGCGACTTTTCGCTCTATTTTCTTCGTCCCAAGCTCTTGTATCTTAGATCTCCTCATCGGCGGTGGTTCATCAACTTTTAGCCCCTAAAATACCTACACACCACAAACAAAGAGAAGAAAAGCAATACCCGTTCGAAATAGCAAAAATTCACACAAAAGCATGCAGACGAACTCTATTCAATCTAAAATTGGTGACAAAACGGGGGTTAAAAGCAAATAAAAGTCACGCATATCACCCGTGATAGAACATGATTGTGCTGTATGCATGTTTTATCAAGAGCTTAAATCAATCGTTTCTTGTGTCACGATTTCAATTCCAACAATCTCTTTGAAGGCTTGTATGCGTTCTTTATATGGAATTTCCCACCCATTTGCGATATCATCTCTTAATTTGTAACAATGTAGTGCCACCGACGAAATTGGACAATTGGGTTTCAAATTAACCTACACAAGTGATAAACCAATTTAAAAATAACAAGTTTAACTTAATAAATAAAGAAATCATTAAGGTAAAGTACCTGAAGAAAGTGATTGCCATTCACAAAACCCAATGAGATAATCTTATGAATTATTGGAGGAGGTGGTGGACAACGTAATGGTATAAATGTTAAACATTGTATATAAGATATAAAGACAACCACAACATTATATCAAGATGCTATCACGTGACCCATATCTGGCATCGCCATCCATTTATTAATAGGGGCACCTGTCTTGAAGTAACTTAAAATATATAACTCTTCCACACTTTCATTACTTCCATATAGTTTTCCATAGGGGTCAGAATGAGAATTCATTTCATGTACAAGGTCATGTCGTATACGACCCCAAGCATCTTCACCCATTCCAAGTGAACTAGCCACCGTACGAAAACCACAATTACCATCTCACTTAACTTGACAATGTTAAATATGCACTCTTTGACATTATCGTGGAAACAAGTGAATTATTGGTCAAAAATATCTCTTCGGCCAGATTTACCTTTCAATTTTCCTTTCCTTGGAATTTTAATGGTACTAGCGGTGTTTGGACAATTCTTGTCATTACACGATTCAATAATTTCAAAGTAAGAAAGTCACTTTTTGTTGAAGTATCGGCCTTCGATAAAGGTCGCCCTTTGGTTTGAACTTTCTCAACCGGTGGTACTAAAGAAGTAGTGGATGATTCATACAAGTCTCGCAATTTCATTTTCAAAATAAGTTTACCTGCATCATCACTTGAATTGAAACTTTTTTGTATATTTTCCAATTCAACCAAAATATTCAGTCTGCATAAAGCCTCATTCGATGGAACTAAAGAATCTAATTTCTTCCAATGCGAGTGAACATCTAACAACAGAATTGGGAAACCTCTAAGAATGTATTCCGAAAGCTCGCACGCAAATGGCAACCCATGAGTAGATCTGATGGTACAATGGCAAGAACTTTTGTCCGATCCCATATTTTCAGCGTTCTTAGACTCCTTCAAAATGAAATCCATTGCATTCTTAGACATAAAACCCTACAACTCCCTGAAAAGGTTACGTTTGAAACTATGTTGAACCAAATTCATACTTTGTTCAAACGAAGCCTTTACCTCTGTGAATTGTAGTTATACAAGGCAACAGCGCCAATTTCCACAAAGTTTCAAAATTACTTTGTGATGATCCAAGATGCTTCTTCCATTTAGAATGTGCACTTTCAATCCTATAAAGAGGGGTATACATACATTTTCACAAATAAACATATTAGTCGAATATATGATGGAAAATGACTAATATATACATACATACATATATATATATGTGTGTGTGTGTGTGTGTGTGTGTGTGCGTGTGTGTGTATGTGTGCGTCATAAAACAATATGTAAATTACCTGTTTGTCGTAACATTACCGAAGTGCGTAATTTTATTTGTCCAACCAGCAACAAATTTCTCTTTATATTTATTCAACCAAGATCCTTGAACATAATCAAGTGTTTGTGGAAATCTTTCAAACTGGGGAGACAAAACTTTCGTTAACTTTTCATATATATATATATATATATATATATATTATTGCAGAAGAAACCAGCACACTCCAAGTCTTGCAAAAATTATCCAATACTTCTTTTGACTTAAAAAACTTCTTTGTATTGACCGATACATTTTTTGATATGTGCCACGTACATAACAGAAGCTTTGCATCAAGAAACACATTTGCAATTGATTGAATTAATGCCAATTCACTATCGGTGACAACCACTTGAGGCAACACATCTTTGTTCATTAATGTTTTCAACTTTTCCATTACCTAAACATAATTTTCTTCGCACTCAGATTCCATAAATACAATGGCAACACAAAAATGTCATATGTGTTAAAGTAACCCCAACAATTTCAAAAAGAGGACAACAGTACCTATTTGTTTTATAAGTACAATCCACAATAAGCACATGTGGGAATGCATTTAAAAAATCTATAGATTGTGGATGTTCAACGAAAATATCTCTAACTTCATCAGTTTTTTCATTAAACCTATGCCACTCAATATAATTATGTTCATTCAAATTGTTCATTAGTTGTTGCATTGTGTTTGTCCTGCCTTCTCAACCAATCTCTATCTGGCACATGCATTATAGACAGTCCTCATTGTGCTAACATTTTCTAGATCTCGTTCTTTTAGGGCCATCAATATATTTCTCGATTTCACCAAATTTTTTGACATCTCTATTAAAATATTCACCTCGTCACTTGTTAATATTGCCACATAAGGATATCCCTTTCCAAATGTTGCACTGGTCGGTGATTGTGAAATCCACATATTACCTTCACCATCCGCTCCTCCTTAGCTGGTAATTTTATATTGTTTAGATCAAATGGACATCCACATTTATGTGTCCTACCAGATCGCTTGCGCTTTGGTTCACAATTAGAACAATTTTTATTCTTTCTATGTTTTCCACCTTGCTCACATCCGAATCGAATTCTAGGTTTGCATCCATCGACCATGCTCAGAATGTTTCACAACTATGACCACACCAAGTTGCTTCCCAACTTTATGAACCCAATTGCATTACAAATCTCGGCTGTCAAATACCTTCATCGTTAATATAAAATAAATTCACAGTAACAAATTATTGTATTCATAACTGAATATTATGAAGGATAAATGTAAGATTTGATTATTCATATTTGTTTCACCGTAAAGTTTTGAGTATAATCAAATATGATGGGTTCATCCTCGTTGGCCTGTCATTGAAACAGACAAATTTATATACAAATAAGACACTTTCAATACTTTTGCAGTCCTTTAGTAGTACTTTTTGCCACTATAAATTTGACTGTGGTGTACTAAAACTTACTTTTCAATAGAAATGCTTTCACAACACTCGGCCGACACCTTGACAGTTCGATCCATTCTCATAAATCAACACTAAATATCATTAAAAAAAGTATAACTCAAACTAAAAGAATGACATGTAAATTGTGAAAAGTTAAGAGTTGTCTAAACAATCTATTTTAAAATGGTGAGACGTATTCGAAGCGCGTTCTGTGGCCTAGAAGCGTCTAGTGAAAGTTACTATTTTAACTGTGAGATCAATCTGTAAATGTAGGTTAGTCAGATCCCGTCCTACTAAACTAATTGTGCCAAATGCAACTGTTTGTAATGCATAAATTAAAATAGAAAATAAACATCTAAACATGCTATTTAATGTGGAAAACCCCGCAGGGTGAAAAACCACATACCCGTCGCCTACGAGCAAAACTAATCTACCAAATCCAATCAATTTAAATCTTAACAACAAAACTAAAGGGTAATTTATGCATAAATTAACCAACCGCGAGGATAATAGCAAGAAACACTCGCTATTACTCTCTCCTAGCATGTAATGCGAGCTAACTTCCCGTTGCTCTTCAATAGCTTGTTGTAACCGCAATCCCGCAACAGATCTTCACCTCCCGTGTTGATCTCCTCATGTTGTTGGCTGATCTATTAGTAATTGGACTCCTCCCAGAGATTCAAGTCCCGATCTATGTTTGATCAAAGTTTGTTCATCAACTGGATCAAGAATTATCTTGAAGAAGCCATGAACGAAGGGGAAAAGCTTGTGTGTTACACATTTTTTCTTCACTTTAGGTTGGGCGAATTTTTTCCTGTAAAAACATGTACAATCCTTGGTCACATGAAAATAGGAGACTAACTTTTAATCTGTTCCTCTAGTTTTTCATGTGTCTGTAGCTTCTCTAGCTTGTGGTGCATTTAATGAATCAAGAGTCTTGCAGTGTAAGTCATCTTAATTCCATAAACAACATAATCCTACAAGGGATAAAATAACTATAATTAATTGTAGGATCATTCTTTATAAGGTAAACAAATAATAAGGGTGAGAGGGAACCCTTTTTTCAACTTTTTACAACTTTTTATCACTTTTTATCCATTTTTTCTTTATCTTAAATCAATCACATCCATATATCTCATCACATCCACAAATCTCCACCACTCAACTCTACTTATTCTCTCTCATCTTTTACATTAAAAATCATTATAAATTGTTCTCTATCACCCTTAATAAAGAATAAGAACTTACCTTATTCGACAGCAAAATAATATGGAACAAAGATCTTACCATATCACATGATACATGGAACCTAGACATCCTTGCAATAGGGAACGTCTGCTAAGGTTCTAAGTATGATTGGACTCTTTTGTTATTATCAACTCAATAAACAATGATTATCACATAAAAATAAATTTAGCAATTAAAACATGCGATCATAAGTCCAAAAAATTCATATTCACAATTAAATATAATCAACTAAATCTAAAATTTAATTAATTTAATTATAAATATGGACAAATAAAAATGGCAAGTAAATAAACTTTTAAAGCATAAAAGTTAACAAATTGTTATTCTAAACTTCAGAAATTTTAGAATCATGTCGATATGTTCAATCCAAAATCAAATTTTTGAAGTTATCAATGTGCAAGAGAGAATAATAATAATAATAATAATAATAATAATAATAATAATAATAATAATAATAATAATAATAATAATAATAATAATAATAATAATAATGATGATGGAGAACTTGAATTCATATACTTTCCAGAAAAAAAAGGAAAGAAAACCAATGCATTTTTAACTCAACAAACGATTAATGGTGTAAGCGTCAACACCAATTCTCCCTCCTTTTCTTCTTATGTCTGAATTTTGACAACTCGAAGGCACTGCAATGTTCAAGTTTTCACTTGAATTGGTGGATTAAAGTTGATTGTGGTGTGTAGGGTTTCTTACAATGTTCAATTTTCACGTGGATTTTTCCTCTTATATTTAGAGTTTCTTAATTATGATGTATCTAAAATTAATTGACGGATTAAAATTGATTGTAGTGTACATATAAATACTAGTTTAATGTGGCGTATACAATATATATTAGAGAATTATAAGTAAGAGGGTATTTAGGTAAACTAACTTATGTCTATTTTAGTAAACAAAAAATTTACTTAAAAGTGTGGTGGATATGTAATTATCGTTACACTTTTCATAAAATGAGCAAAATGGATGACAACTTACCAAAATACCCTTAATTTATTAGATAATTAAAATTTTTAAAAAGTTAACTTATGGTCAAACAGATGGAATAGTAAATTTTGGATGAACGTAGCCGGCTTTTAAAGGTTGGGGACCTAGCAACTCAACAACAAAATAAACAACAACAACGATAAAAAGGTTAGTGAAGAGAGTGCAAATGAGTATAACCCACAAAGAGACCATAATTTTAACGCAACCCCAATTCTCTTATATGCTCATTTTCTTTATTATTATTATTATTATTATTATTATTATTATTATTATTATTATTATTATTATTATTATTTCCAACTTTAGTTGACTAATACAGTAGCAAATAGTCTGTATTTTTTAGTGATGGAAACAGGTCGGGTCGGCCATACCCGACCGAACCGATCCGAACTGAATCGTCAATCATTTGGGTCTGGTCCGGTCGGTTCAGGTATCCGTTCCGGTTGGTTCTCAAACTCGAATTGGTACCCATTTACCCTTCTTTTTTTTACTATGAACTGGAAACTGGGCCATTTGATATTTTTAAATGGATGGGTTTAGCGTTAGCCGTTTAGGGATGTTGGGACTTGGATAAAACATTCACATTGTGTACTAGTTTATTTACCATATAAAATAATGTAATTTTATTTATTTAAATTTTTTTCACAAAAAAACATTGCAGGTATTGGGTGTTTCGGTTCGAGTACCACTCTAAAATTAATATCCAACCCATACCGACTTTAGGTTTTCGTATTGAAAACCATATCCAACCCGTCGACCCATCGGTTCGGTTTTTTTTGGATCCATTCAGTTCGGATACCGATGATTTTCGGGTTTCGCGAGTCATTTTGCCATCCCTAGTATTTTTCATGCATCCCCAATTCTATCTTCACGCCATAATCTCCTCAGCCCTAATTCTCCCATAGACGCGCATAATCCACCAGATTAGATTCCCATTCTCTGCATTTCATCCAAAACGGATGGCAAAATTCACCACCACCCACTCAAAGTTTGAATCCATTACAGAAAGGGTCGTCTGATACAAGCTTCATATCGTTGGTATTTGGTAAGATTCTCGATGCTAAATGATCAAATTTTTATTTAATTTTATTGTGATTTGCTCAGTTAAAAATTCATTTTCCTTCAAAATTATGCAACGAGCTGGTTTAGGATTCAATTTTTGACATGGTTATAAATATTGATCTCGATTTTTGCTGATTATGTGAATTAGTTATAAATATAGCTGGTTATCCATCCACGCGATATTTTGGATTTTGATCGGTACTATTTGTGTCGCTCTTGCTAGGAGAATGACAAATGTGGATTTGGAGATCGCTTATCTTTACAAAGATGGGATCCCCTTTCAAATTTACGACTCCCTTCAATATAGTTGTTAATAGTAAAGTTTATATTTTTTTATATTTGAATATTTTCATCTTATTTCAATTTGCCACATAACCCGCGGAGTGCTGAATTTGTCTTGTATAAGCTAAAAGTGATGGGGAAGTAAATAGAGATGACATTTCGCTTCTAATGGAAGACTTTGAAAGCCTTGATGTTGATCAGTCTGGGACTTTGTCAAATTGTTACTAAAATCTTGCCCAGTCTGATCAAACATAGAGTATATCTACTGCGTTTGTACACTTTTTTGTAATTTCACTATATATTGAATTAACCATTGCTTTGCGGCTTAAACAATTACGTCCACTAAAAATATCTCCAGTTGAAATCATTGATAATTTGCATTGGAATTAATGTAAAAAATTAGTGCAGGTGAATGATCGAATATGTTTGACTCTATGAGTCATTGTTCGTGATGTATTTCATTGTGCAAACTTATTCTGAATAAATGAAAAATTAGTGCCAAAAGTAGACAATTTGTAAGTGCTAAAAACAAGTATTTTTGGCAATTAATTTTTTAAATTGTTTATGTTTTTGCATATGATTTTCCGCAGAGAAATTAATTTTTTTAACCAAATGATATTGTTTTCCCACAAAAAATGAATTTCATAGACATATGATTTTTACTACAAATTACAATTTGTAGCCAAATGTTATATTTTCCCACAAAAAATGACGTTGTAGGCATTTGATTTTCCCTACAAATTTTCAATAACAAATAAAATTTTGTTGCCAATTGATATTTTTTCCCAAAAAAAAGTATTTCGTTGGCAGATGATTTTTGCTACAGTTTTCCATATTTGTTGCCAAATGTTAACTTTAATTTCCCCATGAATAAATAAATAAAATTATAGGCATAGGATTTTATTTGCAAATTTTTCTTAGAAAAATTACTCAGAAAAATTAAAATGTGATTTACACAGTAAGGTATCTTATAGATTATATCAATGAGAATGAAAATGATTACCCAAAAAATTAAAGTAGCCTAGTGCTTAAGATCTCAATCACCCAACCACAAGGTCTAAGGGTCAATTCCTATGTATTGCATATTTTGGAAACTAATTAACTAATTAGTAAGCCGGGTTGAGTTGGGTTAAAGATATGGTTAGTGGGTTGGGTAAAAGAATTAGTTTTTATTTATTTTTAAAATATTTTTCATTTGCGCGGAAAGACCTTATGTGACAAAACATATTTGTTTCCAAAGCGTTTGTGGCCTCTGCCGTTTCCCTACAAATTATATTTATCTCCATAAAATTTGTAGGGGTGTTGTGAACGAGAGAGTTTTTCATTTCAATTCTCGTTATTGAATTCATTACAAGTGACCCCTATTTATAGGAAAATATTGGGGCACATCGTATTACAAATATTGATCTAGTATACAATAGTCATTCACACAATAAAACATAATCATTACATTTTATCATTACTTTTCTTTTTCTTTTTACTTTCGATTGCATGCATCGCGTTTTTCTACATTCCCCTTGAATATTATTTATCTGATACAATCGCTTTAAACTTGTTTGGAGAAAAACCCAATGGGATAAAAAACTTCCAAATTGATTGTGGTAGAGTTGAGTGATCATATCTTGCCTTGGGAAAACCTCGTAGGACAAAACCCGAGCTAAGAGTAAATGGTAAGTTCTGCTCCCCACGATGATGATCATTTTATGATAGAGTACTCATCTGTGCCTCATTAAAACCTTGTCAAAGAAAACCCAATGAGAAAAACTTGATCAAGGAAAAAGAGTACAATTACTTCATTTGGTTCAGTATCTTGAAATTTGATACATTCACCTTTGACGAAGATTGATAGGCCATCATCGACTCAAGTAATGTTTTCATAAAGCGATTCAATAGATTGATTTAATCAATTTCTATGCCATGAACGTTGCCTCGTTAAAAATCTTACTAGGAAAAACCAGTGGGATAAAACCTTAGCTAAGGAAAAAGTGCAACAGTATTTTTGTCAATATATTTCAAGCGTACAAAATACCGTATCATATTCAAAGTGCTCATTTGTAAACAATAATCTCAATATCATATTCTCACTATATCGACATATATATAAACTAAAATTTCCTTTTGACATTTTCTATTAGTTGTGATTAAGGCTCACTCATTAAAAACCTTATTTAGGAAAAACCATTTGGGATAAAAGCATCAAATAAGGAAGAAAGTCTGGCCAGATAACAATATCAATGCTTTCTGCTATTACAAGCTTAATGTCATTCATTTAATGGTTCTATATTTATTTTCTCAATCAAGCAGTATATATTTTAAGAGTGTATATTTCAATATTCTTGATATATCTCAATATCCTCATTATCGTTAATCGTATGTAGCGCTACATTTTCATACTGTGTCGACACTTTCCAATTTCATTTCTTTCCCCATAATGATATAACTTATTGAGATATCTCATTATCAATCCTCTTTTAGGATTGCACAATATACTTGAGTCTATATTCTCTTCAAAATGTATGCCTCCTTTATCAAAATCATCTTCTATTATTTGCTTTGATCTACATATTTGGGGAACTTTTATTTAAATAATATCAATACTTCGGGCTTGCTAATTTGTCAAAACATATATAATTGATATATGAGATGGTTATTCATATTTGAATTTTAAATTCATGATGCATTTCATATATTATTTCCAACTATTAATACTCCCCCTCATGCTAGCAACCAAACTCAGTATAATTTGTATGATTTTCCTTGTATATATTCTCAATATTTAGCTTTAATAGGGGAATTTATTGATGCAGATTTGTTCTGATATTGGCAAATCGATTGGAGGACTTTAAATATTTTGCCAATTATATCCCACTCGCATGCATATCCAATCATTCTTTGCCTTATTCAAATTATTGGGATATACATTCACTAGTTTTATCATTAGATCTGGAACTCGTGCTCATATCACGCAGCAAATCATTTCAATATACACATGTGACTACATAGTGAATCCATATTATATTATATAGTAGTCAACATAACAGGTGAGTGGGCCCATATATCTCATCCCTTATATATGTTCCAGGATATATTTGGGATTTATTCCCAATCGTTGGCTAGTAATTATTTATCGAGAACAATCATTGGAAATTTCTTAGGTTCTTGATTTCAATAAATTATTTACATCAATCGAACCGGAATCTATATAGTGCTCAACATGATTTATTACCAGTCATCACATGCATAGCCAACCGACATATCACTTCATTCTTTGGTGGCATTATTACGATTACTATTGAAAGCGTGGAATCTTATCTCATACGCTTCTGTTACGCCCCTTTGTTAAAGCGAGTCTTTGCCTCATACGCGTTTATAAATCATCGAGCACTTACAATATTCACCCTAACAAGGGTCCGGATATTATAATGGATCATGTGCTCGAATCTTCGTAAATACTATCCCTCATCGCGATCAAAATTCTAAAGAGAATTTATCTATGTAGACTTGAAAGATTAAGGATACTAATGAATAAGGGCATTCCACAAGATATTCGATGGTTGATTGAAGCAAAGGTCAGGTTATCTGGTGAGTTTCGATTCCTTCTAAATACATGCCTGGAATGGGTAAAAGTAGTTTTCAAGAAAGCAGAGCAAAAAGGTTAGGAGGATGCTTTATAAAATGTGCTCGGTGGACTTGTGACACTTCGATGTAAATCTGTGGGGTACTTGTCCAAAAATCGAGAGGATAAAATAGCATTCATTAAGGATGGATTGAGTAAGGAGTCTTTGGATGATATTCAACAGGCTCTTGAGACACATCCTAGTGGACACGTCAAGGTGAGCTTATGGCCTTATAGGGGCCAAATTTAAAGATGAACAAGAACGTGCAGTCTCGAAAATCTTACTTTAAAAGATCCTGCTTGTAAATTTAGTAGAAAAACTTAGTATTATGATTTTCTCGTAATTGTGAAAAATTTTGGCGTAGATCGATGTATTTCACTGTTCGTAATTGTAAATATCGTGTTTTTTGAAATATATATATGTATGTAAATAAATAAATAAATATATTTATATATAGATTTCAATCACCGAAGTGTATGTCATTTCACTGATATTTTTCTCTTGTTCTCTTTTCTCATATTGTCCAAAAGGTAAATAGTAAAATCACTTATTGGTTTGAAAATTTATCTTTAAATAGAGGGATTCACGTATCTCTCATTCATACATTGAAAACTTTAGTGTAAAGAGAGAGATGGAGATGGAGATGGCGATGGGAATTTTAGAATCATCTCATGCAAATCAATCTTCACCTCACGATTAAGATCAGTATGTGTTCTTGGTGGATCTAGATGATAGGTGATATCGATATATAGATATGGCAAACCAACTTATAAAGGAGTTAGAAACAAAACATCAATATCTTGTATGGAGGACCAATACCAAGCTTTTAAAGAGTCTTACAATGGCCGCACAATTATGGGGAATAAGAGTGTCAAGCGTATTACCTTTTCATCAAGTTGGAGCTAGCAATCGTATTGGATCCAAGTACAATCATGGGTTCAAATTTGCGATGCTAAAAGCATGATCTATTCATGGCTGCATGATGTACATGATGAACAATAGTGATGCTTTTTATTGTCCTTCCAGTGGCTATAACACCTGGAGGAAATATTCAACATAGCATCATGGGCGCAGTGGAACTTTCATACCAAACCCAGGTTTGTTGAATATTATTATTTCTTTGATGGTTTGCTAGAATTTCTAAATCGGGGGTGTAGAATATAAATTTATTTCTCGTTAGTGAGAAATATACTTATTCTACTGATTACGGTTGATCTACTCATCAAGATTCAATCATATGTTCAAGAATGTGGAAGCTGAAACAGTCGACATGCACCATTGGTGTCAAGCGGAAAAGAGATCCTTTGGATCTTTCATTATGAACCTGAATGTTAGGGGTGGCGGAGTTACGGAGTATTTATACTCTCGAGGCATCCCTCATTTCTGGGTTTAATATGTATTTTCTTTTGTATTTCTATATATTTTGAGTGTTTATTTCCACCATTTGATATTCTCAATATGTTAGTTTTGTGCATCTTCTAGAGCAATAATAATATCATATTTTGTTTGAATATAAATGTCTATTGTACCATTAGCATAACATATGCTTCTTCAAAGATATCGTTTTCTTCTCATATCAATACGATCTCATATCATCAATAGGATTATTTCAAATGATCCCACCATATGATTATTTCATTTGATTTGTCAATTGGGATCTATTGAGCATTTCTCTTTATATATTTATTCAACGGTAACTTTTGGTATCTCTCTTGCTCAATTTCTCATCAATATTCAATAGGCATGGAGAATGAATATTTCTTTATTAAATACTTCTTTGAGAGCATTTCTCGTCATTGTATCAATGTATCAATATATTAATCTCATAATGAGATTTTTCACCATGGTATATCTTCTCTTTTATCACCATGGAATTCTTTGAGCAATTTATCAACACATATATCATCATTTGCTCAAATCTCTTTGTTAATATCAATATAACATTCTTGTCAACTATATGTAAATCGTCACTATTATTTAGTACCAATCGGGGTTTAATCAACCACATTGGTAATATATATTCTAAGCGTATTGGTATAACCCACCACATTTGAAGTATAAAAACATAAATAATAGAAATTAAATTCTCCCAATAGGTGGTAGAAACCTGTAGAGGAATTATCGCAATAAATATAAATTTAAATTTAAATTTCAATAGGCGATAACTCTTGAGCCATATGTAAATTATAAGTAATAAATGTAAATTTGAATTCCAATAGGTGGTGGAACCTACCATATGGAAATTGTCCATTCAGTCCAAAATTGTCATTCAATTAGCAAAGGTAAAATTGTAGATTCCAATCCCCAAGGGTGAAGTTATCCATTATAGTAATTTCCCAAAATGTAATTATCATATCTCTCATTTCTTCAATTTATAAATATTAAAATGTTCAAGGATCATTCAATAACTTTTTCAAAGTTGGGATATTACTTTGCAAATTATAAAAAGTTTAATAATAACATATTTCAAAACAAAGTTATTATCTTATCAATATTGGTGTCAAATCGAAGCTCTCGTTAAATCGAGTATAATGGGTCGAAAATTTGATTTTAATAATGTAGGCTCCTTATATCTCGATAAAGCGGATGTTATAGTTTAATACATTATTATATTATAAAGTAATATAATATAACATAATATAATATAATATAATATAATATAATATATATATATATATATTCCATCTCCTTCTTCATGAATGAGTTGTGGAGAATTTTTCAACTCAGTTTCCCATTTTTGAGCATGATTTGAAACAAGTTGGGGTTTTGAATTACTCTTCAAATTGAAGATCTTATAACTAATGTTTTTGCTCAAATCACGAATCCAACATCAATAGCTCTTAGAGATTCACTTGAGAGCTTCGATTCATCGATATCTCCATGTATAAACCTCATACACAAAAGCAGTTATTAAATTCGTCCCGAGAGCAAAAATCGCACTATTTATGTCTAAATAATTCAAGGAAAATTGATAAATGGGGATTATTTATCTCAAGCATGAATGGAGAGGAGAAATGAATATAAAGAAACACAAATGGTGGCTTTGATTTGAGAGAAGTGTACTTCATGCTTGACTCAAATAGAGCTTTCCGGAATCGGCTCAGTAGTAGAGAAGGGCCTTTGTTTCTCGCATGAAATTGTACATCGATCTTGATTCTCTGTATTTTCTTCCATGGTTTCCAATTTTTTTCGGATTTTTGTTTTTACGAGTTTGAGTAGGAGTGGAATGATCAAGTTTAATTAATGCGTGTGTGTGTTTTTCAGCTACAATAATATCAAGAAATGTGAGAGAGAGAAATTTGCTGTATGAATTGGTTGGTCCGGTCTTATGGGAGTTGAAGAGAGTGATCGTGTGAGAGAGAGATCTATAGATTGACATCGAAAGAGAGAGTTATCGTCTTTGATGCGTATTTGTGAACGAGAGTTTTTCATTTCAATTCGTTATTGAATTCATTACAAGTGACCCCTATTTATAGGAAAATATTGGGCGCATCGTACTGAAATATTGATCTAGTATACAATAGTCATTCACACAATAAAATATAATCATTACATTTTATCATTACTTTTCTTTTTCTTTTTACTTTCGGTGCATGCATGCGTACATGTTTTACAACAAGGGGCAAACTTTAGTCACAATTTCAAAATTTTTTGGCCGCTAACCTTTCCTACAAATTGTATTTGTCTCCAAAATGTTTGTAGAGTCTAATATTGCCCACGAATTTACCAAATTGTTAGTCAATAACATTTCCTTTCAAGTTTTAGCCCACAAAACTTGTTACAAAATTTTTTTTTTGTCTCCTAAGCTATTTCCCCACAAATAAAGATTTTTCGCTACAAAAATGGTTTGTTGGGACATGCTAAAATTCTTGTAGTGGGTGCCTATTTTTGAAAAAATTTGAAAAAAATGGGGACCCAGCAGGTTGAAAAAAAAAATAGGGACAAACTCGTCACCAAATACAAAGAATGAGGACGAAAAGTGAAAATTACCCCTAACTAACTACTTCCTTTTGAAAAAAGAAATGCATTGGTTAGGTTGCTTTCTTTGTGGGCACTAGGTTCTCTATCAATTAGGTTGGGCTGCTTTGCTTTTATATGATGTGTTTATATAGCGATAGACTTCCTTCAGAGATTAATTTCTTGCCATTTGCAAAGTGTTGTCAAAATATTTTTTAAGAAAATACAAAATTAAAATGCAAAATTAAAAATTTTGCAGTACGATATAGAAAATTTTCAACAAAGTTAATTAAATCTGAAATTTTTCGAAGCACTAAAATACTTGTTTATATATTTTAAAACATAGAAATCAATTGGATCTTGGTGAATTGTGCGTGATACGCCAATGAATGAGGGCAATATGCAGGGACAGATCTAAAATGTCCATCGAGCTGGAGCAGCCATTGATTGTTGATCGTCCCTAATCGTTGACCGTTGAGTGTCAATGGGGACATTTAATTAAATGATATTAAAAAATTTATGAATAGACAGATGAATGGCATGAAAATATAATTGATGCGTCCCACATCGATTCCCAAGGAAGTTATTGGATAGTTTATACGTTTTGGGTCAAACCTTTGTCGTTGAGCCAGCTTTTGAGGTGGAGTTAGGGTTCTCTACTATAGAAGCTAGCTTCCAGCAGACTCACTGTTCCATAACACCCTTAGGGACCAATGTGGGACACATCAATAATCTAGTACGACCCAAAATAACAAGAATATTTGCTAATGCAATCTTAATTTATAAAATTGTGTACATCGACCATGATTTACAATCACAATATTATTAACCAATAATTAAGTAAGTGAATAATAATTCAAAAATTAACTAATAAGTAGTCGCAATATTTACCATGAACTTGGTTCAATTTCAATGTTAAACTAACTAATTAACTAAATCCTAATTAAAATATGAAACTAAACTAATTAACATAACCTTCTATTTCTAATTCCTAAATCTAAAATTTAAGAGAGTTCCAAAAACAAATAAATTCAAACATCAGCTAAACTCGTGCTAAAACTAAATTCCAATTCCAATTTCAATTCCAATTTAGCTAGATTCCATCAAGAATGAATCGTCAACACACAAGAAGTCACCTATACACAGTAAAAAATTGAACCAAATAACCAACGGTAAGGCTGTAACGTTCGGATGTGTGCCAAACAAAGTGTTGGGCCATAACTGAAAAGTGTAAATAAATAATTATTTATTTAGAATAAATTGTTAACTTATTTACTTACTTATTTGAAGTGAAATTTTAATAGTTAAGCCCACAGCGACGTGTCCTCGATTGCTTGGAATTGTTATAAGAGGGACACTAAAGAATTCATGTAGTCTTGAACCGAGAATGATGGTGGCAGCCTTATTGTAAGAGGTTTACTTGTCATTGTTCTAATTAATGAGAGTAGGAAGTTGATTTTTAATTATCACGACTAGTGGCATTGTGAGTGATGACATTGGTATACTTCGGGATAAGTATATAGGACTAGGCTAGCGTATTGAATTTGATTCTATAGTATGATTGTGAGCGAAAATTATATTCCACTTTATTGTCGTATCATCCATCTTAATCGGCCTTTCGGTAGTATTTAATCAATAGAAGATCTTGAGGGACTTTGATATGCCATGAGTGAGGTCGGTTATTGACTTGGTCAATATTCTCTACACATTGGGAACCGAAGGAGAATCGAAATAATAAAGTACACACCACAAGGAAAGACCGTTGCTCTTACTAAAATAGTTAAAGGAGTCCGCTTAAGTATTGTATGCAAGTAGGATTTGGAGAATCTAAACTTAGTATTTAGGCAGCGTCATTAAATGGAAATCATAGCAATAAAAAAAGCAACTTAAGTAAACACAATTAATCGGCATACAATCGGTGGTAGCCTAATTAATTGTTGGACTAAAACTGTGACGAGTTGTTAGGTTTACAAGTCAAGAGGATATTAATTACGTGGTAATTAGTTTATTAGCTTCTGTGATTATTATTTAATTGAGAGTTATAATATTCCTCCTTTAGTGGTGTGTGCACATTATTAATAATTAAATTGAACGATTATATTCGCAAAACCATATTTAATTATTAGGAACCCAATTATATAAATCCCGTCACCGTAGCTTCTTAAAAGCCTTGGACCAATTTATATAATTTGTATAGTTCAAGAAATGTTCAAGAAAATGATCAAACACTCAAAATCCAATTCCTTATTGGACAAGGAAAGGGGGCGCATGGCCCTTTATAAATATATGGAGGGGCACACGCCTCATACAATTGATGTAACTGAAATATGCCACCTCCACTTTTGGCCACTGCAGAATATTTCTTTTGTGTCTTGTTGGTGTTTTGCCAAGATCCAATCGTGTCCGTACATGTGCATCGTCAATATTGGAGAATATCGAACAAGATTCAAAGGTGGCGAGCAATGCCGAACTCAAGAAAATCGATGATTTAGATAAGACTAATTGATTGTCGTCAAGTAAAGGTATATTCCCCTGCACCTTGAATAGTTGATAAATGTAATAGATTTTTTTATTAAACATGCATCCACAAAGATTTGTGTTTTACGAAAAAATATTTTAAATTTGTCCTTTCTTACTACTATTTTTTCAACATGTAACACGTAAAGGGAAATGATTTCATCATCTGGCAAGCAGGGACAATGCCAACGTATGCAACAGCAACACATATGACCATATGCACTAGTGTTAGATGTAGGGTTTAAATCCAAACTCAATTATCGAATACTTGTCTTGATTCAAAGAGAAAAGAAGAGCACAAGAGTGGAAAAGTGCCTAATTCCATAATCTGAACTGAGATCTGAAAACAATGGGTTATAATTTACCAATTGATGCGCAGTTCCTTAGGGTTTATTCTCTGTTGATGGGGATGCAAAGAAAAATAAAGTGTACTCTCAATTGTGGACCATGACCCCTTTATATAGATAACTATTAGAGCTGCAACTGTTTCTTAATATTTCTAAATTGGCCCCCTCATTAATTTAAAAATACGAACTGGTCTCTGCACATTAATTCCATGATCATTTTAATACCCAATTAGCTAAATTACATTTTATTGATCACTTTTAATATTAGTTAAAACTTAAGATATCCAATGCACATTTAAAACACATGTGACCCCACATATTGAATGATTATTCCAACAATCTCCCACTGGGCCACATATGTAACCTGACAAATGTAAGCGACCTCATGAGCTCAAACCTGTAATATCATTGTTAAGGGTATTTCCAAACAATTTCGTCAATTGATCATATTGATATAGGATTAAGGTGATGTTCATCACATTTAACATGACTAAACCCATCAATGGTCATGTATACTACAACCAAATGACACAGATCAATCATTTATCCGTAGCATGGAAATTACATGTGATGTGACCTTTACATGCCTATTTCCAACTGGTCCTCCCTTATTCCTTAGTTAGATAAACACGGAACATGCTATAACAGAGTGGAATGAACTGGCTACTTTATTTCTATACCCAAACACCAAATACGCTAGTGTTTCTAAAACCAAAACATAAAGCACCTAAAATACAAACTCCCACTAAACTATGATATCATCCAATAACAAAACACCCATATGAGTAGTGTGCTTACAAAAGACCTTGGATGGTAATCCCTTAGTAAGCGGATCCACAATCATGGAATCTATCCCAATGTGCTCTATGGACAAATGTCCACTATGCAGTATTTCTTTCGCATCTAGGAACATTAAGTCAAGATGATCTCGAGTTATTGAAATATAAAACTGCTGATTTATTGTCACAATATAACTTAAGTGGTCTTTCTATACCATTCAATATGCGCAGCCCAGTGACAAAATTTCACATCCATATTCCTTGATTAGATGCCTCATAATATGCTACAAATTCTGCTATCATGGTAGAACAAGCTGTGAGTGTCTGCGTGTTATTCTTCCAGAAA
Source organism: Jasminum sambac (assembly GCA_018223645.1). Taxonomy (NCBI): domain Eukaryota; kingdom Viridiplantae; phylum Streptophyta; class Magnoliopsida; order Lamiales; family Oleaceae; genus Jasminum; species Jasminum sambac. The sequence goes on from CP073641.1 coordinate 25,412,663, forward strand.
ATAACTTCCCCAGCCAGCAGATAAATGTAGCTTGAAGTGAATTTTCTATTGTATTGGCATCCAGCAACATCGGAGTTAGAATACCCTATGATCTCCAGCTGATTCAATTTCCTATATGTAAGCATGTAATCTTTTATCCTCTGTAAGTACCTCGTAACTAGTTTGGCTTGTTTTCCAATTATCCGTACGGGTTGTTTAAATATCTATCAAGCATTCCAACAATGAATGCTATGTTCGAACGTGTACAAACTTGGGCATACATAAAACTCCCAACTGTATAAGGATATAGAATCTTTTGCATGGTCATTCTTAGCTCCTTGTTCGAGATTAAATTTGTCTCCTTCAGCAACATGGGTGTCACCTGACTTGCAGTCCTGCATGCCAAACCTTTTGAGAACGTTATCGATATAGGTCTTTTGTGACAATCCAAGAATACCTCGAGATCGGTCTCGTTGTATCTGAATTCCTAATACAAAAGAGAGGTCACCAAGATCTTTCATCTCAAAATTTTCGATAGAAATCTCTTAGTTTCTTGTAATGTGCCTCTATGATTAGTGGCAAGCGATATGTCATCCACATACAAAACCAGAAAAAATAAAATTACTCCCACTAGACTTGTGATACACACAATCATCAACAACATTTACCTCAAAACCAAATAAGATAATTACATGATGAAATTTGTGGTACCATAGACATGAAGCTTGTTTGAGCCCATAGATGGATTTCTTTAATTTACAAACTATATTCTTTAGGTCGCCTGACACGAAGTTTTCTAGTTGCACCATATAGATCGTTTCATCAATGTCATCATTGAGAAACGTTGTCTTTACATCTATCTAATGTAACACAATGTTAAAATGTGCAACAAGTACCACAATTGTCCTAAAAGAGTCCTTCACAGAAACCAGAGAGAAAGTCTATTTATAGTCAAATGCCTTCCTTTTGGGTGGGGCCTTTAGCTACAAGACGAGCTTTATATCTTTTTCACATTACCTATGGAATCCCTCTTGGTTTTATATGTGCATTTACAACCAGTGGGTTTCACACCTTCTGGTAATGGGACAAGATTCGAAGCCTAATTTTCTTGCACATTATACCTCTCATTCAAGGCACCAATCCACTTTTGAGAGTTAGAACCCAAGCATGACTGATGGAAGTAGCTAGGATCATCTTCCAACATTCCAATATCTTCCTTACGTTCTTGGAGAAATACTATATAATCATGCAGAATAGCACTTCTCATTTCTCTAGTGGATCTCCTTAGTTCTCGAGGTTGTTAAATTTGTTTTTTGGAACACTTTCCTCATTCTGAGTGGGGAGTTGTTGAACATTGTCTCTAGCCTTATTTCTCCCCCCAAACTCAACATCTTAAAAAAATGTTGTAGTTCCCATCTTAAAAATTGACTGGAGTGTAGGATCAGAAAACTTATATCCCCTAGATTGCTCAGAATAGCCAATAAAGTAGCTCCTAAAAGTTTTGGAGTCCAATTTATTTTCATATGGTCTATAAGCCCTTGCCTCAGCTGGGCATCCCTGAATGTTAAAATGCTTTAAACTAGGCTTTTTGCCTGTCAAAAGCTCATAGAGGGTTTAATAGTTTCTTTAGTCAGTACTCTATTAAGAATATAAACCACAATCTTTAGTGCTTCTCCTATAGTAGAATGACTAATTATACTCCTTACCATATCTTTAAGAGTTCTGTTTCGTCTCTCAGCTATACCGTTCATGCTAGGAAATCCTGGCATAGTGTACTGTGGGACGATTCCACATTCCTCTAAGAATTTAGCAAATGGTCAAGGACGTTGTTCACTTGAACCATCATGTCTACCATAGTGGCACCAAAATTTAACCACCAAATGTTTCTAGGTTCTGGAACTAAATTAATCACAGAACAAACCAAAGTAAAGATTGTACTCCTCTTTGCACGCCGAGCATGATATTTGGTACATTTTTTTCTTGATATGTCCAGGCTTCTCGCAAAAGAAACAACCCTCAGTGTCTTTTTGTTGTTTCTTTTGTGGTGGACCCTTAGGAGTAGTATAATATTCTTTCATCTTTCTTTTGCCCTCATCTTTAGTGGTGTTGCCCTTAGAAGTGCTACCCTTAGATACGTAAATGAGCACTTTTAATGATTTCTTACTTCAATCTTTTTTCCTCTTGCACACAATATGAAATCAACTCATTAAGAGTCCATTTCTCCTTATGGCATTTATAATTGACCTTAAATTAATTGAATTGTGCAGAAGCGATATTAATACCAAATGCACGAGCAAGTCATCAGACAAGTCGAGCTTCAATGCCTTAAGTTTTGAAACAATGTGAGACATCTGCATGATATAATCCCTAATATTTCCTTTACCTTTATACTTCATTGAAATCAAGCTTTGCAGAAGCGCGCTTTTTTTAGCCTCATCATTTTTCTCAAAATGTTTCTCAATTTCGGTAAGGAAATCTTTAGCATTACTTATCTCTTCAGATATAGTGCCCCTGAAGGCTTCTGGAATGCTGCTCTTAATGATCATTAGAGTGATGCGATTTGAGATCCCATTTCTCAAAGTTCCTCTTATCATCCGGTGAACTCTCATCTGTTAGAGAAGCGGGTTCCTCAATCACTGGTACAAGGTCTAGATCTATACAACAGAGAACAATTAATATGTTCTATTTCCAATCTTTGAAGTTAGTCTCATTAAGCATGAGAATAGAACTTAAGTTGGCAGATATAGTAGTAGTAGTAGATGACATATACCTGTATAGAGAACAACAGTAATCAAATATATATATGTTATGCACACATGATATCCTCAATCAGCAATCAATAAATTCAAATAATGGCAATCCCATCACAAGAATCCGAGCGCAACATTAATATCAAGTCTTTGAACAATAATATTAACTGTAATTTGTACTCTTGTTGCAGTGATCAAATATTGACAATAAGTCATGCCAAATAACAAGCTTCTCTTTGGATTGACTTATTATGCGCATGAAAACCAGATAATTGTCATACATTTACTACTGCAGTTGTCCGTGGAATTCAGCCCAATATTAGTCTTCCTTTGGGCCGACTAATATCTGCATGAATATACACGCACACAAACGTCTAATATCTCAATAAACTAGTCTTCGTAATAGAGGTCACTTTGGCAACATAGTGCGTCAATTAGCCTTCCTCAAATATTAGACAACCATATATTTGAATTAATTGATTTCTTCATCAATTCCTATATCCATAGGAATTTTAACCTAACTTTCAAATAGACTCAAAATTGGTGTTGCAGCACCCGACATCGGCGACAGCAGTAGCCTAAAGGTGCTTACAAGATGTAGCGATGTGCAAAATTATTCTGAAAATGCCTTAATCCAAGTTTCCAAAATATGCATATACCCATTTAACATGGGATCATGCACAATAACTCTATGGCTTGGTCCATTAAACAATAATTAATTAAGGCATTTCATGACCACTGCAACTAATGCTATGGACATTACTGGACCTCAAAATCCCATCACAATTCAAATATAAAATACCTTCATAGAGTATTATACTACACAAATATAATACAATACTAAAATCGAGATGATTCACAAATGGCGTCAATACTGATGAAAAGGAACTCTAAATCATAATTTCCTTTTATCCTCTTTAGAGTTGACTTTTATAATCACGAAGGATTTTTAGTTAAATCCATAAAATAAATTTGATATATTTTGGTGAGAGTCGTCGAAAATTTCCTTATTTTGATCTCATGGAATCTGAACTTGGCCAACGCCGGCAAGCTCGTTACGGCCAATTCAAAACATTAGTTGGTAGAAGTAAAAATAGCATAAAGTCTAATTTTTAGTCCATAATCATGTAAATCTATAGCACACTGTATCTGTACTAAAATTGACAAAGGAGCCATGTAATTCCAATTATAATCATTAGCTCATCAATTTCAATTAACATTATTAAATTGATGTACTACTGCATACGACCTTTAATTGATCGGAACCCTCAATTCACATTTAAAAAATCATACATATGGGCATGCTGAATATAAACAAACATGGCCCAAGTAAATTATTCCAAGCAAAGGCATTAAATTATGCCGCCCCATATCCGAATTCAATGAAAGGAAATGATTGAGGTTTGCTGTGGAATTAGTAGCCCGTGGTGAGTTCAATTGAATCCACGTTCCCGGACCAAAATTCATATCGATTTCATAAAAATAATGGGTAACTCCGAATTCTAAAAATTTTAAATTAATTCAAGAATTTACAAAATTACCTTATGAATCAAGCATGGGTTGGCTCTGATGTGACTTGTAGGGTATAAATCCAAACCAAACTACCGAATACCTATCTCGATTCAAAGAGAAAAGAAGAACACATGAGCGGAAGCGTACTTGATTCTACAATCTGAATTGAGATCTAAAAACAACGGGTTATGATTTACAAATTGATGCGTTATTCTTTAGGTTTATTCTTTGTTGGTGGGGATGCAAAGAAAATAAAATGTACACTCAATTAGGGACCTTGATCCCTTTATATAGATAGCTGCTAGGGCTAGAGCTGTTTTTTAATATTTCTAAATTGGCCCCTCATCAATTTAGAAATACGAACTAGTCTCTATACATAATTCATTGACCATTTTAATATTCAATTAAGCAAATTAAACTTATTAATCACTTTTAATATTGGTTAAATCTTAAGATAACCAATGCACATTTAAAACACATGTGTGGCCTCACATGTTGAATAATTATTCCAACATTTGAATAACAACAGTCAAGGAAGGAATGGGATCGTTTGTTCTTTCATTGATTTGTTTTTAGTCAAAACAAAAGCTACTGGGGTCTGTTTTATTTACTTGGGCGATGGGTCGATTGGGTAATTGGGTTAATGGGTTATGTGTTTTTTTTTTTAACAAAGCACCAGCTAGACTCGAACGTCGGTTTTACTCGTCCGCCGATACTAGCTGGTGGGGGTTTGGAATCCCCCTACCTTTTTATTAATAAGGAAAATAAGGAACAAAGGAGGGGGGCATAAACCTGACCTCCAAACAATGAAGAAAAAATATATGCGAAAAGAAGTAAATGAGGAGATACTATCTCCCTAACAATAATGAATGAAAATAATATCCGAATAATAAATAAGGAGGTACTACCTCCCTGCACATAAGAATGAATAAATGCAAAATAGAGATAAAACTAAGGCTCACGAGGCGACGGAAATCCATATCGATCCATCTGGAGGAGAGCTCGAGCTCGAGCCGGCAAGTGATGCGACTCATACTCTGTGTGCCGCTGAAACAATAACCCCTCTGAAGCGAGTGCGTCCGCAACCTGATTGCCCTCACGGAATATGTGTGAGACCATGTCCCTGCCTGTCATGAGAAGCTGACGAATGCGTCGGAGGAAAATAGGTTAGTACGGTTATCTTAAGAGGAAAATAGGTTAGTACGGTTTTCAAATTTCACATTTCAAAAATAAGGTCATCTCATCATATTTACGCGAACCAGGTATCGTTTGACTTATTCAACACGAATCAAGGCGCGCGAATTTTTTTGCACCCTATTCATTTCTTAGCGACGCCCAATTATCTACTGGTCGATCTCCCATAATTGTACTGAGCAACTGCCCAGTTGATTTTTTGTCTTTTTAAAGTTTTTTTACACATGCAGAGCGTGTAGTGGTTGTGTGGTGCATTACACAAAGTGTATAATTTATGTAATGCATTACATAGAGTGTGTAATATTTTGTTATTTTCCCAAAAAGGGTAGAAATTAATGTGCTGGGTGATCACCCAAATTTATACTGAGTGATTGCCCAGTATTATCGTGCACCTGATTTGTCCGATTATTTTTATTTGACCAGATTTTTTTATTATGAATCTTTAATGTTGGTAAAGTCTTCTTCACTCGTATTCACATTCAACCTTATCAAAAAGTTCAGCCACCGGGCAAAAAAATCACTCACGACTCACGGCATATATGTTCAGCGGAGTCAGCATGTGTTTAATGGTTTGAAAAATACTTATCTCATCAAGACACCTCTACATATCACACACCAGCCACATTTATCTATAGTAAAATGTAGATATTACTAGCGAAGGACAAGTACTATAAATACATATTATTAGGTTCAACCTGTTCGCAAATAGGAATCAACATTTCATGTGTAAAAACTTATATACACTTCACTCCATTTCTTCAACTCCTAGATCGATCTTGGTCAATCAGCTCTCACGTAGTTTTGCTAAAATGAATTTTAACATGGTGAGAGCTCCATAACTTATTCGATCTTGATGGTGCTTGAAAGTTAGCAACATCTCCAGTCGAGCTCACGGTGCCATAGTTACGGAAGATAAACTCGCCTTGCTTTTCTTGTTTCCTAATGAAGTAGTTCCTTGATCTTTTGTTGTTCATCCTTATTTGATTCAATTTGCACTACAACAATAAATATGAAGCAACACCAAGATTAAAAAAAAAAATTACAAATCCGTAGTTAATTAATTAAACAAAAATACACATTAACTCCTTCGTCTATACCTTGGAGATGTTCGGAAAGATTCTCGAGAACCTGGATTCGTCTTTTTAGTTGATCATTCTGAATTATCAACGTTTTTTCATTCTCTTTGAGAATAAGCACTTTTTGTGTTAAGTGAGATACTCTTTCCTGCACAACATTCACGATTAATGATTATAAATATATATACACACATTAATTTTTTTTTATTTATAAATGATTAAAGACTTTACATGTTGACGCTTTACTTCTTCTTCCAAACCTTTAGTGTATTCAATCATTCTTCTTCTTGATCTCTGAGCAGAAAATCTATTGGCTATAGTCCTGCAAAAAAAGAAAAAATAGTACTTAAGATGAAAAGTTATTATTTTAGAGAAGAGACATAGTGATTAGTTTAGAAATAAAATGATTGAACAAGCATAATCATTAATAGACAACCCCAACCCCCTCTCCAAAAAAAAAACAAAATAATAATAATAATAATAATAATAATAATAATAATAATAATAATAATAATAATAGAAAACCGAAAACATACACAATCTCCAATTGAAAATGATTTTTAAGGAAAAAAATAAAAAGACTAAGAATCGTAGAACTGGCATTAATTATTTATATGAAAAAAAAAATGATTGTATATGCATATGTATTAGTAGGTGGCAAATCGTTCATTTACCGTCTAAGCTTCTTCAGATCCATTCTCAGGTCTATTTTACAACCTGTTTGAAGTTCATATACGGCGATTGCTTCACTGATCGTTAATGGTTTGTGGGTAGGACGTGAACAACTCGGAGTAGACCATTGAGATAATGTCCCGAATTTGAAAACTCCATCCCAAAGATCCTTATCATTGCTCTCATTTACAAGAACTCTAGTTGTTTCCATCTAGCTATAGCACGACTCTGTTCCTCACCGCTTCAATAAACAAAAATGCGGTTCACCAATAGATTACCTGCAAAGGTAAAAAATTTAAGCTTATAAATTAATTAGAAAAAAAAATGACCAGACAAAATCATGACATTGAAAAGTTGTTTAAGTGAAAAGAAACTGTATATAAGCTATAATTAGATGGAATAAACCTTCAAAGAACTGTAAGATGGACAATGAGAAGTTCCTGACACAAGCTTAGATTTATACATACATAACCAGTTGTTCGAATTAACTGCAATTTAACTCATTTTTCTTATAAGGTAAATTATTTACTAGCTAATTAAATTGCAAATACTGGTTAATTGCTATGCAAGCAATTCGATATGAATTACCTCAATAAACCCTTTGATTCTGTGCACTCACACTTTAACTTGTCAATATACGTAGTGGAAACTTCGTAATATTACAAAACGTAATATAACAGTTCTTAATTTTCATATCCTAATCTTATCTATCTTAATTCTTAATATAAATAAAAGAAAAAGTGTTGGAGTGGGGCTCATTGTCAAATTACCCCCCTAAATGGCGCTTCTTTTCATTTTTAACCACTGCAGGCAAGTTGTTTCTTAATTATAAATTAGGGATGGAATCTTCCTTTTTCCCCCTTGACATATGGGGACCAAAGTTTACTTCCTAATTTATAGGGAATGAACCACGTTGGATGTTGAGTAATGTACAATGCAATAATGTATACGGTGTGCATGTGGCATGATAGATAGACAAATAAATCTCAGATAAATTTAATGAATGGTTATTGAACTTTCAATATGTAACTAATTACTCATTAAATTTTGAAATGTAATTAAATACTCACTGAACTTTGCTTAACGTCATTTATCGATCACTCGTTAACTTAATATTTATTCTATTAGCGTATTGCACCAATTTGAATGGCCCATATGACCAACTAGATCAACTGCTGATATAAAAAAACTCACTCAAATATGATGAAAAGTTATATAAACAATAAAAAACGCGACACAAGTACTGTATCAGACAGTGGCATTTCTGATACTTTATTTACTTTTTCTCTGATTTAAGTTCCAGTAGATGAATTTATTTTGTCAACAATTAGTCTAACTATCTATACGAAGAACGTTATTAGTCATATACACATAATTCTTAAATATATTTAAATGTTGAGTTAAAGAGTGATTATTAGTTGACATTAAGTAAAGTTGAGTGAGTATTCAATTACATTTCAAAATTCAATGAGCAATTAGTGACATCTTGAAACTTTGGTGACTATTCATTAAATTTACCCATAAAATCTCATAGATCAGTTTTCTCTTTCTCTCTTTTCAATTTTCTCTCTCGTTTTCTTTACTTTTTCTTTACATTCTACTTCACACTGTCTACAACTAAACACTCAACTTGACACTGCCTAACAATTTTTATTATTATTATTATTATTATTTTGAAATTGTGTCTATAGTTCTCCTCTTTTTTGACTTTGACCCCTTTTTTTACTCTATCTGCTCATTTAAAATAATATTTCTCTCTATTTAAGTGTCTAACTATCTCGCTTATATCACGTATGCACCGTATAAATTATTGCATTGGAGATGGACATGCCTATTTAATAGTTGGCAGTTAAGTTGAATGCCAATGATATTCTTTTTCTAACGATAATTATTTCTAAGAATATGTAAAAATAATTTTTAAACCAGTGTTCATGTTAGAAATGATCCTTTACGTTGACAATTTAGTTTTATTTATAGATTTAGATTAATTATAATGACTATGTAAGTTGAATGATGCTATTCAATCTAATTTATATAAAAAATATTAGAAAAAAATGTTTTTTCTTCTTTAAAAATCCGCTTGATCTACCAAAAATAAACGTGACAAAGTTGTAATTTTTATGGAACTTTAATTAATTAAATTTATATTCTTTTAGGGAACTATGATAGCGTGAAAATTCAAGTGAAATTTATTAAACTTATATGCAACTGTACAAATTTAACATTTAATTACTTAATTTAATGTTCGAAAATAGAGACATTAAGCTTATTTCCGAATTAGTTTTTACAACAATACGTACAAATTAATAATGGTATTGATATAAATCAATTGTTGTAATAGTATAGTTAGATTTATATCAATTATAATTGATATAAATCTAACTATTGATTACCGATGGAATATTTCCAACGGATAGATATCCGTTGGCAATTTCCGACGAAAAACTAAAAATCATCGGAAATCTCCGGCGGAAAGTGAAAACCGTCGGAACTCTCCGACGGACAATGATGATGTCGGTAATCACTGACGACGAAAAGAAAACCGTCAGAAACTTCCGACAGAAAATTGAAATTCCGTCGGAGATTTTCGACAGCCAACGTTTGGCGTCAGAAATTTCAGACGGGAGAACTCCATGTCGGATATTTCCGACTGCAAGACTGTTCGTCGGAAAATACCAACGGATTTGATGCCGTCGTTGGCAATTTTTGATGGCACAAGACTACAGTCGATAATTTCCGATGGCCTAATCTCTGTTGTTAGTAATTTTCGACGGCCTAAGCTCTACTGTCGGTAATATTTTACGGCCTTGATTTGTCATCGAAAATTTCTAAAAACTTTGTTACTACTATCAATAATTTCAATGTCATTTCTAGCTCTTGTAAAATTTATTATTATTATTATTTTATCGGAATATGCACTAATTTTGCATAAGTATATGATTGGAATTATTTCGCTCCAAAAATAAAAATTTCTCAAATTTATTTTCATGTATTTCATAGAATAAGTATATGATTGAAATTATTTTCGGTATAAAATACTTTTCTTATTTAATTGAAAAGAGAAAATTTTATGTAATCATGCAATAATAAATAATGTAAAAATATAAACTTTAATTAGAGGAATAACTTTCACTTGTTTATTAATTTTAAAATAAAGGTCTATGATTCTATAGTTTAAATTACATTTGTTTGTTCCTAATCCCAAAAAGACAAAAAAACATTGGCTTGAAACATTGAAATGGAAAAAATAATTATTTACTTTAAATTATTAATATTAAATTAAATTAAAGATGAACCACATTTGAACAAAAAAATAAAATTCAGTAAAGAATTCAACAACTTTTAAATTTATTTTAATTTCGCTAATGCAAACCGTTCATTTTTTTATTTTGAAAGTGAATTGTTAATTTTACTTTAAATTACCAACGGACTCAATGTTGGCGTCCGTAATTTCCGACGGTAGTCATCGGTAATTTTCGACAGCAGAGATTAAGCCATCAGAAATTGCCGACAGTAGCGTCGAGTCCGTCGGTAATTTCCGATGACTTAAGCTTTGTCGTCGGTAATTTCCAACGGCCTGGATTTATCGTCGGAAATTTTCAACTATTTTATTGCTAGTATCGATAATTTCAATGCCATTTCTAACTATTATAAAGTTGCTATTATTATTATTATTATTATTTTGTCGGAACATACAATGATTTTGCAAAAGTAACTTTATTAGAAGTTATTATATTTTTCATCTTAAATCATAGCCTATTGGCTTCCGAAATTTAAAAGTAAAAATTTCTAAAATTTATTTTTCATTATATTCATGGAATAAGTATATGATTGAAATTAGTTTCGGTATAAAATACTTTTCTCATTTAATTGAAAAGAGAAAATTTTATGTAATCATACAATAATAAATAATGCAAAAATATAAACTTTAATTAGAGGAATAACTTTCACTTGTTTATTAATGTTTAAATAATGGTCTATGATTCTACGGTTTAAATTACATTTGTTTGTTCCTAATCCCATAAAAGAAAAAAAACATTGGTTTGAATCATTGAAATGGAAAAAATAATTATTTAATCTAAATTATTAATATTAAATTAAATTAAACATGAATCATATTTGAACTAAACAAAATAAAATCCTGCAAATAATTCAATAACTTTTTAATTTATTTTAAATTTTAATTTCGCTAATGCAAACCATTCATTTTTTTTTTAATTTTAAAAGTGAATTGTTAATTTTACTTTAAGTTACAATAATAATTTTGTATGCAAAAAGACGCTAATTCATTTATTCATATTTCACAATGGTAAAATTTAAAATAATAAAATCATGATAAGATAGACTATAAATATCATAGATAATACAATTTTTAATGAAATAGTATACTATTATATACATAATTTTTTTCGAGAGGTAAAGTTCATGACATCCAGCTCTTATTTTTGTAATTTTCTATTATTTTAGCAATCAAATTGTATCTCGAGATAAATTTTCGATACGAGATATATACTTCCCAATATATATATATATATATATATATATATATATATATATATATATAGACACACACACAATGTTTTATTTTTTTAGTAAATTATATTTATTCAAAAAAATATATACAATGCTTTAGTAAAAAGTAATTAATTAATTTTTAAATTAGAAAACTACAAGTAAACAAGAAAGAATATTTAATGAAATAGTATTTTAATATAAACAATTTTTTAATAAAAATACATTATCTTTAAAATTGGAAAGCTACAAAGGAAATAGAACAAATATAGTATAAATGCAAAATATGAACAAGAAGTAACATTGGCCTAGCGGCTGTAACATCATTTCTCATTTGTCAGGTCACGAGTTTGAACCATGACACTATCATATTATGATGCAATTTAATTGGAACATGTAGTGGTGGTTCAAATGGGTCGGCTTAATTGGTTGAGCCCATGGGTTCGTACGTGTTGGAAAAAAAAATTAAATTTTATTTTATTTTTTAAAATTTTTAATTTTTTTTCACATATTGCATGATCCGTCGGTAATTTCCGACGGATATTAATCCGTCGGAAATTACCAACAGATCATGAGAGTTTGTCTGAAATTACCGACGAACTTATATAGTCATCGGAAATCACCGACGGAAAAATTCGTCGTAAATTACCGACAAGACCATAAGTCCATCAGTAATTACTGATATGGCAATCACCGACGAGCTTTTCGACGATTTCTTGTTAGTCGGTAATTGCTTTTTCCGATAGATTTCAGGCTATTACCGACAAATAAATTCGTCGGTAATAAGAATGTTTTTAGTAGTATATTATAAATTTTAAATGAGTGGCTTCCCTCTTTAATTTCCCTTTGATCCTACCAAAAAATAAGTGATCAACTATTACATGTAGTAGTAGTAATAATAATAATAATAATAATAATAATAATAATAATAATAATAATAATAATAATAATAAAATGTGAAAGATGCATACAAATATTAAGTAATTAACCACAAATCACGTAAATCTACTTAGAAAAAATTTCAATAAATTTTTAAAAACAATACCATAAGTTTCACTTTTAACCAAATTATTAGATAACTACAATGAAATTTTGTCACTTATAGCAAAAAGAACAGATAGATACACATCAGATAAATGAATTTGGTATATATTTAAATTTAATTTGCATTCAAACTTAAAGAAACCAAGGAAAAAGAGAGAATGTTACTATGCATTTCGAAAACGGTAAAACGACAATTCATCCATGCATTTTTAATTGTGTTATAAAAGTATAGAAATAATAGAGAGGAATTTAGAAGAATGAATTATAAAGGAATTCCGCAGGAATGAATTCATTAATAGCTGAAACACTGTTATAGGGAAAGCTTGAATAAGCAAATCGTAATGATCGTAATTTCATCGAGGGACATAATGGTCATTCACATCATTAAAATATATATAAATTATTTCCTAAGTGGCTCGCATGAGTTCATAACACTCCCCTTGAATACTATTAATACAAATGTACAAAAACTTGTTTGGAGAAAAAACCCAATGGGAAAAACTTATCCGGGTTGTAGAAAAAGCTTGGAGTGGTTGTATCTTTGCTTCATCAAAACATTGCTCCCCACGATGTCTGTCGGCGGTGTAGGAGTATTCACGTCTTTACTCGTTAAAACCTTGTCAAAGAAAACCCGATGGGAAAAACTTGATCGAAGGAAAAAGTACGGCTACTCCATCGATTTCATATCTTGAGGGACCGATATCCTTACTTACGGTAAAGGATTTCAATATCATCATTGTTTGGATCTAAAGCATTGTCTCTATTATAACTTGATCCAATAGATACACTACTATGTCGATTTCTCTTGTTGTCCTCAATATACCATGAATATGCCTCGTTAAAACCTTATTAGGAAAAACCAGTGGGAAAATCTAATGAAGGAAAAAGTACATTATTCATGTGAATCGCTTTAATGTTGCCTCATTAAAAACGCTTGCTAGGAAAACCCGATGGGATAAAACCTCGATCAATGGAAAAGAGTGCAGCAGCGTATTTTATACAAGTATCTTTTAAGCATTTCAAAATCTTTCATAGATTTGTATGAGTATCATATACATTGGTTCATACTCTTCATTCATCTCACGTGAATGAAATTTTAGATGTTATACAATATCATGTTATATTACGGTGCATATATGCAATCACTTGACCGATCTCATTTTCTCACTATATCGAGATAAATACCTAAATCTCTTGGAGATTTCATATTATGAGATTGGGCTGCCTCATTAAAAACCTTGTTTGAGAAAAACCTTTTGGGATAAAAACATCAATCAAGGAAAAGTCTGACATATAAATTTCTCAACAATATCAATATAGATATTTTGGTCGTTGCATCTGCTTGATACAATAATACATTTGAAACCTCTTCCAAGAGTTTCATTCTCATTTCTCATTAAACCCGTGCATGAACACTTTAATCATAAGGGCATATATTTGACATTGGCATTTTGATGGATTTTAATATCCTCACTATTATTGATAGTATGTCTGCTATCTTTTCATAGTGTGTCGACACTTTCAATTTTATTTCTTTCCCCATATCGACATAACTTATCAAGATATCTCATTATCAATCCTCTTGTAGGATTACACAATATAGTTATGTCTATATACTCTTCAAAGTATATGCCTCCGTTATTAGACCATCTTTAATAATTTGCCGATATATATGATTGGGAAATGTCATAATATCAGCAGCTTACGGCGTGCTAACTTATCAAAGCATCTTAGCGATATATGTGATTGTTCATAGCATCTTTTATGCATCTTTGAACTTCAAGTTCATATTTTAATTGTGAGGATATAGTATGATGCATTTCACATATCATTTAACCTTTAATACTCCCCCTCATGCTAAGAAAATTTAGAACACTAAAATTCATATATGTTCTTATCGTTCGGCCTTAATATGAGAATTTATATAGTTTGCATTCTATTCTCGATATTGGCAATTTATTGGAGGACTTTAAATAATTTGCCACATAATATCCCACTTGTATCATACTCGATCCTTGAGGGTTTATTCAGTATTGGGATATCATTTACTAGCTTTATCATTAAATCTGAAATCATGCTCATCTAGTGAGCAAATATTTAAATAAATTTCAAATTCTGAATCATATACACATGTGGTATCTAGTGGATCATATCATAATATCTAGTAGTCCACATGGAGGATGAAATGGGCCATATTTCTCATCCTTTATTCGGATATATTTGGAATTTATTTCCAATATTAGCTAGTAATGATTTCATCATTTATCGAGAACAATCATTGAAGAATTCTTTTAATTCTTCACTTGAAATATTGATTTCAATAATTATTTAAGCAGGGATGGTCGAGTCAGGTTGCAAGCAGTATTATTGAACTTTTAGTTGATAAATTCTTATATCGATTTCACTAGTATACGTATAGTGCTCAACATGATTTATTACTTTCATCATATGTATAGCTCACCGAGCATATTCCATCATGTTTGGTAGCATTATTACACATCAACGTGCAGCGTGGAATCTTAGCACATCGCTTCATGTTTCCAATCTTGTTCCAACCAGAACCTTACCTCTGGCGTTTATAAATTATCAAGACGCACTACGATTATTCACCATAATAATGGTCCATATATAATAATGGATAATTTGCTCTCAAATCTTGAAAATACTATCCATCGCTCTGAGTCAAAATCCTAAAGGATTTATAGTAAGCTTGAAAGGTTGAGGATGCTAATGAATAAGGGCATCCCGGGAGATGTTCGATGTTTAATTGAAGCAAAGGTTCGATTATCACGGTGAGAGTTTCGATTCCTTCTAAATACATGCTGGTATGGGTAAAGTAGTTTTCAAAGCGGAGAGCAAAAGATTAGGAGGTGCTACAAATGTGCTCGGTGGACATGTGACACTTCGATGTAAATCACGTAAGATGCGTGTCTGTAGAGAAGATAAGATAGCATTCATTAAGGATGGATTGAGTAAGGAGCCTTTGGATGATATTCAACAGGCTCTTGAGACACATCTAGTGGACACGTACAAGGTGGTGATGGTCTTATGGGCCAAATTCAAAGATGTGAACAATCATGTTATAGTCTTGAAAAACTTACTTTAGAAGATCTGTTTGTAAATTTAGTAGAAAAATTTAGTATAATAATTTTCTCATATTAATGTAAGGAAGTTAGGATTGTAATAACGAAGATCAATATTTTTTGTAATTGTAAATATTATTTTTTTAATTTTTAAGATATATATGTATATATATATTATTTTTCAATCACAAATAGGTATATGTCATTCACTAAAATTTTTACGCCTTTTTCTCTTTCATATTTGTCAAAAAAGTAAATAGTACAATCAATTATTGGTTTGAAAATTTTTCTTTAAATAGAGAATTCATATATCTCTCATGTTCATACATTAAAAGTATAGTGCAAAAAGAGATAGGAGTAGAGATGGATATAGATTTTAGAATCATCTCATACAAAGTCGACCTTTACCTACTTGATTAAACCGTATGTGTTCTTGGTGGATCTAAATTGGTAGGCCATATCCAATACGTGGATATAGGCAAACCATTTGTAAGAGTTAGGGAGACAAGAAATCAATATACTATATGGAGGAACCAACAACAAACTTTTAGCTAGACTTATAATGGCCGCATCATCATGGGAATAAGAGTTTCAGTGTAATACCTTTCCATTTAGTTGGATCTAATACTCGGTGGGCAGTTCTACCATAGGTCAGCGGGGTTGGTGCTACAAGCGCAATCCATCCACAAGCGCATGATGTATATGATGAATAATAGTGATGCTTTCATTGTCCTTCCCGGTACTACAACACCTTTGGAGGAAATATTCAATATAGCCTCGTTGTACGGTGGAACTTTCATGTCAAACCAATAGGTTTGTTGAATATTAACCATTTCTTTGATGGCTTACTAGCGTTCCTAGATCGAGTGTAGATAATAAGTTTATCTCTCATTAGTGAGAAAAATACTTATTTACGCTGAAGTCTTTGATGATGAACTACTCATCAAATTTCATGCATATGTTCAGAATGCATGGAAGCCGGATCCGTCGGTCCACGGACAACCCTTTGGTGTCAGCGAAAAGAAAGTCGAATCCTTTAAATATCTCATTATGAACCACGATGTTGAGGTGGCGAGTGACGAATATTTATACTCTCGGCGCACCCTTCATTTATGGGTTCAATATGTATTTTCTTTTCGCATTTTTATATTTTAGTGTCTATTGCCATCTTTGATATTCTCAATATGTTCCCTTACATTTGTTTTGTACTATTACGGGTAATAATAATAATATCATATTGGCTTTATTCAAATCTGAAATCTAGTGATTATGCTTCTTCAAGAGCATTTTATTCTCATATTAATACAATCTCATATCATCGATGAGATTACTTCATATAATCTTTCCATGCGATATATTTTCTTTGATTTATCAACATGGGATCTATTGAGCATTTTACTTTCATCTATTTATCCAATAGTAACCCGGTACCAACTGCTCAATTTTCTCCATCAATATTCAATAGGCATTGGAAAGTAGAACATTCCTTTATTAAATGCTTCTTTAAGAGCATTTCTCATCATATCACAATATACTAATCTCATAATGAGATTTTTCACCCAGTATATTTTCTTTCTCTTTTATCACAATGGGATTCTTTGAGCAATTTCACTTCATCAATACATACAACGGTAAATTTCGGTATCACTTGCTCAAATCTCTTCTTTAATATCAATAGAATATTCATATCGAACATATATAAATCAGTTATCCAATTGTGGGGTTTAATCCAACCACATTTGTAATAAGCATTAAGTAGCGTGTGGTATAACCCACCACATTGAAAATATGCATACCAATCGTGTGATATAACTCACCACATTGAAATATATCTGAGAATTTAAAGTGCGTAAATTTAAATTTGCAGAAATTAAATTTCCTCCAATAGGTGGTCGAACCTACCTTATGGGAATTATTGCAATAAATATAAATTTCACGAATTTAAATTGCCGAATTAAAATGCATAATGATTAACTACTTCTTGAGAGTAGGATCTCGCTTTAGTAGAAGGTATCACCCATCACTTAGCATATAAATTGCATAAATATATAAAACCTTCATTCAGTGATGGTTGAACCCATCATCGAGGTAGGAGGTATTGCAAGTATTTAAATTGCGATAAATAAAATCACGAATTAAATATTGAGCTGCTTCTCACGGAGCTTGTTCTTCTAGAACAAATTCTCATTACTTCTACAAGAGCTCACTTTTCCTTTTAGAATAAGTATATTATGTATTTAAACTCTTGGGAGTTAAAATAAAATTCGATCTTTAACTCAAATGGACTTGGTCGTAATTAATGGATTTAGAATTTCTTCGGGAATATTCTATCCATTTTTGTTTATTGTCGTCAAAGTAAACGACCGGAGGTCGAACGATCGTCTCGCCAACCGCTACCGATTCTTGTGGCTTGCTGGCAGTGCGTGGCGCTACACATATTTCTTTATAAAATATTAATACATACTCAATGCTACCAGCAGCTACGATTCATGGCGGTCACTTTGCTGGCAAGTGCGTGGCGTTACACATATTTCTTTATAAAATTTTAATAGTATAAGGATTAATACGTAAATATTCACAAGTCCAAGGACCCTTTTGTAACTTTTTTAAAAGTTGGGGTCTTGATTTGTAAATTTTGAAAGTTTACCTTATCAATATTGGTGTCAAATCGAAGATCTCGTTAAATCGAGTATAATGGAGTCGAAAAATTTGATTTTGATAATGTATGCTCCTTATATCTCGAGAAAGCGAATGTTATAGTTTAATATATTATTATATTATAAAATAATAATATATATACCTTTCCGTCCTTTTCGATTTTCCTTACATTCGTTTCGCATATTTACGGATTAGGAATTAAAGACATGAAGTAACACGGTGTGATTTGTGAGTACTTTACGGTTTCAATTACAATTGAAGAAGATGCGTGTAGGAGAAGTTTATTAAAAAAACAATTCGTTATTTGAGAAATGTTTAATCAGGTTTACGATCTGAGAGGATCATCGTTAGATGCAGCGTGAAAGCATACTCCCTTCTTATTACTCAAGGCTAGAGACTCGTGCTGATAACGTGTTATAAAAGTATAGAAATAATAGAGAGAATTTAGAGAGAATGAATTATAAGGAATTCACAGGAATGAATTTCATTAATAACTGAAGCCCTATTTATAGGGAAATTTCGAATGGCACAATCGTAATTACATAATTTCATCAGGGACATAATAGTCATTCACATCATTAAAATATATATAAATTATTTCCTCGTGGCTCGCGAGTTCATAACAAATTGGAATAATTATAAGATTCTAGTGGCTGCACTTTTAAAGTTGGGATCTTTTCTAAGTGGGCTACGAGGTCCCATATTATATTATAAGTTTATAACTACACCACTTTTGAATGTCTCTACATTTTTTATGGTCTCTAATTGTTAGCGCATATGATTAATTACAATGTTGTTCGAGTCTTTCTAGTATGGTGTTGTAACTTCTTTATCGTGTATTGGGTTTCATGCTAGCTCATTTATTTATTTATTTATCATAATTATTTTTATATTATTATTTATTTATTTATTTTGAATATCATGCTAGCTCATTTCTTATATTCTTTAACAAAGTAAGCAAAATACATAAAGATAATAAATGAATAAAGATAAATAAGAATGAAGATCAATTGTATTATTTCATCAAATGTAAATGTTCTAGGTATATAGCTTACAAAATCTTGTAGATCCTTCATCCTAACGAACTAAAACAAACTAAACTACTAGATAACAATAAAATCTTAACTTTCTAATTTGAACAATAACATAAATCTTAATATCGTCTCAACAAAATATTTTAGTAACTTTAATTTAACATCTTCACCTATGCAATTTAGAAAAATAAAATAATATGATAATAACATGAGTAGAATTCCTTATTATACGTCCATATTAATGGTTATCACATAAAATTTTAGAATAGCCGCTAGCTTCTATTCCTTATATATCTCTTAATTTGAGCATCTTATTTATAGCCAGTTTTTTGTGTTCCCGAGAGTACTATAATTACGGTGCTCCCCGAAGCACTTGAATATTTCCAATCTTATTTATACATGAAAATCATTTTTTTTTTTTGACTTGTAATCAAAATACTTCATACTTAATGAATCCCGTGAGCCAAATAATATATGTTGACGCATCAACAAGAGGACTTGCCACATAGTACGACATAATCCATCATTTGTACTTTTTATACAATTAAATTCCTTCATTTGTACTTTTTAAAATTGTTGGAGCTCCCCCTCGTCATACTTATTCCAGATCTGGTCCCGGATTTCAAAACGGATATCGGATCGGGTCCGAAAATGCCAACGATGGCACCGTAACTAAGGTGCCATCGTTGGCACCTTATCATTCCTACTGTCCAAATTAGGCATATTCAGGGTGTGTTTGATTCACAATAAATTTCGTGTAAGTTTTATTTATTCGAATTATTTGTAGATTGTATGATTGAAAATAAGAGATAGGGTATTAAAAATATAAGTAATTGCGTGTGTGGTTGAAAATGAAAAGAGAAATTTCTTTTTTAAAAAAATGTGTTGTGTAGAACAAGGCCTCAATATTGTTTAATTTACCTACAATCGATGGCTAACTTCTGCGCGTAAATAACAAAGATATACAAATCTCTCTCTCTCTCTCTACACACACACACACACATATATATATATATATATATATATATATATGTTTGTGTATACAAATTATTTTTGTGCTATTTATTTCTTTCCCAACCAACACTGGCTTTTTCACCCATGCGTTGCATGGGAGACTAATTTTCCAACAAATAACTCTTTTGATAAATGTTAATAGTATGATATTAGCACTGCTAAAATAAATTGAATATCGATCAGAGCACTATAAGACAAAATAATGAAAGAATTCCTTAAAAATTTTGAAAGAGTTTTCCTTTTTATTGCACAAGAGACAATTTTTTTATAGAGATTGTGATCATGCAAATGCGAAATAAAATAATTTTAAATTAAATATTATAGTTATC
The DNA here is from genome assembly GCA_018223645.1 of Jasminum sambac. NCBI lineage: Eukaryota > Viridiplantae > Streptophyta > Magnoliopsida > Lamiales > Oleaceae > Jasminum > Jasminum sambac. The sequence continues at coordinate 25,433,520 of CP073641.1, forward strand.
AAAATAATCACACTATAAAACTTTGTTTCCATTCGTAGAGCTTTATCGTTTTTTATTTAAAATTATTTTACATTCTATTGTATTCAATTATAAATTTGAGAGATATAACTATACTATTGTGTGATACATGGTATTGATAATAAATATGTGAATAATTATTTTAAAAATTTTATTGTGAAATAGTATCAATATAGAGATAGATATATTATAGAGTGAAAAAATATAGTGGGTACAGTTCAACAGACCCTAACATTCCATTCCTCTTCCGCTAGAAAACACTTATTCTCGTCCGCACCACAGATTCATTTAATCGAGGTAGAGCGAAGATCATCTAAGAATCGGAACAGGATGACGACTCCATATTCCCTGTCTTCGCCTCTGCTAGAAAATTGTCATCTACATTCAAGCCCAATCGTGATCATATAATCGAAAACTTTTATATCTACTTTTTTTTTGTATTAATAACATCTAATTTTTCAATACATGTCTTCTAAAAATACTAAACACGTATATTAACATATTCGGTATAAACTCACCAATTTAACATATTCGGCCAGTATATTAACATATTTTTTAACTCGCCAATTTAAATCGACGACTTAGTCAATGAACTTTAAAACTTATATAAAATTTAAAATAACAAAAATTAGTACAAAATAAATAATTTAAAATTAATTATTATAAAATCTTAGGTCTATTCATATATAACACATTTTTTTAAAAACAAAAATCTTAAGATCTTAGGAATTGTAAAGAATAAAAAATAAAGTCAAATATGCGTAATTATGATAAATTTACAAAAACACCATATTTGTAGTTTGATTAGTTTTCTATCTTTATTGTCAATCATTATTTTAAACACAATGTGATTTGTAACATTTAAAATTGTTATGTAATTATAAATTATCAAAAATTGATTTTTCAAAAAATACCAACGCGAGAAAACAATTGTCCAACTTTAATGTCACTGATTATTGGTCAATTTGCAACCAACTGCAACCCAAAGAAACAATTATAGACAATACAAAAACATATGAGCATCAAAGCAAAAATATTTTTTGATAAAAGGATGGAAGTAAAAAAGTAAGTGAAGTTAATAAAGTACAAACAATCAATCAACTCACAATTCAATAAGATATAATACCATAATTCTAGAAATAAAAAAAAAACTTATAGGTGTTGTCTTAAATTTATTTTCAAATGCGGAATAAAAAAATGAATTTCGGAAATACATATTTCCTCCAGTAGCAATCTAATTAATTTTAATTATTTTTTATTTTTTAATTAATTATGTTTTTCGTTTTCTAACAATTTAATTAATTTTGATTAATTTTCGTCCAATGAAATCATGTCAATTTTTGTGCAATGAAAATTGCCTAATTAAATCTTAAAAATATAATTAATTTAATTAATTGTAATATAATTAATTATAATAAGCTTTTTAGCTAATTATTTATAAAAAAATAAGTTTTTATTTCTAAAATAATTAGCTTAATAGCCGCAGTTTTAAGAATTACATCAATCTTATTGTTAAGATATTTGATAAATTAAAAGATATTTTTCAATTTAAATGGAATCTTTCATTTTTAGAGGAAATCTACAAACTCATAGCAATTCAACTAATTTTAATTTTATTTTTTTAATAGCACTATTTTGAAACCGTGTCTAATGAAAGCAAAACTTTTCAAAATTTTCTTTTATCTAAATCTAATTTTAAACATATTCCGGGATTTAATTAATTTCTGTTATTTTTTTATTTTTTAAAATTAAGTATATATTTCCCCTCTTAGCAATACAATAACTAATTTTGATAATTTTCTTCCGTTGAAACCATATGAATTTTAATAAAATGAAATTGTATCCAATTAACTCTTAGAAATATAACTAATTTCAAAGTAATTAAAATTTAATTTTTATCAAATTCTATATAAAAATAATTAATTAATGTGCATAGCAACCACAGTTTGAAGAATTTTTTATTAAAGATATATTTTCAAATTAAGAAGATATATTGCAAACTAAAACTTATCTTTAATGTTCTAGAGGAAATCTAACTGACCCATAGCAATCTATTTAATTTTAATTATTTTTGAACTAATCACATTTTCTCCTTTTAGAAATACAATTAATTTTAATTAATGTTTGTCCAATGAAACCTTATCAATTAAATCTTGGCAAAATGATTAGTCTTAGTTTATTTTTTTATTATTATTTTCCATTTTTGCAAATTATTGCAAAAAAGAATTAATTATTTCTAAAATAATTAGTTTAATGGTCCTAGCTATAAGAATTATATAAATCTAACTTTATAGATATTTTGTAATTTAAAAGATGTCTTAAAATTTAAAAGATATCTTGCAAATTAAAAGATATCTTTCATTTTCCAGGGTAAATCTTCCCATCCCATTGCAATATAGTTAATTTTTTTAAAGTTAATTCAATTTTTCCTATTTCAACAATATATATAATTAATTTTGATTAATTTTCATCCAATAAAATCAAGTAAATTTTCATATAGTGAAACCGAGTCCAATTAAATCTTAGTAGTATGAATAAATTTAATACTTTCAACATAATTAATTTTAATTTTTAGATCATTATTTAAAGAATATTTATATTAATATATCTGCAATTTCAAGAATCGTAAGAATCTAATTTTATACATATTTTACAATTTAAAAGATATCATACAATTTAAAATATTTCTTTCATTTTTCAAGAGAAATCTAGTAACTCATAGCAATCTAATGAATTTTAAGTATTTTTTATTTTTTAAATTTATTATAGTTTTCTCATTTGAAAAATATAATTAATTTTCATTATCTTTTCCCATCGAAACCATATTCAATTAAATCTCAGCAACATAATCAATTTTTTTAATTGAAACATAATTACTTTTAATTAATTTTTATTTTTAACTTATTATTTTGATAATAATTAGTTTAATATATGTACTTTAGGGAATTATATGAATATAATTTTAAAGATATCTTATAATTTAAAAAGATTCATTGCAATTTAAAGTATTTTTTAAATTTTTTCACGAAAATTTTGTCGACCCTAGGAATTAAATGAATTTTAACTATTTTTTATTTTTAAATTTATTTTACTTTTCCCTTTCATTAATATGATTATTTTTTATCAATCGTTGTCCATTGAAATATATCGAATTAAATGTTCACAATATAATTAATTTTGGTATATTAAAGAGCAAAGATAGCTTCCATCAAGCTTATAAAAAGGCTCTTATTATATATATATAGATATAAATTTTTAGATTTAGATTAAAAACATAAAATAATAATTTTCAATACTAACGTAGGGAAGCAATTAATCATTTCAAAATTAAATAGTAGATCGAATCTAATTTTTAAATTTTAATGCTATACTTTTATTTTAATTTTGTGTAAAAATTTAATGCATGCTAATTTTGTATCACACAATAATCAAATGTTAATGAAACTGTTAATTTCAGTTAATTCAATTTTTTTAAGAATTAATTTTCATTTCGTAGTGAATTATTTATAAAAAAGGCTCTTATTCTATAGATAGATATGAATCTTTAGATTTTGATTAAAAAATAAAATAATAATTATCAATACTTATGCAGGAAAGAAAAATTCAGATTTAATATTTAATATAAATAATGATTTATTAATTTTTTTGTTAGGATTGATTGTTAATTAATAAAAAAGGAAAAATGAAAAAATAAAAAAATTGCAAAAGCTAAGTTCGAATTAGTGGAAATTTGAAAAAATCTAATTTTTACTATATATATTTCCTTATTTTTGGTAAAGATAAGATCTAATATAGATAATGATTTGTTAATTTTTTTATTAGGGATTTATTATTAATTAATAAAAAATCAAAAAATCAAAGGAAAAAAGGGCTTAATTTTGGTGAAAAACTAATTAATCTTATTTAAAAAAATAAGCTGAAAAATGCCTCCTTTTCTTTATATATATATATAGATATAGATATAGATAGATATAGATATAGAGATAGATAGATATAGATATAGATTTTAGCCTCAAAATTTGTTTGTTTGTTTTTTTTTAATTAAGTTCAATTCCTTTTTTTTGCATTTAATTTAAATAATAATCCGATTAATACAATTAAAATATATAAATTCGACTTTGGAAATTGTGGTGAATCCTAATCCCATTTTGCAAATTAAGCGAAACCGCTTTTAAAATTATTTAAAATCCTTCAATTGATATAATTAAAATCCGATTCATATAAATCAAATTTTACAAATTGCACACAATCCCAATCCGATTGATATTAAATCCTACTAGTATTTTCACCAGTACATTGTACGGAAAGATGTGTTCATCAAACAATTATGTTGCCTCTTACTAAAAAGAACAAAATCCATGTGAATTTTTTAAAAATTTACAAACTAACCCCTGTGTTTCGGAAAAATAAGCCCTATTAATATCAGCCCCTTTCAGGTGCTCCCGGGAGCGCCGTAGTTACGGCACTCTTTGAGGTGATTTACGACCACATATGATCTCCATTTTAAAATTCGAGATTAAATCTAGGTCCACCACGACAAGAAGTAACTCCTGTAATTCGGAAAAAATTTTGACGATACCATGGTGGTCGATCAAAGTTTGTTGCCATAATTTGGCCAAAATATGGCTAAAAACTTTGACCGGCCACCACGGCATTGCAGGAAAATTTTAAGAATTGCTGGCACTCCACCTCATTGTATTAGACCTAAAACCGGTTTTGAATTTCAAAATGGTGGTCATATGTGTTTATAAATAATCTCGGAAGACAGTGAAAACAAAGGATAAGGAGAGAGAGAGAGATAGAGAGAGTGAGACGGTGGGAAAGTGGGAAAGAGATTATAAGAGATCAGAATGGACAAAGACAAGAGGTGGTGAAGTAGGTGGAGCTAATTTACGCTGTGCTCTATTATCATACAAATACGATGAGAAAAGCATTATAGAAATTGTACGAATAAATTAGCTTATTGGTAATAGATCGATTTTTGTTACAGAAGCTCATCTATAAGATGCAACTGTAGAGCATACTTCCCTCATATTACTCAAATGGCTAAAGACTCGTGCTGATAACGTATCATAAAACTACAAAGAAAATAGAGAGAATTAAGAGAATGAATTCTCACGATGATTTTCATTAATGAATGAAACTCTTATTTATAGAAACTTCTAGTAGCTCAATTGTAATCATATAATTTCATCAAGGGCATAATAATTGTTCACATTATTTTTAAATTATTGAAGTTAGTCCACATGAGGCTCCATGTGTCTTTCAATTATTCATAACAATTATTATTATTATCATTATTATTATTATTATTGAGTCTCGAAATGCATGACGGATAAGGGATGAGTCAAATGGATTAAACTACATATAAAAATAAATAAATAAAAAATGTAATTCTCACAATGATTTTCATTAATGAATGAAACTCTTATTTATAGAAACTTCCAATAGCTCAATTGTAATCATATAATTTCATTAAGGGCATAATAATTGTTCACATTATTTTTAAATTATTGAAGTTAGCCCACATGAGGCTCCACGTGTCTTTCAATTATTTATAACAATTATTATTATTATCATTATTATTATTATTATTGAGTCTCGAAATGCATGATGTATAAAGGATGAGTCAAATGGATTAAACTAAATATAAAAATAAATAAATACAAAACCTACAGAAGAATACCGACCATTGGGATCGATGAGGCAATTTTTCCCTTTCCACATTATGAATTCTCCCTTTTCTCTTTTACACACACACATTTTCTACAGAAGAATATCTGCCATTGGGGATATTAATAATCAACACATTTTCAGTAAGCATTGCTGAATTTTCAGTAGTTAATTAAATTTGTTATCGCCACAAGTTGACAATTGAAGTCCAGACTCGAGTTGAGAACGGAAATCTCACCCCCAAGATGGTATGAACCGAACCTCACGAAATGTGAAAGTAAGTACATTCGTGAAACAAACCAGTTAATAATAAGTGAGCCAACTTGAAACATCCCAAAAAACATGAGCTCATCTTTATATGACATGTTAAGTCTTAATATTCCTCTTCAAGAATTAAATAAGCCAATCTCACAAATAATAAGTAAATGAAATAAATAAAAGAGAATGAGAAAGAAAGAATTAAATATGCTAGTCACTTGTCTTAGGAATTGCCCAATAAATCATGTACAGCGGAATATAAAAATAGGCAACTTAAAACCGGATCTACTCGTTTCTTAGATGAGATCTGTGATTAGATATTACCGAAATAGAAATGGATTCCACGGCGAATCTCTCGTTTGTTCTTTCGTTTCCACGGCCGTCCAATCGTCTGGCCTCAATGGTGATCCACACGCCAAGACTACTCTTGAATCACGAACAATTTCGTAGTGGAATACTCTCTCTAAATCTTAGTGCTAGCTAAATTATAGAGAGAATTAAGAGACAACTAACTCTTTAGTTATGGGACAATAATAGGTTATTTATAGGTTTCTAATAAACCTATTTGGTTTAGGAATTTTTAAGCTCCAAGACAACTTAACCCAGTCCAACTATTGGGCCTTGTACATACCAAAACTAACATTCTCCCACTTGGACAAGATTCAATTCAGGATATGAGTATTTGACTTTGTGTGTGACCCATCAGGCTCCCACTCATGATGGCAAACATCATGGTGTCACTATTTGATCTTATCAACATAGAATAAAGTGAAATCCCTATATCAGTTTATCATCGATTCACCTAGATCGCTTGACCCATGTCGTTGTCCATGATTGACATCTAGCAATGTATCATGGCAACCCAATTGACGGGATAAATCATGTGGTAATGACGAAACCTTTACATGTGCGGTTACCGTGGAACTATAATCCATTCATTAATATAACCCGATCAGTTTAGAGATATGGATTCGCGTCAATCTGATTCAACCAACCATGTTGTTCGCTTTCAACTCAACGTTGATTAACTTAATGATTGTAATTGAAAACTCCTTTCACAATCCCACCTTGGCCAAGGATTTTATATCAACTTGATTGGGCGAAATGCAGGTTATAATCTCCCGTTATCAAGGAGTGATGAATCCTATATTGAATACTCACTACCTTCATGCATCTTTCACTATACCTGTACGGCATTTCCAGTCAACCCATGGTTAGAGTATCCTTCAATGTCCACCAACGTAAAGCAATCCTTACATAAGGTTCTATGGTATTCTCAAGTCAAAGGACCAATTCCACACCGCGCATTAGAGGTTAACTACTGACGCAAGGATAACTATCGACATAGTATCTCTAGGTGGGTCATCCAGATGCTTGTTCCACTAACGAAGCATCCACGTGTCCATCCGAATGTCTCCACATTCTAACTTGTGACATCAGTTACTTTCTTCTTTAGAAAGAGATGCGACACGTGCTAGTATATCCGCAATAACAATATCCGAGTTTTGTCATTGCTATGACTAGGGATAATTTAAGAATAAGTGCTAAAAACTTTTATCTCACTATCACAACACCTTATGATTAATAAGTTTTTCCACATTTATTCTACGGATTCTATTATTTTAGTTGTTATGATGAAACAACACAAATATGTAAAATAATAGATCTGCCATTCATGCGCATTTATTAATTGGTTGTTTACGCACATCAATGTCCAACATAGATTGTAACACCAAATTTTACACAAACGGATCCAAATATTATTGTATCTAATACATATAGCTACATCATGACCATCACGAGTATACTGTGACATCCACTATGTCAAAAGATCTTTTGTATTTGTTCTAATCTTTCATCATTTCGTTGTATCATCTCTTCTAAAGAAATATACTACCTCAATACACATTTAGATTGTTGATGAGACCTGGGTTTCCTTCGCTTCTGCGATGGCTCCATTGTTATCACAATCTGTATTGGATCAACAATGCTAGGAAAACATTCAACTTAACAATCTAAATCGCTTCTCTTACTACTTCTAAAGTAACTGTGTATTGAGTTTTAGTAGTTGTATTCATTTGGAACCTTTCCAATTGATCATACTACTTTTATGAGCAACAATTTATCCGGATTGGGATTGCTTGATTGTCTTTCAAGATTAGGAACTGGCGCTTGTAAATCTTTGAACTCTCAGTTCAATTTCTCCATAGTAGCATATGTTTAGTGCTTCTCAAGCAGCTAATAATGTTCTTTTGACCACTATTCAATGTTTCCCACATTGTTTTCTTGGAAAATTTCTTCCCCTCCAAAACATGTGAAACATTTGGTCTAGTACATGTAATCTCTCTCAACCGGTGTTCTCCAACACCTTTCGAGAGTGTAGTCGTATCCCTATAGAACATAGTTCTCTCTATAACTATATCATGAAAAATCTTCTAAAGATTTTATCTATGTACTCGGATTTAGATATGCTAAGTATTTTTCGAGATCTATTTCTATAGATCTTTATTCCAAAAATTGCATGCAACCATTTTCTAAATCCTTAATGGAGAAATCGTTGGACTTTCTCTGGAGATATCGTTTTCTAATAACACATATCCCCATATCGCATTAGAAACACTATTATACTCCCACTAACTTCTTATCCACACTATTTATAATCATTAATGATAAAATCAAAACATTTGATTGTCTCATCAAAATAAAGTTTTTCAGCTCCTTTGGATATGTTCACATGCTTAATTTGATCTTATGGATCCAAAAGTGTTTAAGTTGCATCAGATACAACGTAATTAAGATCAACTTTTGAAAACCGTTTCTAAACACGAGTATCGACGATAATTAGAATTCAAATTAACAAAGACACATATATAGATGTGAATTTTGCTCTCAAATGCAACACTTGTCTTTGATTGCAACATTCTCTATTAATCTTCTCTTGTGAGCATCACATTCCATGTCAACGGGTTGTTTGTAAGCTAATTTACAAACTATAGGTCTAACCCATTTCAAAACTACATTCCACACTTTGATTTCAGTGCATGGAGCCCACTTCGAATTCTAGTGTATCAATCTATATCTTTTTAAGTCAACACCTTGACTTCTACCTTTTATAAACCGTAGGTCTGTCATCCTTGACCAGTAATACCATATTAACAGCCATAAGATCACATCTTACTATAGATGAACCCTAACACGGTTTACATGGAGCCAATGTGTTCTTAAGAACTTTTCTTCTTTACTAGTTTCCATCTCATCAAATGAAGTTTAGCAACTAGTTCATCTAGTCGGTTGATCTCTGTTGTGATTTCTGGAACTCTTTCAAGGTCTATCCTACTCCCGCTGTCCTTTTAGGAAAAACAATTTCTCGAAGATTAGATCATACTTCGATAAGATGACTCTAGTATTAGAAGTGAGAATAGTGATACTCAATAATTTTCCCTTTTGAATATCTATCAAGAGATTTCTCTCATGCTTCATCTAAGCATTATTACTCAAAACCATTTTTGAGTTTTATCTACCAACTTAGATAGAACACTATTTAGTGTGTTTCTTACAAGTTCCATTGCACATCCCAAAACAGTTTTAGAATGAACTGTTAGGCATAATAATTAGATTGCATCATATTAATATGAACAATTTCTCTTATTATACACCATTGGTTGGTGGTATATACCCTCAAATTCAGTGAACGAGAATCTCATTCTTCTAATTATATTCTTAAATAATCTCCACTTTGATCATATCGTAGAGTGAGAATATTCGTCAAATAGCTTTCCTCTTTTGCTTGAACTCTTTTGAACATTTCAAAACTTTTCATGCATCAAGTATAAGATACTATATCTAGTATATAGTCATCCTTGAGCTTGACAATGTAGGAAAGGATATTTTCCGACCTTCTATACAAATCAACCCAATACATCAATATGAATTAAGGTTAACATGTTTTGATGTCGGAATAGGATATAATTACCGTTATACCCTTTATATTTTCTATTCTAATTATTGACCTTTAGAAATCTAATATTACTGATCTTATTTCTATAGTTGATTCCATTAAATGATTGTGAACAACTATTGTTGTTAATCTTAATGGATCAACTATTCTTATCCCAATATGAACATAAATAATGTTCTTCATAAGAACGTGATCAAAATATTCATTCTAAAACAAAATAAAAGGATTACAAAAATAAGAGGTCTTGAATGAAGTAACATTTACTTCATTTCCTACTATTGGTCTCATTATCTTACTTTACAGTGAATTTTCCTATTTGAATCTCAATCATATTTAAATATGGGATCTTCATCCGGTATCTAATACCTAGAAGACTTAAATACGGGTTTTGATAACCTGTGACTTGAAGCAGAATCTTCTCCAATATTCTTCTCTCCTAATGGTTATGTATGCCACACAGTTCCATGCCAAAATGCCAATCTTCTTTGTCTCTACAAAGAGTTATTGACTTTGGATATATCTTTATATGCCTCAATTGTTAGTTTGATCCCCCAAAATCTTTTCAAAGTTCATTTAGACTTCTTCTAAGTCTCATCAAGGATGTCAAGACCATATTGGTGATAGGTTTAACAGTTTGGGCATATCAAACAGATTAGTGGGTATTGTGAATCTTATTTACATCTTAATTCACAACAAATTGTGATAAGCTATTAGGCAGTGTATATTTAACTAAGTCAACGTTTGATTTGTTAACCATTAAGCCTCCAAATAGCATTTTGGATTTTATATTGTTCAATACATGAATCAACTCCGTGAGACAATAAAACAATATAAATATCCATACCCATATGCGATATTTACAACTCATAACTGCAAGTATCATATATACTGCATTATGACCATCACATGATCTTTGTAAATCCACATCATCCTAGCAAGACTATCTTGGCAGGATTTTTTTTTTTGGATAATTTGTTTATGACATATCGTAAACTATATGTGAGAACATATCTCACATTCATAACGTCAGTGTAAGTAAGTCCAGTGAGTATGCTGACATTCAACTCACTTTTCATATTTGAGTACAGTGCCCAAGCAGTTCTGGTGAGTTTGTTGTCATCAACTATGCTTCTCAAACTCAAAATATTACGCATAATATAATTAACAGAAATGATAATAGAATAACCATCAATAAATGCAATAGGGTTAATAAAATATGGACTTTTATTAAATCAACTATACTCCCACTGAATCAATAATCCCCAACATTGATGGAAAAATAATTTTCAATATTTATCAGTGGGCTAGGACCCCGTTTGTTCAATTAGAACCTTGAGTTACTCAACAAGCCCTAATTGACATTCAGGTAGATACACCTATCAATCAAATCTCCATGCGACTCCTAGATCATCAAGCAGATAACCATTTATCTTGCACATCTTATGCATTAACTTGACGTGCCTCTAAGATCTATTTCCTTGAGTTACTCAACAAGAAATAAATTTTAGTTAAATTCAACCTAATGTTCAGAGATATCACATATCTCACAGTGAAAAATATTTCCAACGATCGAGCAACCTTGAGTTACTCAACAAACTGACTACGATTGTGGAAATCGAATTTTTCACCGTAACATTGGAAGGCATGGATTAACGCTTAATCGTGAATTTAATATTATTTTAAGGGGATCAGTCTCATCAATAATGTAATTCATAACAATCAACATCAACCATGCAATCATCAAACATAATAAAGCTAGTGGATGATTATGGACGTATTTCTATCTAGTTTTCCGAACCAAGAGGAAAACTAGTTGATCAATTCCTAAGGGACAACGTCTTCGTTCTTCGTTGGTTAATTCCTGTGATCTCCGTCTTCTGCTCCATCTAGTATCCGATACCAGTTGGCACACACGCCATATCATATAGACTCGCAGGTCCGAAATTAAATCAAAAATTAATTGGCACGCAGGCCCAAATTAATAATAGGCACGCAGGCCCCCAATAGGAAATAAGGAATGAAACCCTGCATTCATTCAGCCACATTAGTCTGGTCCATAATCATCCATAATATCTAATATTAACAATATATCAATTTCTAAATTTGGGTAATAATATTATTTGTCTAAACATTTTAGGAAAATAAAGAAACGAACCAAACGAATATTAATTAGTTAATCGTATTAACTAATTAATAGCGCATCAATAAAATTATATAATTAATCCAATTAATTATTCAATTTTATCACAAAGGAGGGGTTTTACAAAATAACTCTTTATTTTGTCAATCATGTCAAAATTTAATTAGTTAATCATATTAACTAATTGTTTGCATATTAACAAAATTTTATGATTAATCCAATTAATCATTCAATTTTATCACAAGGAGGGGATTTTACAAAATAACTCTTTATTTTGTCAATCTTGTCCAAGTTTAATCAGTTAATCATATTAACTAATTAATTGCACATCAATAAAATTTAATATTAATCTAATTAATCAATTAATTTTATTGATAAGAAAGGACTCACAAAATAACTCCTTATTTTGTAGATTACTATAAAATTTTATTAGTTAATCTCATTAACTAATCAATGAAATTTCACGACTAATCCTATTAGTCAATTAATTTTATTAATACGAAGGGACGCACAAAATAACTCCTTATTTTGTTAACCATGCATTTATTAGTTAATCAAATTAACCAGTTAATTCCATATATATATATATATATAATATTGTGATTAATCTAATTAATCATTTGAATTTTATCGTGGAGAGGGTAACAAAATAACTCTTTATTTTGTTGACTTTGTTCCAATTTAATTAGTCAATCACATCAACTAATTAATCCACAAAGTTACATAATCAATCTCATTAATTATTTAACTTATCACATAGAATCCCCATGATATGAATATAATTATTTCTCAATACAAAACTCTTTTAATTGGAAAAATAATTATCAAACTTGAAATATATCCTTAAAATTGACAAACTCAATTTTTTAATAGATTTTCTAAAAATAATATATATGCCATAGGACGAGTTTGAGCCAAAAACAAAAGGATGAGGACCAAAACGCACGTTTCTTAAACATTAGGGAAGAGGAATCCTTTTTAAAGAATGGAGGGGACCTAGGCTGCAATTTCCAAAATTGCACCCAGGCCCCCGTCTTCAACCCTCTGAAGAAACGCTGCTGGAACCCTAGTGTTAGGGTTCCGCCGCTTGGGACCTGTGCAGCAGCGGCGACGTTCGCTGCTGCCACCTAGGCCATCAGCGACCGTCGCTGTTGTACCCCAAGGCAGCGACGACAATCGCCGCTGCTCCTGTAGCACCTAATATTTTCCGGCGAATTCTCCGTCCCCCTTTTGTGTTTCGTTGTTGGTTCATTACTTTGCCACCCAATTCCAATTGGATTGAAGGAGCATGAATCATATTCATATAATGTTTAACTAATAATTTTATGAATCTAATTCATACGATCAATTTCGAATGAAGTAATTGATCAATATCAATTTCAAAAAATTTATATTTCATAAATATAACATATATTATTATTATTATTATAAATAACTTGGTTCGACTCATGCAGTAGATTCAAGTCTCGAAGAACACGAATCAAATCCACATTTTATCAGATCACCAAATTCATGAATCAGATCTATAAATTCGGTCCAATCCAACGCATATTCTTTTCTTCTAAAAGAAAATTTATTCCATAAATAATATTGGTTTATTATTACCCAAATAAAATCGATATAATAACAGCTATTGTTAATTGAACAAAAATCTAACAAATCTCAACAAGAAAACAAGTTGGCTCTGATACCACTGTTAGAAATTGCCCAATAAATCATGCACAGCGGAATATAAAAATAGGCAACTCAAAACCGGATCTACTCGTTTCTTAGATGAGATCTGTGATTAGAGATTACCGAAATAGAAGTGGATTCCACGGCGAATCTCTCATTTGTTCTTTCGTCTCCACAGCCGTCCAATCGTCCGACCTCCAATGGTGATCCACACGCCAAGACTACTCTTGAATCACGAACAATTTCGTAGTGGGATACTCTCTCTAAATCCTAGTGCTATCTAAATTATAGAGAGAATTAAGAGACAACTAACTCTTTAGTTATGAGACAATAATAGGTTATTTATAGGTTTCTAATAAACCTATTTGGCCTAGGATTTCTTAAGCTCCAAGAAAACTTAACCCGGTCCAACTATTGGGCATTGTACATACCATAACTAACAACTTGTTACTCCCACCGTCCCAGAAAGATAGCCCCAGTTCGACTTACACATGGATTAAGAACAATATAATTAATATTATTGAAAATTAAAGTAAAGTTTAGTTATATTTTTTCAAATATATCTTTAAATTAAATGATGATAATGTATTTTCATTAATATTAATTTATATAATGGCATAATATGAAAAATAAAGAAATTGAATAGATAGAAATAGAAAATGAGCCATCTTTTGGGACGAATAAAAAATAAAATGAATCTATCTTTGTGGAACAAGGCTAGTATAAACTTATAATTGAAGAATGCAATTTCTCCAAAAATAATAATAATAATAATAAATTAATAAATTAATAAATAAATGGGTAATTGATGTGTACACCATACATTTTGATAGCGGAATGCAATGTCGGCCCCTGGTAAAGACAAAAAAATACAATCGAATTCATCATGGGCGAGGAATGATATCATTTAGGGACAAATATAAGTGCAACTCCAATGCTACTTTTTAAACTACAACTAGTGTTTTTACCCGTGCGTTGCACGAGAAGATTATATCGAAGATATAATTTAGAATCCGATGGCGGATTTTTCAACCCGCAAATTTTTTGGTGTAGGTTCAGATTGGTATGTACTCGCCCTAAATCAATTCCTATTAATTGCGAATAATTATATTTTTAAAATTATAAAAAGTTTAATATAAGCAAAAATATTTGGACATTTGGAAACGAAAAATATTTGAATCCATAGATTATAAGTCCACGATGAAGTGTCTCACCATTATCCCATTCATCATTTGCTAAAAAAAAAATTGAGGTGAGAAAAAAATTACTTCATGGCTCAACTCGCAGGGCTAAAGTCTTACTTGACCCTTCTCTTGAACCACCCCTAGTATTCATGGGTTGGCACAACTCAATAGCTCATTGGTCTAGGGACGAGTTTTGGCCAACCTGTACCGAACTCGACCCGTTGTCATTTCTAAAAACGAATATTAACATATCGAGGAGAAACTCACCAATTTAATATGACTTGAAGTCATCTTCAATCTTAAGTAGTAGGCTTGTGTCAAAATCTAGCTAATCAGTAAATTCACTCCCCAGATTAATTATAAGTAATAATAAAATATAATTATAGAAAATACAATTAATACACATGTTTACAACATAATTAAGGAAAAATGAAAAATCTAAAACCTAAAATTTTATTTAAAAAAGAGAAAGAGAAAGATTTTTTTTCTTTTCTTTCCTTCTTTTTAATTTTACAAACACATTTACACTCAACCATATTTAAATTCAGACATTTTCAATTTATTCTCCATGACAAATATGCTTCAAAATTGATGAGATAATGGTAAGTCGCAAATTAATGTGAATAGAAATGAGCGATTGTTTTGAATAAGGGCACAAAATTAAGCCCAAAGATAAACGACTCTATGAATCTTTGCCATCATCGAAGCCTCACTAAGCAATCACCATTCACTATACATAGACTGATTTGGATTAAACCTTATTTTTGACCTGATCAAGCATTCGATTTGCTTGCTATTCTTCTGCTTCAATTATTTTCCTTTTGTCATTGAATAATATGTATATGAATAGTAAGTTAGTCATTTTATCACGATTGATTTTATAACCAATATTATGTGTTAAAGACATATTTCTATTACTTATGTTATTAAGTAAACATGTTTCTTACTATTTCAAAATAATTACCTAACACAATTAAGTATGTAGCAAGGTTAAGAAGTGAAAAAGGCATATGATAAATTGTTGTAAATGATTTTATATTTAATTATAAATGGAGTAAACAAGCGAAAGGAAAATATCCATGATCAAAACACCACAAAGTTTCATAGTCCATAATGATTGGGCAATGAAACTAATTACGAAAAAGGTCACAAATTTCAATTCTAAAGTTAAGTGTCAAATGGATAAGAACGACTTATCTTGATTTATCTATGTTTCTATATATTCAATGAACTGGAAATTCAAAAATGACAACAATGGGAAGGACAAGATACACCATATGAAACATTTTGACCCTCAATTCTTGAACTTCAACAAATAAAAAATAATAATAATAATACCAATAATTATAATAATAATAATGAATAAATAAATAAAAATAAAAAACTAAAGATAAACCCAGATGCACACAACAGGTATTGTGAATTTTCAAAATAAATTAATAAAAGAAGTTAAGGACTATAAACATCAATAACGCACATATATAGCTATCTAGAGCAATGTTCATCAACTTTAAATCCACTGATAATGAAACAAATTTAAAATATTCGTAAACATGGATAAATATCTCAACTGTTTTACATCCACACCAAGACTAATTCCAATTAATCTCTTAACATAATCAACTACTTTTTTCGCCTCTGTTTAGAAACCATAGTCGTCTAGACCTTGCGAATAGTCTGATTTGTTTCAATTTCCACCCTGGCCCAATGCTCTGGTCCAATGTCAAATTGGTTGGAGTTCCACAACAATGCACGTAGCCGATGGAACCTTCACTTCCTCAACTATTCTCCACCTGCTAAATGATCAGAAATCAATTAAAGTACGACTTAAGAACTCTATTTAACTAAAGACACCCAAAATAGTGTATCTGAGAAAAAATCGATAAGTCGATTGCTTTCCCATATATTTTACAATTCATAAGTCTTACTCAAACCCAAAGTCTAAACTACAACAGATCATCCCAATACTTCAGCATTCAATAAAAAAAAGCATGTTGTATATTTAAATAGTCCTATATGAAAAAAAAAATGAAGAATTGGGGAAAAGAAAAAGTCGAATAACGGCTACGAACCTTCGATCAGTTAAATAAAGAAAACTGGTTCTATGCCAATCCTTAAATTTCCCTTTGATATCCCATAGGCTAACTAAAGAATCGACAATTCCAACAGCAAAATATACACTACACCAAAATAAGGAAATTGTCACACTAGGGATTTTTAAGGAGTCACGGTTTTTAACTGAAACTCTTAGCCCTCTTGGATTGCATGGCGAGGATTTGATTGTCACTTGGACTTGATTTTAGCATATGATGAATAATATGTGATAAATTGAAAGATTTAGCACTTAATTAGATGATTTATTTAGGAATTAGTTGAAAACCTTTACTTCAGCCTTAATGAAGTTTTTGCATTGGGATAGACGGATAGTTTTTACCGTATATGATTAAATAAGCATGCACATAAAATAATGAAGTTGTACAACAAAATTGAAGTTTGAAAGTGGAATCCCCAACTTAAAATGAAACCCCTAGCCTACGTAGGTATGCGTGGCTTGGTTTCCTTGTGTTTCATGTAGAAATAATTTGCGTAAAGGAAATTCAGTATGTAATGACCCGCCCGAATTCGTCCCGGATACGGATATGATTTCGTATATACGCCCGTATATGATCCCGTATATGATATGAAATGACATGATGACGTTTCAGTATGACGTATATGTATATGATATGCTCACATGATGATTTGCAGTACAGGATATGCCTCGGGATGCGAAACGGCCTTCGAAAAGAGGAAAATGGGAAAATTCTGCAGAACCAGGATTACGGCCGTAAATGTAAGGATTACGGTAGTAAAAAGTCGAGATTCTGACCGTAATGGTTCAAAGGTTACGGCCGTAATTGTCAGGATTCTACGGCCGTAGAAGGTATAAGGTTCTGGTAGTAAGTAAAGAATGAAGGTTAAAGGGCTGATCCTCTGCTGGTCGCGTGGCCAAGGCGCGATCGCGTGTGTCTTAGAGATTCTGACCGTAAGTTAAGGAGTTCTGACCGTAAGTTTGGAATTCTGACCGTAACGGGAAGATTCTGGCCGTAATTTTAAGTCGGCAGAAGTGTTATTTTAGAAGATTCTAGCCATTTCTTGGACATTTCTCACCCAAGCTCGGTTCTCATGACCCCAAAACCCCTCCAAGACTCCCAAGAACTCATGTAATCATCCTAAACTCCTTCTCTCATGTTTGTTATGGGTGTGGAAGCTATGAGTACAAGAAGAAAGAAGCAAGGAGGGGAAGAAGAGAAAGAAGAAGAAGAAGAGGGAGAGGAGAAGAGGAAGAAGAGGAAGCTTCTCCATGCTTGTTTGAACTCCATCTATGGTAGATATGGATGTTTTACATGTTTTATGTCATATATCTATGCTTATGAATGAATGAATCAAGAATTAGCCATGTTTATGCCATGTTTATGCTATGTATGAACCTAGAAAGTATGTGTAGGATCCATTGGCTTGTCTTATGCTTATGATATGTTATAATATGATACATGTGTGATTTCGATCTACGTGATCTTAGTGCCAAGTTCCATGAGTTAATTGGCTAGGACATGAAAAGAATCATAGAGATTGTAATATATAACTCATGAAATCTTCACGTGAAAGGCATGGCGTTAATGTGTGTTGTACGTGGTGAATATGATTCAACGTGAACCCTTACGTATATATGTGTGATGATTATGACGTATGAAGTATAAGACCTCAACTACGTTCGTGTATATGTAAGGGAACGAACGTGTTATATGCGATATGTATGTGTTGAGGGCAAGGCTATGCATATGATATTACATGTGTTTATTTACGCGTATACATTGAAGCATGATCATGCATGAAAAACGATGAATAGGGTTGCCTACCAAATGTTTATATAATGTTCGTCTCACAAAGGTTTGAGACAATTGGTCCAAATGGAGGTCCCACAAAGGAGGGCACAGCCAATTAAAGTATGATTATATGTTACGGCGCCAATATAAACATATGGTTACTTAGCAGGCCCACGATTATGAATAGGTCATGCATTGCATCTATTATCTCGAGTCTTTATGACTCATTACGTGTCTATGTTTATGCTCTATGAAGGTGATGTGATCGGAGATGGCGAAAGGTCCTAATGACGTGATGTGGTGTGTGATTGGGAGCAGGGGAATTGGCGATCTGCGCTATGCAATGGACTCCGAAACCCTAGTAGGTTATATGTTTTCCATGTTTAGGGTTTCGGGTATGAATGTATGATTGACGTTCAGCTAGTTCCACTATGTATAAAAAGAAATGAAAACCGTACAGGCCGAAGGTGGCTTTATCTTTATCACGTTATGTTTACGATGCGTGCACGGTACACTCGATATGGCGTCATTTATAGCGTATATGTATGTGGCCGACTGGCAGCGTTACGGTGGTATCGAAACAGTGATTCCCTCTTCCCCACACATCAGCGGACACTTTCGCCACTCGTGTGAAGGAATGATGATGATGTTATGATGTTGTGAAAGTATGTTATGATATGAGCCATATGAAATGGACATGGGAGCTAATTCTAAGTGGATTACATGAGTGTCTATAGCTCTCGATGATATGACTATATATGTGAATGCATATGGCTATATGTTATGTATGTCCATGAGCCCTTATGATATGAAAGCATGTTATGTTGTGTATGCGATGTTATGTATGTTATGGTTTGTATCACGTGGTGGTACAGCTTGGCCTTGGGGCGTGCGATCACGAATGACGGCGTATGATATGTATGTATGAGATGAAAGTGTAATGGAAGTGTGTTGACCGGGATCAAAGTATGAAATGTCAATGTCTCCTTTTCCCTATGGTCTCCCTCCTTTAGGTGTATGATGATATGATGACTGAGGATCCGGTACGAGTATGAGATGGATGCTATGACATGTTGAGCTAAGGAGCTGCACATGAATTTAGTAATATTGCATGTCCGAATGGGCATAGATGTCTGAATGTCGGATTAATGTAGCTCATATGATGAAATGAATGCGAATGTAAATGTATGCTGAGATTTCCGGATGGTGGGCAATGCTAAACTGTAATGTGATATGTTATGCGGCATATGTGGCTCAACTGGAGCTCTGTGATATGTATATGAAAGGTAGAAGCAAATACAGAAATGTTATGAACTGAGCTTATTCCGAATTGTGATTCTATCACACAAGTAGCTCAATATGATATGTAGTATGATTCAATGACTCATGAACGTCAGCTATGTACAGTTATGATATGCGTGTAGTATGAATGTCAGATACGGTATACAGTGGCAACGAGAGCATAACGTTGGCTATGGCAGTGATGATGTTGGATGTTGGATACGTTATGCATGGCCAACGTGTTAGTTCGTTTAGTTCGAATATGACCAATGTGAATGTTCGTTTATTTCGAACTTCGAGCTGAGTTCACATATATAATCAGGCTATATGTGATATGTTATGTTATGGTATGTAATGAAATGAGTTCGGCCTGGTTCAATGTACGGTTATGCTTAGATGTGTGCTCGCGAGATGACGAAGTTCGTTGAACGGCCTATGTTATGCAGTTATGACTGATGCTTTTGGTTATGAGAATAGCCGACGGTTATATGCTATGTAATGCATCTATCTTCTCCGTGAGATACGGTCGAGGTTATATTTCATGACCGCTGTATGTATATACGGCCGGTGTTATGTATATGACGCCATGGCTGGTATTATGTATATGTATGAAGTCACGGCCGATGTTATGTGTGTCTATGCTACGAATGTCTATGAAGAACGAAATAGGCAGATGTATTATTCGGTCGAAGAATGGCTCAATGTATAGCCGAAGTTGTGAAAGTTCAGGAAGTTCAGGAGGTTCTTGAATGGCTCAATGATATGTCAGGTATCGTTTATTTCGATGTATATAACCTGCATAAGTTCTATATGATATATGAAGTTATGTCTGTATATGTTCGACTTCCCTACGGCTTTCTTTATGCTAGCTCGGCTTCTTTTGTTAGTTGTTGAGTATATAAGTGTGTGAGGTGACCTACACTCACGTTACGCCAGTGACTTCGGTTACTTCTTAATGTGATATGATTTGTGAATCATATGAACGAATCGGCTGAGTTTTATGTCTATGTGACGAGTATGTTTTATGAATGTTATGCGGTTCGTTATGCGTCGGTTAGAAGTTTCAGCTATGCTCTCTGTTATGTGATCTGTATGTATTCGGCCGTAAGCTACCAGTTGTTTTGGTTGCTTCCTTATGTCATGATCGATGTCGATGGGACGAATGGTACGAAGTTATATGATAACCGAATGCATGACCCGAGTGTTGCGTGGTTTGATGTGGTTAGTGATGACATGTATGTATGTTCCGTTTCGGAATAAGAATGATCCGTTACGAAATGTGAAAGCCATGTGATTCGCTATGTTATATGAAAGCAGTTTATTACGCCACGTCCCAAAGTACTTCTTGAATGCCTTCTCGGTATTTTCTATCTCGGGAAATGATGTCGGAAAGTAGTAAAGGTATGTTGAAGCTTACATATGTATGTTATGGTTATTTTCTGTCCCGACCTATATTCGTGAAGCGTCAATGGTAAGTGAGCCGGTTATGTTTCCATGTTATGTGATGTGAGATGTATATGCCGGGGTATTCGAAAGCTCATACGTTACGGCTATGTCTATGTTACGGATGTTATGCTATGGTTATGTTACTCCGGGGAAAAGATATGAATGATATGCTAGATGAAATAAATCCGAATTTCACGAGCCGTATGAACTTGCCATGTTATATGCTTTTGAAAACGAGCTCAGTTAGGTAATCACGTGAAAGCAATGATGATCGGATTTCCATTTTGTTTCCAACGAATTGAATAGCTATGTTCTTTCGTCGCTTTCCTTATTCTTGCTATGTGAATGAAGCTCAGGGCTATGAACGAAAAGTAGAAAAACGACACGAAAATGAGCCGATATGGTATTGCCGAAAAGAAATGTTCATATGTTATATGTTATGCGATGAAAAGAAAGCTCTTTTGCTCAACTCTTGTTTCTTCGACTCTCTATGTTCGATATGTTTATGGATGAGCTACGTTATGTTTATGTACTATATTGAAATAGAAGAAGTTATAGAATCTTGTATACTTCTTCGGCCGTATGATCCATCAGGTATATATATCTTCCCTACGACATAATTTATGTATGAAGTATGAAGATGAAATATCGATTCTATACGGCATTCCATATGAAAGAATGGTTTGAATGACAACACATGTTATGTCTTATGAGATGACAATCGTATGTATGATCCTTATTCGTCTCGTGAAGTGCCACATGATGAATGTCTGAACTGATATAAGTATGAATCAGAGTGCGCAGCGAAAGCTATCACCACAGTTGGCAATGTTTTACAGAAACGGGGAAATTCTGTGCTGGATTCAATTATGCATGTATGTTATGTGAAGAAATATCAGTTCAGTACGGTATTCTCTTCTTATATGTATGATGTGAACGTCGATGAATGTTATAGTGATGAATGTTACGGGATCTTTGGTTCGCTCAGTTGTATGTGTTATATGCGTTCATCCCTTAACATACCACAATGTGAAGCTCAGAACTGATATGTGAACGAATCGGTTTGGTATGTGTGGCCGAAATGGGGAAATTCGCACCGAATTCCGAGATGTATGTATTATATTCATGAAGTCTCGTCCGGAATTCTTGTGTATATTTCCTACGTATGCGATTAAATGATTTATTCGGCTCTTATTCGGGTCAGTTTTATGGGAATGGGACTGTTATATGATATGTGCACCGTCATGTGTGAAGTTCTGTATATGTTAGGAGGAGACATAGGAAAGGAAAGAGGATAGGAGACATTTCCCCCGAGTCAGTTCTAAGGCAATTTCGAGGACGAAATTTATTTAAGGAGGGAAGGATGTAATGACCCGCTCAATTCGTCCTGATACGGATATGATTTCGTATATCGCCGTATATGATCCGTGATATGATATGAAATGACATGATGACGCGTTTGATTATGGCGTATATGTATATGATATGCTCACATGATGATTTGCGATGCGGGATATGCCTCGGGATGCAGCGACCTTCGAAAAGAGGAAAATGGGAAAATTCTGCAGAACCAGGATTACGGCCGTAAATGTAAAGATTACGGCCGTAAAAGTCGAGTTACGGCCGTAATGGTTCAAGGTTACGGCCGTAATTGTCAGGTTACGGCCGTAAGGGTATAAGGTTACGGCCGTAAGTAAAGAATGAAGGTTAAAGGGCTGATCCTCTGCTGGTACCGGCGTGGCCGAGCGCTTGATCAGCGTGTGTCTTAGAAGTTACGGCCGTAAGTTAAGGAGTTCTGGTAGTAAGTTTGGAAATTCTGGCCGTAGCAGGAAGATTCTGGTAGTAATTTTAAGTCGGCAGAAGTGTTATTTTAGAAGATTCTAGCCATTTCTTGGACATTTCTCACCCAAGCTCGGTTCTCATGACCCCAAAACCCCTCCAAGACTCCCAAGAACTCATGTAATCATCCTAAACTCCTTCTCTCATGTTTGTTATGGGTGTGGAAGCTATGAGTACAAGAAGAAAGAAGCAAGGAGGGGAAGAAGAGAAAGAAGAAGAAGAAGAGGGAGAGGAGAAGAGGAAGAAGAGGAAGCTTCTCCATGCTTGTTTGAACTCCATCTATGGTAGATATGGATGTTTTACATGTTTTATGTCATATATCTATGCTTATGAATGAATGAATCAAGAATTAGCCATGTTTATGCCATGTTTATGCTATGTATGAACCTAGAAAGTATGTGTAGGATCCATTGGCTTGTCTTATGCTTATGATATGTTATAATATGATACATGTGTGATTTACGATCTACGTGATCTTCGTGCCAAGTTCCATGAGTTAATTGGCTAGGACATGAAAGAATCATAGAGATTGTAATATATAACTCATGAAATCTTCACGTGAAAGGCATGGCGTTAATGTGTGTTGTACGTGGTGAATATGATTCAACGTGAACCCTTACGTGTATATGTGTGATGATTATGACGTATGAAGTATAAGACCTCAACTACGTTCGTGTATATGTAAGGGAACGAACGTGTTATATGCGATATGTATGTGTTGAGGGCAAGGCTATGCATATGATATTACATGTGTTTATTTACGCGTATACATTGAAGCATGATCATGCATGAAAAACGATGAATAGGGTTGCCTACCAAATGTTTATATAATGTTCGTCTCACAAAGGTTTGAGACAATTGGTCCAAATGGAGGTCCCACAAAGGACTGGGGCCTGGCCAATTAAAGTATGATTATATGTTACGGCGCCAATATAAACATATGGTTCGCAACGGGCCCACGATTATGAATAGGTCATGCATTGCATCTATTATCTACTGAGTCTTTATGACTCATTACGTGTCTATGTTTATGCTCTATGAAGGTGATGTGATCGGGAGATGACGAAAGGTCCTAATGACGTGATGTGGTGTGTGATTGGGAACGGGAATTGATGATCCTGCGCTATGCAATGGACTCCGAAACCCTAGTAGGTTATATGTTTTCCATGTTTAGGGTTTCGGGTATGAATGTATGATTGACGTTCGGCTAGTTCCACTATGTATAAAAAGAAATGAAAACCGTGCACAGGCCCGAAGGTGGCTTTATCTTTATACGTTATGTTTACGATGCGTGCACGGTACACTCTGATATGACGTCATTTATGACGTATATGTATGTGGAACTGGACGGGGCGTTACACAGTAATTTGCAGAAAAACAACTTGGTTTATGTTCTATCATTACACCAATGTCAAACATGGAGTTTCGCCAAATGAGGTTGTTCTCTTCAAATTCTCCCAAAAGGCAATCTTTTAGAGACTCGGGCCCACAATCAAAGAAATCATTATCTGAATTCTCTTCAACACTCAACATGTCAAGAAAATCATTTGCTACGGATTCTGCAATATCATCAAAGCTATGTGATTTTATTAACTTTCCTTCTCTGAAACTAGACTCTAAACTTTTATCATTCTCTAGCTCATCATACTCGGTTATATCTGGCATTGAATCAAGTTTTTCACAAACATATTCTTCTTTGTTCTCCTCATTTTCCAAACATACTTCCACTCCCTACTCAATTACTGTCAACTCAGCATCTCCAAACATATTTACAGTACTTCTATCATCAGACAAAGACGAGGGCTCACACATCAATACTTCATTTTGGTAACTTATAATAACATTATGGTGTGATTATAACGCTTGATTCAATGATTCAAATGTAAAATGGTCCAGAGGATTAGGAGTCATTACTTAGAATATTCATGAAGTACCATTTTTGTTGTTGAAGGTCCATCTATGGTTGTTGAAATTCACATGGTTAAAATTTGATTAAATTTGAATATGGTTGATATATTTTTTTTTATGTTGCCTACATTTCTAAAAAGTTCTTGTTTATTAGGATCGGACTAAGGGAACAGATGATGAGGGCAATACTCCAAGTCGTACCAATCTTTACTTACATGCCCGTAAGATGAAATCTGGAGAATATCACCCAAATGCTCTTGAAACAGTGGTGAGTAGAAACTATTATAATACATGTAAATAAATAATAAATACTATATATATGATGACATAATTGTGGTGAATATTTGACAGGCTAAAATTACTGAGATACAAATGACTCAAGGGGGAGATTCAACTGAAACAGATGTCGACACTGATCCATTGAGTCAAGTATTTGGGAAGGACAATCGTGGCCGAACCCGTGGAGTAGGAAGCAAAGTCTCTAGAACTAAGTACAAGGCCATTCAACCTGCAGTGTCTCGAATTGAAAGATTGGAGATTCAAATGAAGGACCAATCTTCCAAAATGGATGCAATCCTCAATCTTTTACAAGAAAGCCGAGCCAATCCCGATGTGAACACTCCATCGCCAAGGCGTGGGCCGAGTAATACCAAGAAATCTACTACAATTGGGCAAGGCTCTTCAACGCATCCACTGAGTACTGATGGAATATCTCCTATAGAGGCACACAAGGGTTACCATTATATGAGAGATTTGAAGAATGAAAAGAGCATTGCAATGGTTAAAATTGAAGCAGTCGAGCCAGGTACCATTATTCACTCTCGTCCACTGCAGTGTCCTGAAGCAAAAGTTATAATATTGTCGATTTATCCGGGGATGGAAAATGAGGCAGTTTATCTTGGTCGACAAGGTTGTGCAACTACATTGGGAGATTTCGGTAATGGATCGTTTATTGCGTGGCCTCTATATTTGTTAGAGAAGATATTGTAATTATTTCCTAATTGGGTCATGGTTTAATCTACACACAATGTTGTAATTATCTCCTAGTTGGAGATTTAAGCTTTTGAACTCTTTTGACATAATGTAGTTGAATGCTTGATTTAACAATGGTACAGTTATGTAATATTGGGTTTTCGGTGATTGTATGAAATTTTTAGTGAGACGGTTGTGTAGAATGTTTGCTAGGTTTTGGTGATTTAACAGGCAGGTTTTGAACTGCAAATAAAAGAAAACATCCATTCCGTATACTGGAAATACCGAGAGTCTTATTTTGTTTAGACTGGGTCACGGTTAATAACCGTGACCCATTATATATGGGTCACGGTTATTAACCGTGACCCCTAGAGAATGGGTCACGGTCCGTAACCGTGACCCCTAGAGAATGGGTCACGGTCAGTAACCGTGACCCATATATAATGGGTCACGGTTAATAACCGTGACCATCAAAGGAGTCACGGCTCCTATACCACAGTTTATGGCTCGAACAAGGACCGTGACCCTACTTTATTGTCACGGTTTTTAACCGTGACCGTTGGCGGGGTCACACAACATATGGTCACGGTTAATAACCGTGACCCACGGTTTGAGTCACGGTTTTTAACCGTGACAATCAGCGAGATCTGGTGCAGTGATATGTGCAAGATTAATATTATCGAGTTTATATAATAGACCCGACTATCATCAATTACCTCGCTCAACACATCGTAGATATTTTATAGGAGGATCATTACCTAACAGTGATTCTATCAGGCCCTCATTATTTCACATTTTGAATAAGAAAACATATAAAATAGGTTTGACACACACCTTCCTAGCATGATAGACATGCTAAACCACATTCATGCAAGTTCTCCGTAACACAGGATTCAAATGTGTTGATGTATCAAATGAATACAATATTCAATTAATTAACAAAGGAAAACACGACGCACCTTATATAATAATTGAAGATTCTAATATTTAATTCGAAGTTCAAAAAGAAACACATGCATAAAAGAAAGAAAAAAAGGGGTTTTGCTCTCCAGATCAGACGAGAACAATATAATTATTCAATTACAAAATAAATTCGAGAAAGGCTCTTAAAAAAATACACTTTAATGCCGAATTCTTTTGACTATATGAGCAACTCTGGCATGACATCACAATTTTCCACGACCTCGTTGAATCAACACCAGAAGCAATAAGTCAGTAACTCTGACTTGCAGAGACATATAATAATTGCACCAATAAACACTTAGGAAACAAATAAACACATGATAATATAAGAACACATGTATGGGCTAGAGAGACTTGTCCTAAGTAAATTTAAACCAATAATCAATTCAAGTCATGGCTCCAACCAACTTTCAGATAATTTATTTATAGAAAATAGAACAAAAGAGGATTGAACCAAATAAATAATACTCATTTGCAAAAATGGTTAAAAGCAAGAAAAATGAAGTCCTAATAGATTTATTACGATTAACGGAGAAAAGGACACGAGAAAACAAAACTCTTGAGCCTCTCATATACAACCGAGCACCTCAAAAGAAAACACACCAGGCGAGAATCAAATAATTACCCTCCACAATACCTATGGTGGAAGAGATCAAGGGACAAATAAGTCATATTGTGAAAAGAATGAAAATAGCATGATAGACACAACTAACAAAGTTGGAACCTCCTTTGCAGGATTGTCCTAATATGATTGTTGTTTTGGAATTTGTTCTATCCATTTCCGGTGGTCAGAAAAAACAGGTCTTCTTCCAAGTTCAACAAATCATTCTGCATAAAGAATTTAGATTAAAAAGTCAAAAATTAAGTAAATTAATGAGGATCAATAGTTTAATTGGAGAGAATAAAAGTGGAGTTACATCATTACCTTAAATGATTATTACTCCATAAAAGATGGAGTAAATTAAAGCGAGTAGTAGCTTGATTACCTTAACCCTTGGATATCTAATTACGCTCGGCACCAACTTGTTCTAAAGAACAAATTCACAAAACAAACATCGTCAGCTGACTCAATTTTAAGTAGAAAGCATGTTTGGTGAAGCGCTCTGGACTACAAAGCGCCCAAGAGATGAACTTTCAGATGCTAATATACGATGTCTACAATCAAAATTTTTACGGCATATATTTCAAGATAAAGAAAATAGGCAACCCACAAATCTTCAAAGATAGATAAATTCAACTTACAAATCACAAAGATAAATTCAATTTACGGATCACAAACCAACATATTCCGATGAAATTAGTAATGAAATCTATGTTATAGCATTCACAATAGGCAAGCAATCGAATTATCAGAAATTAGGAAAAAACTAAGAATCAATTTCCAATTTTTCATTAGAACCTAATTTGTGAACGATAAATAGCTTGACATACCTGTGCAACATTTTTATTGCAATGGATGGAGGCCAGGAACAGAGTTCAAAATCGAGGGCGTTCACGATAAGCGATGGAATCCGACAAAAAAAAAGGTTAAAATTAGAAGAATAAGACAATGGATTTGGGTGCGATTTGCGTGAAAAAAAAAGAATTAGAAGAACTATTATTACCGTTTTGAAGCGCAAGATGTCAGCAGTCGAAGCTTTTTCCGGCGAAAAGACACCTGCATCGGTAGTATCCATCACTCAGTCGTTCCCAATATAGAGAGAAGGAAGGCGATTTTTCTTTGTTGGCAGAGAAATTGGCCCAGTAATTGAGAAAATCGATTCTGTGATTAAATGGAATTTGGGAGATTTGCGGATATTACGGATCCCAAATGGATTTGCGTTAGATGATGATAAAGGTCGAGAGTTACGGGTGAGATTTGAATGCAAAATGGGATACGGAGGAGATTTGATCCATGGTTATTATTAATTAATTAATATTTAAAGATTATTATGTAGAGTTAAAAAACCATCGCAATTAGGGAAGCAATGAACCAAATTCTATATATTAACAATTAACAATAAAATAATATTTTTTTATTTTGAAAAATGCAAGTTTGAGCGAGAAATAAACATAGATTATGCCATCAATAGGCTTCTTGGGAAAATATTGATTGACAAATTATTGGGATTGCAATTTACGAAAAAAAGAATTAAATAAAATAAAAAAATGTCTCAAGGGGGCAAATTTTATCAATTAATTGTTAATATTTAATTTAATTTAATTTAATAAAAAATCAGAATAAATAAAAAATGTGAATATAAATAATTTTTTAATCAGTCTTAAGGATTGAGGCAAATCGAGCAAAATCTATTTTTTGATTAATCAATATTTATTAACCCCTAAAAATGAGTTATGAGAATTAGGAATAAATAAAAAAATATATAAATAATTTTTTATGGATATGGATATAGAATATAGATATAGAATTATAGAATAAAGATAATTATTATGGTAGGATAATTATGGCCATTTAAGGATAATGATGAAATAAGTTAATTAAATAATGAATTAAAAACTTAATTAAGTGCATTGGAGGGAAAACTTGATGAGTTGGAATAAAAAATGAATTAAAAAATTAAGAAAAATATGTGCAAAGGCTAGAAAAAACCTTGCTTTTATATATATATATATATAGATTTCTATTAAGAGAGAGAAAGACATATTTTTTTCTATGGGTCCCATATTTTTTATTTTTAATTTTGTTAAATCACTTTTCTCTCAATTATCCTATTCTTTCCTCATTTTTTCTTCATTGCTTCCCATGCCCTTTCCAAAATCACACATTCATCTACACACTTTCTACAATTATTTTGTTACTATTTTTAAATTTGTTAATATCTCTCTCCGCATTTTCACTTTTTCCTCTCATTTTTCTCTATCCTCCTTTTTACTCAATTTCTATTAAAATAATCATCTTCTCTCTATCTCTCTCCTCCACAGTATTTTGGAAATCCACTTTAACATTGGGGATAAGACATAATTAAGTTCCACGTGGTAAAATAAAAAACAATTCGACATAACTAGTATTCGCACATGTGCGTTGCACGGGAAGATTAACATCTTGTTCAAAAAAAAAATATCTACGAATTAAAGATTTCAAATGTATTAAGAATCAAAAAATAAAAATTACAAATTTTGAAATATGTCTTTGTACAGACATTCATTGTTGAATTCATTGGTTTTCTGCCATGTCACATGTAAGAACATTCAATCTTGCATGACTTCTAACTTTAGAAATTGCGACGTACAGCTGGCATTGACTTCTTCAAAAAAAGGAGGCTGCCATGAGAAAGTGATTGCCTTTAACTTTTGTTAATAGTCATAGCATATGCACAATCAATAGAAACTATCGTCTTTGAAACTTGAAAGGAAGTCTCATATCAAATAGAGTCAAAGACATTCTTGTGGTGAAAAAATATCAACTAAAATAATATAATGCAATGTGAGATCAATTTGAATTTTTTTTTAACTACTACATGAAACCTAATCTTAAACTAATAAGATAAAACTAATCTTAAACTAATAAGATAAAACTAATCATAAACTATTAAGAATTTTAAACTAAATAAAAAAAAGTTTACTGCATTAAAGCTAATCTTAAACTAATAAGATAAAATATAATTTTTAAAAATTATTAGAAATATAAACTGAATTGAAATTTAGTTAATAGTGTAGTACAACTCAAAGAATTTGATGTCGTACTTACTTGGACAAATCAAGGATTCAGTTTTTTTTTGTACCATCTTTTAAAAATATTCAAGCTAATATTGGACTTAAAAGCTGCACTAAACATTAAATTAGCAAATAAAAAAAACTTAAAAAAAGAATATATTCAAAAATATAAAAAAATAAAGAAAACATAACTGAAATGATATTAATATAATTGTTTTCCATCTTTTTAAAATATTTAAACTAATTTCAATTATAAAAGCTATACTAACCATTTAATTACCAAAGGGAAAAAACTTAAAAGAAGAGTATATTAAAAAAATTGAAAAAAACCTAATTGAAATGATATTAATATGATTGTTTGCCATCTTTTCAAAATATTCAAATTAATTTCAATTTTAAAAGCTACACTAACCATTTAATTAACAAAGGCAAAAAACCTTAAAAGAAGATTTTATTCAAAAATTAAACAATTAAACAAAACCTAATAAAATACTATTAACGCATAATTACATTTTGTGCATTTAGAAGTCCAAATATAGACACAACAAAGAAGCCCAAAAAATAAAAATATATATTGAAAAAGAAAAATATCTTCTAACAAAATTTTTGGCTATTTTTGCAGATCGAAGCCTCGTCGTCCTTACTGGTTCGATTAATGGCCCCGTTCATGCTTTGTGATGGCTTGACTTATTTTGAAATTATTTACATGTTGTATACAGTTACTTTGTGATTTATATATTCAATTCTTTCAGTGTCCATGCAGATTCAATTGAGTGCGTTATATTGGTTTTTCAGCAAGATCCGTGACATACAAACTTGTATATCTTTGGTTTTGTTTGCAAATTTTAATTTCTCGATGTTTCAAATATTAGTAGTCAATAAAGGGGCAAATTTGGAATCATAAATTAGACGCTTATTTTGTTGATACATATTGGATATTTATGATCTCTAAAACATTTTTTTCCCACTATGAAACTTGTTTACTGTTCTCCATGGGTGGCAACAGCATGCATGGATAAGAAGCTTATTTTGTAGAGGGCCTGTAATATTGAGCTCCTCGGCGCACCTGTGATCAAGAGGTTCATTGGCATTTCTATATGCACATATTTTGTTTTACTTTGTAATTATCTGGTAAATTTAAGCTCTACTGTGTTGTACTTTGGTTGCTCTTTTATTCTTGTCACTACATGTATCTCTTCCAAAGACAATTGATTCCTCACGTAGATTAGTAGTGAATCTAGCTATCTTCGCACCAAAACAGTTAGTAGTAAATTCTGTTACATAATATGCTAAAACAAAAAAATCAAATCGCATTACTTCCTCATCAATGAAAAAGAATTCCACCCTTCTTCCGGTCTATCCATCGAGTTGTGTATATTGTAGAAACTACTTCCTTGCGAAAATCTTTATTTGTGATCATTGATTTGATTCAAGTAGCTCAACGAAGTAGTCATGATTGATCGAATTATATTAGATTCTTTGTATATCAGTTCTTAGAGAAATTTTGTAAGTGTTTGTAATGAAGTATTGCAAAATAGCGATTATTTATAGTTTGAAGTCATTGTGAGTACTAATTACAATATCAACCAGATTCATTAGTGTGATAATAATTTTCTGATTTTCTTGGTTCATTCAGTCACTGATTTCCCTTTATAAAAATGGAAGTGTGAAATTAATTCTTTCATTTCATGCTAGCAACAAATCTGCAAATCAACATTTTGTGTGCAAATTACATATAGAATAATCCTAAATAAGGAATGCATGAATATCAGACGGTTACGTAATGAATTATTCATAAATGGCTTTCATTAATTATTGGCAAATAGTCTGCCATTTCCATAATTTAGTGGTCCTTTATAGTAATAAAATCATGCATAAACGGCGGTTTTTGTTCTTTTGTAAAATTCAAATGCTAGTACTGTCGACATAGCACAATCCCTAATGAGGACTTTTAGTATTACTAGTTTACAAACACGTGCGTTGCACGTGATTTTAAATTATTTATGTAGATGAGGTTCTATAAAGAGTATATGTAATTGTAAGATATTTGTGTGAATAATATTATATAATTTTTTTAATGATACAATGATAATATAATATAATTCAAATCTTATTACAATTTTACCAAAAAAAATTATTCATCTTATTGATGAATTGAATTAAAACAGTAATGTTTCAACCATTTTTTCTTTTTACATTGTAATGTGCTTGGAATAATTATATATTCATAAAGCATAATAACATGAAGTAACAAAAATAAT
Source organism: Jasminum sambac (assembly GCA_018223645.1). Lineage (NCBI taxonomy): Eukaryota > Viridiplantae > Streptophyta > Magnoliopsida > Lamiales > Oleaceae > Jasminum > Jasminum sambac. The sequence goes on from CP073641.1 coordinate 25,466,615, forward strand.
TCAAAAAGGAAAAGAGTTTTTCTCAAAAGCCTTAGCTTGCTCTATATATCTTAAATTTCATCAATTTAAATCCATTTTTCTCTCCCTCTAATCCAGTCATCCTTTTCAACTACCATATTGATTTGATAATTTATTTATATTTTTTAATATATATTTTTTTCAAATTCTCAACCACACATCCAATACAAATGTGAGTAAACCAAATTTAATTTGAAGAGAAACGATAATGTGAATAAGGAATAACTAATATAATATAAAGGGATTCATTTAGTTGCGAGGGTCTATCACATGAGCGATCTGACAAAATGTAATTATATTAAATTCAAAACATACAATACCTAGATGACCAATTAGGAGAGGAACTTCGAGTAACATAACTTTTCAATTTGTAAATAGGCCTTAATCGGTAAATTCAAGAAGGAAAATTACAATCGAAACCCAATGTCTAACCAAACCCAAATCAATATCCAAAATCCAAATACTCAATAATAAGAAACTCACATCTTATGTAAAAACAAATAATAGAATCAAAATTAAGGAATACTTATGAAGGAATATGAAAGAATTATAAAAACTTATTAATAATAAATAAGGACAATTAAAGAATGATAAGAAAATAATTAATAAAGGACAAACAAAGAATTATAAAAATCTATTAGGGGTATAATAGTCCAAAAATATTTCTCCTCCCATTCATACTTTTATATATATATAGTATAGATATAGATATAGATATAGATATAGATATAGATTATAATATTAAGATTAAGTTCCACGGGACAAAATAAAAAATGAAATCATATCAAGCTGTGTCCTCTATAAATAACACACGGGCCCGGTTATTAATAAACAATGGTATCAAGCTGCGTAGTGCACGTGCCCGGTTACTAATAAAAAATGACATCATATCAAGCTGTCTTCTCTATAAGTAGTACAGCTGTACAGGAGTCCAGTTATCTGCATGAGAGCATTTCCGGCCTTCTTAAGAAAGCAACAATGGCATCTGTTCAAGTACTTGAGAATCCCATCAAGCCTCATAAAGAAATTGTCCGCCCGAATGCAAATTTTCCGCCAAGTATATGGGGTGACCTTTTCTTATCCTTTCATGCCGACAATGAGGTATTTTTTCCTTCGTAATATCAACTTATTGTTGTATACATATTTAAAGTTTTGTTCTATGGACAATAAAATTTATTTATTCGAATTTCGTATGGATTGAATGCTTGAAATTGGGAAAAGATGTATTAAAAAATATAAAATAATTATATGAGCAATTGAAAAAGATGAAAGAAAAAAATTAGTGGAAATTGGTGGATTTTATTGTGTATAGAACAAGCCTTAAGTTTTCAGACAAATGTTTAAGAGATGTCGCAGCGTTTAATAGACATATAAAAGTGGGACTTGCGCGTATTATTTGTTAGATTTTTTTCAGAAATTTTCTTATGCATAAGACCAAGAAAAGGTCTTATGGCCAAAGTCTCATGCAATTTAGCAGCATATAATCGGATCCCACAATATATGTGGATCCGATTCATTTTACTAAGGATAAAAATATAGTAGAATGAATTGGCTAGAAGGGTATAAAATACTGACACTCAACAGTGTAGAAAGATATGTGTGCGTGCGTGTGGACTCGCATTTTTTTCAATGTTTAGAAAGCCGAAGCGGACCGGCCTATTCAATCTATTCAGTTGTGAACTGGTTCAAAATCCACTCCTGATATAACTTAAAATCGGACTATTAGAAAACCGATCAATCAATCTATTCAAAATCCGCTCCTGATATAACTTAAAATTGAACTATTAGAGAATGAACTATTAGAGAACCGATCAATCGATCTATTCAACCAATTTAACTTAAAATCGAACTATTAGAGAACCAATCAATCGATCTATTCAGCCAATTTAACTTATTATCAAATCAAACTATTAGAAAACCAATCAATTGATCTATTCAACCTATTTAACCGGTGACCCAATAGCAATTTATTTGGTTCAACCCTTTTTTCCCTAACGATGCTTTCAAATAATGATAAAAGAAAAGGCCACAAATGGGCAAATGGGCAAATGGGCGAAGGAATTCTTTTAACCCGAACGAGATTGCCCACATCCATTGTTTTTATAGAGAGTAAGGTTAAATAATTTTTTTAATCAAATCGAAGTGGGATTGATAAGAAGACGACTAAAAGCCATGACATTATGAAGGGACAAGAATAATTATATGTTATGAATAATAATTGAAGAATAATTATTAGGTGTTATGAATAATTGAGAATAATGTGGTGGTTATGAATTATGAGGAATAATTTGGTGGAGGAATAATTTGGTGGAGGAATAATTTGGTAAAAGATGTAATTATTATATGTGAATGACTATTATACCCTTGATGAAATTATGTAATTACGATTGTGCCATTCGAAGTTTTCCTATAAATAGGGCTTCAGTTATTAATGAAATTGATTCCTGAGAATTCCTTAGAATTCATTCTCTCTAAATTCTCTCTATTGTTTCTATACTTTTATAACACGTTATCAGCACGAGTCTCTAGCCATTTGAGTAATATGAAAGAAGTATGCTCTCTGATTGCATCTTATAGATGATCTTCTGTATCAGAAACTGGATTATTACGAATGAATTAATTCATCCTCATCAATCCTAAATAACTCTCTCTTTGCAAATACATCATTGAAAATTCCATTTTGTTCATATTCCTCTCCCACAATTCCTCATTCTACACAACCTGCTTGGAGATGTCTGAAATCCCAAAATTGGAAGAATGGAGTCCAAAGAATTTTCCAATCACGTAAATGGATTGTAAGTAAATCTCATCCATGGAATAATTAGAGAAAGGGAAAAAGGTAAATCATATGATTTTATAATATAATAATATATTAAACTATAACATTCGTTTTATTGAGATATAAGGAGCATACATTATCAAAATCAAATTTTCTCGACTCCATTATACTCGATTTAACGTGAGCTTCGATATGACACCAATATTGATAGGGTAATAACTCGTTTTGAAATATGTTATTATCAAACTTTCAAAATTTACAAATCAGTACACTAACTTTTGAAAAAGTTACAAAATAGTCCTTGAATATTTTGATATTGATAAATTGAAATAGAAAGGAGATAATTTTCCAATCGTAAAACATTGATAAAATATTTTTGACAATTTTACCTTTACAATTGGAATGGACAATTTTACCCTTAGGGTAAAACCGACCTAATTTTGACGATTAAAGGAAAAATGGATAGAATATTCATGAAGAAATTCTAAATCCATTGATTATATAAAATGGCTTGAAGTCCATTTGAGTTAAAAGATCGGAATATTATTTTAACTCCCGAAGAGTTCAATTACATAATGTACTTATTCTAGAAGGATAAGTGTGCTCTTGTAGAAGTAATGAGTATTTGTTCTAGAAAGAACAAATTTGCTCCCAGATAAGCGATTCAATATTTAATTCTCGCACTTTATTTCTGCAATTTAATTCTTGCAATACCTCCTACTTGATGATGGGTTCAATCGTCACTAAACGGAAGGTTTTATATATTTCTGCACTTTATATGCTAAGTGATGGGTAATACCTTCTACTAAGCAGATCCTACTCCTGAAGAAGTAGTTAAATATTATGCGATTTAATTCTTGCTATTTAAATTCCGTAAATTTATATTTATTCCAATAATTCCCATAAGGTAGGTTCGACCACCTATTGGAGGAAATTTAATTTCTGCAATTTAAATTTATGCACTTTATAGTTTGAGTATATTTCCAATGTGGTGGGTAATACCACACGATTGGTGTGCATATTTCTAATGTGGTGGGTTATACTACACGATTGGTTATAACGAATCCTACTCCAGAAGAAGTAGTTGATCAAATATTCTAATCATACTCTCGAAGTAGTAGACGATGAGAATAAAATTACTTCCCCATATATACCGAATATTAATGGAGAAAATTGAGTAAGTGGTACTTGAAGTCACCATTGGATAAATAGATGAAAATAAAATGCTCAATAGATCCCATGTTGATAAATCAAAGAAAATATATCGCATGGAGAGATTATATGAAGTAATCTCATCGATGATATGAGATTGTATTAATTTGATAATAAAATGCTCTTGAAGAAGCAAAATCACTAGATTTCTGTATTTGAATAAAGCCAATATGATATTATTATTATTACTCCAGAAGAAGTACAAAACAGTCGAAGTGGAACACATTGAGAATATCAAAAGATGACAATAAACACTCAAAAATATAGAAATACTAAAAGAAAATATATATTGAATCCATAAATGAGGGATGCGTCTCGAGAGTATAAATACTCCGTAACTCTGCCACCATCAACATTAGGATTCATAATGAAATATTTAAAGGATCCGAATTTCCTTTTAAACTGACACGGTGGTTTGTGACCCAAGCGGACCGGGCTTCCACAGTTCTTGAACATATGCATGAAATTTGATGAGTAGTTCATCAACGATTACTAAGAGATAAGTATTTTTCTCGCTGAATGAGAGATAAACTTATTATTTACACCCTGATCTAGAAACGCTAGTAAGCCATCAAAGAAATTATTAATATTCAACAAACCTATTGGTTTGACATGAAAGTTCCACTGTGCCAACGAGGCTATATTGAATATTTCCTCCAGTGTGTTGTAGCCGGCTGGAAGGACAATGAAAGCATCACTATTATTCATCATATACATCATGCAGTTGTGGATGGATTGCGCTTGTAGCACCAACCCCGATGGACCCATGGTAGAGCGGCTCCAATTAAAGTATTAGATCCAACTAGATGGAAAGGTATTACACTCGAAACTCTTATTCCCCATGATTGTGCGGCCATTATAAGTCTAGCTAAAAGTTTGTTGTTGGTTCCTCCGTATAGTATATTGATTTCTTGTCTCCCTAACTCTTTTTAGTCGGTTTGCCATATCCACATATTGGATATGGCCTACCGATTAGATCCACCAAGAATACATACGGTTTTAATATGGCGAGGTAAAAGTGATTTGTATGAGATGATTCTAAAATCTCCATATCCATCTCTACTCCTATCTCTCTTTTGCACTATACTTTTTAATGTATGAACATGAGAGATATATGAATCCTCTATTTAAAGAAAAATTTTCAAACCAATAATTGAGTGTACTATTTACTTTTTGACAAATATGAAAGAAAAAAAAAGGCGTAAAATTTTTAGTGATATGACATATAGTCATCGAGATTGAAAAATAATATATATATCTTAAAATGGAAAAACGATATTTACAAATAAAAGAAATATATTGATCTTTGTTATTACAATCGAGCTTTCTTACATAAATATGGGAAAATCATTATACTAAATTTACAAACAGGATCTTCTAAAGTAAGTTTTTCAAGACATGCTAGCGTTTGTTGATTTTTGAATTTGGCCCATAAGGCCATTAGCTCACCTTATGCGTGTCCACTAGGATGTGTCTCAAGAGCCTGTTGAATATCATCCAAAGGCTCCTTACTCAATCCATCCTTAATGAATGCTATTTTATCTTCTCGATTTACGGACAAGTACCCCCAGATTTACATCGAGTGTCACATGTCCACCGAGCACACTTGTAGCATCCTCCTAATCTTTTTTGCTCTCTCGTTTCTTTGAAAAACTACTTTTACCCATACCAGGCATGTATTTAGAAGGAATTGAAACCTCACCGGATAATCGAACCTTTGCTTCAATCAAGCATCGGATATCTTGTGGGATACCCTTATTCATTAGCATCCTTAATCTTTCCAAATTTACATCGATAAATCCTTTTTAAGATTTTGATCGGTAGTGATGGATAGTATTTTCGAAGATTTGAGAGCATATGATCCATTATAATGTATAGACTCTTGTTAGGATGAATTTTGCAATAATTTTGATGATAGAATAATACGACGCGTATGAAATAAGACTCCGATTTTAAATAAATAATATGAGCGTAAGAGCTACGATTTCGAATTAAATAATAGCCGGATGTGATGCGTATGAGTCAGACTCCGTGTTTGAATAGTAGTAGACAATAATGTCACCAAAGATGATGGAATATGTCGGTGAATTGTTTCTATGATAAATCATATTGAGCACTATCTGAGATACTAGTGAAATCGATATAAGAATTTCTTGAACTAGAAGTTCAATAATACTGCGTTGCAAAACCTGACTGACCATCCCGGTTTAAATAATTATTGAAATCAATATTTCAAGTGAAGAATTAAAGGAATTCTTCAATGATTGTTCTCGATAAATGATGAAATCATTACTAGCCAATATTGGGAATAAATCCCAAATATATCTGGAATAAAGGATGAGAAGTATGGGCCCTCATTCTCCATGTGGACTACTAGATATTATGATATGGATCCACTAGATAGTCACATGTGTATATGATTCGTAATTGAAATTTCTGAAATATTTACTCACGGTATGAGCATAATTTTCGATTTAATGATAAAGCTAGTAAATGTATATCCCAATACTTTAATAAATCCCTGAAGGATTTGAGTATGCATACAAGTGGGATATTATATGGCAAATTATTTAAAGTCCTCAAATAAATTGCCGATATCGAGAATAGAATGCAAAGCGGTCTAAATTCCCATATTAAAGGTGAATGATGAGAACATATATGATTAAAATCATACCAAGCTGTATGAGTTTTGGTGTTATAAATTTTCTCGGCATGAGGGGAGTATTAAAGGTTGAAAATAATATGTGAAATGCATCATGTTATATCCTCGAAATTGAAATCTGAACTTGAAGTTCAAAGATGCATGAAAGGCTATGAACAATCACATATATCGACTACGATGCTTTGATAAGTTAGCACGCTAGAAAGCGTTGATATTTCCCCAAACATATATATCAAAGCAAATTATAAAAGATGGTCTTAATAACGGAGGCATATACTCTTGAAGAGTATATAGACATAACTATGTTGTGTAATCCTACAAGAGGATTGATAATGAGATATCTCGATAAGTTATGTCGATATGGGGAAAGAAATGAAATTGAAATGTGTCGACACGATATGAAAATGTAGCGCTACATATGATCAATGATAATGAAAATATTGAGATATATTGAAGATGATAAATGGTGAATGTGAAATCCTTAACTTACGAGATGATGAGATGATGATGACTAGTGCTCAAGTTTAAAGATAAGCATGGTGGTCATTATATGTTGCATGCTCATGAAAGTTAAATTACCGATCGTGTGTGTAGTCTGAAAAGGAAATTAAAGGATCGGGTGAGCTAAGCCGTGTTTATGAGTACCCTAAAGGGTGAGCTAAGCCCAGGAATGAAATAACCTATTAAGTGAGTATTAAATGTTAAATGATATATTTTAAGTGTTAGTTAGTTATGAAGGTTTACTTATATGTTTACATGTTTTTACGATGAATTTATATGCTTTAAATTGTGTATTTGGAGACATGTGTTCATGGTGAATGTTTTGTAGTTGTGTATGAAAATTGATGCACTCTAAATGAAAGAAGAGTATAAAACCAATGTATATGATACTCATACAAATGTATGAAAGATTTTGAAATGCTTATGACATACTTGTATAAAATACGCGTTGCACTCTTTTTCCCTTGATTGAGGTTTTATCCCATTGGGTTTTCCTAATAAGGTTTTTAATGAGGCAACTTTAAAGGCGTATTCACATGAATAATGTACTCTTTTTCCTTCATTAGGGTTTTTCCCACTGGGTTTTTCCTAATAAGGTTTTAACGAGGCATATTCATGGTATATTGAGAACAATAGGAGAAATTGATACAGTGTATCTATTGGATCAAGTTATAATGGAGCTAATGCTTTAGATCCAAATGATGATGATATTGAAATCATTTACCGTAGTAAAGATATCGAGTTCTCAAGATATGAAATCAAAGCGGAGTAATTGTACTCTTTTTCCTTCGATCAAGTTTTTCCCACCTGGGTTTTCTTGACAAGGTTTTAACGAGGCAAAGACACATGAATACTCCTATACCGCTGGTAGACATCAGGGGGAGCAATGTTTTGATGAAGCAGTATATAACCACTCCAAACTATCATGCAATCGGTTTGGAAGTTTTTTCCCACTGGGTTTTTCTCCAAACAGGTCCAGAAGACATTTGTATTAATAGTCATTCAAGGGGGAGTGTTATGAATAATAATTGAAGAATAATTATTAGGTGTTATGAATAATTGAGAATAATGTGGTGGTTATGAATTATGAGGAATAATTTGGTGGAGGAATAATTTGGTAAAAGATGTAATTATTATATTTGAATGACTATTATACCCTTGATGAAATTATGTAATTACGATTGTGCCATTCGAAGTTTTCCTATAAATAGGGCTTCAGTTATTAATGAAATTGATTCCTGAGAATTCCTTAGAATTCATTCTCTCTAAATTCTCTCTATTGTTTCTATACTTTTATAACATAATATAATTAATGGAGTATTAATATAGTAATATTATAATAGTTCGTAAAAGGAGTGTTGCCAATTCATCGAACCCGCAATAAAATAGTCCACGTAATATGTACTAAAAATTTAAAATTGATTTTCAAATTGTGTCAAAATATGTTGGAAAATCTACAAAATAATCAAATTTTGGGCAATTTTATGAACAATAATATTTATTTTTAAATTTTTTTAATTAAAAAGGGTTCGGCCCTGGTTGTACCCAGTTAAACCATTTGATCCTTGAACCGTTGTCTTTTTCAATTCGCTGACTAGTTCAATTTTCTAAATATTGGTTTCCCAGTTTTGAGCTACATCACAATTTTTGTTCCATACGGAACTAGATTTTTGTCTTATAACATTTTCATGAGTACATCAATACAAATTTCTATATGACAGCAGCATGTTTCCTTCTTGTTCTAAATTTGATATTTGTATTTATTTTCAATTTTTCTGTTTTAGCTGAACAAAAAATTAATTGACTTGTTTTCTTTTTAGTTAATTCCACTTCAATTGCTCCAAGGAAAATTTTTCTTTATTTTCTGAAATGGATTTTCAAAAACATGAAAGTAAACAAGTTTCAATATTCTGAAAAGCTAACATGAAAAGAAAAGAAAAAAGAAAAACAAAACACAACCGAAAATTCTTAGATGATCATTAGATTTAACTAGGCTTTTTATATCATCGTTTCATGTTTTTCCCTTTAAAAAATAATTTAAAAAAAGTGTGTCTACAAATTAACGGTATGTTCTATAGAGATTAAAGTTGGAAGTGAAATTAAAACGGTTTGAATGTATGGTGGAAAGAGCAAGAAAGTTCTATAATTTTTTTTTTAAATTATCAAATTAATTAAAAGAGTGATTGAAAATCAAAGTTGAAACAAGTATTTGAGATTTAATTGGATTAAATCATCATAAAACATACCCGTAAAGAGACTAGCTAGCTAAAGATTTCTTAAACAAGTTGTTTTTTATGCTACAGATATCAGAAACTTATGATAAAGAGATTGTGGTTTTGAAGGAAGAGGTGAGAAGCATGATAGTTAGCAAGGAAAATAAATTTGCAGAAATGTTGATTTTGATCGACACTATGGAACGCCTAGGCTTTTCATATCACTTCGAGGAACAAATTGAAAAAGAGTTGGAGAAAATATTTAAAAATATTAAAGAAGATGACATAATTAATGATTATGATCTATACGTTGCAGCGTTGCATTTCAGGTTGCTCAGGCAACATGGCTATCATGTATCATCCCGTAAGTATATCACTTAATAAAGTCGATATATATAACAATATTATCACAAATTAGAGGTTGATTATTGCTAATTATTCATGTAATTAGGTACTTTTGACAAATTTTTAGACAAGAAAGGAAAATTTAAGCAAACCCTACAGGGTGATGTAAAGGGTCTCCTGAGCCTTTATGAAGCAACTCATGCAAGAACACATGGAGAAGAAGTTTTAGATGTGGCTCTTGCATTTGCAAAAACTCATCTCGACTATTCAATACCAAATTTGATGGAATCTTCTCTTAAGAAACAAGTCTTGCATGCTCTTGGACAATGCCTTCATAAGGCTATTCCAAGAATAGAGGCAATCCATTTTATTTCCCTATACGAAGAAGATGAATCGAAGAATGAAGTTCTATTGAGACTTGCAAAACTCGATTTCAATCTGTTACAAATGCTACACAAAAAAGAACTCTCTGATGTCTCAAGGTAATGAATGTGACTTTTATATCCTAGCAAGATTTAGAAAACGAAAACCCTAGTTATACAAGCATCAACATCACATGCATTGAATATGATTATTGGTTTTTATCTCAGGTGGTGGAAAGAGCAAAACCTTATTGCACAACTTTTGTATCCAAGAGATAGAGTTGTAGAGTGTTACTTTTGGGCTTACGGGACTTTTTTTGAACCTCAGTATTCAACTGCTAGAATTATATTCACGAAAGCCATAATGATAACATCAGTCATAGATGATACATTTGATGCGTATGGAACTATTGATGAATTGCAAGTATTTGCCGATGCCGTACAAAGGTACATGTAACAACGCTTAAATTTTTTTGAGAGATGTTATAGGTACCATTAATGGTAAATATCATATAGATATATAACTTCAATTCGTGAATTCTAACTCAAGTATCAAAGCGTAAATTCATATAGGCGTCACATGTGCAATCTATATAACTAATAGTACAACTACTGATACTATACATAAAGAATTTTTTTACTCATTTTCCTCCTTTCAGCCAAGCTCACATTTATTCTATGGGGCTTTTTCAAAAAAATCATTTTTTTAAATCTCAATCTTAAGCACCCATTTTACTTTGGCGCCATTTCTTGACTTTTCAACTCATTTTTAACCATACATCATCCAGCAAGCACTTCTTTTCCTTATACAATAAAATTGTATAATAACATGTACAACCGCACATGCGGTTCATACGATACTCATTTTAAAAGTGATGAATTGATGTACCGTGTTGAAGAGAGAGATCACTGCTAAGCCTATTATCTGTATAACTGGTTGTACATGTAGTAAAAGTCTATTGATTTATATATATGCTTGTTTAAAGTAACTTGTCATTTTGTGTTAACTTAGATATTTAATCCAAAAGTATGTATAAACTATTAGTTATGGAAAATAAAAATGCTAACTAATGCTATGGAAATTTCAACTTATTGTATCTTAGATGGGATATAAGTGAAATTGATCGTCTCCCAAATTACATGAAAATTGTCTATCGAGCCCTTCTGAATCTTTTCCCAGCATATGATGAAGAAGTAGCACCGAAAGGAAGATCTTATGCTATCCACCATGCGAAGGAAATGGTATAACTTTCTAGTACATATGAAAATTTAATTTTGAGATCATGCAGACAAATGTGTTCCTCATCTAGAAAGTACCTAATCAATATATTTCAACATCATGATCATTTTGTGGTAGATGAAAGATCTTGTGAGGAGTTACTACATCGAGGCCAAGTGGTTTCTTGAAGGAAGCATTCCGCCATTTGCCGAGTACTACAACAATGGCAAGATCACTAGCACTTACTACCTGCTCACACCGGTGTCTTTCATTGGAATGAATGCTTCTACCAAAGAAGTATTTGATTGGCTACTGACAAAACCTAAAATCCTTGAAGCTAATGTGACAATAGGTTGCCTGGTTAATGACACCGCTACTTATCTAGTATGTGCATGTACACATACTTGAAGCATTTATCAAATATTTAACCTATTACATGTGCACACACACACACACCAATGTTTATTGTACATAGAATATTGAAAATTACTTACAATGAACATTTTCATTTAATCTTTTTCATTCGAAGCTTGAGAATAGAAGAGGGCAAATCTTCACTGCAATCGAATGCTACATGAAAGAAAATGGTGTTTCGGGAGAAAAAGCAGTTGAAGACATCCACCAAATAGCAGAGAATGCATGGAAAGACTTGAATGGGAGTCTCGAGGAAACTTGCGTCCCAAAAGAATTTCTCATGCGAATTTTGAACTTATCGCGCATGGTCGAGGTTGTTTATAAGCATGACAAAGATGGATACACACACCCAGAGAAATTCTTAAAACCCTATATTGTTGCTTTGTTTGTGGAGTCTTTCAAAGTTTAGAGTGATTTCTTATTTATTTTATGTTAAAGTGTTTGTAAAAGAGCTTGTTTCGGTGTGACTCACAATTATTACAATAAGTGGCTTTTTGGAAGTCATATACCATGAGAGTCGGATCAATGTGTGTTTTTAAGCTTGTAATTTTCGTTGATTTGTGAAGTGTTTAGTTGAATAAATACATTTATATGTATTATTATTAAATGATATTGTGAGGATTAAATTTTACATCATATTCAAAATCTCAAGTCCAAAGCAATTCCCATGGTATTGTATACACGGTACTTGTAACATCCTCTGTTACTTTTTAAAAAGTTAAATTTTTTCTAGCCAAAGTCAAATGTGGAATAGTTAAGCAAATATCAAAATTAGGATGAAAATGTATTAATTTAATTGTTGTGGCTTTTTTTTAAGAATTAGATAACTTGTGGGTTAAATAAAATTTGGAAGAAAGGTAGGGACTTAGTGGGACTTTAAAGAAAAATATCCATGTGTTCCTTGGGGTGCTAGAAGCAACAGGAGACAAGGGGAACAAGAAAGAGAAAATGGGTACAAGGAAAACAAATGAAGGAAATGAAATAAGAAATAAAAAATGAAAAGGAAAGAGAAGACGAAAAGAAGAACTTGCCCAAATTTGAAGTGGCTCATTGTTTATGTTTGGGCACTATATTCTTTCCATAATCTGAAGGGGTTAGAGCATCTCTAACAGTCTCTTTATTTTTAAAGAGTATATTCCATTAAATTAAAAGCATCTTTAAATCTAAAGGGTGAAAATTTTTAAATACTCCAATAAGCTCTTTATTTTTAACTCTTTATTTAACTTTTTTTGAGAAAATTTATTATTTTGTCTCAATTTTAATTAATGATAATATTTTTAAATATTAATGACCAATAGAATTAATTGTAGATTGTATTATTGAAGGAGTGAAACTTTGAAACTTCTAATCATTAAATTATAGAGAGTGGGTCTGGCTCTCCAAATTTGGAGAATCAAACCCACTCTCTAAACTAAATTTGTAATCTAAAGAGTTTGTTGGAGTGAAATTTTAGAAGTTAACTCCCTAAATTAAAGAGCATATAATGCTTAAAGAGTTTGTTGGAGATACTCTTAGTGAATGATTTGCTTTGTCAACTATATGTTAAATTTAGGGCTTTTTGTTCGGAATTGCTCAATAAACATGAACAGCGGAAATATAAATAAGCAATTGCAAACCGAATATACTTATTTCTTAGATGGGATATGTGATTAGAGATTACC